>JARFIY010000111.1:3498928-4762142 GCA_036346155.1 Sinelater perroti | reverse complement strand
AATCTAGAATATGATCTCTCGTGCTCTATATTTTTCAGGCGCTATGCGCTGCTCGCTGCCACCGGCGGCGGTTCTAGTTTTTAGGGTCGCGGCGAGGCGGCTCCAAATTACAGCGCTGCCAGTGACTTTTTCGGTGTTCTGATGGGCAATAGAAGAAAGGAAGAGGGCCGCGCGCGCTGATTACGCCGGGCTCGGATAAATGCGTTTTAATTCTAGGGTTCCGCGGCAATTTCGGCATGCCTCGGCTGCTCATCTTTTGTGGCATTCCGAAGTGACCGTCGTTGGGCCGAAAAGCTGCTCCGATTCTCCGATTTGAGTGATTACGCGACCTTGTCGGAACCGGAGGCAACACGCTGGCTGGTTGGGAGCTCTCCAAAGGTCGCTTTTTGAATAACAAAGCCAAACCGGCGGCCATGTAGAACGGACACTCACTGTATGGGATAATTTTGTGCCCAAAGGCGTGACGAAAACATGCGAGAGCCGCCTTCGTTCCACGAGCGCAATAGAGATGACGCTACGGGGACAATGCGGGAGAAAGCGACAGGAAGAGCTTCGCGTGATACCCAAAAATGATATAATCAGCACTCATGCCTGTTTCCTCTACTATGAATGCATAAAACGTCCCAAAGAGAAATTTAGAAAATTCCTCATTTGGCTTCAACTTCGCCAACTGTAGGTAATCTGAGAAAAAGACCACTTAAGTTGCATCGAACTGGAATATAGTCAAAACAAACATCCATTTAGCCCCTGTTGCAAATGGAATTGCAAAAAACGGTCGTGGGTGCTCGAATTATGAGAGCCATATCGAAGCAGTCGGCTACATAAAAGATTGGACATCTCTATTTGTTAGTTTGAATATGAGAAAATGAATTTGCAATCATAACGGATTGGCTTGTCTGCAAAACAAGGAAACATAGCAGTTTTAATACCGTTAACCACATCAATCGATTTATCTGAAAGGAAGCGCACCATAAAAAGGTAGTAAGTCACGAATCTTTGGATGTGGTTATGACTCAAAGGAAGTAATTAAATGGCGCCGCCAAATATATTGGTTATGACATTTATTAGCTTACGTGACGATGGTTTTTCTGGTAGTTTCTGGCAGAATTTTTAATTAATAATAATTCACCCAATTCTTGAAAGAATAAATAAAACATCTGAAATGCAATGGAGGAAATCTGTTTTAGGAAAAATACAATTGCTCGTTCCATTTCTTTTTTCTCTCCTAGTGCCGTATAATAATGCTATATCTGGTTACGTCCTAATGTAGCTGATCGTAAACCTCATTAGGGTACTGGAGGTAATTTTTACGAGCTATTACCTACTTCTTAATATGCCATTTTGATGCATTAACAACCATAATTACAGCCAGCCGTCTCAATTTAACTAGAAGAGAAAGTTTTTATGAACAAAAGTAAGTGATAAAAGAAAAAAGCTGGTTTGTAAATGGATCAGCCAAATAACATCCTTCGAGAACTGAGGCATACGGAATTATATAATAACTTGGATGTTAATTCTGCCATGATCTATGATAGCGCATAATTGGGTCTCTCCATTTCCCGCGTAATTAATTTTACGACGATAAAATGCAATTAGTGTTCCAGGCTGCAGCTTTACCGTTTCCAGGCGCTTTCATATTAGTGGGCGGCTCCTTATCGGCGCTTTTCTTCTCTAGACCAGAGATTAAGCTTCCTTATCGCCAGCTGGATTCTCAAATTACAGACCAACAGCAACGGTTCGGGCGCAATTATTGCAACAGGACAAAACGGCGATGATCGCTCACTATTACAGTCGGCGCTCGATTTATCTTTTTCTATCACTCGATCCGCCCGTTATCAGGGTACTGCGGGAGCAATTTAACGGCTGGACCGTTACCCCGCATTCCTCTGTGGATCTTTAATCGACTCTATCCATCAACAACGCTCCGATGACAAATGGCCGCTTTATATACCGCCGTCGCCGCTCCACTGCACCATTAACCTTAAAGGCTGCCCGTCGGCCGCAACAATGGAGATCGCTGGACGGAAGTCGTGCCCGTGCCTCTCGTGATCTACAGCCGATATGGAAAAACTGGCGCGTGGATCATTTCGGAGCGACAAGGCCGACTGATGATTCAATGCGTGCCGAGCTGGACAGCATATCAAGAAAGAGCAGGCACAAAGATTATAAAAATTTGAAATAGACCCAAGCTTACGGAACTTTTCTAGTTCTTCAGAGCCGAGCAACGGAAGTTTCAGTCACCGTAAGCCAAAAACCGGTGAAGAATTTTTTGCATCTGCTGGCTACGCATTTGATGTTCCTGCATTAAATCCGCAAGTCGGCAGCTTAATGGCGGATTCTGTTCCCAGGTTTTTGAAATGTGTAATTTAGACACGCCATTCTATTGTGAGGACATAATTGGCCAAAGCGGAGTTGCAGCGGATTATGTAACGCAGTAATGTAGAAATAATGTGGCCAACAGTGGAAATCCAGATTAAGAAGGAGTAACGATGCAATTCAGTTCGCAGGCAAGACGTAACAATTGGAGTTGGTACGTCATAGTTTACAAATTTCTCATTGTTAACCATCTAATAAGAAACTAAAAGAACAAATTACAACTAAAACAAATCGAGCGCAAGTGTAACTGAACGGCTGAGGCTTTGGTTGCGGCGTGGATAAACCTGGATTGAATCTTGGGCTCAGATGCCTGGTGGGTGGCCTATTCAATCAGTAGAAATAATTGAGTACCTGCGTTCACTTCCAAGAAGGGATAATGTAATCGTGGGCCGAACATATGGGAGCCTTAACCTCCCACGCGGGGCGTTAGAGCCTCATCGTCATTACAAAAAAAAATAAAAAAAAATCAGTAATCAAATTCAAATGATGTTGAATATCAATCATCTCTTTTATTACAAAAAATCTTTGTTAAATTTATTTAACATTTGTTTATCAGAAAGACCGTACTGCAGAAGAACAGACAGACAAACACCAACAACCAAACTTTCTTTTAGGCACGAAATTTTGACTATACAATGAATCATATTGTTTTTGTAAATTTAATTAAATTACAAAACGCTGCAAAAAGCGAGTTCTAAAAATAACGTATTTTACGACCTATACAAATGCCGTATCACAGAGCTCAGAAATTATTATATCCACAAAAGTATATATAGTAAAAAATATAATAAAAGTTAGGCAATTCCTTTAGCACAAGAAGCATTAGTATATGGTAGAAAGAATAATTTTGCCTATTTCTATGTCAACAGCTGCTTAAAATAAACAAGGTATGTGAGAAAATGCATACTAATGAGCCTGTGATTCATAATTAAGAGGCTTCATTAATTAAACATGGCAAACACATTTTTTGTCTTAAAATAGCAACAATAATAATTATTATTAGCATACAATGTACAGGACGAGTAGCTTGCTGTTTTTTATTGGAAAACCAAACTAAAATTAAACACATTTCGCCATTCTATGCTGTTGGTGGCGAAATATCCTTATATACCGCGATAAAGCCCAAATCCATATATTTCAATTCAAAAATCGTGTTGCAAACGAATTTCAGAATGCTTACGAAGCGTTTTAAAGTTACAAAAACAACACTAAAACGCAATTAGTGACCTCATCGGTTTAGAAAATAAAGAAAAGTAGCCGCAGGCCCGTTAAGAAATTTTTATATGCCAGCGCCTAGACGACGAGACGGTTGCCTCGGGGTATAACGTTTTATATTAGCCAGAATTAAAAATCGAAGGGTGCTAAATAGGGGGGTGGAAGTGGACAACAAAATCAATCATGAAGTCTTAGCTTTCTTATCCAAAGTACTTTGTTTCCACCACCTACCATCACTTAAATACCTCCACATCCTTGTCTAGCCAACAACAACCTTTGTCGAGACATTATCAAAAGCAATTTTGAATTTTCAACTACGAAACCAACTTAATTTAACATCTTAGGTTTGCTTTTGATCATCAGCCTGGGAAAGTCACTCATGAAGATATTGAAAAAGACTAGGAGACTCGCTGGCAGCAACGAAGAAGAATGTGAGAGACATTGACTTAAGAAGTGTTTGGAAGTCTCCACAAATAAAATTTGCTTCTTTGGTAAACTTAATAGTTTTTAGAGATTTTTCCCATTACCAGTAGGTTTTGGTTACAATCTATGGCTTTAATTTTGTTAAATTTGCCGTTTGTGAACATTTGGTTTACTACTCCATGAACAGAACTTTCAATAGCAGAGACTAATGAATACGCATTTGGTATTTAAGTAAGAGTGTCACTACTATTAGCATAAAGTTTCTTCTTCTGGACGTTGAGATTGGTTAGGCACCCAAGAGAAAGCAGAAGCCTCTACGAGTTTGAAAACAGTACTGCCAGTTGTTTGCAAGACCAAAACAATAAACCATCATCCCCCTTAGGGCATCACCCTGTAGCCACGAAACTGAAAGGCTACCCTTAATATTCTTCAAGATATGGAGTATTAGCCAAATTTTCCAATAAACTAAAAAAACGGAGCATTTAATGGATTTTACCTACCATTGTATCATTTTTGATTTCCCAGGTAGCACCTGAAAGATTAAAATTTCGTATTATAGAATGTTAGGTGTGCTTTAATGATGGTTTGCTCAAGAAACCACCCCTTCCAAGAACATCGCTTATGAGAGAAAGAGGTGTTGTACCTGCTACGTTACAACTTTTATCTTTGTAGAGAACACTCTTTAAATCTATATTATTATATATAGTCATCCATTTTAGCATACGTCCTATCTGCTTAGAAGAAGGAATAAATCTTCGGAATTGAAAGAACGAATCCGAAAGGAACACTGGATGTAACGATGGTAAACAGGATTGACAGTGCTTTCCCAAATAGAAGAGCTTTCAAGCGCTTGCTCTACATCTGGAAATTCTGAACTAAAAAGCAATAGCTAACTAAACGACAATATCTGATTTGTTCGAACTGGTCACTTTAGAACAATAAATCGTGTAACGAAGCCAAACCTTAAGTATTACAGAAATGGCAGATCTATTAACAAATACTGACAGCAAAGATATATAAGACGGTGATTTATTACCAAAATAATCCTTCGTCAAAATAACTTACACCTCGTCTTCTCAATGTCTTGGCAAGCGCTTTGTAATCTATAAAAAATAGAAGAAAAAAATTCTGATTAAGGTTTTGAGGTCCAGTTCAATTTTAATTTTGCTTCTTTAGTCTAACACAATTTTAGCGTCTGTGGCCAATTCTCGTATTTTTCTTCCTCCCTCGCAGTTACTTATCATTTAGTAATCGAGTCAGTTGAATATTACGGCAATTACGTGCAATTTGGATATTTTTCTCTTGCATAGTCAAAATTCCTTGTAAATTTCCTTCTAAATGTTTGTCACAGCATCCAGTACAGCTACTACTTATTTTTTCCAAGTGGGGGATCAAAACGGCTCTAGCATGGTGAATTTATGAAGTAATCTATTTAAGTTTTCATTGTTTTTTTAGTTAAGTTTTACATTATTTGACATGGCATAATATGGTTTTTTCCGAAAACAAGTCAAAAATACCTCCTTATCTGATAGTTTCGACAATATTTCTAATAAAGACTTATTAGAGGAGGAAAACCTATTATTACATAACAATCTGTGCAAAGGGGCTGTGAAAGATGTGTTCACGTAACTCAACGTTACTCAATGTTTTTGACATAGCAGTAGCAAACTACAAATAGTTTATATTACTTACCAGGAAATTCGAAAATAAACCGTTCCGGAGAAGCCTATTTAAGGAGTTAGGAATAGCACTAATAAAACCACCTACAGCTACCTGACAAACTTAACGCTTACCCAAAGAGATCCAAAATGGAATCAGCATAAGTTTAGAAGATGCAGAAGATACCCTTAGTCTGTTATGGAACATTCTGTTACACGTGCATTATTATTTTTCTTTTCAAAGCTTTTCTAAATGATTAATTAATGTGTTTAAAGACCTTTGAGGTATTATTTCATATAGTAAGTTAACCAAGAATTTTGGATGTGGGGTCGGTTTGACCCCATGTGGTCTTCTAAATTTCAAATGTCATCTGGTCATCGGAAGGTTAATATTTACTTTTCTTCGTCTGAAAACGAAGTTGTTTTCGTAGATACGTGGGAAAACAAAAAACAAAAATGTCTTGTACCCCAAAATGCTATAGATGGATGCTGCAGTTATTCTGATAATTTAAGAAAACCACTACTCTACTCCGGAAAATTGAAATTGTTAATAGCGAAATCCAATCTATTTTATCCGATTTCAAAAACACGATGCTTTTCCTTGTGAATTATAATTTTCAACGATACGTGCACATGCTGTACGTTTTGATTCCTCTTTTATCCCGATATTTGAAATAATGGATCGCTCCTGGTACCGATAAGCGAATCTCGGGCTGTGCCCAGGTTCTTTGCTAGATCAAGGATCTTGACAATATGCTACCCTTTGCTTATGTAATTAATTTAAAAAGCGGCCGGCTCCGGGCATCGCATGATTACTAAGCCGCGGCTTGCCGATCTGCGATAGCGTCGCGCAGGCGACGCATTCCTGCCGCACGCTAATCAGATCAACAATAAACAAATAATTGCGGCCGCGCAATATCGGCCGCCTCATCGCCCAGGAATGCCCGGCGAAATGAGAAAATGCAGCAGGGCATAAACCATTTCCATTTCAAATTTCGCTCGCCGTCGCCGCTCGCAGAAAATTATGAAAAATAAACGAAACTCGCGCGACTGGTAGCGTGGGATCCTCGCGCGTCTCTCTCTAATTCGCCTCATTACGGACCAAATCGCCATTAATGAATATGCTAATGCAAAAAGCACAAACGCATTTTTGGAAAGCTCTGCTCGAGGTCGGTGCCGGGCTCGTAAATTGTCGCAGGTTTTATAAGAGTGCACCTGTGCACGTGAAGGCATAAACCGGGCATTATTTGTATTTTATTAGAGCAACCAACGCCCACCGTAATATTATTAATGGCCCGAATGCATCCACTCCAAGCACTTAAAACCTAATACCCGGCCGCGTCGCCGATTAATCTTTTATGAAACCTATAAGGAGTGTCTGTTATTTGTAATCAAGCGTCTCGTATTTCTGCGTTTTATAATAATGGGCGCTTATGCTGGTAGATGAAAGGAGGTCATGCATGCTCGCATTGTATTTATCACTTGCGTTGCTATTTCCCCCCATAATTCTCGACATCCTGCGAAGCGAGCGGAATTTACTGGCCTGCAATGGCCCCATGCCTTGCGCATTCTTAATGGAAATCACGCCGATTTAAACTTGTCCTTACTTATATGCACTCCGGCGACTGTTCATAAATTTCGCTTCTTATAGCGCTGGCCTCTCCTACGCGATTCTATTCCCGTTCCATTCAGTGGCGGCCAGGAGCAGATTTAATTAGCTCCCCTGGCGCTGCCGAAACGTCCCGAAACGGTGCTTCTAGATCAAGGGCGGGCCTGGGGATTGTTCCTCGGCGTATGCACGCCTCGGCTCAATTAATTTGCAGAGGTTCTGGTTTGCTGCATTTGAGCCAGATACCGACATGCCCTGATGATTCCGTGGACTACTTTGCATGAAGCGATAGCCTCCATAACATTTACGAAAGGATGTTTGTTTACATACCCTCCTTCGGACCTGTTTGCTCTTCCTTTGAAGGTTTTCTTTCAGGCCCATAGATGCAGCCGAAGAGCAGTCTTGGTTATCTATTTGTGTATGGAGGAGGCGCCGGCAGATCTCACTTTTCTAAAATATCCTGTTTCAGGCGAGAGCAACAAAAATACAATCTCATTAAGCTTTCGCAACAATTACAACATAATACCATCAGACTATCAGATAAGAAGTTCGTTAAGTCACTTCCAGTTGTGTTCGAGTGCAAGACAATAGCGTTTGCTGGAGAGAAAGGCTGAAAATTCCAGTAAATACAGATAGTGTAAACAATTGCATTATTTCAAAACTATGACCAATATAGAACACGCTTAATAATTTTCACGTGGTAGTGAAAATACGGATTTCCTTATAACCTGATATGCATAATATGGAAAGTGTCAATTGAATTTTGCTGAAAGCCCATCCTATTGCTGACAACAGTAGAAGTGGTCAAGTAGAGTAAGCATGTTGGCTAATAAACAGAAATTATGGGTTCGATTCCCTTACAAGTCATAAAATTTTCTACCCCCGCTCTCATTTAGAGAAGGTTATCTTCGAAATTCTTCATCTTGAGGAACACATCAAGTTCAAATTCATGCACCCATTGACGGCTCACCTGCAATTAATCCCCAGAGCTCCCAAAACGGCGAGCGGCAATGGCAGCGCAAGTTCATAAAAAGGCAGACTTACGGTCGGCGATTGTGTTAACAAGCGACGGCCGCGTTGCATAATTTTTATGCGCTAATTTAATTACCAGTCCTACGCGGCGCTCGTTACTGCGCACGCAGTTTACTGCCTGCACGGAGATGACAGCCATAAAGCCGCGCGCGTCACTGACCCCAAATTTTATCTGCTGAAAAGACAGGCCGTTGCCGGCTGAAAGGAGGGCCGATTGAGGAATTGGCGGCGTTTCGTAAGCGATTGGAATGCCGCAACGCCGGCACGGCTTCCAGAAGCTCGTTTGCGATTTGCATCGTTAGAGTCCCGCGCCGTTGACAGTCAGCGACGATCGTTAACAAAGGCGTTTGTGCGTCGAGTGGACAGCCGTCATTTATAAAACTGTAAACTGCAACAAAAAGTAGGAAGCGAGGATTAAAATTTGCCCCTCAATTATCTTCCCATAAATTCTTATCCCCACTATGGCCCTAAACGTGTGTCCACATCACTTCGTAAAAGATTTTTCTCTCTATTCGTTTTCTACAATTTGTCCTTGGTAATACAATGTTTCATACATTTGTTTTATTTTTTGTATTTCGTTTTTATTGCTCTGCATTTACTTCTACAGGAGGTGATAATGATGAGACTCTAGCGCCTCGCGTGGCAGCATGGCCCTCACTGTATCTGATACGGGACAATCAGACAACCACACCGCAACCAAACGCCTCAACCGCTCGATCACTCTGGCGTTTAGTACTTCTGTAGCGTTTTCAGAGATTTTTTATTCTTTTCTTTATTCACTCCCTATAAATATAGGACGCCACGGATGTTTGGATAATAGTAAATGTGATGTTATTTATTCTTTATTTTCTGCCCATCATAAGCATATGCTAGAAATTAAAACAAAAACAGCTGGCAATAAAAATCTCAAAACCAAAAACATATACAAGAACTAAAAACAAATCTTTTAGTTCATACTTGCATGAATTAACAACGACAAAGATAATGGCTACTCACTTTGGAAAGCAACGAAAAAGCTGAAGAGACCAAATACTTAAATTCCCCCATACGAAGAGAAGAAAGAAGATGAGCTAAAGACAGGAAACAAAAGGCGAGCCTTTTGCAGAAGATTTTCAACCTAATGAATCAGATATAGAAAATGACTTAGAGGAAAGATTATTAGAAGAGAAAGATGGATAACGCTCGCCACCAAAACTTCCAAGAAAAGGCATTGTCAAAACTTTTTAACCAGCATAAGAGACAAAAGAGGACAAACCCCCCAGATTTTGTGCAAACTGAAAAAAAAGCAAAGCACGGTGTAACAGTCTAAGTGAGGAGCCGAAAGGCACGAACGGATGATATCTTAGCTTGCTGATAGATGGAATCTGACCAGATTTAATACAACGGTTAAAATGAAAAAAATAATGATTTTTGAGATGTTTCCGTTTTCCCATTTCTTGAAACTCGTTTGACTTTGGACCAATTTCCCAAAGCCAGTTAGGTTTTTATATATTTCCTATCCATTTTTTGAATAAAAAATTTGAACATACAACTGATAAGTTTGGGTTTTCCCAAAAAACCCAAAAGAACTACTTTTTGCTCGGTTATAGCGAATTTTGACTGATATGATGTGTCCGTTATACCAAAGAAAACTAAAATCATTTCAGAACGAAACATCGCATAATAAAAACCTTGCAAAAATTTGTAATTTTGCATTGCCTTTATTAATTTTTTTAATTCTCGAGTCCGGCGAGTCCCTTAAAATGAATTTTTAACAAACTCCTCAATTATTTCCTGACGAGTCGTCCCAACATAGTGCCAAGACCCGGTTTTTCATCTCCAACTTTATCTTAATGCTGCCAACTCATCTTGCACCCAATCATTGTCTCGATCCTTATCAGTTATCACATCGAGCTTAACAGAAACAATATTATGGAGCTTTTGGACCTACTAATCTGGCCTAATGGAGAGATTTAACGTTTTCCCGTGCTTCGCTCAAAAGTTGCCCATTTACATCCTGTTTTATCTCTTCTCAAATTTCATCATCCCCATATCCCACATTTTACAATTCCCAATTGTTATTGTTGTTTTGCTGTTATTAACGATTCAAGTCTCGTAAAAAACGATTTGCCGTTGCTTGTGACCTATTCAGCAAAGTTCTTTTACCTTCTTAAGTGTTTTAGGAAGAGACAACGTTGCCAGGAAAATAAGCGGCTCATTATCCGGGTACCTGAGTTAGTCATTAGTACCCTTAAGTGCAAAGGAAAACAATGATTAAACAATAAAATCTCTCCTGGTTTGGAGATTCCTTACAATCGAGATATAGGCACAGGCTTATTTACCTGTGCTTGCAAGCAACAAAATTTTATTCTCTAATGTGGAAGTAGGAACGGACCATTAGAAAGCAATATTTTCCTTTAAATCATCATTAGCGATATGATGATCGCTCATTCACAGTCGATAATGGCCTATAATTCACTTCCTTTCGATTAATATCCAATTATAAAACACTACTGAGAATAATTAAGGTTGTAACTATTATTTGCCCACAGAAGATAATTTTAAGTAATTTTGTCATTAAGCAAGAACTGCAACCGTTCCGAATTGCATTAAACATTACAGGATAATTTAATTAGTCAGCCGTCACATTCATATGTCCAATAAAGTTGATTATGAGTACTTTAACTGTTCTCCGGATGAATAAACGATTGCTGCGTTAATATAAAATCAATCAAATTTAATGAATAATATCCACGATAACGGTGTTACTCACTTGGATAAGACATCAAATTTATAAATCTTTTAAACTCGTAGTACGACGCTATGGTGAATAATTTAACACCAAAAAGGGGATTGTAACTCGACCTTCAAAGTTTTAAGCCCCTTTCTGCAAATTTTGCCGCATTTTGGGTGACTCACAAAAGAGTAAAGTGAAAAAGACTCGCCCATTTCCTTGTCCTTTAAAGGGAGGATGATGCAAAATCGTAAATAATTTGCTCCTCACCAACGGGGAGAATAAAGCCATTGCTTGAGACGATTTTGTTTAACGAACTGCTTCACCAGTTCAAACTATACTGAGCTTTCGACAGCAGAAAATAGTTTGAACGAAATGTCTGGGGGAGTGAAACCAAGCCTAGAAGAAGGGTTTAGAATAGGCAAGAAGTCTATGTGTTTAGAATCTCTAGGAGTTATCTTATTTACCGTCCTCATCTGTCAAATAACCCCCACAGATAAAGGCAAATATTAAACAACTGGGCAGAAAACTTGTGTTTGTCAGTCACGGCATAAGCCTAGGCAAATAATCATTTGTCCAAACTTGCCTTATACTTAAGATATAAAAACCATAATAGTTCGCGTTCATTTCTGCTCGCAGCATCAAGGAACGTACCATAACCGCCTGATGTCGATTGGTCCAGCAGAGAAAGTTGGAGAAATTAGCCAAAACGCGCCATTACGCAACAATTCATTAAGTCGCGGCAAGCGGCCGCATTGTCCCAGAGCGGGCCGGCCTGGCCATTGTTATGCTAAAACGGCCAGCCTGGCGCGTCTTTAATGGGCTAATTACCGCGTTTTCCGCGTTCGCGGCCATGCAAGATAGGCTTCAATAAGCGTAATCCGCGATTAATTGCGGTATTTAGCCGGGAATTTGTCGCGCGGACCAGAATGGGGTCAAATCGCCAGTTGCTGCCGCAAAGCGGCGCTCCGCGCTCATCCGGGCCGCGTTTGGCATCATTAACGCCCGTAATGCGGGAACCGTTACCGCCGCGAATTAATCCGAAATTGATGTGCACACGCAGCTTCGCATTTTTGGAGCCGAGTTCCGGGCGGGAGGCTGCGCAGGAAACGCCGCATCTTCGGACACTCATTTACAAGTGCCACTTGAAAGGATAAAGAGACAATAATCTATTAGAGAGAAAGTTCTGTTTTCTTCTACCAATAAAGGGGAAAGCTAGGAATTGGTGCTTAGCCTCGCGCACTTTTAAAGAAAACGTCTATTAACCTACCAATTCTTTCGAGTTACCTTAGTGGTTCTGACTAATGCGGTAGTTAGCTACCAGGCGGTCTAGTTTCCATGAGGGAAAGTATCACGGTGATAACAATTGCACGGTAGCTGGCAAGGATTCCATTATTATAAAATATCCGGTAATCAAAAGTAGCTAAATCATCCCACTTTACCACAGAATTAGATATAGTAATGCAAAGAGGGTTGGTTGGCAAACGAGGTGCAAACCATCCAACCGAAAGAATGTTTCTTTTTTTGTGAGGAATACAGCCATAACGTCATTAGAAGTTGCAAAATTCTTGATTTCAGCATATAATTGAAGGCAAAGATATTTTCAGAATTTCAGTAACGCTTTTGTGTTGGTAAAATTAACTGAAGGTATTCATTACCTGGAAGAAAGTGTCGAGACCCAAAATTTTACTCGTTCCAGGTAATTCCCAATTTTCTTGATAGTTTTAAAACAACGTTTTGACTAACTTTCTAGGAGTATATACAAACATGTTATAATCTTTAGACCCCTCCCCCCCAACAGTTTCAAGTCTGTTTTGATTTTAGGACCCTGATCGTTCAAACAATTACATATAGATGTTCACCATTCGAAGGAAAGTGTTCGAGTTTAACTTCTGTATTAGTTCAATGAATTTCCAATCCAAATTATGTGTCCTCTGGGAATCAAAGCTGTCTTAAATAAACCAACATCAGTTTTGGTCTTAGTATCCTTCAACTCCAAAAATTCCAAAAATACGCGGACATAATTATACTTTTACAAAGATACACCAGGTTGTAATAAAGTTCCTTAACATTGGCGAAAATTTGATTTTTATACAACTTTTGTTATTTTTGTGCTTATTGTGTAGTAACAATCTTTATCTTTGGATTTCAGGCGAAAAGTGACAAAGTTGAACTTCAAGTTTTGATTCATCAACAAAGACTACAAACAAAATTGCTGAACTGGGTGAAATTGATCTTGCGTGTTCTGATTACAGCCTGTTTTGATCTATGGCGCACTGGACGGTCATCGTTCGAGTCTTTTGGTCAAGTTGAAGAAGCATGTCAAGAATTCTTTGTTTCTAAGCCGACAGATTAGTGCTGTGGTAGTATTTATGTTTAGTTAGATCCAATCACATGTTTTGCTTTAGAACCATAAACTGTCCTTACTAAATAAAAAATAAATAAATATGTACTTGTACATCTTAGGGACTCCTCTCAAAATGAACCATGTCGTAATTTCAATTCTTCTTCTTAACTACAAAATCTCCCCAAGAAGCAAATGACGGGTTTCAAAAGCATATATGGCAGAGTTGCTAGTACTATGATCAAACCAACTAAGACGCACATTAAAGTGATTCTGATGAAACCAATACCGATTTGGTAAATTTTGGAATGACCTTCAGTCGTAATTCTAGTTTTAAAAAAATTGCTTTAGTAAATAAACACCACAATGCTAAAGAAAAACTAATTTATTCAGAATTCTTCTTTTTGATTTCAGCCTCTCCCTCTAAGGTGCTGATTGTAACTTTAGAGGTGGCTATGCAACATATTTTCCCTGTTGAAAGGTCAACCTATTATCACGTAGGTTACGGAACCAGAAAGTACTGGGTCAGCCAAAGCTACTTGGTCTATTTTTTTCCCTAATGAGATGCGAGCGTAAAGAATTCCATCTTTATTCTTTTAGATGTTTTTGATCTAGTCCTTATCCACTCTATCCATTAACTGTTGATTTGTGACATCCGGGGAATGATTAGTAGGCCTCTATACTCCCTCCTACATTTCGAAGGATTCACAGCATGTATGTATAGCATAATCCAAATTTTAATGTTGTTTCTTTTATTGGATACATTATAAAATGGTCTAAAACCACTACTGCTGTTATTAAATTAAATCAACTGATTAAATATCTGATCCCATCGTCCACACATATTTCATAAGGCCTGTTAGATTTTATAGGGATGAAATAACAAGGTTGCATGTCTTTACCCTTTTTGGTCAAATATCGAATCTTCACACTGAAATAATATAGTGCATGTGCTCTTATCTAAAATTCACTACACCAATCCATAAAGAACAGATAAGTGCTCAAAAACATACCATTTAGATGATGTTCTATCTTGGTAACTGTTCAAACTGCCAGAATGAACAGAGGAGTCTACAATCAATCTACATGGATAAAGAACACTTTAAGAAGAAATTTAATTTGCCATATATGGATATTGAGACAAGTAATCTAAAATATTTTCCCATATAGATGAGAATGTAGATAGAAGATGGTATAACAATTTTGTTTGACAAGAATTTCCAGTATTAGCAACTAGATGAAAGATAAAAAAGGCATTTAATGTCAAATGACCACAAACGTAGTGTAAAAGTCGCTCAACGAACACAAAAAAGTTTTACAAGAAATATATGAGCGGGTTGACCTAGCGGACCGGAAAGAAAGAACTGTGATCATAAATCTATTAACAAGGTCATATTTTTAGGTAATTGCCATATTTTGATAAGATCAGATTTAAAAAGAAGCTAAAAGTTAACCTAAAAATGATCCAAAAATTTTGCTGTCCTCCCTCACTCATTAGCGTTACATATGTCTCTTTTAGAGGGAGGCAAGGAAGTATGGTAAAGTTGATCGGCAGATAAATGCGCAGCTTCTCGAAGGATAAGTAAACTAAACTTCCTCAAAGTTATATCAGCATAACCTTTCCGACGGTTCTGCCCCTGAAGTGAATGCACTGGGCGAAAACGTTTCCTTGATCACACATTTATATGCAACAGAAGAATTGTGGCGAAATTTCTTAATTCTCCAACATTTTTGATTATCAATGATCACGACGTTTTAATAAAGAACTTCCTTCGGGCATTCCTGGAACACTTCGGAAGAGCTACGCGCCCGGCCGAATCGCAGTGTTAAGTATCAAAACTCATTAAGTGCCTAATGCCGCCTGAAGATTAAAACTCCTCCACGGCACGCAATTAAGGATTTTCCTAAAACAATAAACGTCTTAATAATCGTTAAAAACCTCGTGAACTCGGAGCAGCGCCCGAAGATTTACACTCATGGGAAGCCTGACTCGCTTCAAATGCTTATGTTTCTCCATTTTACGCCCGCGTTAGTATTCAAAAATCTTAAGTAGCGCGCCAGGCCACATTTCATAAATATTTGGATACCCAACTCCGCGTAAGTTCAACAAATTCGTCATTTAAGCGAGGGGTCACCGGTTATCTGACGCTCGAGAATTCCCGGAAGAACTTTCAATGGACGAGAAAATTGTAAATACCATATGTGGGGGGTTTTATTACTATAGAAGCAAAGTTGGTCCAAAAATAGTACTTTGATAATCTAAGATTGAGGACGCTTTGTAAATTAAGTACAAAATATAGCCGACGGCTTGGTGGACTGTATAATTATGTGGCAAGTGGTAGGGTCCAGGTCCATATTCAATCATGTCTAATTTCTCTTTTACTCTTCAGGTAAGCTAAGGCACACTTGGTGAGTTGCTATACTGAAGGAAAAAAGGTGGGAGTATTTGTCCGTTGAACTTACGTGAGTTTGTTATACAGGGTGTTCCCTTTGTACACTTCCTCTGTAGATTCTTTCGGAGACGCTTGGTTGTAGCTCTTCCTTCTTCCTTGCTACCGGTCATTTAATTTTGTAAAAATACCGTATCCGTTTTCAAACGCCGAATACGGCGACCTGGTTTTCTTGCAACGGTAATTTATCTGCAGCAGTAAACGAGTATAGGATCAGATGCCTGAATCGTCACAAAACAATTCTGTGTTTTTCTTTCTCTTTGAGAAACAAAGCAGCAGATAAAGTGATAAGAGATATTCGTAGGAGCGAGTCGACAAAAGGAGTACTGAGGAAAATTGAGGAGGATTATCGAACCAGTGTAAGAGGAATTTCAGCAGCTACAGGTCAGAGTAGAAATTGAATCTATCCCTAACGTTCATCAAAATTTGCTTCCTACTGATCTTGCTTCAAGAGAGCACTTGTATGATTGGTTATTCTGTAATGAGGCGACTTTTTCTCGGAATGTAATAAACAATTTTCACAACGAACACGCATGGGTACTTCAATCCACATGAAACTAGAGAAAAACACTCTCGGCATCGATTTACGGTTAGTGTCTAAACTGGGTTAGTTGGAAATGCTTTGACTGGATCATACATCTTTGAGGGAAATCTAAATAGTCAAATGTATCGCCAATTTTTTAGAAGAAGACTTGTCAATTTATTGGAGGAAGTTCTTGTAGGAATTAGAAGTAGGATTTGGTACTGCCAAGATGGAGCTCCTGCACATTTCCGATTGTTTAAACAATACGTTTGCTCGACGGTGGATTGGAATGTCGCCTGATTTCAATCCTCTCGATTTCTTCTTTTGAGGTCATGCGAAGTCATTTGTGTATGGTACAAGCAAGCAGTATTCAAGGGAAATACTTACTGCAAGAATTCGAGAAGCTTTCGATACGATTCGTGAATCGATGAAAAATATCAAGAGGCGAGGGGATCTACGACGTCGCATTGCTTTATGTTTAGAAATTGTAGGAGGCCATTTTAACAGCTTAATTTATCCTCACTAGTAATTTTTAAATTGTTTTAAATAATTGAATAAGGACTAATCTTTTAAGTACGTATCATCCTTACAGACATCTAATTTCATTGGGAACAAAAGCTACAATGATAATACTTGGAGGAAAACAACATGTTAAAACGACCAAGCACCTCCAAAGACCCCTAATTTGCTTCATCGATATCTCAAAGACGGTGGAGAATTCGATCCACGTGTATTACACGCAGTCTTGGAGCATCCCCGTGGATACACCATGCATCTGAACAGAGTTCAGCTTCTCGAGGAATACATTGTCATAAGAATAAGTTAATGGGACCAAAAAAGTGTCTTGGCTAATCGATGGCCTCAATTCCCCAAAATAGGTTTACGCCTCCTTCGTACGAGATCTCGGGCAAATGGATGCACATAATTATAACTTCGAACTGCGCGATATCTCCCGAAGCATCCAGCGATGGAAACGTAAACCCAGATGGAATTTTAATTTGCTATTGATGAACATCACCGCGCGCTGCTACATTGCACAACAATGTTAATAAGCCACATAAAGCTGGCCTCGCGGATTCTTCCTTAATTAGCCAAATTGGAAGTTCAAACGGTGCTTAGTCGGGCGCGCTCCCGCTGACCCGGAGCGGCCGCCTAATTGCAATTAGGGACTCCGGCGGGGCCCATTAAGTCGCCGGAGCCGAGCAGAACGGGAGGGCCGATGCGGCCCGGGCGTAAACAAAAAGGCTGTCTCGAATCTGTTTGTTTTTGCCGAAGTGTCAGAACTGTAGTCCGCTGAACAGTTATAATGACGTAAGATTAGATCGTCGTTTTTAGAGGTTATTACTTTTTGTCCGGGACAGTCCGGCGCACGGAATGAGCAGTTATTGCGGCCGAAAAACTCGGACGTGCGGCGTAGGACGAGACGGTCATCCAGCTTCTTCCCATTACGTCGGGTAATGAGTATGAGACAGGCGAGATGGGTATCTGTCTTTCATCCTGATCGGAAAAAAACGCGTGGACCACCAACAGAGGGCGGCCGCGCTGTAATCCGAGCGGGATATTAATTACAGGAAAGCGCGCGCCTTTTAAGGCGGGCTCTGTTTAATTTCCAGATGTTCCATTATTGGGAGCCAAAAATCGCAATTGGGGCGCGTTTCCCAAGGCCTCAATTAAACGCGCTGCAACAAACGGAGGCGTTTCTCTTCGCGGCTAAATTGGTTTTATCCGTTTTACGTCGAAAAGCGTCGTCTTCGGGCTGAAAGTCTTGGTCTTGAACGTGTTGGCATTGGAGAAACTGCCCCAGCCTCCTCGAGGATGACGCAGCCAGATGAATGCCTTATTGCTTATTCGGCACTGCCATTAAAGCACACGCCTATGCTTATTTGCATGGTTTTCCATTCAAATAAACAATTATATGCAAAGTCGCGGGAGCGCGTGCTTATTACGATCGCATCCACCGAGCCCACGACTCGGAGCGTAACGGTACCGACGCGTCGCAAAAGTTTATAATTCTGCCGATTAATAAGTAGTGCCGGAGCGTTCAGCGAGAGCTTCCGCGACAGATAAGGCCGCAAAAGTGCAAGTATTTAACATACAAATGAGCTCGCCACTCGGACGTGCGAGATTAGTGGCTGCGTTGCTTAGAATGCGAGGAGCAGAGCTGAAAACCGCCATGGGTTGAGTGACATGGTGGCGTTCTCACACGGGAGCGTTCGGCCATTGTTGTGCCGGAGGTATTCTGATTTCGCAATGATAACGGCGGAGAACTGCATGTATCTGATGGTCAGACATATTCCAGACAATGCCTTTGTGTACTTTTGCTGCTTTAATAACAGTTCCAGGCATATTTGAGACTGCTTCGGCAATTTGAACACGCATTCAAATTAGTACGTTTCCTCTGCGCTGAGAATGCTATCAGCTCCATCTTCCCACAAAAGCCAAACCGGCCGCAGTAATACACAAACTAATGCGGGAAGAGAATTTCCTCCTCGATTAAAAAATTATAACAATGGTTTTCTGATAAAACTACCAGAAGATGTTCTTCAAGAACAGACAGTATACGTTTTTTGACGAACAACCCAAGCTTCTCAAAGGGACTTGGGATTATCATCAATCATTTAAAAAAAGTTCACTGACATAATAAGTTCTACAAACCCTTCCAAAATGAGAGTCAATATGACTTATCACAGTTGTAGATAGTGGGGGATAGTAAAACCACATAACCATCTTCATTTACCATTCTATTGCTTGCTATAGCACTACTCAAGAGGGTGCAAATTAAGGCAATTGTCCGATAGCGCATTTCAAGAATGAAGAACAATATCAAATGGTTTGTACCTATCCTTTCTATTCGAAGAAAGAAGTAGTCGCAAACAATCGCGATTACTAAGAATAACATATTCTTAATAAGTTCAAACAACAAACTCTTAGCCCCATCACATCGACTGCTGTATACTGTCTTCCAAAGTACAAAATGATTAAGAACATACTACAACCATTTTTCAATTCCCCGAGTCCGAAATGTTTGGTCGAAGATGATTTAAATTGTAAACATACCAAATAGGGCTCTAGACATAACTACAACAGGTAGCCAACACCAAAAGACTTACCGTGTGCAGTATGTCACTTTATAATGCCAGTTCAAGAGGCAGCGTAAAGTGCTACACCACTCAATGTTCAAAAACCAGTCTCTGTTAATGTTTCTAAAGAAATAACTGAACTGGTAAAAGAAAAACGAAAAGTCAGAACTGTCTTTATTCAACAATCGCTTCATCGAACGCTATATTGTTCAGCAGTACTTCTGGATATTAGACATCAATATTATCTTCGTTTAAATTGTATTTGTAAAATACTTCCAAACCAAACTTAGAAATGAAATCATGCAAGTATAATCCAATCTTGCTGGTGTACCTCAAGGCAGTGTTCTGAGTCCGCTATTTACTATAGACTGTGCCCAATACAACATTGGGAGCATTTGCTGGTAACACTACCATCCTTGCATGCAATGAAAACTACAATAAAATTCCTGTAAAAAGGACTACATGCGGAAATGGAAAATTAAGGTTAATGAAGCAAAGTCAACCCATATAACGTCCACAACAATACAATCGCAGTGCCCACTTGTTATGTTAAAGTCAAATACTAAGGCTGTCATATGGACAAAAGGTTAATGCAGAAAACGCGTGACCTAAAAAAGAGCAAAAAGATATGGATTTGTTTACACGATGAATTTCACAACTACCATTAAAAAATTAAATACTTAGCTACAAAACCATCATACGTCCTATGGCAGTAAATTATGGGGTCGCGCCAGCTACTCGAACATCGACATAATACGATTCCAATCGACTACACTGAGCAACCCCTTCAATGCGCCTTGGTGCGTAATAAACCATATACTTCACTCCGACTCCAACATACAATATGTGCGGGATATAGTTAGCTGCAAGGCACCACGACAGACTTTTAGGACACCCTGATATAGCAACCAATGATACAAAGACTAAAGCAAATGTGGCCATAGGATCTGTCAGGGTAACGTAAAGCAACTACAGCCCCCTTCCTCAACTTTAAGGAGGAAGAAGGCGAGATAACCATTGGGCGTTCATCCCTTTAAATCCCATAAAATTAGCTCATAGAATTTATTGTACTAATTCTGATTGCCGACGTCAATTATGATAATAAATAAAAACAACAAACTGAAAATACTTCAGTACAAGGCGCGGTTCAGTGATGAGTTACCATGATTCACTAGAACTGCAGGTACGGGGGAAACACAACCATACTTATAACAGCACATATTATTTCATTTATCACTGTTGTATAACGTAAAAATAAAAAAAACAATTCTGCCAAAAGAAAAGGTTTACTCATACAAAATGGAGTTAAAATGTTAACCTAAATGCATAACAAAAGCTAGAGGAATATCGATGAGACACTCTATTTTCTCCCATTAAACTACTCTATACCAAATCTCGAGATTTTTTAGGAGCGCGCAACTGAGAAAATTTGTAAAATTACCTTATGGTAGAGCAGAAATCACTCTATCGGATTATCAATGGAAGACGTTACCTAGGTCTGCAAAATCTATGATGTTAAGGCAATGAGGGTTACTACTGAGATAGTCAAAGCTCTTATCTGCATCAAGTCGAACAAGACACACCCTTCTAGAGTTTGTCCAAAGAATGACAAGCCTTCTTGTGCTAATTGAAAGATAAAGCAGACTGTTAATTATAGGGGCTGCGAAGCAGCTAGATTCTTTCAGAAATGCAGTAACCAAAATATAAACAAAAATAGCTGACACTAAGTCAGAAAAACTGTACAGATTTTGTACTTGCAAACAACAAAGGCAAAATAATGTTTAAAAAAAAACAGACGACGTCCTTTCAGTTGAAGAAATGCTTCGTAATAACATGACTCGACTTAATGAGAAAGAGAAAAGACAAGAAAAGTTCTTAATCAAATATCTTAAACTGGAAGTCGATAGTTGGAAGCAACAGAAAGTTTCTGCAAATCTCTAAAAACCTTGACTTGGAATGCCAATGGAGTGTTGCAGAGAGACATAAACGAAAGTTGTTTTTGTAGATTTACAAATAGGCAAAGTTTGAAGAAAAGATTTGTTGGGTTATATTCTTGGGCGTAGCTCAAGCATTAGATAAGGTTAGTTATAACCTGTTATCGAAATCTTACATTAGCCACAGCCATTTTCACATTCGACAAGACTCTTATTCAGAATTATGACTCCATCAAAGTTGATGTGCCACAAGGCAGCATGTTGGATCCTATACTGTACTTATTGTACGCTTTGGGCATATCTAATGTTCTGATTTCTACATTTGCAGACGATACAAGTATTTTCGCAGCTGGGGTTTAAAAGTTTGAAGCCAACAGAAACTTAGAAAGGGCAATAGATAGAGTTTATATGCATGGATGAAAAACTGGAGCATAAAACTCTTTCATATAGTTTCATATGCTAACACTGCGAAATACTTATGTATGTATATGTATGTTAAACATCAAATTCAAAAAGATGTATTGGTTGATAGTTGATGCTGTTCAAGCACATGTTAAAACCTCTTTGGATATAAAACTACCTACTATGGAGGTATGCTAACGAAAGTAAGTTACAAATTATACACAGTATTCGGATCAAAGTCCTAATGAGCATAGTAGACACTCCTTGATACTTTGAAAATGGCCATCTAATAGAAACCCAGGGATGGAAATGGTGGCGGATGAGATCAGACGATTTGCTAAGAAGTCCGAAGACCGGTATCATAACCACACCAACACGGAGAAAATCAAGCTGTTGAGTTAAGTTGGAATAGTACAACTCAAAAGGTTTAGAACCGGGACAGGTGCAAAGTAAAGCGTAGTGATTCTCGTGTGATAAAAATCTAAGTGATACCATTAGGAGTGAATTTTGAAGACACTACTAAAGTGTATTCACTCGTTAGTCTGTAACGTAGCGCCTTTGAGCGCTTAAAAAATTATTAACATTGAAATTTCAGTGATATCCCCCCTCTCCGGCAGATGTTTACTTAAATATTTACTTAAAAATCAAAATGCATGCGCACTGACCTCCTTGATCCCATCGAGCCTGCCCAGGCTCCTGGCTTGGCGCAAGCCGAGCTCCACCAGCTTGCGGCCCCTTCGCCGCCTCTCCAGAATGCGGGGCTTCCTGGGGGTGATCGGCTCATTGTCCTCCGGGTCGGAGTGGACCTCCGGGCAGTGATAGGTGTGGCGCCTGCGCGTATTGGGGCTGGTAATACGCGTGATGAGGTTGTCGAACATTTTCATCGCACGCAAACCCGCCGATCACGAGGCCTCCTGCGTCAGCGCCATCGCAAAGTCGAATTCCTGGCTGCAGCTAATCGGCGATTAAATATTTATGCTTGCACAGGTGTTTGTAAACCTTTGGCCGCAACCGATACGGCGTTCGCCTCGAGTCCTTCAGGTGTTACTCCGCGTATGCGTGCACTTTATTGGGTTTCCACAGTTACGCCGGCACGGCGGTTATGAATGACTTTTCACCTTGACTTTATCAGCGAGTCGCGGTCTTCCCACCGGTGCCTGGAAGAGAACAGAAGCCATTATTAATTTTTCGGAGGAAAAATCGCGCACGGCGTTGTTGCGTAACGCGCAAATGTAGGTGACAGTCATAGAGGCATGAACAATGGGGTATTTCTACAATGTCGGCTATTACTCGCAGAGTGAAATAATCGAAACCATCGAAAGCGCTGTGGCATAATCGTTACGACACTAACAATAAATCGAGGACAAACTGCCGCCGCAACCTCAAGTTGCTATTTAATCTTCCGTATCTAAATGACGTGTTTCAGGGCACATACCCGTTGCTGAGAGAACATACTTTTACTAATATAGTTAACTTAGCAGTTCTACAAAAACGCATAAGGATAGAAATAGAATGGCAAGGAAAAATAAAATAAATTTTGAGATTCTGACAACTTGATATAAGAGACAACAGAATGAAAAAAGACAGAATCCAAATGAAATAGGGGGAAAGGAAGAATTACCTAAGCATTACTTTTTGATGGTTTTTTAGTCATTGTCATTGTGTATATTTCAATGTTCGCCAGTTTGAAGAAAAACACTACAAAATGGCTTTTAAAGACTTGGAATCCCCTTTGGAATATAAAATAGTAACCTGCAGCGATATGGTTCATGAAACTTTGTATTTATCTGAAATTTCGGACAGTCCTGAAAATAATTTGGGGAGCTCTAAAGTCTATCCCCCAACAAATCGTCGCAATCAGTTGATCTGCAACAGAACAATGAAATTGGTCCTGTCAAGCGATTGCATCGAGGCTCCCAGTTTCCCCGGTCCTGGGAACTCAAGTCGCACAACACAGACGCAACGCAGCGGGCCGTTGCGTAACGCCGATTTCCAGCAGCGCCGGATTACGGATTACGCCGCTGAAGGTCAACGAGGGCCGAGGCGCATTAATCAGGATTGGCCCAAAGTAATCCAAATTCCGCCAATTAGCCCACCTTCCAAACCGGCCGAGTGCCAACCTGCTGAGCAAGCCGCCGCTTTGTCGGAATTCTTCAGCAGGACAATGGCGTGGGCCGCTCGTGCGGACGCACACATTGCTGCGCAATTGCGCCGTTATCGTGTGCTCAATTTGGCCAAAAAATTAATTTCGTTTTTCTTGATGTTCAGGATCTTTTGTCATTTTTTGGAGTTAGATTTCAACATCAAAATGGGCAAAAATAAAAATAAAAGCGAATTTTACGGATATACCTAATGAACTACCATGATTCGATAATTCGTTAAATGTATTCGCACCCTTAGGACCGGATTTATGCTAGCTACAATATCTAAAGATGCGATCACATAAACGAATCATTGTAGATGTATCAACACATAGAATGTTGGTTCTTCAAAAAATAATCGCTTGTATTTGGTTCATACGTAGGATAACAATTTGCAGTAACTGCTGCAGCATCGCCAAACACTAAATTTGTTCTGTTTATTCATTTATATGCATTTGTGGGCGCAAGTGGTCGTTGAGGTTTGCTTACGCTCGCATTGCATACCGATGCTCGTTCAGATTCGTGTGTGATCACACCCTTATGTGTATTCGCACCCCAACTTATCACAGTAGGAAACACCCACATTAGATCATTAAATAGTTTATATTAGATCATGCCTGATTCTTTTCCCGGTTCGGCATTTTAATGCTGACTGTACAATTTTATTGCCTTAAAAGCTTTTTGGCCTTTCAATTAACATTTTTTACTTACATGGAAACAACAATAAGCGGCAAACCCGCGCAATGCTTTCCATTTCAG
Source organism: Sinelater perroti (assembly GCA_036346155.1). NCBI lineage: Eukaryota > Metazoa > Arthropoda > Insecta > Coleoptera > Elateridae > Sinelater > Sinelater perroti. Next base: position 4,737,483 of record JARFIY010000111.1, on the reverse strand, counting down.
CCATCGCACCTTACGCAAACACGTCAAAATTCGAGCCGCCCGCGGACATACACGTGTAAATTACGCGCGCTGAATTTTTTACGCGGCACTAGAATGGCGGATTTCCCAGAACGGCCGTAACGTGCCGGCAGATAGCACGCTGCTGTTAGAAGGCACGAAGACGCCACCCGATAATTAGCAAGTTCCTGTTATTATTTTTCAGCGAGCGCTGGTTGCACGACATTCGGATTTTTGTGGGAATCCGCCTCTTTCAGCACGCACCGGCCCGAACAGCAGCCTGACAGGAACGGAGACGCTTCAAGCGGGAGGGCAGCCAGCATACGTACTATGAATCCCCGTTTGCTCTAGAAGCTCCTCGCCCGCTTGACCAGCGCGCACCATGTCACCTGTTGGCCCAACAGAAGCGTTCTTATTGAGGTGCAATCGCCATCTGACGTCAATTGAACGGCTTCCAACTATATTTTCGACATCATGTGCATAATAATATCCGTTACTACAAGGTGACGTCTATTCAGACACCTACTGTGTATTTGCTTTGATAAGCTGCCTCCGATGTGCATCGCATTACGAACAGGACCACGCAGAGGTCAGACGACAACATGCAACTTTAGACACCGCGCGATATTAAACAGGGGAAGAATTTATTTCAGATAAGGGTGGGGAGGAAGTTTACTACGTTTCCGAAGATTATCCTGGAATGTTCTTCATCGCACCGAATAAAAAGTTCAAAATAATCCCGAGATGTTTGAAAACAAGCCAAATTTATAAATGAATTCGTGACTTCAAAGTAGGTTTTTGTAAATCTATCGGCGTTGTCTAGTAAACATTTTAACGGATACTTCAATGAATGGCTAGGCTTTCAGTTAATAACGTTAACTTATCATTCATCTTTTGAAAATTCAGCGGCGTGGGTGCTGCATTTTAATAAGTGTGTTGCTGAGGTCATAAAGCATTTCTAAATATCTAGAGTAGGCTTCACATGCAGGAACATTTACAAGTTAGAAACGCAGCAACTGAGGCACACAATTATAAAAAGCTTGAAAGTGCCTTTTAGAACATGTTTACGTATTTTCAGAAGTATGCCGCTCTCTTAGGTTAATTGTTGTTAAGTAGAATAATATTCTAGATGTATAATAAAAGAGCAGTAAAGCTGCCTTCACTTAAAGTGAACTAGATGTCCTAGTAGTTCGGCTTCTCTTAATACAAGCAACAACCAAAAATTTGTAGCGAAGTACATATTAACTACTTCTATAACTCAACTACGTCTTTTGAGGAAAAATATACAACGCCCCTATCTATGAATTGTTCGCTAGCTTCGAAGCGCTATGTAGTCTGCTAGTTTCAGTCAACACTGTAATAACATGCGGCATAAATCTCTGACGTTATTGTGAATGAATTCTTTACGGTTGCAAACCATAGTAACCATCAAAATATTTGTGCGTAGGCACAATTCTACCAAAATTTAGTTTCTCTTTCTATTTTCTTTTAATTAACCTCTACATATTAAAAATAAGTGAACTTACTAACGGCAACAAAACTAACTACTCTATGGAAAACCACCAAAAGATTAAAAAGGCCTGCACTTCATAATCCACTAACCAGAAAAGCTGTTGGAAGTTGGGCCAGTAACAACTTGCAAAAAACACTCAGATTCCCAGAGCTTTCAGTCAAATAATGGAAATCATCCCCAAGACGAGACCAAACCAAGATGTTAGACCTAGCTCACCAAAAGCAATAAAGGTTAATATCAATATGAAACAACTATCAAGGAAGGCAGTTGTAGAGTTCAACGACCTGATCAACACATCCTTCAAACTGAAGTGTATGCCTAATATGTGGAAAGTTACAAGATGATCGCTAAGCCACAAAAATTTCCTCATCAAGTTCGATTACCTTTACTGCCTATCATCGTAAAACTCTATGAATATCTATTGCTGAATAGCTTAAAATCAATAATAGAAAAGAAAGTTTAGTTCCAGAGAGTCACTCGACCATTGATCAACTCCATAGGATCACAGGAATCATTGAGAAGCCATTAGAAGAAAGAAGTCTGCTCTACTATCTTCCTTGGTGTAGCGCAGACTTTTGACAATAAAGATCTGTTCTACACTCTAAATAAGAACTTTTGAAAGAAGTGAAAGAAAAAAGACAGGATTACCCCAAGGGAGTGTACTAGGCCCAGTACTATATCTGTTGTATACCAGTGATATCCTAACCTTTGGTGATGACACTGCAGTACTTGCAGTTGGAAAAAATCACGAAGAAGCAGCCAAAAAATTCTAAATATCTGTTGACCACATTAACACCGGGACCAGAAAATGGCGCATTAATTGAATGAGGGCAAATCAGTGCACATCAACTTCACTAATAAACTTACCTGTTAGAATAAATGGTGTATGTTAACTTAGCAAAATATCTAAACTGACTATTTACAAGATTATTTTGGAGCCCATTATGATATACGCGGCACCCACATAGACAAGCTCCAGGTCATCTAGAACCGGGCGTTATGGACTGTTTTTGGCGCTAGTAGACATGCCCAAAATGTAGGAGTACATCTGGCAGTGCGTTGAAAACATATTCCAGCGTTCAAAGCCAGCGAAACCCTTCAATCCGTGACCTATATAATTATGAAATCCAAAGTGCTTGAGGATCCTGATACCCCCATAAAGGCGGTGCGGGGTAGTCGAATAAGGCCTATCAACATCCATAAGAGTCCACTAAAGAAGACGAAGGTTAGGGGTCGCCCAGAAACCTTCAATTACGCACAGTATGTAAGTATGGCCCATAACACTGGACTTCGCTAAAAAATCTATGTGAAACAGAGCGTGATGAACTTGGACAAAACCCCAAGCTGTCGGCATATAACGAACTGTTTCTATACAAGCAAATAGTGAAAGCTGTGTGAACATACGGTATCCAACGTTGGGGATGCGCCAGTAAAAGCAACGTACAAATTCTACGTTGACTCCAAAATAAAGTTTCCAGGAACATCGCCGATGGATCCTGTTCTGACGGAACAGTCATCCATCGGGATATCGAAATGGATACTGTTGACCAGACCTTCTTCTGGGTTCCGAGGCTTTTTAGCTCTTTAACATTGCTAGTTAGTAGGTTCAAGAGGACCAAGCTTTTTGAGTTGGTTCAACAAATGTTCTAGTTAAAAGCAGAATAATTTGCACGTTTGTGTACATGTTAGTGTTAGTGTACATAGTTTAGTAAAACCTAAGAATTGTAGTCAGAAAGACCTTAGTTTTAAGCTTCAAATGTAGTAAATTAAATTCGACAAAAATTGGACATTTGGTAAAATGTTTAACTGGTGTATGTGGTTCAGCACAAATTAAAGGTTTTGGCTATTAATCTCAAAGTTTTAGGCTAAAAGTGTTGAGTTTTAGCAATGTCTGACGAGGTTGCCATTCCCACTAATTGAAGACCATAGCACCAGAAGATTTTGATTGTTATTTTGTGCACCAATAATTTATTTTCAATTATGAGTTGGTCCATTTAAGTAATAGTATTTTTTGAGGGTTAAACATATAGTAATTTTTTAACCCAAACGTATTTTGTTCATGTCAAACATCTGTCTCAATGGATCCGTAGATATTTAACTTGACTTTTAAAAGAGTGAATTTTCGATAAGGTAAACTGGAGATAGACCAGTTCTTTAATGCTAACGGTGACTGAATTGTATATTTGCTCTAATGTGCAGGTTTCTTAATCTTTTAAAAAGGTTTCATTAATTATAAAATCGGACCAATTATGCCCCCTTGCGGGACACCAAACGTAATAGGTAAAAGAATTGAGATGGAATCTTAGAATTCCACGAAGAAATATCTTACGAAAATTGTTTTGACGTCCACCAAGCACAAAAATTGTAGACACAATTAGAAATAAAAAAGACGCGGAAGTTCTGGAATCCTAAAAGGAGATATTTCACGCACAGTTTGATCGATTTTGCAACTGACTTCATCATTCACAACCAAATATCGCCCTTCTTCCTCTCTTCATACACATTTATTCTGATGGTAAAGGGTATCAATGACAGAATTTATCTTATTTGGCCGCTACACATGTCAAGTGAATGAAGATGGTTACGGGTTGACGTTCAGTTTAAAGCTAAATGTAAAACTACTTTAAAAAATCGATTCAATCATTTAAACATAATATATGATACGGACTACCACAAAAATATATAAGCAACTTGTCAAAATTTGCAGAAAGGGCAAACGTCAATTAAGTAACAGGAAAAATTAAATAGCGTCTTCCAAGGAAACTAGATTTCGGTCGCAAAACGGGCTCCACCTCTGAAGATCCCGAAAGCAAGCGAAGCCAACAACCTCCATCATGCCCCCAGCGATTGCGACAACCACCTGTTCGCCATTTCGGAAAATCGCCACGTTCAGCAGACGCAGCCGGAAGGCTCTTCTGGGAAAAACCGCAGGGAGGTGTTTAAGGAGCTGTCAGCTCCCAAGACCGCGCGATTTACACTCATAAGCTGGGCTCAAACAAGAATCCCGCCTTCTGTAGGGCTTGTCGGGAACACCACAAAAAGATCGGCTCCTAATGCCAGATGACTTATTATTAGGGAAAGTATGGGGTTCGTTTTCGGTTAAACTACTTCTGGGTAACTAACAGAGGTAACTTTTGTTTAATCTAGAAGAAGGCCGGCCATCTAACTTAACACACATTTAGAAAATTCAATTTGAGAAAGACTGTCTGTCGTAGATAAAGGTGTAAATCACCTTTGAGTGTGTCGAAACCTAACAGAGTCTTCCATTAGGACTTCGTTAGCATTCGTCGGCTAATTTTCGAGTAGTGATTCATTTCACAGCTCAAATAAGTAAGCCAGAACTAAAAAGAAAAGTACAAACATAAATCAGATCAAACATGTCGCTAATGTAAGACATCTCGTATAACCCCACGAATAAGATTCTTAAGAAGGAAGGCAACTAATAGTCAAAATAATTTATGGAATGACAAATAGGACCATTGAGCAACCCAAACCTGCTCTAAACCAGACATATAGCCCCATAATATTGCAATTTATTTAATAGTTACGCAATCCAAAATGATCTGATCAAAAATATCCTGTAATCCGTGGTAGAGCGCCACTCGATCTTCGTTTATCCAGTCTTATGATGAGGGGCACGTTGACATATCCAAAATGAGAACCGGCCACTGACATTCGGTTTGACGTTAGGCAACCGAACAGCTAATGCTTCAGTTTCAATTCTCACGCGCTGGGACGCTGTTAGCCGCCCATAAATTAAGCCAAAATCTCCGTCGGATAATTCGTTAGCGCGACGCGCGGGAGTTGCACAACAGTAGACAGCGAAATAATACGAAGCACCTGTCGGATTCCCGCACATGCAGCAATCGGCGGTTTCGTAACGCAAAAGAGCCGAAAAGAGTATTTATGGCGAGCTTAAAAGCTGTCACGGCGGACACCTCGACTCACTTTCGCCAGATTATTAATAAAGCACGAGGAGAATGAATTATCCTCGCCGCCGTAAACTCATCTGAGAGGAAAGTGCGAAAGCCGCGGGCTTTTTGTGCTCTCCGCTTTTGCTATAAAGCCATCAAGCTACCGCGGGTTACACAATGGAGTTACGAGAGGCGCATTGTCTGGCTGCTTTTTTACGTCCTGAAGAAACGAGTTTTAATATGGGTTACGCTCATATTGCGGCGCATCATATGCCTAGTTAAGGAACATTTGAGTTTTCAGTAACAAGGCCACGCGTCATTTATCGCAATGTGGTGTTATTCTACATATCGATTTTTAGACCTATTGAGACACCTTAAGAACCCATACAACGAAAATCAGCTGCGATATTTAGCATTATAGTGCTTTTTGTTGTAAAGCATGTCTGAAGGTACAAGCATCAATTCATGGTCCAAAAAATTAAAATCGGGGCTGGCCAATACACAATTATTGACTGTTCGAGCTGATGTGGACTCTTGGTGAAAGCTCTGATAGCATCAATGAGAAAATGCAAAAATTTTGCCTTTTTAAGAAATTAAAAGCTTCATTAATCTGTTCTATAATTTCAAGGTCTGTTATTCGTATATTTGGAAATTTCAATTGTAATAGGAAAGATAACTGGAGTACACTGATCGTTTCTAGGCACAATTAGGAACTTTTTTTACATTGATATGTTGAAGATCTTAAACTTGTGGAGGACTGCGAAAATCTTGTCCTAACTATAAGGCAATCCCACAGCCGTGACCTCAACTCCTCAACCCCTCCCCCCATCGTAAAAATTCACCCTCTAAGAAAAATTCTTAGTCTTGACCTTATGCGCTGTTAGCTTTTGTCTTCGTTCTCTTCTTTCGCTGGTGGATCTTTTTTGGACATCGTTACAGTTCTGCCTATTGGCATCGATACGGGAAAACAGCTATTCATTCTAAAATGACTTTGAGATATGTTTTATCTGAACTCTTACATAATAATGATCGGTCTATTTCGCACTGCGAAGTGTTATTTCAGTTTTTCCAATTCTGAAGTGATTATAGCACGCAGTGTTCCGGCCATCAATCGGTCGTCCACATATAAACACAACAATATGACTTCACCAGACATCCAGCGATACACACATGGATCAGCATCCACTATCGTGAATCCACGTGACATTAGATATAAATAGAATTGTTGGTTCTACTGTTTTGGCCTTTCCCAAGCCGCATCCCACCTTCACGACCTGGGCGAAGTTATACAGCAGGGATCGGGGGGATGCTGTTTCAGACCCACGATCGCAGCCAGCTCCACGGCAAACAGCAGAATACGCAACCACAGCGGAACTCTTCCAGAACGTGGATCCTTTTACGTTTCTAAAAACATTCACCAACATTTTGGCGGCCACCCAGAATGCTACAAACTTCCTCAAGGTGGTCACGGGGCTGATAACTTGCAAGGACAACATCACCACTATCCTTGGCACCTGGATCACCTACGCTTCCGCCACTCTAGAGAAGCCTAAAAGCGCACACCAACTTCCAACGCCAAGGCTTCCCAGAGAAGAAAGATTACGGGCTTAGACCCAGGAATGATGAGATGATTATCTTGACATTTACCTCAGACAATAGAACGGCTTTAATTTGTAAATGCGCTCGTCGTCACCGAATTCTTCAGATTGTTTTATGTATTTCTTATTTGAGTTTTCCGTGAAGAAATGCAGTTTCACGTCGAATTGATATAACACCATGCCAATGTTTGTCGCAAACGTTAATTAATAGTGTTCATAGTCACATTTTTGTCCACTGTAAAAATTGATTCCTTATAATTGATGCTTACTTCAGCTTTAAAGCGTTCAATCAATTCATTACATGACACTGATCTCGCTGGCAGTAAATTTACTAACTCCCATGTTTTGTTAACTTCGAGAGAGTTCATCGCTCTGCAATAGTCTTGTTTCTGGAAAATCCATCGCTTATATCAGACCCACGTTTCTTCCCTGTCGATTCAGTTCGTATTGATTCTTCATCGGTATTTCACTCTTCTCTTCCTTCAAAGACAGTTTCTAGGAATTCTTCGCTTGCGTCTTCATTGTTATCCCATTCGTAATATAATGGTTCGCGAACGCGCGTGCTTAACAGAATTGATTCCTTTTCATGAATTGAAGTGATCTTCCTCGCGAGCGGATCCTGAAGTTGGTATGCCTTGTACATGTCGAAGTAGCAGACAAACAGATGGTTGGCTGACTTTAGTTTCTTTTGCTTATCTAAGTACATGAAGATATCGCACAGAAGGTTTGATACCATTCCATTTCTCCGCGAGCATAGCTTCCGATTTCCTTTTGGAATTCGAAACGACGACGTCAAAAATATTTTCTCCGGGCCCGGCGTGCATGCGTCAGCCTCCAAGAAAAATTTCGGTCTAGATCACCTTATGCGCCGTTAGCCTCGATTTTTCTCTCGCAAAGATATCTTAGACCCAGTTGCGCTAGTAAATTTCTTCTTTATCTTCGACATTTGCTAGCGGTAAGTTCCAAAATTATATATTCTTCTTTTGGTTTATAAGCCCACGCCGGTAACAGTGTCGCGTACTCGGATGGCAGACAACCAAGCACCTTGGTTACTACTTCTACTTTTTGTATCTTAACGCCGACGGAATTCATATGCGCGATCACTTTAGCCATGAATGCGACCATCGTTTCGCCCGGTGTACACTCTAGGCCAAAGAGGAACATGTAGGCTTTCTAAAAGCCAAAAACTTAAGGGATGGAATTTCTATCCAGCCTACTACGCTTAATAACCACTGGTGGCTAACCCGCTACCTTTCGGAAGCTGAAGGCAGATAAACCTTCGCGCTGCATTGAGAGCAGTCTCAGAGAACGTGGTAGACAAGGAGCTTAAGAATAAGTTCCTAGAGCATGACATTCCTGTAGGGGAAGTGAAGCAGGGCTCACAACGCCGTTTCATGTTGCTCATGTTCCTAGAACTCAAGTGAAACGACAATAGGACGAAAACATTCCACCTGTGGGGTATCCTTGACTTGAGTATCACGATAGAATAGCCAAGAAAGAGAAACATAGTGAGGCAGGTCTTCCTAGAGAAGAACGAGTACGGGCTTAGATACTCGTACCTTGTTTGCCAAGGATATCAACGTTCTAATTACGCGCGACTGTTGTTCGAAAATTACCATCCACGGCGAGCGCTGGTGACTTCAATAAACAGTGTCGACAGCAACAGCGTAAACCACCGTCTTTCTCTTGGTTTACCTCTTTTGTCAGAATCTTTGGCCACTTGGTCCACTGAAACGAGCAGAATTTCTGACTTTTTTATAGTCAGTCACTGGGGCTCTTCACTTCTTGTTTGGACTTTTCAGCAATCATGCTGTGCTACCATGTAATTGTGGATCACATACTATCTATATTAGAAAAAAGAAAGATATATAGGGGTAACTGATTATCTGGAAGAATCGCGTTCGGATAACCGATGTTCTCCCAATAATATTTACCATTGAGCAAAAAATAAGATTGCCCCTTACAACTATTAAGAGTCGAAAGGGAATGAATTGGTGAAGAACGTATCTACACATGTCCTGTCTTGTTAGATTGTTTTTCTTGATGAATATCTCGATATTGGAAAAACAAGATTGCAACACAGGAAAAGTAAAACCAAGACATAGTTATAAAAGGGCAAACACTGTTAAAGAGTTAATAATTCAATTTGTTGTTAGAAATATGCCTTTTAACCATAATGTTTTCATCAATTAATAAAGTGAATATTATCGAGCAAAAAAGTTAATTCTTCTGGTGCTGTGGTTGAAATCAACTAAAACCATTAGGAGTAAGTGCTCAGAAACAGGGCCCCTTTATGATCTCGATATAAACATGCCAGTACCTACTTAAAGCGCTTTAAGTAAACATTTGGGAATCGATAAAACTTTGAGGACCTGGAAATTTTCAACGAGATTGCGCGCCCGATCCAACAAGACATGCGGCAACGACCTGCAATAAACCACGAGCCGCATGTTCTTTCGAAAATATGGCCGGCTGTTGTGACAACGCGCCAGCTCCGCGTCCTGGAATCGGGATGGCAGAGGTCCGCGGCTAAACTTGATCCAAACACCGAAGATATGACACGCAAGTCCACACTGCATTCCATTACAGCGGCCCGAGCGCCTTCCCCACGCGAGCGCCGTCCGTCTTCGTCCCGCTCATTAAAGCCGCATGCTGCCGCCGGCCAAGTTCAGCGCGGGTTTATTGCCGAGGGGTTGAGTCACGGCCGTCTTTTTACCTACCCGGGATTTTGGGTAATGCACTTTTTATCTTGATATCCTTCGCGGGGACGGGCGGTGCCAGCGGCTCGCCGCGGGCGGCTTTGAGATTGGGCCTTGTTTGTACAGGCGCTTTATTTTCCCGGTTATGACGGCCGCGCGGCCAGATGCACGAGATGCATCTGCAGCTATAAATCTCCGGCGACGTGTGATGTTTACTTTCGTTTTTTGGCCGGGCGCGTTTTGCGCGTGCTAATTGGAGGCTAATCCGCGCGTCGCGGGACGTCGCGTTGGAGTAATTGGGGTACGGGCCGGCGCGGGCCGCGGCCCAAAATTGCTTCATTACCATCCATCAAAAGTCGATCTGGGCAAAAAGCGCGCCTAATTTTTAATGACTTCAATATCTGTTGGTCACGAGACCGTGGCCGACAGACGCCGTTCTCCAAATCCCAGTCCACAAAAACAGTTAATAACATTGTGCGATGGCCCAGCATCTCGGTCTAGACAGAAATGTCCACTACGACGTAGTAAATGCGATAATGGGGGTCTCGGGGTCGTCCCTTTCACGATCCCGTTGCCGATATCAGCGCCGGCCGAAGATAACGCGCTAGGGCGATGGTCCAAGAATTTTTACGTATCTTCCCAAGTACAAGGATTGCATTGTTTGGCAATAAAGTGCTCTATGGCCTTCCCATCCTTCCCATTTCTTATCTGTAACTTATCTAGGTTACATTTTCTTTTTTATTTGTCAATGCAAAACTGCCTTTCCTTAAAAAAGTACATTAGAGGTATTATTTATGGTAATGGTATTCTCGAAACGCCCTATGCTCCAAAAAAGGCAAAATAGAAAGAAAAAAGAGAAGTGGTATAATGACAGCAATATTAACACAAATCTTGTTTATGTTGAAGTCAGCAATGAAAGGTGTATAAATATCAATATTCAAATCAACTTGATATAGAAGAATCGAAAGTATGCTTCCTATCGAGTGTAGATGTAACATCTATACAGAAGAAAGTATTTAATAATATGGAGATCATATTTTTTTAGGTAGTGGGTAGGCACTCCTCTACGATCCCGGTAGAGGATAGGTTTGCTTCAAGGAAGCGACCCTTGTTTTTCTTTCATCCCCAATTACAGAAAAAAATCATGTCTTAACCATAATCCTACCACATCATTTATTATCCCTTCTTATCCAAAGCGACGGGAACTTGCCCCAACCAATTCCCCATTTCCCAAGAGAATCAATGACTTTACTCAACACTAAATATACCGTAGGTAAAAGTCATCCCTGAATCGGATCTCCTGGGGGAATGACCTAGAAAGAACCTACTATAAGAAGCAACCTAAATGTTGGTACCCGAAACGCACGTGGACTGTTACAGACCGGAAACATCATACATTATAGAACAAAAATTGAAGAGATATGGTATAAACATGGCAGGTATATCAGACACACTTCATCACTTCCAGTGGCAACAAAAATGAGAGCATCAATGGCATAGCTTTAATGCTGTCCTCTAAAATAAGTAAATCTCTAATGGTATACCATACCGTTTATTTATCTAATTGCCTTCTTAGAAACTACACTACAACGTATTACAAATAGAAAAATATAATAGGTGACTTTGAAATTGTGAATGAATTACCGAAAAGCCCACAACCAGAAAATCATCAACATTGGATGTTAGACACAATTCTACAGATGATAGAAGAATGACAACGAATTAATAAGTGCAAGTCTTCATATACCAAACAAAGGTAACAGATATCCACAGCTAAATAAACAAAAGCACAAAGACATGTCCAACACATTAACACCAAAGACATACAGACTAATTAGGAAAATAAATAAGAAATTTGGACCTAATACATGGATTGTCTAAAATAAGTTAGGTCAAAAAATAATGGTAGAATAAAAGAGTCCATGCACTAGAGATCTGGTACTGGAGGCGAATAGTATATAGCCGCATACTTTTGTCATATAAAGGACAATCCTCCTGGAGCGTGGGCAATGCTGTTTATTTCCTCTAATACAGTTTTTGTTCCTAGAACATATGATGTTCCTTAGTACTTAGATGCGAAGGCTTTTGCGCCCGGTGTTACGGTGAGTCATGTGGTTCGTTTTCGGGCTGATAGGCCGTGGTCAGAGTTCTAAAACTATTTTTTTTTAATTTTCTTCTAAAAACGTTCGCCGTAGCTTTTTTCTTAAGAGTGTCGGGTTTTGGATTTTATTAAAGTTACTTTTACTGATACAGCCCCACAGTTGATAACCGTATGTCCATACTGGTTTTATAACCTGATCATACAGAAGTATTTTGTCTTTCTTGATGTGTTCCTTTCCGCGTAAGTTAGTATCCAGGTTCATCCACAGGTATTTTGCTGTATTAGTATATGGTAAGATAATGTTGTTTAGCATCATCCTTCTTATTCATAAAATTGATAAACATAGATTTCCCAAAATTTAATTTTATTCGACATCTTTCTGTCCATAAATCTATTTCAATCAAGGCTTGCTGTAACATTTCTGTTGCTTCCATAGTACTGGTGTGCCACTGGAGCCACATACGCTGGCTTGTGGTACTTCTATCTTAATTTCGTATAAGTCGGAGTATTTGTCTTTTTGCCTAAACAATACGTTTGTTGTTCAATACTTTTGATCAATCAAACTTTATCAGAAGCTCTTTTCTTTATATTATTGGTTTTAGCCTTTTAAGAAACAGTTTTTCAAATAGTTTTAAGATTATTGACAACACCGAGATGATGTTGTTTCGTGTGGTAGCTTTCCAGGCTTCTGCATCATTATTACTTCATCCACCTTTCAAATGTTTCAGTAGTAATGCTGCGTTTATTAAGATTGTTAATTTTATTATTCCTTTTCTAGATAACTGTTTCAATACTGCCCCTGTAATTTCTTTTGTTACTTCTTGTGAGATAATCAATTTTATTTCTTCCACTTCGTACAAGTCGGAGTATTTGTCTTCTTACCTAGGTAGTACTTTACAACTTTATGGTCCAATTCTTGATGTTTCCAGTACTTATCCATTTTGTCCTTGTTGTTTATTCACTTGGAATATCTTTTCAAGGTGTTTTGCGAAAGCATTTAGTTTCTTTTTGTTGTCCCTTGCCCAACTGTTTAGTTTGCAAGTCTTTGATTTTCTTAGGGGTCTCCACAAAGAATAATCGGTGTCTTTGTCGTTTAACAGGTTTTTTTAGATAATTGTTTACGGATTCATTTTTATTTCTTGTATTTCTCATCTCAGTTGTTGCATAAGTCGGTTTAGTCTTGTTTTATCTATTGGAACTTCCGTTTGGTGCCATTTTCCCTAGTTCTTCTCTTTTCAGCAACCAACTTCCTCGTTTTTTTGGATAATTGTTGTCGTTGTCTTGATTCTAAGTTTAGGCAAGCTATTTGATGCGCCCTTCTGCATGTCTATTAAGAACTGTTCATTTCTCTGGTCCGATTGTTCTACCCTGAATTCTACCACTCAACTGGTCCTTAAATAATTTCCAATCTTTGTATGTGTTAGATCACTTTTTCGTTTAATGTTAATATTATCGAAGAGCGATCGGAGCTCAAAATATTCTTTTATATCGATACTTCCGTGATCAATCAGATCTGGTATTTCATTTTCATCTGTGGGCCAGTAAGTGGTTTTCCCATGAAGTGCACTAGATGCAGTTCAGCTCATTTGCGGCTTCGTGCAATTCTTTTTCTTTAGTTGTGGCCCGTCTTGAACCCCATATTAGGTTTTTTGCATTGAAGTCTCCTCCAATTATCAATTTTTCTCCTAAGCTTTGGAACAGACTTGAGTAAGCATGTTTCTTTAGATTATGTCTTGGTGGGCAATAGTTTTTTGCAATTGTAATATTCTGTTCCCCAGTTTTGACGTTTATAGCTGCAGTTTTGTTCCTAGTCTCTTATATTTTCTTTCATTATACCCGTACTTTCTCAACTAGTAGAGTTATATGAAGTATAACAAAGAAATGGTTTTCTAAAAAGATAATGTCCAAAGTTTTAATTTCCTACCTATAAATTTAAGCTATTTTTATAACTTAAAAAGGCATAACATTATATAAGTGACTTCATTTTAAAAATAGATATTTATTGGGAAACCTATAACAAAAGATAAGCAAACAGAACGGCATATTTATAGTTTGTAAATTTAACTTCTATAAATAAACTGAAGCGACAAACAAATTGGACCACACACGTTATGTTTTCTGAATGATTCTCTTATTACAGTCGTTCAAGCGAAACTTTAATAATTAATTATAACTTTTAAAATATCTAGAAAATGGGGAAAATAAGCTGTTCTGTTATCGAATATTTAAGCTAGTTTAATAAAGTAATTTCTAGATTTCTAGAATTGTTCTAGACAGTAGAACAATTAGAACTAATAATCCTCAAACTTCCCTTTTTCCGTAAAAAAAGCTTAACGATGGAAGTTTTACGGTCCAACAACTCTTGCGTAGAACAGTTTCGTGATTTATGATCGATATACAATGTTTCAAGAAAAATCAACGAAGAAATGGTTTACTTCTCCTTCTGAAACATTTGCAGTCAAACGACGTCTCTTAACGCATGTAGATTATTCAGTTTTGGGGACTGGTTTATCTTTACAAGTTCCAGGTTTCACGCTCATTTCACCATCCCTTGAAAAAGTCTGAAGATATCTGAAATATGTGTGAAGCTCGAACCGAAATAGAAGATCTTAACATATATACATTATCTTAAACCACTGATGAGCCACTGTAAGTTAATAAAAAATTAAATCCAATCTATAGCTGAATAAACATTTTCCTTTTAAACATAAAACACTCTAAATAAGCGGCGATCAACAAATCTCCCACAAACAAAGATAACTTCAACAAAAATTATTAATGTCTAAATATTTATGTGTTTCTTGGTAAAAGCTTCTTCTTCTTCCTTTTTTCTAGCCTCTTTTGTTTTTATTACTCTTCAATCCATTTCTTCCAAAGCTTTCGGACTCTTGTTAACGTCTTCGCGTTCCTTATTGTTCATCCTCTATCATTTCGCTTCTTTTTTATTCGTTCTAACCACTTTTACTCAGACTACTTCTCCTATTTTTATTTAAAGAGTGTGGGGGGGGGGAGCTATATTGTAGTTAACGTTTCAGTGTTTATATTATTGTCAGCCTAAATAGTTTTTTGACTACTTCTGTTTTTCTGTTTCTAGGAATCTTTTTCCTAAGGAAGTCCATTTCATCATAGTATACATTCTTCCTGTTTTTGTCATCCTCTCTTTGATTTTTTGTCTAGTATTCTTAATTATGAATCCTAGACATTTAAACTTTCTCTTGCTTCTCTTTATTTGGAGTGTTTTGTTCCCCCTCGACACTATCATACTATTTGACTTCTGTGTTCGTTTTCATCTTAATTTTATATGATTCTCTTTCTAATATATCTCCAGATTATACTGCCGATTCTTTTTTGAGCCGGTCACTATACCCATATCATTTGCGAACCTAAGATCACTCGTCTCCATTTGCTCCATTTGCCAGTATTCTAATTTTAACGTCTTCATATTTTTCTTTGCACATTTTACTGCTTCGTCTATCACTATTGAAAGGACACATCTCGCTTTAGTGTTCGTCCTTACTTGTTTTTATTATTCCTATATATTAGTTTTAAAACTTTTATAGTTCTTTTATTTATCTTTCTTCTTTCCAGTGCTTTCCATATGTGTTATCTTTATATTTTGTGAAAGTTCTTATTAAGGTTTATAAAGCACATATCTATTACAATGTCTTTATGGATAAGTTCTTATATAAGATCTTAAGTGCTTCTCCCCTTTCTAAAGCTACGTTAGTACCTTTTGTTGTTTTTTGTTCTTTTCTCAATTATTCTGGAAAATAATTTTGCAGGTGCGCTTATTAACGTTATTCTTCTACAATTGTCGCAGACTTTTTTCTTCTTTCTTATATGCGGAAAGTATAATTCGAATCTTTTACTACTTCCGGTATTCAGTATCTTGCTTAGTACTTTTGCAAATTTGGTTACATTCAGCTTCTTTTAGTTTATAGTTTATTTTTCTTTCCTTTTTTCTGTTCAGATACATTGTTACTAGGTAGTATTAGGTCATTTCTCATCTCTGCTTGTCGTACTTTAACATCCTGCACATTTTTAAAAAAGAATAAATTATTTAAAAAGAATATTCGTTGTCAGAAAGAAGCCATAAAACTAATAAAAAGTGAAATATCACATATATATAGTAGCACTATAAGCCTCGCAGACTTTTAGCTCGTTGCTCGATTTTGGCCCATTTCTTTCTATCACTGACACTTTCCCCCGCAAGCGAGTATATAACCGGTTTAAGTCTTGTTGCAATTCACTTTTCGATTGCGTTTTCGGCCGCCCTCTTCGCTGTCTTTCTCTCAATCGTGAGATTGACGTGTTATTTCATCAGCATTAAATGACCCAACCCTTTAATCTGATTTGCTTTAATGGCTATTACAACGTTTGCGTAAAGTTCTTTTAATTCATTATTTGTCCTTCTTCCACCATATATCCTCCTGAATAGCTTCCTTTCCCATAAACTTAGCCCCTGCTGTATTTGTTTCCTTAAAGTCCACACTTCACGGTCGGTCTAATTATAGTCTTGTATATACGTAATTGCATAGCCCGTGAGAATCCGTACCTTGAAATTATGCTCTTCACTGTCTGTGCACTTCGTGTTCCTGCTGCTGTTCTCGTCATTATATCTTCATTGCTTGCAGGTTGTCTCATCATTAATGTCCTAAGTATGTTTTATGAACTCGGGTTCCTTATTCCTGTCCACTTTCACTTTTAAGCTACTGTTTCTATTATATGGTTCTTCATTTCAGGTGAAGTAAAATAGTAACTTTTTTAAATATTAGGACTTGTCTATATAAGAGTAAGTCAGAACAAATTCGTTGAGCAAATTATGGCAACATATTTTAGAACAATGAAGAAACTGTAATTATCTAAAACGCGACATAGTAACGGGTAAAAAATTCATAAGTTGTTCAACACGAAAATAACTACAAATGCAACATTAAAATCGGGCGTACCATGAATTGCCTAATGCAAGCAACATTTTAAAGGCAGACTAACAGGCATTCGCAAATCAAAACCAACGGCTACATACCTAACCTATCTTGTAGCTGTCTGCAGGCGCAAATGCAAATCACGTTCCGAAACTATAAAACAAACACTAACGACGCATTACTTAAAATTAAATTGCAAAACTGCATCCGGCAATTTAATTTTGTACTTGCCGGGCGCGCCTTCGATTTGTACATGTTACAACTGCACGTTCGAAAGTGCAGACAGCTTCAAATACCACGTATTGCAACACCCAGTAAAAAACCCCGAGAGTTTGGAATTTCAAAAGCAGGGTCTTGTAGTTAACGCAGAACATTACTATCTAAAATCATTAATGTTATACATTTTCTTGTTTATGATCAATGACGGAAGTACTCCGACGTAATAATCTTAACAAGGTTATTAGAGTTCTGCTAATCACTTAGGAAGAAGAAAACTCTGTTTAGTCTATAGTTGTCACATCATAGTATTCTACATTGAGTCTATGGAGTCGTCTCTCTAACTCCCATAATTTATTGAACATCCGTACTTGTCTAGACGAGTCTGTTGCTAAGATGTTGAATGAAGTGGAACGCCCTAAATTAATTTTCTACGAACACGTCCACAATCCTAACCTGACAACTCATCAGTTCCCAATTTTACTGCCGCTCGTATGCTAAAACAGTTTAGGGCACGACTTACACTGAAAAGGAGACCAGGAAATAGAAGTGAATATGCAATGACAGATCAAAAGAAGGAACGGAGTGTTGCAGCCTTTTAAATACAATCCGAAGAGGGGCGGCCAAGAAAGTCAAAATGTCGTATTCTTTTGTGCAAAAAATAAAGCTAGAGCTGATCTGAAAAGTTTTAGGGCTCACACAGCCCCTGATCGGGATGCAAAACATAATCAAACAGCACGGTTCCGTTCCTGTAAGTTGTACGAAAATCTATTGACACGTGGTGATGGATGATGAGTCATATTGCTTCACCAACTTGAATTACATGGTTGGGCAGGAATACTACGCCACTCGCAGCAGGAAAAATGCTCCAGAATGCTGCAAAAGAAAGCAGAAAGCAAAATTTCGGAAAAAATTCTTCGTCTGGTAAGCTAAGTGCAGCTGCGGTTTGGAGAGCAGAGCTTCCATCATCACTAGATGATATTCAGATATCTATCGAAAAGAGTGTTTGCAATTTCTGCACCGGCACGATGTTAAACCACAAAGTGCCACTACTCTAAGGTAACGAAAGAGTAGTACACTGATAATGGTGCGGATTATGTACCATAACAGTCTATAACTTAGGCTCGTTGAGCAATATTGGTCCATCGCGAAGCGAATATCGAAGAAAACATGTACAACAGTTCAAGCCATCGAAGAGTTCCGATCCAACTGGTTCTGGGCATCACGGAAAATTCAAACGGCGTTCGTGTAAAAATAGATAGCACCAGTACGTCGTAAGGTTCGCGCAACAGAATACCGTAATGCTCTTGCACGAAGAACTATTTTGTAGTTTAAGAGTATATATATAGGTTTAATAAATATTTTGAGTAATTGTCTCAACTTCGGCGCTCTAATGTTGCTGTGTTCACCCTTTACATCAAAAGGAAGCAAAGGGTATATACGTTTTTTGGTAATCTTTGTACAATCAAGTGAAGTTTATAAGATCTCAATTGATGAGTCACCTTTTTTTTCATATTTAACGTTAAATAAGTAAAGATTCGTACAAATCAACCGATTTCAACACAATGGCGCCGGCAACCGTCAAAATTTACTTCAGTTGCTAGACTCGAGTTCAGGTACATCGCAGCGATCTGCGTGCTCCCGAGGGGGCTGCAGGCGACCCGAGCTGCAAAGCCCAGGCCCTACGTGCGTCCAGTTTATCTCAGACAGGCCGAGATCGTTAGCTAGTGCAAATCCGTGTAGAATCCAGGCTTTAAAGCTCAGCAAACATCATAACGCTGCACTTATCTGCATTACATAACTCACAGTTTTACGCTAGACTGGCCATGTTGCTACCTGGCTGCATTCGCACACATTCAGACCTTGGGAACATAATTCCGCCGGGCATACCTAGGCGGTTATCACAGGCTGCCTCGTCAAAAAAGAGGCGCGGGTGCAACGAACCTGGAGATCCAGAATTTTGTTTTGATGGTGCTGCTGCCGCTCCCCTGATTGATGCCCCTAGGAGCGCAGGCCGAAGTGAAAGGCCGCGGCCAGTCCATCACCAAAGCGGTGCCAATCGTGAGCAGCAGCTCCGATGGCGGCCACCAGCAACAACGCAGCAAGAACAAAAAGGTCGCCCTTTAACCGAATCAGTTGCCGCATGATGCCTGACACGCGTAACGGTTCATTCAATAGCGTAATCCTCGGTGAAACTCAATCCCAAGGCGTCCAAGGCTGCGGGCGCCTTGGGTCAGCATACACCTCAATAGATTTTAACGAGATGAGGCCGGTGGGCTTCGGCGCACAAAGCTCGTCTGGCGCGCGATGTTGCCGAAAAGATGGTTCGAACCGTCTTGGATATCTTTGGGCGACCGGGCGGCAGTCACTACGTTTCAGTGAGCTTAATCAGGGAACGCGATACGGGTCCGCGGAGGCAAAAGCATGACGCAACTGCCCCAAGGCTGGCAAAACTAGCGCGACGCTACCAAGTTGGAAAATGGGAACTGATCCGTCGAGATTGCGACACTTCGCCGGCAGGAAGTTGTAATTAACATCTGAGACGAGTCGGAGTGGTTTTCCGATAGTCGTGCGGCGACTGCATCTGGAACATCAACCAGCTTCTTCAGATTTACGTGTGCTC
Organism: Sinelater perroti; assembly: GCA_036346155.1. Taxonomy (NCBI): domain Eukaryota; kingdom Metazoa; phylum Arthropoda; class Insecta; order Coleoptera; family Elateridae; genus Sinelater; species Sinelater perroti. Next base: position 4,717,897 of record JARFIY010000111.1, on the reverse strand, counting down.
TCAATTAAATCCTCTGCTGGATTGATAGTCTAAAAGACCAATTTCTGCTCCCATAAACAGTTTAGAAAATTACAGTTGCAAATTTACAAAGAAAAGCAGTTAAAGATCGCTATTCACGCTCAAAGTGTTAAATGAACGACCATCACACGATTATATAAGGATTTATTATATTCTTTCAACATCTGTGTAATTCATAAAATTATTCAGTTCACTTTCAGGTAGCCATGAACAGCTGCTCACAATCAATCATTTATTTCTTCAATAGAAAAGATTAAAGACAAATTGGTTGGGATTAACTGTTTTTACATAATATTTTCAAGATATATTAAATGCTTATTAGTACGTGTACAACTGAACTAGCGTAGAGTATTGAAAAAATACTCACCCCTGTACATATGCACGTTCATAGACCATTTATCCATAACACGGGGGCAAGATCTAAACCTGAAAAATATCAAGATTACTATGATATCTAAAAACTCACATGGAATCAATTTTGGTAAATGATAATGTTCATTCAAAACTATTTCGCCAAGAATTTTAATAATACATGGCCCTGCAATTAGTCCTGCAGCAAATATTTGGGCAGCAGGTAAACGGAGATAAAAAATCGAGTGTTTCGCAAACATTAGACCCTCCGCTATTTGCACGGATCCTACTAAACAGCGCCAAGTTGCTGTTACAGAAGCCAAACATTCGGCTGAAGATTTATTGCCAATCTGTGGGCCATTCGCTCGCAAAAAATTAAAAGAGAAAAAATGAACGCTTTTTTGGTCAGCGAATCGACAAAAATATGTCCATAACTGAAAGTTTAAAGCAGTAAATCAATAATCCCGTCGGGAAATAAAAAAGTGTCAAGGATAGACACTTCACTGGTGTTTAGCGAGAAGTGTCTTCTCAAGATGTTACAAATTTACATTTTGTAGATTCGTCCAAATCTGGCCTAAAAGAAATGGGAGCAACAATCGAGTGCTTGCTTTGGCTACACGTGACGAATACGGAAAACTTTATTTTTGTAAAAGTCCTGAAGATTACAAATTCTATTTTCGATAATTTAGTGACACAGTTGGAGGATCTCGGAATCAGAGCAACTGCTTTAACAGATGTCCAAGAGAAAATGAAAAAAAATGCAGAAAAATGCCAAATATCAGAGATGGAGCGCGACAACCGGGCGAACATCTGGCAGCCTTAACCTCCCCGTTCGCAAGACATGTTCCTCTGATAAAGTGTAGAGTCTCACCATTATTTTACCGAGGAATTCTAAATTAATTGTACAAAAAACTGCTATAATGAATTTAGTCTAAAAATACAAACATAAGATGATTGATTTAGGTTCGTCATCGTTTGTGACTAGGCAGACGTCTGTACAATAGTGTAGTTCTTGTCAGTACAGCTTGATCAATTGAGTCGATCGCATATTCGTTGCTTTAACTGTTGTGAGTCCTTTGGAAGTAGAGGTATGAGCACCTTGTCCTTTGTGTGCGCAATGCTTTACGCGGCGGATGTCTAAGCGGAGAGATATAGAGTTAGATAAGCCAGGTTGGAATAGCCGGGTGAAGAGTGCCTGCACAAGAAACTGCAAACTGGCTTTCTCACTAATCGAAAAAGTACCTATGTAAGACGCAAGTCATCTGAAGGAAAGGGACGATATAGAGTTCGGCGTCATCACCATCGAGACAGAAGAGGACGAAACATATCACATCCGATACTTTACAAATAGGTCTAGGATGAAAAACGGCAGACTTACAGCGTTCGTGGCCTACCAGGGCAAAACCGAGCTGCACACTAAGATCAAACTAGCCAACTGAGCACAGTGTTTAAATGTAAGTTTCTGGCTATTCGTGGATGCATTAGGTACATAGAGAACAACGCGAAAGTCATATCAGAAGTTCCGATGAAAGCTCTAAAATCAATTAGAGTACCCATCGATTTACAGATGAAGGTCTGGCAACTGACAATGAAACCTTATGCAGTGATAAATACAAGATTGTATTGGACAAAAGTTCACGCGAAGATAAGGGAAACGATTATGCACTATACGCTAGTATAGTTCGACAACAGGAGCCTGGTCAAAGCAAGAATCCGAGATAGGACAACGGCCAAACGGGAAGAAAGATGATAGACGGCAACAACAGAATTACAGGCAAGAGTGTTGCTACCATAGCGACAGTACACACAGTAGAACGTACAAATTATCAACGGATACAGCTACTTTCAAACGTATCTAAGACGAACTGGAAAGCTGCGGCTGAGAGAAGAACTATGCGACTGTGGAGATGGAGACAGCTCTAGTTATTCATACCCTGCTCAGTTGTCCAATTGAGGAAGAAACGCGAAGATATATCTGAGCAAAGAAAGGATTTTTAAAAATCGCGTTAAGAAACTGGGCGTGGGATAGGACTGCGGACGCGAGAGTTTGGGAGTAAGAGCGATCGCACACAAGCACAAGAGCAAGGACTCAAAATTATGGTTGGCCTGAACTAGAAATTGTGGCTTGCTTGAGATTGGCATAAAAGACAAAGACTAAGAATTACAGAGTGATAGTACGCGGATAGTGAACTTGTTCGAGTCTGCATAAAAGCGAAGGCCTCAAAATTGAAACATTCAAATGCATGCTACATTTAATATAACATAGAATAACATTAAGGTAGAATTGTAAACGTTAGGAGGCCAAGAATTGCTTGGTGTTTGAGGTTACTTGTCTTCAGTCCCGAGTCCCCGCATTAAGGCGAATGCCGGGCTAGGTTTTTGCTAGGAACAGGCTAGAAAATATATAAAACGAGGATTCTTAAAGAATAAATGTAAAAAACTCGCTTGTATTTAATTCGTTATATAGTGCTGTTCTTCATACACCCCAAAAATAAAAATGCAAGGGTCATAACATCAACAGCATATCGTTGTCACTATCTTGCTGCAAGATTAAGTCGGTTGTCCTCTTCTTCTAAATGGGGTAACAAACATTCAGACAGGTTGTCAAAGTAGGTGAACCCTGCAACGTTGAACTCCGCGAAAGATAAAGACCCAGACACATCTATGGAGAAAATGTTTATCTCGGGAGAATTACCTTAAGTTCCAGTGTGGCATGCGAATCTTCAGTGTTCCAATATCTTTCAGTAAACACGAGTAAGCCCATGGACTCAAGCCGCGCTTGCAAATCCATGCAGAACTCTACATTTTGGTTTATTGGTCTGTACTACGTTGACTTTAACTTTATTAGCATGAGTGAGGGTCTTTGTGTCCAGCCCCTAACCTCCGTCCTCTTTACGGGGAAATCAGGATTTTCAGGCGCTTACGACTGGCGACGTAATTGTACAGGTCACGGATGGATGGATTCCCGTGGTCTTGTATGCTGTGATAGAGCTATTCAGCACTCTGGGAGAACTCCCGCGGTAACTTCCCATTTCGATGCAGGGCAATATTTCTCACATACCAAGGAGCATCAAAGATCATCCTTAGTACTAGATTCTAAAGTACCTAGAACTTCTGCACGCGAGTTTTAGCGGCGCAAGATGCTCTTACAGATGGTCATTTTATTACGGAAGGACAGCCGGTTCCGCGGATAAAACATGGAGCTCAGGGCTTGTCTCCATGTGGACCTTTCAGGTAAGTTTGGAGTCCAGAGTCACTATAACGTACTTTGCCTATGCTTTGTAGGGTATATTTCGGTTGACGATCTCCAATGGTGTCACAAAGTTTCATCCTGGTGGGGAATAGGACTGCTGTGCTCATCTCGCCGTTGATTCCTATCCTCCACCGGTACCGCCAATTTTCGAGTTGGAGTTGACGCACTACCGTGTCGTCTGCATATTGGGTCACAAACGTTGAAGGTGCCGTTGGCATGTCCAGGGCGTAAATGTTGCACAGCGCCGATGACAGGATTGAATCTTGAAGGACGCCGGCTCAGGTAACTTCAATCTGCCGAAATTGACCCGGAATTTGCAGTCGGACAGGAAAGACCAAATGACCAGTTTCAAGTATTCAACGTCTTCAGAGGCTGGTATATGAGGTTCTCTACAAGCTTGGTGGACAGAAAACTAAGTGACCCAGAGTCATGAGGGAATGTGGCGAATTTTCCAAGATCGGGAAGCATTACCCTGTCTGCCACTTTCCAAAGACTCGGGAAGTAGCGGAGGACAGTGTTAGACATGGTGGTGAGGTAGACGACTGCTTTTCGTAGGGGGCTCGCCCGTACCATGAAATTTGTAAGGATTGAACTGTAGCCGTTTCGTTGTCGTGCAAATCTTTTCCGCCATTTCATTGCGGTCCAATGGTCGTCCGAGCTTTTTCCTTGCATAAGTAACCTGTCTCCTCCAGGTGTTTCAACCACCTTGTGATGTTCTAACTGTGAAATGTTACTTCTAGATAATTTAATCCGGAAATGCCTTCAAACAAGGGCTACCGACAAGTTTTTGCGTATTTTAGCTCCCAATAAGTATTTTCTTTCGCTGACTTAACCATTTTTGGAAATTGCGATTTTTCTTTGAAACTTGGAGTTATCCATTTATGTTATATATGTATTTATGAAGTAAATTTTATTATTTTACCATTAATTGTTAATACCTAATATAATATTATCTTTCTTGTGAAGAAGCTCTTAGTAATTTGCTCTCTGAAATATCATTTATTTCAGAAAGAGCTCAGAGGAACAAAATACCAGCAAACCCAGTTGCACAACACTTATATCCGCACTTTTATACGAAATAATCTTATCTTTAGCTTCTTAAAGGCGAGATGTCATCAAATTAGGCACAAAACTATTCACATTGGCCATTAAAATCAAAATCAAAGAGAATTTCGGATGTGTCACTTAGCAGTGAGCCGAAAGTCCATCAACAATTCGCGTTGGCGCAGCCGCTTTTTATGTGAAAAATATTTAAAAATAACAATTGCGCCCGCAAGGAATGCAGCATGTGGTCCCAAGCGACAGCCCTGATTCACGGGCCTGGCAGAGCTGACGTCCTACTTCAACATCAAAGCGAAATCAGGCGGTGGCTAAAGACCTCCCGAATCTGCAGCGACGCAACACCCCGGTTCAAAGACCCGGAAACCGTAGGTTTCCAAGCGAATTTACCAAGCCGCGCGCCTTGGGGACTTGGAGAAGGATGGGTTCCCAGTTGGTGGACCAAGCTCAGGACCTGCAAGGCGCGGCGCGGCGGCTCGCTATTAATTTGGCTTATCTGTCCGATAAGGGGCCGTTTGGCGGACGCCGGTGCTCTCTAGACTTAGCCGCGGAATCCCAAGCGCCCGGCCGTCCTGAAATTCGCCCGCGCGAGGTCGTCCGGCATTTTATATTTCGTACCCACCAAACACGTATTACCACTTAGGCGTTAGCCACGCGTTCGCGCGGCACTTCGGATAAATATTTGCCGGAAAACGGTGTATTGGCCGCCCGATCGCGCGATTTACCGAGCGCGCAGCGTGCTCGAACAGGTGCAATTATTTTGCAAGTCAATGGCGGATGCCTGAATTAATGCACAATCGAGCGGCGCAGCACGGGGGTGAACGGTGCGATTAACCCACAAGTAGACCACGACCAGACACGTCGAATGCCGGAGGCGCATCGCGCACACAGCTGCAAATTTTATTTTCGTTGCCGATCGCAAGCGCAGGAAATGCAAAAAGACGACCGCCCGTTCCGCAATATGGGCACGGTTTATGGACCGACCCACGTATAATAAAATTTCAATACCTGAACTTGCAGAACGGGATCGTTTCAGGCGTAAAGATAAAGGAACACGCGAAACGTGTTAAAAGAACAATTTTCTGATATTTTTTATTTCAACTGCCGATATTCATTCTTTAGTTCGGTAAAAAAGAGCTGAAGGTTTTATTACAATTATCTCTAAACGAACTGATAACAACAAAATCCTCAACATTAGCAGAACAATTCTACAGCATCGTTGCCAAATCGCAGGGTTACAAGTCTGGACTCTGGAAATGGCATTTCAATGTAGCCATTTTTTTGTTAAGTTTGGGTCTGGACCTCGTCATGAAGCAGGATAACATATCTCATATTTTGTCCAAATTTGATAGCAATACGCCTCAGAAACAATTTCAGCAACTGTTAATCGATGGCCATCCTAGAGAAGTCGGCGAAAAATGCAAATCTTCTCGGCACGCTGGTCCTCGAGCGACGTCGGCGGCCTTCATTTTAAATTGCTTCTCGTCCTCCCAAACAGCTGAATAAACTGCAGTCTAGGGCTCTAGGGTTTGGGGATCTAAAATTTTGAGATGACAACAACTATGATCCGAGAGAATTTATTAGTAGAAGTCGATTTTCACTAGGAGTGGATTGTAAAATAGCAGAATACAAGAAAGAAGTTTTGTATTGACGAAATGTTCTGTTAAGCATTATTGAAGTTGCCAAGTTTTTAGCTTCCCATGCTGCCAATTCAAAGCAATAATAAAATATTAGGCTCTGTGAGAAATGGCAACTTTCTTGGCTGTGTAGAACTGATTTCAAAATCCAATCTTTTTGTGGCCGGACATATAGCAAAATTTGGATATAAACTTATAAACAGTTAGCGGATCAAGTTAAGGCCGAAATTGTCCAAGAGATTATAAATGACAAGTACTAGTCCACAATTGTGGACTCGGTGCCAGATGTGTCGCTCACACGTCAACTAGCTTTTATGGAAACTACCGTTGAACGACTTTTGACGTTTATTCCTAACTATAGCCATAAAGGTAAAGAGATGGCAAATGCTGTAATGCCGACCACAGATTCTGTAGGTTGTGGTCTAACTAACTATAGAGGACAAAGCTACGACAATACCAGCAACATATCTGGGTGCTACAAAAGTCTCGAGGCTGGAATAAAAGAACTAAACCAGTTGGCCATATCCATCTCCACAACTATAGTAAGTGCTCTGTAGAATTTTTTTCTTTAGAACAACAAATCTATAATTTTTTTAGTTCTTTAAGCAAAAGATCTGATATCTTGTAGTCTCATCTTAATAAGGACTCCTTATCTTTAAAAACTTCGTCGACAACTCGATGTATTATACAAATCGTACGAGGAAAAAAACATTATTCATCTTGAAATAGCATTAGTAGTATGTTCTTGGAATAATGGTGTTGTAAAGTCTCGAAAAGTAAGTAAAAGACTTCAAAGAGAAAGTACAGACACAACAACGGTCATTACTCTATATGATAGAAGTTTTTATAAACACGCTTCTAAACGAAGATGAGTTCTCAAGGTTAAAGAACAAAGTAAATTTGATGAGTAAAATTGACTTCTTCAGAAGAAAGAGAAAGCCAACCAAAAGTTCCTTTTGCTGCGTTTTCTGGACTACAGTCTTTCGTGATAGAAACACGTTATGCTGTAATTGATTCTCTGAAACACAATTAAGTATGAAAAAGAAAAAATGATACTGAAATACCTAACGATTGCGCATTTCTATGGGAAATCACTCAAATGTAAAATGTCAGAATGATAGAGGGCATATCAGCTATCGGAAAAATATACTTCTGCTTTAGATAAAACATTTCCCAACGAATGTGTATTTTCAGCAACATTTTCAGGAATTAATAAAGGTATTGGCCAAGAAGATAAGAATACCAGACTAAATTGAAAACACAATTAGAACCAGAAAGACTCCTAGAGCATCATAGTTTTCCCAATAGTGCCATAGGTCTAAGAATTTTTCTAAGTATCGCACTGGAGAAGAATTCTTTCCAGCTCTTACAAGAGTGAAAACTTTTTGAGGTCAACGTTAAAACAAGAATAAATGAAAGGCCTTGCAATTTTATTTATATTTTATTATTTGTATGTTATTTCCTGTAGTCTTTCTTTTGGTGACACAGTCCAGCTAATTCCAAAACCAGAAAAAGAAAAATTTTTTAATCGTTTTTTCCCTCATTGATGAGCATGTAATCTTCATGACGTATGTAATAAAAATTAAATGTTTGGTCTAGACAATCAATTTCTTTGTAATCTTTTACTAACGTCCTAAATCTGCAAAAATTGCTGGAAAATTGCCAGCCTAGGGCGCCAATAACCCTAATAAAGCGATGTTCCCAAAAATTGTTAATAACACGCGTACACTTTAGACTTCTTAAGAGCGTTGTTCTTAAAGTCCCAATTTTTTATATCGTTTGTTGGGAAAAACTTGATCATAATCAGTGAGACCTCTCGCTTCTGCTATCGTCATACAAACTAAAGAAGCAGTAGTGCGAGGTACCCTACGGGGAGGAAATCGTTTCAGAGACTCCCTCACCAACGCTCAGAAGCTGCGACTCTTTCTGTTCACCTGACAGTTCCGATTTATATTTGGTTCGCCTTCGTATAACTGATGTACAAAATTGGAATATTACAATTTTTATATACTCCAGCAGAATAATTCGGGCCTTAATTTGCAACTAAAATTAGCCTTGAATATAACAGATTGAAAGGATGTCCAAACTAAAACATACTCTATCTGATCATAAGTATCCAAATATTACTGTCATCAATTACTTCAAGCTCTAATAACTTATATAATTGTAGAGTGGATCTACTTTTTGCTTTGATGATAGCCCCGACTCTGCTGGCGAGACTTTTAGTCAGATTGCATCGAGAGAAACGGCAGCCCATTCGTTCTGAAGAACTGTAGTCAGAGCATTTCGCGATGTGGATCGTAGATTCAAGGCAGGGCTCAAAGTGCTCAAAGGTTCTGCTTTATAACAGCAAGCGTTGTCATGCTGACAGATTACTGCTTTTATCGAATTGTTTTTTATTGTAGACCAGACAAAAGTGGTCACCATGTCTTTGTACTTGTTTTATTTCTAGGGTATATTCCATTTTATGAAAACACTTCCATGTTATCTCCTAGAAATTACTCTACTGCTACTACACGTTCTGGTAGGTATCGTTCTTTAAGCATGTGCTGCATCTAAATCCTTCCAGCACACTGCCACCCAGTAAATTTTTTAACTTTTGAAAGTTTCTTCGTTTATATCTATATAATAGTGTTCTTCGAGATGAAAGCTGTGAACAGAAAATGTGTTTACGACTGGTTCAAGCGTTTTCGCAACAGAAAGGACTGACTACGTTCGAGTCAATTGTCGACATGTAGAACCCCAATCACCACCCAGCACGTGAGTTAAATGCTGATACGAGATCAGAGACTGTCTCTACGATTGATGGAGGGGGAATTGAGCATAAACAAGGGCACGGTGCGCATTATCCTGAAGCGAAAAATTTGTTCTCAGTTTGTGCTGCGCAAGCTGACAGATGAACAAAGAGCATCTTTTCCGAAAACTTATGTCACAGGGAATTAGACTTAGTGCTACCAATTCAAAAGAGTCCAAGATTAAGATAATGTCGAATTCCCACGTCATTCTATCTCAAATCCTTGCTTTTTCTAAGTTCGTAAAACATAATTTCGAATTGGTATGTGTATTATTTTCTTCGATTATAGTATATATCATGAAGTCATTCATAAATACATAATAAATCGCAAATAAATGAGAACTTTATGTTCTTATTCATATATTTTGTTCCTACTTGCTGATACCATCAGTTATCGATCTTCCTATCAGATATTTAAAAGCAATTTCCATACCCACATCCATAGTAGTCATTTTAACCACAGCCTTGCTTCGAAATATCGTCCTCTTCCAGATTATGGAAGTATTGGCAGAATAGAAGAAAAGTGTAAATAGACGTTTCATCTTGTCCAAGTTCCTTATCTCATTTGTTGTCTCCAAATTTTGCAAATAAGACTCTAAAAGAGCCGGACTTGATTATATAGATGCTGATTACAGTTCGTCTTCTTGGTAAGTCCCACTAATTTTAACCATGTCTTGTATTCTCAGTAATAAATGCAGAAATTGGACTGGTCCAGCTGCCGAACGGGATATTTTTGACCTCTCTTTAGATCCGAAGTTGGAATCGCACTTTCTTCCTTCTGGTTTTGGGCTAGTCTATCACTCTTACCTGCAAACCCTTTCATAGTTATTTCATTCCCCATTAACCGTTGGCTATCATTTAGTAACTGCATGCCTGTCTGATGACGCAGCAGATCTTTACCTTTGGCTTCCACCTCATCCTATTTGCCCAGAATGGGATGGTTAACTATCCTACTAATTTCGCTACCAACCTGATAAGGCTTACTTTTAGCAATCCGATACTTTGTATTTGAAACACCAAGTTATGTTTAATTTAGTCATGTTAGGGTTAAACCTATTCACCATCAGCTTTAGTGGCATCAACGGCTATATCAGCTAAACTTCATAATTTTGCAGGCATTGTCTTTTACCTTACCATGTACTTTAATAACCATCTTGGTGGCTACTTTTTTCCATTTTACAAACGCCTTTCAAAATGTTTGTACTAGATTTTCCTGAACGGCTTTTAGAATGTCGTGGTAGTTTCGAATTCATCAGATTGATGATATCCACGAACAACGTAATTTCTTAGACGGTCACTCTCTGATGCTTCATGATGATTCATCTGGATGGTCCGTAGCTGCTAGATTTTAAGTAGACTCGTGTCCCTTCTTATCTGTAACGGTTGCTTATCTTTTCAATACACAAGAAAAAAATTGAAACTGTTCAACTTCCAAAAATCAAAAGGCTGCTTGTTTAGCAGACTTTGATACGGACTAGCGATTAATTTTGGTTTGGTTTCACTGACAACATGTCTGTCAGATTATAGTTCGCCCAAATAGGTCATTATATTATTAGAGGTGATTTGTTTCGCGTCCTTTTTCCGAGTATGTGGTTTAGGGTCTTCATTTTTTCACTCATTGCCTATTGTCGTGCAAATCTGTACCACTGTACATATCGCTTTCCATATTTTTTTTTTTGAAAATAAAAAATAATCATTTGAGTTGTGTTGTTACAAATTTAAAACCCCAAATCCAATATAGTAAGACCATATCATTGGGATGTAACACTTTCTTAATTTAAAAAAGATATAAACTTCAGTGTAATGTAGTTAATGTATACAGATGAAAGGTGTCTACTTAATCTGATTATGCATAGATCCCTAATACTGAGATAAGTAATGTGCTCGAAGAGAAATTAAAATAAAATAATAACCCGCGATTGACGGGTGTAACTTTCAGAAAGCTCGTTGACGCTCGCAGAGGACCCTTCTCGTACTACCTGATGCACTTATAAATAATTATAGCGCTGTGACAGCGCAACCTTGCGCTTCTCCTCCTTGGCATTTGCGTTTGAGTAACACTAATGACATTTAAAACGAATCCTCTCCGGGCAGCCCACACCAAATATAGGATAATCTAATAGTCTCTCATCTCACTGCCATTATGAGGCAGATTCGTTCACACCGTCCGCCGCAAAAAAAGGCGTAATGGCGGCTAACGCGGCGAACCTCCTGCGAATTATTAACGAGAAGTGACTCTGCAACTCCGACCAAGGAAACGAGCAGGGCGAATGTCCGTCTTCCAGTCTGCAAGTGTTACGGTGATTCGGGCGCGCGCGCGCGCGGGCTCGAATTTCCGGTGATACGGAGTCGGCTCTAGCAGGTTTAGCGGCTGGTATATCCGCTCCACATACCCGGCTGTCCCGTATGAGCCGGGTCTCGTTTGCGCGCGGCCACTTTTTGCCTTTTTTCGTGACACTTTTCTAACGAAAAGCCCAGCTGGACGAGCGGCTCCCGCGTGACACATCGCGCCGCGCGCCAAGGATGAGTAATTTTTCTGCCGCGCGCCCAAACAGGTACCTGGCACTCCAAGGCAGTATATTTTCATTACAGGCAGTTCCAACAAGAGAGCCGAACGGAGTTTCCTTGTGTTTAAAGCTAGCACCGTCCATTAGGTATAATAACTTCAACCTCTGTATTGTCAGGAGATGTTAATCACCAGGTATTGCATGTAGAAAATCACCGTGGTGATTATTAATTGTCTGTTGAAGCGGCAGTACATAAGATACCATCCAGTTTAGTAGAATTAATGTGCACTGGACGGAGAATAGACGGTATCGTAAACGGCTTACCAAGGTGATCGCCAATTGGCCGAAAACTAATAATTTGGACGGCTAAACCTTAGTCAACAATGAAGCCGCAAACTAATTATGGGTGAATCATTCTGTGGCTGAATACGAGCGGTGGGAAAGGTTTTGAAGGTTAAACGACAGGTTATTCAGCACGAAATGCAAGTTAGACATGTTCGTTACGTAACGTGTAAAGCAAGGAAAGTTTTGTTGTGTGAAAATCAACTATTTTAAGAAATATAATTGGAAAATTCTGAATGCTAAAGAACTAACGACCATGTAGGAATTAAGTGTGTTCTGTAACAAAGAATCCTGCGTATCTTCTTTGTATATTCCTGATCTTTTTAAAGGCAAACAACCAAGCTAGAGGTTTATTCTATTCTGAAGTCATTAGTTTTGGGCAAAACATTGTACATCTTCTAATTCTAGTATCTTAATCTTAAATGGCCAAAGACAAGCAAGTTAAAGCTGCTATGTCTTCCAAGTGTGACATGCTATAGCAATCAACATCATGTTGCTTGTGATTTTATTCGCCTCAAAAAACAGCCATAGTTTTTTTGCGGATGAAAACGGATATTGCAAAAGAATATTTGGAAAAGCCTTAGTAACTTGTGGTTGTTTATGGGGGCAAAGATTTGCTTTGGTTCGTAGGCTACATGAAGATGCTTTCAGATATTTCAAACTTGCGTTTACTTTTTACTTCTAAACTGCACTTAATTTTTATCATCCTGGAGTCCAGGAATGGTAATTATGCAACCAGTAGGAGTAATCATTGCTGTAAGAAGGTTATTTTCCATGACTCAATGGCCCAAAATTGGCTCTGTTGACTCTGGATTTGTTTGATTTCAGGACCATGATTCGAAAAGCAACAAAAACTCTTTCGTTGGCGTAAAGAGTATGCAGCGCAATAATTTTGAGTTAAAAACTTTAAGTTTGTACCCATTCGTTTTTGGATAAACTCACTATTTGCTATTAAATTAAACACAGAGTATTCCACAAAGCTTATGCGGTTTTTTCTTTTAAAATATTGCTTCCATGGGGTACCCGATGTGCCAGGTGAGTAGTGTAATCACAATCTTTAAACCACTTCAAATTTTGATCCTTGAGGAGACCGTTTCGTCGCCTAGGCGCTAGCGCTCATGCTAGGATTAGGTGTTTTCATGTTTTTGGAGAAATATTTAGATATTATCAACTCAGCTAACGTTTCTATTGGTTAAATAATTTTTTAAGCTACTGGGGTGAAAGTTCTTTAAAACAGGAAGACGCTAAGTAAAAACCTTAACTGTTTTGACAAGGAAGTGATGTACCGAGCAAGTCAAGTACCGTAAGCTCTTCTAAAATAATTGAAGCAATGTCAAACACCAAGTTTGCTCGTTCATCTGCGGGCATCCATCACCGTAACTCAACTTCCGCCTGCACACATTAAAAGGTGCTTGTGCCAAACACATGTGGTTACTGTGCTTGCTAACGAATAAGCAGCTTAAAGTGTGCACAAAATAATCCTACGTTCTCCGTTATGCAGGCACATCTTCCGGCTCGTTCGGGCCCCATCTGCTTATTACAGTCAATTCAAAATCGCACGCAATTCCGCCTGTTGCGGATCTTATCGTCTGGTTTGCGCCCGCAACTTTCTCTGCTACTTGGAAGCCGTTCATTGTGTTGTTTGAAAACGTTTGCCCCGCAAATTGGTTTCTATTCAAGAAAAATTTCTCCTTTTTCCTGCGAAGTTCTGTCGCCGTCCCCAATTCGGCGTGTGCTTTGTTTGGTATGTAACCTCGTTCGCTGTTTGTGGGAGGTTTCAGAATTGTACATCACAAGTTTGATACCTTCATTTGCATGTGCGGATTTTCATCTCGGCGAATATGGGGCGTGTGTTAAATAAAGCACGGGTAAATTACCTTGCTGTCGCAACCCAGCAGGCAGAAAGAAGGTAAAAGGTCAAGCACGAGGGGCTTGACAAATATTTCGGCAACTTTATTGGCGCTAAGCCCGCGCCATTAATATTGTGGATATTGCGACGTGTAGTCGTTTGTCTTCGATCTGGCCACCATTTTTTAGCTACAAGTTTAACCCGCACACAATTTACTCCTCGTAGATCCGTTTAATTTGCCCAAACGCGAAGGATGGCTCCTAAATCGAGTTCGCTACTCTGGCTCGGAGTAGTCGATTTTGTTTTGCTAGGAAATTATTCCTGGTGCAGTTCTTTTTGCAGCAAAAGAAACGTACACGTAGCAGGTTCATGAACCTCCCGCCGAATTGCGTGCTGATAAATCGGCCGGGAATTCGGCTTCTGCAGTTCTATTTCGACCTCGGGCAGGGCTGCTTTGTTTCAGCCGGCTGAAAAATTGGCCCGAGACGGCTCGTGGGCGGCCGGCTCGCGATCTGCCCATTTTGATAAATGGCCGCCCGGCGCGCCGGAGCTTTCATTAATAAAAGTGACGTTTATGTAATGCATGTTTATGAGGAGAAGCTCCCGGTTGCGGGCCCAATTTATTTTCCCCGGAAAAATTAGCGCTACAATGTAGCTGTCGCTTTTTTGCGCGGAGCGGTAACAAATCACTCGCGCGAGTCGTAAAAAAGGCGGCCGCCATGTAGCTGCGAGTGCTTTACTACCTTAACTAAAACAAGATCAAATCTTAGTACACTCGAGATGGTGGCACGCATCAATTCGTAATTTCTGTTCGTAATACACAATAAACTTTATGAAATCATCTTGGGACACCCTGTATATTAGTATATGGATGAGATGTTTTAGCTGTATGGAAATTATTATTCAAGAATCACCAAGAAATTAAAAAGACCAACTTTAGCATAAATTAGACATCAAACTTATTCTTGCACCGCGTGCCCCACAAACTCCTTTGTTGCCCAATGCAAATGCAATTTCGCATCACTGCCAAATTGGTTTCGAGAGCTGCTGCACTCTATTCCGGCAGCCGATGAGCTCCTGCATAATTCACCTGAGCACACAGGTGTGTACTCATTCGGCGCACTTATGCGGGGCAAGGACACGCCGGCCGCCTCATTAGCGACCCGGGCGACTTCAACGCGCGGCTAGAACGGCGCCCCACTTCGGCCCAAATATAGGCCCTCTTTTTGAAATTCAAATTCGCGCCCACGGGTGCTCCGCCGCTTTGTGCGCGAAAAATCGCACTTGCTCTTGGGCGTGCCTCGAACGGGCTCAGGTGGCGGAATTTCGGGATCGAAGGATAATGGGCGCCGATCCAGCGCGCGAGCTGCTTTAAATGCGCATTTTAAGCGGCGATGCAAACAGATAAAGGTGGATTTATCGGCGGTAATGCGCGAGAGTTCATCATTCGGCGGATATTTATTAATTTTAATGAGCCAGGCGACCCACACATTAAATGGGCAACGTCCTGGTCGCGCCGCTACTGTTGTGGCCAGAAGAATCCCAACCGGACGTTCCTCGTCTCGGAAAACGCGTGGGAATATGCGTTTGAAAGTAATTAAAACCCAGTGTAGGAAGCGCCTTCATGCGGAAGCGCCCAATTTGTTTGGGCCATAAAGCATAATTCAGACATAAACCAGTCTACGAGCAAAAATTAATGAACGGTGCATCTCGAATACTTCCTCACCAAGAATTAAGTCAACCGAAGTTGTTGACATCAGTTGGGAAGCATATGATTTTTTTTCAGTTACAGTTACAGGAGAAACTTTTCAGGCTGAACTTTGCAGACCGTTTACTTGTACCACAGAACTTTGTTTTCTAGAGCGAGTTGCGACTTTCATCCTTCTTAACTACTAAGTTTCACATTAGATTGCCCCTTTTTGGCTTCAATGTGTGCTATACATATAAACCTTCTACTTAAACGGATTCCTAGATTTTTGCTTGATGTGCTTGTTGGTAATGTAATTTTATTGTCATACAGTTCTCTTTTCATTGTGTGCGTAACTCCTCCTGCAGTAAGGTAGGTAGACTAAGCAACCAGGGTAAATTTATAGAAGGGTCATGTAAAATATGACCACCAAAAACTTCATCAATATACCACAGCAAACGAATCTACAGGCAAACAGAAAAAGAAAAAGAACTTAATAACAATAGCAACTAAGAACTATCATTTTAAAAGGAGAGAAATTGAAACAAGCATTAGCTAAGAAGCATGTCGCAGTTATATCTGAAACCAAAAAGAAGCAGAAAAGAACTAAAGAATTAAACAATCACATAATAATTAACAGTAAAGAACCTAAGAAACCAGAGCAAAAGAGCGAGTAACGACATTAACACACAAAAAATTAAAATCTAGTAAAAAAGCTATACATCTGCAAATAAACGAATTACTATATTGAAAATTAGAACAAAATACAGATAACCATACTTGGTGTTACGTGTTTGTTGATCCAGTACTGCTATAATTAAACTTTCTCTTTCTTTAAGACCGGAACTACGGAGCTACTGCACAAAAATGTACGACAAAGTTTTTAAAGAACTGTCTGTGCATATGTTTGCCCCTCAGCATTTCTATTTTATCTTTGCAGATGTTTGTTTTTAGCTGATACTTTAACTTCTGACTTAATTATCTTGCCTTATATTTTTGTTGATTTTTGGGACCTCTGTTTTAAAAGCCGCATCATGATCTTTAAATTACCTATTGAATTTGCCTTTACCTAGCTTGATGTACTCACCTACGCCGTCGATGGCTGAATCAAATATTGATTCTAGTAGAAATAGTAATAAGAGATCAAAGATACGAATAACAAAAAGAAACACATCAAAGGCGGTAAACGCAAAAGGCACCTACACAGATAAAGTTGGAATAAGTTTGTGGGCTTTAGAACATGATCTGTACAATTAACAAAAATCTTTGCATAAAGTAGTAAAACATCTAAACAGAGAAGAGAAAGATACAGTTAATATAAATAATATCACAGAAACTGAATGGCTTGAATGCTACAAAAAGCTGTTGATAGACGTAAACGAAACTAATATTGATAAATCAAAAGGGGAACCATAAGCATCGTGAATACAGACAAGATGGTGATCAAAGAACCAAACGGATTCAGAAAAGGTCGGTCTACAACAAGCGATAGAAAAAATGTAACAATTCAACCTACAAACAATTTTTTCCCGATCTAGAAAATACTTTTGATTACACAAATAGAAAAAACTATGGCATACCCTCAAAACAAAGGATTTCCTTGCATCTGGTGATAGTAATACAAAGTTGCTACCATGATACCATAATACAAGTTTCAAAAACTAATTATAAAAAAACAGAGAATTATGAAAGGATTGACCACATTTACAAGTGCTTTTTTATGAGAAATTTGAAAAAAAATAGCACCAAAAAGAATAAAAAACAACGCGATGTACTTCCTTAATACGCTACTTTTCGTGGATGACTAAGTCATAATAGTTCCGAGAGAAAACGACTTACAAAATCAGATACATTTATTAGATAAGATAGTGACAAAATATAAAAGAAAAATATAGAGTAAAAAACAAAGTAAAAAAAGTAGGACAATCACATTCTACTCCGAAACAAATAAGTAGAACAAATAAAACATTAGGCTGCGATAAATGTTATAGTAATGATGTCGACTATAAAAATAAAATTAATAAATACGAATTCTCTATGTATAACAGTAGCCAAAACCTTCAAAAACAAAACAAGACTAGATTTGTTCAGCAACCCGGCAGTTACAGAAGCGAAATATGGACACAAACAAAAAATGAATCTCAAACACTAAGAACATTCAAAATGGAATTTTTTAGAAGGATTAAAGGAATAACAAGAAACGAAGAAATAAGAAATAAATTAAAAGTAGAACCATTAGAAAAAAAATGAGAAAAATACAAACAAAAATGGCAAGAATATCGCGGTAGGATGGATGAAACCAGAATCCTAAGGATGATAAGAAAATACAACCACAAAGGTTGACGAAGTGAGGGACGGGTAAGAAAGGGTCAGTGAAGAGGAACAGATCCAAGACAATATTGTGAACACCGCGTGTTGATTTTTGTTAGCTTTTATTTTACAAAAGTCTGAAGCCAGTTCTGGCTTCTTCCTTGTGGTTGCAAAAGAGGTTTAAAAATTACCCACAACATCTTTTGATCCGCTGATAAAGTCGCGTGTTCATGTTGAATGGAGAAAGCCTTAATCTTGTTGATAATTCTTTTACTTTTAAATACCTATCTTTCAGTATCTCACGCTCGACGAAGCTGACTTTTACTTCTGAAAGTTCGTCTCGATGCTTTTTCAGCTCAAACGAAATTTGTTTGCCCATTCCATTACAGTGAAATATGAAGATGAAGATCCACCACCCTACATACCATCCAAATGTTGTTTGATATCGCTGGGACTAAGACTTCCTTTAGTCATGGCTTGGTACATCGTGCCAAATGACTCGGTCCTAGCAACTCAAGTGAGTGTTGCTATATGACTGAGATAAATCGGCTGCTAAAATTTGCATGAACGTTCAACCAAAGATGGCGCTATCTGAAACTACCGTTAGTTTGCTATTATTACTGGCCAGAAACCTATGGCGCTTATCTTATACTAAAATTTTTTGTGCTAAATTGTATTCATTGAATACACCATAATACCAATAAAATTAGTTCATTTTTCTGAATTAATGTTATGATGCTGCTCTTTTCAATTTGGTAATGGCACAGCAATCTCATCCAGCACCCAGCTCCGTTCTCAAACGACTTCATGCTTAGAAAGTCAGGCGAATAAAATTAATTCATTAAAAAGCAGGTCGTCGCTTAAAAGCTTCTCAGTCAAAATTTTAATTAAACGGCGATTCTCCAAAAAAATTTAAGCCAAAATGAAAATTTCAAATAGAGCAGCCATTTTAGTGACTCATTACATTGAAATTCGCCGAAGTAAAAGCATCCTAAACGTAAAAACCACTTTGGCATTTAGGTGTTATTGTTGTTCCATAAGTTTTTACTTTTCGTTAAGTTACAATTACAAATGCGTTGCAATGAGGCTAAGCTTTCGCTCCGACTTTGTTTATCGTTAGAGGTGGCGAAACTGAGCGGAATGAAAGAAAAAACGACAAAAACTGAAGCGGAAGAGCAAGAATAATGCATAAATATCACCGAAACATTTTTCCGGCGGCGACAAATCACAGTTCTGCCGCACTTAGTTATTCCCGCTGCGCACGCTTCCGCGTGTAAACGCAGAGTGGAAATGCATGCGCAATGTCCGCAATATTTTCTGATCCGCCGATGCAATGCATCTGCGATTACAAACGCGTTTAAATCTTCCGCGAGGATTTAAGGCCCGCGCCGCCGCATTCTCGAAATTGCTGCGCGCTTCCTTTTCAGCGCCCTACTGAATTCCTTTCAGGGATCCTTTCAGTGACCCTCTCAGGGACTCCTTCCGTCTATTCGACTGCACAGAACCGTACGGGCGGCGATAACGATCTTTTCTTTCGAGTTTTAATAGGCGTAATTAGCCTTGCGAGGCCCACTTGCGTGCGTGCGGCTTCAAGGCTTGCGTGCGGAAATTTCACCTGTGGATTTAAAGCGAAAATGTCGCGGAGCAAAAAAGTACAAAGAAAGCCCTCTACAGGCACGACAGCTCAGAAATGGAGAAACAACCACGAAAGTGGACTCAAAAAAAGAAGCAAAGAAAGTGGTGAGACGACAAGAAGTCCGCCTGCTGGAAACTCTCTAAAGCAGGAGAATCGCAGGAATTCGGTGAATCAGCCGGCGAAATTAATTTGCGGCATGCCCTTGCGGGTCGGCAAAGCTGAGCGGCGCGCAATTAACATAATTGCACTGCACTAAAGGGCACACCGGTGCGGAATGTAAATTACAATTAGTGGAGCTATGACGGGCAAACGCTTAATTAGCGAGCTTTCATACACCGTTACGGCATTTGTTCTTCCATTACGCCAGAAGTCCGCAGCGCGCCGACGAAAAACAAATTGGCGATTTGTTCGGCTCGGATTGATTTATTTTTGCCGAATTAGGCATGTGAATTATCGACGGATTCCTGCGCGGTGTTTTAAAATAACAGTAATTTTATTTACATAACTTTCTATTACAACAGCCACCACATGGTTACAATAAGTAACAAGCGTTATAATTAATCAACGTTTCTACTCCATAACGGCGCTGCATATCCTGTTATGTACTCTTTTTTGTAGCTAATTAATCTATCCTTTACCCTAAATGTAAATTAAAATGACCCGCAAGTGGCCTTCTTGGAACGAACTAGTATTTTCGTCTATATTAAGATTTCCTCATGCCTAACTTGTTTTCCACTATATTTTCACATAATTAAAGCTTAATTTACTAATCATCTCCGAAAAACTTAGTGCCCTAAACCTGTAACCCGTGAAACGGGTGAGGATCATCAGTTTACCAAATATGACAGTTTTGCTTGTTTGCAAGTCCGTCGCGTGCAAGATGGAGACTTCGGTTTCTCCCCAAGATTAAAATATGCCAAAACAAGACACACTATGCTAGCCTAATTTTAAATCATTAAAAAACCGTGGATCTGACGATCTAAAAGGTTATATGGATGGGGGAAGAAAAGATGAAACGTATCTGGTGTCCTAAAATTTTATGCCATCAGATTTTATGGCACTATCTCTATACCGATCATTCAATTAGAGCTAAACCCTCGAATATCTTCACAACATCATCGATTTGGTGCAGATGAGCCGAAGACGTAACCGAAACCATCAAATTATGGAAGAAAAAGATGGTTTACAATTGATTGCCGAACAGTCGTCCTGTAGGGCTTTGGTTCAATATGGAAAATATTTTTTCGCAATTACATTAAATTTCGATTATTTAAAAATGTTTTTGTTTTGAAGAAATGCAGTTTGATCGAAAAATGGTTAAGTACCAGAAGTGTTCTGGATGATAATGATAACTACGCATAGCGACCACAGATGATAATAGCGGAAGAGCTGAGAAACGTTTCGAAGAAACGCCCACATCATGGGAAGAAGCTTCAAAAAAGCTCTAAATCAAGAGATCATCACTTCATCGGATCGTTAGGCAAGAAATTCCTTTTCACTTACAAAGTACAGATCTATCACCCATTGAATAACAAAGCCATCGATTTCAGTTCGCTCTCCTGCTCACGCAAATGATCGAACCGGGACAAATCGATTATAGGAAGATATAGTTCTCTGACGAATGTCACTACGAGTTAGAAAGTTTTGTGAACAGTCAGAACCGGACATTGTTGCAGTGCGCCCTTTACACTGTTAGGTATGACATAAGCTATTATACTAAGGCATTATAGGACCACATTCCCTGACCAACACGATCACTGGTCAAATCTATGAAGAGAAAATTTTGGATCCCTTTTTCAATCATGTAAGTCACACTCCACAAAAGCGTGGATTATGGTTCATGTAAAATAGCGCCAAGATTCATCGAACTCAAGAACTTTCGGTTCGAATATCATACCTCTCGATGCAAAGGCAAAGATAGGGGGCGCCATTGACTTGCGACTATGCATTATTGGGTGTAACCAAGGATATCGCGTACCATTCCAGTTAAAGATCTCCAGAAAACCTCGAGGTCTCAAGAAAAAGATCAGCGATTTAAAAGACTCACGCGCAAAATTATTGACCACTTTTTGAAGAGATTGAGAACGGTTACCAAGAGCAAAGGGCCCATTTTCGAGAACATTTTTATCTAGTCCGATCATTCGTCAATACAACGCAATTTATTCGGTTTCGATGACATTTATACCTTAGTCTGCAACTATCTGGTTTTTCTCCTGTGCATAACTGCTTTTTATTATTATTATATTAATTTTCAACGGCTCCATTAAATAAAAATTTAGAGCTTCATGAAAGAACACAATGAAAGCCCGGGCAGAGGTAAAAATCGCAAAAACGATCAACAGACCTAATCGGAATAAAAACTTAACTATAGTTTAAAAAAAACTGATGAGCCTAAATCAGAAGGTCAAAACGATTTATGGTGTAGAAAAACAAACTCTAAATCAATTAGTTTAAGCTATTTAGGAAACAATGAAGCTGGTTGGAGGTATAGACGTGGCTAATATCATAAACATCGTAGTGCTCAATTGAGCAATTCAAAAGTTGCCCTTCGTGATGATTTCGTCTAACGAAGTAACATTGCAGGGTTTATTGCTCTATAGATGCTGGACTGTCCAATCCAGACCGATTATCTCCAGCACACTAATGATGCACATGAAGATGAGTTTATTGTTTGAACCAATCCTTCACTCCCATCGATGACATTTTGGCGGCCCCGTTTAAAATCGAGATTGTTGATATTATCGCCGATCTAAGCTTTCTTATTTATTATTTTAATTAACCCTGTACTAGTCATAAAATTTTTATGTTTCGTACACAACCATTTTATGACTTTATTATACCTCTACCGTGTATTGAAAAGTGACCTTTGAATTAGTTACCTAGCAGCAATACGGTCAGGTGTGGCTGTAGAACAGTTGTTATAACAACTTTGGAAGAATAACAAAGTCGCCGTTTCGCTTCAGTGTTTGAATTTATCACATTGGACAGTCGTACATAATCTGTACACATCTGTCTTTTAATGTGCAAGTGAGCCACCAAATTTATTTTAGTGGCATTATCTGGTCTCGCAGTAAGAGGATTATATCCCCAATACTGCCATTTGACAGCCGACCTTGTGTTGCCCTATATTTTCCTCCATTATCTAAAAACCGTGAAAATTGTGAAAATCGTAGGATTATCAGCCCCACAAGTCACCCGCTGAAAATTTCCCGAAAATAATTCATAAAAAAATGTAAGGCACACCTTACTCGTATGTAGTTTGGTTTTCGAAATGTTCTGGATATTATCGAGGCACTTTTTGCAAGGATGTACAAATGTTAACCGTTACCGATATGTACCTGTTTTATAGTTTATCAGAAAACATGATACACTCATCCCAATCTTAAAATCAATCACATGGCTGAAGTTAGGGCACCAGTTAATTGAAGAGGTTGCTCTTCACGAGCCTATGCAGAAGCGCTAGTTATCTGATGTGCGGATGATACTATTACCTTTGCGGGCAGTCTCTAACGTAGCAGAAGTCAATCAACGCTAGATGGTTATAAACAAAATCCCGGTACCATTTGGATAACTGATGGTCAATCAACACCCAAATGCAGGAGTTGCCAAATATAACCACTTGGGCACAGTAACATAGATCAGTTGAGTTAAAACAAAGAAGAGAGAAAGCAAGAACATTATTTACTAACAGTAAGATGGGTAACTTTTTCAAGAGTCACAGTTTAACATCAAGAACAAAAATTCGATTACTCTGCTACTATTTTCTTTATGGGACGGAATCCTAGATATTAACAGAGGTGTTACCGGCGCATACTAAGAATCTTCTAGGTGAACCACATTACCAATAACGAGGTATTACTTAGAGCGAACAAAACAGATTATTACGAATGTGAAGTGCCGCAAACTTGAATATTCCATATGCTATAACTAATTTTGATAAGCAAATTTCACGACAAGGAAACCAGAAAGGGGAAGAATATCTTGTTTGCCTCAGCTGCGACCTCATTTTTCCAAGTAGCCATCAGTAAGATTAAAATAGCCAGATCTTTGGCTTCTTCTGTTTTCTTGTTCTGGACAGTTCTATTCAAAAATTTTTAAATGCTAACTTTACAATATGGATGTACCACTCATTGCTCCTGTTTAGAATTCTCCAATGACCTAGAAGAGAGTTGGCTTTGTCCATTCCGCTTCTATATTTATTATAGTGAGTGATAGGACCTCAACGTAGTACGTTTATTGTTGCTCTATCTCACAAAAAGTACTGTCCAGAACTACGCAGTTATCTGCCCATTCTTTTGTATATCTGCTTTACATACAATATTTCAGCTTTGATTTAACAGCGCACAATTCCTGAAAAATCCAATCTTTCCAATTCCTAATTTTGCTGAAAAACCATCATAACAAGTTTAAATAACTTTTGATTCTTCACCACAAACGATTTCTCATCTTTTAAAATATTAATGGGGGTTCCTTTCAGTATTGAGAAAGTGCCTCCTCGATATGTCATAAAATCCTCAAGGCACCCATAAAACCAAGGATCAAAAAAAATTATATCCCTATTTGCCAGGTGTATTTTGTATATATTGCCTTAAGTTATAATCATATATCCCTTTATATGTTACCATTGACTCATTTATTACACACTGATTTTCATTTTGATGTCTTCGGTCCAAAGGGTTGTGAATTTTAAAGTAGCAATCTGTTGCTTCTGATGAAATGGAAAAATATTCTCAATTTCTGAAATATTTTGAAGAACAAGAGAAGTCCTAGATGAGGTGCGTCAATGATCTTCAATTGTCGGAATCTTATAAGAGGAGTTTGTGTTTATGCTTATTCCGGTTTGTTTTGACGTATAATATCGTTCATTATAGGTATTTAACTACATTTTGCAAAATCTACAAAAATTGCATTTGTAAGCTGGTGTGAAACAGCACTGGTATTTATATCATTTTCTTGCCAATGATCCCATCTTATTTCTTCATGAAGTTGTGGTTCTCAACTTCTCCATCAGATTCAACACTGCCAGACAAATCTGATAGATTGGGATTAGTAAAGACCACAGAGTATATTTATTTCTCTCACAAAATAAACCGGTAGAAATAGTTTTCCACTCTGTTGTACTAAAATAAAACGTAGACTTTCTAACGTGATTTTGTTTGCCAAAATGCAAAAGCAATAATGGATATACCTATATGGTCTTCTTAAAGGTATCGACCCATGTAATACATCCCCTTCAAAGTGAGCACTTTGGAAGCTCGCTTATTAATTGCGAACGGCGACGACCAGATAATGCATTTGCATACTCATTGGCGTCTAACTCCAAACCGATGCAACCAGTAGTCATCGTCGTTCACACGTGCGCATGGTTTGTAAACTGGCAGCCGATAAGAGTGGCGACGCAAACTGTTTTCCTTATTCTAACATCGTTTTAGTAATTATTAGAAATATTCCGCAGTATCTATGACTACTATACCATTCATCAGGAGCAGAGAACACCGCCTGTATGTAACATATAGTTTAGTATGAGACGTAGACTGTTCTATTAAGATTATGTTAGAAGCAACGAAGAAGACAAAGATCTAATTATTATTGTTATTTACATAGGACAGTCTAAATAAATTTGAATAAGAACACCCGGTGGCAGCATAGGTTAAGGTGATTTTCAAGCCTGGACCAAGAGAACGGAATTATAAAGCTAAATTGGGAAACACCCTTAAATTTAGCTGCTATAGTTACATTAACGCACGATAACTGTATCGTAGTGTACCTTAATAAGGGTAATGCCTCATAGTTAAGTTTCGAAGCGTGAGCCAAAAAAGTGGATACCTTTTCGAGTGTTAGAGGGATTGTCTATAAAGAGACGGTATTCACCAGGGGACGAGCTTGAGTGCAACTCAATCTTAAATTGTATAGTTTAACGCCACTAGTGTTTCAACCTAGAAACTCCGCTACACTTAAGGATATCTTCGTGTCTAATTATCTGTCTTTTTGTTTGAGGAAGTAAAGCTTCCTGTTCTCTTATGCATCTGGTTGTTCCGGTTTTATGATCTTCTGTAATTGCGGAGACACCCCACCCCCAATTCCACCTATTTTTATTGTTGCATATTGAGTCGGTATTACCGTTTTACTCACACTTCTCCTAGGCAGCTTGTTATTTTTAATGTTATCTACCGAGTGAAAGCTGGAAGCACGCAATGTTCGTTATCACTCCGGGAACGCATTTTTGCAGATTATTTTGATAGACGGCAATCTGGAATGTGGTTGGAGTTTGCGCAGGAGCGTTTTCGCGGTTCCTGCCGCGGAGGTGCCCGTGCGCTTACTCCAGCCGTCTAGCAGATTGTCGTCTGTCAATATACATCAAAATAGTTACTCGTGATAGTTTTGGAACCAAATATTGATGATGGGGAAAACTAGTGATAAGGAAGAAAAAAAAGAGATCAAATTGCTCTGGCAAGAGTTTTGGTCGCGTAGCTCAAATACAGTGGTGGATAACTCAAAGTTCGTTCTTGCGGAGGACCACTTAATTACACATTTGGGCGCAACGTGTGCAAGCATCTCTGATTTATGGAACCGGCGCGCCGCATGCAAGCACATGATACATCGCATCCGATTTTTCGCAGCGAAATGGTAACAACCTCCCTCATTGCGGCGCATGCCTTCTGCAAGTCACTTTAATTCTGATTTATACGGCAGGACTCCGAGTAAAATAGCATGGCATACGCAGAACCTGTTTTCAAATTTGAATGAAAATATACGCGCCGGGCGCCATTTTTGTTCTGGTTCGCGCATCTGCATACAAACGAGCTGCATTCAGGGCCTCATAATGGCCGGATAATGAGGCCAATTTTGCGATTGAATTTCGAGCGCGCGCGCAGGTGCGCGGCGGCCGCCGGCAGGGGGCGCGCGCGCGGTCCATTTGGACTGGCCGGCCCGTGGACCGCGGCATGCATGGATGCCATTTTATGGGTAATTGGCGCCATGGTACGCGAGTGAGCGGCCGGGTCACCGCCGCGCTTTCCTTCGGAATTAACGGTTGATCCCAATTTTTGAGCGATCAATTAGCCGTGATCGCGGCGTAGAAGCCGATTGAGCGACGCGCGCGCTCCTGTACGCACATGGTAATGCGTCAGCTGCAATTGCAAAGGACATGAGCGAGTCTTGCTGCTTGTGCAGATGCAGTTCACGCCCGAGTGGAGCTTTTCGCACGATTTTATTTAGATGAGGCCGGGATTTATTGTTGGTTTTATTAGGGCGTTTTTCTGTGGAAGCGTCGGCTGTGTAACTGTTGCATGACAAAAGGAAGTTGGAATATTGCGAATTATACAACACTTCTGCGGCAAGCAATCTTCAGTACCGTTCTTAGATTAAATCAGTACCGTGGAGAATCGCTCTGCTGCGAAGGAAACAAATAAGGCATTACGCAAGACCTTCCACAGTTTAAAATGCATGGAGGTTGGGAAAACGCAGATCTTCAATTAACGACCATAAGTTTCCCATCTTCGAATTTTCCCCATAAACGCAGTAGAAGATGAATCTTAGATTAAATTCATGCGTGACGTTGATGTTAACTTCACTGGCAACATTTGAGAGTCCCTAGGTCCACCCCATATAGGTCGTTTCCCTTTTAGGCGCTTTGGGAAGTGGAGGGAGTTCGTAGTAATGAACCACGGAGTGCTAAAGACGTATCTAACTGTGAGCCTAGTTCCGAATGAACTATTGATGTGACCCAAATTAGAAGCGCATATCATGATAAAGCACATGATCTTGTAGAGGACGAAGTTGTTTCGAATACAGTCGGACATGAGACTCAAAAAGGTACGAGTTATTTTGATTACTGTCTTATCGCAATAAGTTTTCCAGGTCGATTCCTATCCAGGAAATAGGTGATCTCCTTTTTCCGAAAATCTTGAGTTTCACCAGGTCGCTTCGTTAGTGCAACGGTCTTCTGAGGCAGCTCTTCAGGTTTATGCCCATTTTCCACCTGTTACACTATTTTATTAAGAGATCCAGTTTCTTTTGCAGCTGTCACGAAGGATGGTTACAGCAAGCTAGACATTACCATGTCATCTGTATACTAGACCAGTATTTTTGAGTGCGTAGTCCAAGTGCACTCATCGCAAATGTTGTAGAGCGTCAAGAATGGGAGGGGGCTTTGGAAGAGGCTGGCTCGAAATCGGCTCCCTGATGAGTTCACCCTATCAAGCTTTATGAGGGCCAGAGAAACTGAACAATCGGGAGAGGGATTGTTATTGAGGCTAACTTAAACACTAAACAGTGATGTTATATCTTATCGAAGGCCTTGACACGACGAGAAAGACTATAACGGTGATTTGTCTTTTGGTGTAGCCGTCAGCGGAGGGTTCCACCAATTAAAAAAGGTAATGACCAGAGCGAGAGTCAAATTGCCCCTCCCCCCCAGATTCAGCACACCGGCTTTTACATTAGTGAGATAGTAATAGTGAGGTCGTTTGATTTAACAAACGACCACACAGGTCTTGCATGTTCTTTACATAACTTTTAGACCCCCAAAATCTTAATATGGAAACTAACCCTCAACTTCTATGACACATTATAACATGTCTTACTGTTGAGAAGTTTCTTCTATTTTAATTGAACCGAAATTCAATCACAAGAATTGCCGGAAAAACTTCAACGTAACTTCAAAAGTAACTCACGGGCCCGAAATAGGCGACTCACTTTTCACTGGGTCGGCCGATCTATTTAAGATTTCAGCTTCGGCAATTAGCCGCGCACTAATAGTACAAGACTTCAGTCGGTCATTATTTCGGGAGACGAGCCCGATAAACGGATCCTAATTTTGCCGCGTGTTCAATAATCGATCTGGGGCGCGCGAAAATAGCTTCCTTCAAGCACTGCGCTTTAAAAAAATAACTGAAGCAAATATAGAGGCCAAACGGATTGTCGATAGTAGAAACCACATCACCTAGCCTTGATATCAGTCAATTTGGTGTTTATATTGCTAGTTTCTTTATGAATGTCTATTTAATTGGATTTTTGATAGAGGCGGAATCATCAGGAGAGAAAAATTGGGGCACAACAATAATGAATCCTAACAATAAGTGGTGAAACAAAGTTTTTGAATCAAAACTTTACTTTAAAAAATCGAGCGACTACAGAAACGTTTAAAGTACCCGCCAACGGAACGAAAATGATCAATTTTGTAGTGCATGGTTCTTTTTCTTCATCATAACGTTTGGGGAAGTGTTTGGTGACCATAAGAATATTTTGCCTAACTTCCAATGCTCAAATTATTCTTTGGGTTACTTTACATAATCTTTTAGAATCAAGTCCCGCTGCTCCTTTATTATTTTAACCGAGTTTATCCTCACTATAGCAGGTTCCCTGCTAGAAGATCATTAACATGCGCAAATAGACAATGTCTCTCAAACAGAGAACATACGTTAGTGTGGTGAGGTGTCCAAGAAACTGGCGATATTTGTTTATGATTATGTACGGTTAGAGACAATAAAAAAGTTCGTGGGGTAGAAAAACGCGTTATTTCTTGAATTTAAAAACACTAAATTGAACAAATGGTGCTCACAATTTAACAACTTAAATGTAACGTTCGGATAAGACAGTCGTACGTCATTTTACACAAGACTAGATGACTTAACCGTCTTATTCAACAAAGCTTGTAACTCTTCCTATAAAACTTTTTTAATGAAAAAAATTCGTATATTAAATCCAATAAGACTACATCGCGCCGGGAGATTTTTAGCTCGTTCTAGGAAAATAGATGTCGGCCGATTAGGCCCTACGCCCCTGTAGGCGCATAAAAACATTAAGGCAGCAGGATTCAGCCTTTTTGTCTTACGTTCAGAAGCCGCCACCACCAGTCGAGTTTAAATCCTAGTTGTGGTTTGTTGTACAGCAAGTCAGCGTTTGATTGTATGCGCGGAACTCTATCTGAATTTTATTAGTCACAAAACATTTTTATTTTTTATTTAAATAGAAATTAAAAGGCTTCAGAATGATTTGGGTATTCCAAACAGCTGTTCTAGGGTATTTTTAGATCTTAATATTAGAGTGCTGTGCAATATACCAACAAGTGAAGTGGCAAATCCAATAAAAGAAAAAAAATATGAGGTCGATAGGCTGATCCACTAGTTCTGGTATTATAAAACGTCGTTAATACTCATTTTATGCGCTTGAAGGATTTTTAGATTTGGTTAGTTTTAGGAGGAAATACATAAAAAGTTTTATGGTGCGCCGAGAATTTTGAGTATTTCGATTTTCTCCTTTGATCGATTAAATTTAACTCACAAATCCTTCCAGAGAAAGGAAATATTTTAGGAATCAGGAAACTTAAAAGAGGAAAAGTCAACCTTAGCTACAACACACCAAATTTAAATAAATTTTGGTAACTGCATTTCAATTCGATTTCCTTTTATGTATCTAAAAATATTCCAAAAACGGATGATCTATGATCTTCACCGGTTCAAAACCTTTGGATTAGATAAAAAGAATCTTCTGATGACAATGATTTTGATGGAGATGAAGCTTTAGGAATAGCTAAATGGAAGTCTTAGATTCTCCTACCCAAAAGCAGACCAAACTTTTGACTGATAAAATCCTGCTTGACTTTATTATATATTCTATTGATAATGCAACAGTCGTTTGGGGGTTGGGTCTATAGTGATCACCATAATTTTCTTCTTCGATCGATTAGATCAAGGATTTTTAACTTACAAACTGTGGAAATATTTAGGAGTCGATGAACTTAGAAGGGGAAAGGTCAACTCTAATTGCAACACACTATATCACGTGCCTTTTTTGATATAAATATTTCAATTAGATTTCCTTTTAGGCATTAAAAAATATTCTGAAGAGTGGTCTGTGATCATCGCCTGATTGAATCAAAAAAGGTTAAGAACTTTTGGATTAGACAAAAGAATGGCTCTGTACAATAACCTCTCTTGGACTGGGGAAGTGGGGTTTTAAGAACAGCTAAGGAGAAGCCTGAGATTCTCATGGCCAAAAGCATTTTCTGTCCGATGTTAACGTTTCTAAATCTTCTGGATTATATTAATAGTCAATAGATTGAGAAGAAATGTCCTTTAGGAAGTACAGAAGTTTATATGAAAATCGTGAATGTGCCCTTAAGCGGATTTGTTGGTCTAAACCACCGAAAAATCTTTTTTGCACAAATATACTTATAACCAGTAGCAATTCAATACTTGCACTGTAACAAAGTGAAATCACTAGATACCTCAACTTTTCCTTGGTACCATACCACCTCGATCAACATCAAATTACGCTGGGCAGCTTTGGTATCTACAACAATTTTGATACTTTATTGGGCCACTGCGATCTGATGGTCTAAACGTGCAGCCTCTAGGAGAAAAGGTATCGACCAAAAAGAAGAGTTTGACTTGAGGGTGTCGCCTACCAAAACAACACATTGCTGTTGCTTGGTGATTTAGTTCATTCACCACCTTTACTAGATTACTTCCTCCATACTACATGGGTCTTTGTTTTATTATTTTTTTTTTGAAGGGCGTGGAAAGTATCATCCCCTCCAACGTTCATCCAGAGACTGAGATATTATCTATAGATAAAATAATGGAACTAAACAAAAAGGATAAACAGTCAAGACCTTAGTTGGACGAGAGAAAGACAGAAAAGATATAAACGGAGAGAAAAGATGGGAACAGGAAAAATATTTTTCCTTCAGTCTCTGGGAACAAAATAAAATGCGCTGTAAAGAATAATCAACTTAAGATGGGCAGGTGCGAGTCCTTGAGCCAGGTCTGCCCATAAAACTGCCAACGGCAGGAGCCTGGTGCCGCAGCCCACTAATTAGCAAATTATGGAAAACTGCAGAAACTATCAGCAGGCCGGATACCTGGAAAATATTCCAGGCCACTTACGCTAACCTTCGCGTGGCCAGCGCGGCTGTAATTGCATTCGCCCGAGCGACTAATAAACCGGCTAATTAACACCCCATTTATGGGCAACGGGCGAGCGGGCCGCGGTTCGAAACGCGCGCCAAGCGGCGGTCCGCGAAAAGCGACGTGCCGCTGCATACGCACCTGCCAGACGGGGCTCCTGGGCGGAAAATCCGGGCATTTCCCAGCGCGGCTTCCTCGGGCACTCGCGCACGAAACCCACACGAGCTACAGCGTTCCGGCGCGGCTAAACGGCTGCGATCAGCGGACGGCGAAAAGCGGACGATCGAGTCGCGGGCAGTCGCGGCGCCGTCGACGATACTACCTCTAACGCGGAGGGTTTCATACTGTTCGAATTTTACCGCTCAACAGGTAGGAGCGTGGCGGGCCCGGAGCACGGCGGCCGCGACCGGCTCGTGCACCGTCGGGAGGCGTCGGCGCGGCCCGCTACGGGGCGGTTAAATTAATCGGCCAATTAAAGACGGAAGACAAACAGCCGGCAGATAGCAACGGTCGAAATTTTGTTTACAAATACCGCGCTGATAACAGAATCAATTAAAGTATAGCTCATATTGGAAGTTTATGTTAACAGCTAATTACAGCCACTTTTAAGTGTTATCGGAGCCGTGTTTATAATCTGCTAAATGCAGTTGAGTAGTAATTTCAAAACAGGTATTTTAATGCTTTCGGTCTAAAAACATTCCCATATCAAGTATAACTGGCTACTATTACAAACTTCAGTACATCTAGAACGTCATTCTTTTCATTTAGATTACATTCTTGCTCATCTCATTACGGTTTCTCCTTTTTCATCGCTAGATCGGTTGGTTTCTTCACGAGTTTGCTTCGGCTCAAAATATATTATTGAAACAATTGAACTATTGACAAGTTACACGTCATATTACAGAGTAGTTTGTAATCGTTTCTGCTGCTAAAAAAGTAGGCAACATAATCCAGCTGAATGTTGAAGTTTCGGTCTTCTTGGGTATTATTGGATGTTGGGGCAAAGTATTGCTGATGTGGCTCGAATAATCCGCGAGGTTAAAGGTCAAGGCATGATATTAGATCACACGGCCCAAAATTGGCCAAAGGAAAACCTTTTGTGCGTTTTGTTACGAAACCGATTAAGTACTTCAATTCTGTGGTCTTTTATGCTCCTTATAAATCCCTTATGGTGTCACAGTAAATTTTTTATGAGATTGATCCACGGAGAGTTGCCCTAAAGAGATTCTACCTTCCGCGATATAGTGGTGGACAGTTATTACCTAACCTACAAGGTGTGTCACCTCTGTATATATGTGAATGTTTTATCAGATGAAAGTTTCCTAATTAATTTGTTCCCCAATTTCTGCCCTTGAATAACAGCCTAGCGAAAAGCATGTTTTTTTCATTCGCGCTACTGTTGCTGTTCAAATGCTGCCTTTTGGGTATACCAAATACATATTCTGGTCCTGTAAATGGAGTAGATGCCCCGGTTTTAGCAAGGGAATCTGAATTTTCATTACCCACCACACCAGTGTGGCCTGCAACTTATATGAGTTGAACCTCGTTCTTCTCAGACACAAGGCGATTCCAACGCCTTCAAAGCTGCTTGGATATCTTCTAGAATACTGATGGACTGTTGGGTATAACCGCGTCTCATATTCTCCTGCATGCATATTTCAGCTTGAAAAACGGATATTACCCAATAATAAACCTGTTTATTTGTGGTCTTATACTATATTTGCCAGTTTCTGAACTGTGGTCCGTGCGAGAATCGTCTATAGGCATACTACATTAGCCCGCTAGTTAGGTAAGATGAGATTTCTTTATCCCAAACGCTGCGATCATATCTCACTGTAAACGGTTTGTCAAAAAAATATTCAAGAAGTGTATAGTATAGCCAGTACCTGTGCCTAGTAGAGGATTACTCTTAACTATTTTGTATTCGTTTGTTATAAAAGTTTCCAGTAGATTAAATTCTATAAGCACCAATCCAGGCTTCCTCTTTTATCCAGAGAGATTTGATTTGGAAGAGCTTCCGTAGATCCTGTAGAAGTACTTCCCATGACTTCATAGATGCACAAGCACGCAGTCTTTGTATCCTAGTTAGCTTTGCGACAACTGTCCTCTGTTTTAATTTTGGCCACCATACTAAAGCGCAGTGTGCTACCATGAATCTGACACCCGTGGTATAATACCACAGATCCATTTTCGGTTTTAATCCCCATGTTTTTGCTTTAACTGTAATGTCCAAATGCGTGTTTCAGTTCAATTTTACATCTATGGCAATTCCTAGATACTTAGCTTTCTGAATCACCTGAGTACTTCCATTAAGAATTGTAAGGTTATAAAATTGCCTTAACTCTTTTGTTTAAGTAAAGGGTGCTAGAGATTACCTTAAGGTTTTCCTTTCATACCAACTTTCAGTGGAATCTAATGCTCTTTGCATTAACTATATCATTGAGTCTTATTAAGAGATCATCAACTAGAGAACACTTTCCCCTAGACACTCCTGGTTGGTAGGCATATTCATTGCGATGAAGGAGGGAGATTATCTTTTAAAACCCCATCATGTGTACACTTGTTTATCAGCTTTTTCAACATCTTTAAACAGAATAACATTAAGCTAATACATCTGAAAGCCTATACGACTGTCATCTTAGTTTTGCTTTCACTGTTAGTAAAATTACCTGTTGCTTTCCACATGTTTCCAACTATAATTAAGGGATCCTTCTATAGGACCCTTTATAGGCGAGATTCTTGAGTGATGTTCTTAACAACCTTGCAAAAATTCCTCTAACAGTCTGTCTTTGTTTTTTTTCTTAGAACTTTGTTGTATTTGGTTAGAGTTTGGGCATGAAAGTACCATTCACCCTTCTTGGTTTTCTCTTCAGAGTGGTCAGGTATTCATCCCAGCATACTAACTTTCTGTTACACTGCCTTTTGATTACCGGGCAGCTAGCTTCATATAAGATTAACATAGTCTCATTTATTTGATCGACCGTTTTCTTCATGTTTGCAGGAGTTTGAAATTGGGTTTTGGCAAGGGTTAACTTATACTTAAGTTTCTTCTTGCATATTAGCCAGTCAGTTGTTTTGACATTCCAGTAAATTCAAAGTGCCTGTGATCAGCCATCAATAGTTCATTAGGTGCATGCCACTGGTAAATTTTGCCTTTAAGTCCTAACGTGGCCAGGGTTAATTTAATGACTTTTTCGACGCCGAGTTATAAAAGTAGGTAGTAGTTACCCTTATTAATTCTTTGTAGATTATTACTTACCAAACGTTCTAGGAGGCAAGTATCTTTTTGTTTGGTGTCAGCTGCCCTACGCTACATTATGTGCAATTAAATGGTACAGCAGCCCGCTAGGTGGTTGGCCTCACAAAACGACAGAACTTTTATCAGTTCCATACCTGGTGGTAGATTGACTTAAAATGAAAAGTATACTGAAGATAATAAAACTTTACTCACATTACCACCCTTTATTTGCTGTAGTTTTGTGGTTGATACGTCCCTAAAACATAAATTGTATATTGACACGTATTTATGTAGTTTTTAACAAAAAATATATAATCTGAGCGTATCAGAGGATTTATTTATGCTAACTCACTCCTAGCTTGATTGGAACCCCATTATGCTGCCTTTTGTTATCCATGGTTCTTGGATTATGACTATATCAAAGGCTTTGGATAATAAGCGGCTGGATAGAACAGCCGTGGCGTTCTTACTGCGCTGAAGGTTCTTTTGGGGCAGCCTCAGGCCTTTTGCTGGTGCTGGCGCTATCTTGAACAGTAAGGTTTCACTAATCTGTATGATCAATGTTCTGCTGTTGGCTTCAGAGGCACTGTTACCCACTCCCTAGTTATTTATACGTAGCTCCTTATTCTGGATTTTCAATAGCTTTAGAATTTCCTTCTGTAGTTTAGTAGTAAAGGGTTTGGGGACTCACATAAACACTTTAGCCTTTAGCTCCTTTTCACAAATTATTGTAGGAGCAGCTGCTGAACGGTAGACCTGTCCCTTTTTACCGGGTTGTATCAAAGCTGGCTGAACTTGGTCAGTTTCTACGTTTGTTAGTTTATTCTCTGGGCAATCCTGTAGAATTGTGGCTATTTTGGTTTCTTTAAGAACATCCTAAAGGTTTCTTTACTTTTTCCAGCAGTGCAAGTATTTTTGGCGGTGTTTTACTTGGGGTTTAAAGGGCTCCATTCTAACCTCTGCCATTTCACAGGTGTTTTAGAAGTTCCACCTAACTTAGACGCTGTTTTCTGGGGTGTATTACCCCCCCCCCCCAAGATTTTTGCCCTTTCAATAGCAACCCCTCGTCTTTACGCAGTCAATGGTCGTTTGGTTGTTTCAGTTACATTTTTGAAGGTTTGGGTTACAGCCTCTATGCCAGAATGAATAGTTTGTTCTTCCTCAGCCATGTTTTTTCAGCCTTAGCTAAGTTAGGTGAGTTCAGCAAAACTTTATTATTCTCCCCGAAAGGGTTTGTTACTGGTAATAAAATGTCATCTATATCTATATAGTTTCCATGAGTAGTTATATTCAACATTAATGGCTATATACAATGGGGTGTGTTGGGTGCCTCAAGGAAAAAATAGGAACTGATCTTTTAGACAGCCACACATCTTTTTGGCCTAGCCTTTTGCCGTGAGATTTAGGTTTATTATTGAGGTTGTCTCCTCTTAGTCCTGGTTAAGGCACGAGCTCCCCCCACACACCTTCTGACTGAGAGACATCGCCACAGACAACAGATTAGTTGCAGGGTATATCGAACTGCTGCACATAACTAAGTTAGGCAGTAGCCGGTATCGTTTTATTCCAGTGCAAACCCTTTGCTACAACACGACAGCTGAGCTGGGGGAAGGGTGGTGCATAGAAAGGATTATGTCTTGCCCATGTTGCGGGTTTTAAACTGCTCAGTCTCCACCAAGGCACGTCACTGTTATAGGTTTTAAAGCTGTTTGAGCCTGCTGGTTTATTGCATGTGACAGGTTTATAACCTCCCTGTCTAGTGTATCTCTCTCCATACCTCTAAAGGTCGGACTGTCACCACCGAGAGTTATTTTCACTTGCTTAACAGAATGAATACAATCCTTGAACAACGATATGCTGGTATGATCAATCGAGAATGGGTATTGCTGCAGACGGATAATGCCAGACCACATACTGCCCGAAGGACGTGGCAAAAATTGGAGGAACTTGATGGAACATAACTGTTACCTCACCCCGTCTATAGTTCTGATTTGGCGTCATCGTATTACCGTTTCTTTTGATTAATGGCTTATTTTTTGGATAGACGCTAATTTTCTTTAATTTCAAGAAGTAGAAGAATTTCGTCAGTTCTTTAATTCCAGACCACAAGAATGTTACTATAGAGAAATAAACACTTAGGCTCGTAGATGAGTATATATCATACAGTACAATGGCATACGTTTTATGTTTTAATTTTATATATTCTTTAAAATACCAAATAAATCATTTTCAAATTAAAAAACAAAAAAGAAATCTACACCACCTTAAAATGTTTAGAGTTACATTTATTTTTGATTCAGATATTCACTGGTATCATCATTATCCCCATATTTGGACTGTTTCATATTTAAATTATGGCTTTGGTCTCAAATTTTACATATGTCCTGATTCATTTCACCGATAACACGTCAATTGTTTGTGGATTGATCTTGATTTCAGGCAACCGCTCATAAAGAAGTCGTACGGTGTTAAACCTTAAGTTCCAGCATCATTTTTGAAGAAGTATGGACCTGCCACGCCATCCACACCTAGCAGTGAATCGACGGGGATGCTTTTGATTCGCAACTTATTGAATTGAAAATGCGTCTCATCGCTAAAGATGATTTTTTCACTAAGATTTTGAGAATAGTCAGCAAGCTTAAGGTCTTGTAGTAAATGAATTTTGTACGCATGAAGATGCAAGTCTTCAGTAAATATTTGCTGAAGAGAGCTTCTCAAAAAGTTCAATTGTTGCTTTCGAACCAATTGTGACAATATTTTCACGTTAATATTCACCAGGTTTTGCATTCATTATGATCTAGTTTTATCAAATTTTTAATTAATTTTCTAAGAGTTGAGTTATTTTTTGATGCCAAGTTACAAAATACTTATTTGTACAGCGCAATAAGTAAAGGTGATGTGACTGATACACTTGTATCGATGATCTTCCGATTTGGATCTTGAGGTGAAGGTGAGAATTTTAGTTATCGTTGTCTAACTGTAGTAAGTTGCTTGACCACTGCTTGTTTGATCTTTGTACTATTACCATTTGAAGAACTGGCTAGTTTGGTAACTTATTCGTTCTAATTGCTTAATAATTTTTAATAGTTTTCATTTTAAAAAATTCTTTTTGTACTGAAAGACATTACTAGTTTTGTTTATGTCATCTGTATTGTCAACGTGAAACCATCTACTTTTGTTCTTTAAAAACGTGGGGAGAGACGAAAAAACTAAAAAAAATCTTACTCATAAATCTGCCACTTATAATTCCAATCAATAACAACGAAACGAAATTAAAAAGATTAAAATTAGAAGAAAGCAATCCAATTAGTACACATTTAATCAGAATAGAACAAAATGTGGTAGTAAGAAAAGGAATTTTTGTATAGTGAAGCTCTACGCTTGCGTGGGAGCATGCCCTGCGAACTACCAGGTTAAGGCTCCCGTGACTGCAAAAATGAGCGCAGCTTCTCGATTATTTTTAGCGACTGGGCTACTAGCTCACCCGTCAGGAATTTAAACCTAGAATAAAACCCAGGCCTGTTCGCACTGTAGCCAAGCGTCTCAACTTCTTGGCCATAGCGACACTTAAGAAAACACAGAAAGTAAACAAAAAGCTAAACTATTTGAATAGTTTTTGACTGATCTGGCCAATGAAGTCGTTCTCATTTGCGCATGCGCATTACACTTCCACCGGCTGCCAGGTGACATCGTTTTCATTATAATATTAGCTTGATAGTTTCGGGACAAACCTCATATAATTAATGGCACGTTTTCTTGCTTCTACTATACGTCATTAGTTATTCATCTCCTTCATGTGCATCCTTTGTGTGGTTATTGTGGGTGCGTTGTAATTGCGTCGCTGTTACGTCCTTAAATTATCATTGCAGCCTTTCATTATGAACAAGATTATGCACTCAACTTACGAAGAATGCTAATCTGTCTTCACCGTTCAAATTTAAATGCTGCGCCGCACGGCAGTTCGTTGGCGCATCGGCTATAAACCGTTGAGAGTAAATAAACGGACGTGATAGCGATAAACACGTCATCTGCATTACGTGACAGATAATGTAATAAGCGTCCCTGTCCTATGCACCACCAAATATTGTCCTTGTCCAACGAAGTGTCACAGACGCTAGGCACTATCGGAAGGTAAACTAATAGTGTACTTTACATCTTACATAAAGCGAAGTTTTATTCAAGTTTTTTTTTGTTATTATTTATTTTAAATAAAGCAAACAAGTTATTAAAAATGGGTAGAATAAAAAAATTCTTTAAATTTTTCATACCTAAGTGGCCTGTATATTTCATATGATGATTTCCAACATTAAAGGGATAAAGCAACTGTTTCAGTATCGCAAAGATTCAAAAATGGCGACAGGTGTTGACAGGTTTTAATATCTAAGTTCAGTGTGATCATTAATTTTAAAGCTAATAATAATCTGTTTGTTTTCTTTTTGTATATAATATCTTACATGTCTTTAGCAAAAGCTTCTCTCGTACTTTAATCGCAGATTCACTTTGTTTTCCTTTATTCGTGCATTTAAAGGCGATCAGGAAATATGTTCCGATCGTACAATATGTAGATAACAAGGAAAAGTGAATGTTTATCCAAAATGAAGTAAATCAAAGATAATTAGAAAAGCCATGATAGAGGCTGAATCATAAGCTTTGATGTCAGAATATGATGGATATTTTATAAGTAGTGCTGATTATGACGCATTATGAACAGTTCAGGATCACGCATTGTTATAGACAAGACAAGCAGTGATGCTAATGCTAGTAATGCTGTAAGTGCTACAGCCTTTCTTACAAATAACGTAGTAATATGATCTTTAAGATTTAAGGTTTTAAGCAACATCATTATCTTCTGGATCAGATGTACTAACCCGTTTGGGACTATTTTCCCAAAACCCATGTGAATAAGCTCTAGGTGGTCTAGAATCAAGACCTTAGGCTCATTTTCGCACTTCGTGATGACCACTAGACGCTAACGTGCCAACCATCCATTATCTTCCAGAATGCGGCACAGCTACTTTTCAGCGTTTAGGACCACGGATATCCACGATACGGGGTCGGCCAAACACAAAAAAACCAAAATCCACGTTAAATCACCGAAGAAAAAGGGAGTTAGAGGTTAAACTTAAGAATTCCTAAGATCGCTAACCTCGTCTTTTAAGTTCAGAGGTGGTAAAGCAAAAATGATAACAAATATAGGAGAATTTAGAGTCATTATTGGATGTTTTAGTATAATGACTTACACGAACCTCGCTTGGACTTACTGAAGTTGAGAATCTGAAAAATCACTGCACAACAATACCAATTCCAAGATACCAATTTGTGCTTTTGATATCACAAATGAATCCTACCGATGCTAAAATACCGCCAAACGTTATTTCTTGTTTCTAAAACTCCTTCAGGAAATGAGAACTGATTCAGATATATAAGGTAATTATGGGTCAATAACAAAATTCAGGAGAAGGTTGTTTCTGAAACTTTGCCTTTAAAACTCGTAAATAGAGCAATTGAAGTGTGATAACGATATCATTCACTTACTGACCACGTTTATGATATGAATGTTTACTTTGACAAGAAGTAAAAAATCTGATTGCACATTCGGGGAAAAAACTTCTTCTAAACTAATCGAAGTTATTGGAGATCCTGATTTAACATGTCTTTTGACTAATTTTTTTTATGTTCATAACTTTCATGGA
This sequence comes from Sinelater perroti, assembly GCA_036346155.1. Lineage (NCBI taxonomy): Eukaryota > Metazoa > Arthropoda > Insecta > Coleoptera > Elateridae > Sinelater > Sinelater perroti. The sequence goes on along the minus strand of JARFIY010000111.1, from coordinate 4,677,611 downwards.
CAATATTCCATATGTTACAGTTAGAACGATGATAAAAACAAGAACGAACATATCTTTGAACGAAATAACAAGACACATGGAATGTGATGTGCGAATTTTAGGAAAAAAATGCTATCGTTGCGAATAGTTGTCAACTAATCTTGGTCAGCAACTGACTACCAAAAAAATAACCTGCTTTTCTGAGCGTAGGTCATTATTTATTCGTATAAAAACTCTGTTTTTAACCCCACTACAATTATACACCCTGCAATATAATCTTACTGACACATAGGATCTCAAGCATTTAACAGAAAAGCAGACGTTAGGAAAAATCTACAGGAGTTCCTAAAAACATGCCGCTAAGTTAGAAAGTAATGTGACGCATTTTAAAAATTTGACAATAAAATTAAAGCCATCAATGTTGTAGTCTAGAAGATTTAAATCTAAACTCTTCATTGGTGATACTTCTGTTTGGTGCTCATCTCTACACCCCCTTGTCCCGAATCCCATCTCTACCTGTAACCTTGATTGTCCGCTACCCACCCTAGTCACAACTAAACGGGATTTTTACCTCCGCCCGGCATTCCGATTCGAACCCTCGTGATCAGGTGCTCTATTGCGCTGTACTTGCACGTTGTCGCTGCCTTTTGTACGTTCCGCCCCGTCCGTGGTGCCCTAATACAACTGGCCAGGAAAACCCATCCCCGGGTTGAAGCCGCCAAGGAAGAACATGCCAACGTCCGCCATCCAGGCTGCCAGAGACCGTTACGTGTGGTAAGTCTCGTTTTAGTTGTTCCGTCGTGCATTTGTTCCCAACAGCACTTTTTTCCCGCAGTCTGGAGAGTGCACAATTGACCTGCCGCCCACCATATTTGAAGTTATTTAATCATAGTTGTATTGTTTTTTTGTTTTTTCTCACTTTCTTTGTTTTGCTTAATGGTTACTTTGTTATTGATTTCGTTTTGCCCAATATATAGTTTACACAGCTCTGTTTTGCTTTATTTCCTGTTTTGTATATCGAGTTACTTTAACTGTGCCTAATTATCAAACAACTTCAATAACGAAACCCGGAATATTGCTCCTGGTTTGTAGTTGGAAATGCAAGCTACGTTTTGCTAAAGTGTTTTTTGCTGTTCTTTATGTCAAACCATAATAAATAATGGGAGAGGGGGTAACCTTTGCACAAACTCAACACTTGCTTTTTGGGATCAGCAAGTATGGGTTTTTTAGTTTAGAGTGCGATAGATCTTTTTGATTGTGCACATTTGTTTGCTGTAAATATCTTATTTGCTCTTTTCATGAAATAAGTTAGCTGATCGTTAATAATCTGGCAAATTCTTTTAAAATTCCAAATGATGTTTTCTGCTTCTAGAATGCATTTTTTGGTCTCTGAGCTTTGAGGAATTTGCTATAAAGCTATATCGCTAATCATAGACAATAATCATTGTAATTTGCATCCTGTATGGGGGTATGGCTTGCATATTGAAAGGTAAAGGTGACCTTCGGCGGGAGAAGCTTTAAGATGTACCCATAATAAGCAATACAGCCTTTAATGATTATTATCTAATATTTTTAACATTGACACCGCTGTCAAAGAACTTAAATTTTGTAAAACACCAACTTTTATATTGATGTTTAAAGCAGAATTTAAGTCAGGGCGTGTATAAGAATATTTCTGACAACGTGTAAAGAGGGGTTGAAAAATGTAGTCTTTAAAATGCATTAAAGATGTACAGGAACATTTTTAACGCCATCCGGTATTTTCTAACGTCCGATTCTTTGAGCGTAAGGCGGCAGCTGCTTTTAGGCTTTAAAATTCTTCATTCACCTGTCTACTGCGCACTTTTAGGAGGTGTGACGCAATCATTTAATATTCGGAAAAGGTTACAACGTAATTTAGGGGGGGCAACTCTTTGTGTTTATAATTGAAATAAAGTTTTTGTGGGTCACGTCATAATGTTTACTGATTGTTCACAGCTTTGACACTCACGTTTTTACCGGCTGACATTCTAGAACGAGTATACTTATCGGGCCGCAAAGACAAATATTTATGTTTGCCAGCTGTAAAGTTTCGGTCTGTTATGATTAGTTAATACGCTTCGATACTATTTAGGGACGCGATTGAAATTTTCAGATGGTTTTATTTCATTCGAGTTGTACGATGCTGCCAAAAAGTTCTTTATTTGTTTTGTTAACTTTTGTTATAATTAATATTTACTATAGCGGCTATAGCTGCAGTTTTTAGACTACAAAAAGCAGGAGTGAGCGTGGATTCAATGTACGTAGTCGGAATATTTTTATTCCAAAACCGGCTAGCTAGTTCTTGATTGTTAGAACAGCAATAATGCAAATATAGGCGAGGTCTACGTTTATGGGAAGTAAAAACAATTGTTGGAAAACGGAAGACCAGACGAGAAAATAATAATAATAGTAATAATAATGGTAAGGCTCTAACTCCTTGCTTGGGAGCACAGCCTGCGAACTAAGAAGGTTGAGGCTCTCTGCGCCCGGTCGTCGCGCACGATCTCTGATGCAGGACAATGTGGCAAGCATCGCGCATTAAACGACCTCCATTATTACCCCTTGTTCGAAGTAAACCCAAGTACTCAATTATTTTTAGTGACTGAATAGGCTACCCTTCAGACATCAAAGAGTTTCAAGAATAAACCGGAGTCCGTCCGGATCACGCTGACCATTAGACGAGAAAGTAACGTGTAGTAAATTTCAGGGCATTTAAAAATGATTGACGCTTTGTTCACAACTAGACTCGCAGCACTGCACGAATAACTTATTATCTTTTCTGATATGTTTTCCAGCAATGTCATCTAGTGGCATCACATGACGCTCTATTCTATTTCGACATACAAACTGTGCGTTTGCGACACAATTTAAATTTAGTCCAAAACTATGACAGCAGACAATCATGAGGAGCACTGGATGGTTTAACTTCTTTAAAGGCCATTCATGCGAGGTTTATAGTTGTTAGTGGCGTTTAGGAACTCAAAACTATATTTTTCTACATATTTGAGTGCAAGAATTATGCTCAGAAAGGCAAACGCAGGAGACATTCGACAGATTATCGCATTATTTAGCGAGTGTCTCACTCGATGATGGCAAGCAGACGAAACTTTGCATATCGAAATTTATGGAGACATAAAGATGACAAAGGTTTGTTAACAATGGGTTCCTATGTCCTCGAAGCTTTGCAGAAGTAGAAGCGTGTAGAAGTATACCAATAATTGATGAAGATATGCAGCGAGGATCTGTAGACATTCTCTTGATCGATCATGGTTTTAGAACAATATGTCGAAAGAAAAAGCTAACGTACTGTAAACCTTCAATGGATCACAACCAGGATTATATATGGCAAAACAAATGGCTATGGTCTTTTGAAGTAAGAAGAGGATTTTGCTGGTGGATTGGCTGCCTTCTCGTAAGCATTATCTGCGAGCGGTATTGCAGGGGAGTAGCCCCGTTAGGATGGAAAATAAAGACGCAGAATGTTGCTTCAACATGCTAATGTACAACTTTATGTTACTCGTCATGCTGTTGTTATCTTATAGGCTTTCGAATACATTGGTCTACCCTACGAACTACATGTGGCAGTTAAGACACAAAAAGACTACACTAAAGGAGTTTGGAAGAGCTTTTGGAAACTGCCGTGCAGGTGTCAAAAGTACATAAGGATGTAGAGGAAATACTTCTAATAAAATGTGTATTCATTTCGCTCCAATAAAAAAAATAGCGAGGAGAAATCAATTGTAGTCCCTAATACTTTTGAATGGTCCAGCACATTAGACTCTTCTTCTTTAAACTTTAAGTATGCAAAATAATAGGAATAATTACCACCACCTCTAATGGAGTAGATTAAAGGGTTTTGGGTTATTTGTGGGTGTCGAGACCTGAAACAGAATTTTAAAATTTCTAGCTATTTTTCACTTAGGAAAAGAGTAGATTGGAGAAGGTATATTAAATATAATATTTTTTATTAAAAAATCTAGTCGAAATTTCAAATAACAACAATTTTGTAGTTCTTTTTTTGTTTTGGTAATTTTCTATAGAACGTTTGTATTGGAAAGCTTTTTCTAAGAGGTTTTTACCCATTTTTAACTCTTTGGTTATTACAAGTATCAAAGCCATTGCGTATCTCAGATCAATAGTCAAATTTTCCTCCTCAAGTAAAAAGAGTGGGATTGATTTATATGTTATGTTGAAAAATTAATGTCGTTTTAATTTAGCGCATAATAGTCTATTGACACCTGCCATTTTCTTCGTATCTTACTTCCATTTCCACTTTTCATAATACTTTTGAGGTGTGTTTTACAATACTTTGATACCATTTAAGTGTGATCTAATAAACTGCAAATGGCTGAGCACACCATGGTGATAAGTCGCCATTTAGACATTTTTTCGTTATACCATACGAGGAAAATAGAACGCTCTGTCTCTGGCTACCCTCACCAAACCGTTCAACGTCTCGAAGCAAGTTATTTTGTAAACCATAAAGCGTTGGCCAGTGAATGGAGGCGTTAAGAAGCTCAGCGTCGCTAAAAAACTCAAATCACCATTAAACTCACTGATCGAAACATTGTTCGCATTTCGCGCGAGAACTACAGCCAACATTTCTCAAGAACTGGGTTCTGTAGCAAACGCCCTCCCGTCAGTCCACACTATTGAGAGGCGCCTACAGTCTGTTGGGTTGCACCGTTGTCCTTTAAAGAAACTGTGTGTCTCTCCAGAGAATAGAGTCGTGAGAATGGCGTGGATAATACACCATTGGGAGAGAATCATCTGGAGCGACGAATTGAAATTTCTTATGTTCGACACGGATGTAAGACGCTCTGAGAACACTTGGTACGATCTGAAGTATACTCTTCCAACGATTAAGCCTGAAGGAGGGGTAGCGATTATGTGTGGGTGCTTTTCCTCCTGTGGGATATACCGTTAAGTCCAAAGGAATTATGGAGAATCACATGCTGTCAAGGGTACGCCAGATTCACAGCAGTGCCTTTACATGCTATCGGAACAAGAGTCTAATGGACTAGTCGCCATGTGGTTCTCAAGAACTCTCCGAGCCAAAGTCTCAATTTCAAGATCAGGGAGAACTTCTAAGATGAGCTGGAAATTACCCCGATGGGTCCGTAGACATCGAATGCAGGCGAGAAATTTGACCAGTTGAAGGTGGCTTGGAAGAGTACCTAGCAGAATATCAACGATACCCTTATAAACTCTATGCCTCGCAGAAGTCAAGCAGTAACAACTCAAATGATCTCATGGTTAAATACTAGGCAAATTTTGATTATTTATTATTAGTTATATTTTGTTTAAGATATAGATAATTTGTGATAGTCGGTTGAAATCAAGAACTGTTTTCATCCAACCCATGAGTTTTAATATTCTTTCCATATCTTAGAAATTGATTATCCTTATTGTATCACTATATTCAATTGATATTGGTAGTTTTGGAGGCGAAAATGAAAATAAAGAAGGTAATATTGGTTCCGCATGAAAAATACTGAGAGTGAAAGGCAGTTGGCATGTTGATAAATCTTAGTGTTTACAAAGCGGGAGCGAATTAAGGATGGTTCCCACACGCGTCGGCGTATTGCCGCATATTTCTGCGACTTATTAGCATACTTTAAATTTATGCAGAGCCGTTTGTGTTGTCCAAGGAATGCAAACTGATAACATATTTTCAACGACTCCTTGAAATTCTTAGAATAACTTGCTTTGGCTGATGACACATACCCAACAATTTGCTAATGTCTGGTCGTCTACACAGCCGTATGGTCGCGATTTCCGTCTTTGTTGTTCCTTGTGCGCTTAAATACCCGCGCACTTAATCTACAACCTTCGCAGTTCGGTGTTGGCATACCGAATAGATTACTGAAACGTTTCGCCACAAGATCCGCCTTCTTGAGGTCGACCGTTCTGTCCAAGAACCGCCCATCATTGTCATATTACCCCAAAGTTGTACGTGTTCTGGAGATAGAAGTAGCAGTAAACCAGTGATGACTCTTGATTTGGTATCACTGTTTAAACCCACCTATAGACAAAAGAACTTGCAGTAACCAGTATCTTTTTGACTAGAACTGTCGGCTACCTTCCTTTTTCTTTGAATTTCTAAATTATGTTGCCTTATAGATGTTTTTCTTTTTCCAAGAAGGCTCTGTCCTGAGGCACACAATTTCATTTCCGGCACTACTCCTTTACGTTTTCTTTAAAGTTTATTCAATAGAAGCTTTTTTGAATCTTCTGCAATGTCTTGTTAGCTAAGAACTGTAACTCATACTGACAACCACGACCTGGATTCAGTGACACCGGCATTCTCCAAGGTCTCTTTACAACTCTAAAAAATCTCTTTATTACTATGTTCGGGCCTCTGATTTCTCCCCCTTATGATTTTGTCTTTTAGTGCTTCTATTCCAGCACCACTCTTAATTTCAAGTTAAGCTCCTGCTCTCGTGTGAGTTTCTGTGGCTATCACTAATTGTCAAACACGGCAGTTATCGGCAACTCTCTTTACTTCTGGTTGCAAATGATTTTTGCACGACTTTATTGACAAGGCATCTGATTGTATTTCTAACTCTTCTAATCTCTCTTTTAAACTTCCCGGGCACTTTTTCATGTTCTTCAATTTTTTTCTAAAATCTGCGAAGTCTTCTTTTCAAATTACCTGCAGTTTTCGTTTTAGCTTTCTGAAATGTTCCATGTTTATCTTTAACTCTTCTCTATAATTGCCTTTTTTAAGTCTTTTTTTAATTTTCAGATCATTATGTTATGCTTCTATTTAACCCTTTGTTCAGAGTTCTGGAATGTTCTTTAAATTTTTGACCCGTTGTTATAATTCCTCTCCCAAATTGTTGAAATGTTTTTCTGTACTCGTTAATTATTGTTAGTCACCTTTTAGTTCTTACATTGAAGCATCTGTATCGGTGCTTCTGAGCAGATACGTGTCTGGGTTCTTACCTTGGTCGATCAGGGCCTATAATAATATTTCTTGTAGCACAGTTTTCTTCTAATTCGCTTTAGTTCGTGCAATTGACGTGGTAATATTGAAATGGTGGTATTTAAATCCCACTTCTGAGACCAGTTGTAGCAAATTCGGTTTATTGGTTTGATTATTTGTTTTCTCTTAAGAATTATTTTGCAATATACAGGCTCTAGTAGTCTTTACAGTAGGTTTATTTTCTGTTCTTCAATGCACTTAACTGTACTTCTCTTAATGTTAACGTTGATATCGTTGCCTTACAAGGTTTTTGAGGCTGAGCTCCTTTTTTTTGTGAAAGCTCTGATATTGGAATTTTGGTTTGCTTTTAAGGCGCTGCCAGCACAGCATGGCTTTATATTTATTCTCTTTTTATTTTTGATTCTTAATTTTTTAATTTATTTGCTATATTCCCTTTTTTTCTCTAGTTTTCTTGATCTCCGTAGATGTTTCGTTTCTCTTTTGTTCCATTGATTGCACCATATTTATTATCGTTTCTGTTTTCTTCTAGTTTTCTTTGGATTTTTACTGGTGGTCCCTGTTTTTCTGATTTTGCTAAAAGCATATTTTTTATTCTCTTCATTTGCTTCTGTAACCTTTTCTATTTTTATTTCTTTCGTCTTCACATTTTAATATTATTTTATTCTTATGACTGAAATAAATATTTTCATAGCTTAATTAAAAAAATAGTGGTTCCATTGGATAAACAGGGAAATGTACTGACAAAGGAAAACGATATTATGGAAACAATATTTCGAAGACTTGTTGGCAGCAGGGGAAGAACAGAGAGGATTGGAAAAAAGAAGAGGAAGGGAAAATACCGACTTCGAAAAAGACACGAACTTAACAGAGGAAGATAGCGCAGAAGGCAAAATAACAAAACAAGAATTGGATATAGCAATAAGGAAACTCAAACTAGCAAAAGCCCCAGGCATAGACGAAATTACCCCAGAGATGGTAAAATACATGGGAGAAACAGGCAAGGAAAGGTTACTAGAACTATACAACGACATCTTAGTAGCAGGAAAAGTACCGAAGGAATGGAAAATAGGAATCATAATACCCATATATAAGAAGGGGACCGAAGAGAATGCTGTAATTACAGAGGAATTTCCTTACTAAGTATCCCAGGGAAGGTATTCGCAAGGATTCTAGAAACTAGACTCAGAGACAAACTAGATAAGACAATAGAGTGGGTTTAGAGAAGGACGGGGGGTACAAGACCATATATTTACAATCAGACAGCTAAGTGAAAAGGTCATAGAGAAAGGGGAAGAAATACATCTCTGTTTTATAGATCTGGAAAAGGCCTTCGACAGAATAGAAAGAGAGACAATATGGCAGTGTCTAGAAAAAGCAAACATAAATTACAGAGAAGTAGCAGCAATCAAAGCACTATACGAAAATAGCGGAAACATAATAAGAACGAGACACGAGCAGTCGGAGGAATTTAAGGCCAATATAGGCCTAAGACAGGGATGTGTACTCAGCCCGCTGCTATTTAATTTAGTATTAGATGAGGCAATAAAAGAATGCAAGAAAAAAAATAAGAAGATACCATGTAGGAAGCTGGAATATGGAAAAAATCTACATATCAGAATTACTTTTTGCTGATGATATGGTTATATTCGGAAAAAGTGAGAAAGACCTACAAGAAAATATTAATGTATACAACTTAGAACTAAAAAAGAAAAACATGAAGATAAACGGAGATAAAACCAAAACAATGGTAATAGCACCAGACAAGAGAAGACATCGTATATATATAGAGGGAAGAAAATTGGAACAAGTAGAGAAGTTCAAATACCTAGGTGTATGGATATAGGAAAATGGGAAACTCGATGACGAGATAAATGAAAGAGTAGGAATTACAGGACGACTATTTAACTCCATAAAGTCCTCTTTTCTAGGAAAAAAGGAAGTACCAAATGACGCAAAAGTAGAAGTATTCAAAAAAAGTTGTAACACCAATACTCATCTATGGCAGTGAATCATGGACAACAGTGAATAAACATAGGAGCAGGGTCGAAAGTACGGAGATGAGATTCCTGCGTAAAATAGAGGGCAAAACAAAGAGAGACCACATCAGGAGCACAACATTTAGAGAAAATTTAAAAACTAAAGCGGTAGCGGTATCAGTGCAAGAAAGACAGTTAGGTGGTTGGGACATATAATAAGAATGGACAAAAACAGAACAGTGAAAAAAGTGTTTGAAGCAAGACCAAAAGGGAAAAATAGGATAGGAAGACCGAGAAAAACATGGAAGGAGGAATTAAAAGAGGCAGCAGAATCAAGAAACATAAAGTGGGAAGAAATTCGCACAACAGCAAAGGATAGAAAAAAGTGGAGAGAACTGTGCAAGACAAGCCCGAATCCATAAAGCACAACTCAGCTCAATAGCCTTACACCGAAAGGTAGAAAGGTTTTGGATTAAGTAAGTAAGTAAGTGGTTCCATTGCCATAATTTGTTAAATAAAAGTATGTTATGTAGAATAATTTGTTTTGAGTAACTAATTTTTCTTGACGATTCAAAGAAAAATTGTAAATTTTACCAATGGTTAGCCTTTCTACCGTTAAAACAAGCTGATTTTGTTCTTTTAATTGCATTTTTCCACACAAATATGCCAAAAACATTAAAAATCATAAAAAGTAAAATAGAAATATTCTTTGCAAATTTTATCGATAAATTTTATGATAAACATTTTCATATACTACTGCTCTTCCTGATTTTACAGCCAAAACCATATACGTTGCCTTGGGGAACGGCCCCTCATATAAACATTAAATCACTCCATTCATTGAAGACGCTAGCGTTTCGGTCCCGGCATACCTCCCGGAGGTTTCACTAGGCCAGCTATTTAAAAAGGTTAGCTACCCCTAGTCTGGCCTGCAGCAGACTGACGTGATGGTCGTCACGTTCCACCTGTCAAGCGTTATCATGGCGTCCCGAGATTTATTTATTAGCTTAAGAGAGGACAGGTAGTGATAAATGCTGGAACAGCTGATCGGTTTTAATCTTATTTGTATGGACTTTCTTTTTGGTTCGCTTTGTTGAGTTGTTTTCCAATGCAGCGTGTCAATGCATCCCAAAAGCGTTCCAGTTTTTTTCGTTGTTAGCGTATTGTTTTCTGAAAAAATCGAAAATAACCAAAAGGCGTTCAAAACATGTAAGTAAAAATTATAAATCTTTCAGCTACTTTCTTCACCCGTCAATCATATTCTGTTATGAACGTATATTTAGCAGACACCGCAAAAATTTTCATAAACAAACGTTTTATGAGATTTGTTCGATTTGTTTTGATGTAAAGCGGATCCTATTTTCTGCCCGCGCTATTACAGCAAAAAGAATTTATGCAAATTTGCCAAACTGGCAATTCTGCGTTCTACCACCGTGTAAACAAATACTTTGTCCTGTTGCTTCAGCAGTGATAATAAATTCGTTGTAATGTAATTGTAGCTGTGAGAACAAACAACGATGTTTTGAAAGACGCGCTTAGCTGCGAAAGCAGCGCGGGTCATTTTTAAAAATACGCGTTTTGTAACCGACGATTTTTTAAAGTATAGGAATACCAAGGTCAATGCACCTGTACATTTTATTAATTGATTAAATGTCATATATAAGGCACTAGAATAATTTTGCAATATTATTTTAATTTTCATAATCTTTCAAAAACTTTCTATTCCATTCTCTGCACTTCTGTATCTCTCCCAACCAGTCGTCGAACCAACTCTTCTAAAGAGTAGTCCAAATTGAATAAATGCACAGCTCGGCTATACTCGATACGAAGAAAAGAGATTACAGATATATCAATAGGTACTATGTTTGCTAGTAGCTTTGTCAGAAATGGGCATGCGTCTGAAGAACTATATTCCTCAATATATACCATAGTACCATTCACAAGAAGGAGAAACTAGAAGGACTGAAATTATCAGGTTCAAAAAATTAAAAAGAAAGCGAAGGTTAACCAGACGAGCTTATGGAAAAACACGGTGTCTAAAACCAAAAATGATGTATTGGATACATGTCATGGTGGTCAAATCTATGATGTTATATGTAGCTTTTGTATGATAGATAAAGGTGGCGCAAAGAATCACTCTAATTTGAGAGCTTATAAAAATACGCGAATCAACATATTCACGGACAAAGGGTTTCCCTGAAGGCATTAAAGAACCCGAGAGCAACATCCAGGCTGGTATGAGAATGCAATGAAGAACTCAGTGCTTTGGCGAACCGAAACCTGCCATTTCTATTGTGGATACTAGAGCAATGCGGAATTGCAAGCAACGAGAAAGCTGCCAAGCTACCAGAAAGATCGTCAACTCTATATATAAGCCCCGAACCGGCTCTGGGAGTACCTAAAGGTGCAGTGCAAAGCTGAGAGGGAAAATTAATCAAAAAACAATATATAAAATACTGGGAAAGATGTACCGGGACAAAGAGATGAAAAATCTTTATATGAAGAACTATTAGTGCAAAGCAGGAATCAATTACAAACTATTGTGGGTCTCTTTGTGGGACATTGTTTTCTTAAAGGACACCTCAACAAAATAGGACTGTATAATGTTACAGACAATGCACTAGGAAAATAGAGATAATCATTCATATTTTGTGCGAGTGTGAGTTTTTGGTTCACAGGAGGCAAGTTATTTATGAAAAACCAATAATTAAACCAGAACAATACAGCAACTATCCAGTAAGAGACTTGTACAGGTTGGTATGAGAAAGAAGAATACTGGTAAAGCACAATAAGTGCGCAAGGCTGAGAAATAGATCAAACGGTGCTCAACAAAAAAACATAATTCTTCGATTAAACTGAAAACCTGCTTCATAATGCTTTAAAAACCAATTGACAAATTGTCAACGGTGGAAATGGTCAGCAAGCTTCAGCTCTTACTTTAGTTGAATTTTGTACGCATGAAGGTGGAGGTGTTTAGTGAGAATTAGCTCAAGGAAGTTTATCAAAATGTCCAATTGTTGTGCATGATGGCGAGTCAATGTTTTCAAATTTGCAAACACTTTGACTAAGTATGATAATGTTCTCACGAAAGCTTACCTCACGATAATTATATATCCACTTCTGCCAAATTTTATAGTCGATCTTAAAACTGTTCATTCATTTGTTGCGTTTTGACCAAAAATTTCAGGAAATTTCCATATTAAAAAAGCGGAAGGATCATAATGTCTTATTTTTCTTTTTGACGTTTTCAGCTTCTATAGTTGTCTATTTTTCCAACCTCCGATCTTTAAATTCCCTTCGTGGTATTATTTACGTATATTCTTTATATCAGATGTGATCTTCTCCTTTGTTGGGTTCTTTGTAATGTCCAATGTAGTACGAACTTTGACCACCTTTCTTTTAACATTCTGTCAACATGTTCATACCATTGAAGGTAAGATTTTCCAAATTTCCGGTCATGACGCTTTTATTTCCATTGATTGTCATATTTTTTCTGTGCGCCACTTATCATCTCCTGTAATTTGGACCTCCTTTTACATTTCTTGTGCGCATGCTCGTTGTTTTATACCACTGGAAAGTCGTCATCATTAGAAGAACGTCATGAAAATAAGTCAGATTTTGTTGCCTGTTGATAATGTGAGATGTTCTGTTTTCAAAATTATTGAGGATTTTGCGACTTGGTGAAGCACGTTGTGCCGAAATGAACGAATGTTTTGCACTTGAAAGTTGTCATAAAGTATAAGAATGTGGAAATACTCTTCTATCTGCCGATAGGTTTCATGCTTATCAAACTCGAGCATCTTCCTAACAGCAGCAATGTTCTCTTTCGCCACAGACGAGAATGGATATTCTGACTCGGAACGTCTCCCAGACTAAAACTTCTATTCTTTTAAGATTACTTAAATATGGTCGTATGATGTGAATGATGATCTTATAACTTATAGACCATTTTCCCAAGTATTGGTCAACACACAAATCGTTTTTGACCAAGACGACATTGAGACCTTATTTCACTGCCACAGTTTAGGAATAACTAACATCCAGAAGTCGTCTTATTTATTATAGGGCAGGTTTAAACTTGTCATGACGTACGATCATTGATTGTACCATATTGAAAAGTATCTTGTATATGAGTTATGTAATAAATCACGTAAAAATTTATACCACGCTTGTTTTGTTGGTTGCAATTATGAATGTATCATATTCTGCATGAGATCCAGCTGTTAGTAGCATTTACCTGGATTTATACGCATTTAAAATGAATATAAAAATAAAATGATACTGCAGGTGCAATAAGATTGATGATTCAATTTTTTTAAGGTACCAATGCGTGGACAATATGGTTTTGAACAAATCCACACTACAGTAGGTGTGCAAATATTTAATGAGAATAGCAAAATTGCATCGCATGATTTGTCATCATAATCAGTGATTGACTCATGTAGCTTATCATTTTGCTCTTTTGGGTTTAGTTAATGTTATATTTTTTTGACCCAATATTGGAAACATTGTTTAGAATTCAAAATAACGGTCCTCTGTTCTCCCCTTGACTTTCTTGGACCTTTCGATACCTTTTATACGTATAATGAGGAACACTTTCCACTGTATGATAGTAAACCTTTTTGAGCCAAAATATTGATTCTTTGAACAAATAGGAGTTTAGATATCATGATACAATACTTTTGGTATGTTGATGGAATGGTCAATACTACAATTTCTCTCTATAACCAAGTTTTTATTATCCATATCTAAAACACCTTAACGTGATTCCTGTCGTTTTTTAGCTACGACAAGAAACCAATTGGAGATGGACTTTGAACCGTTTTCAGCCCACAGAGTAAGTTTTGAAAGGCTGGAGGTATACGTAGCCGACTATATTTTTTTATTTTTGAAGAGTTACTTTTATTTCACCCTTATTTTAAATGTAGTCCAGTTTTTAATTTAAATTTACCGTTAATTTTGTTACGTTAGGAATTTAATTGATTTTTTTTTAATTTTGTGAGTTTTAGTGGTTATGGCTGGTTAGCTATTACAACATACATTTGTACAAAAAATAAATCTAAAAACTTTTCATATAGTACAATAAATCTTTAGCTTAAAATGCGCATGTATGAAATTAAAAAAAATATTTAAAATTTGTTAATCTTATTAATTGGTGTGTTGAATGACTGTCTTCAAATTTTGTCTATATTACTCTTTTTAGGCTTGTATCTGTTTGGCAATTCATATTTCTTATTATCTGACGCCTATAGTGAAATATTAGCCGTCCTAGTTATTTTTTTCCTTCTATCATACCTTTTATAATTGTTTTCAGTGGGCATTTACGTCTTAGTAGTTACCTTTTTATTATATTTGCTAGAAAGTTCTTTCTTCTTGTATCTTTGCTAGTATTTCTTCGTGGCTCACTTGGTCCACCCATCTGATTTTTAGCATTAGTCGGAAACATTACACTTCAAAAGCTTCTAATATTCTAATTTTTGTTTGGTTGTTAGCCGTATGAGTCTCTTAACTCCAATAAAATGATAAAAGAACAAATTATTATGCACCCGCATTGTAATGTTAATACAAATTTGAATAAGAATTAGTGTTTCACTTATTTTATTTTTATATAATATAAGAATAGGCCAAAGATTCCTAGGTAATTTAAAATATTCGCATTATTTTTCCAAACAATCTGAATTGATTTCCCAATCCCTAAAATACAACTCTAGAAGGTTTACAATGAGGAGATTCAACGCAAAGCAAAGAATGAAGATTATACAACATTCTGTCTTTATGATTGCAAATATACAGCGCGTGGAGGAAAGTGTACAAAAAGACCAGGAAACGCAATTAGGGAGATCACCAACTTAAGCTTAGGCATATTTTAAGATGTTTACGTTTTTTTCTCTTATAAAATCCAGCTTGTTTAGCAATTGCGACCACAGGATTATAAACAGAGATAAAAGTTTGCTATTCGTCTTCAACAACTTGCTAGAGCAAAGTTTCTAAACTGCCTGATACGAAAAATCTACCGGAATAAATCTCAAACCCTATAGCAAGCGAAGAAGAATATCGAAGTGGAAATTCGGGCAATACCAAGAGTAACACTTAGAGCTATTAGAGGTTTGGGTGAAGCTGAAAATGAAAGACATTCGCCTAATGTTATTTATCAATTCAGCTACAAAAGAAATTAAAAAATGTTAAGAAATAAAAAAATTGTTGTAGTTCTTGGTCATCTATGAGTTTTTGGTCCATTCTGTAATTGGAGTGCTTAAAATTATTGCCATTAAAATTGTTTTTTGCTCAATAATGTTTTATTAGGAAAAAGTAAGCAAACATTTAATTAAAGATATTTTTCTTTAATATCTATGCACTTTTGTCAAGTTTCTAGTCGTTTATGTAAAGCTGTTGTAAATAATTCTTTGGATATAACACTGCATCAATTGTGGTCAACCGACTGAAACTCGTTGTTAAAGGATTACTTTTTTCCTTGCGTCAAACGAAGCATATATAATATATTTTATAGCTGTAATGTGAGGACGGCCAATCTATTAGTAGAATACTCTTCTCAACCTAAAAGACAATTGCTAGTTGTTGTGGAACAAAATAATCCCGTTTGTGGCTTCTTGGGAGAAGGGCTTCCAATGTGCTGCTATTCCATAAACGTCTTGCACTAGAACAGCTGTATGGCTGTAGTAACTATTGACGTACCTTTACATACTTTTGTTTTGCTGAGCGGCGAGAGCCTGGAGAGTCCTCATGGATCTGTTGGATCTGGATTTGCCTGTCTGCCAATGTCAAACACCCGCGGGGTAGTGCGTTACCTTTCATTTTTAAGTACGACTTTTAGTAGCTTGCGTGATAACACCTTCCGTGTTATCGGTAGTTTTGATCTGGCTTCTATGTTTGGGGAAGTATTAGAGAATCTCTACAATCCTGGAGAGAAACCGTAACTTCATGGACGGTTACAATTCGAGAACTAATAGATTATGCCGTCCATGTGGTTTTCACAACAGAATTAAACATTTGTGTCTTTCCCGATTATATGCGAGCTTTGTTTGGTTCAAAAATTTCAGCAACCGATCCTAAAGGACGGAAGTAAACAATGCAAATATTCTTCGCAGCGCCCATGGTCCTTGGAGAACGTCGGTGACTTTCTTTTTTACTGTTTTTCGCCTTCCCCGAGTCTTCTTTAAATCAGATGAGGGTACCTCTTGCTCTAAGTTTGTGATTCTAACTAAAGAATTAGTAGTATGAGGTACCCTACGTAGAATTTTCTTTAGGCATCCCTACCTACAACGCTTAGAAGCAGCACCCTTTTCTGTTCACGTTTCGTACAGAAATTCCGTTTGATATTTAATTCATAAACGTTTTTTAATAAACTGTGAGAAGGATTTGCAGATATTGATAAGATATTTAGTAGAATCTCTAAAATATTCAGAATTAAAGATCTAAGAGCTAAAATTGGATACTCTCAGAGATATCTTGTGCTACGTGGGACAGAATTCTGTTTGTTTTATTTTAAAAGGAGTAAAAATGGCAATGGCAAACTTAAAAAAAGTGAATCTTCTGTTTATATACAATAAATAAAATAATGACCTGAAACTGTTACTCCATGATTATTTTTTATTAAACAGGAAACAACGGTTTCTAAACTAATTGCAGCTACAGCCGTGTCACAGCCCAAGCCATCCTCGCCGGATAGTGAACAATTCTTTGGTAATTGCGCGTCGGCTTATTACCTCGCCATTTAATATTTTAAAGGCAGCGTCATTGTAATACTTTCCCGAATAATGCCGCAGCCAAGCACTTAGCGTCGGTATTGTTCACAGAATTTTAAATGCGCTGGAATTTCCGGTAATTTGGGCGGAATAGAAAACAGGAAACGCAAATGGATAACTCCGGGGTTGACAGGCGCTGAAAACGAAAATTTCACGGTGTCTGTCCCGCATTCCGCAAGAGCGGTGGTTGGTTTTTACGACGCCTCTCGAAGTGTCCTTCGAGATACGAGCCTCTTTATTAAATTGTTAATGGCTACATTGTTCGCCGTTAAACAGTAAAACGCTCTCAACTCCATCATTATGTATAAGGTAATACGTTCTTGGGCCTCTATTAAAAAGCGTTAGGTCACAGATTTTGCGACAGATACAGGTATTACCATACAAAAGAAGTGGATGTACATAATCATCGCTTTTATATAATAACTCTTTAGTTAATTAGAAATTAATGACAACAATAGCTGCGAATGGAGATGAAATTATAATTAGTATCATCTCTCTCTTTTTATCTTAAATCTCCATCTAGACAGTAATTTTTCTATATTTGCCTTCCCTCGTACTTTTTAAATCTTTGCGTGTTGGTATATATTGTTTTTAGGTGATATTTTATTTGTTACACTTAGTTTTTAAATAATTTCACTATAATCAAATAAAGTTAGCTCGTTAGGAAGAACGTACCAAATTCAATATACCGCACTCCAGAGATGGTACGTGAAAAAACGTCAATGTTAAAATGTTTTCTTATTTGTGGCACGTGCTAGTATGCCGTGCGCCGCTACATTTTTATCATTGTTATACGCTCAATAACATTTTAATTTATTTCATTTGAAGGTACAGTAAAAAGTCATTTTCTGTTCTGAACCAAGTAAATTTTCATTTGGGAAACTCCAAAGAAAATAATAGTAGTAGCATGGACTTTATATTACAAGGTACTAGATACCAAGAATATGTCAAAATGTATCAACAGAGATAAGTATTTAACAGTTTTAGGAAATTTGAATATAGTAAAAGGGAAAGGCCAAAAAACAGCAAATTTTGAATTAGGCAAAGAAGATAAAGAAGAACGTTTAGCATATTTTTGTATGCAGCTCTGTTTAGTAATAGCAAATATTGAACATATTATATCTTAATAACATATTGTTCCAAAAACCAAGAAATAAAATGCAGACGCTATCCAAGAGCAGATGCGGACAACCACCACAATTTAGTAATGGTGACGGGTAATATGTATAGAAGGCTGTACACTTCTGTAGTAGTTAAAGCCGCCCCAAATGCCAAATGTGTTGATGATGCGTCATTCCACTGCACTACTTCACTTTACTACGCCTCTACACTGCACTGCACTACTCTCCACTTCATACTTCCTTTCCTTTTTATAGGTTATTATATCTTGTTGTTTCTTTCACAATTTTTCTCCATTCTCTCCTGGCCTTCATTTTCTCTCTCCATCTTGTTACTCTCATTCTTTTTATGTCTTCCATCACTTGTTCCTAAACCAAAAACTAAGCTGATGATGGTGGGTAGTAAAATAGGACAATCTCAAAAAAAATTCAAAACGTTGAAAGTTTTGACATTTAAGAAGCATAACAGGAAAGAGCAACACAAAGACAATAGATATAATTACACAACCAAAAGCATCTTAATAGGATTTGATTAAAAAAGGAAAAAAGTTAAAGCTATTTGTATGGAGTATATCATTGCACAGATAAAAATGTCCCAAACAGAAAAGCAAAAATAAAAACGTGGTGCTTTCAGCAAGTCCTAAAAGTCAGATAGGCAGATCGAGTCAAAAACGAAGTACTAGCAAGAATACAAGAAGAAAGAACCCGCTAGAAAAATATAAAGACCACCAGAAAGGTCAAGATTATAATATATGCTAAGGTTAAAAAGAATTGCAATATAATATATAATAGGCTATTGGAAAATGGAGGATAAAATAATTATAGAACTGATACATGTATGCAGATGATTTGGTGCTGATCACTAATAAGGAAAAACATAAAAACTTCTTCTTCTTTGCTCTTATCCTTATGCCTTCCAGCGTTGGATTTATACGTCCCAGTCCTCCTTCCCATTTCTTCCATTCTTTTCTGTCTCTTGCTAAAATTTTCATTTCTTTTCTCTTGCCTTTCCAATGTTGATGATTTGACTTATCCATTTCTTTCTGGGTCTTCCTTTTCTTCTTTTATTCACAACCTAAAAACTTAAGAATATATAATAACAACCTGGAAGGCTTCGATATGAAAATAAACTATAAAAGGATAAAAATAGTACTAATTAGTAAAAAAAACAGAAAATGAAATTAAGTAAGATCTTAAATCAAGTCAATAGGATTAAATACTTGGGAACAAAAGTAATACAATACATGAGAGAATAGAAACAACAGGAAGACTTTTTAATACAATCAAAAATCCGTTTTTAGATAAAAAATACCAAAATAAACAAATACTACAAAGATATTCAAAAGAGTGGTTACCCAAAGTCTGATATATGGGTCTGAAGCTTGGGCCCTAACACAAAATCAGAAAAATAGAACAAGAAGCACGGACACGAGATTCTTACTGAAAATTGGCGAAAAATAAGAATAGGCGAATTAAGAAACATTGTTTGGACATTAAACCCATACTAAACATAATAGAATAGCTAAGACGGTTAGGCCATCATCCTTCTGCATCATTTTGTTTTACTGAATTTAAAAAATAAAACACTGAAAGTTAAATCATTTAGAGGAGCAAAACAAGCAAAAAAGCAAAGGTCAGAAATTTGACATCTACATGTTTAGGCTACAATTTTATTTCAATCGGCGCAAAAGATTTAATTTAAAAAATGCAATAAACCGAAAATTTATTTGATTCCTTGCCTTTCATTCTGTTATTCTTAAGCTCATGTGTGACTTGAAATTGTACGTTACATCTTATAGTTTATTGAAACTCATTTAAATATTCAAATTAAAATTGTGGTTCACACTTGGAGCTGTTAGAGCTTTTAGACTTTCACTAATAACATCGCAAGTAGCACGCCACGAAGATTATTGGCGGGCAGGCCAAATCTCCGAAATAAACCTTCTAAAAATGCAAACTCAAAACCGATAGGCTTATTTGGACAATAACTCAGGCTCAAAATTTATGCCGGCTTCGACAGCCGTCGTTTGTCATTGCTATGCCTCGTAAACAGCGCCGAATAATAACGGAGATTTACATGCGCAGAGAACCGGCATGACCTGCAAAGCGGGACATAATTCAGCTCCATTGTGTCCTTCAGTTTTTAGTTCGAATGCGAGGAATTTAGAGGCCCGTAAATCACGTTCGAATTCCGCCATAAACTCCGATTCCTATTGAATTCCCATTTTATTTGGCAGTTAATCTTTACGATCCGCCGAGCCCTCGAGATTAATTCCCGGCGGCTCCTTCGGGGTCCCCTAATGACTCGAAGGTGCGAAGCGGAGGTGCAGCAAAAACGCCTTCCCGCTTCTTGCGCGCCAGCGTGGAAATGCGGGAGCAAACGGGTAAAAGCGGCGGCAAGAAGTAATTGCCACTTGAATTCGAATTGGTAATTGCGGCGCAGTTCCTGCATAACGAAGTCGCCGCGCTGCTGGAAATATGAAAAACGGCGAGTTTGCGCTAGTACCTTAATTTTATGCGTCATTACGGTGTCTTGCGTGTATTAACCGACTTGAGCACCTCGCGGATTGAAAAGCGGCGAGCCAATAAAAATGTCTCGCAAGTGAACCTCAATATCGTTTAAATGACATCTAAATTGCCGAACACTATTAAAACCGACCAAGTTGATTCTTCAACGATTTGTGAAGGTGTTCTAAATACGATATAGAAGTTTCTATCACCTAGTGTAATGTAATATTGTCTTTTATCTTTATCTCTGATATGAGACAAGTACCATCATTTAGACGACCGCATTATTACCCCTTGTTCGAAGTGAATGCGGGTACTCAATTACTTTTAGTGACTAAGTAGCCCACCTTCCAGACATCTGAGTCCAGGCTTGGACTTGTCTGTTATTTTCATTTCCCAGGTCGCACTTCTTTAGGATAAAAAGATAAAAGTAAAGAACCGATGGGATCCTATTTGTGCTTCTGAAGACTAGACAGTATGCGTTGATGTGCCCGATATACACGGTCTACAATTCAATGTTAGAGAATCTGTCCAAAACAGTTCACAAAAGTAGAAGAACATACCTTAGCTGGATTGTTTATAGAAAGAACGAGAAAACTGTTTTAGAGACGAACGTAGCCATATTATTTATAGGTTAAGAAAATGAGGATCTCAATAAAGGAACTCAAAGTTATAAACTGCAAGTCCAAGCGCTGAGATGCCTATAAAAAAATCTTGTAGGGTTGCTCTAAAAAATAAGATGAAAATTGTACTAATCTATTTTGCAACAATTCAAAAATAAATAACGAACAAACTGTCATAAGCTTAAACCTGAAGAAATAAATCCGAAGCCTTTCATGGCCGCTGTTGTGATGCATCGTGCTATCGGTTCTTGGGTTCTTAGGCCGTAGTTGGAGTTTGGAAACTCTTGACGTTTCCTTCACAACTACGCGGGACGTCTTCAAAAAGAAATCTTCAAAAAATTAAGTGACTGTCCCGTGCGCTTTCACTTTTATACTCGTACGCGTGTGGTATGGATGGTGGTGATAGGGGCGTTGTTGACGTCATCAGGTCAGTAAATCTAATCGTTCAGCTAATATTTTGGCATTTGCTGACGTTACGTGCTTTACCACTGCAGGGCGGACTGTTTTTTGCTTACGAGCGTTGAACCGCAATTTAAGTAGATAAAAAATCTATTGTTTTTACAGGTCAAGCATCACTTGCACCTTCCATACCAACAAATTTATCAAAACACAGAAGCTGTTTTAGTCAGAGTATAAGAAAGACGTTCAGTCAGTGTTCATTAAAACTGATGCAAATGCACATCAACATGACTAGCAAAATTTACAGACACGATTGCGATGCCGCAGACCTCATCACATTCCATTCTGCGGAGCCGCTGCAACCAACAGATAATCTACTAAGCACCCCTATAGGACTACATTATAAACAAACAGTAACAAACTTTTTTAAAGATAAACTTAGTCAGGAAGCTATCAGTGCCCTCAGCAAAGGAGAAAAATTTGAGGTAGTAGCTAAGTCGAGTTGGTTGAGAACATTATAACTAAAGTAGAAGCAGCCATACGAAACCTTCCAGCGGATGAACCAGAAGAAGTTCGGCTCCAAACCCCACGTATCTTGCGCTGTGCTAAGGCACCTGAGAAGAGCCTATCCAGGGCAAAATTAAATATTTTTTTTGAACTCACAAACTAACGAAAAGTTCCTTTTTGAATGACACCATTAACAAAAAAAATAACGACATCAGATAATCTAAAATTCACAAAGATGGTGTACCATTCTCTGTACCATCGGTAACCCTACTTGCCCAGTCTATTATAACCACACATTGGACTTACCCTTATACTTTATCAGTCATCTTCAAGACATCTAGCTACAGGAGAGATATCTAATGGACAGTTTTGATATAACTGTCACTATTGACCAAAGTTTCGATCCAAGATGCCCTGGACCACTTAAAGTAAGTTTTACCTAATGACATCTTGCAGATCTTTCGGCGATGCTTTACGTCTAGTTACTTTGTTTGGTAGGGTGTATATTACGAACAAAAAAAAAACGGAGTACCAATGGAAAACCCACTCAGCGTTGTATTAGCCAACTCCTATATGAATAAATTTCAAGAGATTGGCATCAATACATAATTATATTATTAAAACCCGCAATATGATTAAGATATGTCCATGACACGCTTGTATATAGAAACAGGGCAAGGAGATACTACTGCAGTTTCTTAAATATCTTAATTCGATACACCCGAGTATACAGTTTAGTATAGAACTTTTGTTTTTGCTTTTGTAGACGTACAGGGGTTGAAATCAGAGAAGGAATATTTACAAACTGTGGACAGCAAACTCACGCATACAAACCAATACCTTCACAAACATTCAAAATTACTATTCACATCAAAGAAGAACGGCGGTGAAAACATAGGTAAGTTCTTGGATAAGGAACTAAAACATCTAGAACACAGTAATTTATTTTTTAGAAAATTTCTTTCTAAATATGCTCTCCGCAGTTGTGGACGAAACGTTAAGAGTTTCCGAACTTCGACCACGGCTTTATAACCCGAGAACCAGCAACACGATGCATTAGACATGAAGAAGCTGATGAAGCAATGGAAGCAATGGGAAACCTTGAAATTCTCTTTTTCAATTTGTAGAAATAAATTCTAACAAGCTGGTAAAGCTCAGGCCTGTTTTCACTATTTCACCAAAACGAATTAAAAGAGTTTAAATGATGGTTCATGAGTCTTCTAATTAAGTTGCTTTGTTAGCATAAAGTCGTTTTTATTGCAGACATTTAAATTATAAGTGAGTGAATCAAATATAAATGTTTCTCGTAAAGTACCTTGTACTAGGTACGACTAAACAATTTTTGGAGGCTAAAAACAGTTGAAAATAAAAGTCATTGACGTCTCTCGAGGATAAGCGTGACTGAAGAAGATATACGCATTGTTCATTATCTTACCAGAATTATTTTCGAGGTCGGAATAACCTACAGATATGAACAGGTAATTAGGAGGGTTAAACTAATTCGCGATAATGCCTGGCTCAAAACCGACAAACAGTTGAGGATTTGTTCTGGACTACATTATAATACTCTTCCTACAGTCTAGATTTGTCGCCATGAAATTATGATTCTTTGAATTACCAAAAGAAGCACTTTGAGGAAATGCTTTCCGTATTATAACAAAAAAATTAGTTTTTAGCGTACTCACCCTCTAATGCACACTTTCCCACAACTTTATCAATCATCTCAATCACCCAAATCCACAACTACACATTTCATAACAATACATAACAAGACTCACATTTTTTAACCTGAATACACCTGAATAACAGATAAACGTAGAAAAACACACAACAATGTATGACATACCCCAACATTTACCATCCAAATATCCAATTTTAAACTGTTATCTGCCACAAATTGAACGAATCTGAAAACCACCCCCTACATTTATATATGGCATAAAAAAACTTTAAAGACACGATAAAGGCCTTCCCCTACTAGCAGAAGAAAAAACAAAATCGTCATGCACAATTGAAAGGTATAGAAAACATGTAAGGCACCTAAAAGAGACAAAAATAAACCACACGTAATAGATCAAAGAAGAGGGTGCATATCGAATAGTAATTCGAAATCGGCATTATTATATACCAACTGAAGATTTCAAACCTGATTTAGAAAACGCAGACCATAAAGTTCTCAACTTAATAAATATTAAATATAAATTAACTATCAGCATTATACTTCGTTAACTTATAAGCTCAGCCAAACAACAAATAAATATTCAATCAAGGGTTATTATGCAACACCAAGCCATCTCTAAAAATACCCAGAAATAAATGTTGTATAATCCAATGAATGGGGTACCAAGTCTATAGTCATTCTAAGGCTTACAGCATTAAACATTTTAATAGTGTCAAATGTGGCAAACAACATAATTTTACAGTACGAGAACAAACCCAAAACTACCCCAGAAAAGAGCGCATTATGTGGAAAAGGTTATCCCGACAACTATAGCATATCACTTTTTTTATTGTTAAGTAAATTGGCAATCAGAATACGTTGTGAAGGCCTGTCCAGTGAGGGGTGAGCATTGCTAACGTGATGAGGGTCGAGATGTTTCATAGTTCTGTCATGTATTACTTTGTTGAGGAACGGGATGCCAAGGTCGTTGTGTATCATCTGGTTGGTGATGTACCATGCTGCATCTGTGGTGGATCGTAGGATTTTAATTGGCAGCGTTGCATAATAGCGAGGTTTGGTTTGCCAACACACCCCTAAAGTTTAATTTTATAGCACCGGATGGGTTTGATGATGGCTATATAGATCAGGAATTTGTTATTTAAGGATAATGGGGAATGGCGACCTAGTAACTAATAAAGGGTTTTGATTCGAAGCCTGATGGGTTTCTTTTTTTTAATAATGTGTTTCCTCCTGGTGAGCTTGTTGTCGAGGTGAAGACCTAGTTACTTCATTGTTGAAGATTGTGGTATTTCAATGTTGTGCAAGTGAAGTGGAGGGCATAGCCCTTTGCGTAAAGTGAAAGTCATCTGGGTTGATTAGACTCGTCAGCCTTTATTTTCTAGTTTTTTAGCCATTCTTCAAGTTGATTAAGGTGGATTTGGACGTGTTCTAATGCGGTGTTCTGTATGCCTCGCAAGGTTGATTGTGTCGTCAGCGTATGCGGCTACAGTTGTGGTTGGGATGGTTGGGAGGTCGGAGGTAAATAACGTTTAAAGTCCATGTGGAATCCCAGATTGAATTGGATACATTGCTAAAAGTTCATCGTTAACTCGTGTTCCAAAAAGGATTCCAGGAGTTTGTGAAATTGACGAGGTAAGATTTGTTGTATTTTATGTTTGAATCTTTTGTGCCAAACTCAAACTCCTGACGAATATCCAGAAGGATGGCCATGCAGTAGGCTGATTGCCTGATCGCCGCAGTAATCTCATGTGTGATGTGGTGGAACTGTTGTATAGTTGATTCAGGGTCGATGATCGCAGCACAAATTTCTCGAGGAGTTTGGAGGTCACTGGTAGTAAACTTACAGGGTGGTAGGATGTTGCATAACTGGGATCTTTGCCGAGCTTAGGGATGAGTATTATCTCCGCTTTCTTGAATTCCTTTGGCCAATACTAAAGTCGGAGTATAGCGTTAAATATGTATGTTAGAAGCACTATTCCTTATCTTGGGAGCTTGCGGAGCAGTTTAGGTGTAATTTGTTGGATTTCAGATTTAATTATCTTCGGTGTGAGTGGTGGTACAGGAGGAGGGAATATTTTAGGTGGTGGTTAAAATACTCCGGATAAGTGGAGTGCGAACAATTTTGCCTTTTCTTTATCGCTCTTGGCCCACCCAAGTGGTGGAGGAAATTTTCGTATTGGTGAGGATAGAGTTTGGAGCTTTAGGAAAGATTTGATAGGTCTCCATATTGTACTCAGGGTTTTGAGTTTTACCTTCAGCTATTATGGTGTTTCGTTTTATCTGATGAATGATAGCTCTTTTACTATTGAACTTTGGCTTTCCTCTTTTGAGGAAATAGGAGTTTAACTTCTAGGAGGATATTGATGGGTGTTGGATCGGCGTCCGATTATTTCCGCATTATGAAACCTAGTTGTTCGCGTTTTTTCCAAACGTTTTCCAGGTGATTCCTTTGTCTAAATGCATTCCTAAGTATTTTATTTCAATGACTTGTCGCAACGGGGAGTTGTTTAAAAGTACGGGTGGTGTAGTACCTTTACATTTGGTGAATGTGATGTAGGCTGATTTTTCCACGTTGATTTGGACTCTCCATTTCCTGGCCCATTTTTCCAATTTGTGTAAGTTTAATCAGAGGAGTGTGGCAGCAACTAGGGGATCTTTGTATTTAACTAGTATTGCCTTGTCGTCGGCGAAGGTTGCAGTCGCAGAGTGCGTATTGGTAGGAAAGTCCGCCGAGTAGAGAATATATAACATATTTTACCTGAAAGTACCGATCAACCAGAAAAGACTTGAGGATAATGAAATAGCAGTGTGAGATATTTATGAGTGTGCTTTAGTTTGTATAAAAGCCCTGTATGCCACACTCGGTCAAAAGCTTGACTGTCATCCAGGAAAGTCGCTGTGTAGTACTGCTTTTCTTTGAAAGTGTTGTTGATTTCATTTACGATTCTGTGCACCTGTTGGATAGTGGAATGCCCTTTTTCGAAAACCGAATTGGTGCTCCGGTATCAAATTCATATCCTTTGTGATGGACTCTAGTCTTGTAGCCAGTAATTTTTTGAGGAGTTTACCCGTTATTGGTAAAAACACTGATAGGTCTGTATGAGGAGACTTCATATTGCGGTTCGGAATGAGTATCATTTGCGAGACTTTCCATTGAACCTGAAAGTATCCTAGTCGTAATACGGCGTTGTAAATTATAGTAAGCATGACAACTCCTTTGCGGGGAAGCTTTTTGAGTAACTCTCCGGTGCGAGCGACTTATTGGGTTTTAAAATGTTTTTTAGCATTTGTCTGATTTCTCTGACTGTAGAAAGGTTCAGTGGTGGAGTCATTTGGTAAAGGGCTGACAATGTTTTTTCAACTTTTTGATCCTCGTCTTTGGTTATTTGAGAGGACAGTGGTTGAAATACTGTCCTGAGATGGTTAACGAAGGTTACCGCTTTTTTCTCTGTTCGTGTCCAGGATCCATCTTGTCTTTTTATGGGGGGTATAGGATGCTGCTGGCGTTTAATGCTTTTTGTTGCTTTTTGTAATATATAGTCGGAGTCCGCTGTGGCACTCAGGTTATCCAGATACTTTTGAAAAGTAATTTTTGAGCTTTTTTATTAGCGCCGTCTATCTGAGGGATAATGTGTAGATTGCCAAATTCTTTTTAACCTTTTTTCATCGCTATTTTTTCTTTGTTATGAGGGGGCACTGTTCCTTTGTTCTCTTAATGGGTATATCGGGGGTTGCTTTCCAAGCTGCATGTTGTATTAGTCTGGTGAATCTGTAAATTGCCAGTTCTATGTCCACGAAAGTTTTTAGAGGAATGTTCAGATCCAATTGGTTGTCCAGTATCGTTCTGTAGTAATCTCAATTAGTCCTTTTATTAGATAGTTTGCTTGGTCTTTCGTTTTCGAAGATGAAAGTGCTTACAGTAACTACCACCGGAGAGTGGTCCAAATGTAGTTCCCAATTTGGCTCAATCTTCAGGTAACCAGGTGCTATTATTTTTGTCACGAAGAAGTCAAGAAGATCAAGTAACTTTCCTGGGTCAGTGGTCCAATAGGTGGGCCAAGTGGCCGAGTCGGAGTTCTTGAACCACTTGGTATAGTGTTTGTGACAGTCTGGAACTCCACAAGGTGTGCTTCGAATTATAATCTCCGCCGGCCAGGAATCTGCTTTCAAGGGAGCGAAAGAGTTGTATAAATCCTTCTTTGTTTGGTGGGCAATAAACAGCTGAAATCTTTAGTGGACTATACCAATCTTTTACCGTGCCGCTAGTGGCTTGCATATAATCTTCTTTAAATTCCGGAGGTTGATAGTGTTTAATTTGTTTTCTAATGATGATGGCTGATCCGCCCCTTGCGTATCTTTCCGCATTCGGGTGGTTGGTTGTGTAAACAAAATAGTTCGCAGTTTTAAGGAAGTTTCTGTTGGTGTAGTGTGTTTCAGAGATTAAAAGTTTATCGATATCATTGTGTTGGAGGAAGATTTTGATGGTATTGTTTGCGTTCCATAACGCTATTTTAAACATTTGCGCCATTTTTCCTAGTTAGGTCATCTCTAAGTATTGAAACAAATGCATCGAAAAGCTAATGTTATTTTAACAATCATCTGCAATCGTATGCTAACAATAAGGCTGCAGTTTATGTCGCTCCGTTAGGGCAGGTACAGGTAGTTCGCAACACATTTAAATCTAATCAGAATTTAGAGCGAATTATAAAAAAAAAAATATATATATATATACCCGATGAAAAACTGCGTTTATAGCATAGCGTTTGTCGTAAATAAGTAAATAATAAGAATTATCTTTTAAAACACATTTTTACAAAGAAAAGAAGAAACGTTTCTGCAAGCCACCTGCACCAATTTATTACAACAAACGTGCTATCTGCAAACCACATTGGTACTATGTTAGTCGGGTGATGGGCGAGCCCATTTGGGCAGTTTCTGCAGAATTTTAGCATTGAAAGCTTTTTGCAGTTTTAGTATTCGTTTATGGTCAGCCGCGCTCGCGCGAAGTGTGCGTTGATTTCAAAAGCCGTGTCCTAGTGCGCGGCGTGCAATTTCAAACAATTAGTGCCAAGACATTATATGCGAAACTGCAGGAGGAAATAGAAGGAAGGTTCTGCAACCGGTAGGTTACGCATGGTTTCAAACTTAACGATTCTAACGCACGTGTAAAAGTATTTTGATATTTCGTATTTCAAATTAAAACATTATACGAGGTTTGATCAATTAAAATACTTTCTTAATTATTAATTAGAACTATTGCATCTAAAATATTATATCCAATTTACATGCTTACTTGTGCCAAACACATGTTCGGCATATTGAACAATTCTGATAAGAATCATACCTCTAGCAAATCGAATTAAAGATCATATACCTACAATTTATTCACAAAAAAGTCTATGAATACTAACCAAGTGAAAAAGGAGGCTCTTTTATATTTTCATGTGCGGCTTGACTGATCTTTTTAGAATAATCGTGCAGAATTGAACTTTTTTCTGATACGTGCAAAAGTTTATGAAATTTACTTCTTATAGCAATTAATATTGGTTTTAAATTAACAATAAAATGTCAATATACAGAGTTTATAAAAGCTTTTGTTAATATTTCGAAAGTAAAAAAATACAATGATTTTTACTTTTTTGGTCGCTTCTTGTATACATTCGTGCCATTTGTTCATCCTTTTTTCTTTCTGTTCAGCTCGCTGCAAATAACAGTAGATCATATTTAAGATATTTAAAATAAAGGGTCTCTCAAAATTCACGTAGAAGTAATTTTGATAGAAAACACGGGTTTTTAATTAAAAATTGTAATTTTGTTAACATTTTTCATAACTGCTTTGCATAAATGTGGCTCAATATCGTTGACACAGCGCTTAATTTTCTCTTTCACGGCGTGGGTGGACGTGGGCTTGTTGATTTAGACTTCAAAAAACCCCAAAGAAAGAAGTCCAACAGCGTTAAATTCTGATCACCAAAACAGGAAATTACACGACCAGGAAATGACTGACGCAGTAATGGAATTGTTTCGCGGGATGTATGGCATGTGGCACCGTCTTGTTGAAACCACATGTTTTCTACATCCATATCTTGCAATTTAGGCACAAAAAACTAGATTACCATGTCGCAAACACCATTAACCAAGTCAATTGAATTTTGTAAGCATAAAGATGCACATTTTTTGTGAGAATACGCTTTAAGAGCTTCTTGAAATGTGCAATTCTTAACGACGGTGCCGAATTGATGTTCCTGGACCCTCAGCAGCACTTTCACGAACGGCTTCAATGTTTTGTATTGAACGACTTGTTGAAGGGCGGCCAGAGTGTCTATTGTCAATGATTAATCCAGTCTCCCTGAATTTTTTAATTAATTTCTACACAGTTGATGAATGTAAATTACTATTCCGACCATATTCTGTACAAAAATTTATTATTACTAATAACTCTTGCTAATATTGCAAAAGTAAATTCATCTTCTATCCAGGAATTTTAAGATCATTAGCCATGATTAATGTTTGGTTTTGAATGTTGAGTAGAATATTTCTTATTTTTTGTCCTATCCTTCTATTCGTTTCATAACCTTCCGAAGTATTACTGTTGATGTGTTTTATTTGAGCATGTTTTAGCATATTCTCATCTACCTTTCAACACTTTTTGTGTTGATTTATTGCCTTTCTAGGGTTTTCTTATTTAGTAACTTATTTATTAGGTTATGATTAGTTATTGGTGTGTTGCCGTCTCTGCAATTAGCCAAGTGTGTCTCATAAATGATGCACTTAGTTCTGCATCTTTTGTTTTCTGACAGTTTTGTATATGATTTTATCTTATGCATTTAACGCACTTTCGCCATCTACCGCACTAGTTTTGAGTATGTCCACTTTCTTGACATTTTTTGCATTGTGGTAACAGTTTAGGGTTTGTAAATGGTTCAGTATCCATTTTCATGTATAAAACTTCGTTAGTATTATATTATACTTAATATATTTGTCTTTACTATACGATATCGTAAAGAGGGTTAAGGGCGTCTTGTCTCTTTATTTACGTTATCGCATCGTGTGTGAGTATGGTAGGCATAATGTTGGGGGGCCGTTGTTGACGTCACCGGGATGATAGATAACGTGATCGGGCTAGCTGCTGACGTCAATCGGGTCGTTGTAGGTAATATTTCGGCATTTTATGACGTCACTCGCTCGTTGCCAGTATAGCGGTCTGTTTTTTGCCCCTCCAAAGCGATAAACCAAGATTTAGATCCGTCATCCATATTAAAATTATTTTTATATTCAGAAATCTCCACTGCCTCTATATAATCTCGGGTAGTAATTCCTACAATTGGATAAAACCTGTGTTTGTCCGAATTCTAACTCGTGGTTAAAATTTTCTAAAGCATGTTTACTAACTGCTGGTTTATCGGGTTAATTAAGGCGTAGATGACATTTGTGTTTCTTTATCCCGTAGTCCCAATGTACACTTGGTCACATGAGCAAGGTATGCAGTATACCCTTGGGGTATACTGTGGGTTTCTTGTATGTTTGGCTAGTCTAAGCAAATCCCGTATTTTGGTGGTGGTAATATAGATGGTTTCCACTTTGTGTTTCTTGAGAAATTTTCCTATCCGGTCCGTAACCCTGCTGATGTAAGGTAAAAAAGCTTTGCCTACCTTACCAGATTTTGGTTGTGTTTTTTTGTTAGGTTTGATTGCTCTATTTATCTCCGTCCTCGTGTGGCCATTCCCTTGTAAGGCGTATTCTAAATATTTTAGTTCTTTATGCAAAAACTTTGGTTGATATAAGCGTCTACCAATGTTTTCACAACCGTTCTGTTTTGACTTGGATGGTGATTCCACTGCTTGTGAAGGTATCTGTCCGTATGCGTGGGTTTTTTGTACACTGCGTGTTGTAAATATCTATTCTCCGATCTCAACACCTGTACATCTAAGAAAGCAATCCTACCTTCCGATTCCAGTTCCATGATAAACTGTATGCTTGGATGTATACAATTGGCGATGACAGAGCTAAGTGGGCTACCCATTGCTACTTTGTCTTTTTGTTCGTAATATACGCCCTGCCAAACAAAGTAACTAGACGTAAGGCACTGGTAAAATAGCTGTAAGATATCGTTCGGAAAAATTTTCTTCAGGTGATCCAGGGCATCTTGAATCGACATTTTGGTAAACAGGAAAGTTACATCAAAGCTAACCATTAG
Source organism: Sinelater perroti (assembly GCA_036346155.1). Taxonomy (NCBI): domain Eukaryota; kingdom Metazoa; phylum Arthropoda; class Insecta; order Coleoptera; family Elateridae; genus Sinelater; species Sinelater perroti. The sequence goes on along the minus strand of JARFIY010000111.1, from coordinate 4,645,890 downwards.
ATCTCCCTCCTGTATCTGGATGTCTTGAAGACGACAAAATGTGCGGAATCCTTGATGTAACTGCTGGTATGTCCAATGTACGGTTGTAATAGCGTGGATAAGTATTTGGCCAGTTTGTAGGTAGGACTACCGATGGCACTGATAATGGGTCACAGCGGTACATCATCTTTATGTATTTTGGAGAGTCCATATATTCTTGGGGGCAGCGCGTCTGATGTTATTAGTCTCTTTTTGGTGGTGTCATCCAGAGAGGAACTCTTTATCAGTTTGCTCCTGTCGCGTATTATCCGCGATGTGGGATCACGTTTGAGCACGGTGTAAGTGTTCGTATCGAGCAGTTCGGTCATCTTTTTCGTCTAGTCCTCCTGTGCTAGTACAACTGTAGCGTTACTTTTATCTGCTGGTAAGACAATTATGGTATCATTCTTGAGTTTACGTAGTACTTTTAATTTCTCCCTGGATAAGTTCTTCCTAGGTGGCTTAGCACAGCGCAGGATGCTTCTACGTTAGCTATAATATCCTCTACCGGAATGGAGTTGGGTGTTACGGCAAACTTTTCATCTTTGCTACGAGCACTGACGGATTCCTGGCTAAACTCGTGTCTGGAAAGGTTTATAACAGTTTGCTTATAATCCAGTTGTGTGGGAGCGCTTCTATTCTGTAAACGCTGAAACTTAGAAGATTGTCTAACGGTGGCGGCCGCTCCGTGTTTCTCCGTAGAATGAAAAGTGATGCGGTCTACAGTATCCTAGTCACCTTTATGGATTCTGATGGCCAAGCTGACGAAGTTGCATCAATTCTAGTGAACACAGAGCGAGGGTTTTTCTAGTAGCGTGCACTTGTTCTCTGACTAAGGCAGCTTCATGTGATGTTTGACCTGTAAATATTTCGGAATTTGATCTCGACAACGCAGTAAGAAAGCAAGGCTGGACAATAGCTGGAATTTCTTCTTGCGTAAGTTCTGGAGTTGTCTTACAGACTTGTAACCCGAGAACCAACCACACGATGCACCACAACACCGGTCGTGAAAGCCCTCGCATTTATTTAAAGAATTGTTTCTCTTCTAGTATTTTTAATCTTTTAGTTTTTAGGTTATCAAAATCGGTCTAGTTTCGTATGTCTAAAGTAGTTTTCTTACAATGACTTTAATTGATCTCGTTTCGAGCTCTGTACTCTTAAGAAATCGTAGCTGATTTCTATAACCGGTTCCATATTCTACATTTTATTTTACATTACCTTTTGAAGGCATAGTTACTTTGTATCTTATTTCTTCCTCTTTTAGGAAACGATTCATTTCAATATTACTAGTTTTTGAATAATTTGTTATTTATAAAAAGAAGATCTTTGCTAATAGCACTAAGAGCAAGTAAGCGTTCTGAACAATATCACTGGCATACTGAGTATATTTATTAATTATTTTTATTAGAAATTCTATCCATATGTGATGGAGACGGTTGTCCCTTTTTGATTATTTGTTTCGTCAGCTAGACAATGAAATGAAGATCTTTGATTAACTGATATTTTAGATAGCGGGAGTCAAAAATCTTGAAATCATTATGTATTGTGCTGGCAAACTCTAGGTACCTATCATCCTTTGCCAATTTTAAATTAAGACTACTCCTCCCTAACGCGTTGAACTTTGTTGCTTAGATAGTAATGCTGGTACTGCATCTTCCACATAATAAAAATAGGGTATACAAACATATCTGCATCATTATTTTTGTAGAGAGAGAAGAAGAGCAGCTGATCCTGCGATGTGTGCTTATGGCATTTTGAGCTGTGCTTAGAAAATAGAAACTTGTCGACTTTAAAGTGAAGTTTACTGGGTTGCAGGTGATATCAAGCGCTCCTTTGTGGATACTAGAAAAGAATAAAATTTTATCTCGGTGGGAGAGTCTTGGGAGTGCTTGGTATAATCGATTAAAATGCTGCACCAAAAAAATAATCAAGTTTTGCTAAACTAAAACCCGACTAATTGTAAATAGTTGTTTACTCTTTTTCCTACCCAATAGATAGAGTTAAAATTACCTCCAGAGTATTCGAGGACGGAAACTTCTTCCTTATAAAGATATAGTTAGGTGTTGGTAAGGTCTTTCAGGAGTTGGTGGATTAAAACATATTTTCCAGCTTAGGATTTTAAATCGTAAAGTATAAAGATAATCATTTATTAAAAGTTAACCTATTCTAATTCAAAAAGACAGAAAAACTGCCTAAAAAAGGTCGTTAATATAAAGAGCTCAATCGTCACTAATTAGCAGACGCATATTTCCTGCTATGTTTGATTCGAGAATTTGTACGATTAAGCAGTCAGCTCGTGTTAACAATTATAATAAAGTTGTTCATCAAATCAGTCGCTGTAATTATTTTTACTATCATTAGTCTTTACATGATGGTTTTTAATTTTTATGGAAGAGAATGCATGCAAATTTAATTAAAGAATTTAAAGGCATCACGTACTAGGAGCGACATAAATGCCTACAACTATCAATACGCACGTGACATGGTTTTCTTAAGCAGGTGAGTCACTACCGATCAGTGGAAATGCAAGAAGAAACAATTGATAATTTCAGTTTTACCAACGTACATCAAATTGCTATGGTAATGAAGTAATGCCTTCTTGGAGTTAAAGTTGGTGATAAAAGGATCCATCATTACGAACTAAGAAGTGCGTAGTAAGAGTGTCTACTGGAAATAAAATTAAAGTTTAAAAGATTCTAAGATTCTAAATGGTTGGATTGTGACATAATGCTGCCATACTGCGAAAACTCAAATTTTATTACTCTCTTATGTTAAAATAGATGTAACCTTACAACAAGAGGAAGACTATGAAGTCACTAGACCTCTTTATAATGTTTGGTTGGTTGTGTAGGCCGCTTTAGTTGCCGTTTGCAAAGTGGTCACTATTTTTGCACCTGTAAGGCGATGAATTTTAGGTCTCCTAATCTTAATGATTATATGTAGTTCTTTTTCTTTTAAGAACGTTCTGCTAGTAAGAGTCCTGTAACCACCTGGAGGGTCACATTTTGAAGAAATCACTAAGGGTTGACCTCAAAATTGAATTTGGAACCACCTGGAGTTTTGAAAGATTAATTTTTGCAGCTTATTAGGGTCATTTTCAGATGGTAGATTTGTTGTCTAAGAATAGTTTGCTTTTCGCCTAAAATAAGTTGTCGAAGTGAGATTAGTGTCTATGGTTACGTCAATAGTTAGCATTTCTGCAAAACTCGAGCTCTCTTTCTTTGCTGTCATTGTGCTTTTTCTTGACATTGATTTTGATAGGTCGATGACTAAAAATTTAATATCTCAATATTTGACTTTTGGATAAGGGTCGCTCCGATACTACCCCACGGAGGAATAAAATACTGAATGCACTTATGGCCGGCCTTTTTATTCAAGTCATAATTGTAAGTCATAGTTGGACAGGTTTTTGCAATTCTAGATGCTTGTATGTAATTAGAAATCACATTGGGAAACAAACTCTTGGATGCTTACCGCATTGGTGTTGTGGTGGAAAGTTCTGTTTCTCACAAACCATAGAGTGCTAAAGATGATTCGGAAAGACGTATTTTGGACTACCTGGAGTTTGTTTATGTGAGTCTTTGCTGCGTATGATTATATTCGAGAAATGTAGATAATGATAAAGCTAACACTGACGATGTACAAGGTTAACGTGTATCTGAAAAATAGTCAACTCTAGAGATGTGGGTATTTGGTGTTCTTCACTTTGTTTATTATCCTCTTCATGTAAGACTTAAAACAGCCCCTTGTTGACGGCTACTTCTAGTATAGCTTTATATTGAAGATTATAGTGGCACAACAAGAAAGTTTTTTTAAGTTCAGAAGAGCTACAAATTAGATCGTTGGCAAGTCGCAAATACTAAACAACTTAAGAAGAGAAAGACTTCAATGCTCGTATTACGAAATCTTTAAATTTCTGTTCGCTTGAAGATAAAGACAAAAAACTTATTGGTGAATTTAGCAGCACAAATGACTGCATTTAGTTCAAAACTTTAATTGCGACGCCGCGTACTCATCCAAGGAGATTTACTGCCAAATCAGCTAAAATGTTTATGAGCCGGCATTTAATAGTTTCACGTATTCTGGAGTTATTAACGTTTGGGGAATATTAACTGGCTCGGAACCGAACGGGCTGTAAATCATGGTCTCCGCAGTTCACGCTAAAATGGGTTAAGCGCAGCTTAGGTGATTATAAAACCCCCAGGAAATAAATCTCGTTAACCGAAGCTTCACCAAAGCCCCATCAATTTTCCCGATTCGTCTCGTCTAATGCTCGCAATGCGCAATTAAAAGCCGTGCCTCCGCTGCGCCTTAACGACCGGATGGAAAAATTGTATCATCTCCGAGCCGCGGGTGCCGGCGAAGGGCCAACTGGGACACGGGGCCGCGATAAAATCAAAACATGGAGGCGACGTTACACAAACGCACGGAATCCATCACGAGAATAACTCCCGTGTTAAATAACCCCGAGGTCCCGCTGGGCCCCTATTTATCAAGCCACATTAAGCTTCTTTAGTTGTCTGCAAGGCCCGAAAGAGTTGAGGATAAAATGCCGTTCATCATCTTATAAATATTTGGCCCTCTTTACACCTGCCGGCTACCCACGGCTGCTTGGACAGAGTTCGGGTGCGACACAAAGCCCGAAGAAGCTTGGTGACAGCAAAGCAAACCCGAGTTAGGTTCTTGTTTCTTTGTTGTCTTAAGGATTAACCTTCATTTAAGTTCCTCATTCTATTTTGTTTCTTTAACTTTTTTCCGTTTTTTTGCTTTGTATTGCTTTTTCACAAAATAATTATGACTTTTTTAGGTCAATTCTATTAGGAAACCTTTCATAACAGTGTTCCGAGCTTGTTTAAGTCAATAATCTAATCTAGACTTTGGTAGACATCTATAACATCGCAGCTTACTTATAGGCTTTAAATTATTTTTACTTTCAAAAACGTTGTCGATTTTATTGTTGACTTTTTTAAATGTTTTCAAGAATAATAATTAGTAAGTGTTCAGCGCTAACTGATGACCAGAAACTTTAACTTGTGTATGATGATAAAATTGAAGAGCAACTTTTAGAACTAATATGCTCAATCTATCTACAGATTGGCTACAAAAAGGGTTTTAATTAGTTCTCAAATGTACATCTACAATTATTGAAATAAATTCTGCGAAAATATCTATAGAAAATAAAATAAGGAATTGTATGAAGAAGTAAGATAAATCCAGTAAAAAGAGAATTTGAGTATTCTAAGGTATGGTGATAATCTGCAAACGAGACAGGACTGCAGTAGATATAAGTCCTCTAGCGTAGAGTATACGCGGTCGTAAAGGTAAATCCACTACGGGGAGTCGTAATAGTCATTAGAGTGCAGCTTGTTAGCAGTGTTAAGACCTCTGTGAGTCTTGCCTGGAGCACTGCTGCCGTGTTAAAATTACAGATTGATCTACACTATGCGTAGCAGTTGAGTAGCAAACCACCACGGAGGAGCCCCAACAAAAGCCAGCCGTTTTCAAGGCTATCCCCCGAAGACAGTTGTTACTGTACTCTTGGGAAGCCCTCCCTCGCTATAGATAGCTGACGAACATCAAAGAAAGAAAAATGGAGCATTGAAACCCGGTCTCGGAAGAACTTACCAAAAAAGTATCAATCTTCAATAAGTTTATTTCTGCTGGCACCATATGGCTCCACAGAAAATCAACGTTTTGCGAGACTACCTTTAACTTTTTTCAGAGACTAGGTATTGAAACCCACTATAGAAACTAATGACGAAGAAACGTCTAAATTTTCCAGAGTCAAGAGCACAAGCAGTCCATCCATATTAGTTCATGTTCTGACTATAATAGCAGAGGTATTATCCAGCGGCTGATTACCATATATACCATCTTCCAGCTAGGATGACGTCATAGAAGACCTGCGTGAATAGGAGCACCTAGTGCTATCTCTTCAATGAATGAGGCGCTTACGTTACGAACATTATAGGTCACAATGTTTGTGGAGGTCGAACGAATGAGCTGAGATATCTACAATCTCTATTATGTACTAAACGTTGTCGCCATCGTGGAGAAGTCCCAAAAGAAAACTATAGGGCAATGTCATAAATATGAAAACTTCGGGAATGTTGGATGCCGCTGCCACACCGATCTACGCTGTGTAAAGTGTATGGGCGAGCATTATTCGGATGACTGCATCAAGGAGCGCAATACCCCTGCTGTATGATGCCCATCCTGCCAGCTACAGAGTTGCCCTACCTGTTTAAAGTAATCTCTGGCACGAAATGCCCAGAACGACCAATGCCTTCCACAGCTTCAATTACCCAAGGCCATCTCTACACTCAGACAATTCGAAAAGTATCGCCACCACGTAGACCGCTACCCAAGAAACGCTTTCTTCCCCCATAAAAGCAGTCGACGCTTTCCAAAAATCTTCTTCGGTTTCTCCTAGAAGTTAAATGTGGTTAAGCTGGTGAAGTTACTCACCAAGGCACTTTGCTCATTAGAAAAACTGATGCGCCACGTTGACAACTTCGCACCTTCTTAAAGCCACTTTATGGGCAGGCAATTTAACCGGCTTGTTTATATCCGATTCGCCTTCTGAAATGCGGACGGCCTGAAGGACAAGAAATACCAGCTTTTAGAGTTTACTTGCAGATATAATATGTATGTCATCCTGAAAAAAATTGTTTTAAAAACGAAGATACACTCAAACTTTAGAATATCTAATAAAAAAGGAGGAACAACCGTCTTCGTCCCGGTCACCAAACACCTAAAAGCCATCGCTATTTGTTTTCAAACGAGAGACAACGGAGTTATTAGACTACCTATAACTCCATCTCTTTCTCAAAAACATAGACGCCATTTTAGAGGAGAACATTACGACAGTTTAGGCAAAAGGCTTAAATGCTAAACAATCCTTATGGAGTAATCGCGTGGCCAACACCAACAACAGGACCCTGTATGGATTCAAACAACCTTGCGAATTTGTGGCAGTACGACCTCCAGAACCCATCCACTACAATCTCACTGGTTATCATGCAGCAGACGATGGTTCTACTCACCTTGAGAGTCTTTTATTGAGTCGACATCTTTTTTCCTCGACTCTGATCGGACTTCACTGTCCATCCGAGGCAGTCACTATAAGATTCATTTCCATCATCCGATCTGGCAAAGATCTGGAGGAGGCGGTACATTACCTCGTTGTCTTCTATCCAAGAATCCGTTCGCTTTGCCACCAACCCCATTCATGCGGAAAATAGATCTCTTACGTTCCGACTTGAAAGAGCGAACTAGAGAGAACCTAACGTGACAACATACACAGAGATTTCTGGACGCTGCGGACGAACAAGAGTACCGCAGATGCGCTGCAGATGTGACCAACATCTTCTGAAGACTAGTCAAGATCCTACGCAGTCGCTCTTCTGCACCACCGTTTATTCACGGGGAGCGTGGTGCTACACCGCTTAGAACAAGGCTGAGGCCTTCGCTGAGAATTTGAAGCACCATTGTGGCTTCAGCAAAGACGACCCCGATTTTGACCACCTCGTATTAAAATTAACATGCTAATCGAGTGAGAGTATCAACATAGAGGAAATGTTTTGTAAAGATACACTAAGTAGCTTATAGTAAGCTAGAAAAAGAAAGGATGAGAAAAAAATATAGGAAGCGCAAAAAATATTTATTTTATTAGGTTATCAAATTATTAAATTATTTAAATAATGAAAAAGGCAAACCTGTGGCTGTTGTGGTATAATATAATAGTCAGTAACTTTACTGCTTTTTATTGATAAAATTTTTTTAAGCATCATTTAGAAATTGTGTTTTAATTTTAAGTGATTGATGACTTTCGTACGTTAACAGTAGAGGTCAGTCAGACATTTCTTCAATTTCACTTATCCTAATTTTGAAATTTTCCAACTACCCATAGGTATGCTACAATGAGTTTTTGCCGATGCATCAATGAAAATGTGTAGTTCGATTGATTCTTAAGGAATAATAGCTCTTTTAACTACTACGTCCAATCGTCGCATATTGAGGGCAAAATTTCATTATCCTGGTGGGTTTCCTTGCTCCTTACATCTTGAAGAAGAATCCTTGCTAGAGCTTGCCGCTTAGTTAGCTACTCTTACTGAATTGAAAATCTTATGTACGGGAATAACAAAGCCAAGTGTTGGTCGTTCTATCATACTTTTAATATTCATCTCAATGTAGTTTTAATGACTGGAGATCTACTTTTCGAGTCTTTTAACAGTAGCTTAAAATTCCAGTTCCATTTACAAAAAAAAAACGAAATAATCACGTCTGTTCTCTTCTATAACGTCTGGAATTTTCTTTAGCTTTCTCCTCCATGTCCATGCTATTCAAGTAATCATCTATATAAAACTTAAAAGATAAAGTCATAATCTTTTAAAAGTTTTGTATGAACTGGTATGCATCTACCTTCTCTTAAAGAGCAGTTCTTCTTCGTACAAACCGTTAACGAGTAGGTTATCAAACAATTATCTTTATAGTGGTACATGTCTGTTATGTTGGCTCTGAAACTTTCACAGAACAAACAATGGATTTAAATAATCTGCTCTCTACAACGATTTGTAGTTCAGACTGACTTCTTGTGGTTTGACAACTACATTAAATACCAGCTGTTTACTGGAATTGAAAGCTAGTAGCACAGTAAATACAACTGTTTTAGACTATTTATTACCTCTCCTGGATTTAACTTATTGTCCGGCTACTCTTGAATTTTTGTGCACTTTACTTTGACGAAAGCAGAATTCTTAGCCATCTTCTTGATTTTTTAACTCAGAAAACATGTAATCAAAGGATTTGAACATTGCGACTTTGTTTTGTAGTCAAAAATGATTTCCAACTTGTCACGAGGTTATTCCGTTTAACAGAACGATGTTTTTTCTTTGTCGCCTTGATGTAAAGAAAGTTAATGGAGAAGAATTACTGGACCAATTTATATCCCTGATAAAAAAGGCATTTTCTTGATCTTTTGACTTGTGAGTTGATTAAGTAGAGTTCTTTTTTCCTCAGGGAAATTTGCTATTTCCCTACCACTTCTTTCTTCGGCGGATGAAATGGCGTTCCTGTCTCTATGATTTAGTCCCTTTTCCTGGAGCATTTTTTGATTTCTTTGCACTTCTTCCTTGACTACGACGCTGATGCACTATTTACTTATTTGGGCCAGGCCCCTGCTTTTTCTAAGGCTACTTTCTTTTTAATGGCTTGTTCTTTCAGTTTCTCCAGAGTGAACAAAATGCTCACTATTGTTTGAGCGAGCGTCTGTGTTTTTGACAAACCTCTCATCATCATTTTGGGGTTGAATGAGTGGTCTCATTCTTTAACTTCCTTCCAGAATCAAAAAACCTTCATATTACTTCCCATAATAGTTCTCTAAACTGTAACCACTAAAGGTTGGTTCATCTATGAGTGAGAAGCACCAGAATTTTTAATGACTAAGCACACGCTATTGGATTTAATAACAAATAAAATGGAAGTAACCAACAACATTAAGAGATATCTTAATTTATTCATGACTTATTTTGTTAACTGCATTGACTTTGATCTAACGAACTGACTCTTTCCTTAATATGGGTTTGTGCTTCTAGTGGACGTTCGTAAAACACGCGTCTTGTAAATAAACAATAATAATCTATATCTGAGTGGAACAGTATATCAGAAATTAATAGAAAAGGGTACAAGGGAAGAAAATGGAAGATCATAAAATCATAAAATAATTTGTTAAAAATAAGAATTTTTATGGTTACCGAAGTGACCTTACATGTTGTTTTGTTGAATAATAACATAATAATATTGCTAATGACACAATAAATCGATGCTGTTCAACTTGAACTACAAAAACGCCATTAAACTCAGAACCGTGTCGTTGATTTGTAGAGCATGAAATGTTATCGTTTGCATCGCGAAACTTAAAATAGAGTGTGCATTTATTTTTCCATCTGAACCGGCAGCTCGTTAGAAACGAAAAAGCCGAAACGTCGAGAAAACATACTAATGCGTAATAAATGGCTATGATTTGTACCCGGCGTGCACCAGAATTGATGGAGATTTCTCTCAAACGCTCAGCTAATACATGTAATATATCAGCGCCGCCGTCGTATAAATCAGCGGCAATTGCTCTTGATGCAAACCGCTGCAGTCGAGGGAATTCCGGAATTCCCCGGATTCTGCGCAGCGGCGCGGCTTTTTTCGCCCACGCGCCGGCACAATTCGGGAGCCGAAGAAGCAAATTTATCGCCGACCTACAATTAGCAAATCGCGGTTTTCTAGTTTGACAAATCGCGGCTCTCGCTTTCGGCGGCAAAAAGCGGCGGCGCGGCTGCCAAATTGGGAGAAAGTCAGCTAGTCGATTTTATTGGCCATTATCGGCGCGCTTTTTCCGATCTCTAGGCGCGCTCGCGCTCCTGTTCTCATTCGCACTTGCACTGGCCGCGAGTAAGGCGCTTTTCTAATTCGGACGACTTCTTCTGGCTCCTAATTAGCACCTGGGTAGCCGGCAGCTCGTCCAAAAGTCGGTTAGTTAGCTCTTGTCAGCCGGCGCGCTGCGTTTTTGCGCGAAGCTGACAGCGGACGCTGGACTCGTCACGGTGGCAAGATTGGCATAAAAGCCGTTCTGTAATGACTTAGCCTTAATATGTATCTTTAAGTTGAAAATTCTCGAGCGACAGAACACGCAACATCAAGGTGCTGTCGCAATTATTTCCTTCTTTCCCTTACGCATACTTCATACTACACAATTTTTCAATTTCGCTGCGATCTTTCAAACTCTAGGATCTCCAGAAGTGATTAAAAGAGTAAGCATTTAATAACAACAAAAGGCAGTGGTCTTGCCTAAGTTCTTCAAGACAAACTTTACTCCGGTTTATCAACTGGCTCCCCAACGTTCTGGCCCACAAATACCAACAAAATGCCGGACTTACTAAAGCTGCTCCAAATAGAATTAATCAGAGAACAACAATCAATGTATCACTAGAAATAAAGAAACTAGCGGCAAAAAAGAGAAAGGCAAGATCAGTTTAGCAAAGAATTCACACACCCATCTGTAAAAGGTAATACAACCATTTAAACAATAAAAGATACTGAGGATGCCGACATAATTTTAAACAAGTTTGCAGGAAGTTATCGATAAAACCAGAGATGGAAGCAAACATGTAGTGGTTATGGGAGACTGAAACGCCCGGGTAGGGTAGAGCTCCAGAAAAAGGGTATGGAGTACTGGGAAAATATTGCAGTGATAGGATTATAAATGGGAATGGAAATAGAATAATTGATTTCTTCATAGACAACAAAATACTAATTGAAAATAGTTACTTCAACCACAAATAAATACATAAAATTACATTCAAAGCAGATAACAGAGACGCCGAAAGCATCATAGACTACACAAGAAGAGCCAAATATACTATATTAGATGTGAAGGTAGTAAGAGGGGCGGAAATAGACTCAGACCACAAACTAGTAGTTGCAGACACATAAGAAAACCAACACCATCGAAGGAACAGCAAAAAATGAAAGTCAAGGAATTAAGAGTACCACAAAAAAGATGGAATACCAAAACAATCTGGAGCAAAAATTATAATCCTACGACAAGAAAAAACAATAACAAGACCACAGATGGGACATAGAGGAAAGATGGCAGATACTAAAAACTTCAGTTATTGAAACAGCAAGGGAAGTATGCGAAATAAAGTAAATAGGTCCCAATCAAAAACGAAGACAATTGTGGATTGGAAAAGATACGTAAATAGGAGCAAAAAAGAAAATTATAAAAAGAAATGAAGCAAAAGAAGAGGTTAAAAGAGCAAAAATAGATTTATGGAAAGAATTCGGTAGAGAAATAGAGGAGAAATTCAAAAAGAGCCAAGGAAACAAGAGAAAGTTCTGGACAATAGTTAAAAATCTAAGAAGATACGGTAAACACACTTGGTGTATAAAAAAAGAAAAAGGAGAGCTAATGATAAAGAAAGATAAAATAGTTGAAACATGGAGGACGTATTATGACAGGAAGTTTAGAGCAATCCGAACCAAGCTAGAGAGAATAAGAAACCTAATTAATGCAGAAGAACAGGAAACAGAGCAGAAGAGATAGAGGCAATAGGTGAAGCAGAGATACAAAAGGTAACTAAAAAAATAAAACTAGGAAAATCAGCCGGAAAAGACAAAATAAGCCCTGAGATGATAAAGTATGGAGAAAGGAAAAAAGGAAAGGAAGAAAACTCTCTCTTAGTTTGTCCACAACATGTTGGCTACTAAGAACTCCTTTAGGCAAAAATCCCCGACTAACAAAAAACTAATTAAGTCACTCCCCTCACTCTCTAACCAGAACTTTCTTCTAAAGAGCTTTGCCCATCTCTACTTCTTTTAAGTTCCTCTTTAAACATTGGTTAATGCCAATTTTTTTAATTCAAATTTTTTTCCATTTATTTTTTTAACTAATAAAGTACATCCTAGCTATAGAACAAGACCGCTAAACAAATAAAAGAAAAATGTATTCAATTTATTTTACAAAAATCCTAAACAGATTTGTTGCAAGGTCTACTTGCTATTAAGAGAAAGAAAAATAAATAAACACTAGCTGGAGACAAAATGGTGGATATGTCAATAAAGTCCTTTCATCCTGTATATGAAGTTTAAACAGTTTCTACAAAGTACATTGAAAATTGAGGTAAATAACGAAATAATGCACGTGCCCCTGAAATAAGCAAACGTTCCAGGAATCAATAAGGAGGTCAGCAGTGTTGCCTTGTATTGATTGGAGGATTTCCTAGACATTAATAATAAAATGCCAAAGCTGCGTGAATTCTATGGCAACTACAACTGGACAACTTAAAAGGTAAATGATAAAGCAAATTCAATTCTGAAACTGGGTGGAAAGTAACCAGATCGCCGCTTAAAGGAAAAACTATTAATGACAAGTACTTAATAAAATATGGAAATATTACGGAAAAGAATAGTAAAACTAGAAAAAAAATAACTATAGATAAGGCACACAAATAAACTATAAATTTTTTAGAAGAAGTGTTACCATTATGGTAACAGCTAATGATACTGAATAGGATGTTGAGGCTAGAATCTGAAAAGCAAACGGTAATTTCGTTCAATTGTGGAGAAGTAACGCCATATATAATAATACAAAATTTTTTTTACACTAGTATCAAGCCCTTCCTCTTCTGTAAGCGAAAGACATGAAAAATGACTACCATTTTTGTAACTTGATGACTGCGTTTACAAGTGAAAATTAAAGCACCTCATTAGATTAGAAAATACAAAAAATGGATTGGTCACTTTTTAAAATGAAAGCGTTAGTTTAGAATCCTCAAGGCAAAAGAAAAAAATAAACAAACAAAAGGAACTTTGGAAAAGACTATAAAAGATTATCTACAAAAAGCCAGAATACCTAGAATAACAAAAATACTTTGGCCATCTTCTTATGATGTCTTGGGCATCAAGAATTATTGGATACCATGTTGGCTGTCAGATTGATCACAGTCTTTTTCATTGCTGCCTGGAATAATTCCGCAGATTATTTCCCATGCAACTATCGCAGGTTTTTAAACCAGGATGTTTCTCCTCCTCGAGGAACTCTTTGTTGTTTATTATTCTTTAATAATTAACCATAGCATGTCGTATTTTCTAGGGTGTCGTGTTATACATATGTCCAAAATATTCAAGTTGGCGTTCTTTTATATTGGTAAATTGTACTACTTATCATTTCAGCTAATTTTAAGTAGCTGATGCTACATCTACATTTTAAAAGTTACATCAGTCTATGTCTTCATACCGTATAAAGAATACCAAACAGAAAAATGTGGCATCAAAACATCTTCATTTGAGGGTTCAATTTTAAGCTCCATAGAGCATTCCTCTTCCTTAAAAGAGCTACTTGCGCTTTTTCTATTCGAATTTAGTTTTGTAGATGCTATTAATGTGACTTCCTAAGTGGGTACGTTAACCAACTTTTTCCCACTATTTTGCTTTATCTTATGTGGGGTTGCTAGTCCTCTATTGGATGGTTCCAAAGTGGCGGATAGGATAATGCCTACCAAATATATGTGGTACTGGGGAAATAAAATATTCGGGGCGGGCCGAAACCAGCAACTGGGCAACGGTAAATCGCAGGGAGACAGCGATGAGAAATGCAATTAAAAACCACCTCATTATATTCCCAAGAATAGTCGAAAGTGGTAAGAAATGACAAATTTCAAAGACGTGAACTTGGAAATTCAAATTTGGAAGAAGAAGTAATTACAGGTCAAAACATCACTTTAAGCAAAAAGATAATAAATATATGCACCTATGAAAAACCCATGTATGTAGCAAGAAACATTCACAATTATATTCTGGACAACTTTAAAATTGACATGAGAACGTTTTTAATTTGGTGGAGGTAGGAGATACGTGTTTCATTCATGGATTGTAATATTGTAGAGAGTGGGTTAGTGGTGTGGCGGCCTTTTCGCCCTTGAACCGCTTTATATCGCGGCGTCATGCGGGCCTTTGATATCTGCTACATTTTGCCATCGCACACAAAACGGCATATCGGCTTTTGCTCAGCCGACAAGTCTGCATACGCCGTCGGCGGCACCTTTTGATATGAAAGGTGCTGTCGAATGAAAATTGCCCGCAAAGACCTACCGCCAAGCCAGGCGCGAAGCCCGGCAACATTCGCATTCCGCAGCGCGGCCAATTCGGTCGTGTCTTATCATCCCGCAAATACCAGATCCGCAGGGCGGCAAGGTGGCCACCGTGGAACCATCGCCTACGAAGCAGAAGCCGATTCAGGTGAGCGATTTGGCAAGACTCGTTGGTTGATATCGGTAGCCGCCCCCATCCGCTTTCGCGACGGCCGTTTAAGGGACGATTTTGGCCTTATCGGTTGACGTTCCAAAATGGGCCGTACTACGTTTACCACACCGCAACACGAGAGCGGCTATTTACACGCCTGCCTCTCCAGTTAGAGTTACCTGTATTTTATTGTGGGTAGCAGTCTTGCTGGAATTAGCTGCATCGAGATTGTTGACAGCTGTTTTGGTTTAGATTGGGTTAGCAGTAATGTTTCGGGTTAGAAAGGCGTTAGAGTTAAAATGTTGGATTGTAGGTGGGAAAGGTTTTTTGTTGAGGTCTTTAATTTAGGGACAATCCTTATAATTAGCGAGATGTTTTCTTCTACATTTTACACATTAAAATTTATCTTGGTTTTTAAGTTTCTTACAGTTGGAGTAATGGTGGTTTTCTGTAGGGGTAGGTAGTAATAATTTCTGGTGTTCCATAAATTGCTGTGACTTGGTTCAATAGTTACTACGCAATATAGTAATGTATTCAGGTTTAAAATGTCCTTAACTTGCTTTGTTTTTCTAATTCAATGGTAACAAAGGGCAGTGGCGTTTTGTGATTTGTAGTATATTAAGGATGAACTAAAATATCTTGGATGGCTTTCTCGGTAACTGAAACTAAAACATTTCGTATTATTGTTGAGATCCCTAAATTCTCTGGCTTTCAGTAAGTCTAGTAGCCAGCCCTGAATGAGCCGCAGTAAAATTTTGCTTTATTTAATCTTTAATATCATTTATAAGAAGGAGAAGAATAGTATCTATCATTTGTGGATCTGAAAGCTGCGTTTGATACAGTAGATAGAAGGGAAATTTGGAGGACTTTGAATGAACTGAATGTGGATAAGAATCTGATAGGAGCAATAAGAAGTTCATATAGAATAGTCAAGGCGAAGATACAATTGGAGGGCAGAGATCGGAGGTCGAAATAAATAAAAGCATCAAGCAAGGCGACAGCTTAAGCCCTTTATTATTCATAACTATTATGGACAGGATAACCAAAAGAATAAAAGAAAAATGCAGCTTACTAGACACAGTAACTGGATATAAAAATTTAGAAGCAATAAAACTAAGTAGTCTACTTTACGCCGACGACGTGATACTAATCTCAAATACCAGGAGCAAAATGCAGAGATTGGTAAATGTATGGACGACTGAAATAAAAAATATGAGTATAAAAGGGAACATAAACAAAACCAAGACCAGGATTGTGAATGAGAGACAAAAAAAATGATCAAAGCAACAAGGACATAAAATGTAAAGGCAAAAAACTGGAGAGAGTATCGACGTTTGAATTCCTTGGAAGTATAATCACAGAGGATGGGAAAATAGATGCAGAATTAGCAAACAGAGCCAACAAATCGTCAAGAATCTATTACATCATGAATAGAACAATACTAGGCCATAAAGACATAGATTTAGAGGTGAAAAAGAAAATATATAATACGATAACACTTCCAACAATAACTTATGCCAGCGAATCATGGACACTTAGGAAGAAAGACGAGGTTAAAATAAATGCCATGGAGATGAAACACCCCAGGAGAATGGTAGGAAAGACTAAGTGGGACAGAGTGAGGAACGAGGACATAAGAGAAACCATTAAACAAGGAAAAATTAAAAAGAGGCAGCTGAACTGGTTTGCGCACCTGACAAGAATGGAACCAAACAGAACCGCAAGAAGACTAATGGAAGCCGAAAAAACACCTAAAAAAAGAAGGGGCAGACCTAGAAAAAAATGGATGGGCCAAATCAAAGAAATAGCCGTAGAAAAAGGTGACACTGGAGAAAATTAAAACAATAGCGCGAAATAGGAAGAGGTGGAGAGAATTGATACAGGACTAGAGACCATCATCCGATGCTCAAAAGGCCATGAAGGATTAGAGAAGAAGAAGAAGAATATCATTTGTAATGTGTTGGTAGTAAGTTCTGGTATAAATATAGGTGAGCTTAGGCTGTTTGTGTGATCGTAAGAGGTGGCTTACATTAGTTTGCCATATATCAAATCTATTTTGTACTGTAAGGACATCAGTGTTAACTCTCAACTGGTATTGTTGTTTCACTAAATGCGAAAGTGGGGTGTTTTTTTTAACAGTTACAACTACTATTTTCAAATAAAGATCAATAAGATAATAATAAAACAAAAATATGATTGCTGTTTTACGCTTGTCTGCGAATGTTCTTTGCAAACAGTTTTCTTGTACGTTGAGCACTTTGTTTTTACTTTTCTATCTTTTTACCTCGGGCAAAAATAGCAGCGTTGATATTTCCCTAGAGGTTGCTGGATTCAGGATATAAAGTGGTGAGTAGCCAAGTCATGCGCACTTAGGTTTCAATTGGGCCTATTGTACTACCTTCTCCGCTGCCTGTCCCTCTAAAACAATCAGTCAAGCCAACCAATCCTTTGACTGAACTTGGGGATGTCCGTCAGAGGGGTAGCGCTGATTCCAGAACTTCCCCAACATGGATCCTCTAATTGGAGCAAGCGTAGTACATTCTCAAAGAATGTGGTCTGCCGTCTCGACCTTTAAACTTTAGCTTCAGCAGGATATATTCGCTACAAGGTCCATTCTGCACATATGCTTTTTCAGTTTGCAATGTCCTGATAAAATTCCTACTACAAGTCGCAGTTTGCCTCTAGACAACTGTTTGCAGAAGTTAGCCGTCTTCGTCGTTGAATTTTGAATAGCCAATCTTGCATGTTGGCATATCTTTCGTTAAGCACAACTCCTAGTTCATCTGGAAAGGTAAGAGATGTTTAGAACAGTCTAGGCACCCCATCCACTTCGACCTTCCTTTTTCGTAAATGGTATTATTTCTGTCTTGATCGATAATGAGCGTTCTATACACCACTCCTCAGTCATTATAAGCGCTGTTTGCGTACTTGTTCGTACTTGCCTATGAGTAAGATAATTATGTCATAAGCATAACCTACTGTGTAGAATTCTTCACCATTGAGTCGTTCAAAAAGACTGTCTACTGCTAGTAGGGGTAACAGTACGCCTCTAGATACTGTACCTCTAATGGTCTTATCTTCCTCAATAATTTGTACAGCTCTGTGATATAGAACTTGTAGAATTCATTCTCATAGAGTGTCATTTATTTTTCGGTGCTGAAGGGCTATATCAATACTATTAAAAATTGCATTGTTAAAGGCGCCCTCTAAAGCAAAAATAGGACCAGAGTGGACATTTTCTTGACCAGAGATCTTTTCACTCTACCACCAAGTGTAGTATAGACTCCGTAGACGTTCCTGGAACGTATGCATGCTGATTAGAGTGTAGTGGACTAGTTACTAGTGCGCTATTTCTTATTTTTCTGTTACAAAGTCTTTCTAGTGCCTTTAGAAGGAAAGTCATAAAACTGATTGGACGATAAGAAACAGCCTGAGAAATTTCCTTGCGGTCTGGTTTTAGAATAAAGACAACTTTTACTTCTCTTCAATTTTTGAAGATGTAGCTTAAGGAGATTAATCTAAAGATTCACTAAAGGTATGGTAGCAATATATCCAGGTTTAATTGCAAAAGAGCTGGAAATATGCTATCTAACTATGGCGATTTAAAGGGTTGAAAGGACTTAATTGCACAGATTATTTTATTTTCATCTACCACATGGTTGACTACTTCCCAATCCTTCTCGGTGAGAGTGGAATTAGGAGTTTCGCCCTTAATGAACAAATTTTCGATTTGGCAGTTAGGGAAGTGTATAGTGTTCTTGATAGCTTCCATCTGAAGTGGGGAAAAAGTGCCGCCATTCATAATTTTTAAAGGAAATAATATTTGTCCGTCCTTGAAAATTATTTTACAAAAAGTTTTTTGCCGTCAATTGGTCCAGATCGACCTGTTTTACTGATATATGATGATCACTCAACACATATGAGCATCAGATCAATAGAGCAAGCAATGCAATCGCAAGTTACCATTCTAAAATTACCTCCACATACAACTCACATCTTGCAACCACTAGATATCAGCGTTTTTAAATCTTTAAAATCGATCTGGGCTGGTGTTCTGGCAACGAAAGCATTTAGGGGGGATATTGGCCAAAAAGTCCTTCGCACAAATGATTGGTGAAATTTGGTGGGATTTGAACACTGATATTATTATCAATGGTTATCAAAAAGCTGGAATTCACCCATTTTCTATGGAGGTGGTACCCGATTCAGTTTTTGATGTTGCTTCTCTAAAACAGTGGCAAAAAGCAAAACAAACCAAGGCGAATCAAATGTATGAACAAATGATTGAAGAAGCTGTTTCACAGCCTCCTAGAATCTTTGAGTCATCTCCTGTTGAAGACCAGTTTATAATTGCTGAAGAAAATTCCGTTATATTGCCAGGAACATCTGCTGATGTACAATCACCATCACAATCTTCAACAAGCTCTGCCCAGTTAGTAGAGAATTGCAATGTAAGTTTTGAAAATCTCCTGCTTGAAACTATAACATCAAATTTCACGGAAATTGTTAAAAAGAAGAAAAGAGTTGCAAAAGACGCGGAAGTTATAACTTCATAAGAAACATCAAGGAAAAAACTCCTAATTCTTCTTCTAAAGAAGATGATAATTTATGTAGCATTTGTAAATGCGATTTTCGCTGTTACACTAACAAAAAAGCGTGGATCCAGTGCATTAATTGCATGAACTGGGTTTGTGGAAACTGCAACAAAGGTTCGAAAAAAATTTAAATTTTTATTTTTATATTATTTTATTACTAATAATAATTTCGCTTTTGCCTCATAATATAAGGAAATAAGATTCAATAATTTTTAAACAGGTAGGTGCAGTTTTGCCCCAGTTCCAGGGCAAGTCTGCCCTAGCAGCGTTTTTAATTTATTAAGAAAATCATAAGTTTCAGAAGTTATTTTTAATCCAAATTAATGCAACTTAAAGAATAAACCATGCGCTAAATAAAAACACTAAAATTATTAGGTTTTAGTGGAGCAGATAGAAAATACATCAGTTTAAAGTAAACTTTACAATCTCTGGGTCGGTTTTACCCCACTCCACCTTAGTAGCTTACCAAAGAGGAAAAAGAAGAAGAATTAGCAAGAAAATAGCGTTCCTGTGGCTTTCAATCTCCCTCCCCTATTCTTCGGATTTCATTCTCTATAACTTATATTTATTTCCCCGACTAAAAAATAATTTGAGAGGGTGTCATTTTCGTACTTAGAATACTATCCAGAACAGCGTTAACGAGTTGAAAGTTGAAACGCATTTGAGTAGAAGCCTTCCAGGACTCCCACGAGATAACTTTGACTTTGTAAAAACGATCAATCTCATTGTTTTTCTGACAGACCTCGTAAATACAGCAACAAAATGCAAAGGGTTGATTACAGTTTTTCCGCTTGTGTACACAATGATTACATTAGAAAGTGAGCCTGGAAGTCCGGGAAACGCGGCTTGAACCTTGCGCATTCTCGAAAACTGCAAGCCGACAGTTCCCAGGATCGCAGCTACTCTCGCGTTCAAGGCAGCCGATTTTGCTTACAGCGCCTCGCAAAAAATGCAAAAATCCGACATCCTGCGCACGAACATACATCGCCTTTCACGGCTTCGCGCCTCACAATTACCTTATTCACTTTTATCGGCGCTGATTGAGGCGTCCTCGCCCGCCCCTGCTCTTGCGCCACCGGCCAAAGGTCCGCCGATTGTCTAGTTAGCGGGCGCAAATATTTGTTGTCGGCGGCTTCGCCGATGCCGCAATTAAGCAAATTGAGCGGACGCGCTGACACGCCACAAATATTGCGCCCCGCAACCTTCGGATTCCTGTCGAGCGCGTAGCGGGCTTTCGTAATCGCATGGCACCTGCAGCATGAGATTATACGCAGATAGCGGCGATTGTTGGGGCCGATTAATAAGAGTAAAAGTACGCGTCAATATCAACCGGCAAATTACTAAATGGGGCAAAGGTTGGCCGCGCCGGAATGTTAATTAAGACGAAATTCAATACCAGCCTGTTTTTGCGCAGGCAAAAATGAATTATACGTTGCCGCCGAGTAAAAAACGCAGCAATAAATAAACGCGAACGTTAAACACTAAATTATCCGTAAGGTGTATTTAATTATTCGGACATGCAAGTTGCCTGGTCCTGAAAGAGGCAACAAAAAATTTAATCCAAAAGGAATAAATTACGCTGCTGTAAGCACGCGCTTTTGAATATTCAAAAATACACGGCGTGATTATCTCTGCAATAAAAAGGCTTAGCTGATAATTAAGTGGCGTAAAATATGTGGCAAAAGTCCTTAGAGGTGCATATCAAAACATTTTATTACCAAGACAGGTATTTTATCTATATTTTTTAGTGGGCAATCAAAAAAACTGCAAATCTCTTTTTTCTAGCCGTTCATAGTAAAGTCCACAACTGAAGAGTTTGCTAAAACACCGGTTAAGTCCAGATTTTGTTTAAGCAATCGACAATTTTTGGCTTTAGCAAGTAGTGGAAGAATTAAAACTTTTAAATTTGTTTAAAATATACTTGACAATATTTTATAATTAACTCTAAAATGCTACTCTTCAAAAACACTCTTTGTTATTTAACATCCAACGAGAATGTTATTTTAGTAGGTATAATAATAATGGTAAGGCTCTGACGTTCCGCGTGGGAGCACCGCCTGCAAACTGAAAAGTTAAGGCTTTACATACGTTCGCTCTCTCTGCCCGGTCGTCGCGCACCATCTCTGATAAGGGGCGATGTGACGAGTACCGCGCTTTAGACGACCGCCATTGTTACCCCTTGTTCGAGTACTCAATTATTTTTAGTGACTGAGTAAGGCCACCTTCCAGGCATCAGAGAGGACCGGGATTGAACCCGGGTCCGTCCACATCGCAGCCCACGCCTCAACCACGGGATCACACTGACTCCATATAAGTAGGTATAACGACAAAAACTCACTAAACCAGTCTCAAAATTATACTATAACTTCTTCTTCTTCTTAGAGTACTAATAGAGTCTCCTAACAGAGGTTAGCAATAATCGTAGTAATTTGTATTTTGTTGGCAGCCGTTTTAAATAATTCGTTTCCAAACCACTCTGTTAAGTTTCCTAGCCAAGATATCCTTTAACCTTTTATTTTTTCCTGTAGTATTAGTCTCAGCACTAAGTACTTTTCACCTCTCAATATGTGGTCCAAATACTCCAACTTCCTTTTTTTAATTGTGCATATTACTTCACATTTCTTTTTCGTTTTACGTAACACTTCTGTGTTAGTCATTTTTTCTGTCCATGCTATTCTCCATATTCTTCTATAGCACCACATTTCAAAAGCCTGAAGGTTCTTCTTTAATGTCCACGCCTTTGAACCATATAGCAATGTGGAAAAACATAGCATCTTAACGTACGTTTTGGAAGGCCTAAGTTAATATTGCGACAACACAGGAATCTTTTCAACTTTATAAACGCTTGTCTTGCTTTCTCTATTCTTGTCTTAATTTCTTTAGTTTGATCTCTAGTTATAGCAGTTGACCTTTTCAATTCATGTATTAGAAATTGCCAAATTGTCTTGTAGTTTCGTTGATATAATCATTAGCTTTGTTTTGTTAAGGTTTAGTTTCAGGCCATAGTTATTACTGTGTAAGTTTGTTTTTAACTAAATGTTGTAGGCCTTCCAATTTATATCTTATTAGTAGCATATTGCACATTATTTATAATTTCACCATTTATAGATATTTTTCTTCCTCTAAAACCCTCCGACATATTGCTTCACTATATACATTAAACAAAATTGAAGAAAAATTACATTCCTAAAGAACACCTCGGCATATCCTGGTTTTTTCTATTATTTAATTTTCTACTTTCACTTTAGTTGTTTGATGCCAGTACAATTTGGCCATTATCCTTATGTCACGACTATCGATATTTTTTTAAGTATTTCATGTGGCTTTCTCAAACCGATAAGCATGTGTAAAGACCCTAGTTTACGTTTAAACATCACTGCATTAATACATTTATTCCAAATAAGGTCTCTGTTGTTCTTAATCCCTTCCTAAATCTCATTTGTGTACAGTCGATGCCTTCTTCAAGTTTCTTGTTTCCCTTATGAATGACTTCACGAAATACTTATAAAAGATGACTCACCGTTGCTGTAGTTTTATGCTCCGTACAGACCTTTGCATTACTTTTCTTTGGTATTGGTATAAAAGTTGACATCAGTCATTCTTCTGGGATAACACCTGTACTATAAATTACATTCTCATCACATCATAGTCAGTTCTGTATTAGTACTTAAGTTATCAAATTAGCTCATAGAATTGTAAGTTTTGATTGCTAATAAATCTGCAAAAAAATAAATTGCATTAAAAAGGTCTATCATTATGTCTATTGTATCATTGTTTATAAGTTTTAGTAATTCTACCGGAATTTCAGTTGGTTCCACAGCTTTTCCGGTTTTGTCTAATAGCATATTCTATTTCACTTCTTAATATTCTTAATAATTCTGGCTTTGTCTCTACCGTTCGTTTTCTATTAGCTCAGATTTTTATTTTAATTACTGGATTCATTTCTTTAGGTCTGTCCATTTTTACCTTTTTTGTTTCGCCTTTCCGCAATCAAATCTAAAATTTCTTCTGCCATCTAAGTTTTTTCCTTAACTCTAACTAGAATGAAAGTCTCTTTACCAACTTTTAATAAAGCAGCCTCTATGTTTTTCCACTTTTCATTTACGTTGTTTTGTTCTTCATCAGTTCTGGGATTGCTATTAACTTTTTCTGTTGCATTATTATACGTATTTTCCTACTTTAGTGCCTTTACATTTATTATTTGCTTGCTACAATTAAATTTTAACTTCTTTAACTTAATACTTAATGTTTCTACCACAGGATTGTGATCAGATCCGATGTCAGCTCCGGGATATGTTATTGTTGATTGTATTGCATTTTTAAATTTGTTTCTGATTATTATAAATTTATTTTTTTCTGAGGAGATCTCCCTGTGTACAATCTTCTATTTGGTAATTTAAACATCGTATTCATTGTTCGCTTGACAACATTCTATCAGTCATTCTCCTCGATCATTTCTCTTCCCCAACCCAAGTTCTTCAGTGCATCCTTCAGTTTTTATTTGGCCCACTTTATCATTGAAATCACCCATTATTAGAGTTACGTCATGTTTTTTAGTAGATTTTAAGACTGATTGCAATTGTTCATGGCAGGTTTCAATTTCTTCATTTTCTTTGTCTGTCGTTGGTGCATATACTTGGATTATGTTGATTTTTTCTCTAGTTCAGTTGTGTCATTATTATATGTTTAGAACAGGGATGAGAAAGGAGGAGGGGGAGGAGTAACAACCTCGTTAAAAATCAGGGTTTAACTGGTCCGGTTGATAGTACCCTATAAAGGCCCCTGTCTAGGGTTATAGATAAAACAAGATCAGTTGGATGAGAATATAACTCCAACGGCTTTAAGCGCAGAAGAACCACTTCTACCATAGGGCAGTACCTATGGTAGTACTGGATGTAGGTGGAAACAAGGTTATGTTGGTACAGCTACATATCAGATACCAACAGACGTTTATAATAACCATTAATACGGTGCTGTACCGCGATATGGAAGGAAGGAGAAACCAGCATATTATTTTCTCAACCGCAGCTAATTTAATTATTGCTCTTTCTAAAACAAAACGCTGGCACCGATAACTATAGGAATAAGAAGCAAATGGCAAACCAATCCACTGATTGACAATGGAGAGAAAGAATAACGAGTAAAACTTACTACTGATTTGTTAATTTTCCTGCTGCATACAAGCTCTTTACATTCCAAATTGCAATTTTAATTGGTTTTATTAAATACTATGTCACAACATTATTCACAACCGTCTTTCCCGGAGATCCAAATAGGAGACTTGAAGCTCTGGAATATTTTGTTCTGAACTTTGTCATAATGTTTACAATAGAAATATCCATGTGGATTTTTACTGCAGTAGTTTCTCGGTGCCTTCTGCATTTTCATGTCGTTTACCTCTGTAGAGGTTTCTTCGTCTTTAGAACGTTTCTCAATTCCAGGACAAACCTGTTGACTTTCAACTCGTGACTACTTATATCTGCAATCTTTCGGTGAGGTATAGTTACTATAAGAGCCATTAAATTCATTAGACATAGTCGCTCATTTAGTTTGGCCTGTGTGCCAACACGGTCTACCAGGATGTGGACGTTTAAATAATAAGCTTCTAGAAGCCATAAATGGGAGTGGGAATTCGTTTGGAGACCAATATCCCAGAATGATCCTGGGTATAGAGGTACTACTCCTACATAACCCCCGTACCTTCCACTATAATAACATTCTCTTATAATCTCAAACCTGTGAGGAGTTGCTAGTCTCCCATCAAGCACCTCCCTATGTGGCGGATAGGAGAATGCATTCTAGATATGCATGGTACCGAGGAATCAATATACCTAGGGTGGATCACAACTAGCATGAGAGAGCAGCTACAAATTTTGGGCTACTGAAGAATGACTTCCTTAAAGGCTCAGTTGGATAAATCTTCGGCAAGGGTCACATCCCGGCTGGGATTTTGCGATGCGGAAAGAAACGGAAAATTACCGCCTTAATTGCATTTTTAATGCTTTCCGAGATAATCACTTCGCTGTAAAACTAAAACAAAAGTTTGTCAGTCTAGAGCAGACCTTTAGTAGGAAGATGTACTAAGAATAGAGAAAATTGTTTTAACATACACAAGAACAACATCAGAATTACAACTTAGAATATGCGCAATATATTTCAAGTAAGAAAATTAGACAACGTTGCCCAAAAGATGAGTAGATTAAATATAAATATATTGGGCTTAGGTAAAATTTTATGGCCAAACTCAAGAAAGTGTGTAACCGAAAACGGAGTCTTATACTATTCAGGAAATACTAGAGCAGAGCATTACAATAGAGTTGGCATTGTAATAGATAAAGCTTCAAGCAAAGCCGTAATTAACTTTATGTCATATTCTGATAGAATTATCATCTAGCTGCAAGCCAAAGTGGGAAGATGAACTTAATACAAGTATATGCCAACCGCTACTAAGAAGAAAAACGACGAAGAAACAGATCATTTCTACGAAGAAATCCAAAACATATTAAAACTAAAAAAAACGGACAACACAATAGAAAATTAGAGAAGAAAGCTATGGGAGTTACGTGGAAAAATAATTTGAATCAGGGGAAAGAAACAAACGAAGTCAAAGAATGTTACTTTTCTGTATTGAGGAAGATCTAATAGTTACCAATGCTCTCTTTAAGCTACCAAAAATAAATTAACAAGAAACCTCAGGAGAACACAAAAACATATAAAGCCAAAATAGTTGACCAAGGAAATTTAGCACCGGAAGAGAAATATTCAACACTGTCAGAAACAATGAATGAAAGAGAAATGCAAAGAAATAGAAGAGTATGAATACAAATACGGCACATTCAATGTACAAAAGAAAGTAAAATAAGGCAAACAAAATTATGAAAACGAAAGACGCCGTTATATTTCGTATATAGACGTTAACTGTTACAGGTTATAGATTAGGTAACATAAGTTAGTATTAGTATCACTAGTATTATAATTTTCATATAGAGAGTGTTGCTCACTGGAGCACACTACACCTCTACATGTCGCTTGCACAATTCAGAAAATATATGTATTGTCTGTAAAAACAGATTACATAATAAACTTCCCAAAAAAAATTAATTTGGAATGTGACAGAATTAATCGATGCTTTATATTTTACCCATTCAATGACATAGTTGTTTTGGAAGATACTTTACTACTTCGTAGTGGATTGGCTATAGTAGGTTATCTCTTTATTTATTGCTTAGCTGTACGACCTCTCTACTGAGTCAACAGAGTCTAGTTTTCTAAGGAGTCTCAGTTAAGTAATGCTTTAAAACAGACAATTAAGGACGTGAGTATGCATGAAATAGTGCCAAGGAAGAGAAAATATATGCTCTGGATGGAATCAACAACTCGCTGTAGCGAATGATCAAGATCTTCCGAAATCGACGATCCCTTATACCGCCCATCTACGGGGAGAACAGCGTGGCGCACACTGCAGAAGCTAAAGCAGAAGCATTTGCCGACTGCCTTGAGCGCCAGTGTGACATTGATTACTCCGATCTCGACCATCTCGCCACCATCGACCACATGGTGGGTTGCTTACAAGACCTCGGCTGCCACGACTACCTGCAGCCTGCGTCCCCCCAGGAAATTCAGCAGCTGATCAGGGCGCTGCTACTCCGAAAGGCCCCCGGACCAGACGGTATTCTGAACCGCGCGCTGAAAGCTCTTCCGAAGACGGCAGTCGCCTGCGTACTTGTCATCACCAACGCTGTCCTGAGTCTGTGCTATTTCCCGAGCCCATGGAAAGTAACCGATGTAGTGAAGATTCCTAAGCCCGGAAAGTCCGGCACGTTTCCCTAAGATTAATGGCCGACCAGTCTTCTGTCGGGCCTAGGAAAGCTGGTGGAGCGCGTTATTTGCCATCGCCTAAGGATGCTGCGCTGCTATGTGTTTTTAGTTTTATTATACGGAGCAGAAGCATGAACATTGACAGAAGCAACGACGAAAAAGATCGAAGCATTCGAGACATGGCTTTATAGAAGGATGCCAAGGGTATTATAGACAGACCATTTAACGAACATTGAAGAATGTCAAAATAAAAGGAAATCTTGAATACAAGACAAGAACATTGCAATACTTAGACCACATCATGCGAAACGAAAACAGATATAATCTCTTGTAATACATACTACAGGGCAAAGTGAAAGGAAAAAGAAGTGAAGTCCCGAAAGAAAAAGAATCTCATGGTTAAAAAATTTAAGTACCTGGATCTCCATGACAACCATTGAACTATTCCGAGCAGCTGTAAATAAAGTCAATTAGCCAACATGATAGCCAACATCTGGAGCAGAGAGGCACCCGAAGAAGAAGGACACCGATCGAGGACCTCGAACTCTTACCGGACAACCAGTTCAGGTTCCGCCACGGCCACTCCACCACCCATCAACTTCTTCGGGTGGTAGAGAAGATCACGGAAGACTTCGCCAGAAGTAGTATACCGCTGCGGCGTTCCTTGACGTGGCTACGACATTCGACAAGGTGTGGAATTACGGCCTCGTCTTTAAAATGGCTTTCGACTACTTCCCACCACCGATGGTTTAGTTGGTCTGATTCTTCCTATCTGACAGGAAGTTCCGGATCAAATTTGGCGGCGTGAAATCATCCTGGCGATCCCCTCCACAACGATGGCCTAATTCGCAGACGACACAGCGGTTCTGGCAAGCTCTCTGCGGTCGTCCCTGACAGTACAGCGTGTTCAGAAGAAGCTGGATCAAGTTAAAGACTGCTGCGACTGGTGGAGAATCAGAATGAACTCTGAGAATAGTGCGGCAATATTAAGATCTTCGGATTAGGTATACCCTGGAGAGAAGAGGCACGGTAACTCGGAGTGGCCTTAGATAAGAAGCTTGACTGGGGATTTCACGTGGAGACCATGGTGACACGAAACAAGGCAGTCCACCAAGTCTTGGGCAGTTTGCTGCACCATAACTGCAAGATGTCACGGTCGAACAAACTCCTCATCTATAAGACCGCCATTCGATCAACGTTGATGTATGCCTGTACTGTTTGGGAATATGCAACAATAACCCACGTGAACAAACTTCAGGTGGTCTAGAATCGGGCTCTTCAGTACATCTTTAGCTCGCCGTGGTACGTACGAAATACCACGCTTCACAGCGACGCCGCTAATATGTCAACCATACAGTAATATACCTCCAAATGCACTCTTCAACTACATGACAGCGTCTAAGGCCACGGAAATCTAGCACTTTGTAGCCTATATTCCTATAAAGTTGACAGGGGCGTCCGCCACGATCGTCCGAAGATCTTGATTTCTTCATAAGGCAATGCGGGGCGGCCTAAAAAACAGGCTAAACACCATCCAAGCCAGGCCACCAAAAAGCTGGAGGTTAGGGGCTGAAAACCCAGGGACCCTTAATTACACCATCATGTTAGTGTGGGTGTAAGAGAAAATCTATGGTTTCTGATTTGAATTTGTTTTAAATTATTTAGGTATTAAAGTGCTTTTTGCCCCAGCCTGTAATTTAGTGCATGTTTTATCCACCTGCAGCCTGCTGTTGCAATTATGTAAATTTTAGTATTGTTGTATCTGTTAAACTTGTCTTTTTCCATTTATGAAATTGCCAAATAATTTAGTTGGTGTTTATTACTTGTTTGTTGTCTATAAATCTAATTTTCTTGTTCTTGGTTGAAATACGTTAGGGTATGGATGTTCTGTTGCAGTAGTAAATTGGTTGTTCTGAAGATAAAAGCACAAAATAATTTATTTGTTCTAAGAGTATTGGCTAGTCAAATACTTAATAACATATTTAACATATCTTGGGCTGTAATAACAAAATTTTCTAGTATGATCCTACCTTTGACCCTGTAGGCATTGTGAAATGTCCTTTTGAGATGAGGTAGCTCAAATTTGACTATGCAGTCCATATTTTATATTCTGATATGGTTTTTTGGAAATAAAATATATTCTGCATGTGTGGATAAGTAGAACTTTGTTAGAAGGCAGTATAAGCAGGTCTTTGTCGTGTTAATTGCGTTGGTTGCCTAGGGATGTTTTTGTCATAGAAAAAATCACATTACTGGTTGGTGCATAGCTTTTGCCAGGGGCAGATGGCTCGATAGAGACTACGGACATCACTATTAACAGTTAGTTATCAGGGTTTACAAGATATCGCGCATTCCGACAGAAGACACGTCTTTACGTCTCAATTTAAATGGATACTAAAAAACTGTAATATCACGAAAACCAAACTGGGTGTTTGTTAACTTTGTTGCCTCATCAATTCTTATTTTACTACTTTCATCTGTAATGTATCGCTTGGGTTGAATGATATGTCTGCGTATTTTATAAGAACATAAATATGTTTGATATCTTTTTTCGAACAGTTTTTAGATCTTATCCTCTTTAAACGTTTCTTTTTTATTCTTTAGTTGTTTCTATTTTTAACTTCCTTACAAGTTATATTATTTAAAAAAAAATTAAGGGTTGTTTTTATTTGTTTAATATAATTATCCCTAAAAATGCCTCTAAGTTCGGTGTCGTAACCAGTTGAATTTCCAACGGACCTCTTTTATTGCAATCCACACTTTACTACGCGTTTATTGTAGCCGGAATCAGAAGTTGTTTTTAGGATCGCCGGGCTTTTTTCGAATTTTAACGGCCGTCATTATTGTACCGGTATAAAATGGGTTTGATGTTTTTAACACTATTCGAAGCTGCTGCTGAAGCAAACCATTAACCATCTATTTAAATATTAAAAGCTGCGTGGCTTAAACATTCAGAAAATTGGCGTGGTTATGTTAATATGCAATAAAATAATTTATGTCTCGGTCGTGCGTTGAAAAATTGAGCCATAAATGCTGCACTGGAAATACTTGCCGTGCAACCAACAGCTAACGACCTTGTCCAACAAAATGGTGAAACTAATTAAGACATGAATATTAGCAATGAAATTGCAGGCGATTAATTTTATTATCAAATAGATGGAAGGCTCTATAGGGGGTTGCTGCCAAAACTTGTTTGGCCCGCCGGCAGGACACTTGATAGGCCTATAAATTGTAAGCAATATTGATATTGCTGCATTTGTGTAATACACTTATATTCCGTTACTTGAAATTTTTTTGTGCGTTAAAAACTATTAAAAGTTATCTTTAATCAGTTAGATAAATAAAATCTACAGAAGAGTTATTGGAAGTTTTGTTAAGCGACCTTTTGTTAAATTTGTTTCATCTACAAGGACCACTTCAGAAGTTTCAGTCTCGCTGCTGAAAATCTATTGCATATACACTTTGCTATCTTCATAAGAAGAAGTAAATATAGAATCATGTGTTAAATTTTTGTAGTCTTGTGTTTCAGAAAAGTAATTAAAACAAACACCACAACCTAACCCTCTCTATAGCTTTCAGCCGTAGTACTATATTTAAAATATTTTTTGTGAACAGACTAATTTTTCGCAAATTTGCTAGTCATGAGCTTGCCCATAAAGTTCTACAAAATTGTTAGTTGAGTACGTCGAAAATATCCATAATCAGCACCATCGTCGGCGTTCAGGATTTTATTTTTGTCATCATTTTGTCATCTCTGTAACGAATTTTCATTCATTTTGTTCCAATTATGGTTTATTCCTAGATCTGCCCCAGTTTCAGTATCCCGTATTTCTATTTGGTTAGCTTTAGGTTGCACCTTTTATCTGTTCTTATCAGTATATGCCCTGTCCTCTACCAGTTCAAATATCTTTTAGTCTTATTTCCATCATATACTTTTTCGGTCTTCTTTGTGCAACTCTTAGTATGGGTAAATGACCAGGTCCGTCGCATAAGTGTAGGAAGAATACATCACTATCGCCTTAAGTGTTTTAAAAATTATCTTGGTCATTTGTCTCAAGTTCAGATAATTCTCAATTAATCCTATCATATTTACCAATTTGTATTGGTCTACCTTTTCCAATTTTTAAGAAATACTCACTTTCAGTGCCACTTTTTGAGGCTTCGTGATGTTATAGGATTGTAATTGTTGAGCCAGCGAACAGGGTCTGCTTGAAAGAGCTGCGAGAAAAAGCGCTAAAAGAAGACCTGTGGCGATTCTCAGGAGTTTGGCGCGGATGCAAAGGGAGATCCTGTAATCTGCTCGCCATGTCGACCTCCAGATTCTAAAATCGAAATGCGCAATTGTTTGAGCTTGTACGAAGAACAGTTTAGAAATTTCAACAACAGGTTTCTATCTAAATCTTACGAAAACAGGAGGATCAGTGCCAACATATTTGGTTCCTGGTGCATTATGTGGTTGGTTCTCGGGTTGTCAGGCCGTGGTAGGAGTTCCAAAACTCTGCGGCCTAAAATCCTTTGAATGTTCCTAGAAGATTGTCTTCTAAAGATGACCGGTTTGATATTTGGTTCTTTCTCTAAGCAATAAATAGTAGAAGCGCCTGTAATTTTGCATTAATCATCAAATACAAGCCGGGCTGGAGTTAAAGTATTTTCTGGCTTAAACACCAGTCGGTGGGGTAAAAATGTTTCTAAACTACTATCAAAAGTTACTTTTTTGATGATTACTTCCTCTTTGTATTGTTTGAATATGTTGTTCCTGATTTCACATTGACACTATTCTAATAATTTCTTCGTTGCACTATTTTATTTTTTCTCGGTTTGTTAGGACTACATACTTATTACATACCTTTAGCTTGGTGTCTTCATCTTGTAATGAATAATTAAATTTTGTTTTTCATCCCTTTGTTGGAATCTACTCTGTTGGATTAGTAGTGCCAATAGCTCCTAAACCTCATATTTCTTGTAGGGGTTGATCTTTAATTACAGTAACTACACTGATTAGGAAATTGGCATAACTTTGGCTGGTTTGATACGTTGCAGAACTTCAAATTAAAGCAAAATGTCTGTTAGTATCCATTACTTATACCTCCATTTGACATGAATTAGTCATATAGACAATCAATATACGTATTCTTAAATTTCATGGTTTAGTATGCATGCGATAAATATTCAGTGATTTTAATTCTGTAATATCATCTTATCCAAACTTTGTAAATCAACTCTATAGAAACTTCTTGTCTTTAGATTATTAACATAATCTTCAAAAGTTACATTTTTATATTTAGCAGTTTTCAAGATCTGACATTGTAAACTTTTGGTGATGTTGGACTTCCATCATCCAACATCATTCTAACAATTCATGATTACCATTTGGTTCCATCACCTTTACTTTTAGCGTTGCTTGTTAAACTGATGCAAGGCTTTGGGTGACGGTGGTATGCGTTTCTATTGAGCTGAAGTTGATGGACCGGATTTCTCATCCACGCTGAGTTTCTCCAACTTCACTTCCTTCTGAACTGGTGGATTTTTAGGGACAGTGGTTTAGTGTTTCTTATGAAAAACGGCTGCTTTATATTTATTTAAAAATTCTTTTCCTTAAGGCATGTAAAACACCGTTCAGGCTGTTTTTTTCTTGTCATATTCTAGGCCTTAATACACTCAGGACTGTTGCAATTTTATTGATCACAGAACATGCACCCTCTCATGTTAGAGATATCGGACTTATAATTTTTCTCAGCAGTTTCATTTGGTTTCACTGCTGCTAACTTTGCCTTCTGTTTGTATCCCGAGTTATCCAGGATCTTTTCTTCCTCTTCTTCTTCTTTTTTACTGCCGTCCTTTTTATACAGTAGACTCCACACAATAAGGATGTAACAAATGGGCTCAAGAATGTTAATGGATTGGTGCAAGCTCCTAATGAATTACTTACGTCAAAGCTTGTCTAACAGAACTGATTACTTGATGTTATGAGCCTGTGCATCAAGCATCGAACATGGGGGTTTCTTAACATTTTTGGTTTTCCAAATAGGTTTTTAAGGACCTCAATAATGCATAGTTTTGAGCTGATTGCTAGAACAGGTTTACTAATGTTTCTGCATTTGTACTCGGTTTGATTGATTGCTTGAGATATACGAACTTGACGTTTGTGTGGAAATCGTGGTCTTTGTGAATTTTGCTAAACTGGAATCGCCATGAGAAAAAGTCTTTGATATCTCCACTCAATTTCTGGTAATTTGTAGGACTTATTTTTTGATCCATCCTCTGTAGCTTCTAGCAGAGCTGGCGACTGGTTGATTGATGTACATATAATAGATTACTAATTTCAACAATCACCCCCATAATCTGATCATTGTAGTCTTCAGGTGAATTTAATTCTGCTACTGCATCTTTATCTGTAATAGCGGCTTAAGCCTGAATGTGGAACAATATTTTCCTAGCTACAAAAGCTTATTGCTTTAGAATTTATTTGAGATTGCTACAGACTACTTGCAGTCATGTGCGGTTAGGGTCTGATTTATTTATGATTTTGATCAATTTGGAAATAAAAATATTTTGCTACTGCTTTTTCAAATCTATGGTGGTAACCACAACCAATGCTAAAATACTTAATTACAGTAAATACCGAACCGTATTGCCTCAACTAATCCCAAATGCTTAAGTTAGGGTTTTTAAAGCGGCAACACTTTTTGTTTTAATTGATGAATGGTTGACGTTCCTGGAAGGTCCATTTCACGATTTTATCAAATATCCTTCCGCAACTGATTAATATTCCAACTGGGATCTTGGTGGAACTTCCAGAAAATCCGATGAGTAAATAGAACTCTCCGAAATTGGCTTTCAGTGAATAACTAATCGCAGTTAAAATTCTGCTAGTCCCAGAATTCTTTAATTTCAACAAAAAGTGCTCTCCGTGGAGACTTTCGTCTGCAAAGAGGGTTGAGCGACGTACAGAATTAAAAACCCTGTTTTGAACAAAGAATAATTGAAAACAGTGAATCACTATAATCTGTCCTTGTCCTGGTTTCCAAAAAGAACGGATAGATTCGCGTATGTGTTGATTTCTGCAAACTCAACGCTAATATGGTACCAGATTGTTATCCTCTTCTCGGGAAGGGTGATCTACTGTCTTCTACTAAGAAGATCTTTGATGTGAAATGAAGATGTCACCAAATGTAATAAAGTTACTTCTTTCGGTTTTTATCGGTTTAGAAAAATACCGTTGGGCTTACAAAACACACTTACAACTTTTCAGAGGTTAAGTAACAGCTTTTGTGTTGGAATTGGCAGCCTAACTATTTCTGCGTACCTTGATCATTTAATATTGATTATTTTAGATTTAAAAGAACATTTGCAGGATTTACAAATTGTCTTGGATAGACTACATCTCTTTAAACTAACTGTCAATGTAGATGTAACTTATATTGTGATCTTGCGAGGTATCTTGACACTTAATTACTTCTTGAAGTACCCTTCCAGGTCCGAATAAGATTGTCTCGACTAATGTTAAATTTTTATAGACAGATAGTTGGTTCTGTAGATCCCTCTCTGGTCTAAAGCACTGGACGATCTAATAAAAGAAAGGTGCTGCACTACGAACACAAAATACTAGCGTTGTCTTTGCTGTAGGAAGGTTTTGTGAGTATTTGTATAGCACTAGTATCAATAATTCAAATGAGGGGAGTACAACAAATCATTGTGTCGCTATTTTATGTGTAAATTGCTCGAGCTATAAGTTAAAAAGGGTTTTTAGGTGGTGCAAATGTGTATTTGAATGGGCCGTCTTAATGTTCACCCGTTTGAGAGTTACTTTAAGTTTATTTTTAGGTACAAGGTGGTTCAAATATAACCGGGACTGTTTTTTGTACAAACAAGCCGCACTGCACCCTTCCTCCGCGATATGAGTCAACAGAAGGTACCACAGAGCGTAAAATAACGCATTGTGATCAAATTCCTCGTGAAAACATACCGTCCGCTGAAATTTACCACAGACTTTAACAACAGTATGGGAAAGAGTGTCACGGACTTATATGTTTGAATGGTGTAAGTGCTTTAGAGGAAGGGGGCAGAGAGCGGGTGGAGAATAAACCACATGATCGTCAGCCACGAACATCCG
Organism: Sinelater perroti; assembly: GCA_036346155.1. Lineage (NCBI taxonomy): Eukaryota > Metazoa > Arthropoda > Insecta > Coleoptera > Elateridae > Sinelater > Sinelater perroti. The sequence continues at coordinate 4,610,553 of JARFIY010000111.1, read as the reverse complement.
TCACCGAGCCAAACATTGATAGTGAAGACGGACTTATTTGTGAGAATAAGCGCAGAACTATCAAGAAACTTAGAGCAATGCTGTACATCAGTGTATTCATCGGTGGGCACCATGCACTTTGACGGGCGTGAATAAAATGGTGCGCATGCAAGCTGCCAGTCGTCTTCTACACCAAATGAAAGACGCTACTTTGTTCCCAGCAGTCATCACGCGAGTGGCAGCATACCAATTCTCTCAAACCCAAGAGCAGGACCCATTCGACAGGAAAAATAGTTCTGGGACTAACAGGGAGGTATCAATAGAGACTTTCTGATAAATGCCAGGACAGTCAATCCAGCTGAGTAATACTCAGACCTCCTGGCAACAGACGTGAAGAAAAAGATCTGATTCAAGCGGAAGGCAGGTGGAAAGCGGGTAGCTTACCTTCAAGACAATGGATGCGGCCAAAACAACAATGGTAACCCTCCGAAAATTGAAATGGAATCTTCTGCAACAAGTGATTTCTATCTGTTCGGAAGGTATAAATCAGACTTGGAATTCATGCGGTTTGAGGACAACGACACAGTCATCCAGAATGTTCGGGAGTGAATACGCCACCAACCAAAAGCCTCTTTTGAAAAGGCCATCAGGATGCTTCAGTTTTTTTCTCGCCATTTTAGATTTCCTAGCTCCATGTGCGATCCATATTTAAATATTTGCTAGGATTTTTCTTTTGTAAATTTCTTCTACTTTTTTTCTTTTCTATATTTAAACCCTACTAATTCCTGCATTAATATTTTTCTTTCTTGTAACATCCTAGACTTAAAAACGAACTTTTTAAAGCTAAATTTTTTCTAATCTAAGATATAACAGAAGCCCGACGCCCGTTGAAATTTGAAACCGGCAAATTGTTTACATCATAGACGAAATTTCTAGATGATGTTAAATTTACCCGCGCTTATCTACAATCTATATTTGGTTTAATAACTCGCACTTAAATATTTGTTGTTTGTAGGTTTTAATAACGGCCAAATTATCTCAACTGAGCACGTGTGTGCCCCGCTGGACTATATTTACTTTTATATTTGAAATAAAAACTGTGGTCTATAATTAAAACTACTGAACCGAAAAGGAATGTTTTCGAGCGCGACAAAACATAATACTATTTGAGATTACAAAGATAAGTCCATGGCTTGCTCATGAATAGAAACGATCAGGAAAATGCATGGGCGATGAGATCATTTAAGGGGTTATATAACACGGTGCCTGACTCATTTTACATTAACAACATTCTTCAGTTACTTTATATAGGCCACAGATATTCAGCGCCGATTTATCATTGTAAACAATGCTATGGAATTGTTGTGAAACAAGGAATTCTTGGTATGCTGTCGGCTTGAAGTTTGTACGGGATGATAACATTAATTAATCAGACAGTTAAAATAATTTAAAATGCTGTTGCTATTTTGTTATTATCAATCAAAAGGGACAACCATCTCCATCGCATAGCTGAAAATTTTTTAATAAAATAAATTAATGGAGATATCTGTGCATGGTTGATTAAATAGCATTTAATAGCCCCTGAACAGTTGTTATTACCAAAAATTTTCTTCTTCTGAAAAGCTGGAATTCTCAGACAACCAACAATATTGTGATAGATTATTCGGATGCATCCTTTACCAAGAAAGAAAATTCCAGTTAGTGTAGAAAGTTTGGAGGAATTCTTTACCGTGTTTGAAGGGTGAATATGAGGTCTCCGCCAGCTCCAATGTATAACCGAATACCAGACACAAATATTGGTGTCTTTTGGTAACGATCTGGCTGAGGAAAATTCTCTTAGACTAGAAATAGCGTCGCGTTTCTGAATACAAACTGAGCAACAACTTGACAAGAAGACTATTAGATAGTGTCGCAGCTCTCAGAGCTGTGTTTAACTTATACTTTGCCACCAATCCCGTCTACAATACAAATGAAAATGCTCTAGGGATACAAAAGGGGATCCGAGAAAAACATCCTGAGTGTCAGCTAAAATTAAGACCGCTCATAGAAAAATAAGTCAAAAATCTTTGAGGGTTTAAGACAGCCTCTTTCCGACTCCACTCGCTTATAAAGAGAACGACGTCGTCCATTCTGCCATGGACAAAACTGGTTGCTTTTGGAGATGCTTTAACTTTTAGTAACATTTTAGTAACATCTAACTAAAATTTTCACTTTTTTTACGTACAACTGTAATCATTTAGAATTTATCTTCAACCACAAATCCTCCACAACTATATTCCAATGATTTCATTTGAAATCTGCATAGTTCTAAATATTTTCCTCCATAGTGACGTTTGATGTTCTGTTAAAAAAAGAAAATATCCATTTTGAGTCGAGAGTTAATCAAAAAACTTTTAAAAATACCTTTAGGTAATATCGTCGGTGTAGAATAAAACTGTTGAGTATAGTCTGTCTAGAGTCGACGCTTCTTCGTCTCTGCCTAACATCTCCCACCAATTTTATATTAAGGCTGTTGCCATTCCAAAATATTGTGCTATAAGACTACTTCTCGTCACCTTAGCTCTAGCGCCAGTTTGTTAATACGTCGACTAGTTCCTAGATGGAACTGATCCACGTCGATGACTGCCATCGGGGTTTTTTAAACTTTCCTGGCGGTGTTTTTGACTTTGGAGACCAGATTACTTTGCACATTATCTCATCTAGTGCTATTTCAGATTTTTACTCCAAAGGTGTGTGCTTTCTTCCTTTTCCAATGCAAACGGATAGTGGAGGTGGGTCTCATAAATTTCATCAGGTAAACAATAAAAGTTGATCTTTATTATAGCCCTTCATGTGACAATTTTTTTTCCATGAATATGTCTTTCGAGAAGCAAAATCGGCATATAATGCAGTTGCAGATGAGTAGAAAGAATTTTTACGAAATCTTTCGACTGCCTAACAACACACGCGTTCGAAGAAGGAGAACTGTTTTTGATATGATCAAAAGACACAAAAACACTAAAATGTAGATGAGCGTAAGCATAGGACCAGACCAAGAAGTAAGAGGACACCACGAGCATTCTAAGCGCTGTGAGGGAGAATTCCGTCAAAAAGTTGTCTATTCAGATGAAGATGTCTTGAGGTACCCAAGGAAGATCTTAAAATAAAGGTTTTGAAATAAGGTACATGCGTGGAGGTGCGCAGGAAAGAGTCTAAAGAACATCTTGTTTTCTGGTGAAAAAATCTTTACGCTAAAAGAGAAATTTAATTATTAGGATGAGATAGTATATACACGATCACGTAAAGATGTACTTAAAAAATTGTCAAATCAGGCAGTGTCTAGAAACCTTGTTATGCTATGATGTCGTGTGGTGTGAGTTGAACAGACAAAGCCAAGTTCGTCAAAATTTAAGCTGGAAATTACATTAGTAAGTTCCAAAAAAACTGCGCACAAAGCGATAGTCGTCCAATAGTAAAAGGATAGCGTGCGCCGTTTTATTTCAACTGATGAATGGCCATCTGCGTCGCCAGACCTAAACCCCCTGGGTTATATCATATAGCATAAACTTAAGAGGAAGTCTCTTCATGCAAACGTTGACGCCTTGGAAAAGTCTCTTGAGAAAGAACGGAGTAATTTTCCAATGAAGAACATTTGTGCTGCAATGGAGGAGTACAAAAGAATGCATTTGCCCTAATTTTAGCATATGAGGCATGAGGAATATTTCACACACTTTACACTGATATTGGTACTCCTAGGTTAAGATTCTTCACAATCAAGTCATCACCAGCACTCATGGTACAGTTTGGATAAACTTTTCTAAAAGTAATGGATAAATGTGGTAGAAAGCACTGCTTCTTCCTGTCTGTTGCGTAGTTCCTCAAAAATATTTTAAGGTTTATGAAATGTTTTGCTTTTGTGGAGTTCAGATATCTCTCTTTATATTTTAATTAATAATTCTTGTCACTAACAATTTCCCGGACGACAATCAGCCGTTTGAAAAGGCAAAGAAAAAAGCGCTTCTACTAGGTGTTTGCCAAAACTGGTAAACACCTAGTAGAAGAGTTTTTAAGTGAGCAATAAAGATCAACCGTTAGCATCTATCTACGGAAGTAACCAAGCCCGAAGCTTTGTACCGCTAACGCTTTACAGTCTTTTTGTGAAATTCTTTTACAGCGATAGAAACCTGCATAACGTGTAGTAGGTGAAATATTTGTTACCAACCACCAGGGGTTGTTTCATATGATTTCCAGTAATATTCTTCGGTTGACAACATTTTCTTAACAAAATTATTACAAGGTCATCAATAAACTTTTTATTAATATTTGTAAGAAATTTTCTAATGATAATGGGTGGATCAGGTAGGAAATATTATTCATTTCCATATATATTTGCGATGACTTGAAAATTAACCGTCCAGAAATAATTTTTATGAAGTCTATGGGACGTTTTACTTTCCTCTAATCCAAATGTCGCCCTGAACTATAGCAGAAAGTTTAACAAGCACTGAGTGTTCTAAAGTTGCATCTAGCTAGTGGTATATTTGCACATTGCATTCCTTCTCTTTTATAGTTATAAGTCGATTGTGAAGGAGAACACTGGGTGTCGGCGTCGCCACCCGTCAATGATGAGAAAGTTTTTTTTTTCAAATTAGAAGACCCTTCACATACATTTGGATTTTTTTCATTGCTGTAGACCGCACACAAATAGTTTATCTCAACTTTGCTGCTCCTCTAAGAATATCCAAAGGAAGAGATATTTTGGTAATGGCAGCGATGCTCGCATTAAATACTAAATATAATGAAGCGTTTTTTTGAATGCCATCATTCTTATATTAGTTTCTTTTACATGATAAAGGTGGTTACCCCTTTCTAACGCACATAGCAACTTAGCTTTGTAATACTTTACAAATGTTGTGAAACACAACAGTAGGCTAATGGCGTCACAAAAAGGCGACATGCTGGCTGCGGTACTCGATCAAAGCCTTGCGGGTGTATAGCGATGAAACCTACCCTGTGCGTCCAGAACGCTGCGAGCTGTGCTTAGCGCCAGAGGAGGGTTTGGAAACCTCCAGTGGTTACTTCTCGTAAGAAGCGGTGGCACCGGTGTCGTCTAGCGATAACGGACGATCAGAAAATAATAGGTCCGCTCTTGACGGATGATTGAACTCGACTCTTTCCCAGCGATCTTTCACCGCGGTGTCGCTACTTTACGGCGAAAGGTCTCGCTTTTCTTTCTCAGCCGAACAAAGCACAAACATAGGTATATTTCTCTCGCGTATCTAACCAACATTTTTTTACATTTAAATAGAATTTAATTGCTCCTTTTTCGTTTACCTCTAGACCTACCCTCTAGACTTCCAGTAAGGAAGAAAACTTCAAGTTTGTGAAAAATGTTTTGGTTTGAGAGAGAACTTACCATCGACACGGTATTGTGTATTGTATATTGAGGTTATAGAGTAATACATTATAGAATAAACATAAAGAAATTCAATATTCCTTACAAGAAAAGTACAAAATGTGTAAAAGATTACGAACACACGAGCCATTTAGAGCCACAAAACCGACTTTGTGCAAATGAGCGTCAAGTCAAATTTGGTTCTCGAGAAACTTGCTGAGCTTGCGCTGTGCCTCCTTTTCTTTGATCTCCTGCGTGATCTTCGCCAGGTCCAGGACGTTCAGCTCCACAGAGTCCAGCGTCCGCCTCTTGAGCGCGCTGCCCCTGGGGATGCTCCTGTAGGGCAGATGCGTGGGCAAGCTGCGCCGTTCGCCCTTGGAGGCCCTCCGCTCTTCGGAGCTCAGCTTCTTCATCTCCTCGTCGATCATCAGGGACAGGCGATGGGCGCTGCCCGACTTGATGTCGCTGGAAGGGGTCTGGTCGAGGACGGGCATGGAGACCCTGCGGCTGCGGGGCACCTTTGGGTTAGGCAGAGGGTTCTTCCACTTCTCCCTGCACGCCGAGCACGTCACTTGCTTGATGGACACCTTGGCTGGCGCTGCCGCATCGGGCTGCGAGGGCGAGTCGCAGCAGGGATCCGGAGGGGGCTCCGGGGGCGGATTGCGGGAGAGCTGCTGGAACTGGGCCATATCGCGTTTGTTGGCTTTTTCCGCTTTGACACTGAAAACGGCACCGTGCTATTATTTGTGATTATTTTAATGCAATGCTCCAATGCAGCAACTAGTCTGAGGTTTTCTAACTAGTCTGGTCTTAAGTCAAGCGGGAAAAAGATAACAGAAGAGATGAAAGTAATATTTCAAAACAATTAAGTACAGAGAACTGACAGACAATAAAAGAGCAAAACTTATGATTTTATCCACTCACCTATAGTTTTAAAGGTTTAAGTAATTTTAAGAAACGTGGCAGTCTTCAGGTACCTTGAAAAAGGTAAGGAGGTTAAAGGCAAAAAACATAAAGGTCCACATGCAAATTTTGACATCCGCCATAGTGAAAGTTTGATAAACTTCAGGTGAAGATTCTGGCATTGTTTCAGAAAAAGAAGAACTGGACATTTGAAGAAGGGGGAAAGTGCACTAAGCTACTAGGTCTTGAAGTACAATAAAATAGAATTTCTATAAAGAAAAAAGTGGAGGCTGTTCCACATACATATCATATTCAGTTTAGTCGAGTGCTTAATTTACTTTAAAATTGATAGTCGTCTACTGGGTGTTCAATTAATAACGAAACCCTTAATTTTGGATCAACTTTTGGAAATAGTAGGAGAAGGTATAATTTGCAATTGTACTGTAACCATAGACCAATAGGTTAGGTAATAGATTAGTACTGGTTTGACTGTAAAAGTAAAGTGTCAAATTGGAGTTTCTATGATGAGAACTTGGTTATCCGGATAATACTAACTATGGGGATTAGAGAAGCCAGTCTTCATTGAAACTTCTTCATCCAGTTGAAATTATTGCTTTGCAGTTCTTTCTAGAGAGAGGTTGGTCTTGTATTTTTAGAACCCACTATGACGCAAACCCTTATGAATTCTTTCCTTAAGGACGTATCAAGGATGTGATTTACAAATCACGTCCTAAGTCTGAGAATGATCTCGCCATAACTGAAACTTTTTCCAGTGTAACTCGTGGTGTCTTAGTAAAGTTATAGAAATCTCTAATGCTCGCTTGCGCCATATTGTGGTAAGGGAAGGGAATATGAAATTTGAAATTTTAATTGTGTCATTTTGTGTATTTTTGGTTGCTTTTTTCCAACACTCTTCAGCTGTAAAAAAACATCAAGACCAAAACATTGTTGTTTCAAAGTAGTGATTTGGGATTCGGTATCGAGAGAAACTGCGCCCTAAATTTGGGTATATATGGATCACATTATTTTGCTTCCGTTTAGCACGGCGTGCGAGAATGCGAAGATTACAGAATGTGTAATGGTTGTATAATTTCGAGGTTTCCCCGCCGACTGTTCGCGAAATTCGCGTTTTCTGTGTTTGTAGAGCTACGCGCCGGTGTCGTGGTGTAGAGTAAACGCGGATTTGTGATTCAATGAGTGCGCCGCGTATTCCGCAGCACCAATGTAAATCCAACGACGAGCCTTTGCATACCAATGGCGATCCGAAGATACGCCTTTCTTCGAAAAACTAAGACCTGAATAGAAATCGGCTCGTTCGGAGCCCATTCGAAAAACGGCCACGTACTCCTCGTTCGCGCTGCGTTAATAACGACTTTACAAGGCGTTTGTTGGTGTTGTTTTCGAATCGCTTGAATATGTCGGCCGACGCGCAGACACCTACCTCACCAAGTTGGCAACGGCTTTGATGTCCATCCCCCTGAAGATGCCGCCGCCGTACCTGCCTTTGTCCTCGCCCCCTTTGGGGTCCTCGCTTTTGCTCTTGTTCGCGTTGCCTTTCTCGCGGTCCACCAACTCTTCCTTCTTCGAACCCATCGTGTGGTTTCCGATCTTCTCGAGATTTTCTTCGGCAGCAGCGGTGCTGGTCTTCCTCGGGGACTTCAAGATCGGGATTTTGGACGCCTTCTTGGTGGGCGTTCGGGGGACGGGGGCCGAGTTGGTCTTGACTTTGGAGACTGCCTGGCGATTTTTGGCTATGAAGTTGGTTTTCGCTGAGGGTCGCAACACATCCGAACTTGCGTTCGTGGTGTCCTGCGACTGGAGCAACGGGGCATCCTTTTTGATTTCCTTGTACGACTCTAGAGAGTTAACGGCGCCTGCCTCGTTCTGGGACTGTTGGTACATCGTCTTCCACGTGCTGTGGGCCGGAACCCGGAGGACGTTCCTCCGGATGTGGTTCACCAGTCTCTCCAAGCCTCTAGAGGAAGTTTCTAATTCTAGAGGCACGGCGGTCGCTTTGAAGGGCTGCGTCAGGTGAAAAGACTCGCAGCTGAAACGAAAATAGTCTAATTGTACTTTTAAACTGTTAAATAATACAAAAACAGCGTTGCATAATAAAAGGGACAAAAAATGCTCAAGGATTTAGAGAGGATGCGAAATGATGAAACAACACAAAACACTCGTTTCCGTTAAAAATCTAAAAAATGTTAAACAATAGCGTCACACAATGCGCTTTTAAGAACAAAGTAATTACAAAACCGATACCTCGGTTCTAAAAAGTGCAATTAGATAATTACATGTCGGGTTATTGAACCTGATAAACGCTGTCGCAAGACTCATCTCAACAGTGATTTAAATGCCTTTTTTAGTTGCTTTAAATTAATTAATTTTAATTATTTAATTTATAATAATACAAAACAAAAATTACAATTTCAAATTTTGTGTGTAAACAAAATACTTACCTAATAAATAAATTATAATATAAACTGTTGTTATGATCAGTAGAAAACCAGTTTTTAACTATATACAAGGTAGGTTCAGATTATTTATTTTATTTTTTTTTGTTTTTATATGATGAGCAAAACAAAATAAAATCTATTTTAAGTTCTACATCTACCTATTAAATTATCGGCTTTTATTTTTTTTAAAGAACCAAAACTTTTATGGTCTAATGATAAAGGCGTCTAGAGTAATCTATGATCATTTTTATGACATATGACACAGATGTGCATATAAAAATATAATTTATTTCAAGTTCAATTTAAAAAAAATCAAGATTATAATTTCTGCTTAGTTAAGGATTCAAAAATGTTTGAAACTCTCCCTCAAAACTTAGGTTTTGTCGGAGATTGAAAGGCGTGCAGAACGCGGGTGTGAAGATAAATTGTAGTATCATGCGATGCCACTAGATGGCGTTGCTGGAACAAACAGAAGAAAAGAGAATTATTTCTGTAGTACTACAAGTACAGTTGTAGAGAAAGCTGCTATAGAAATAAACAATCATGGGCAACGATTGACGGTGTGATTTCTCTGGAAGGAGGAAGTGGCTGCTTTGGACATCCATACGAGGTTAGCAGCCGTGTGTGGAAATGCAGTACAGAGTCGCAGAACTGTAATTGGCTGAATGTTGGAGTTCGAACGCGTTAAAGACTAAGGCAAATTAGCATGTTGAGCTTGACAATAGACGGAAGACTTAAAGATGACAGTGGTGACAAAATGTGAACTATGGGTTTGCCATACTCCCACCACTTGGTAAAAGCAAAAAAGTGTTGAAGTATACCACCAGTTTCTAGAGCTATACAGCGTAGACCCAAAGACGTTTTTTGAGTGTCTGGATGCAACATATGGAAAAATAACCCTAGTTTATGAAATGGTAGGACGTTAGAAAACCTTCTACCAAGAAGCCACAGCTGAGTCTTAAAATCAGGAGGAGATTTCACTAATGGATTGCTAAGAGCATCACCAGGAAAAGGTACTGTGAGTCACCAAGGCGATTACATGGCAGTCACCACACCGTTGTCCCCTGCAGGACTCACGCACCATGTTCGGAGCATCTTGCGCCAAGTAGTACAAAGTGATCTTCCAACAGCCAGTTTTAGTTGGTTGTTTACAAGTTGTGCCGTGCTACACCGAAAGAATGGACCTTGAAAGAGAATACCTCTAATAAATTTTGTACTCACTTCTCCCTAGTAAGAATTTAGTTTTCTATTGCACTTACTAATGTTAACTAATAATTTACCCAAACTATGCATTGTAAATATTATTTAAAACAATCCAAAGTTTTTGATAGCTGTTCTCAGGGAGGCTCAATTTTATGGAGCTTTTTGCTACTCATTGAAGAAGTTCTGTTTCAGAAAAGAGAAATAATCTTCTTTTTCGAATATACATGTACTCTTGCTGTAGAATTGGTACCTGACCATCCTTCTCGACAGTGGCAAAAACAAAACGTTGTTTAAGAAAGTCATCTAATAAATTACAGAACTATTGAACTTCTTTGACAAACTTTCATTTTTTATTAAAACACCAGAAGAGAATCTTGAATTATGCGGGAGATATATTGCGTAATATTACAAAGGAAATTGGCTACATAAATGTTTCTTATCATAACATTGTTAAATCTTTGTGTAGATAATGTGAGTACAGATCACCGCAGCAATTTGATTCGGGCGACATCAACCTACCTGGAAACCAACGACTGCCCGTTCAGCATGTCCAAGAACTGCTGAATGTGGGGCTTTTCCACGATGGCTCTAATGATTTGGGGATCCTTGGCCATCTTCAGCAGCTCGTTCACCTTCTCGGGGTTGCTGGACTCCAGCGCCGCCATCACCGTGTGCACGAGCTGCACTATCTTGTCGTTGATGATCACCCGCGCCGCCAGCCGCCCGTCCCTGATCAGCACCTCGTCCTCCTTCTTCTCCGCGTTCTCCTCGAGCTTTCGGGTCTTCACATCTGGAAAGAAGCCGTTAGTGCGTGCCGCTCATCGCCGGAATTTCAGGAACAATTAGCCAGACAAGGTCCGGCCGCATTAGGGAATAAAGACGGCGATAAGCGGCGGAAACGGCGCCTTATCGTGGGTGAAGGAACTGGAGAAATCTCGGTTTTATTGGAAACATTCTGACATCAGACGCGTAACCTGGATAAGACACGCGCCGAGTTTCTCCGGTAAATGCGAGAAGTGATAATGGCGCCTAATAGCCCGTCAGGTGTTCGGAAAAGCTTCTTAATGTTATCTAAAATTACAAGGTGCAACAAAAATATTGTATATTACTACTACTATCAAAAGTAATCAAAATCTTGATCAATATCAATCTGCGCCTGAGTGATAGGAACGGTGATGGACTGCTACTGGCGTCATTTTTTGGCTGCGGGCGACGGTTCAGTAGTCAAAATTGCGATCAGGATTTTTCAGGACATGTAGAGGCACGACTGATTCTTTCAGCTGGCTGAGACGTAGGAGAAGGGAAGCTAATCTAGACATGGCGGTAGAGTGAAGGTTCCTAACGACTTTTTTGCATAGTTTTTTAAATTTTTTTAACCGTAAACAATGTCCTCTAAGGAGTTAAAGTTAATGTCATCAATGATTTATAAAGTATCATTTTAACATTAGTGATTAAATAGTCTTTTGTTGTTTTATAGGTGATCAGGAATTATAAAAGGAAGACTAAAAGATAAAAGCATTATCAAAAAGGGAGTCTCAGTAAGCGTGAGGAAATAGCCAAAGTAGAGCAAAAGCACTATCTCATAGATACGAACTTAAGATTTTCTACAGCACCTCAAAAAGAGAAACCACAAGAGTCAAAGAAGGGAGGTTTCTATCTTTCCAAGAGTCAATTTTAAAGGCAGATTTTTTGTCGAGGCTGCTCCGATTGGATGATAAAGGACAATGTTTTCAGTTATTTTAAAGCACATTGAAATCATAAAAACGTAGCAGTCATTATTATGCATTGCTCCTATAGACTTCACCATCTAGATGTAGCGGTGTACAGTTCCTACAAAACTTACCGGAATACAGGGCTGCCCCAATGGAAACAGAACTATTTAATTCGTGCCATTTTGCCTTGATCTTTTCCCCAAAATATTATTTATGGCTTAAACATACTTGGGATTTATTTCCTAAACCGGCTGGTCTTCTAAGAAGAATATTTTCAGCCGTCATATGCACCCCACAAATCTTTCAACGTTTAAATATTCTAGACATGGACCACAAACAGCAAAAGTTGCTTCTTAGATTAAAGGCGGCGCCAAAAGTGATTAAAGTAAATTTTATTGTATCGGGCAGATTCATAAAACTTTGCTCATGGTTAAAAAAAAAGAAGAATGTGAAGTTGGACATATATACTGGCACTCTAGAAAAGATAAAGTGAAAAAAGAAAAGTGCTTACGCGTAAACTAACAAAGAGTATTGTTTGCGGAGCACAGGGATTTGTTTCTAATAGTTCAGAATCAGAGAGTGAAGGCAAGATTGGAAAGAAGGAAGCTAAACACTAAAAACACTAAAGAAAATTCTGACTTTGTCCTAGAACAATTTCCTGTCAATGAAATCATAAGATACTACGTGCGGAGAGTTATTAATTATGCAGAATACTAAATGATCTCAAAATAATTTTTTGCCAAAACCCAATTTTTCCCGATTTTCTAACATGCCAGAAGAACTTATAATTAAATAGAAGAATATAGTTGGTGGATTGTCGCCATCTATGGTATCTGCTACGGACTCATGGAGTAGGATTTTTATCCAATATATCGGAAAACGGCACAACCAAAAAGCAAAATGGCGTCACACAAACACTAAAATTAGAGCAGTTCTATTTTTAGCCCTTTAAATTCTGGGAAAATGGACAACACAAACAAAAAACGCCTTGCAAAAGAACCTTTTCGACGATGTTCTTTCAATAACGTTTTCACAGTAATAAAACCAATTTTACAGCTTTGTTTGAGATGATGCACTGGAAGACCACAGAAGTAAAAAGTATGGATGCTAGTCTTCGTCTCTTCTAGAAGTCAATGTTTTTTTTATTTTGGTAATAATTGTTCGGATCTAAATATCAATGCACGAGTTATACCAGTATGATATCCAATACACCCTTGGTGTATCTGAACTTTGTTGTTGATTGGTCATAATAAATTTAGTTTTATTATTGTGATGCTGCAGATCACTTTTACATTAATTTGCTTAGAGTCCTCTTTATTTGGTCGCAGTTCTGTTAATATCAGGTAAAAAAGTTTTCCTGATAAGGCTCATTCAATCGTAGTTTATTAAGTGCTTCTAAGGTCTTTTTCAGATGTTTGTTCAGTTAAAAAATCGAAAGAAAGTCTTAAAAGTAAATGATTATCTAAAGACCTAACTGACTCAAATCGCCTTCGCTTTTTCTATTTTTACTATAGATTTTTGCTGTTTTTCTTTATTTTATTTTCTTTTAGCATTTAGTTAAATATAATGATAAAATTCTAGTTCTATGACTTATCCAGCTTTATATTCAAAATATAGATTCCTTTGGCTCGGTGCTGTTTAGCAAAATAATTTTTAATATTTTACAACGTCATCTATCACCAAAAGCTTATATTTTCTTCTTTTATCATCTTCCTAGAACCCACAATAAAAAATTGGACTTTGTAGACTTTACTGGTTATGGTTCATAAGCTTGTCCTTTGGCTGTCGCCTTGTTTTACTCCGTTCTTTATTTTGAAACTTTCTGATGTTCCATTCACTCTAACTGTCCCTAGCACTGTATGGTATATGCTTTTGATAGCTCTTTGTAGCTTTAAGTCTGTTTGGAGTCTTTTCAGAGCATCCCATGTGTATTTTCTGGGTACTTTGTCGAAAGCTACTCTAAGATCTAGAGAGACTAGGTATATATTTTTGGTTCTCAATGCATATATGTGGTCCTGTGTGTGTCTGCTTGGCCTTCTAGAGTAGATTTTTAGTGTAACCTAAACCAAACAGATAGCCCTGTAGTTTTCCCAATTCGACGGGTCCCCCTTCTTATGTATTGGTACTATAAAATTTCTTTTCCCATCCTGTGGTATTGTTTCCGTATTCCATGGCCGTTAAAATATTGGTGTTATTCCCTTCTCCCCGCGTGCTTTTCCGTTTCGTGTTTCTCTTAGACCGCTTTTGATTTCTTCTTCGCTAATTTGTTTTTCTACTTTTTCTTCCCTATTTCCTTGATTGTTCGGCTGTTTTATTTTCTTCCTTACTAAGTTTGCCTGCTTGCTCTAAAAGATGCCTGTTCTTCCAATTTGTCTCCTGTACATGCACTTAAATGCAGGGTGTGATCACAAAATACGGTACATAAATTTTTATAGTAGCAACTGCTAAAGCTACATTCATTTGAAGTAATAAATCCGATAGTGTGATCCGTTGGGATAGTCAGTGCCAAGTTCGAACAATTTCTAACTTGTCAGTCGGCTTCCAAAATCGGAAGAGTGAGGCCATGTTTACCGTGTCTGTTTTCGAACAACGCCTTAACATTACGTTTTGTTTTAAGTTGCAAGAAAGTGCCGAAGAAGCCCATGTTAAAATCAGCGTATGGCAATAGTGTGGTGACTCTAAACACTGCTTACAAGCGTTATGAGCAATTTAAAGCTGGAAATAAGTCGGTTAAAGATGAGCAACGGTCGTGACATCTTTCGACCTCAAAAACAGACGAAAACGTGTAAAAGTTACAAAAATGATTGGATCAAACAGGCGGTTGGCTATTTGAGAGCTTTCCAAAGAGCTGAACATCTCGTACGGGTCCGTATAAAGCATTTTAACCAATGAGATAACTGAGTGCGAAAGTTGACTGGCGAATAGAAGGAAAATTATGTTTTGCCAAAAAAAGGTTCCTGCCTTACTCTTCGAATTTAGCACCATGCGACTTCTGACTCTTCCCAAAAATCAAAATCGTGCTAAAAGAAAGACGTTTTGACTCCATTCCTGACATTGAGAGGGCCACGACGGAACAGTTGAAGGCCCTTCCGACAAAAGCCTTGAAGAAATGCTTCGAATTATGGAATCAACGTTAGGATGAGGGCATCGCTAGGCCAGTAGAGTACTTTCGGGGAGATTAATTCAAATTTGTTCGTAATAAAATTATTCACCGTATTTTTTGATCACACCTTGTAATTCTAGTGTGTTGTGTTTAACACTGATAGGCATATTGCTCAGTAATTTTCGCAATTTGTTTTATCTTCTTTTTATGTGTAGGGAGTATTAAATTATTATCCCAATCTTCACGTATTTTATTTGTGTTCTTTACTTCTATATGTATTTTCCACTTCCAATTTATTCCTGTATCTTCCATCCATTTATGTTATCCTCCCCTGTTTCAATTTTTTACTTGTTACTTTGTGTCTTCTTATATCTCCGGTATCTTATCTGCTATCTCTTCTCTTCCTTTATCATCATGTTGTTCTTCTTGCATAGCGCATTTTTTTGAAAAGAAAGAATTTTCTCTATTCTTTGCTTTTTTACCTCTCATAGCCTTAATTTTATCTCAAAACTGGCTGTTCTTTCCAGAATTATTCCCAACATTCTTTTTGGCTCTCTTTACTGTTTTCTTCGCTTACGTATTTCATCTGATATAACGTGCTTTGTCTTTTCTTTATTTTGTCTGTTAATGTTTTTTCTATTATACCATATACCATATTCTTTAGTTCGCCATCTTTTTTAATTTTTCTAATTCTGCATATTTCTAGTGTCTTCTTTTACATACATACTTTTTTTGAATATTTTCCATCTGCTTTCTAATATAAGGTTTTTATTAATTGCTATCTGTAAATGTTCTTTTTCAACAACTATGGGCTATTGCATTTTTGCTATGACCAGCCTGTACTATTTGTATGATAATGATTGCTTTCAAAATTTAGCTTGTTATAATACGCCATTTACTAATGATATACGTCTTATTTTATTTTTTATAATCCCTTTCTGTTAGCTGAATCTTAAATCCTATATAGTGCTTGGATGGATATAGGTCTAACTCCTTTATCCTTATTTGATAATTTTTGTTAATGTTTTTTTGCTTCTTTTTCTGGCTTTTTTCTTGCGTTGTATGGTTTGTATTTGATCTATATGGTCACCTCTTAGTTTTTGTGTTTTCCATCTTCCTATCTTCTATATGATATGTTGTTCCATTTACAAAGAATTCATCATATATAACCGTTGCTTTATTGTCCCTATCTCTCCTATTTTTATGTGCCCTAAACAGTATTTTCTTTGGAAAGTCTTCACTAATCCTCCAGGTTGTACTTATGGCTCATATATTAGTATAAATTAAATGATCTACGTATTTCACTTTTCCATGCCAGTAGTATTTATTAGAATAAATTTTAATTTAACACAGACCTGTACGTTGTTTCTATTTTGACGCAGGATGGCTGTTTTAAATATGTACTACGCAAAGCAGCTGGCCTTGATCGTCCCACAGGAGGTCAACCACTTATCAGCGTTGTCTTTCTGAAATTATTCTTTCACGACTTAAATCCTGCCTCAGTATTAAGTAGGGCGGGATGTTCTTTCACCTTTCTTTAGCATATCACACAGTTACTGTTAAATTTATCGAGCCCTATTTTGGGTGTAAATTTTAAGCACGCATCACTTCTGTTTCTTCTTGCCACTCCAGGACCGGATTCCCAGAACCAATACCAGCAACCGTGAATCATATACCACATCAACAACACCCTAATAGGAAAGAAGGAATTAAGCACAAAAACCAAACTACACTTGTACAACACAGAGCAGAATCGTGGACAGTTCTTGAAAAACATAAGCCCATGATAACTACAGCAGTAGAAAAGTACAGGGAAAAACAAGGAGGGGCAGGGTGAGAAATAAAAGCATAAGAGACGAAATAAATCTAAGACCATTGATAGAAGAAGTAAAAAAGAAATAATTAAATTGGTATGGTCACATATTGTGTATAAAAAATTAGAGGATTCCCAAGAAGATGATGGGAAAAACATCAGAGAAATGGTAGAGAGAAGATAGAAAACTGCTACAGAAGCAAGAATTTTGGCAAAAATAGACCAAGACCTCAACACCACGAGGCATAACTGTGTAGTAGAGAAAGAAGAAGAATATATAAGTTTATAAAAACTATTAAAAAAATACAAGTAAATTGAATTAGATCGAAGAGCTAAAAATGGGAATCAAATAAGTCTGAGCACATTTCTGCTTATAATAGTCATATATAGAAATATAAAAGAATAAATAAAGGCTTGAAGACTATAATAGGCTATAAAAACATGAACCTAGCACAAACAGATGCCCTCCATTAGCCAGATGACATTACTAACTGCAAACAATAAAATAAAAATGTAAAAACTTCTAAATACATAATTTGATAAAAAAGAGAAAGCAATAAAATAATGTATTCTGTATTAAATAATGAATTAAAATAATCTTTGCCAAAACACAAATAAGCTAATAGTGTAAAACACTATAATAGTGCTCTACTCTAGTAAAACATTCAAAAGAACAATAAATTATCAGACATAACAATGAAACCGCTAAGAAGAATGGTAAATAGAACCAAATTAGATCACATAAACGAAGATATCAGATCAACCTTACAACAAGAATCGATATTTAAGAAAATAAAAAGAAAACGACTGGAGTAGTATGGACATCTTGCTAAATAGACATCCAAGGAAAGTTTATGAAAGCTAAACAAACAAAGATAAGAAAAGAGGAAAACCAAATCACTAAATTCGACAAAACAGAGGCAAAGCGTTGAACGAAATGAAGGAATCTACCAGAAGAAATGAAAAACACCAAAGAATACCCCGACATACGAATAAGGTATCAGAATCTATGATGATGAAGAAGAAGAAGAAGGTACTGCTTCTGGGGTCGGAATAAGCTGTGGCTATTCGGGCAATCACCACTTACGATCTTAAATTGTCTCGACAACCCCCGCCCCCATAAAACTGCGTTGTTAAAAGGTTGAAGAGTTGTTCTGGATTATCATTTGTTTGGGCCACAAAAAAGCCCTTGGAGCGATCCGCACAGCTCAATACTTGCCGCTAATTAAAACCACACCCACAATGTCATTACGTTAATTAAAAAATTTGCCTGCAAATATTTGCCATGTTACTTCAGCCGGTCCAACAATCATATAAAAGGTGGATTTAACTAATTTGCAAAGCAAACTATTTGCGTTTCAGCTGTAAATTTAAGAAAAGTTTACGTTGCTGTTTTTACTTTAATTTTGCGGGCGTTGTTGAAAAATTAATTTAATGTTCGTTAATAAAACTGTGAGAGAGCGTTGCTATTTTAATGATACACTTTAATTATAACCACAAAGTGGTTATTACGTTGTTTTGAAGAACCGTCACACATATAATTTATTGTTGTAGTAAATAGAATAACGATGCTGCTGTGCAAATTTTTAATTAATAAACGTGACCACTGTGTATATGGCAAGCAGTAGACTATAGGATGCTAATGATGAAGTGGGTAGTTAATGTTGCATGTTCTAAATTTTCTCGGCGGTTATCCCTGGCGTAAAAAACAATAACTGAGTTTTCGAAACTTGAAAATATGGTAGAGTTGCTTTCAAACCTAAGATATAAGTGGGGAGAATCTTGGTAACGCTGTCCTCTTGGCGCTTCTTCCTGGACCTCTCAATGAGCCGCTCCAAGGGGGACTGCTCCTTGCTCAAGAAGCTGATGGTCCTGTGGTACCTCGCGGGGGGCGTCAGCGACTCTGTCTTGTGGGCAGTCAGCAGATGGAGGCACAGCACTTTCTCGATGTCCACCTCTCCGTCCGTGAACAAGAGTGCGTGGATGTCCTGCGCAATACCTGAATAACGCGCAACGCCTCGGGGCAGAGCAAAAAGGTACCTTGAAGTCCACCGTGGCACCTGGCGCCGACGCTTGCGGTGTCCTGCACTCCCCGTTCCTTCGATAGCAAAAGCCGGGGTTGTGAGTTTCATACAACCTGACGTCGGAGGCCTAACACAAATAAAAGGTTCAGCATAGCCAAAATCGCGTTTGCGCCGCCCAAGACATCTTTCGACAGGTAAAATCATTTGGGTGTCTCAAATCTATTTTGCAATTTAACTTAAATAAGCCAACGAAAACTGGTAATTAATAATGTCACAGGGGGCGGCAATCGCAAAAATATAATTTGCCATGATGGCGAACCGGCTGGAAAGGGAGGTAGTTTCGATCTTCTCAATACCATCTTGGAGTGTCAGGGCGAAGTTCGATAATGCCAGTTAAGATGCTCTCATGCGGACAAAGGAAGATCAGGGCTCGTAATCTGACAGATCAGATCAAGCAAGGCTTTCGAAATGTTTTCGGAGTCTTATTATGATGTCGTCTTATTTTAATGTCTGTTGAGTAATTTGGGAGCCGGCTCCGTGCGGTAGGCTCGAAATCTTTTGAATTTACTTACCACAAAAGGTCTAAGATGTAACTGTAACGCAAACAGATTTACATACAATAAAACGGATTTCCACTTGTTTGGATGTTAACATACAAAGGTTAATCAAAAGCTACAACCATCAAATTTTTCAAGAAATTATCAGACCATTTTTAAATTTCCAAGCTTTAACATTAACCGTTAATTATATATAATTTATTTATTAATTCCGAGAATATTTACCATTTGTCGTACAACATAGTGACATTCAATAAATGTCGAGGGAAGTTAATTAATAAAATAACAATAAGATAGAAGTTATTATCTCATATACAGTCATTTGGTAAAAAGGCACCGCAGCGCCATCTAGTTTAATTCGTTTGAATCTTTATTTCGTGCTTTTTTGCGCAGTGTATAGTTTGCTAGTACATTATGTTGTTGATGTTGGTGAATTCGTTATATTTACAATGAGTGGAAGCGATACGAGGCAGTGTTTTTAGTGAATCATGAGAAGGGACCAAAACTGAATCGGCTACAAAATATGTGAGGAAGTTGGAGGTATTCGTTAAGAAGTGGGTAAAGCTATTTGAAAACTAGAAATGTAGATAATCTGTGACTCGCGTCACGATAACGAAAAAGGATAAAACGATCTTGCGTTTCTTTTATCTAAATAAAACTCCCCAAGAAAAAATTCAGATTTCTCTAAATAGAATTTGAGGCCGTCTACCCGAAGAAAAAAGTTTCTTTGCTATGAACTTTCATGAGATCTTTATTACCAGAAAAGCACGTGGAAAAAGCTACTAGCGTAGGTAAAGCGTGGATCGAGATTGGGGCAACACTATCTTTCTGGGTATAGTCTTTCATATTGAAAGCATGGTTAACTGAGAGTAATGGGATTCTTCAGTGTACAGTAAAACACTGAAAAAATTGCAATGTTTTGGGATGCTTTTGTAAGCGCGGGTTTGGTTGACTCCCTTTGCTTACGAACAATTTAAACGCTAAGAAAATATGCACCATCTAATAGAAATGGTTGCTACAGTCTTCTAAACAGGTTTTCTTATGTTCGCCGCTCGAGTGTGATGATTCGGGGAAACAAAAACTGCGACCCCGGCATCAGCTGTGATCGTCTAACGGTGCGGCTGCGGGGGATGTTCGAAAATTTGCTACACTATAATCACTAATAGACGTGGTTGGACTAGATATTAACATTTGTGTAATAGTTCATAATGTATACTTTAATAAAAGCAAAAAAGTCTATAATTTAATTTTTTAAAGTTAGAGATGTCATTTTATTATTGAACAAACTGTAAATTAATTTGTACTATGGCGATATTTAATAGCACAATCTAATGTATGATAACGATAAAATGGGGTAAGACAAGATCTACTTGAATTAGTTTGAACCTCTTGATCTTGCGAGTTTGTTACTCATCATCTAGGGAGTGTACTGCTAGAGTATTTGAGTGATTTGGTAGCCTACTTAGTTAATTTTTAAATTTTCCCTGTTATATGTAGATCTCTATGAATAATTTGATTCGGTATATACTAGAGTGCAAAAAAGTAACAATTGTACGTAAAACTTTTGACTTTGATCGTTGAATAATCGTTAAAATCGACCAGACCGGCTTCAGTATTGCTTCATACTGTAAGAATTTGTTCTCTAAATTTAATGTTAATAGTTACTTTTGATTCAGGCATGAAGGAAAAACGCAAGATAATAGATGGACGCATAGGATCATGGAAAGTAAAAGAAGTAGAGCAAGACCGTAGACCAGGTAGGCAGGGTACAATTGGCTGAGAAAAAACATACAATAGAGAAGAATGAAATGACTTGATGGTGGCTTACGTCCGACAATGGACTGAATATGGTAAGCTGGTGCTGTTGACGATGATGTTTTCTACATGTGAAGTGACGGTCAACATAGATTCCTAAACACTTAACATCTGTTTGCGATATCGGTTAATGCTTTAGGAAATCTGGAGGACACGTTTTATTGAGTAAGGTAAAAGTCACGTGAGTCGATTTTGCCTTGTTCGCCTCGTTCACCTCATTCACCTCGTTCGCTCTAATACGTCATTTTTTAAACAACTTTGAATTTTATTTAGATTACTTCCGGGCTGTATCAGAGACAAAGGTTGATATGTTAAGCTTATAGTTGGGAGATCTACAGTGTTCATTTTCATTTTTGTCAAATATAAATGCAAGACATTGTAGAATAAAATAGAAAATACTTGTGACACACTGTTCAATGCTTGAGAGATGTTCGTGAAGCTACAGAACAGTTTCTTTCACTTTCTTGGTCATTTTGGATTCATTAACTATTCTATGTACCTACTTATAGTAGTGTTGATCTTGGAATACAAATCGGTGATTCCGAAGTAGACTTTTTATGGGAGGTTTTTGTAGAAAATTTTTTTTAAATACCTTAAAACTATGGGGAAAAGGCTTAGAAGGCAATAGAAAGTTATGTTCTCCGGAGAAATTGCGTGCGACTCTTCAGTAGTCGGAAAAGAATACAAGTCTTAATATAGCGTTAAATGTGTATGAACTTTCTTTACACATACACAATACATACAAATGGAACAATGGGAATAACAATACTGACACCTATTGACTGAATAAAGACATAAATTTATAGAGCAAACAGAAGATAACACAACTGCAGAACGAAAAGGAACAACAATAACTCGAGAAGAAGTAACAGAGCAATAACAGAAATTAAGGATAACAAATAGGGATGCTCTAGAGGAATTGCTCCGAAACTAGTGAAATACAGTTCGCAAAAATCGTTTCGAATGATACACAATATCTTCGATAAAGCAATTAACAAAAAGGAACTACCAGAAGAATGGACAACAGCCTATACCATTTCCATATTTAAAAAAGGCAATCGTAGATTGAGAAAAAACTATAGATGTATAAGTGTGTTAGCGATAATAGGAAGAGTTTACTGAAAAATAAAAAAAATAAAATGGAGACAAAAATATAAGGAAAAATAGGAAAAGACCAAACAGGATTTACTGCAAAATAGATCACATGTACTATATAATATACAACAATTTATGGAAAAAACAGGCGAAGAATAGAGACATAACTTTTATAGATCTCAAGAAAGCATGCGTATGGAACACCATGCGCAAATAGGAGTAATAAAGGAGCAAGTGTTCTCAACATCACCAACCCTATTCAAGATTTACTTAGAAGACACAATCAAAACATGGAAAAAGAAGTGTGGAGGTACGGGAATCCAATTCGTCAGAAAATTCTATACACACCAAGTTTCACGGACGATCAAGTTATAATCGCACAGGACGACGAAGGTCTGGGTTATAGGATTAAAAAGCTATAAGAGGAATATATTAAAGGTGGCATAGAAACTAATTTAAAAAAGTTAAAAAGAAATAAATTAAGGACTTAGAATGAAAATCTAAAAATTAAAGGCAGGGATAAATTTAAATACTTTGGATTTCATATACTGAAAAAGAAGAAATAAACAACACAATAGGAAAAACAAGAGCATGTATTAATTAAATGTAACCAATCATATGGAATACTCATATCACAAAGAGTACGAAACAGACACGATTTATGAGAACTTGGTAAAAATTAAAAAAAATAAAATAAGAGCGACGAAATTGGAATATTAGCGAAGGAGAGATCTAATTAGAAATGACAAAATTAAAATATGAATGGGGTAGAAAAAGATGGACTAAGTGCCATAGAAGAAAAAAGGTTGGTATGGTATGGATACGCCAGAGCAGTAGACTATAATCGATGGATAAAGAAGATAACAGATTGGAGTCCAACAGGAAGACGAAAGAAAGGAAGAGTCCAAAAATCATTTAAAAATTAAGTAGATGAAACAGTGGATTAAAAGAGGATTGAAAGAAGAAGAATGGGAAAACAAAGATACGGTTGAGAGAAGGAAGATAACGTCAACTTGTGATCTTTTTAAAATCTAACTCGGTAATACTTGACCTTTCTACCTTCACTTGATGAGTAAATCCATCTAACATGCTGTTTCTAAATAATGATGGCCATAATTGTTTGTTTTTTTGTGTGAGACCTAATGCAAATAGAGTAAGAGTTGTCTCTAAGTGGTTGGCAAATGCAAAATGATATTTTCTTCGCGACTTTTTCTCCAATTCCCATTTGATTATTTAGTCTAAGTGGGGGAATATACAGTTATGGTTGCTTTAACTTCTTAGTTGCTTTCTATAGTAAATATTTCGTATTTTCAAATGGGGATACTTTGGTTCAGTAGTCTTATATGACATTATTCCTTATATTACTTAAGAGTCTTTATAGATTTCCAGTGATCACATTAAGTCTCTCAAGTTTTGCCTTCATTTTTCTGCAATTTTGCACTTTACTATCATTGGAATATCTTTATGTTTGCTTTGTTCGTAAATAGTGGATATAGCTTGCCATAAACCCTGTAGGATAGTTGAGATTAGGTATTTCAATGCTTGTTCTTTTGTTTTTAGGAACACTTCAAGCGCGAAGTTCCCCTCTAATATCCTTCAGAATTTGTCTTAGTTAGTTATCTCACTGCTCAAAGACGAAGGCCTGTGGTGCGATAGAATATGTGTGCTTAGTGAGATTATGATGGAAGGGTGGTCTGATAATGTCTATACTTAATTCAGTTTTGAGATAGACTCTAGATATTCCTCCTACTACACATAAGTCAACACGGTCTCGAAGCTTGTTTCTGTTAGTAGGCCAACAGGATGGTTGGACAAGAGATAATTCGTTGAGGTTATTTCTGTAAATTGCTTTTGACAGTTCCCTTCCTTTAGAATGAATCACTCCAGAACTCCGTTCAGTTATTTTTGGTTCAACTGCGACTATACGATGAAGTATTGTGGTTATTTCTTCCAGAATTTCTGCCATCACATTTTTTATCTCTGTGGTATGATACATTTGTTGCGATTGTGAGGGTAACATATTTTTCTAACCATTCGGGCATAAGACATTTTGTTTTTCTGGCTGTAGTTATTTATAATTATTTATTTACTTTCCTTGACATTCAGCAGTGTTTTGATTTTTCATTAATTTTACACCACATGGACTTTTATTGCAGAAACTCTTTGTCACTCGGACAAGTTGATACGATTTTGAGATCATTACAAAACTTGTTTTCTTCTTAGAATTTTGGTATATAACTCTATCCTCGTTTTAGGATGGTATCCAAAGAAATATACATGTGCGTCCTCTTGCTCCAATATTTTAAGAAAGGGTCAAAAGCTACCGTTGCTGTCAGAAAGCTGTTGAGGAAGAAAGTACAGTAAAGAAGGATGCGGTTTGTTAGTGTTAGACATTCTTCAACTCTGAAGCGAGGCCAAAAACATTTTTTGGAGGCGTTAGCCTCAAAAAATGGGAATTTGTTTCGCAGAGAATTCGAACAGCTTACTGATCACTGGGTAAAGTGTGTTAAGGTAGATGGATTAATTTGGAGGAACAAATTGGTTCAAATTGTACCGAGTTGGTGAAAATTAAAAACGCGAACAATTTTTGCGATAACCTACGATGTCTGTTCTACTGCGTTTTTGCTTTTCACAATTTTCCATGTGTTTTGTGATGGTTCCTGATTTGCAGTTGTGTCTTAGTGAAAATGTTGGATTCATATAAATGTTATGACATGTAAACAAAATTTATTTGTACTTGCGGTATTGGAAACACTAGTATTAATTAGTGCATAGGTGTAGCTGATTGGTACGTATATACATTCTGCTTGTAGCACTGAGGTGCAGGAAACTGGATTTTAATAGGTAGTCGTTTGGTAAAAACGGCATTTAGTTATATAAATTACTCGATGATACCAGCAAGAGAGATATCTGGATATGATAACGTTACTGATAAATTACAAAGGTGCGAAAAACAGTAACTTTAAGTATCTAGGCTTAATTATGAATGAAAATAATGGAACAGGGGGAGAAATGAGTGTAGATACATGCGCCAATAGTAGTTAGCAATGAGTGCTACTTCGGATTAAAAAGTGTTATAAAATTAAGGTGCTATCAGTGAAGAAAAAAGTGGGAGAGTATAAAAATGTAATAAAACCAGTGGTAAAAATATATAAAAATAGGCAGGGAAGCTAAATATGTGGGGGAAAAATTCTTAAGAAAATCTACGGCTCAGCAAAGAGAACGGAAAACAAGATATGGAGAAGCAAGTATTTCTTCCGAAGTCAGAACCAAACGAATAAACTGGCTTGCACACGTCGAACAAATGGAGCCCTACGGAGGAGTTGAGAAAACCCTAAATCGAAATCCAGAAGGTAAAAGAAGCAGGGGATGACCTAAACTTAGATGGATGGAGGAAGTGGAGGACCATTGAATAGGCTGGTCGTTTAAAGATTGAATGAAAAAGCAAGGAAATGCAGGGAATAGAAAAAAAATTTAATAGAACTTAACTTTCTAGAGGTAAGAGTGCAACTGCTCAGCACTAACCATAAAAATGAAGTTAAAACGAGTCTCTCTAGGGAAAGAACATGCCTATGGAGTGTTGAAATGCGACTGACTATCGCAAACCACAAAACGGAAAGATGAAGCCTCGCTTTCTTGTTAAAATCCCATTCTTAAAGGACATTATTCAGTGTTCAAAAAAGATAATAATACGTTGATTCAAGGTTGAGGCTTTATGAAGAGAGGGGCAAAGTTTCTGAGTCTAATTATAGAAGTTTTTGTGACCAAGATATAGTTGTGGGTTATCGAGCAGGAACTGACTTTATTTCTTCAAACAAGGATTTCTGCAACTTTGCCGACGACATGATTGTTGTTCGCAGTAGTTCACCAGTTGAGAATTCCATCAATCGTAGAGCATGCGGGCGCAGTAATTATCTTCTCTGTCTTTTTTATCTAAAAATGTTTGCACTTAATAGTAGCATAGAGGCATTTTTCTTTCCCGTCACGATTACACCGAGATAGATACTGATATTGCGACAAAACAGCAAAGCGGTAGCTTCCAAACGCCATCGCTGATATTTATTTGTTCATCTTCGACACGAAATCTAGTGCATGCTGCAGTGTACCTGCAATCTTCCGTTGAGTCATGTGAATATGCTTCGAATAGCTATTCCAGTTCATCCTAATGAACAGAAGAAGGTCGTCTTCGGAGAAGTTATTCTTCATGATCAAAATTTGCAATTATAGAAACAACTGAACCAAAATTGCTTTGTGTATATTTTCATTAAATACGCCAGTAACACGACGAGGCGATTCTGTTGTCTTTAGTCATATTTGAAGTCATCCAATAAACAGGTTCTTGGTGGGCGGCTCACCACAAGACTAAAATGTGGTTGTGAAAGTAACAAATAGACCTACATAAGTATAGTTACTACCAAAATACACGGTCTGCCTATTACATAACAATCTCTATATTTAGCGAAAATGGTACAAGATACGAGATTTACGTAGCCTTAGTTAACTTCAAAAGAAGTTCGAAATATTCTGCAAAGTCTCGTGTTGTATTGTTTCATCAATATCACTCGAATAGTTTTTATAGATGAATGTTCCAGCTTTGCACAAAACTGATGCTGATTCACTGCTCTACTCGTTTAGCCATTGTAAATGCGACACTCACACATTACGTGTGCGTACTAATGGGCGTCTAACTCCCAATTTTCCTTGTGCATACATGAGTATTATAATTCTCTCTTTTTGGTTCCCAAGTTACATTGCAAAATTGTTTTTATTATATTTTAGTTACCTTAATTATTTCGTAACAAGTCACGAATAAATTTCAAGCTTTTTTATCTTCTATCAAACACTGGACAGAGAAGAAAACTCATAGAAGCTAAAGGTACTCAATTATTTTTAGTGACTGTGTAGGTCACCCGCCAGATATTAGAGAACTCCGGGAATGGAACCCGGGTCCGTCCGCATCGCAGTCCCCGCCTCAACCACGGGACCACGCTGGTGCTTCACTAAACAAGTTAAAATTGAACAAAATTGTAGCTCAATCATTAGATAATTCGGCCATAAATATATGTCTTTTATTTTTATAGGGGTAGCGCTTCTATTAATGATTTGTTGTCATATTCATTCGCATTTTCGTTTTTTTATGCGTATAATTTGTAGATGAAAGTACTATGTGGGGGTCTTGATATTTTAATTCACAGACCAAAATTCTGAGTAAAGTACAGTTAATTCTAACTGCAAAATTTCCAGTCTTTCTAAGATTAGAATCGAGTACTTTCTGAAAGTAAGCTTGACACTTTAACCAATTGTCACGTAGATTCTTCTAGTTTCAATCATAGAAACTCAAATCTATAATTAACTATACCGAGGAGCAAAAAAGTACAGCACATTACAACCCCTAAGTAACGTAATTTAGTATTGAAATTTATGCCCACTGAAATTAATATGATGCGAATGAAAATCACCAAAAAGGACCGAAAGGGGCACGACTTCAGAGCGTACAGGTGGGGATGTCTGAAGAGAATTCTCCCGTAAGATACCTCGCACTACCGCTATTTAGTCAATATCACGATGTTCGAGTAACAGATAACATGGCCCTTTGTGCGAGTAATTTTTATTAATAGAGGGAAGCTGTCAGAAGTTTTAAAGACACTCAAAGTTTAGTTTGGAGACACCCCTAAAACAATCTTTGGGAGGGGCAGAGGTAGTTAAAAATAAAATCACTGACGTCGCCTAAGGACCAGCAAGTTGAGGCGAATATTCGTGTTGTTCGCCACCTTTTCGAGACTAACCGTCGATGAAAGTTTTTTTGAAAAGCTCAAAGGTTAAAAAGGGCGAGGTTTCGCATATCACAAGGACAGCAGGAAAAAGTATTACGGCCCTAATGCTACTGATGCCAAAATTGAACGGCCCAAGGTAGTACAAAAGAAAAATCTATAGCTCAGTGGCCAACTCCATAATCTTTTAAGGTGTAGTTATCTGGGAAAGGCACTGAAATATAAAAAATACAAAAACATTCTGCAAAAAGAGCAAAGAAGCAGTTCGATATCAAAATGATTAAAGCAAACAAAAATCAAATATTAAAAAAATGGCAAAATAGATGAACTAATCCAAGCGGAAAGGAGGCATGGGCCAAAGCATCAAGAAAAAACCTAAAGAATGGACAAATAAAAAATTCGGAGAAGTAAATTCTTACATCACACAAATGCTTAGTGGTTACGGAAATTTTAGATTCCACCAGGAAAAGATAGAAAAAACAGAGGAGAACGTATGTACTACAATAATATACAAGACGATGCAAAACATACTTTCTTCAAATGTCCTAAATGGCAAAACATGAGCGACGATACAAATATAAATATGGGGTAAACTTGGAAAAAAATATCATTGAAATAATGCCAAAGAAAGAAGAAAATTGGATTAAACTACAAATATGAAATACTTTGAAAAATAATATCATATAAACGTCTATAGTTAATTACTGCCCTAAAGTAATAGCTTATGGCTGTTCCAAGGCCGTAATTAATAATACTGAAAATGAGGTTTAGCCCGCGAAAGATTTTTAGCTGGCTTTCACTGATATACCTATCTGAACAGAAAAAAAATGGCGGGCATTTAAAAAAAAATTCTTCGCGTAAATTTTTGTAGTAAATTGTTTATATAAAAAATATGGCATGTATCAAAAAACGGCTACGTCACGCAATGAAGACACGTTTTCCATACAGAATCGGGACGATAGGACAAAAACTGTGGGCGCTATGCTGTCAACGCGGCCAAAAAACGTGATTTCGAGAAAAACGCGTTTTAAGAGGAAAATCAACCTCTTAGTCTGCTATCCCTGAGCTGTATAGAAGCTCTTCCTCGGCCAAGGGTTGCCGGGAAGCTTGCAGGGCTTGAAGACTTTCTTGCGTGCTGGCACGTGCTTTATAACTGATGGAAGATGCGTGCGCAGCACTGCAAGCCGCCAAAAGTGCCAGAATAACTCATCAGCGTTTGGGGCTCATTTTGAGTGCGAATTTTTACTTGGGAACAAAGATACATGTTCTTTGGCTGCAAAACTATTGATTTAGGCAAAATAAAAAAAAATCGTTTTTTTTTTGAAAAATTTAGTGTGGCTCCCCCTTAACCAGCTGATCAGGATATAGGTGACTTAACAGTTGCAAAACATGACCTACAAAGAAAAGAACAATAAGCTAAGAAGAACTGTTGCAAAATAGTTGAGAACTTTCTTGATTAACTGATGTCTTGGGCATTGCAAAGACTTGGGTCATCTGGATCTACCATCTTCTGATAAAATACCTTGAGCGCCTGTACTTACATCTTTACCTCTGTCGATGTAACTGTCCAGTTTGGAGTACTTGGCTTTGAACCTCTGCTTCGAGGTGTTGTGCATTCTCATCTCGGCCTTCTCCTCCCGCTCGATCCGGAACAGCTCCGAGGTGAGCTGCGTCTTCCCGAGCCGATTCTTCAGCCCGGCCAAGTGTTGTCCGTCCAAGCTCATTTTCGCGTCACACGATTTGGATTTACATGTTAATTTTATTCCCCGCGTCCAACTGTCTAAAGTGACGGCCGGAGTCCGAATTCGGGGAGTCCGCGCAGTGTGCCGTGGTGGGCGATTTAACCGCCCGACTTCATAAATTTGCCGGCAAATCGTCGATTTGAGGCCATTTGAAATTCAAATCAGGGTCTAGCCGCTCGCGCCTCTTCCTGCGCGAATTCCTCGCGGAGCCTCTGGCTGTCTCCGTCGCTCGCTGCAGGGGCGACGCGGGCGACTACGTGGGGCCCGAACGGCAGAGGAGTGCCGCGATGGTTATCTTTGATAGATTTTGTAATAGCCTGCAGTAGATGAAGGAGGCGCGTTTGAAGAAAATGGAATCGTAATTACGGGGTGCTGAAAGATTACGGCGGGGTAAAAAAGGCGATTAATAATTATCGGATTTAGACAAATGGCGGCCGCCGCCATCGACTTTGTGGGGTTGCCATTAAAAAAGGTAGGTCAGATAAGCCGGCTGGAATTAATAGGGACTGGTTTTTATTTTTTGAGAAATAAATCACTTGATAACATTTAATGGTATTGTTGTTGTTTAGCTACCAGCTGTAGAGATTAAAGACAAGCCTGTAAAATGAGAATCAACTTAAACATCCAGTTTTACTACTTTATAAAGAATTAATTAAATTAAAATAAAACTCTAAAATGAGTATTACGTGGGCAAATCAAATGTAAACCGCAATTTCTTATTTACGCGTCATGAGGCAAACGGAGTGGGCGCTGCCTCTCTCTATAGAGTACCTCGCACTACCGCTTATTTAGCCAGTATTGCGACGTCACAACAAGAGACCCCCTGTCCGCGGTACAACGGATTATTTTAAAGTCCTTTACGACAGAGGGTGTAAAATTTTGAGGAGACTTAAAACAAAGTTGACGGACGACACCCTTAAGAAGACTCAAGTCTTTCTCTCTTCCTCTCCTCTGTCCCCCTTTCTGGTTGCGGCTTCTTTTAAATTTTTTTAAACCTCTCGGAGCAATGTTTTTAGGTTATTTTCTCCTCCTCTTTGTTCCGTCATTCTGACAATGTGCTCTAACCATTTCGCTCTATTTGCTATTATTTTTGATTTTCATCCATTCCAATGACTTCTCTATTTGTACGTCTTCTCAAAACTCCTTCTTTTATTTGGATGTTTCCAAATCTCTTTCTTAGAACTTTTCTCTGTCATATTTCCAATTTGACCTCGTCTGCATATTTTTGCTGCTAATGAGACATTTTTGGCTTTTAACATTTTTGTTTTCGAATCCCCGAATCTTCTTCTCTATTTCATTCAATTCTTGTCATAATCCCTAGATGTTCAAAAATATTTTTTTATCTTGACATGGCCCTTTTCTCCAATTAAATCTATTAGCGTTTTCATATATTTTGTTTTGTTCCCATTGTTCTCTTGGTCGTATCTTTTAAATGTGTCTTCAAGTTGTTTCTCGCTTCTTATTAATATATACTTCTAGGATCTGGAATTAGAAGTTGAATAAATCAGTTGAAAGTAGACCTCCCTGTCTTTAACCCTCTTTTTGTTGTAAAGTGACCCAAAAAACCTCCGTCTATGTATTCTCTGTTATCTGTTTTGTACAGTGTCATTTTTATGATATTTATCAGTCTAATTTTTATATTTTCCATAGATTTCTTTCGCATTACTGGACATTCGCAAAAAACCCGCTCTGTCGTCTCATTCTTCGTCTGGAGTTACCTCTGTTACGATGGTAGGAATTACTTCCATCATGGAGGGCATCTTTTTCGGGACTGTCGCAGCCAAATTCTGCTGGCAATGTTGCAGAGACTGCTGTTCTTGCATTTGAGGGGTATCCAAGGATGCACTCCTTTTTTACGTTTTTTTTCTTTTTTGATTTTAACATTTAAAGCCAGTAACTGACAAAAAAGTTTTCCTCCTTTGTTATTAATGGCAGTCACATACTTATATCAAACACTAGAAGTCTACCCATAGGTTTCTCCTTTTCGGCATTGTGGAAGGTGCACCACTCTCGGATCTTTGCCCTGGGATTCTGCACTGCCAGCCTACAGATGACGGTTTATGTGACATCAGCTTTCTCTCACGCAGAGCCGCTTTATCTCACGGAGCGGAAAGGTTGGCAGTTATCTGTTTTAGCCATACTAAAGCATGGTCGTCTTGATAAGTGATTCCCAGAATCTTTTTGGAATACTGCCAGGGTGAACTTACGAGTGTCCAAAACCTCCAGCATCACTGTCTAGTGTTTTAGTTTGACATTTTGTTATTTTCTTGTTGGATAGGTCTACAATAGTTACTCGAAAGTGGCTTTTGAAAGCCTCTTTATAGCCTCATGTATGAGGTTGTTGTTGATCTAATTGCTGTCTTGGCTTCTTTTTGTAGGTGGCTGGTGAACTTTCGTTCGAACGACCCCTCTTACCCTTTATATCTGAAAAGGAAACTTTCCTAGAACTAGCCAGCCTCAGATCAATTGAAGCAGTCGGATAGCAATAGTGGTGCTACCAGTCTTCTTTTTCTAAAAAGGTCGTGTTTACCTTCTCCTACTCTCTTGTGCAGAGTTGCCTTTAACAAGTAACTCTTGTAAAGAGGTAGTAGTGGCACTAATTATTCTCTTACTGTTCTCTTTCGCAAGGTTAGCTATAGAGAAAGATGTTGGGTTGGTTTGGTTGGCTACTGCTGCAAGGCGGGCTTTACTATGCCTCTTCTGTTCAGCCCCAGAAATCCTTTTCTAGGTGAAATCCAGGCTCAAGTGATGTGTTGCCACACTCCAGGAACCCCACCCGTCCTAGAGATGGCTCAATCACCCAGATTCCTTTCATCCACCGACACAGGTCAATCACAAGCCAGTAAAGAGAAGGGATTTAATTCACCAAGCAGGTTTTCACGCCTGAGGTTTCATTACCAACTTGACCATTAGCTGTGGCCGTAAATCTTTAGCCATTCTTCTATCCGCCACCTGGAGACGCGCTCGGTAGGAGGTATTTCAACCCCTGAGTTCTTTATTTATTTTTTCTAAAAGCACTTCTCCTTCGTTTTTATAATATATTGCTCTGAAGCATTTTGTTTTGATTTCTTTACATTTTGATATGTATTTGTATAATGATCTATTATATTTAATTGTTTTTCAAGTGCTCTTTCTCTTTTTGTCGATCGATTCTTTTAACATTTTTCTTATTACAAGTTTTTTACAGTCATTATCAAATCGTTGATCTTTCTTTTTATATCCTATGTTCCCTAAACAAAGGTTTGTTGTTTCGTCATAGCTCTTACAATTTTTTCCCGTTCTACTAAGTTTTCTCCTGCTGGCCTTATTTCAACTTCTTTTTGAAGCTTCTGTTCCACATTCTGTAGTTTATTTACATTATATCGCTGCCTTTTCCCCTTAACTTCTACTCTGATTTTGGCAATGATAAGGCAATGTCACTGCCTGCCTCCCTGTAATTTCTAACATCTCTGACTGCTTTAAAATCTTTGTTTTCTGTTACGTGACAAATTTGGTTTTTTTTTACTTTGTGATTCAAACACTACTTTTATTTGTTTCGCTATTAAGATCTTGCTGTTTTCATTGGTTTTCTTTTGTAGGCTTAATGTTATATTTTGGAGTTTTCTTATATTTTAGTAAAATTGTTTTTTTGCTTCTATATCACTAAATTTATATGGCTACACTTATCTTTCTATATTTATTTAGTATTTTAAGTAACATATTCTATCTGATTTTTTTAAGTCTGCCACCATTTCTTAGTCTTTTATTTATTATAAAGTCAACTCTAAAATATCTGAGCTCGCGTCTACTCTTAAAAAACAACTTTTCTATTTCTACTATTTCTTTTATTTTCATTTCGTTTCCTGTAGGGCCAGTATATCTAATTCATATCTACACATTATGTTAAGTAAATGCTTTAGAGCTCCTTCTTCATATCTGCTTCTCACATTCCAAGTTTCTATCTTTATTTTTTTGACTTTTTGTTTAAGATCATTTGTTGGTTTTCCAAATTTTTGATTTTTCCTTCATACAGTTTGTCTCGCCACTACCATTTTGTTTGTTTGTTTTCTACTGTGAATTTTTTGCTTCTATTATTTTATCAATTTCCATACTTCATTTCATCAATTTTTAACCTACTTAAATTATATCTAAACGACCGCCAATTTAGACCCAGAGTTAAAGATAACACATCCATCTTCTTTCCAATAAAAATCGGTGGTCCCCCAGAACAGTGTATCAGACCCAATACTTTATTTCTTGTATCCGTTAGATCCACCAGCAACTCCTATTTTAGTAGCTGGTACTTTTTTCAATAATACGGGTATAATAACAAACCATATAAACTCAGATACAGCATCATCTAAATCTACTACAAGATTAGACAAAAAAGTGAAAGGTTAAAAACCTTCCACACAAAAAATCATTGTCCTTTAGTTTCCATCAATAACAAAATGGTACCGAAATCTACAACAATTAGGTGGTTGGGACTACACTTAGATAAGATATATATAGTAAAAAGGGGAAAACCAAATGATCTGAGATTTAAAGAATTATCCAATCTGTTAGTGTACAAAACTGCAATAAAATCAGTATGCACTTACGGAGTCGAACTTTGGAAATGCGCCAGTAAAACAAGCATTACTATCCTATAGAGAGCTCAATTAAAAATCATAAGGACAATTCGTTGTTACCAGCGTTATCAATTGTTTGAGCAACTACTGCTCAATAGACTTAAACCAGTCATCGATAACAGACAAATTGTTGAGGGATACCAATTGAGTTTTCGGAATAAACATTCTACAATTGATCAATTACATCGAATTAGATATATAACCGAACAATTGCTTGAAAGGAAAAAATTTCTGGGTGTGGCGCAAGCATTTGATCGTGTTTGGCATGATGATTTGTTCTTTAAGATAGACAAACTTCGACTGGCCGAATATGGTCAGCTAGTCACATCGCATCTATCTAAGAGATTCATTCGCATGAACTTCTGAACTTAAATCGATAAAACAGGGAGCACCACAAGGTAGTGCGTTAGGGCCGGTGCTTTGTTTATTATACACTAGTGACTTTTCCAAACCAGACGAAGCTTTAGTAGCTACGTTTAGTGACGATACTGCAGTTATCATGAACAATGCAACTGCCAAAATACAAAAAGTGTGAATTATATATGGAAAACGAGCAAAAAATAAGTTCAGGTGCAACTCTTTTCGAAGTGATTGAATGGAAAAGAAAGCCCGGTTTGTGTGTGGAAATATTCACTTTCATCTTAACTAAATCTAAATTATTCATCGTAAGCAAAGGTAGACTATCTGTTGTATATTATGATAACGACAAAACAGAGATTAAATGAAGTTAACTGGTAAAGATCGTATATTTTCACCAACGGTTCTTTGGAGAAATGAGCTCTGAGAGAGACTGATTGGGTTAGTGAAGAACTTATTAGTTTGTAGGTTGGGTAAACGTACTGAATCAAGAGAAACTTACCACAGTAAAGACAGTAATTAATAAACAATCTTTAACTTACGTTTACCCGAAAAATTAGTTAATACTTCTCACGCTCCTGTAGTACGCAAAATGGAACTATCCGGTGTTTATAGTGTGGATTCGAAAAGCTTTACGTTATCGAGAACATGTTATGAAGGTTGTGCGTTCTCGCTTTCAAAAGGAGTATCTGGAAATGTTAACATGGAGGGGTAAAAATGTTATGTTCAAATCAGGGAATGTTGTGCTAATTGATAACAAATACTAGACGATTGGCTAATTGATGTCATCGAAGATATCATCCTTGAAAAAGATGGGGTAGTAAAAGTAGTACGCGTGTGTATTAGTAATGGCATTATGTATGTCCCCCTCTGTAGAGGAGCTCGCAGAAGTTGTAAAGCCAGAATTAGTTCCTAATTAACCGGATCGAAGAAATGTGGAAAGATGTTTTTCTGTTTCTAAGTAGCAAAGTATTTAACTTGCGGAAGCCATCTAAAAACAGTTCAACAGATTTTGGAAGAAATGACGTGACATACAGGAAGTGTACGTGTAAGTACATGTGATATCTCTCCAAGAAGGATATGTAAAAGAGTAGCACAGAAGTAGCAAAGACTCCAATAAAATTGTCCAGATATCGAAGAAAGAAATGGACCCCAAATCGACATTGAATTGAAAAATCATAATTCGATAAGTATCTTTACATTTTATCTTTTATTAATTTCCTGAAAATTGTTCTTATTTTTTTTTAATTTGAAATATTACAGTACGACCTAAATATTAATAAGAAAGTGTGCTCGCTGACAATTAAGAAAGGATAATCGATCACACCCATTCGAACAAACAAGAACATCCATAAATAATAAAAAATTCGAATATTTTCTATTACTTTAATTAAAAAATCTTCACTATATTTAATAATAAAGGAACATTTAAAATCATTTGCTCACAAGATGCAAATCCTTTGCCGATTGAATCAGAAGACAATTAAATACATTTATGCACACACTCTGTTGACTTAAACCGAATGATTACTCTCTATGGACTTTAAGCAAGAACGTAATTCTAGCCGAGAAAACCCTAAGAATCTCTAAATTCTTAAAGAAAACATTGCAGAAACTGTAAATCCCAAGAAAAATATTAGAAAACCAAGACTTTTTGAAGCTCAAAGCAGACATTTTGAAGATATGTGAAATCTACCAGTCGATTACAAGTCAATAGAGAGGGGGAAGCTTTTAATTCACCAAGCAGGTTCTCATGCCTGGGGTTTTATTACTAACTTGACTATTAGCTTTAGCCGTAAAACTTCAGCCATTCTCCTATTCGCCACCTGAAGACGCACTCGGTAGGTATCTCAACCCCCAAGTTGCGCCTGCTTGGCTAATTCTTTGTTTTTGTTTTTCTAAAAGCAGCTCTTCTTCGTTTCTACAGTAGATTACCTTGGAGTGTTTTCTTTTGATTTCTTTATATCTCTAAATTTTCAAAGAAAAAATCGCAGAAACTGTGAATTCGAAGAAAAGGGTTAGAAAATCGGCACTTTTTGAAGCTCAAAGCAGACATTTTGAAGATATTTCAGTCTAGTCTAATGTTCACTTGAATAAATTCAGTTGTCCCAAGTTGAATCTTGTTTTGTAATCCAAATTGTGCAAACGATGGTTAAATATACGCCAAACACCAAACGTAACAGATTGCAGCACAAATTAATTTTACACATTTGATAATACGTGAGACTCCCTAACTTTCTTGTGTTTAACTTGAACGTTTGACTCAACGTTTATCAATTCTTATTAGTAGAAAGTGGATATTGCTATCTAAAACAACAAAGGCCAAAACAAGGAAATCTGATATACTTGAACTCTTACTTCAATCTCCCACAGTACTAATCTTTTACCCTCGGGCTACTACTTAATCTAATCAACGGCACATTTTCTTTGCTACAAGTAGTTTACAGACATTGAGAAAGCGGAGGTTGTGGTACAAAAATTTCTTATTTCTAAAAATAGTGGGCTGCATTTTGAAATTTTATTGTTGCATCCTTATGAGAAATAGAATTAATCGAGGAGATGCAGAAATATCAATTTGATATATTGGGAAAAGCAAAAGTAAAGATAAGCAGAGCAATATAGGTGGTGGGTATAGTGATTAATAATAATGGAAACGAGGGTAGTAAACTAGGAAGCTGTGAATTTACCAATAATCACCGTAAATCTGTAACTACAGGAAAAATACGCGGGATTCAAATATACGCTCCCATAGAAAACTCATAACGTCCAATTCTATGATAAAATACAACAAGCAGTAGACCTAGAGCAAACCAAATATTGTTATATAATTATAATGGGGGACTGAAACGCATGTACAGACAACGATAAGGACGTAGTTTTTGGAATAATGGGACAATATGGTACAGAAAGTAAAATTAACAAAAACGAAAAAGAATGCTATATTTCTGTACCACAAACCAGCTCCTAAATGGAAATAACTTTTAAAGTTAAAACATTAGGTGACAAAAGTATAATAGGTTATATCACTAAAACAAAAGGAATCAGATGCGCACTACAAGACGTACAAGTAATAAGAGAATAAAATTATCTACAAACTATAGACTGCTAATAGTGAATACTCTGCTCACCAGACTGAAAAGGAAAGTAGAAAAAAGATATGCCCTAGAAAACCCATAGATAAAAGATAAATATGAACAAGAAAATATGGAGAAAAGTAATAAACTACACTAAGAAAAAGAAGAACAATAACGAAGAGGTGTAACGATAGATACTCACACATCATGGTCTAAGCATATCCAGCTAGCCACCAAAAGAGCCCAAACAACAACGACCAAGCTAGCAAGATTAATGCCTAGATTAAAGGGCCCAAGAACCACGGGCAGGAAGACACTAAACTCGGTTGCAAACTCCATTCTATTGTACGCAGTGCCAATATGGATAGGTGGGTTAAAGTATCAGAAAAATATAAATGTGCTACTGAAAGTACAAAGACCAGCGCTTATCAAGATTAGCTGCGCATATCACACAGTATTCACGGCGGCTGTGTAAGTGATAGCAGCGATCCCTCCCATAGATCTGATGGTAAGACAGAGGGCGTATAACCATGGTGCCAACAAGGAAACCAGGATAACCAACGAGTACAACATGATGGAAAATTGGCAGGAACGATGAGACAATAGCGACACCGGCTCATGGACCAAAAGATTGATCCCAAGAATCAAATCCTGGACAGAAAGGAAGCATGGCGAATTAAACTACTTTCTCAAGCAGATGCTGAGCGGTCACGGCGAATTCAAAGCCTACTTGAAGCGCTCCAAGAGGGCAACCGATGACGGTTGCAGATTCTGTGGCGAGAGAGAAGATGTAGAGCACGTCATATTCAGTTGCGAACAATGGAAAGAACTAAGACTAAACACAGAAAACAACGTGCAAGCGAAAGTCACCCCCGACATATATGCAACGTTATGATTACTACAGAGGAAAATCGGAACGAGATAAGCAAAATGTGCACCCAGATAATAATGGACATGATAAAGGAAGATAAGCAACACCCACACAATAAAGAACGCAACTAAGACAAATAAATAGAAGAAAGATTTAGAACGAGATACCGCCCCCCACCTGAAGTATGCTCACGCGGTTCCGGGCAGGGAACATGGGCGAAGAGTGAGAGGTAGATAGGTTTAGTTTGTAGGCGGACCCTCGGGTCTGAATCCAACATGCTCGTGTCGCTCGAACACCTAGACCTGGATATCTAGGAAGATTCCTAATCCTCTCAATTTAAAAAAAAAGAGAGAAAGATTCTAAAAGCCTGATAAAAGCACTACGCAAATAAATTCAAAGGCGAAAAAAGGAACTGAGAGAAGAAATGAGGAAGATAATATAAATGATAAAAAATTTAAAAAAAACAGACAAGCTACAGGTAAAGATGACATTACCCCAAAATTAAAAAAGGAAAGGAAATGAAGAATCAAAGTATTAGATATCAACAAAAAGAACAGAGCAGGAGAGACGCAAATCTTATGTAAATATGTAGAAAAACGTGAATGATAATAAACAATGAAAAATAGATGAAAAATAAAACTGAACTATCAAATTAATGACACAATTATTGGTAAAAAAGAACTTGACATTAAATTTTAACTCTCACTTACTATATGGGTTAAAGACGTGGCCAATAGTGGACAAATTATAGCAGCGATGAAGTACTTGGGAAAAGTTTGAGTAAAACTGGGAGAGATATATAGTTGAACTGATCCAAAAACCAATAGTACAAGATATAGAAAATAAAAAACTAAAATGGTTTCGGCATCTTACCAGAATGTACATCCAAAGATACCCTAAATTAATATTTAAAATGAGAGTAGAAGGAAGAAGAGCAAGAAGCAAACCTCGAGTTCAGTGGGTAGACAACATTCAGCAAGTGGCTAGGAAAAGAGAAAAACGAGCAAAGGGAACACGAGACAGAAACACCTATAAGAGATGGATAGAGGACCCAACGCCGCAAAGCATAAATGGGAAGGAGAAAGAAGAACAAGAAGAAAAAGAAAACGTCTATAGCACACATTTTGAATAATAAACTAAATTTTCTAGCCGCGCGTCGTTTTTTATTTTTTTATCTTAACACAATAAGCGTTACTCAGATGCACAGCGAGATGAACAAGGCAGGCCAAGAAAAAAAATAAAAGCCGCCACACACCCAGATCTCAGGAGGAAGTGAAAGCACAGTTGGAGTGTATTCAACCGCAGCAAGTAAAAATAAAGTTCTGCGGTGTATTATGTGTAAAAATTCTATGAAAAAGGCCCAATTGCAATTAAACCATTTCTAAACACGCAAAAAGTTGCTAAAAATGTGTGAGAAATGGAGGACGCAGTCGAGCCGCGACGAAGCGGGCGAAATGTTCGCCGGCTTATGTAAGCCATTCCGCGCGCCGTAAAAGCCGTGCATTATGCGGTAATGCGGCTTAACGCAGCATTGAAATCTCCCCGATGCGGCGGCTCGGCCTTGCTTACACATGCCCGTGGATCGCGCCATCGTTGGGATGCCTATCTTCGAATCGCCGGCGCAATTTGTAGCGGTGCCGAGCGTCGCGCCCAAATAATTGACTCATTACTATCGGAAAAATCGCCCGGTTGGCTCTTCGCAATTATGCGCGGCCGGCTGCGGCGCGCCTTGGTCTCCTTGCTCGGCGATGCTCTGCAGCGCCTTCCGCTTCGGTAATAAAGTTTCAGGAAGTCTTTTTACGGTTTTGGCTCGCCTCCTCGCCATTAAACAGTTTTCTGCGAGCGCTTCCTGGACGCCGCAATCTATATGTTTATTAGCACCACCTCTGCCATCTGAGTTGTGCAAGATGGTGAATCGAAAACATGCAAATGCCTTGGTGGGGCAGAAGCGCATTAAAGGACATCGGTTTGCTAATATTTTACTAGAATTAAAGTACGATCCATAAAGTGGGCGTACTGAGGATGAGAAAGCATTAATCCAATATATAATAACTTACCAGGGTCTTCCACCTCTTAAAAAGTGGACCCAGTTGTAAACTGGTAAAAACAAAGATAAACCAGAAGAACCATGAAGAATCTAAATGAAAAATTCTTTTGTCTTGAAAGAATTATCGTATGCAGAGCTAAAGTTTGTAGGGAAAATTATAAATAGAAAATTTTTTAAAGCTCTACATACAACTGTTAACTTGTCCATAGATGTGTTATGGAGGTTTACTAAATTTTAGCTTAGAAGAAGCTTGTAATAACCAGCTTTTTTTGTTACGTGCAATACCAAGCGGGGTGCATATGCACCCCAGCGATTTTTTTTGTGAACATAAGGCAAACTACTTGCCCGTTTTAGAAAATGGTTTCTTTGTTGGCGATGGTAACAGTTCTTTTGGAATACATGTTTTATTTTTCCGAAGAGTTCCACAGAGTGTCACTTTTTCCCACAGTTTATCGGCAAGCTGAAGACTGGTAAAAAAATTATCAGTTGTTATGCCGCATCCTTGATTCAAATGGTCAGTGAGTTAAAGAACCACTCGCTCTCCTTGGCCTCTTTCTGGCTTGTTATTTTCTTTTCCTATAAAAAGATAAACATTTTTGTATCTGTTTCGAGAAAGAACTGCAGGAATTATAGGCCGACAAAAGGCCGGATCACTATTTGTTATAGCCAAAGTGGACCGTATCGTAATTTTAAGTTTGAACAAAGGAACTTCAAACAAAGCCAAAGCTGAAACACTCGCCTTTTTGGAAGCGGCGCTCCCCTGAATAAATCGGTTCCCTGTGCTGTAACCTTGGGGGATCCAGGAAGAGGAAATAAGGGTGTGGGTGAAAGATAGGACAAGTTACCCCAATCTTCTTCAAGCGTCTTTTCTGGTGCAACAGGGTTCCTTCTTGGTTCCTCGTCGGGTCAGATACGGAGAAAATCGGACCGAGTTTTCTCACCGGAAAAATTACAACTCGCGAAATGCAATCGGGTAACAAAACGACCTCCGGGAAGGAAATAATCTGGTCGGCAAAGTTCCGCAACAAAATTAGCCTCGGCCACGCGGAAATGGAAACTTCTGCCGCCAATCAAGCACGCCGGCAAACTCTCGCTCAAAACGCTCTCGGCTACGGAAAATTTAAAGCCGGTCGCCCGCTTTCTAAACCACCGCAATTCAAAACGAAGCGAGCGAAAGGGAAAAAGCCAGAGCGCAAGGGCCGCGGCACGCGCTCATCTGCTATCTCAAATCAAAACTAAAAAAAATAAAAATCCAAATAAAGTAATTGGCGCGAACACTATTGAAAAGCATTTCAATGGGTTCACTGTTATCTTGTAATGCGCCTAGTCGGATCAACAAACCCGTATAGGCCTCAATTTCTGTTCTGTTCGTGGGCACATACCGCTTGGTATTGTCAAGGTTGGCAGTGTTCCATCCATCAAAGAATTGTTGGGCCTTACGATTGGTTTCTTTTGGAAATATATTGAGCATAGTAGAAGAAAAGAACAAAAAAATCCTTCTTTGATGCTCGATACTGCTGAACTCACCGCTGTAAGACCTGAAGAAACGGAAAGAGTACTCGCTTGTGACCGCCTTCTAAGTTTATTTGGCGACTCTGACCAGCGAGTACCATCTTTTGCCATATAAAACGGTCCGTCGTTCTGGGGTACTGCATTATCGTCATCATTGATACAAATTTCATCATCCACCTCCTCTTATTCATATACATGATCTTCCTCGTCTTCTTGTATAATTCTGTCATGTTCTGGTTCTTCCTATTCAAGCAACATTAGCATTTCATTTTCAGACACGAATTTCACGTGGAAAACTCATTTTGGAAACAACTTTGAACTAAACTGCACAAAACACAATCCGCAATCTGAATATTTACCCAACTTCTGAGCTTACAAGTAGATTGTGGGCGCGAAGTTGTTACAAGTTATGTGCTCCAAGCGCCAACTCGTTGTGGTTGTTGAAAGTGGCGCTAAATCTCAAAAATGTATTTTATATTTTAGCAAACATTAGATACCAAACGGGGTGCAAAACTTCACATAACTTTGTTACAAAAATTAATTAACATGAAATGATTTGCAGAAAACGTTAAAGAAACGAAAAGCTACAGCTATTT
Source organism: Sinelater perroti (assembly GCA_036346155.1). Taxonomy (NCBI): domain Eukaryota; kingdom Metazoa; phylum Arthropoda; class Insecta; order Coleoptera; family Elateridae; genus Sinelater; species Sinelater perroti. The sequence continues at coordinate 4,567,939 of JARFIY010000111.1, read as the reverse complement.
GAAACAGCAACAGTGGTAAAAAGAGATCGACAACACGATGGTCGAATATGTGTCTCTGGGGTGCATTTGCACTCTGCTTCTTCTTCTTCTTCTTCTTCTCCTTCTATATAGGCAATTTGCCTGTTTTTTTTTTATTTATGCCTTCTCTACGTAATGTTGTCACTCCATATTTTGCGCGGTCGGCCAACCCTTCTTCTTCCTAGTGGTGATTTGTCCCTTGCTATCTTCACTATTCTATCGTCTGCCACTCTACTTATGTGATTGTTCCATTCTTTTTTCCTGTTCAGTGTCCATTCATTTATCTCTTGCACGTTGCATCTTCCTCTAATTTCGGTACTTCTTATTCGATCTCTTAGCGTGTTTCCTGTTATTCTTCTCAATATCCTCATTTCGGTTGTTTCCAATAGTCGCTGCGTTTTAGTTGTGTCCGGTCTCGTTTCTGATGCGTATGTCATTATTGGTCTTATAGTTGCTTTGTATATTCGAGACTTTGTTTCTATATTAATGTGTTTATTTCGCCATATTGTATTATTGAGACATCCTGCGATTTTATTAGCTTTTTGTACATCTCCATAGCTAGTTATTTTGATACCCAGGTAATTTATTTCCATGACTTGTTCTATGTTTGCACCGTCGATTTCCAATTTGCATCTAATGGGTTCTTTGTTAATTACTATTGTTTTCGTTTTCTGTGCTGAGATGATCATGTTAAATCTTTTTGCTGTTATATTGAATTTGTGGACTAATCTTTGCAGATTGTCTTTGTTTTGGGCTATTAATACTGCGTCGTCGGCGTAACATAATATGTTGATTTCCTTGTTCCCCATTCTATATCCTCTTTCTTCGTTTACTTTCTTAATAATCTCATCCATTATTAGATTGAATAATAAGGGGCTTAACGAATCTCCCTGTCTTATTCCATTGCCCATGTTTATTGGTTCCGTAAGTTGTCCATTTATTCTTGCTTTCGTTTTGTTGTCTTTATATATGTTCATAATTGTTTTGATGATGTCTATGTGTATTCCTCTATTATATAACAGATGGATTACGTCACCTAGTTTGACTCTATCAAAAGCTTTCTTCAGGTCGATCATACATAAAAAGGCTGGTCTATTGTATTCAATTGATTTTTCATTTATCTGCCTTATCACGAATATTGCACAGATGGCATGATCTTCCACTACGGAATCCTTGCTGTTCATCGTTCAGAGTTGTCGTTTGGTTTATTTGTTGGCATATAATTCTTGTTGTTAATTTTAATGTGGTGTTCAACAGGTTGATCCCTCTGTAGTTCTCCGGTTCTTTCTTATCCCCTTTCTTGAACACCAGCATCAATATGCTTGTCCTCCATTCTTCCGGTATTTGGTTGTGTTTTATTATTTTATTAATTAGAGTTGTCAGCTGTTTCGTCATTACTGTTCCGCTTGGCTTGGCTCTGCTTGGTATTACAAAAGTTAAAGAAGAGCTTAAAGCAACTAGTTGTCATTGAAAACAAGCTTATAAAGTCTGAATCAACGGTGAACTTTGAGATAAGACAAACCACATGATACATTTAATAAACCTCACAAAATTAAAGTTGAATTTTACTGGCTAAAGGTTAGACCATATATTTAATTACCTAGCAGATGTTTATTTTTAATTATATTGTTATTGTCAATTTACAATCTATTCTTAACATAAATTAATAAGTAAATGAGTTACCATGAAAGTTATTTAACACCATTGACCGACGGGTCTCCAATGAGATCTTCTGGCCACTGTCTATCCACAGGCTGACAGGAGCAGAGGTTGGTAATGAGTTGGTTGGTATGATTTCAGAAACACATCCTACTTTTGACAGCATAACTCCTGATTACTTGAGAGTTAAATGGAATTTTGAGATCATCATGGAGGGTTTGGTTGCTGACATACCAAGCTCCATTGGTTAGAATACGCAATGTCTTTGATTGGAAGAACTGCACGATTTTGGTGTTCGACGGCTTACTGCAACCCCGCAGCTCAATCTCGTAGGACCATACACTTTGTATAGCAACAGCTTGCTTTCTATAGTCAGTTGGAATTTACATCTAATTAGCCAGTGCATATTTTTGTTTTTAGCTTGTATATGAGCTTTCCAAGTTAGGCTTTGGTCAAGATAAAGTCCTAAGTTTTTATTGGGATGGGGTGATTGCAAATGGTGGCTTGGGGGCAAGTAGAGTGTTTAATAGTAAAAGTGATTTGAGTTTGCAGAAGATTTTGGTATGACCGGAGCTTTTCAGATGCCTAATCAGATAATATTATAACAGTGTCGTCTGCAAAGGTAGCAAATAAGGTATTGTCTGTGGTTGGTATATCTTCAGTATAGAGAAGATACACTTTCCTGCGAAACACCGGAGTTGAGAGCATGGTAGTTTGATGGCGTATCCTAGAACTGAACTTGAAAATGTCTGAGTTAGATATGATCTTAATAAGAGAAAGTTTTTAATTTTATATAAGAGTCCACAATGCCATACCTTATCGAATGTGTCCTTGATGCAGTTAATTATAGTGTGACATTGTTGGATGGTTGAATGTCCTTCGCGGAAGCCAAACTGGTGAGTGGGGATGAACTCTGCTGGAGGGGTTATTTCTTTGATTCTGTATAACAGTAAGCGTTCAAGAATTTTGATTACCAAAAGTAATATAGGAGGCTGCACCATGCGGAGGTTTTCAGGTTTCGCCATCATTGTTATTAATGCGAATTTCCTTTGAGTGGAGAAGTGAGAACTAGCAAGCATACGATTGTATATTGTTGTGATGAGCACTGTTGCTTTTTTAAAGAGATATATTTTATTGTATTTTCTACTGTAAGGTCATAACCAGGGACTTTATATGAGCTGGTTGGTATATTTCTCTATATACTTCTGCAAGTGAGACTGGCCTCGGAAGTAGAGGTAATTGCCCAGGCGAACTGAGATATTCCTCTATCTCTATGTCTAAGTTAAGATTATGGGATAAAAATGGGATGAAAACTTGAGCGAAATATCTTCCGAAGGTATTTGCTTTTTCTTTATATGAACGAGCCTGGTTTCCTTAGGGGTGGAATTTGAGCAATAGGCCTTTTAAGCTTTTTAGTCGCTTTCCAGATGGGGTGATCTTTTGGTTTTCTTGGATGACCTTGAGAAGTCGGTACAATAGGTATTGCTCCCAGTCAGTTCTAGAGGTACAAAGTTTTATTTATATATATTTCTACTCAAAGTTGTTGCTATTGGTCGAAGTTGCTTTCAGTTTTGTCGGAAATCCCTTTGGTAATCGCAAAGTCCAATAGGCCAGGGATTTTGCATAGGTTTTTTTTTGCACCAGTCGACATGTAACTTAGGTTATGTTGCTGTATGGTGTAGAAGAGTGCTTGGCCTTTAGGTGTTAGCCTGGAACCTCAGATAGTATTCTTGGCGTTCCGGTCTACCAATAGAAAGCGAGGTTCAACTGGGAGGAGAAAATATTGAAATTGTGGCCAATGGAACAAGTTAACTTTTACTTTGTTAATTGTATAAGACGATAATTGATAATGGTCTACTGAAGATCAGTGTGGTATTGTTATTGCTGTATAAGATGTAGAGTGATAAGTAGTATATCAATTTTATTGTAATTTAAAAATAGGGTTACTGCATGGATATGCTTTTTGAGTCCGTTTGAGTTCCATGCCGCTATTTTTATTGAGTTGGCCATTATTGTGTTAATTTATTAATGACTGTGGTGAGCATAGCTGTTCTGATTTAATCATTGGAGGAATATTTTTAAATTCGCTTAGGGAGGTGGTAAATTTGTCTGTGATTTCGTCATTGTTGTTAATTCTTCTGGCTGCGATTTGTTAGTAGATAGAAGAATTCTGATAAGTCATACGAGGGCTGATGATTAGTTGTTGTGAATGTTGGTGGATTTGTTTGGTTGGATATTCTGATAGCTGACCGTTTTGGCATTAGCTTTTAGGTCTCTGTATACAGTACATCCTTTGTAATTTACGGGATGGTCACCATTGCATAGGTCACATTTGGACTTTTTACAGGTTTTACTGTCATGGGGTTCTCCACATCTGACGCAGTTGTAGGACTTCCTGCAGCAGGCCGTGTACATTGTATTGTTGTTCTTGATTCGAGATGCTTCTATTCTGACTTTTGTATTTTGTACAAATTTTACTTTATAGATATCTTTATTGTTCGGTTAGGCTTGAGATTTTAAGCTATGTAGCTCTCCTTTGATGTCTTGAGGAGAGATTGTGCCGTTGTTGTGTTCTTGATCCGCGTTCATACCTTCATCGTCATCGCTAATTCGTACAGTTTGAGAAAAAGCTGTCGTAAAAGTATTACTATAGTTGAGTGTGCTTGTAGGTGGGATTTGAGTTAAACTTTGTTGATGAAATTTGGATATTGGAATGTTTGAGCTAGGTGAAAATTCAGTTGCATTTGACTGATCTGATTTACGTAGCGCAGGCTAACTACATTGTTGTCTTCGGTTGAAAATTATTCCGGTTATTTGAGAAGTTGTCGAATGAACCGGGTATCATCCCGGCTGGAAACATTTCACTACATAAATTTCAACAGAAAGTAAAAAAACGTGATGTGGTGTTGCCCTACGCCCTTGATTTACATGAGGAGATCCGTGCGTAGTAAAAAAAGACAACCTGTACATTTGAACGGAAAGTAAAGAAAGACAGCTGACATGAAATATGACGTGCCGCACTCTGAGCGCTTAATTTACTCGAGGGGGTCCGTGCATTCGTGCACGCACGTTGGGGCCGCTCTCGCTCTTCCGGGCGGTCGCGGCTGCCTTTGTACCTGTCATGTTTTTATAGTGTGGGAATAGGTGCATATTCACTAAATTAATTAATAGTTCTCTATCCGTTGTTAAAACGAAGCCAAAATGTCGACAATACTAAAGTTAGGTTATGCAGAATCAAAACAAACATTCTTTACTGCTGCCAACATTAATCTAGGGAAAAATTAAAAATTACTGCAAATAAATGTAAGAAATACGTAAAATTGAACCGATTGTATGATGCAATGGTGCAACCTTACGTTTTACGTATTTCTTACGAATGGCTTATGCGTACGTTCATTATGAACTGGCGCTAAGTTCAATTGTTCCGCGTTTCCAATCCAGGGAAAAATCCGATCCAATTAAAATTTTATACGTTTCGACCTTGAAAAAATTTGAGAAAAGGCGGGTAAAAAATTATCAGCCTAGGAGAGCGGCGATCGCCACGTTTGTGTTCCGTGAAACTCAACCGAGAACTTATAACAGATGGTTAAGATCCCAAAAGTTTGGTTAAAAGCCATTTAAATACAATATTGGACAGACTTATAGTGTGGAAAACTACTAAACAAAAAAGAACCATACCAAGAAGATCCGGTTTGCGTCAACTGGAAAAGCAACCATTTAACTATCAAAAAGAAACGGCAACACATCATCAAAGCTACAGAAAACATTTCTTACTCTGAAGTTAGCACTAAATCAGTTGTACATACACCCAAATCGGGAACATCAACACAAATGAATTGGGGCAGAGTTTCTTAGGATCCTATATAAGCTATAATATGTTTGTAGTCACTAAATAATTCAAAGTAAGTAAAATAGTCCATTCGTGGGGACAGAAGGAAGGAAAGCGCCCATAACGTTAAGTTAGGTTCTTCCATCATCACCACAAGTCCAGCAGACTTAAGGGTTGAAAAAACTTCGCTTGAAATGATAGCTCACTAGTAAGATCGTTCGATGTCTAAATTGTCCACCATAATGGTCCAGGCCATCAACTGTCAAACCTCAGACATATTGGAGGTTTACAAATAACAGGCTTAAGCGAAGATTGGTGGCAATACACAAAGCGTCCAAAGCTAAATAGGGCAACGCAGATAACCGTGCAGAAGATTCATACTTTGTACACGATTAAAATCTGATACAATGGACTTCTGAGTTAAATGGGAAAGAATATATTAGTCTTGAATAATTAATGTAGTCCCAAGACCGTTGGTTGGTTTCAATTGAATTCATTCGTTGCTTTTCCCGAATTCAAAGCTTTCTTATTAATTTCAACGTTTACCAATTCTTGAGTAAATGATAGAATCAAGTTGACTAAACTGTAATGTAGAATATAAGCAGGATGAGGAGGTGGGGAGAGCAACATCAAATGTTTTGAAAATGAAGTTTGTTTCCATTGCATGTTCTTTAAGGGAATGTTGGAATTTCTTCTAAACAAATTTTAAAATGCGAGTCAACTTTTCCAGAATGCAATTTGAATACGAGTGTAGACCAAAGGGGATACATCAATTTTGGTACAAAGATATCTTTGTACAAAAAGTGTGATTTGATTGAAGACAAACGAGAAGTCATTACGTTAATTTCGTGTAGTTTCTTCTCAAAGATAGGGTGCATGGCGCTTTCAATAATAGATACTCCTAAGAGAGATAAATCATCCTGAACAAATTTAATTTCAGGACAGATTTGTGAAGTAGACCTAAAAATTCAAATGTTTTGGATAGAGACCTGCAATCTAAAACTTCCAAAGGATCGCTAACAAATTTAGATGACAATGACTGAATAACGAGATGACACCAAGACTAGATCAACCAATATTTTCTGCAGAATTGCGATCTCACGCACAATCCCCCGGTGGTAAGGGAGAAAATCACCGAAAGTGATTCAAAACAAGCATTATCTACTATGAGTGGCGGAGATCATTATTGGGGGCCTCAAAAACCAACTGCCTGTTGACACTGACTCAATTGGTCACGCCCTTTCCTAATTTTTATGTTAATTATTTTTAGAAGAAACTATTGAAAGCAAGAGTCTTCCAGGCCCATTCAGTATCTTCATAAGCAATTAAGGATTGGATCCACATATAGTGTTATACACCAACAACCTCGCCTAGAAGGCAATGGATTAACCTAAGGATTGGTTTTGAATGAGTAATCTGTGCTACCAATTAGACAAGTGAAGTTGTTTAATACTCTTGTACTAGCAAAGTTTAGACATCTTTTTTCACTAATTTTAAATCAAGGTGACCGCTTCACCACTTAGGTGCTTGCACCAAGAATAGCTAACTCTAGATGTTGCATTTCTCATAGTTGTCAATATTACCGTTACTTTGTTCATTGTGATGGTGCATCAAAATGTAGAATTAACTTCTTACGCACAGCCTCGAGTGCAATCAATTGTCAAATACCTGCAGTGACCACTTTTGATCGTCTCTTTACATGTAAAATTGCTCGTGTGCAACATTTTGAACCTAAGTTTGTATAGATCTATTAATTAAGCCAAGTCGGCTGGTACCATGCGATCAAAGGATGAATACATATGTATTTGAAGACTTAAATCTGCTCTTCAAGTTGTATTGATCAACACATAATTTCACCATACCGACAAAGAGTGAAATATCTAGTTATGGTGTAAAGCTTTTCTCCACTGTGCACAGATTAAAGTTATACTTAGATATCTGATAAACTGAACTACATATTTGCACTATGCTCTGCTTTGACGCAATTACTGGACTAACTCAAAGGGCTTAGTCCTCTTGAGTCTTCTCACTAACCATCAAGGAGCTGCACAACCTCTATGTTCACACATTGGAGAAGTCATTGTTCTTGACTTCGTGCAAACTTAAAAATAGTGTTTTGGAATCGCTGGGTGATAAAAATGTTACTCAGGCTCGAATAACTCCAAAGCACTTAGCCGTGTTGATTCATTTTAATGGGTAAATGTTGATGCTGTTTATTGGTGAAGTTGATGTGAACAGATTAGCCTTTAGTCTAGATGTTGGGCTTCTTCATGATCATTTTCAACTGCAAGAACGCGGTATCATAGGCAAAGATGATGATAGTTTTATAATCAAGTTCATGAATGTCACTAGTATAGAGAAGATAGAGTAGTGGACCTAGTGACTACCTTATGGTATTCCTGCATTGCTTTCTTTCAATTCAGAAGTATCTTTCTGAATATCGCTTAACTTGTAGAACAAGCCCTTATATAGTATTTTATCAAAAGCCTGGGCCACATCTCAGAATACAGTAGAGCAGACTTTTTTCTTTCAATGTTTTCGGTGATTTTTGTGATTATGTGCAGTCGATCAATATTTGAGGGACTTCCTCTAAAGCCAAACTGGTGATGAGGGATTAAAGTCTTCTGTTCGATTATTGGTTTCAGTCTTTTAAAGAGTTTCCTGGTTTAGGAATCATCAGGACCTTTGCTACTTTCCAAATCTGAGGCGTTAGCAAGGTTGGTTAGTTGCTTTAAAACTTCACCGATAATAAGATATTAATGTTAGTCTTGATTTTGTCAGACTTCTCTTGGTGAAGCTGGTCTAATGACTGTATCTTTCTGTATCGGTTCTGCCCAATCCTGAGGATCATCTTCTTCAGTTTTGCCCAGAGAGGCTCTGGTTTGACGCCACCTTCTTCTTAGCTTTCTCTCTTCTGTAACGAGGTTCGTAATCTCTTTCGGATAATTATTTCCCTTTACCTTTTGTTTATATTTATTCCAGAAATATACATACAAGTTGACAAATTGACAGGGGAGGGTGAGTGCTTTTAACGCACAATTCGGGTACGTCAAATTTTCAGAACAGTGATGCTTTAGTTTTTGGTGTAAATATGAGATATGTCAATAGTGGCAGAAACCCTTCACTTTTCCAAGCTCAACACTAATCAACTTAGAACAGTCACAGCTTATAGGGGTGTGGTTAGATTATGCTGAGTACTGTCATTTGGGACTAAATCTGAAACTGCTCCTCTGGATGCGGATAAAGATAAACAGAATTTGAGGCATGTCTGAATCCGAAAAGGTTCCACTCACCCCAAATTAAAGAGGAACGCGTGCTCTTGACCAGTCGAGCATCAGTGCAGTTGCGTTTGCCCTAAACCCTGATGATGAAACACCTCGAATGAAACCAATTGAATACCCCGAAATGTCAAGATGGTACACTTGCCATACTGATCTTTCCGAACGTGAACCCCTGTGCGCAGGATGCAAAATTCGATCCTTTTTGAGTTGTGATTCAGAGGTCTGAAATTCCTGGGTTAGATTTTCAAGTTGAAATGTAGGGTTACAAACAGAAGTCGCTAGGTTTGAGTTTGGAATTTAAAATATAAAGTTGCGAATGGAATCTGTGTAAAAGTGCGCAACCCCAGGGATCATTCAGTTGGATTTTGAGCATTTTTGGCTTTTATTGATGGAAAACGTGACGAAGGTGGTTGGTAAACAAAAGTGGAGGTGAGAAACTTACATTTAGAATCCAAGAGCTTCAAGGATTCTGAAAGCGATTTCGAGCTCCAAATAAGAATTTTCTAACAAAAAAGAAAGTGGAAATCTTTTTTTTTACTTTTTTACTATCTAGAAAAAGGATTTTATAGAATACTAGGTGCAAAACGATTAACAAAGTAGGACAGAGGAACGCAGCTGAATTCACTATTGGATTAAAGACTCTTTAATGCAACAAACGAATGCTCTGCAATTCTCAGTTAGATGTATTAGTACAAAGAGCAATTTCAGATATGGTACTTCTTGGTACATTGGACTTTGGACATCTTTTTGGTAGAAGCAGACAGAATAGGACACTCAAGGAGCTTCCTGGTTGTTGTCTGATTCTTTTCTATACACACCTTCAGATCATTAGTAGAAGTTTCATTTAGATTTAATAATTTTTTTAATTCTGCCATTAAAAAAGCCAAAGAAATTAAATTTTTTACAAAATCTAAAAGTTAGCAGGCAAAAGTTAAGAATTAATGGATTTATTATCACTTCTCCGACAATCTATAAAGGGTAAAGAAAGGAGGCAGATTTTTTAATTAAGTCTAAGGGGTTTAAATAAAATTTTTTATCAGGGGGGCAATGTAAATAGTCATCTATAACCCCTTTATTTAAAAAATTTATTTGTATACAAAAAACGAAAATAAAATTTTTTAGTAAATAAAACTAAAACGCTACCGAATCCAGCCCAGAAATTCACTAAGAAATCGGAGATTTGCTATCAGGATCACATGAGCCTAAAGAGATCGTACGAGCAGCTCCGGCCGATAATTAACCTGCAATGTCACTGTACTTTATTAGATGTAGTAGAAGCTACTCAACATCAGATGGCGGCATAATAAAACAAACTATTTTCTTTATAGATAAACAATTAAAAATATTAAAATTATTAAACCACGTTGTTTAATGTTTTATAACATTTATGCAATTGTCTAGTATTACAATATTAGTGCTAATTAATATTACAAAGTTTTACAAAATATTAGTAGCGCTACGAAAAACTCGATGGCGCCACATAGAATAAATATTATAACATTATTCGATAATTAAAACAAAATTCTTAATTTGTTATAATACTTGATTTCATAATTTTTTTTATATTGTATATTTTAATACATTGTTTTAAAATTTTTAATTTATGTTGCATCGCTACTGCCCTGTACGATTACACGCATAATAAATATTAATAACCTGAAATAAGTCGTTCAATTATAAATTAATTACTCGACAGTCATAATAAATAATCAGACATTTTATTTCCATTTTATAGATAATAATTTATAAAATTAATTATAAAGCTTCAAGACACACGGTATAGATGGCGCAGCTCAGTTTGAAAACCACTTAATTTGTTTAATAAATGATTCGAAACAAATTACTAAAATCTTAAATGTGTAATTAAATCAATCACTCGTTTATAGTTTATTTATATTTTTAATGAAATAAAGCTTTTTATATATATATATATATATATATATATATATATATATATATATATATATATATATATATATATATATATATATAATTAATTAATTACATTATTATTAAATAAAATAATATTTAAAATAATAAATAAAATAAATAACTTTCAAAAACATCAGAAAATTCTAAATCGAAATCAACAACGTGAACTGGCACGAAAATTGTGACGCGCACCCTACTATGTGCACGAATTTGCTAAGAAAATCCATATTTACTATCAGGATCACAGGAGCAGTAAGAGATCGAATCGTTATAATATTTAGTTGTGAATCAAGCAGGTAATATTAGCTATTGTACGTAAGATGGCGCTCCGAGAGCAAAATTAATTTTAAACAATTTATTTAATATTTTATTAATATCAACTCTAGTCGCTAGATATTTTAGTGAAATAAATTAATAAAATATTTATTTTTAACTTTTCAATCATTATATTTGATGTAGACTGCAGATAACGACATCGAAATTGAATAAAATTATATTCAATTTTGTTTATATTTTTAATTGTTACTGCGTATTAATTCATTGCCTTATCTTACTTTAATCTACTTGTACGTCTAGAACACGTCAGGCTTCTTCAAAAGTTCCTTGATGTTCTGTGGTAGTACATAGAAGCTTTTTTTAGCAACCGTCTTTGTCCACAGACTTTGATGCTGTTACAGAGCTGAAATGTGTCCTCTAGATTATATTCTTATATAGTGAACCAACTGGCATTGACGTGGAGAGACGTATTCTCTATCCTGTTAGCATAATCCTGGATTAGTGGATCTCTGTGTACTCCATGGATCTAAATACTGTATAGAAGCTTCATTAGGGTTATCCAAGCAAATATTAAATTAGCTTTGTTTGTAAGATTAGTGGTATTCAGTCTTTAAGCCATCTCCTGCTCTAAGTGGTAAGAATACAATAGAACTTCACTATCATTTTTTGCATTTTTGGCATGTCTCGGATGTTGATATTGAAGAATAATAGACTTCACATCTTTAACCCGAGCTTCAACCTTGAAGCTTTTCTCTAGATTAGCTTCATACTTTTATCTGCTCCACAATCTTTTCTAGTCGGAATGCTTGAGGAGTTTTGGGAAAACATACCATACGTAACATGAGAAGCAAGATGACTGTGGTGCAAATGGTTGCGATGGGAACGTCAGCACCTTCACATTTACCAAAAGAAATCTCATTAAAATCTACCACAATTTCATTCGATTAATATACAAATTCTTCATTTATGGAACATCTCATAAATAAAAACAATTGAAATTTTTTTAAGTGAGCTTGATTCTTAATAGTTATAAGTGATGGCATACGCACCCTTAGTGTCTCAAAAGATAAAATTATCGGCACCATTGCTTGATACGTCCATCTCACCCTTTGGGCTAAAAGAACAAGCACAAATTGGATCTATAAGGTTTGCACAATGGATGGATGTGCCAATTTTTTTGAGGTGACTGCTCTGGGCCGAAAAATTACTCAGATGGCCTTAAGTCTTGTGTGGTAATCTGATATCTACATGATTTTGTTTTCTTTCTTTCTTAGACAAGAGATGGTAAAAGTTTCTATTTTATTACCCTTCCATACCTCTTCAGCATTCTAAACTGCAAAATTACTAATTAATATTGAGACTTTGGCCTTGAGATGAGATGTTCCAGTATAATTACGCTTTTTTAGCTATCCAAGATGTCCTTGGATACAATTCGTCATCATAGATGATGGATGATTTGATTTTTGGCCTTGTTTTGCATAACAGACTTTCTTATTTCGGCTTCCTCAAAGTCCATAGTGATGTGGAACTTCACTTCATTCCATTGTTCTCCAAAAATCTTGATGGAGTCGAGAACCAACATTTGAGAAGGTTTTCCTAGAAACAAAATCTACTTTGATGGTTCTCAACCTCCAGCATTTGTATTTGGTGCTCTCAGAGAAGTGTAGTGAGTGTTTCACATGTATTTAATGGTGGACACCTATTTGGTGAGATCACATTTTGTGAATATTGGTAATGACATGTTTTTCCCCATTCTGCTCCATCACTTATTAGTGGATCATCTGAAGTCCTTGTAGACTTCTATACAAAATTAAATATTTGTTATTATTTTTATTGAATTTGAGCCTCGATTTTATCATCAAATAAAGCAAACTTTTACTCGAATTGATACAGAGACACTAGAGTTTGAATGAATCATGAATTGGACAGTTGTGCCATATTTTTCCTCTTCTTAAACCTTCTTTAATGCCAAATTTTGGACATCTTTTCTAAAGAAAATGTTAAAGTTCTTAGCAGTATTGAATTGATAAGGGGTCTACTTCCATTTTTTATCCAAACATAATATTCAACACTCTGGAGTACGAACAAATGAGTCTTACCCTGAGGTTCTTATTGCTCAAAAGTTCTGGTTAAACTTAGCCTTGTTATCATCAGGTCTTAAGTTTCTTCTGATTAAACTGAAATTGGTTAATTAATAAAGCAACTGTGTGACCAATTAGCATAGGTAGCGCAGATTTGGTTAAGATCTTTTGTCATAAAAACCCAAGACGGAATAAAGCATCTTAGTATTATTATGGAGAGAAAGTACTTCAACACTCCCAAGATGCTTTTGCTTTGTTTATTGGTAGTACTGCAAGAAAACAATTGAAGAAAATTGAGAAACTAAGTTGCTGTAACACATACTGAGTAATCCCAATTATTCCACTTGCGCAAGCCCTTCTACAAAGAAACCTGTCTTCACAATAAATTCCTCCTTTTCGTAGAATGGCCTCTTGCCTGGTCCTTCAATCGGTGTCATCCCTGCCAATAATTTCCTTCCGCAGCAACTGCTTGCCGCTTGTGGTCTTTCAGCAGCACTGTCTTTAGTTTGTGTGCACTATCTATGAAGGTTCTAACTTAGAAGTCTACAATACGAATTCTCTGATACAGCTTTTCTAGCATCATCTCCTCTCAGGGCAGCGCAAAGTTTTCATTATCAACTCTTTCGTTCATACCGAATAGCACAACCTGAGCGTATGCACACTGTGTCACTTTCTTAAGATTCTGAAGAACTCCTCAGAAGTTGCCCACCCAAAAATATCCAAGTGATCAAACAGTTGCTCCTGTGTATAATTATGTCTCTCAGTAAATAATATGCATAGCCTAAGCCCTTGCCACGAGATATAATAGAAACCTTCAGCAGTGGATCTGCGCATTGTAAGAACCAGCCAATTATCGCAAGTCCAGCCTCAAAATATGCAAATGTTTTTTCTCCTCTGGGGAAAGAACGTCCATCTTCTTCTCCATGCCTGCCATTACCCACTCAATAACTTGCACCTTGAATATATTGGTTCTGCCCCTGATGTCGGGTACAGGTACAAAAATCTGCCAGTTGAAACGCCTTGTCCTAGATGATATGGTTGGTGACAGTCAGGATCGCCATGTTTATTGTAGTATTGAAACCATCCAACTTGACCAGCAGGTGGTTCATTGTTCCCCTGCTCAGAGTGAGGGGCCAAGGCCAATGAACATCTCCAAGAGCTCTAAACCGAATTTTACCCGTATCTGGGCGACCTACAAGAATAAAATAAAATGCACCACTGTAATTCTATCATTCAGTTATCTACTCACAGGCGAGAAAAGCTTTACATTTTAACGTTGACATATTTATCTTTCATTAGTACGATGTGGAAACACATGTTAATCGGAGTCACTTGAACAGCACATACAACCTAAAAAAGAGGGAGGAACTCTTGCCTCATAAATTGTGAACTAGTTGTAGTGGTGCAATATATATGTGAAAATTAGAATCCGTATGTTGCGGTAGCAGCTATTGGAGCAACAAAGAATAGCTCAGAGAAGGAAATAAGCGATAAGGAGTCAAACAGCACTGAATAAGCTTTCAAAGTAGAAAACTAATTAGACACCTAGTTAAAAAGGAGAGAGTGATAGGAAATAAAGTATATACATAGAAGAATTAAAAACCACAGAGGAAATTAGGGAGATGAGGGGAGAAACAGCAGTGGAACTTGTGAAAAAAATAGTGTACTCGATGATGAATTACAGAAGTGAATTGTAGGCAATCACAGAAAAACAGAGCACAGAAATGAAGTACACTAATATGTGATGCACCGACTACTGCCATACAAACAGGAAAACCCTGGTTTACAAGAGAATTCAACTGCCTATAAGAAAAAAAAGTAGTTAATCTCAATTGATCTTATTGTTAGTATTAAAACACCAAATGGTAGTAACTTTTTATTTACAAAAAATAAAAGTCTCACTCAGGTCATAATTCACTAACATTAATACACAGATCGCGACATAAACAGAACTATTACTCAAATGCTAAAATGTATTTCTTCCCGATCATGCCTTTCAGATTCAACGCATTTGCCAAGGCTTCTTCGTAGTTGTTAAAACTCACCATCTCACAAGCAGGCCCGTGCAGCTCATCGTTTGTCATCATCGATATCAGCTCATCATACATTTCCTGTCTCTCTTCGCTATCAAAGTTATTCTTCGACCAGCGCGTCATCCAAAACCCGCGCACCTGCACATCTTTGAAGATAAGCGCAGATGTTGGAACCGTTACAGGCTCCCGAGACATCCCTCCATACGTAACGATAGGGCAGCCCGGCTGCAGCTGCCTCAAAATTTCCAGGGCGCTTTTCCCTCCAACGCAGTTGAGAGCCAGCCGTGGCTTCGCCAGTTTTCCACTCTTGAACATGTCAGACTTGCGCAATTCCGTCTCTGTGAGGACGACCGTTGCTCCGAGGTTCTTCAAGTACTTCTTCAACTCCTCCACTTCCGGACGGTCTCTTATGATGTTCACAGAGCGAATCCCCCAGACACGGCAAATTTGAATTACATTCTGCCCGCAGGCTGAATTGGCCCCGTTCTGAATAATCGTGTCCCCTGGTTTCAAATCCACGAAATCGCGCAGCATCCTGAAGGCGGTGCAGGGGTTCACGGTTAGAGTAGCAGCCTCTACCAGCCCTAGCTTCTTGGGAACCTTAAATGTCATGTTGTAGGGGAATACGGCGTGCGTCCTCCACGTGCCCATACCCGTGTCGAGCGGCACGACGCGATCTCCCACCGACAGCTCGTGCACTTCGGCACCCACCTTTAGCACTTCTGCGACTCCCTCGTTGCCTGGCACCGCGGGTAAGGCGGGCCGGGACGGGTACTTGCCCTCGATTGTGTTGATGTCAGCGGGGTTCACGGGAGCCGCCAGCATCTTCACCAGCACCTCGTGCGGCTTCAAGTCGCGCGGGATTTCTTCTTCGTGCCTCTGGACCACCTTCACCGGATCGCCGTACTCCGAATACATCAATTTTGTTGATACAGCGCTTTGCCGACGAATCTGCGGTTGGTAAAAAGCGGGCGCTGCGGATTTCAGTAGCCTTGACCAGGCGCTGAAGTTTCGTGCGGCGTTACACATGATTTTTTTCTGCAATCGATCATAAAATATATTTTACATGGAAACTTTGTAGGTTAGGAAGCTTTAAACACCTTGTCAAAACAACAGAATAGATATCTATATTACCGATGTTAAAATCACATTTTTTTTAATTATTGGATTTATTAATTTATTTAAGATATTTTATAATCACAATTTAAGCATATTAAAGATTATTTAAAAAATAAAATACCATTTTTATAAAAGTTCAATAAAATAGAATCATTATATACAGGATAAAACAAAATTAATACATAATAACTTTCAACAGAAAACACAAATATATCACATCATTTTTGAAGGCTCCCTTTTTGTACCAACAAAACTACAATAACTTTAAAAAGAAATCTCAGTAATTGTTTAGTATCTTAACACTCTGATTGTATAGAAATGTTTATTACTAAATAAACACATTTCACCCGTCTGCAACCCATGCACCTTTTAATATAATCTGTTAAAAAGCAACTTTGTTAGATCTCTTGCAAGTTATAGTGATAATTCTAGTGCAAATTTGAAAAATACGTTCGTTTCTTTTTTATAACAATCATTTAAAACCTTTTTAATAGAGAACATTTTGGCATGTGGTCAGTGTGTGTGTGTGTTTCAGACAGAATGTATAGATTATTAGAATAACTCGCCAAGGACATTCAGAGACGTCATACTTCAAAGGGTTGTAACAACTGACAAATTGTAATTATATCAATTGTTATAGTTCTACATCCAAACACTCGTGACAGCAAATCAATGTAATTTATTATATAAAACATAGTCATACACATACAACTATTTGTAGCACGCTGCAGTTACAACTAATTTAAATTTCTTAAATTCTCTATTAGAGTTTCATCATTCAGGCTATGCGGTATAATTTGTATCTGTATTGCAAGAGTGCAGTAATAATGAAATCAAGAGGAGGTGCAAAAATACTGTCCCTAAGCTATTAGTAGCCCAACGTCCTGGATCATTTGCGACGCTTCACCTTAGACCGCCCCCTTTTCCTGCGGCTGTTGCTGTTGTCCTGCTTCTTAACATTCTTGGTAGCCTTTGGCGCGGGCACGGTCCCCGGCCTCTTTGGAACAAGTAGATGCTGCTCAACTAAGTCGGCCAGTTTCCCTTGCTCCGCCAACATGGACAAGAAAGTGCACACAAACTCATCGTAATTGTGCGTTCGTCTGCAATCATCCACCTGTAAATATTTGTTGATTAAAGAAAGGCTACGGTTCCACGAAAGCAAAGAAACAAACCCTGTATTTGTTCTGCTTGTCATTCTCATCCTTCAGATTAATCTCGCAGATGCATATTTCATTCTCCAGGTTTCGTAGCAGGGCTAGTAAATCTTGTGGGGCAAAGGTGTGAGGCTCAAGGAACTCTGGGTTCTTCTTTTCAGCAACTACTGTATCACCATCACTGGTTTTCACTCGCGCATGGCCAGTGTTTAGGAGAGACTTCTTTTGATTAGTTGAAGGTTCTCCTGATTGTCTTTTGCCATTCACATTGACAGCTGTAAACAAAATGAGATGACATTAAAATGAGAATAAATCTGGCAAAAACTGTATGTACCGGCCGGTTTTATCACATCTTTCTCATCGTTGGCAACGCGTATCACGACAAACCTTTTAAAATCTTTAGATACAGGGCTATTCTGAGCAGTAGCCCAGTTCCAAGCCTGCGTGGGGGAATTAAAAGCAGATCCAACTTCAGATGAAGTATCTGTGCTAGATGTGCTAGGTGCCGGAGAAGTCTGAATAGTAAGAGGTGTAGAGTAATCAAGCGGGCACAACATGACCTTCTCCTTTATCTTACTGATTGAGCTCATCTCACTCTTTATATTAGTTCCTGACTCTTCTATGCACTTTACTTCAGCAAGAGTT
Source organism: Sinelater perroti (assembly GCA_036346155.1). Lineage (NCBI taxonomy): Eukaryota > Metazoa > Arthropoda > Insecta > Coleoptera > Elateridae > Sinelater > Sinelater perroti. Next base: position 4,549,912 of record JARFIY010000111.1, on the reverse strand, counting down.
GAGGTGCTCAAAGTGTTAGTACTTGCCGTACTGCTGCTGCTCAGTGATGCAACAATATCCATTATTTGCGATTTAACAGCTTCACTCTGAGCTTCGCTCACCAGACCCTCTCGCTTCACCTTGGCTTCGGCCTCTTCCTTTTCGAGTTTGGCATCAGCACTTTTAATCTTCATCAGTTGCTGCAATGCATCAAGAACGATTTGTCTGTTAGTTTTCAACATTTTCAGCTTATGAGTTATTGCCAGTCTCCTGTCTGGTACAACAGCCATCAAATTGAATCGAATGTCATGACACTGCTCTCCAGCAGAGATGCCTAACCGTTCGCTCATGACACTTCGGAACTTCTCTGTCCAATCGCCGTGCTCGCTCCAAGGCCCATGATCTATAGGAAACGGTTTTAGACCATCCAACTCAAACAGTCTGCCATTTATTGGCACAAAGCTTACAAAATGAAACGCTTCACCTGTAAATCTGCCCGTCGAAACGCCACTGCCTGAAACGAACAAAGAGTAGCTCGAGTGACAACACACCAGTGCATTGCTTTACTTTTATCTAATCTGCGTTTCGCTTGTGGCATCGCGTGCGAGTTGTGAGCACAAGCTAACTCCGGCGTGTTCCCAATGGCCCAGCCCTTGTTCTCGGGTGACATACCGTGGGTGTGTGCTTTCAATCGGCTGAGTGTCTCACCGAGGTATATATTGGGGCAATTTAAAAGAATGGAAATTAAAGCGTGAGTAGCACAGCTGTTGGGAACCATCTGCTGCGCAAAGAAAATGTTATTCACAATCTCCTCGTCTTTTACAAATATTTCCGTTTGTTCGACTACTTTACGTCGGGAGCGCCGCTCTTCGATCCACCTAAATAAAAATATGAAACCGTACACCGGACTGTCGAGCGGCTTATGCAGGTCGTATATCTCTTCCACCTGCACCCCTTTCACGCCAAAATCCTCCAATAGGAGGGTAAATAGACCGGGATCGCTCTCCAATTCTAGCCACCCTTCAGTTAATTCTTTTATATCAACAGGCATTTTTAAGAAATATCATAAGCTATAAGCGCGATAACAAATAACTCTTGTTACTTTTTAACGAAAAAAACCAAGAAAGTAACATAAATATTTTGGTATCCATAACAATTAATTGAGGTTATGTTAAGCAACGTTGTCAAATCGAAGAGAGTAACTGTACAATAGTTATAAAACTAAGTAAATATAGTTAATGACTATAACATTTACGTGTGTATCATGAAACTTATTAAATAGACTAAAAAGTCATAAGAATTTTGTTAGGTAATCAAATGTGCGGTGTTGCCATATCAAATTTGTTAAACGATTTCCATACTTGATTATTATAATTTGTATTTTATAATCTAATAAAATTTAATTGGAGATTTATTTATGATAATATGAAATAATGTAAAATGATTACAAAATAGACGAGCCAGTTAAATTGATGTAGTTCGGATTAATCATTTTGACATTCATCCAATCGGCGCTCTCGCAGACGTGATATCGCGCGTCAGAACCTCAAAAAATCAGTAAAGTCTCCTTAAATGACCTAGAAGGGTCGTTCCTAGTCGTCAAGTTGTCCCGCGCTGCAAGGGTATCCGCGAAGCCTTCGAATTGCTGCGAGAAGCGTGAAGCCTGCCATTGCTTTGGAGATGTTGCGAACGGTTGCGGCACGAAGCACGAGCAATCTGCTGCGGGACACGATCAAAAAGGCTTTTCGGGCGAATATCGCCAGGGCTGTCAGCGTCGAGTGCTCCAAACGAAGGCATTATCACACGTATGTTGCTATCTAGGATTTCCTTCTCGCTGCTCGATTTTCGTTTTATGTAATCCTCTCGGCTATTTTTAACATCCCGTATTTTACTTAATTTATGCGTTAAATGATATGGACCTAACCTAAAACGAGAGTGGGATTTTCGACTCGACCTGCTCTGACTTATGCGTTTTTAGGAAACCGACAGTACTGAGGTCACAGTCCCAGCAATGGCAGTTCAAACTAACGAGGCATTATTCCAGCTTGCCGTCCCATATAAAGGTTACCCTTCCAGCGCTTTCGCCGACCATGGAGTCTGGCAACATCGTCAGTTGGGACAAGAAAGAAGGGGACAAGCTGAGCGAAGGCGACTTATTGGCTGAAATCGAAACTGACAAGGCCACCATGGGCTTTGAAACTCCTGAAGAAGGCTACTTAGCTAAGATATTGGTTCCTGCGGGCAGCAAGAACGTGCCCATCGGAAAGTTGGTTTGCATCATAGTCGCGGACCAGGCCGATGTCGCTGCCTTTAAAGATTTCAAGGACGATTCTGCCCCAGCCGCCAAGGCAACTGCTCCTACTCCTCCCCCTTCCCCTGCAGCACCCACTCCTCCCACGCCTGCACCTGCAGCTCCACCACGTGCTCCGTCTCCGCCACCTGCCACTCCTGAGCCCACAGTTGCAGCCGGTGGAAGAGTGTACGCAAGTCCCATGGCCAAAAGGTTGGCAGAGCAACACAGCATAAGATTGCAGGGGAAAGGTACAGGACTGTTTGACTCTATCACTTCCAGCGATGTTGCTAAAATGGTGGCCGCAGGGCCAGCTCGTGCAGCCAGTCCGAAGCCAGCAGGACCTGCGGCTGTACCCACAGGTGCAGCATATGTTGATGTCCCTGTCTCAAATATCAGGAACGTTATTGCGAAGCGACTACTGCAGTCAAAGCAAAGTATTCCACATTATTATGTCACGGTGGATGTCCAGGTTGACAAAATACTCAATGTGAGGCAAAAGTTTAACAAGAAGCTGGAAAAAGCAAAAGTCAAACTGAGCGTAAATGATTTTATAATCAAAGCGGCTGCGCTGGCTTGCATAAAGGTTCCTGAAGCTAACACCTCGTGGATGGATACAGTTTATAGACAGTAAGTTATGCATGCGGATGGTAATGTGACTGGGGTTTGTTGTGCATTATTTTAGGTATAAGGATGTGGATATAAGTGTGGCAGTATCCACAGAAAAAGGACTGATCACTCCTATTATATTCCAAGCAAACAAGAAAGGTGTGGCCACGATTAGTAAAGAAATGAAGGCGCTGGCAGCTAAGGCGCGAGATGGCAAGCTGCAGCCAGCAGAATTTCAGGGTGGTACTTTTAGTGTTTCCAATTTGGGGATGTTTGGTGTCTCGCATTTCACTGCCATCATCAACCCTCCTCAATCCTGCATTCTAGCAGTAGGCACCACACAAACACGGCTTATTCCAGATGACTCGGAAAAAGGGTAAATTGCGCAAGCAATGCGTTTGGATCGTTGCGAATGATTTTCTTTATTTCTTCGCAGGTTTAAAACTGCACAATTTATATCGGTGACTTTGAGCAGCGATCACCGGATTGTGGATGGCGCTATTGCTGCGCAATGGCTGACAGCTTTCAGGGAATATTTAGAGGATCCTGTATCGATGATTGTGTAGAGTGTGTACTTTGTACTACTTGCTGGTTTATAATATGAATGCCCCACTGTGAAAATTGGATTGAGAAGAGTATTATCATTGTTTCCTAGTACATCAAGACTTCATATTATAAATTTGTCATCTGTGCAAATAATATTTAAAGTCAATTAAGTGTAAAAATTTCGACTTTGAATGTTATTTTATATACATTGTGTTTGTCCTGGTGCTGCCAAACCATGGTCATGTTTACACAGTCGACGTTTGTATGTGCTGCTAGATAATCTGTACAAAACTGAATTTAGTGCTACTATTTGAATTGGAATATTGTAACAAAATTTTTGTGCTCAAAGGGGCTGCATTTTGTTCTTGTTGATCATGGATTGTATATACAGCTGTTAATTAAATTATGACAACGAAACTGTTGCAAAAGTTATTATGTGGACTTGGGTAGATTGTAACTTTAATATAAAAAGGTATATTTAAACTTCTTTTTAACTACCCTGTTTTGTGATACGGAATGATAATAAGAGGGTTGGGATTGCAGTTCCTCGACTTGAATCATTTAATATACAAATTACATGTACGAGGAAATGAGCGGGCGAATTGATGTGATGAGCATAGTTGGAGCATGCACAGACGGAACAACTAACTTGCCGATGTTTCAATGTGATTTCGACGAAATGTCGAGAGTTGCTAAACAGCTCGAGAACGAACAACACGATGCATTAACAATTCACTTCATAAATATTATTTGAGTAAAAAAATTCAGTACTGAAAGATAGAAGGGAATATCAGCATAGTATAACAGTATGTATAATGTTCTTTATGATGGAAAACCTTGGTTATGAAAACTGACCATATAAATTCAAATTAATTAATTGTGAGAAAAGTCCACCAGCCTGTCACTCGTCTACATGAACGTCAACAAACTACAAAAATGACCAGAAAAGTAAAAATGCGCCTTGCAGCTGGATTAAACGCCATTCACAGCATTATTTTTGCAGTGTGAGCTGTAACCCTTCTACACCCAAAAAACCCAATGCGTTCATCAGTCAGCTACATCCTGTCCAGCACAACAACTGAACCCAACATGTCTCACCCCGACTACGAGCAGTACTCGCACGACCACGCTGCCATCCTGATTCTGGTGAAGCAGATCGGGTCGCAGCTGAAGGGCAAGCTGTTCAACAAGTTCTATGATCGCATGTCCCGCCTCAGTAGCGTGAAAATCACGGACTCGACTGGGCAGGTGCGGAGCATCCTCGTGCGCTACATAAAGGACCACCCAGTGGAAAACAACGACTGGGGCGATTTCCAAACGCACCGCCGCTTGTTGGGTCTTGTCTCGCTCGGCAAGTACGACTCGCAGCAGGAGCTAAATGAAATCTGCAGAGTGCATGAAAGCTTAAAAGTCAAATATACGAGCACTTTGTATGACTCCAGATGCATTTTGTTTGGGGCTAGTGATGAGAGGGAGTACCCCAGTGATAATAGTAGCCCTGAAGAGCAAAGCGTGGCCAGCAGTTCTTTAGAAGCTGCCAGCAGTGAAAATAGCTGTGAAATTAACGAAACTGAAAATAATGTAGGTTCCAAAAAAACTGATGTTAAAGATGGTGAGAGTGAAAGTGTCAGCGGGGCTAACGTGAAACTGGTAGTTGCCGAGCCTCAAAAACCCAGAGAAAAGTTTACAACCCCCAGCAACTTTAAAACACGTGCTCTGTTCTATAGTGAAACTGATCCCTGTTCAGATTTGGAAAATCAGCTGGTGGAATTTATTAATTCTTTATTTTGGGTGCTGGAGTCAAAGCGGTTGGAGCGCTCCCGGGAGAAGCTGGAGCGCGTCTCACTTCTGCTGGCCCCTTTTGAGAAGAAGGACTTTGTGGGACTTGATATGGACTCACGCAACAACAAAAAGCGGTGCACAGGGCGCATGACTAAGCACTTGGGTGACCTGTGCTTACAGGCTGGTTTGCTGCCTGAAAGTGTGGCGTATTACCACAGTGCCGCAGAGACGCTGAAGTCAGTTAATGATTGGTTGTGGCTGGGTGCAGCCTACGAAGGTTTGTGTGCCGCTTCCGCACTGGTTCTGTATCCAAATATTCAGAGGAATGTTTCTCTGCACCGCAATTCCAGTTTACAGGAAGGATCGCCGAAGCGCACGTGCGCTGTGGTGGCACCAATTGAGGTCGTCAGGAGGGACATTGCAAATATGTTGTCTCCAGATGAAATACCGAAGAAGTATAGGGAAGCTATTATTCATTATAGTAAATACCAAAATGCAGGTTGGTGTTTATTGATTATTAATTAAAAGCACTCTTTCTGTTACGTGCGATTTTCAGTTGGATTTATTTCTGTAATTTTTCCTTATTAGATTTATTTCACTTATATTTTGCACCTAGGTATAATAGAAACGGAGGCAAGCTTCAAAGCCGCCCGCATCTCTGTGGAGCAGAACAATTCCCTGCAAGCGGCCAGCTTCCTGCAGAACGTGGTGTTCATAAACCTCACCCTGTCGGAGCAGGAGAAAATTCAGAGGTTTGAGACCATGTCGGACCTCTACATGCAGACGGGCTTCGCCAGGAAGGCGGCCTTCTGCCAGCGGCTGGCGGCCACCAGGTACGTTTCGCCCCAGAATCCGACGCCCAACTGGAACCAGTGCTACAACCTCATACTGCAGAGCTTTCGCGGGCACAAAATCACGCTGGACCCCACCGAAATGTGCGAAAACAACGCTTCGATGGGTAAGGGCCCTTTGAAAGGAAAAGCTGGAATTACAAAGAAGTTGTTTAGGTTGGCCACTGCTGCAAATTCAGCTCCTGCAAGAGCTGGGCGTGGCAGCTAAACGGATGGGGAATTCGGCGCTGGCTACCAGGCACATGACGTATTTGCTTCAGACGATGTGGCAGCACTTGTCATCTTCGGATCAAAAGGAGCTGGCCATACAGTTGCAGGTTAGTGATGAGCTGAGTTTAGTTTTACTCTGATTATTAGGTTTTTGATTGTGAAGAGTTGGGGTTACAATTGTATTGTATACGTATATTTTGTTTTTGTTTTAAGTTTTAAGGAGTGGTGGGAGTAAAAGTATCATAATTTTTTATACAATAGCATAATAAACAGTAGTAATCATATAAAAAACAATATTTTTTTCTCTAGTCACTGTCCTCTCAATGCGAAGGTGCACCCGTGTCACTGGTCCTTGACAACGGAGTGGTGATACCTCCTGCGAATCTCAGCAACATTCCCGTTTGCTCGGCGTTCACGCTCCGCAATTTACAGCCGCACTTGCAGCCCCGCAAGATTGAAGCACTGAAGCGGGACTTGGGCCCCTTCCTTTTCACCCCGATCAACTTTGGCAGCCTGGAGCGCAAAGGCAATAAGCCACAAAGCAAAATGGGTAGGACACATGAAACTCTACCACTTGTTTTGTGTAATGAAGTACATTTCAGACTTTATGTGGGTGGAAAATGATGTATGCGAAGTCACTTTAAAGCTTGTCAACCCCCTCCCATTCGAATTGAAGGTATCGAACATGAGGCTGCTCACGTCTGGAGTAGTTTTTGAGTCAATTCCCGAGACTGTTGTTCTGCCTTCTGACACGCCGACGTCGGTCACGTTGAACGGAACCCCGAAGGAAAGCGGGGAGCTTGAAATATTGGGGTATAGCACCCACACATTGGGGGTGAAGTCTAACTGCAGGCTGCGTTATATGTCGAACTTTCTACCGATGTACAGTATTGAGGTTATTCCGGCCTTGCCTACGATGGAAATAAAGACATCACTACCCCAGAGCGCCACCTTCTCTACATTCCAGAACTTTGAAAACGTTGTGACATCAGCGAGTATTAGCTTGTACAACGGTGAGAGTACAGAGTGCACGATTACTTTAACCAACACCAGCCAAGTGCCAATTGAGATGCTGGAGGTGTCGATACAGAGCGTGCTTGAGCCATCCTTGCAGGATCAGATATTCAAGTGGTCGCAGGAGAATCTTGAAAGCCAGTTGCCATTGATGCCTAATGGTACAGCAAGCTTGACACTTTACCTGTACTCAGCAGCCAATTTTCTTGCTACTGGGTATGGACCTGTGGAGTTGAGCAGCGGAGTATTCGGCAGCTCGCATGCGAGTAGCATCATGTCCATGTCTGCAGGGCCTAGTTCGCTGCCCTCTCGACTAAATTCACCTGTACACAGTGCCATGGGTAGTAGTTTTCATGGCACTCGCCGGAATGAATTTAACTCCAGCTTTAGGTGAGTCAGTTTATATTATTTGAATTACTTTTGAAATTTATGTTATTTGACGTTGAAGTTTGCTCCACTATTTTTGAGCAGCATAATTATGAGTTGGAAGTACTAGATATTGGTGTCTTATAAGTAAGATTTTCTATTATCAAAAGCAAAAAGAATAAATGTCTCATTAGATTGATGAAAGTAGTATGTTTAGAAAATTGCTAGTTCTTTAGGTTTTAGAATTTTGATTACTTGGTTATTGAAGTTTCTCTACAGTTTGTATGTTTAATTTTTTTTATTATGATGTTACAAAACCTCTGTGGACATGCAGTCTTCTTGTGTAAGATAATTTAGATCTCTTAGAGAAATGACACTTAATGATGAAAAGAAAATTATGTGTGTGGTTATTATAGATTTTGATTAGCCTCTTCTGACTGTTACACAGTTGTTTCGATTATGTGGCAGAGATCGAAGGACTCTTTCTCCATAAAGACGAGTGGTGTAGGACACGTAGCTCATTTTGCATTCTGTTGTATCAGGTCCTTGACGCAATATTTCTGGTAATATTGAGACTTCTTAGAGAGTAGCGGATTGTAAAGGTTTAACCCCCAATAATGTGATGATTCTTTTAATATTATCAACCATGAAAGGTGGTGGTCTTTCAATTTGTTCAACAACTTAAGCTTCCCGTATTTTTCAAAAACTTAAGGCAGATATAGACTGACAGCTATTGTTTTCTTCCTCACCTTCTACCCTTATATCAGGGTAATTTCTTCTCAATTCCAAAAGGAGTTCCACATCATTCTGGGATTTTAGGTTTTCTGGAGAGATTTATTTGCTGAAAAGGGGTGCTTTCTGCACTCACTACATGCACGAAATTGGATGGAGGAGATTGTATAAGGGGAATAAGAGTGGAGATTTGGGTTCCTTTTTGCCAAAATATTTGTACGGCATGTTGTTGCTGCAACAACATGACCACTATGATGGATTTGCATGCCATCATATTAGTCCATTTGAAGTGTCAATGTTGACAGAACTGTCAGTGCAGTGTCATCACAAATACTGCAACAGTTAAGCAAATATAATCACATACGGTCACTCATCATATGTTTTATCATCAACAACTGATACCAAATTTGATAGCATTGGCTGATGAAGTTCCTAGAGCTATGTCTATATTCTCTTCTCAAAGGAAATTTTGGAATGGAAGATGGTATTGTGGGGGGCTCGAGGTCCTGCATGCTGCAGTGACGAGATTTCCTGTGTTCAACGCTTTATTTACAATGATATGTGTACAATTATAATGGCGTTATTGAGGCGCTTGAGTGCACCTATGCAACCGTTGCAAGGCGAATCTCCTAGGGTCTGCGAGAGCGACTCGGAACGGGTCGACGCCGATGTAGATGCCCGGAATGCTGCTGACTTCTATCGGGCGAGGTCAGACCTGAAAGGATGAACGCTGCTTCTTGGCGAAGGGAATGGGAGCGCCTTTCGGGGGGACCTTGCCTTCGTCTGCGGGCGTTGTTACTGGAGCGACGGAGGAAGCGGTGATGCGGATGGCAAAGAGCTTTCCTCAGCGCGTTATGGAGAGCCTTAGGTGGAGCTGATTCCCTGGTGGAATCTTCTGGCCGGGATGACGGCCTGTTTGACCGGGGAACTCGGCTGAGGTATGTGCGAGCGTCCCCTGGTCAGTAGCACAAGTACGCCCTGATTTGCCTTGAAGCACTTGGCTGTGGGTGAGTGCGAGCGTTCGCTGGCAGCGGAAGTTCGTTGTGGCTATGGGTACGCACAGAGTGCCTTCCATGCATCTGGGGGGCCCGGCTATGGGTACGCACGGGCGCTTCTCAGGGGGGAGGGGAGAGCTGTCCTGGCTATGGGTACGCACAGGACAAGCTCTGGCATTCTATCGGAATGCTGCGGTATTTATACCCGCGCCGCGCTCCGTTCCGGGCGTTGGTGAGGATAATCTTGCTTTCGTGGTCGTCTTGCTCTGGCATGCATCGATAACGGCAGCCTGCCGGACCGCGTTCGCGCCCTACAGTATACTAAAAAAGGTTTTGAAAATTCAAGTAATTTGTTTAGAAGTGTTAAGCGATAAACTTGTTTGCTGCAATGGAATATGAAAGTGCATTAATCTTGTTTGTATCCTGACTACATATCAAGACTGAGACAAAGCTTTGGGGTTTGTGACAGATGATAAGACATCTCTATGGATGTGGCAGTTTGCTTATTTGGTGATCTCAATGTGATCATTGATGTGGTGTTTATCCCAGCATTTGATGTACTTGCGCCTCGCATGGTCGCAGTGTTAGGTGTGAAGTGTTGGTATTAGTGGTATTGTCTTGTTACTGCCTTGTGTGGTTACTTCACTTGGATGTCAATGTGATGTAAATACTTCAGGTGTGTTCTTTTTCTGCTGATGTGAAGGAACATTAGTTTATTTGATATGTTCATAAGACTTTTTCTCATCTACTAAAGGGGGTTTTCTTTGATGTCATTCTCTATATACAAATGAGGCAGAAATTTGCCTTAAGTAAATGGAAGTGGTGGGATAGCTTACTTTAGTATGTGGCAATTGGCAGCTATGATGGAATGAATGATGATCTATTATGCTTTTTGGTTTTAAAAAACCAAGGTACTTTTGTAATTGGAAAAACCAAAAAGGTTTTGATTTGACAGGCTCACTTAGGAGTTCATAAATACACAGGTTACTTATAGGATACCTGAGGAAAAATTGAATGGTTTTTGCTCTATCCTGATAGCATGTTCAGCTCAAGAAATGTTGACAATATGTAGCTTTATCCCTTGATCTATTTAAAGCCTGAAATTTTCCTCACATTCATTTATTGAATGTCATGATTACCATGTCCTATACATTTTTTAACTGAAATGGTTTTCCATTGCTTTCTTCAGGGAATTGTGGAAATAGGAGGGACACATTTGATAATGTCAGAAGTTAGATTGGACATGATTCTCCGCTATAATAGAAGCTGGGAAGAATCAAGACTCATGTGGGCAGGGATGCTTCCCATAACTACATAAACCCTCCAATGGGCTCTTGGAAGAATATCTACCTGCTACTCCCTTTGTTCTCACATATCAAACTCTTCTTTCAGTATGCATAAAAATCTGGTGTGAACATCACACGACTTTCCTTATCCTAAAATATATATATATATATATATATATATATATATATATATATATATATATATATATATATCGGCCCTGCGCTGCTCTCGTCCCAGAACTTGTTATTTTAAAAAAGGACGAGGCGCGAGTCCAACACTCGAAAGCTGATTAAAATAAACAGTACAAGACAATAATTGACTCGTACTTACAATTTTGCTACGTCACTGAAAGTAACCGTGCAAGCTCGGTCGCACAGCCTGTGTGCTCCCTCCTAGCGGCCAAGCGCTCCCCCCCGTCCTCCCACAGTCGGCCCGGTAGCTCTCCCAGCGCGCTGTGATTGGTACGTTTAATTAATTTTTAATTGGCTATAACTTATTTATTTGACCTCGGATCAAAAAATTTCATTTTAATTTTTTGTTCGTCTCGGTTTGATCTATCTAGTAATATAAATTTCCCGAAACATTTTATGAACACCCGGTATATTAAAAATCCTGTTTCCATTTTTTTTCGAGTTCCTATTTTACCAACTTTTATTTTAAATTCATGTTTATCTCATGATAATAAATCATTTTTATTCTCATAAATTTTTTGTATCTTCAACCGTTTAGATTCGCGACCGATTTTGCGACCTTGTGACCAAACGGCTCAGCCGATTTTTACCAAAAGCTTCGCACTGCGTCCCCTACCTACAAATAACTTGCATACCAAATTTCAAGTCTCTAGGTCTTACGGTTCTCAAGATATCTTGTTTACTGACAGACTGACACACACACACACACACACGAACCAATGGCTCAAACCAACTTTTTTGGTGTCCTGAGGCTATATTTCGTCCAGAAATGTGAAAAACTGGGTAGGTCAAATTTCCGCCGATTACATTACTTTCCTTATTATAGGATAAGGAAAGTAAAAAAATGTTTAGCTGAATTGGTTAATTATACAACCCCAAAACAAAACGCCATATTCCAACCTATGACAATATATTTAAAAAAAAGGCTTTATACTTATACTGTAAAAGGAAGCGAGACATTCTTATAGTAAATCATGAAAAATGCAGCCTTGCTAATTGCGGCTTCTACTACTACACTGCACTGCATATGTCCATATTGATAATGATCTCAAGGCATGGTTAAGAATTTCTTAATTTAGCCTTCCTTTTTTTTCAAATGTAAATTACCCTGGAATCGAATTTTTTTGTTGGTGTAAAAGTTGAAAACTCCTTGGGAAATGAATTCATTGATTGATTAGCATGTTAGTATTGTAGTTCCAGATCATGTTTTTAAAGAATTAGGGAGCACCAAATATAGTGTCTAACTTTGGATTACTTTGAGCAAAACAAATATGGAATGGAGATTGGATGCTTCGATGCACGCATGCGTACTAATAATGGTGGTAGGGGACTGCTGCTAACGCCATTTAGTTAATGTAATAGGTTTTATTATTTTTTTTCTTGTCAATGGCTGGCATCTTTTGCTATAGATATGGGTATATATTTTTTCAAAATTTTTGGGATAACAATTTTTCAAGAAATGATTCTTCCATTTTTTCTTCAGATTTTACTTTAAAGAGCTTAATCGACCCATTTATAAAATGTAGACTGTATCTACTATATATTTGAACACAAATTAAACAAAGATAGCTTACACATTTGAACAGAAAGACAGCTGATATGAAATGTGGCGTTGCTAAATTCTGAGTGTACTTTTCGTTGCCTATCCTCAGGATCGTTTTGCATACCTTCCTTTTGTAATCATTTGTAAATAAACTGTTCCACGCTTCTACCTTACAAAAATTTGAGGGAAGGCCGGTCAAAAATTATTAGCCTAGGGCGCCAAAAATACCCTTTTGCGGCCAACCCCCCTTATATGTCTAAAGGTACAATTTTAGAACTGAGAGAATCAAGATAATAGTGGTTTTAGCTTGAATTTTAGATTTTTCAGAATACTTATGAAGGATTCTCACAGTTTTTGAATACCAAGACACTTTACAGAATGTTTTCTTTGGTTTTTTGGAAAAAAACTGTACCTGAGGATGAGAACTAGCTGCATTATGCAATTAAATGAATGCTTATCTATTATGATTGACGGTTTTGTACTTAAAAAGCTCCATTCTACTTTTTTCTAGGCATCTTTGGATTATATAACAAAATTGTCAGATCTTTGACATTATGTGTATACATGTCTTTCCCCTCCCTTTTACTATGTTTTGCTGCTCTCTATGAAGGTTTGTTACTGAAGTAATAGAAGGCTAAATCAAAATTAATTTCTAAATGCTGTTTTGCTTGCAACAAATATTTTGGGAAGTGTATAGTAACATTGTTATTTGCGTTTTACTTTAGGTCATCAAACTCCGGTCAGTCCAGCATGACAACAACAGGTTACAGGTCGCCTGGCACATTAACACTGCCGCAGCATGCCGCTGCTTCTGTCGTGGAAGGGCAATTGCAGCTGCGCTACAGTGGCGGTGCAGGTCTTCAAGCCGGCTACTGCCGCACGTGCTCTGTCTTTCTCACCCTCGAAATGCTGCCCTCTCTGCAAGTAACCAACTGGGACGTCCTTCCAGCTGAAACGTAATTTACTGTAGAAAAATTGCGGCAAGCTCCTTAAACCAAAATCACTTTGCCAGATCTTCTCAGTTTTATCTAGTGCTGGACATAGCCAACCTGACTTCACAAGAAATGGAGCTGCACTACACCCCCACAAAGCACATGCTAATCGAAGGCCACGAGAGCTGTAGAGTGCCCGTCCCAGTCAACCGCTGCCCTCTGTCCAAACTGACAAAGTTGTACATGGATCAGAACAGCGGCCTCGACGACCGCCTGGATCTGGATAAGATTTGCTCCGAACACATTGCAAACTTGGTGGATTTACGCTGGCAGTTGTTGTCGCTGAACATCAAAGGCAAGGCCACACTCAAGGGTATCGCCCTGTCCCCGAATATGTTGGACATCGTCCGTATGTCTCCTTTGAATTGGGGTTTGCCTAAACCATTTTTTATTTTGCAAGCATTGTTATGTAAAAATTATTTTAGATGTAAACATAAATGGGGAGGGACTGAAGCCACAGGAGGAAATCAACTGCGATGCTGGCGACTGCTTAAACGTGCGTGTTAGCATAAGTAATAGCCTAGAGAAGCCGTTGCGGCAGCTTATGCTCTCCATACAGTTTTACCAGGACCACCAAAATGGGGTGCACAATTATCGCCTCGAGACTCGTGTGGTTGTAATTGGCTGTGCCAAGTAAAGATGTTGATTTAAGATTACATAGTTTTACATAGTCTTTTTGTAGGAAACTTCTCCCAACATTGGAGCCACAAGGTAAAACTTGGCATGCTTGTAATGTGCTTTTTCTCACACCAGGCCAGTACAAGATGGACATACAGTGCTCTACGCCTGACAATTCCATGAATGCACCTGCTGTCGTGGCCACCACAGGTCACACTTGGAGGTACATCCCTCCTATAGATGTTAGTGTTAGTATTTAAATGAGTTTTTGTGTGTGTATTGTTAAAAGACATATTTATATATAGATAAATAAATAAAATGTGATAAAGCTCATACAGAAATAATTTGGTTGTTTAAAATTGATATATGTGATTTTCTAATTTTACTAGGACCTGTATAGTTCCTTTGTAATTGGGTTAATGTTTATTTTAAAGTTTATATTATCAAAATATGGCTAGTGTAATTTGGGATCTTGATTTTTTGAAATTCTGTGATACAATCTTTATATAGTGTAATAGTTAATAAGCAAAGCAATTAAGGCAGTCGGTATTCTCCTAAAGGCCAAACGAATGTTGAGACAAGTTAAGATGCAAGTGTACAAGACAAGTGTTGTAAACCAATACAGACTTAAAGTGTAGGAATGAGAAGTTTTGAAGAAAATTTATGGTGAGAGAACGACAAGAAGATTGGGAATGCAGAGGAAACGAAAAAGTGTTAGACCTGTATGGGGAAGTACCGATCAGCAGTACATAAAAGCCCAAAGAGTAATATGGTTGGGGCACTTAGAACAGTTTCAATAGAAGGAAAAATATCAAAAGTGTTTCTAAAGAAAGTGTCATAGGAAAAGAAACGGAGAGGTAGGCCATGTTTAAGATGGGTACAACAATTAAAGAATGTAGAAGAAAATAATGTACAGAATTGGAGGAAAGATATGTATAAGTTTTTTTTTTGTTACAAAGGAAATATAGAATGAAAAGCTTCACTCTAGCCGATATTAGATTAGTCCATATTAACGCTTAGGTTACCAATGGGATCAGTGTCGCATAGCGAATACAACAAACGCCTATGAGACAATAGCAATTCTAGAATTTTTGCTGTTTTAAGGAGGAAAACCACTGTTTCTCACTAGTTGCTTATCTATAAATGTGTTTTTAGCCTTGTGTTCAGCAGTTCACTCTTGAGCTCCACGCGCCATTGCAGAATATAATCAAAACTGGGTAAGTCTCATTGGTTTTCTCTGGTGGGCTAATATTGTCTCTGGTTGTGGTCTTAGGGTATTGAAAACATTTTTAACTTCATTCTCACGTCGACTTTTACTGCTGTTTTTTATTTAAATGATTTTCTGTAACCACTGATAAACTTTGTCTGGAATATAGTGACAGTGATTTGAAAAATACACCAGCAGGCCACAACTATTTTGTAAATATGGAAGAGGGTTTTTCAAAACACAACATGCACAGGTTTCGAAATCAGTAGTAATGGATTTGTTCACTGCATAATAAAGTCACAAAACGCTGTAGATTTTAAAGAACTACAACAAATATAAGAGGTGTAGGTTCAGGTTAGCATGTAGCAGTATGGTTGTCTACCCTTGCACTACACACTCAAATGAATGTTGCATAGAATAATCATTGTTACTAAACCACATCATTTTTACAGCACCATGTTGACCTACACCTGGTAATGAACATCCAGCGGATGGAGGAGGGCCACAACAACTACTTGACGATGCTGAGTCCGCTCGACTTCGAGCACCTCTCCTTACCGCATGAGTATGTGAACAATGAAATCCACGTCAGGGCAAGTCTAAACCCCACGAACACCCCCGGCTACATGTGCATGAAGTTTTCGCACTTATTCAGCTCGTGCTTGGCCGAAGACCCCCCGTTTTCAGCTTTCACGTCGACTCCGACAAGAAGCACAAAAACAACAACGGGGAGGCAGCCTCAGGGACGGAACTGCTGCTGATGTTGTACACGAGGAGCGAGTTGGAGTGCAAAACGCCCAATTTCATTGCGGTGGTATACACAAATATAAATTAGACAGTGCGGAAGTATGAAAAGAGTGAACTTGTAGACCTAAATTATAGTTATGGGATAAGATGACCTGTTTCTAGTGTAATAAGGGTGTCTTCACAAACATGTAGAGAATAAGACATTAAAATAAACTTAAGCCAAAGTTTCATGTAAAGTGAGGTCTTGATAGGTTCGATTTTTTTGTTTTTGAAGCTCCACGCCTTGTTCAGATTCTAAAAAATAAATTCTAAAGTAAGCTTCTGTATGTGATTTCATTATTTATTTAATTTCATCTTTCTCTCACCAATCATTTATACCATAATGTCAAGAAGTGACCTGTAAATGTAAATTACTTTTAGGAAGTTTCTCAATGAAAATCTCCAATTATACTCAATTTATTTATGTAGACTTATATTACGTGTAAGCAAATTTGATGATCATCTGTAGCGTTGTAGTTAATAAGGATTTAGAGCTTACATTTTATGTATAAATAATTGTAGTATAAATGAAAGAATTACCAAATAAAATGTTCTTCGTAACTGCTGTTGTTTTTTTTTAGTATAAAATAAAAAATTCTATTGTTACCCTAAAGAAAGTTAACATAGAACAGATATGAATAAATCACTTTAGCCTATTAAATTAAAAAACGATTATGGAAAAACATTGAAATAATTCTAATATATACTGCCATATAGATGAGAAATATCTTATATAAATATTCCCATAATATTCTCTCACTTTCAGATGTAGCAGTTTAGCTCAGTGTAATGAGCGTTTGGTTGTCATCCTACAAGACGCTTGTTCTATTCCCCACATCTCCATAGAAACTTTTTAAAATCTCTTAAAATTATAAATTAAATAGTAAAATAATAATATAATAACAATATTACAAAATAAAAATTAAATTATACAATACAAAATCTAATATAATTTTAACAATAGTTTATAAGATGTGCAAGAGATGGCGTCACAACTTAGATTATATAAATTTGAAATTTATAAATTACAATAAAGGCATAAACATTGTTAACAGCGTATTCATTTATTTATATATCCATTTATATACTACATAATTAGAAAAAATAAATTGTTCTTAATGCAATAATTAGAATTTTAATTTTTATTATAAAATACAGATCCCTGTAATAACGGCAAAATGCCATCTCCTTACGCTTCTGCGATCCTGATACAAATTTTCACGTTTGCCCGAAAATAGCCCTTATGAACACCCAAAATCTGCTAGCGAATTTGACCGGAATTTCTATCAGGATCACAGAAGCGCGAGGAGATCGTTTTATCGGGCGCTGCAGAAAATCCGAGCGCTCATGTATTGATTTTTAATTTTGCTCCGCGTCGCATAACGATCTCCTCGCACTGCTGTGATCCTGATAGAAATCGCGTTCTCGTTCGCTAGCAAATTTTGGGCGTACATAAGGGCGATTTTCGCTAAATTACCATCTCTTCTCGCTCCTGCGATCCTGATGCAAATTGCGGTCTAATTCGCTAGCAAATTTTTGATGTTCATAAGGGCGATTTTCGGGCAATCGTGAAAATTTGTATCAGGATCGCAGGAGAGAAAGGAGATGGCATTCTAGCGAAAATCGCCCTTATGTACGCCCAAAATTTGCTAGCGAATTAGACCGGGTTTTCTACCAGGATCACAGAAACGCGAGGAGGTTTTCCGTTTCGAATTTGACTAAAATTTCAAATATTTGAGTGGCTTTTTTAATAGTCCTATTATATGGGGGAGGGAGGTTTAAGCCTTTTGTGCTCCTGATAGCTAAGCTACGACTGTCATCATTGATAAAGTCAAATTTTAATGATTTTTTTGTCTTACTACGTGAAAATTAATTTGAAATCTGAGGTACATGAAAAAGCTAAATTAAATGAACATTATTTTTTATCTACTATTGAAATATTGTTATCAACAACTATTCAAATGGAAAAATTATATTTCCGTTACGAGGATTTGAACCATAGAAATCCAGACGGGAAGCAATCGACAGCTCCACCACGCCAAACCGCCACATGCAATATTATTTTCATATCATAAACTCTTTCGTACAAATATAATTTTTAAAAATAAAATTAACTTTATAATTTATATTAATAACTTATTATAGATTTTTACATTTTATAAATTATTTTAGCCTTCACGATCCTGCAAATTAACCATATTAGCTATTTTATCAGACATAGCTGCTTTTAATTAATCAAACTTACTTTAAGCATCATTAAAGTTATAAACGATTTTAGTTTTTTTTTAATTATTAGAAATATGCAAAATACGTTTATTATTAAAGTATAAACTAGAATTCTGTTCTAATTACTAATTATTTTTAATGTCCACCTTGTACTGCTATCTAGGCCTATATTAATTAAATACGTTGAATGTCATTTTCTAACAAAATATATAATTGCAATAAATTATTATTCAGCAACTTAATCGTCATGTTTATTTAAATTTATTTTTAATACACAAATTAACTATAATTACAGAAATCTGTCAGCGTTATTTTGCCATTTATGAAGAGCTCATATTTGAAATGTTTGTAGTACAACTTATTTTCAGACCTTTACTTTTAAAAATTTGCACATTTATTATATAATCAACATTAATAACACGTTAATAATTTTATAACTGTCTAAGAATTTTTAATTATTCAAAAATTAATTTTTCTTAGCTTAATTGTGTTACTGTAATACAGATGGTACGGCACCAATAATTTTTTTGTATCATTAATACATATTATTGTATTCAAATTTCAATTTGTTTAAGTTAATGGTAATATAACAAACATACTTATTACATAAATTTAGTTTATTGTTTTTGTGTCCTAATCTTAAGAGCTTCTTTGTGCTGCTCCGAATAGGAGTATTAATCAAATATTTATTTTTAATGAGACAGATTTATTATTACAATAAATTAGTAATTTTTTTCTGATATTAATAATATAATTATTTAAACCAAATAAATTATAATTAAAAATATTTGTTTAACTCTTTATAGTGTTTTAAATTAATTTAATGCAACTTATTCGGAGATTGTTATAATAAAACACAACATTGAAAAATAACGCACTTTATTTCACAACTGATGTTAACAACATGTTGGTAAGTTTTTGGCTGTATAGTATTTTAAAATATAAAAAAAAATAAACTAAAAAATTTACATTGCTGCTATTGTAGTAAAAGAGGCGCTATAACAATTTTCTTATGCTAAACGTAAATATAATTATATTAAAATAAGCTTAAGTTAGGAAAAGATAGAAAATATATTTATTGCAAAAGCACAATTAATGCTATTGTTTTTATAAACAAATTACAAGGTCAGCTTTGTGTTGCCGTCTATTCGAGTCTTAATAAAATAAAATAAATACATTCAAGTCTAAAAACCTGTTTTCATATAAATTTACAATAAATTAATATTAAATCATTTTATAGTAAATTTATATATCTTAAAACAAAATATTATGTCACTGCCATCTATGAACAGTTTGGTTAATTTTCTACATTGTTTTAGATTCCTGTAATGTGACTTATTTACATTTATTACAGGTACCTGGATTCCTCGCAAAATGTGTACATAATATATAATTAAGATTAGCTTTTAAAAATATATTAGATGAATTTATTAAATACAATCAACATTAATAATAATAATACATAAACAAATTGTTTTTATTCCTGCATGTAAATGAAATTTAAAAACTTAGGATGGAAGTCGGAGTATGTAGTTACATGAAATTATCTTACATTACTCTCTTCTGGTTGTATTTAACCATTTAATGTACAAGCACTGTGACTAATCTCGACAAAGTTTGGTACTTTTTGAATATTGTATTCGAGTATTCTTTGTACATGTGTGAATATTATCAATTTTTATGTATAGTAGAGATCAGAAAACATCCATGGCATGATTCACATCACAACCGGTAATAAAAATAAAATAACGCAATTTTCTGTAATTTAAAAGTCCAGGAGGATTATTACTGTGTACCAATTCTCAGTACATATCCTGCAATTACTTGAAGCCATTGGTAGATTTACTGGTTGATGTGAACGAAGTATAGAATATTAGATGCTCAGATTGCCAATTTATGCAACTTACAGGCTTGAGAAGAGTCTTTTCATCAGATTGAAATAATAGGGTGATCGATTAGCTGTGTAGCCGTGCATGCAGACTATTTTGATTATATCATCTGACTCTGTTCGGAACAGCAGAATTGGGGAAGGCACCCACATACAGTTGATGAGCTCCAAATGGACGTGGTAGGTATATGTGGATGCTACAGCAGTCTAATCCCAATATATAAACATATGTAAGGATTGTTGTGTGCTGATGTACCATTTCCAAATGGCTTGTGGGAGGAAATTTTTGATCGGAGCATACTTTATATGTGCCACTTTTAACACTTGAACACCAGTGGCTCTGTGTTTGGGTGTAGAAGTCCCGTTGTTTAATTATAATTGAAAGTTCGCCAAAAACATATTTTCCAAAACGAAGATACACAAAACTGATTCTGGCAGAAAACTCATGGATGTCTGTGGTGTCTTAGATCTAAGTTTGATATTAGTAGATAAATTGATCCATTACGGTCATGGTGCTAATAATACAGATGACGAAAGAGAAACTGTTACTTATGCGCCGAATCAAAATCAACAGCAGAAATTGGAAGTATGGGAACGTAAAATACAGAGAAGAATATTTAAAAGCAAAAAGGCAGAAATGTAGGGTAGGAAAGAGTAACGAAATTAAACGTCTGTGTAGAGAGACCAGAATAACAAATTAGTTAGATCATATTGGTAGACTCAATAACAACAAAATATTTGGAGATACTTTCACAATAAAAAATGCAGAAATCAAGGAATAAATCGACAAGCTTGGAAAAAATATTAGATATGAATTTAAAAAGTTTCGACCCACACAATACAATTTATTACATTAACTCGGTATTTTCAGGCCAGACTTGTATATGTGCATGTGCGATTTAATACAAAGAGAAGCGTGCGTATTTTTTAATTATCTCTGTATGTGTGCTAATTTGATCATTACCTATTTTACAAGTTTCTGTTTGAGTTTGTTACGATAAAAACGTACGGAGATCTCACAACGTGTAAGCGAGTGATAAGCGGTTATCGTTGTGCGCGAGTGATATCTGGCGGTCAAGTTCACGGCCGTAAGTTATCGCGTAACAATGTTTCGTGGGAACACCAATACAACCTACGTCTAATGAGCCATTTCAGGAAAATAGCGCGAGACCGGAGAATGAACAGGCGCTTTATAATGTTTGGAAGAATTCCGAGTATAAACAAAATTGCATAGTTGCAAATTTAATGCAAGACAGCAGCAACTCGCAAATATGCAGAAAATGCATGCAGAACTAGAAACCAAATGCAAGGGATTAGAAAAAAGTCTGGAACAAAGTTCACCAGTTGAAAGAGAAAAAGAAAAATCGGTTGAATACTTCACTGACGAGGAAGAATTAGCCAAAAAGACCGAATGGATAAGGAAAAAAAAAAGAAAAATGAATATGTCACTCACCCCTCACAACTCAGTTCAAGAGTTTTAGAAAAAGAACAATCAAAACCAAAAAAGTACCGCAACCGCCTCCAATAATAGTAGACGGAGTTGGAAATTTTAACACAATCCATGACCTCAAAATTAAAATTATTAATGATAAAAATGTCACAATCAACGTCAAGCTCTTACCAAGACATTATATAAAAAAAATTATTCATGGTACTCCTATGAAAATAAGCAGAAACGATCAATTAAGGTAATGACCATCAATTTTCATAATTCTTGCGATCATGATAAAATAACAAAGAATATGAGAAGAAGAGGATATAAACTTCTTGAAGTTACTAGAAAATTGAAGTATAAAACAAAAAAGCCACTGAACATGTTTATGTTGTCGTTTAGAAACGATGAAGATATTAATACAATCTTCAGCATAACCGACATCATGGGTATAAGAGTTTAAATACAGCCAATTAGAAAATCAAGATTAGTGCCGCAGTGTAAACGATGCCAAGCTTATGGACATACACAGAGGTACTCCGCTAAAGAACCCAGATGTGTGAGATGCACTAGGAAACATCTCACAGTGGATTGTGAAAAGCCAAAGGAGGCAGCTCCAAAATGTGTTCATTGTGGAAAAGGACATTCAGCCAACTATCGTGGGTGTGTAGTAGTAAAAGAAATACAAGAAATTCAGAACAGGCAACTCAAGAAACCTAATCTACCCAAACAACCTCAAAGATCCACTTAATCTAAAACAAACACGGCTTTAACACAACAAGGAAGTGGATCTAAGAACAAGGCCTACAGCCAAGCAGTGTCTGATAAAACAGATAAACATGATGAGAAAAAAACAAATGAAACGAATTCCTTCTATAAATAATGACGATAGCATATAAAATCCCCTAGCCGCCGGTTTCCCCTGGAAAAAACAAAAGAGACAGCCAAATTTGACATACAAAGCCGAATTCGTGATCAGAAATTCAAGAATACCAGTACAAGTGGCCTAAAAAGTAGAACCTTTCATTTTAAAAATCTATACACAGTTGAGAAAAACCTTCAAAACTCCCTTATAATACATAAACACGGATCCCCTAGCCGCCGGTTCCCTCTGGAAAAATCAAAAGGGACAGCCAAATTTGACGTAAAATCCGAATCCGCGATCAGAAATTCAAGAAAACTAAAAAATAGCCCCTTTCACATTTATATGACAGGAGCTACATTTAAGTGGGAGAGAAGGTAGGACTTGCACTTTTTACAAAGCGCAAAGCGAATCCTTACCATCCCATGCATAGAAGCAAACTTAATCAAGGCCGCGAGGCGGCCTTTAAGTTATAGTCTAGTCAATCATTAACAAAACGCTGCAACAAATATTAAAGAAGCTAAATAAAATCTGAGCGTATTTCCGAATTAGAATATCATGCACAAGGAGCGATCCTTAAAACTAAAAATGGCTAACCAGTTAAGAATACTGGAGTAGAATGCTAATGGATTGGTGCAACAACAAGAGTTGCAAGCAGTCCTTGACATAGAAAAAATTGATGTATGCCTCATGTCTGAGACCCATTTCACAAAAAAGTTATACAACAAATATAAAGGATTTAAAGTCATATAAGCCTCCCGGATAATGCAGCAAAAGGAGAAAGTGCAATTATCATAAAGGAATCCATCTTACACCATCAGGAAATAGGATACCAAACAGTGAAAATGCAGGCCACAACTGTAGGCACTAAAACTAAATTATATGAAATAATGGTCACGGCAGTATATTGCCCACGAAGACATGCTATAAAGAAAGAACAATATGTAAATTTTCTCAATAGTCAAGGAAATGGATTCATCATTGGAGGTAACTTTAATATAAAGCATCAAGGTTTACCACATCTAAAGGTAAGGAACTTTTAGCAGCGGCAATACAGCTTAAAATCAACCGGTAGGCCAACGTACTGGCCTACTGATTTTTACTAGGAGCATCTGTTCGCACTACAAATTTTTAAATTGTGTTATAGATTTTCATTTTCTGAGAAAGATAAAACTCTATTTAGCATCATATTTAGATCTTGAATAATGTTGATGTTTTACTATGTTAATAAAAGATACCTCTAATTTATGGTGTACCTTCTTGCTATTCAAATTTGATCTTGTTGAGATTTGGTATCAATCTGTTTAGAGAAATAGTCAAGAAAGATGTTACGATCAGCAATAAGAGTATTGGTGTTGTTAAATATAGTCAATGTTAGGTTCTCCAACATATTGAAACTTCTTTAGCAAAATAGACCTCGTAGTTGTAGAGCACTCTGAGGGATAAGACCCCTGGATTGTTGGCATTTCTGTCTCTTAATGAAAGACTGCGCTTACAAAGTTTCACAGAGCACTAAAGATGATTCTTCTTTTCAGAACCAAACTATTAGAAATGCATACAAAACTGTGTTCTTTAAGTATTAGCTATCTTATCGCTTCTCTAACATCAATAAGCAGAAAATCTTTACTTTCCACTATAGAAATTTTTTGAACACATTGCTTAAAAGCAAAAAGAAAAGCTGTTGTAACTAACCCTCTAAAGCACTCACTACAAATAAATATATTTATGCTAAATAAAAAAAAATGCTTTATATGAATGGTTTACACAACGCAACAGTATGGTCGACACCACACTCCACTGTCTTCACAAAACCTGCCAGAGCCACCTACAATCACGAATTAACAAAGCTTTTCTCTACTAATAAAAATTCTTACCTTCAAGGGGAAAGGTTGATCCTTTTCATCGCTTAATCCCAAACAGCAATTCCTATTCCGGCCCCATGTGTACAAATCCCCATAATTAGTGACTGCACACATATGACTCACCCCGCAGGCTACAGACACTACCCGAGTATCTGGCTGGAAATCATTTATTCCAAACAACACAGATGGGATCTTAACGGGAGTCTTAGAATGGTGCACTCTAGGGCCTACTCCAATTAGCCCGTATCCCCATGTGTACACGCAACCCTCCTCTAAAATAGAAAAATATTTCATCAAGCTTCCAAAAGTCGGACATTACCATTTACAACAGCACAGAACGATCCACCTGATGCTACATCTTTGATTCTGCCCAAAGGCTGACACATCATTACGTGTGTCGGACTGCACACTTGCTGCAAATCCCCTTTGCTAGAGAGTTGGCTGTATTCGGTGTTCCCCCATCCAAATACATCTCCTTTATCTGCAGATACATTCAGTGTCAATATCAATATTAACTAATTTTCACTATCATATGCTAACCACTTAATGCTAAAACGAAATCCGACCTGCATGCTAATTTAATAATTTTCTCTGTGGAGATATCACCCAACACTCTTGTAAACTGCGTTTCGCATTTATAGTGGCCTAGCCCAGTTTGGCCATCTGCGCCCCAGCCACACGAGTACACACAACCATCTTCAGTGATAGCTAGACTGTAAAATCACTTTTTAGACTTCTCTACAAACTACAATATCCTATTTGTACCTGTGATCCTGACCGCATTGAACATCTACGACACTTTTGCCATCAATATTTTTAATGTGATCAATAAATTTGCTCCCACTGTACTTCTCATCAGGGATTATACTTCTGCCACACTGCCCGTATGCATTGTTGCCGAGAATGAACATTCCCTCGTTCGTCAGAATTATAAGATGCGTTCGCCCTGCAGAGATCTTTTTCACTTTGGCTTTGCTCGAGTCCATAAAGGGTAAGTGGATGGGTTGTGGAAGAAACAATACTTCTAACGGGTTGCCGGAACGCACTTCATGGCACCCCATTTGGGAGTCGGTGTTCAGCCCCGTTCCGTATACTTTAGCGTCCGCCGAATTAACGCCAAAGACGGTGAATCCAAAGCCGCAAGCAACTGACGTAACCTGGGATAATTTTGATGTAACTTTTCCATGATTCCTGTTAAGCTTTTTACCTCATAGCGCTCCCCAAAGCCAGACCTCTTCGGGCGTTTAATCTCGCTAATCTGGGATATATCTTTATTTTTATACGCCAGACCAAGCGCCCCAGTCGACGCAGAGCCCCACACAAACAGCCGGTTATAGGACTCCTTGCTTACGGAATAATCAAAGACTGCAACAGGGGAATGTAGACTTTTAACAAGGTGCGAACTTACTTACTTGGTAGCTTAGCAGCCTCTTCCGGGTTTGGGGGATACTTCCGCTTTGTGCTGTAAAATTTCACGTTGGCGTTTATAGTATTTAACAATTTCTTTCCTATAGTTAAGCGCGTTTTCGACATTTTTATATTTTGAAACATAAATTAGATGAGGTTAGGATCTTGAGAGATACTGGATTCAGTGCTGCCAATCCCTACGTTATTAACTGTCTAATACATACAGTATGCTACAATATTATAGCTACGTTATTTTATATTCATATCATTAAAAAATATATGTAAAACTGAGTTGAAAGCACACACTTTAACAAAGTAGAAATGAAAAATATGGTTTTTAATCAACATATATTTCAGTAATGAGAATAAATACGTTGTTTTATAAGCTTATTAGAGAAAAAAACATTGATTAATATGTAAAGGATGTAAAAAAAAGAAAGATGGCGTCACAAATGCCGTCAGTTACATTGATTTTTTTTTAGATTAGAGCATAATTTGGGAGAAATCGTTTCTATGATGTCCATCATAGTTGCAGATGAAATGTCAACTTTCTAAACTTTAACCAAGGTTTAATACCCGGAGAACAGCCAGTATATTATTCCAATGGTAGACTTCAAAAGCCGAAAGATGTGATGGATGTAATTTTGCTGTCCAAGGCTAACACAAGTTAAAATTTGGATCAACAAATGCGGTCTTAAGACAAAAAACTGCAGCAGACCAGAATCAACCCCGTGTAACTACTGCAACTCAAAATTGGGTTTTCGATTGTAGAAAAATATTTCTTATTATTCTTCAACTATAATTAGTCATTTTAACGACATATAAGTCTCACAACTAAATCCACTCTTTGTAAAAGAATGATAAAAGATTAGGCAAAAATTGAATTCTATTTTTTGCAATCTATTAATCAATTTATTTTGACATTAATAAATCTAAGGGTAATGTCTATACCCACAATTAAAATATAGAATACATCAAAAATGATGTACAAAAAAACTATTCAATATTCTAATTATTATTAATGCATGCAACAGTAAAAAAATATTTCAACAACTTTACGATAAATTTGAATTGCTTTGTAAAGTACTAAATGGTCATACATACTTCGCACTGTGATTCAATTGCATTATATAAAAAACAAACGCGTAAGCAACTAAACATTTTTTATTAACGGAATTACAACTACACTGTTTTTTGCTTCCTTAATAACAGTCCATCTACCAAAGCGATGTTCACTTCCAACGGCCACTATAAGCTGCTTCCCATCAGCCGAGAACGTCATATCATTAACAAAACCTGTCACTGCAACAGTGAAAAGCGCTGAGATTGTCCGAAAATTGTCGCCCAACTTCCACAGCCTCACAAAGCCGTCTGAGGAAGCAGACGCAATAAAGTCTGTGTTCAACAGCGAGGCTACCGAAGTAATCCAATACGCTTGCGAGTTTCCCAAATCAAATCCATGTGCTTCCTTCACCGTGCTCAATGGTTTCTTTTTCATAGCTGACCACACACACAGCTGTCCATCGTCTCCCCCAGACACAAAATTCTGTTCATTGATCAAGCGCACTACGTCTATGCTACCTGAGTGTCCGTTATAAATCAGTTGTGACTCCTCTGCAATTTTCCATATCCTTATCGTAGTGTCACGCCCTCCAGATGTTATTGCACGCTCCCGAGCCAGTGCATCAATAGCTGTAATGACATCCTGGTGCCCATAGAGAGTCTCCACATAGGACATCTCATCCAATGACCAAACTTTCACAGACCGATCCTTGCTGCAAGAGTACAAAGTGTGCGTGTCACGTCGGAAGGTTAAACCTGTAACGGCATTGCGATGGCCTTTTAACAAGCCTACGTGTTTTAAAGTGGTGGGGTCCCAAACTTGGATGTCATTGCTAGCATCGCCCACAGCTAAAAATTTGTTGTCCGAAGATATAGCTATAGATAAAATTTGTTTGGCGTGACCCACTGTCTCCTTAACTGCAACAGAGTTGTGCTTAACGAAAGGTATGCTGGCAACTTTCTTGCTCTGCTTTAATGACCATTTCACGATACTCCCATCTTTGTTGCCAGAAAAAATAAAATTATCATCAGAAGATAAGCAGATGCACGTTACGGTGCTCCTATTCTCCTTGCACTTCAAAATGGCTATGTTATCCACGTCTGCACCCGTGTACTGGTCGGCGACTGACGAGCGCAGTTTCCCTACCTGCTTTAGATAGTCTGTTTTCAGCCGCTTTGATATCACGTCTCCGTTGAGCGCCTCCTTGTCTTCTAGCCGCTGCTGTTCCTCCTTCTCGATCTCCTCCAGGTAAACTTTAGCCAGGCGCAGCTTCTTCTCCTGCGCGGTCTCGTATTCATCCTCGGAAGAAGAAGGTGCACCTTTGCACTGGCGGTTTTCCTCTTCTTCGCTGCTGACTTCCTCGTCCTCTGCTTTTGACAGCTGCTTCTTCGGCGTTCGTTTGACGCCTCGCTTTTGGGCGTACTTGCTCCTAGAGCTTTTGTTGACCGCGTGTTTTCCCTTTATGAAGAAGGACGACATATCTTAAGTTGGTGTCGTTAATAGAAAGATGTTTCGAATGCACGTGTGAGAAGTTGTGCATGAGAACTTTGAGGTTAGGGCGATATTTATGTTTGAAGCAGCATTGCCATGTTTCCAAAAATATCGCGACGTTGTTAGTTTTAGCATGAATTTAAAAATATTAAGAAAACGTTAATTTTTGTACCATTCAGATTTATAAGAACTCTTTAAGGGCTGTTAAATTTGCAGAAAATTTTATAATTCTCTGTGTTAGTACTTTAATGGTTTAGCATCCAATTTATCAGTGTGATTGTAGTCGACATTGGGTAAATTATTAAGGAATTATCTCCGAAGTATTCTTTGGGGATATGAAAAAGCCCCATTTGACATGTGATTTATGAATGTCTTTCTATGCTTTTATTTTCATCTCTTTATAAACAATGAGGATAGCACATAAAATCTCCTAGCCGCCGGTTGCTTCTGGAAAATTTAATAAAACTAGTGTAAGTGGCTTAAAAAATAGCCTTTATTTTAAAAATCTATACACAGTTGAGAAAAACCTTCAGAAATCCCTTATAATACATAAGCACAGATTTCCTAGCCGCCGGTTCCTCCTGGAAAAAAAAACATGGGGCCGGCGAAATCAAATATCTGGAAAATTATTCGACATAGAATTTTTTCGACTTCATTTTCGAAATCAGCGTAAAATTTCCTATAAGAATCCATTTTCAAATTTTAAAAAATCCATAATTTTGTGACAGCGACAGACAGACATATATAGAATTCAGTAACGAACTTTTTTTTTCGTTAAACAGCCAAATTTGACGTAGAATCCAAACCCGCGATCAGAAATTTAAGAAAACCACTACAAGTCGTCTAAAAAAATAGCCCCTTTCATTCTACAAATCTATACACAGTTGAGAAAAACCTTCAAAATCCCTTATAATACATAAGCACAGATCCTCTAGCCGCCGGTTCCCCTAGAAAAACAAAAGGGACAGCTAAATTTGTCGTAGAATCCGAATCCGCAATCAGAAATTCAAGAAAACCAGTGCAAGTGCCCTAAAAAATAGCCTCTTTCACATTTATATGCCAGTGGTTACATTTAAGTGGAGAACGTAGGGTTTGTACTTTTTACAAAGTGCGAAGCGCCTCAAAGCACACCGTTGGAAAGCTTTACCATCTCATCCATAGAAGTATACTTTAACAAGGCCACAAAGCGCCCTTTGTTATAATTTTCTATTAAACTAAAACGCATTGTGGCCTAGTGTCAGACAAGTCAAAATCAACACATAGACATAAAGGGCCATAGCTACAGGCCTTGTAATTGCCTTATATAAGTTACAAAATATTTCCAGAGGTCGCTTTTTAATGCGAGTGAATTTGTAAAGTCTATCTCCATTCAAGAATAAAAATCCTATTCGAGGTTCCCCCAATTAATTGAAAACAACATTTACCTAACATTTATAAAGTAAACATTAATGGTGACATCTTACAGATAAAATAAAAAGAACTCTTAATAATTAAAATAAGTCTTTATTAACAATTAACTTAAAGTGATAGGTTTTATAATAGCAAGCCTTAAATCATAATCAAAATTATTCGCCTCTACTTATTACTTTGCACCCAAGGATGCTGCAGAACCTGCTCCAAAGTTATTCTGTTGTTACAGGTGCGACGTAACAACTGCAAGAAAAACTAAAGTCTGTTGTGTTCTGCTAAATTTCCAATGTCGTACCTTAGAAATCAGGTCAACAGCGCCAGCAGGCATGTGGGTAGGGTACTTGATATCTACGCGCTGAATGCGCTTGTAGGTTTCCTCATTCGACTTGCTTTCAAAGGGCGGGCTGCCGACCAGAAATTCGTAGCACAGGATGCCTGAAATACATCATAAAACCAAAACTTTCTTGCTAAATAAAATATATTGCACCTAAGCACCAGTTGTCCACATATTTTCCGTACACCCGATGCTCAACCATCTCTGGCGGTAGGTAATCGAGCGTACCGCACATGGTGTTGCGGCGCAGGGACGGTGCATGCACTGACCAACCAAAATCTGCCAGCTTGATGTCATCATTTATTGAAAGCAACAGGTTTTCGGGCTTGATATCGCGGTGAATGACTTTCTTTCGGTGGCAGTAGTTCAGAGCGTCTGCCACTTGGTAGATATATTTGGCTGATCTAGGTGGGAAACAAAAGAATAACTGCGCAACTGCTTTGAGTAGATACATACAGATGCTCGTTGAAGTGGCCTTCGGGGCTGGACTTCAGGTGTTTGTACAGTTCCCCCTTTCCGGCAAACTCCAAAACCAAATAAATGCGGTAATCATCATGGAAATACGTTAGCATTCTCAGAATGTTCGGGTGTCTAAAATGTACAAAAGAAATGTAACTTAGAAAATTTAATCGTGTTCTGTGACCTACTTTAAGTGCGACTGAATTTCAATCTCCCTAAGAATCTGCTTTTCGACGTGGGCCTTCACTATTTCGCCTTTTAGCAAGGTCTTCAAGGCGACTATGTAGCCGGTCTTCTTTTCGCGCGCGATGAATACTCGCCCAAACTTACCTCGCCCTAGCCTCGAACCCAACTCGAAGTCGTTCAGACTCCACTTGTACCTGCATAGGGCGGTGTATATTCGAGCTACTGTTGATAATCTAACTTACTCAGGGTTTTCATAAGCCTCATGGGACATGATTTTTACTGCGAGGCCTCGCGTGCCCTCGCGATACTCCTCTGGGATGTTCCTGTTTGCCAGGTACTCCTCTGCTTGTTTTTGGAGACTTCTCGACATTCTTGTGGTGTATGTGATATAATTAAAAGCAAAAATGAACTTAACTACAAACTGACAGCTACAACCGTTAAGTTTCAAAGTTTTAAACGTGAACAGTGGTGCCACAATAAAAAATGGTACCGACATAGAGAACTATATACACTTAAAGTCAACAATAAAGCTGTTATCCAATCTATTATGATAATTATTATTAACTAATTAATAAGGTAAAGTAAATGCATTAACCCATTATTAGTTTTAAATGATTAGTTATTGTGAGTTACTAACTTCTTTGTATCGTGGAATGATACTCTCTAATCTCAAATTGACGATAGAAAAGGTATGGTAATGTCAGCAAGTAGTTTTTTGAAGAAAAGCTTTTCAAACACTACCAAGTAGGGGCAGAAGACTAATTGGTCGATAGAAAGTTACTTGTTCTTAGGTTTTTATAGATTTGAGAACTATTATTGTGTGTGCACTTATTAAATGGGGTAATACAAAATACTTAGCATACGATTATACGGCTTCTTTAGTAGCATCTTCAGTAGTTTGCCAGTTATAACATCATAACCAGGTGTTTTGTGTTCGTTTAATTTTAATAGCTCAGATCGCATCTTGGTAAAAAAGACTTGTTAGGAACTTGTGTCCAAGAATGTTTCAATAGTTTTATCTGACATGAGTGAGTTGTAAGATTAAAATATAGCAACTAACTGATTCATAAAGGTATCGGCTTTTTCCACATTAGATTATGCTTAACTACCATTGGGTTTCCGCATGGGAGGGTTTTTTTCCTAGGGGAGAAATCTTCCTAAGACGCCCCCACGCCCGTGCGAAGTGGTGTGCCGGATTCTTACCGGCTAAAACTCCCCTTTTTCGCCACGCATGTTCCACCCGGCACTATCTACTTGGACATTCTTCAGGTGGAACTGGCATTTCTTGTTTACCTTCCTTGGTTTGCTCTTTCTTCTTCCTCTTTTTTCTTCATTATTTGCTTGATGTATCCATGCATGTGATTCCAGTTTTCCGCGCTTTCCAGTATGGAATCTATTATATTCTCTATGTTTATCTGTTTTCCGGTTTTTAGTTCCAGACTCGTTCGTTCCCGATTCCATCTGTTACATTGGAATACCGTGTGTTCTGGGTCGTCTCTTTCTTTGCAGTATATACAATTTTCGTTTTCTGCCTTTTCTATTCGGTACGTGTACGTGCTGAAGGATCCGTGGCCCGTTAAAAATTGTGTCAGGAAATATACCGACTTTCTGTGCTTATACTTTATCCACAGCTCCACTGACAGCAGTAGTCTTCTTGTCCATTTGGCTACCGTTTCTATCTTGCCATTTTGCGATGGTGATCTTTCTTTCCTCCTTTCGTACGTCTTTCTCTCCCCTTCTGTGTTGATATATCATCGCTCTTTCCTCTATTAACAAGTCGATGAGTATTACTGCACTTATTACACATAGTGTTTCTGTGGAAGCCGTTCTATACGCGCTTGCTACCCTTATGGTCATCTGTCTTTACACTCTCTTTGGCATTTTTCGGTATTTGTCTATTTCTAGTACGCCGTACCATGTTGGCGCCATGCACCACACCATGTAGTATTTCACGTTTGTGGCTGCTTATACCCCCAATATTTGGCATTAATTTTGTCAGTGCCCTCACTGATTTTTCCGCTTTGTTGGTGGTCTTTCTTACATGCTCTCCGAATATTAGCTTATCGTCAATCCGTACTCCTAGATATTTTCCTGCTTTCCCTGGCCTAATTTGATGTTTTCCAATCTCAAAGATTATATCGTCTCTTTTCCTGGGGCCTTACAAAATAATCGCTTCGCCCTTGTTTGGCGCTATTTTGAGACCGTCACCTTTCATCCACTTTCGTATGATATACAGTGCGTTGTTTATGCTGTCTACGAGTGCGTCCTTTTTTTTGCGCGTTAGCCATCAGGACTAAATAATCTGTGTACGACACTGTGCTACATCCTGTTGGAAGTGTTAGCCTTAGGACCTCGTCGTATAAAACATTCCATAGTGTTGGGCCAAGCACTGATCCCTGTGGTACACTCTGCGTCACGTTTATTCTCTTTTTTGTTATTGTTACTTCTCGCTTACTCAGGTAACTTTCTATAGTACTCACTAGATATCCGCTGATGTTTAGTTTGTTTAATCTCCTGATTATGTAACTCCATGCAGCCGTATTAAAGGCGTTTTGTACATCGATCATCACCATTACTACCTATTTTGCTGTGCGTTCCTTAGCTGTTTCTACTACTCTTTTAATAGCGTCGACCGCGTTTTTTCCTGAAACCAAACGGTCTTTCGGATAGCCCGTTTTTCTTGTCTAGTTCTTCCTCTAGTCTTTTCATGATCATGTGTTCGTACAGTTTGCCTATGGTGTCCAGTAGGCAGATTGCTCTGTACGTTTGCGTCGCATTGTTCGCTGCCTTTTTTGGTAGTAACGCTACATTTGCCTTCTTCCAGTTGTCGGGGAAGCTTTGTTCCTGTAGCAGAATTTCTTGAGGTATGACCTTTATTGCTTGTTTTATTGTTTCAGGAGTTGTTCCATCCGGTCCTGGAGCTTTTCTTTCCCTGAGTCTCTCGCCTGTTATTAGTAATTCTTCCATTGTGAAGGGTTTGTCTATATCCGTTCTCTCTCTTTTCTTCCAATTGTCTTGCCTTTGGGGAAAAAGCTCGTTTGTTATTCTGATTTTTTACAGGTTGTAAGGTTGGAGTGCTTTCTTCATGTATCTGGTTGCAATTTGGTAACCTTGCCCCCATATGTCTTCTTCCAATTTTCTGCACAGTTCGCGACAGTGTTCGAGTTTTGATTTTTCTATCGCTTTCCTATACTTCCTCCTATTTTCTTTGTATTATTACTTTCCTTATCCTATAATAAGGAAAGTAATGTAATCGGCGAAAATTTGACCTACCCAGTTTTTCACATTTCTGGACGAATTATAGCCTCAGGACACCAAAAAAGTTGGTTTGGGCCGTTGGTTCGTGTGTCTGTCGGTCTGTCAGTAAACAGGATATTTTGAGAACCGTAAGAGCTAGAGACTTGAAATTTGGTATCTGATGACGTACAACATTTTTTCTGGGGTTTGAACCCTCGTCGTATTGGAATAACAGATCTTTAACTTTTCTTTGCTGCTCAAAACTTATACCACTGCAGGATGTGGCGATCACTGATTTCAGTTCATCAGGTAGCTTGCTTGATGTTGTCTGCCGATTTCATAAACAACTGAAGAAACCGAGGTAATATAGCCGAGGATCGTGCCTTCTTACAGCGTCCAAGGATCCCTCATACTTGATGAACTTATTAGATAGCTAGCAAACCAAGTTAAGGTAGAGTTTGCATAACAGGTTGTAAATTTCCAAGTTCTATTCCATAATTGTACTCATTGCCAGATGTGTCGCACACAAGTGAATTAGCTTTTGTGATACGCTATGTGGTACCTATGGGTAATTTTGTTAAACGATTTTTGACGTTTATTCCTAACTTTGGCCATAAAGGCAAAGAGATGGCAAATACTGTAATGTTTACCATAGATTTTGCAGGTTTTGATCTAAATAACTGTAGAGGTAGGAGCCACGACAATTCCATTAATATATTTGTGTGCTACAAAGGTCTTCAGGTTAGAATAAAAGAAATACATTTTCTTTACGCGGGCCTCTCTTTTCATTTAGTTGGTTCGCTGGTGCAGAGAGCAGCAGGTTTAATCTATCTTTAAAAACTTTGTAGACAACCCTATGAATTGTCCATATTGATGCTTGCTAAGCATTACACAAATTGTACCAAGAGGTTCTTGATGTTCTGACATTCATTACCCATGACAGTGATTAGAATAACAACGAACATTATGAAGCAAATGTAATATTGGAAGAACTTAAGTCTTGAAATGATCTTAATGGTATCTTTCTGGAAAAATGTTCTTGTAAAGTCTTGAGAAATAAGTGGAAGTCTTCAAAGAGAAAGTACAAAATAACAGAGGTCATGACTTTATACAATACTTTAGAAGCTTTTATGAATATCAGCTATTGGAAAAGTATACTTCTGATTTAGATAAGACATTTCTTGGTGAATGTGTTTATTTTCAATAATTAATAAAACCATTATAAAAAAGATAATACCAACGCAAAAAGTCTATTAGAATCGCAAAATCTCCCGGCACTGTTAAAGTCAAGAGAGATAAAGTTTACTTTTCCCAGCACTTCTATTGTCCTAAGAACTTTTCTAGGTATAGCAGTTACTAAATGCACTGAAGAACGATGATCCTCAGCTGTTGAGGGAGTGAAAAACTTTTTGAATGTTAAAACAAGAAAAAATGACCTGCACTTTTATTTACCAAGAGCGAGTTTCTACAAGGTCTTCTTTGGATGACATAGCCCAAAGGTTTGCTAATTTTAAAGCCAGGAAATGAAATACGATTGTAATAAATTTTTTTAAATGAAATGGGTATTTGTTTTTATTTTTCCTCGTTGATGTCTGAATGTATGTGAATACTCTATTGAAGTGTACGTATGTAACGGCAACTGAAGAATAAAATAATTTCATGTTCAGTAAGTTGGAAATTTTTGATGTGGCCAGCAATTCCATCTGGAGTCTAGTCCAAGTCTTAACAAATAGTCCCTTACTATTCTGTCCTCAGAAAAAGTAGAACTGCCCAACTAGAAAAATTTGAAAATCGGCTTTGTTCAAGAGATTTTTATAACAGAGAAGATTTAATGCAACCTCGTGTTTAAATTCAAGTTTATCAGTGGCATGAATAATTTATTTTGCAAAGGAAGTAGATTTAATGTTATGGCGTTTAAAAAGCAATTCGTTCAGCATGGGCAACATTAAAAAATCAATATAAACCCAAATCTGCAGCCTAAATTTGCCAGTTTGTTTCTAGTATCAGTGCTAAAATCAATATTTGTAAGTACAGATTTCTATAAGGAAACTTAAAAAATTCTAATATATATCTGTGAGTTTTGTTATCTTATACTAAGCGATTACTTCTTTTCCTGATCCGTAGCAAAATGAAGGCAATAATTTTTGTTAATGTACAAGAAAAAATCTTGCGTGTTAAATAGGTAATAAGCAACATCTGACTCTTTGTACAATTTTCTTTGAGGTTGTTTTAATTTATCCCAGTTTTGTTTAATTCACCTACGTCTATCTATTTTATTATTATTATTATTATTACAAGCCACCCAATACCACACTAAAAATAAAACGCAAACGTGCTGTACAAAAATTTATTTACAATTCCAGTTTCTTAATTTACAACATGCTTTACATACATTTGCACAGTAAAAGTGCAGTCAACAGATTTTCCGAAGAAAGTTCGTAGTTTTTAGGCTTACAAAACGTTTATACGATGGTTTTCCATTTAACTTACTATACAGAGGTAAGGTGTACTAAGTTTTATTGCACACCATAGATGTTGTCTTTTGAGTTGTTTGTTGCAGCTCAAACATTTGGCATTCCTAGAAAAAGAGGGGTGTTATATCTATACTGTCATTATTATGAAGTAGGGTAAAACAGTAAAGCCTGCATTACAATGTGTGATAAAAAAGTAAGGAAACAGTTCATGTTGTGTAAGAATTGTCACCCCACATACCTACATTTAGGCGCACTCAAAATGTTAAGTGTTGGCAGATTAAATAATAAGAGGTTTGTTCAAAATGCTAAAGAAATGTCGTTGGTACCTAACGATTAGCCTATCTACGCGTCACAACCTTTTGGACTACCATATTATGCACGTTTTAGCCACGTGTGCCATTACAACTGTTAAATCAAATAAGTAGAAATTTTTCTACCTAAAAATGCATACTTACTTCATCTACAGCACCCTAATGCTATAGCATATGTGGGTAGTGTTGTCATAATAGAAATCAGGACTAACGAAACATAGATATGATCAAACACAACCAAGCGTAGAATAATGGCTAGCAGCCTTAACAATTTCTGCAGCATATTGCCACCTAAACATGTCACAAAATAAGAATAATTTTTTCAATATTTTTGGAAGCTGATTTATTGCAGCAGGAGATTACAATGCCAATTATCGACTGTGGATTTAGGATAATTATATAACAATAGACAAGAACCATATTTGTGCCCTATCAACTGGCCAACCAATCTACTGATTCACAGATATTGAAGCAAAAATTTTCAGAGCTGAGTGCACTTGCCCATTGCGAAAGAGCAGTGGTGTAGCAGATTTATGTTGTAACGGGATTACGCGCAAAAGTCTTAATACAAATTTAGGGAGAAATTATCTCTAATGAATTAAAAGATATAAATAATTTTCTGGAAAAATTGAAGAAATTTTTATGTGACGATTAATATTTCTCAATTCAGTCTTTTAATTTGAAAGGCAGACTTTGAGTTGACTCATCTGAAATTTTTATAATCCTTCATTCACTTTATTGTTTATAAAAATGTCATGTTGGTACTATAAACAACTTTATTGAATAACGGAACATGATTGTCCTAATTTATTAAAGAGGGGGGGGGAATACATATGTTTCAATAAACACTATCAAAAGACGAGTTTTTAACACCGCATAATGCATTACTAATGCATAATTATGAAGCAACTGTGTTAAAAGTGCTCACTTTTAGAACTAGTGTTAAAGTAAATTGTGATTAGCTTGTCATGGTGACATTTTTGTAGCAAAAAGTGTAATGAATTACAAATGTTCCACACCAAGATCATCGTCGTCATCATCAGAATTGTCCAAATCTTCCCAATCATCATCAGAATGACAAAATCTAATGAATCTAAAGTCATAAATTAAATGTTCATTGGACATATATTTTTCCACAACTTTATCAACATGGTTGCAAATTTTAGACCAATCTTCTGCTGACATGGATTCAAATTTGTCTCGCCAGTGTTACATCACCTAATTTAAAAGTTACATTCCTTGCAGCAACCCAGTTTTTAACCACAGCCCAAATTTTTTCTATGGGGTTCCATTCTGGGTGATATGGAGATAATCGCAAGACAATATGTCCACGTTGATTCAGAAGTGTGTGTAATTTATACCGTGGAATGCTTTGGTTCATGTACTTTTATAATCTCTTATAATTTGGGTTTAGTACTTTTTGAATTATGAGTAATATTCCTCTCAACAAGCCAATCAAGCATTGCTTGTTTTTCTTGGTATTAGAGGTTGGTCGTTGCTCGATAGCAGCACTGTACTAGGATGCATTATCTACTACTAGCACAGATCTGGGCGGCAAATTTTTCAATTGTTTTTCAATCCAAGTCATAAAATTCTTCAAATTCATGTCATCGTGATAATCACCCGACTTGGACCCTGTAAAATTCTATCTAGTCACTTCCTAATTAAACAAATTTTTATTATTACCTTACCGAAACATAAGCTTTGCATTAGGCACAAATCCAGTTCTACCACCTGCATGTACCATAATTAAGCGTTTCCCTTTTGAAACTTTGAAATTAAAATCAGTCATAATAAATAACGAACAAATCAAATTATATGTGAAACGTGAAGAAAAATACAGGAAATTAACGAAGTATCTTAAGAAATTATACCCAACGTGTAAGCTAAAGAGCACTTAGATGATTTATATCTTCAAGGTTATAAAATGCTGAAAGCAACTAAGATTAACAAAGAAAAGATAAAATACCACTTCTGCTATTCTTGCTAATCTTCAGGATATTAGTAATGTAGCTTGAAGAAAACATTAAGAAAATCTAAACACGTACGACAAGAAAGGCCACACGCAGAATTACTGCAAGAGAGATCGAAGGTGTGTAAAATATACTGGTAAACACCACATGATATAATGTAGAATGCAGAAAACCACGCAGCCGAAGTGTGCCAACTGTCTAAAAGCACAACCGACCTAGAGAGAATGTGAAGTGGCCAAAAATTTACAACAGATCAGAAATAACGCAAGAAAACAAAACAGTAGAAAGGAAAGTAGGAAACAAATCATGTAGTTGGGGCCCAAAAGTATTCCTAGTAATGCCAAAGACTGAAAAAAGCCAGGGAGAGAAATGTGTCGACAAATAATCCATACGAAGCTTGATGTCCAAATAAAGTTCGACCAGCAAAAAGACAGGGTTAAGAAAGTTTTAGAAAGATTAATGAAACTAGAAGGAAAGAATAACAAAACATCTAATGTGGGATTCAAGGTTGGTCACAACTAAAGGAAAATAATTGCATGAAGCCGCAAATGAGCTACCACTCCATGGGAAAATCCGCTTACTGGCCCATAGATGAAAATAAATCACCAGATCTGTTTGATTTTTTATTTCCAGGAAAGTATTAACAAACTACATTGATATCAAAGAGAATTTTGACCTCCGATCGCTCTCTGATAATATTAACATTAAATGAAAAGGTGATCCAGAAGCAGCCTAACCCAACACTGGCCAAGAAGTACCCAGATTGGAAATTCTTTAAGGAAGAGTTATAAAATACATACAGCAGGCTTAAACTTAAAAGGAAAACAACAGGCAACAATTAGTCTAAGAAAAGTTAGGGAGCTCATTGTTAAAAAGAGAAGATCTAAGAAACGAAAACCACAATAGATAAAATAAGACTAAAACAGCTTACGCAACTAAGAAGAGAAATGCAAGCAATCAAAAATGAGCCCGCAAACAATCATCTAAAAAACCCGTCAAACGACAAAGACTTCGATTACTCTTTATAGAAGACAACTGAGAAAATCAAATGACTTATAACCTAAACGCCTCCAATAAGAACCGAAATCGGTTGGGCAAGAGACAGCAAGCAGAAAGCAGAGGTTTCTGCAAAACATTTCAAAAATATAAATATTCTAAGCGACTAAACAAGGATAAAATGGAAGAGGAAGAAACAAAATTGGTTACCCTACAAGAAATTACAAAAGAAATAAAGGAAATCTAACCACAGTTACCTAGAAAAGGAATATTAAAATTAACAAATTTAATAAATGCAACATTTCGTCTAAAACTTCTACCAAACGTGATAGAGAAGCTTGGAAAGCTACCAAGTGAAACATGGTATCGACCCATCTTATTCTTATCGATAATCTCAAAACTATTTGAAAAACTGTCTCTTAAAAGACTAAAACCAACAATATTAGGAAAAGAGCTGATTCAAATACACCAGTTGGGTTTCAAAAATTATCATTCTATCGTAGACCAAGTCCACCGACTAACAAGTATCATCAAAAAAGTCTGGAACAGAAAAAATTCTGTTCAGCAATCTTTTTAGATATTGCATAAGCCTTTGATAAGTTTGGCAAGAATTGAATCTTAAACTTAGAAAAGTATTATCTAGACAATATTCCAAACTACTAAAGTCTAACATGGCAGATAGACTATACAGGATTAAACAAAAAGATAAATACTCCGGTTTGTACAAAATTTAGGGAGGAGTACTATTGGGCTTGTGCTTTACCTCTTGTACGTCAATGATATCCCTACAAATAACCAAGTGACGATAGCCACTTTCGCAGATGACACTGCAGTACTGGCAACAAGAAAGAACACTATAAAAGTACTATAACAAGCCTTGAACGTTATAGATTCATGAACAAAAGATCTGTTTATATCAATTTTATGAACAAGAAGGATGAATACTTACCAGTAACACTAAACAACATCATCTTCATCATCATCATTTTCATGTAACTCCTAGTGTTTCAATTTGCAATGGTAAAAGATGGCAGATTGTTAGTCCTGCGCATCTGAAGTTGAGTGGTCCACAATCTTCTTCACAAATTTTTTCCACTCTTGTTTGTTTTGTGCAAGCCTTTTAACCTGCGTCCAATTGATGTTTTGGGCTTCCAGTTCTTTATTCACATTTCTTTTCCATGTTTCTCTGGGTCTTCCCCTCGCTCTCTTGCCTGTCCAGTTGAAGTCCAAGGCTTGTTTGGTGATGCTATTTTGTGGTTTCCTGAGTGTGTGTCTAAACAACATCATCTTACCATATGCTAATACAGCAAAGTATTTGGGAATGAACCTGGATGCTAAATTATGACGGAAAGAGTACATCAAAAATAGAAAAAGACGAGTTAAATGTAAAATATAGAAACAGTAAACGTAACATTAATAAAAATTTACTATTTATAGGGACTTAGGGATAAAAACTGTATTAGAGGAAATAAAGAACATTATGCAGAAGAAGGAGACTAGAGAGAAGAACGCACGCTACTCTTTCGGATGAATTCACGAG
Source organism: Sinelater perroti (assembly GCA_036346155.1). NCBI lineage: Eukaryota > Metazoa > Arthropoda > Insecta > Coleoptera > Elateridae > Sinelater > Sinelater perroti. Next base: position 4,508,763 of record JARFIY010000111.1, on the reverse strand, counting down.
TACCTCAGGATTCCAGTGAAAGGTACTGCGTGATGTTGCAAATGCTATATGGTACAGACATACCAAACGACCTTTACTAAAGAAATTTACCATTACCAAGGAAAGTACAAAGCTTAGAGTACGATTACCTTAATACGATGGTAGCGAACCTTCTACATGATGAAGAGGGGTCTTGTAGACCCAAGAGGTTTAAACTAATAGATTACCAAATAAATTAATTACTTCTTTTTCTTTATTGTAATTATAACTTATTTACTGACTTATATTTCTTAAAACGGTTTTACCATTTGGTATTACCATATAGGGTAATTGTTCATGTCATTGTTGTTAATTCTTTGATATATAATGTACGGAATGTCTAGTTACGCAAGTAATGGGAGTTAAAAAATTATTTGCCATTGTGTGATAGAGAAAACACAACTGAAGTGTGCTCTTTCCTTATTATTTTTAACACACCTTATGGTGCGTACAATCTATAATAAATACTTACACCGACTTACTCTCTTAAACCCTAGTTTCAGCGTTTACTAAAATCTCGTTTCGCTGAACATGACCCGCTTGTGGTTCGCGATTCTTTGCCCTCAAGTGCCCAAGCTGCTCAAATTGTGGTGCTTGATCTCATCGTTGAAGTTCTTCTTGCTGGGGGTCTCGAAGGTTATGACCGTGGTGTCCTGGGTGTTTTGGCGCGCCAGCGTGTTCCGCCGGTATATGCTCTGGCCGTTGAGGGTGGTCCCCTGGTCAAACGGACAGAGGTAAAGCTAATTTGCAGAGGTGCTGCGGCTTACCTGCGTGTGGCGGCGGTAGGTCGAGTTGAAGCTCGTCTCGCAATTGGCGTTAGAAGGCATGTTCCTCTGCAGCCTCCTGGGGCTTCGGCAGCACAGGTAGTGATTGAAATGCTGCCGGAACACGCCGCTGACGCAGTACAAGGTGATGGGATTTACGCACGAGTTGAGGAAGCTGCGATTACAGGCGGCGAATTAGGCCGGCAGGCTGCTACCCGCGATCGTGTTACCTCAAGCAAAATCCGATAATTCGCAGAGCGTGCCAGAAGTCGTCGTACTCGTCCTCGGCGTTTGGGTTTAGGTGAAACCACAGCATAAACAGATGGTGTGGAAAGAAACACACAAAGAACACTACAACAGAAATTCCGCTGAAACAGCCAGTTTGTCCTTCAGTGGTCTACAGGATGTAATCAAGGATGAAATAGGAAGAGCAGTAATTTAATTGCACGTAGGGAGTGAGGAATAGTAAAATTGGAAGCGACTCACCTATTATGAATGCCAGGACCATCCTCGCTACATGTTTTCTGGCCTTTACTTGCGCGACGCCTTGTCCACCCTGGAGCTCCCCAGGCATTTCTCTCGCGCTGGCGTGCAATCTTTTCGCCATCAGGATGTAGAAGCAGGCGATGACGCACAACGGCAGAATATAATATACTAATGCCTTCCCCAGTACCATATATTTGGCATTCTTCCTGCCGTACACGGCTTCGGGGAACGGTGTGCATACTATGATAGTTTTGTTGTTGTCGAGCACTATATGTTCTAGGGCCGCAGATATTGCATCTGGAAGGGCGCATATTGAGGCCATTACCCATATCAGAACCGCAAATAGAACCGTTAATGGTTTGGTCTGGAAAAATTTTATTCGATAGAGCAATTGCTGTGTACCACGTAAAGACAAGTTTATTTTAATTGCATTACGTTTAAAAAAAACCACATTTTCTGGCATAATTATCACCTACGTTCTAATTTAATTTCAGATAAGTGAAATGTATCTAATTATAGAAAAAAGTACTGCAATAAAACGTACGAAAATTTCATTCAAAATTTCTGATACACTCGAGAGCAAAACAATCGACTCATTAGCTACAGGTGTATTTTCGTTTCCTGTTTCAGTCTAAGGAATATGAAAATAAAAACATTAACGTGTAAGAAGTATCTTTATTATAAAGCTTTAAAAAACTGTTGCCATTGCATTTATCGGATGACATATTCAAAAAAATCACTTATCCGAGGTTGACGTAAGTACCCGAGTGATTTTTGAGAAAATGGATATCACAGCCGCCAAAGCAGCCCAGACAGTTGCATTGTTGAGAGAGCAAATTGAGAGTGGCAAGTCGACTAAATCTGAGTCAATCAGCTGTGTCGAGAGTATAGCGTCGGTACCGGGAAACCGGTGGCTACGTCCGCCGGCAAGGAGGTGGCCGTAGGCGCGTGACAACGGAAAGAGACGATCGATTTCTTGTCTCAATATCTCTCAGAAACCAACATATGATTGGTGTTGACTTCAAGCAAGAGCTGAGTGGGATTAGAGGTGTGGTGGCCAGCTCTTGGGCAGTGAGAAAAAGGCTGAAGGCAGCCAATCTGACCACAAAAAAGGCAGTTGTAGTTCCCAAGCTTGCTGCAGTCCAAAAGCAAAGGCGAATGGAATTTGCTCGCAAACATTTTGATTGGAACCTCGGCTATTGGAGTGAGATATTATTTACCGACAAGTCCAGGATGTGCCTAAATGGCAACGATGGGAGACGACGGGTCTATAAAATGACAGAGGAGCGATTTGTGCATTTCTGTATTCAAGAATCTGTTGCATATGTAGGTGGGTCTTGCATGTTCTGGGCGGGCATTTTCATGCACGGAAAAACTGAGTTGGTGCTTTGTGAAGGTTTAAGAGCGGGCCGCTACGTCAGGGACATTCTGGAGAAAGATGTTGTTCCGTTTGCGCGATTTATTGGTGAGGACTCGCAACGTGCGAGTGACCACTACCTACCTGACTAACATTGGATTGGCCTCCGTGTAGCCAAGACTTGAATTTAACTGAGCATGTTTGGGATGAGTTTAAGCAAAGAGCCCGGATCAGAAATCTTGCACCAGAGAGCGAGATGGAACTAAGAGCGGCGTTGATTGAAGAGTGGGAAGCAACCCCTCAAGACAGCATAGAAAAAGTCATCCGATCCATGCGTAATCGACTAAAAAGTGAAATTAGGAGTAGAGATGGCAACACCATGTATTGAAAAATTCATTAAATTAATTTTGAGTTTTCATTTTTTTCTTTCTTTTATAATGTTCCACATATTCTTAGGCTCATAACTTTGTCCGAACATGTATCATTTGAAACCACAGTTTTTAAGCTTTCGAACAGTACACTGAACTTTACTTGAAATGCTATTGGAGTGGATACACATTCTCTGAAAACTCGAGCATGTTGCTGAGTCGATTGTTTTGCTCTCAAGTATAGTTGATGTAGAGCTGCGGCACAGTGCGGATACAAGCATGTGCAGCTATTATTGAGCATTCGTGCACCCGGCGATTACTTCAAGCTCTGCGATAGAAGTTCAAGTGCAGAGTATATCGTGCGGGTCACCTTTCGACAAAGCAGATCCGGATTTTGACTCAATGCCAATAATTAATACACAATACTTTTTGCAACAATTAAGACCACAGCTATTACATACGATTCCGTCGCAATTTATGAGCCAGCCTACTAATAGCAATTCAATATATAAACATTGTGCAACCCACAGCCAATCAAATATCTAGCAGTATGTAAGAATGTCATATATTAGTAAAGATGAGGAAGAAAGTATACAAACAACAGAAAAAATCTATGATCAGTGGTTAAGGGTGTCAAAAGAAAGATAAATAAAGTTAATAAGTAGACCTTAGATCAAAATATTACTGTCTACAATAAATTCAGTACATTAACCGATTGTCAGAAAGAAAATGAAAATGTAAATGCCGAGAAGAAAAACAAGGAAGTCAAACTCCCATCAATTTTTGTATATGTGTTGTTAACATGTCAGAAATGATTAAAAAACTAAAACAAAACAATACTCTACAAAAGTCTACCAAACAATGCCATAAAAATAACATGCCGCACTTTAGATACATATAGATCACGAGTACGGTACTTTGAGAAAGAATAACATAAACCAGTCAAAAAATGAGGAATTCTACAAACACAGAAGATATTAAAGAAGAAATAATAAAGCATCTTCACAAAGTCAAATACATAGTAAAAGCAAGACGAGTTACTAAAAAATATCTAAATTTATTTTTCGTGGATGTAGAGCTTTCCGATAAACACAAAGAAGTTTTCAAAATTAACAAAATACAAAATTATCTATTGGAACTCTAGGGTATTGGCCCGCAGATGTCAACAAAACAGCAAATTTACTAGACTTTTTTGCCACATTGGTATCTTTTCGTCATATACTGACATAGCACCTAGTTAGACCTTTTTTCAGACCACTCGCCTGTAGTAGCTACTATTATTAATAAGCTACTAAGTCTTATTCACATAAAAACCCCACCCGAGATCCACAATTCACGAAACAATTGGGGCCAGTTCCAATCTAAATCAAGCATTTGTTTAAAAATAAGCCTAAAACGAGATAGAAGAGATCTTAAACAGTTTTATTGGTTCAATGAAAAAAGCACCTCAACAAGCAACAAAAATCAAGAAATTCTAACAAAAGACGGACTAAAAGAAACTGACGGAGAAGTCATAATCCAATAGATAGAAATATCCTTAACAGACTCACTGTAAGTAACCAAGTTAAAGCTGAAGTCTTTGCGCGGGGAGACAATCAAACAGCAAGTATTAACCCCAAACCGATTTCACAACTCAGTCCACAAGAAAACCAGTACTACCTACTCCTCCATTGTTCATAAATTTACCAGACAAACAGTATTGAGCAAAAAACGACAAGGAAAAAGCAGGTGCATTTGCAAATTATCTCTGTGAAGTATTCCAACCACAAGACAACGAGATTGATATAGAAATTGAAGAACATCTACAGATACCATCACAGACAACTGAATTAATGAAATTTATCTCACCAAAAGAACTTATGAATGTAAAAAAAGCACTTGGTATTGATCTTATCACACCAAAACTGTCCCAGAAGCATCCGCAGAAAGCAATAATACTTTTAACTTACACATATAATGCAATAATTAGAATCCAATACTGACCTAGATAATTAAAAATGGCAAAGGTAGTTTTAATACCAAAGCCTGGTAACGACCCTTAACTGGTCAACTCCTATCGACCTGTAGGAAAAAATTGGAAAAACTACGACTCCACAAAATTGATCCAGAATTTACACCGAATGACTAAATACCACACTACCAATTGGACTTCGTACAGCTCATTCAACTATTCAACAAAAATTAAAAAATAAACAATGTAGTGATACCACCTTAGTGAAATATCTACAAGAGAAGGAAACAAATAAATTTAAAGACAAAAGAACTGAATTGGTTGATTAGTAGGAGATCTCACTGATGAACAGAAGATAAGATCCTAACTCATAAAGCTATTATCAAACCAATATACCTATAGAGCTTTGGGAACGCGCCGGCCACTCAAATATTGTAATCATCCAGAGATGCCAATTTAAAATATTAAGAACCACTGTTGACACCCAATGGTACGTCTCTAATGGAACGCTACACATCAACCTAATAATCCAAAAGTAACGGAAGTTATCTACAATAGAAAGGTAAACCACCAAACAAATCGGAATTACACTCAAACCCACTAATTACATAGCTAATAGAAAAGATCAAATGAGAAAATTAAAATGACGATGGCCAACAAACTTACAATAGTTTCAGAAACGCCTTTATTGCAAAAGATCTGATTATGCCAATTCATCATGGTCCATCTCCAGAGTAGAGCCCGTCAGCCCATTAGCTCATAAAATACCTACATAAGCTCTAAACAATCCAATTCTGCCATGGAAGATTAAATTGATAGACATATAAGGTCGAACACCTTTATAAATTGAGTTTTGGTGACGATCAAGTAGTAGTTGCGCGGGAGGAAGAGCACCTAAGATATATATACACAGAGAAATACAAAAAAGTAGGACAAGAAATAAATTTTAATAAAGCAAACATCTAACAAAAGATGAAAACTTACAAAATTTAGAATTTGAAGAGAACCTTGAAATAAAAGGTGATAATAAGTTCAAGTATTTAGGGTCTACTATAACAAAAGATGCAAGAAGCAATAAAAAAGGCGGAGACAAACAAAAAAAGACATAAAGCAATTAAATCAGATGTTATGGGATAGACATAACAAAAATATATAATACTCATGATACGAAACTTAATGCTATACGGGACCAAAATGTGGACAATTAATAAAAAAAGAATAAAATCATTGCAGTAGAAATTGAGTATTAGGGGTGTCGTGGAGTAACGCAAAGAGACAGAATAACAAGCCGAAAAATTAGGAGAAGAAATAATGTAGAGAAAAGCGTAATTAGACATGAAAGAAGAGTGGAAGAGGATAGGTGGATAAAAAGAATAATAGAATGGAGGCCAACAGGACGAAAAAAACGCAATAGATCAAGATTTTGGTTATATGAGGAGAAAGAGTCCATGGAAAAATGAAATTTGTAAGACGGAGAAGGGAAAATGTTAATTTTCCACTGCTTCTTTCTTTTCGCCATGGTTGATGCTTAACCAATTTTGATTTCATGTTGCCTTTAGTCTTGCTCTATTTGTCTTGCTTTGGTTTTTAGCTTCCCACGCTCCTTTAACCGGTCTGGTCTCATTCATTAGCTTAAGGTGTCCATACCATCTCCGGTCTTAGTCCTCAGCCTGTTTTATTATTGGTTGCACCGATAGCTGTTCCTTGATAACGTCATTTCCACACTTTAAACCTTGCTCTCCAATCTTTTCGTTAGTTTCCAGGTTTTGCAGAATGTTAGTACAGGTACTAATACAACTCTGTATTTACTCACTTTTGCTCTTTCTCTTTATTCTGTAATTCATTTTTATTTTATGATTTCCCTTATTGTCGACTAGTACCCCCCAAATATTTGAAGGCGTCAACTTTTTCTATTATGTTTTCATTTAGCTCTTTAGTACCAATCCTGCTTTTTTATTTCTCCTCGTTTGTTCTTAGTTTCTTTTTCTTCTCATTCCACATCATTATACATGCTCATTATGGCTCTTGGTTTCATGTTCATTTTGCTATTAATTATACTTTCTTCTATATTTGTTATTGACATTGTGCTAAATGACTTATCCAGATCAAGAAAATACACTAAATTTTATTATTTGCTCTTTTTATTCTTTCTGCCCTTTGTTAATTATAAATATATGACCTTGTATGCTTCTAGCCTTCCTAAAGTCACTTTAAGATTGTTTGAGCTGTAATTTTAGTTCGCGATTTAGTTTTATTTATAAATGTCTTTTCTATACCTTTGACACTTAATAGTTTTCCTACCACTTTTATTGTATACCTCCTAGTTTTTTGAAACACTTTCTTCGTCTCATGCCATGTTGCATATTTTTATTAACATCTGTGATCCTTTTGCGCCTATATTTTTTTGTAATACCATCATACCTAGCGGTCTTTCCTTCCGTGAGCTTTTTTATAACATCCTTTAGTTGGATTTCTTATGCATTGTGAATTGTTTTCTTATTGTCCCCATTGTTTTTAAAATATTTTTTCCATTTTTCAATTATATCTTCCTCCACAGTTAGTACCGCTCTATGTTCAACTTTAAAGTGCTTAATTATTTTATTTTTGTTCTTAGACCTTTGCTTTTTCATGTTTTAAGAACAATATCTGATTTGCATAGAAATCCGTTTCCATTTCCTTCCAAACTTCCTTCTGGATTCTTTTTGACTTTTCCCCCTTCTTTTCTACTCTTGGTATTCCTCATTATTTTCTCTGTACAGGTGTATTTTTCATTTTTCCTTGATATTTTGTTTTACTAGACCCCCTGCTTTATATTTCTATTTATTTTTGTTGTACCACATATTTTTTTTTGCTGCAGTGACTAGGATATTCTTTAAGATTTCTCTTACTTCTTGTATATTAAAATATATGTTACTTACGGTCTTGTCCATCATTTCTTCGACTTTCTTGCTAAACATTTTTACTATTTCTATTTTCATTAGTTTGTAAGTCATTATTAATGAAATGGTAATTGTCGTTATTTATCTCTGATCCTCTTATGACTCTACCATCTCTTACTTTCCATCTGTAGCTACCGTTTATTAGGATATACTCTATTACGGATTTTTATTTCTACCTTGGAACTTCTCTCGAGTATTGATGTGCAACTTTTAATAGGTTATTTTGTACACAAAAATTATGAATTATGTGCTCATTGTTATTTTTGTTACCTCTCAGTACTTTTCTATTATATTGCTAGTTTTGTCATCTTTTATGCCAGTCTTGCGATTAACCCTATCTCTACAATTTTTTCCGTGTTTGCAATTTATTAACATTTAAACTATCTAGTTCTTATGATTTCGTGTGTAAAGATGCTTCCATGATGTTTTCAGTTGTTGGAGCTCTTAGGTGGGTTAAAGATTTGGAAACTAAGATTCCCGGACAAATTGTTTCAAAATCTGACACAACAGAATAGTCGACATCTCCACAAAAGTACAATTCACAATTTCCGGAATTGACCTTTAGGCCAAATTCATCGCACTTTTCAATTACATACAAAGTCATTTTTTACAGTGCCTGAATCACCACAAAGAGTTCTATCAAGATACCATAGGTTCAACTTGGACTCGAAGCTGAATTATTGGTTGGATTGCAAGGCAAAATCCTATTGGCTGTTGTTGAAAGCTAACTTCTGATAAAATAACTTGACTTCTTCTTGGTAACATTGCCAAAGAAATGGGTATAGAGTTAGAGTCTTATTTCGAACCGGCTCTAATAGTGTCTCGTTCCATGGAATTAAAAGCATTCTGAAAGTTGATTTTGAGAATGGATTTGTTGGATCCTGGACTCTTATCGATGTATGAACAAATTGTATGGATTGCATAAATATGAAGCTACTTCTCCCCGAACAGAACTACAGGAGAGTTTTCCAACTAAACGACGGAATGTTGTTTCAATTGCGATCTAGGGGTTCGCGTTGCCGCTTAACATAAAATTTTATAGAATCGTTAAGGATAGTAGTAGCTTCATTTCTGCATTCTCAGTATTCTTTGCTAGTGAATTCTTAAGATGTTGTGGTCTAAGCTCGTCTATTCCACCAGCAGTACCGCACTTAAAATTATTTATTGCGACCAGGACAACTTTTTCGGATACTTCAAGTGTAATAAAATCGGATATGTCATCAAAGAAGATAAGGGATCGGAATGGCTTTGGGTGCTTGGTCAAGAGTACGGTAAATGAAAGTCACTTAACAGCTCCCTGAATGCTTCCTTCAGAAATTCTGGATTCTACTTTCCTAGAAGAGAAGTTACCGAATTTACTTTAGAAGATGACTTATGTCGCAAAGATGACTTTCCAGAAGCGTTGTTCTTTATGAAGCGAGCCAAATTCTGAGACTTCTTTTCAGAGACTTGGAGCATATTATAACCAAAATCCTTCCAGGACAAGAGAGTGTTTTTCTGGTAGCATTAGTCTATTAAATGTGGAAGTCTGAATGGTACAGTCATGTTTGACTATAGTTAATAGTCCTCTTCAAATTGGCTAAAGAATTTACAAATTCATAAATGTCATCTGAAGAACTTGAAGAGATATCTGACATAAATTCCTTGTGATATTTTGGGTAGTAAATTTTCAAACCTCTGAAAGTTCAACTGTGCAACGAGGACAAAGCACGAGGTCATCGATTGTTAAAATTGATGGAACTTGGGTGGCCGCAGTAGCTTGGCATTTGCGGCAAAACTATGAGTTGTTGTCTACCACTAGTTGTCTTGTCTTTTCATCACGCAGCGTGAAATCAAGCAGAACAGAAGTCACAGAAAATCCATTTTTTTGAGTTCCTCCAATACAATTCTTCTTTATCAACTTTCTTCTATTTCTGATGCTTCCTCCCAGAACTCAGTTTTCACCATATCGTTGTCATTTGGACTGTCTAAGATTTTAAGAAATTTCCGAATGGTCGTAAAATTATTTTTATTTTTGTACTTTTCACACTATGATTTTATAGTTTGATGGTAACATACAAAGTTTTAATTATTAATTATCCTTTGGAGGATTGAGGTATTAGACAAGTTGCTTTATAACAAAAATAAAAAACAAGGCATGTGGTTGTCAAAACAAAAAACATTTTTATATACGTTTAACGCCGGTATCACAGCTTTACGTTTTCTTAGAATCCTTCTAAAGAGTCAGTCACAATGGGCGACAAAACTACTGAACAGGCACCCGACGAGCTCAAGCCGCACGCAGTGCCGAGGCAACTTTCCAAGAGAATGCCGAGGAGGAAGATGAACTACGCGCGGTACATTTACAGGGTGCTGAAGCGAGTTCATTCCGACGTCGGCATTTCGCGTGCCGCAATGGGCGTTATGAACGGTTTTGTGGAGGACGTATTAGAACGCCTTGCATCCGGAGCTTCCAAGCTCACTATTTCTGGCAAACGCCAAACTATGACAAAGCGCGACGTCGAAAGCGCCGCGCAACTTCTATTGCCAAAGGAGCTCGCTAGACGTGCCACTTGCAGAGGTAATAAAGCCGTCATCGAATACCTAAACGAGCGGAGAATGAGGATTTGAAAACAGTATATAATACGTATCTGTCGCACTTGCATACCTGTTTTGTCTATTTTTATTGCTATGCACATTTTTTATGCACACAAAATTAATAAATTCGAAATGTAATTGAAACGCTGTGGTTTAATATTCAGCTGAAAATTATAAACTGTACGGAAGGCGTTTTAAGTATTTGTAATATCTTAGTCAATAATCAGGCACTTAATTGTGTGCCAGACTAATTCTTGCACTTTGTTTGCGTTCCTCATTTTTGTTTTTGATTAATCCCTTCTGGGGTAATCATTCATCTCTTATCTTGGAATGCCTTATGTAAATAATCCAAATCGTATTTCAGGATGTTTCGCCTCAATGAAATGCAAAACATTGGAACAATTCAAATTTGTTTAAAATACAGACTCGGCAGTTATGTGCGAAATATGATGTCGGCCAAATACCCTCCAGCGAAGTTTTCCAAATTTCTTTCTTGTAAGTGCAACTCTATTTCAGCAATTACACGTCTGCTGTTTTAGCCCTGGAATCGCAGCAGGTTTGTTGAGATAAACCCTTTCGTTCAAATAGAGTTAGATCGCAAAATTGAAGCCATCCCTCTGCGAGAGAGTACGACTGTGTGACATGTAGCTCCGTCTTGTTGAAACCACATGTCGTTCAAATTCAAATCGTTAGTTCTATTAAAAAAATTGTTAAGTATCTCTTGATAACATACACCATTAACAGTAACAGCGTCGCCAGCTTCGTCCTAAAAGAAGCACAGGACAATCATTTCTTCAGCTCACAATAAATTTTTGCAGACATTGGCTTTCCGTAATTGAATTTTTACTAATGAGTTTCTTAGTTGCAAAAATCATAATCGACTGCGGTCTTTTCTAAAACCCAGTTCACAAATGTAGGAAGTTTCTGGTGATCTTTGCCATATGTTTGGATGCCAACTGTAAATGCATATAAAAGCAAAAGCAATAAATTACCATAATTAAATCTATCAAAAGGCACTTCTGATGATAACAGCAACACAAAAAAATATGAAATTAAAACCAAAGCATCTAGACCACCTCCAATGTAGATTTACGGAGAAATGGCTTACAAAGCGCAGGACACGTCATGACACAATTCTTCTTGGAGATTGGTCAACACCCCATCGATAAAGCCGAGGCCTTCGTTGACTATTTGGAGGATCAGTGTGACCTTGATTACACCGATGCCGACCTTAACCACATGGATATTGCCAAGCAAGATGTAGGACGTTTACTGGGACGAGAGCTCAAAGAACCTCTAGAGCCTGTGTCCTACGCAAAACCCTGGGAACCAATAGCATTTCTAATCGTGCAATCAAGGCTCTCCCAAGAAAAGCAGTCGTCTGCATCGTCACCAATATCGTCGTTACTCCACTATTTATCAGCTTCCCCGGGTAATGGAAAAGATCTCGGAAGACTTCTAGAAGGAGATCACCGGTTCAGCCTTTCTAGTAGCCAAGGACTTCAAGGTATGGCACAATGAGATCATCTATAATATGGCTTCAGCAAAATCCCCTTGCCGATTGTGCAATTTATCGGGATGACATCCTCAACATTGATAGCCCAAAATGCAGACGACACGGCGATGCTAACCAGCTCAATGAGAGCAGATAAGCTTAGAGTTCAGGGTCGCATCAAAGTACTTGGCTTCTACTTTCCAGGATAATTCCCGATTATGAGTAGTGGGAGGTCATCAAACCAACGAAATTTTATCCTGATGGAGAATAAAATCACTGTACTCTTCTGGGCGTTAATGCCTATCCTTAATCGGCGAAACCATTCTTCTAAAGCTCCAAGATATTCCTGAAGTCGTCGCACTACCACTTTTGTACGAAGTTAATAGGGACTCCCGCCACAAGCACTCAAAGTCAAAGTCAAGATTACCGTCCCATTATAATTACTTCAAATGCTGAAATTATCCGTTCCAAAGTTACGTACAAAATAAAGTAGAACTATTTTCAAGTAACTATTATTGGATCTATAAACCTAAAGGTAAGGAAACTCAAGAATTAATACAATGCAATATGTTGCTGGGAAGAAAAAACATCCACAAAACCATAAAAACAACAAATATGTACTATTTTACATTAAAGAATTAATAGTAGAAGAAAGAAGGTTACGGAGAACATAGTAGAGGATTAGGAATTGGGTTGCACTTATCGACACTGTAGCCTCAAGGACTTATTATGCCTACTAAGATACACTTAACTAACTTAACACTGCGTCTTTATATACATCCATGGGTTGAAAAAAGACTCGCCTGCGCCGACTTGCAGACAGAGGTACAGCGTTCGTACCCACTTGAGCCAAAGCGGCAGCCTAATCATATATTAAGAAATGTCCCTAAAAAATTCAAAAGATCAATAGCAACGAGCAGCAATAAGACAAGCCAACGTTAATTGGTGCAGATCTAATGAAGGAAAGGAGCAAGTTTTAAGCAAAGTTTTTATTTTGCTAGATAATTTTGAAGGTAAGTCTCCTGCATTATGTCGAAAAGATTTGAAAGACCTACATTAAAGGGAATAAAAGAAGCGGCCTATCAAAGAATTCTTAATATTATCACCAATTTGGCTTTAGAGGAGAGCACTTCACAATCCAATAATGCTATAGGACTGTCAACTTCGTACGACTATATTCAGATGACATCGAAAGTTTTGGATAGAAAATTTTAGTTTAGAAGAAGCTCAGATCTCTAAACAACTATCCTTGCTTGTCATAAAAAATATCATTACTATCAGGAATATGGGGGTAAAGAGTGAGAATGCGAACCTATCACTCTAACGTCAATCTTAGTTTTTTGTGGTGTCCCCTATTTTCACAAACCAGGGTTTAAACACCGAATAATGAAGGCATAACTATAACTCACACACTTTTACTCTGAAGAAAGAAATATCTTCAGATATGCACTCTACTAGATTGATAGTAGGGTGTATACAAAATGAACTAAAAATCATTCGAAAGAACAACTTCTTCGAAAGTTACACATTCTAGAGGTAAAACAATCTTTCGAAAGATGAACATAGCAACTGAGGAAGGAATAACAATATTCATAAAAGAGCAAATAGGCCCAAAAGCATTATTCCATAAGAGAACAATACTAATAAAGATAGCTACTTTTCCAAAAGACACAATCATAGTGCAGGTCCACATCAGAATATAATGACGAAAGCGTAGAACAAATCCATAAAAATTTGGAAGAGATAATAAAATATGTAAGAGAAGAACAAAATCTCATTATCTTAGGAGACTGGGGCGCGATTGTAGGGAAAGGCGAAGAAGAATCGATCGGTTTAGTTTTGCGCACAACACGACTTAGTCATTGTAAATACAAGATACACATAGACAATTCCAGCTGACATAAGACGATACCAAATAGATTATATACTGGTTTGATAGAGAACCAAATTAAAAAGTTATTCAAATGTCAATTATAACAGTCACAACAACATAATTGTGGTGACGTGAACTAAAATTTAAAAAAACTAAAAAAGATAATTTTGAAACTGGCGATGGTAACGAGAGCAGTAAAAAAGAAAAAAGCCAGAACAAAAGTACGAGAGAAGATAGTGCAACAAAAACAATATACAATAGTCGAGAAATAACATTAAAATAAATTTAATCTCATCCATAAGGTCAAACATCCCTCTCGGGATTGAGACCGCTTCTTCATGGAGCTTTAGCGACTTGGCAAGGTTGTGGTAAGTAAGTCCACACTTTCACAATTTTCTATCTGTTTTCGTAGTTTACATTATTGTTCTATTTTTTCTATCCTTTATGTCTGCGCTCTAGTTTTGGCTTCTTCTTGGACAGGAGAAAACAACTTCTACATACTTTTGCATGAAGTGTTGCGCTATACGGGGCTGAAACTTGGGCAATTGCAAAGAGCGAACAGAGAAGAATATATACATTCGAGCTATGGTGCTAAAGACAAGATGAGTTAACAGAATATCAAATAACGAGATATTAGAAAGAATAGAAGAAAGAAAAAGGCTAATGGGAGAAATAATGAGAAGAAAAGAGATATGAATAGGATATATATTACGGCATTCGGGTCTATTACAAATAATAATAGAAGGTGCGACAGATGAGAGAAACATACAAAGCTGACTACTTAGCACCTTCAAGTTCGTTTATTTTGGATACTCCGTGGTAATTGAGGAGTGAAGAAGAGAGAAGGTTTTGTAATGACGAAAGCCTTTTAATGGTTTAGGATGACAAATTTTCCCATATCGATAAAGAAACGCATAAAAGTTGGTTTGACAATCGGTTGTAAAGGATGCTGAATTGAAAGACTACAATTAATTTTTTAATGATAAACTTTCTCGGTACTTTATGCTACAAGAATTCTCCTATGTAAGTTCTTAACGGGGTTTTTGGCGTAAAAACAACATGGTACTCTAAAGGAACAATTTTTCCCCGCATGGTACCTTTTGAAAGCTTCTTCTTCTCCATAATAAAGGCTAAGCTAGTTTAGATGAGGTTATGCTTTGTTAGATTAGTTTAAGTTTATTTAGATCAGATTAGGTTAGTTCTGGTTGGTTAACTCAAGTATTATATGAATAAGGTGTTCTCGTTATTAAAACCCATAATGCAATTGAAAATGTATATGTTTTACCTTGTATATATTTACAGTAATCATTTTCTATGGCTCATTCAATACTTCTATGCTTAGATTAAATAAAGTATTAAAGTTTTAAATCGTAGATGGACACATTTTACGGCAAATTAAAGCCAAATACTGCCGGTTTTAAGTCTCAAATTCCACAATGATCGAATCCATTTTCAACGCGTACTCTGAATGTCTGATGGCGCCACATAAATTCAAGCCGCGTTTATTAGCATTCAGACAGATGAGTTGTAAACCTGTCGAGCTCAAATTGGATCCGGCGGTCGCATCGTGTGGCCATCCCCTTGCATTATAGGGCACCTCATTGTTTAACCTCTCAGTGAGCAGCAAATTTAGTGTTTATGTGCAACTTTTTAGAGGTAGGGTGATGTAACGGGAAGGCTGAGCACTTCCCTGTCGTGCTTGGGGTAAACTGGCGGATCCGACTTACATGCAATTTCCTCAGGGGGTTTACGATTGCACAGTATCTCTCGGCTGAAAGCGCCGTCAGCGTGAAGACGGAGACGCCGATGGAGATGTCCTTGGCGGTCTCGGATAACTTGCACACGGTTACTCCCCACGGCCAGGACTCCAGCGTGTAGACCAGGGACGTGAAAGGCACGCACGTCATTATCACCAGCAGGTCTGCCAGCGCCAGCGATAAAATGTAGCTGAAACAATGTACGTGTAAGTGAAACGCATTTCGTGACCAAGCGAACATTTATTTTACATTTCACCAGATAACATGCGAGTCGTTTTCAGTCCTACCAACTCATCTAAAAGGATGCAGCTTCAACATAAGTTTTAAATAAGCCGCGATTTAGCTGCCACCTGTTGCTTCTCATTTGAACGCAACTTTCATTTATATCGATTTGGAAAAGATGTTGCGGTCATACTTTGCATGGGTTTGAAGTTCAAGTTTGTTCCCTATTAATACATTATAATTTCTTCGATTTTTCGAATCATTATAACATAAGTTTGCAAGAACTGTAATATTATGAGTTTGTTGACTTAATTTTTTTATTAATATATCGATAATTTTGGGGAAAATTTCAGAAAGCTTCATGTTGCTACCACTGTATACTTGAGACTTCCAGTCGAGTGAAATGGGTTTTAGAGTCCATTCCTCCGCTAATGTTACAGTTTATTCAATCCTTTCGGCCCGTTTAAAGATTTTTATTAAGCCCCTCTATCGTGGTACGGCGATCGTTCTGTTCTCAACTCAAGAATTTTAACCAAGAGTTCCTCTAAAGAGAAGAGGTAAAATACTTCAGAGTGAAAATAACCTGGAAATCTACATAAGTTGTAAACTTTATATTCTATCCTTGGGGTTGATTACTGTTCTAAAACGAGCTGCCTCTCTACAATGTTATCTTGCAGCACATTATAACATATGTCACTCTATTGTGGGGATGTCTCATAATTACAGCGTGTTTAGAATTGGAAACTTCACGGTTCGACTGAAACATTACTTTTTATTACGTTGCAGAAATTTTCACAATTTATTGCTTTATTATGTGTAGCAACTTTACGATAACGCGTTCCGGAATGTGGACGGGCTTCGCGACAAGGAGTTCGTCTACATGTAAAACTTGGGTGTCATTCTGATCAATGAGGCCCATCTCAAAGGCGAATCTATGGTCTAGCTACCAAATTATTTCTGTTACCGGAACGACTGCTTCCTTGCAGTGAAGGGAGAAGCCGCAGTCTTTGTGAAGTCTTGCATAGAGAATTACGAAGTCCCCGACTACTTGGAGGCCACTGCCAACAGCCTCTAAACATGGAATTAGAAACGCTTATCATTGCCTGTAACTCTCCCTGCACCAGAAAGTTTTTTCCCGAGGATCCGGCAGCCTGCTTTAAGAAAGACATCGCTACCGTCATTACTGAGATTTCAATGTAAAGCATTCTTAGAGAAAGAGTCTAGTAGTTAATACTAAAGGCGTGCTGCATATGTATATCTAGCCCTGTAATATTGTGGTGGTCGGTCTTTCAAAATCCACCTACTACGGTCTTACCAGTCGCCCAGTCACCTTTGACATCGCCATACCATGCAGCACACGATAGAAAAAATTTAGTGAGCTGGACAGTGATTAGAACTTCCTTATAATGGGGATACCAGAGAGTGCAAACGGCGTTTCTTAGTTTCATCGCTAGTCTTCACCGTCCACCTATCATAGAACTCATTCTCATCATCCGTCCCCGCAAAGATCTAGAGGAAGTCGTACGATACCTTAGGTTCATCTAGAACTCAATTACGTTTGTAAGTAATCCTGTCCGCACCAACAATGGAGAAGACGTCCTCATAGAAGTTTAAAGAGCAGATTTGTAAGAAGTACTAGACGCGACGGCGCACGCAACGTCATATGGATTTCGAGAACCAACGGAACTACAAAAGACTCATTGACGGGGTAAATACTACCGTTGCTGAGAGTAAGTTGGGTGCTATCGACGTGGTCAACAACTCTGTTTGGAATTTGGTTAAGTTTTTGCAAAACCGTTCATGTCCAGTTCTGGTCATCTAGGAGAAAAATCGTTTCGTTTGTACGGATGTTGCCAAAGGCTTTTGCTGACTATCCAGAGCGTCAGTTGGCCCTTGTCTGCATCGTTGCCAATCTTAATCACATGGTCATTGTTGACCGCCTCGTGAAACGCGAAGCGACTATTTTGAACCAGCGTCCTACAAGGAGGTCCTTCAGCTAATCCACGCAAAGCTCTAGAACTCGATGGCATTTCAATCGCGCATTCAAGGTTCTTCCCCGGAAAGTAGTCGTCTGTTTTACTGTTATAGAGAATGTTGTCCTTTGCTTCCGTCATTTTTCAAGCTTTTGGAATGTGGCAAATGTGATAATGTTTCCCAAGTCCGGAAAGTCCTAATAATTCTCCTAGGATTATTTTTCTCAATGAGTTTTCTGTCGACTATGAGAAAGCTTGACGACAGCCATTAAAAATTTGAATCTGATTCAGAGGAGTTAATCGGGCTTCTGCTTTGGACACTTTACTATCCACTAGCTTCTTCGTGTGAGGGAGAAAATTACGAAAGGCTTCCAGAAGATCTAAGTCATTGGCGCAGCATCCTTAACGTGGTCAGGTCTTCGACAAGGTGTGACACAATAAGCTCACCTTCAAGACGGCTTTAACGACCATCCCAGTGCCGATGATACAATTGATTCGGTCCTTCTTCTTGGGCTGTAAGCTTCAGACTAAGTTCTGTGGCGTGAAGTTTGAGAGGTGTCTGTAAGTTAGCCTCCTCCAAAACTTAGTCCCGTTTTTGACGGTATGTAACACCTATATACGGAACACGTCGGCAACGCCCTTTACAATAGTGGGAGAATGATGGAGGGTAGGAATTAATTCCGAGAAAAGCACAGCTGTCTTATTCTTCACCAGGATGAAACTTCGTTGGCGTGACGATCTGACCATAAATATAATTTTTGGAAAATAAAAATAAATCGTTACATAATTGTAGTCAGATACTGACGAATATATGGGATATTTAATTTTCCATAGCACAGGTAATGCTCCCTGATAGGAATACAAGACCTCACCACTTTATCTTGCTTATGCATCTGCCTTAATCGATGATATATTAGCAGATAACATTTTCGAAAATTTTTGCTCATTCCCAACAATCAAATAAAGTGCACTGAAATCACTTGAGTGAATTAAGTATCGGCCAAAATTTATTTTTTACGCTCTGTCAGGTAAACGTAGAAAACGCGGCTTTTAGTGTTATAGGCAAGTATTCTCAACGGGATTTCTTCCGTAAGGAGCTTCACACTACTGCTTATTTAGTCGGTATTACTGCAATCGAACAAGAGACACCCTCGTTCGTTGGGCAATGGATAATTTTTAAAACAGAGGATATTAAATCGTCTGAAAGGCATAGAAGGTATAGTAAGAGGACAACAAAATCAAAAAGACTTAAGTGTACGTGTGGCAAAAACTTTTTGAAAACACAAAAAGGTCACTGACAAAACAAAAACTCCGGCAAGCTTGGAAACTTATAAACAACAAGTGGTATTGTATCTTTAAAACACCTTAAACAAGTATAAATATTACATGATAATAAAATAAAATTCTTACCAAAAAGCTTCTGAAAAATATATCACTATAATTAAGGTTTTAGCTGAAAGCAACATTGAATTTCATAGTCGTTTTAACTCTACATCTGTCTACTAATTTAGAGATATTGAAAGAGCAGTTATTTAATTGGGTAATTCTAACTCTGATGCTCAGACGGCTCAGAAAAAAGCGGATCCTCTGAAAGAGTGCAAAATGTGAAAAATTGGGATTAGCCGGAGAAAAACTCGACAGTTGTGTTTACTTCACTTTTGGTCCTCTGAAGTAAGTTACTCTAGAAGCAGCGGACTAAACACCTCGGGGTGATTTTGGATAAAAAGCTGATCTGGAGAGCGCACATTGCTAGGGTGATTACCAAGTTGAAGGTGGTACGTGGCTTCTTCCTTTACTCTCAAAGCTGAATGTCCAACCGGAACAAGCTGATATTTATACGACAGTCACCCTTTTTATCATGATGTATGCGAAACCAGTTTGATGCTGGGATTCAAAGTCGTAAGTCAACGAGCGCCAGGTCGTCCAGAATCAAAACAATTTTTGACCACGACCTTCATCGTGGCTATCGAAGAATGCTCCAATGATGAGCTCGTAATTTCTTAATGAGGCGGCACGATGCTGCTCGCCATCATCCACACCAGATCAAGAAGATTGAGGTCAACGTCAACTTCCAGTTGTTTTGTGAAATGCATCGCTGGAGTCCACATCTCGTTGCTGTAAGCTAGCATTAGACGTATAATTATTCCATACACATATACCTACACCCTCTATGACGTTACACTTTAACTAAGCGGCATCAAAAGCACTTGTACGTTTGTTTGGTTTAACTAAGCGCGGATACTGTGTGAGTATGGCGTATAATGTAGTGGAGTCTAATAGTGACGTACGTTTCATCATCCAATTGTCGAAATGTGTGGTGAAAATGTGATGTGATACGCTGTTTGAAGAAAAAAAGACAAACATTCAACTGTAAACCCCATGGATAACATGGGGCGAGTGAATAAAATTATTTTATCACCTTTGAGCACTTTTTGAATTTAGAGAGTTATTCTTTGATACAGTTGGAGGAGTGAAAGAAATGATCTCCATGTGGTTTAAAGAAATTGGACCTCTTCACGTACGTAGAATCGACAACTTAGTCATAAAATTCAAAAAGTGTTTAAGAAAATGTTTAGGCTTGCCTAATGTTTGTTTTGAACTTATGTTTTATAGAAGGAATATAACTTATCCTATGACCTGTCCTGGTAGAACTCTACAATGAATGCAGATACATTATTGAGAAGTATAATAAACAATTATGTAACAAACTTCTTTACTGGAAAACTATGAGACTTTTTTTATTATACTTTTTTGGTTTATATTTCGTTTTTAATATAAAAAAAAATATTTTGGTACTACTCTTGTATTTTAGATTCATATAACTGAAAGCACCATTTTTCTGTTATCTAAGTTGGCAAACTAACCAAGAAGTGAACCGTTAATTAGGACAGAAGATAATTTGATGGTGCCAAATCAGGACTATAAGTGAGATGCGATACCCTTTCGATTTCATCGAGTTTGTTCCAGTTCTGTCGGATTCTTTGGGGTCGTATGTGGTTTGGCGTTATCCATCTGCAGCGATAGCCGTCTTTGATTAATCATACTAAGATATTATTATTCCAAAATAATATGCATTTTGCAAAGTTTTTGATAATAAACTGCAGCGATGACCGTTCGATCTAGAATTAGCTCAAAGCAAACGTAAACTTTAGCCTCAAAACTTTTATGTTTCTCCAGCTTAACCTCTACTTAACCATTCTTTTGATCTGTTTAGATTATGCAGATAGACGCACTTTTTGTTACTGGTAGCAATTTAATGAATGTCGGCACATATTAAGAACTTATTTGCATCGTCTGTTGACTAAGCTCATGGAAGTGACGGCGTATTGTTCTTAGAGCTGGTCAAAGCCCCTGTATAATTGTTGGATGCCCAAGAAGTATATCTTGATGGAATTTAATCACAGCTAATCATTTTGAGCAAAGTTTATTGCACTTTGAAGTACTAACATATAAAATGAGAGACTACAATTTCAAGTTCAAAATTTAGTTACAGTTAAGCACCTCTCGCACTTATCAAAGGGTAAAAACTATTGAATTGTGGATACTTTTTCAAAAAAAAACTCTTCGACAACATGTAAAGCATATAGAGCCCAAATCGATAAGCATTCTACTTTGGAAAAAAAGAATGTCGACAGATAATTAAAAATTAATTGGTTTTTGAATTTTTTTAATAAAATTTAAATTTGTTTAAATCTATTAAATTATTTTTTACAGATCAGCTAGTAAATGGGAAAGAACTGGAAGTGTTCTTGATGATATGAAGGCAGAACTGGTAGACCACGCACTGTAAGGACTGAAGCGGCCATTGAACGCGCGAGAAAAACTTTTTAAGGACATCCCACTACTTTAAATAATTTAAATATTCCGAAAAGCACTGTAGAGTTGATTTTAAAAGTTCTGAATTTATTCCCCTATAGAATTCAAGTTCAACCCCCATTAAAGATGCAGCCAAAGTGAAAAGATTTTAGATTTTTCTATATAAAAAATATAATTAATTTGATTAGTTTATAATTAATTTTTTCCACCAGGACTTAGTATCTAAGAATATTTCGACAGCCCAAAGTAGAGCTTCTTAAATTACTACACAACCCCCTCCGAATCGAGGCCACATTTGAAGGTAGGTGTCACCGCCAATGAATTTTTCAACTTGCGGATTATTTGGACCTTATCAGCAAGAAGTGCCGAAGACCGGGCCTGGTGTCCACTTTCTGGGCTTCAAATTTTAAGAACTGAAAAAAATTATCTACAGGCTTTGCCCTTAAATACGGCATGCAATGGTTGGATCGCTTCAACAATTTAATTAGGGGCGAAGCGGCCTACCCAAAATCACCCTAATATTTTATGCATCAATGAAGGATTAATCCAGAAGAAATGCCTAAAAAGAGTAAAACCAATTTCGCCCGACGCCCAAACTATTAATTTTATGTAAACTGACAAAATTCTGCAGGCGTAGATGTAAAAACCGTGAAATTCGCTTATTACAGCGTCGTTAAATTTCCCAACTCGAACAATTTAGAGAGTCTGCCAAGTCTTGCCCTAAACTTCGCGAATGTTTAAACTTTACTACACAATGAAATTTAATTATGAAGTAACCAACCGTACTATAATCTGGGGTGCCTAAAAAAGCTAGCCGAACGGCACGTTTCTTTGCAAAAAATAATGGTAAATCATGTCGCTGGAATTATTTATGATAACTAAATTAAATAATAATTAAATCCTATTATTTAAGTAAGAAACGGGAGGTTTCCATTCCAACGTGATTATGAGCTTTGAACCATCTTTGATTATGCGAGGTGTGTTTAAAAAAGGCAAAATATGCAAAAAATATTCTGACTATTGTTTTTGGATTTTTTAAACACACCTCGTATATTTATGCATAAAGCATAATAATTTTGAAACTCTTTTAGATAGTAAATTGGTTTAATTAACCATTTGCTAATGAGAGCAGTCTGCTATGTCTGTCTATCCGTATTTTAACAATCTACAATAAAAAACCGTTTCGGTCCTATTACATATACAGAGTAAACCAAAAACAAATATTTCTAATATAAATTTATTGGGACAAATTGTACTTGTATTTTATTAGACAAGAAAATAAAAGCAAGTCTTTAAATTTTAACGTAGACAATGGTGGCATCAACTAATTTCCTTGAACAGTTGATGGAATGCACATTCTTCAGAAGGAAGTCGTTTGAGATATTGGTGAGAACTTCCTAAATCTGTGCCTGCAAGTCTTTCAGTGTACGAGGCTTTGTCCTGTAAACCTTCTCCTTTTTTGTAGCCCCACAGGTAAACTTACATACACAAGATATAGGCCGATCAGTCTTATTGTCGTCATTTCGTACCACACGATCACTTTTAGTCAAGTTCGCATCCGCTTAACCGGCATTTCGCTATTACATAGACAGTTTCAAATTATTCTCTTGTTCTTATGTTTGCCATGATAACTAACCGAGGGAAAACAGTTTTTATTGTTTGCTTAGCTTTTTCCAGTAATATCTCTTGAACCCTCTTATCAATTTTTTTCTACCGAATATTTACAATTTGATAGCATGGTGAAAAGTGGAAAAGTCTAATCAACAGAACCAGTTAGTCTACTTTAAGGCACAGTTAGTAGTTTTAGCCTTCTTTATCATAATGATAATATAGGTGCCCAATATGGATGTGAGCTTTGATTAGTTTCTTTTATTTTAGTTGGTGCTTATTATGCTAGATAAATGTAAGTGAAAAAATAAAAGCATCAACACTTGTAGATGAGCTCAAAGAAGTTTGGGCGAATTTTGTCAGAACCAGTCAAACATTACTAAATGATGAAAAAATATTTTTATTGTATGGTGGCTGGATTTCGCCCTTTGGTGCTGCATCTGATTTGACCGTTGCGTAGGCACTGTTTATGAAGGAATCTAAATAACATCTCTGATGTATCTCACCTATTCATACTGAAATCCCACCCTTCTTCGACGCCTAATCTGAGTCGTAATACAACATCCCTCGAACATAAAGTTATGCCTTGAACTCGGAAAGAAAAACAAATATAACGATGGTAAGTACGTAAAAAAATTTCCATGATTGTCTCAGTTGGTGAAGCTCCTGAATCCATAAGTTCTATAAACAACTTGAGAAACTCCAGAAATAGTCAGTAACAGATAAACATTTAACACTATATTATGGAAGCGTTAAAGTTTTATACTAAACTGAATGCCTCATTGTGCCATTTGCCTTCTTAAATATAACATTTTCGTCTTCAAACCAACTATGTGATAGCATACATGATGCCAAATTTGAGTTTTTTAATTTCGTTATCTTAAGTTGGCAATTTATAAAAATTACGCAAGTGAATTAAAACTAATTAAATCTATTTTAATGTTCATAATTAAATTTGCAATAAGAAGAGAACCAAAAGCCTTTAAAGCTGTGTTAAACTCTAAACGAAAATTAAACAAAAGTCCATTTCATGCTTAGTGCTGACATAAACCTCTTTAAAGCTTAACACATCCGCAAAAATATATAAAGCGAATTTCCTGGCAAGCAAGGAGGCCTTGCGGAGACAAAATTTACGGTCCTCCCAAATGAACCCAAAGTCTGCAACACCAGACCAATTTTCTGCACAAGTGAATAGGCGCCAGCCAAAATAAATCCCCCAGGCGCGGCTTTGGAGGGAATACGTATAAATTTAAACACTTTTTCGGCGATAAGTCCGCGAGTGGCATGGAACCCCCGAGCCCTCGTTTGTTTGCACATCAGCACCGCCAATCTTTCCGTGCGTGTTCAAATTTTTAATTGGGAGCTTGGTAATTTCCGTTGCGGTTAATTGGCGTTAAACGCCTTAATACACCCTAAAAACGTTTTATAATTTTTTGTTATTTTTTTTAATACACTGATTAATAAAATAGTTGGTATTATCGTTATCTACTTTGACAAACAGGAACACAGCGCTGTCGGAGTTCTGAAAGATTGTTCAGGAAATTCAAGAACAGATACATGGAACAGCATCAGGATGAGGTAAGAAGATTAGTGAAAATAATAAAATTTAAGTTGCCCACAAAGTCGATCTATCGTGCATAAAAAATGTCGTTTGCACCGTCTGAAAATTAACTTTTGTGTACAGTCAGTGCCAAATACTTAAGGTTGTAAGAAAGAATGGCACAAATACTCATCATCGATTAATAGAGTCCAAGAAGAGCATTGCTGCTTCCCACTTACTATGTCAGTATCAATTACAGGAAGTGTATATTTTTTTGTATATTGCCTCTCAGTTTTGGTGGGTTATTTCAACGCATTACTAAATTTTACAATTATGTACTTCAAGAACCAAAAACTCAACTGAAAACAACTACACCTACCAAAGAGTTGCAAAACATAAGAGAACTCTACTCTGACATAACATATAACTTTAGAAGAATAAATCAACGTACAAAATAAGTTTATAGCACTTTCCCAAGTGCCAAAAATGGATATTGGTAGTGCTCAGCAGTCACTTAAAGGACACACATCACTACTTATCTTCTTACACGTTGTATTTAGCTACGACGAAATGATAAAATCCTTGCCAACAACATTAGAGAAGGAACAGTTTTATATCAAAACGTTAACCAACAATATAATCAAGGTTAATGTTACTCAGTCTATTGCTTACTGAAAATTATCTCAAAACCTGCGAGACGATAAGGTTCTTCATCATGTATATCAATTAAAAGAAGACCGACAGAATCTTTATGGGGTACCTACACTACTCAATATGCACCCAAGAAATAAAAGAAAAACTGACTACCCTTGGTCATACTACACGGAATACTATTAACATACGACATCGTCTCATACAGAGGCTCTCTCCTTCTTTCTAGTGGACTTTGTACCAAAAGAATATAATAATGAGATACTTAATGTCGCATACTTAAGCGACGTCAAAATTCAAGTTGTAGAGCGTTATGGCTATACTAAGTCGTATTGCACTAAACCATTCATAGAAATAACGCGGTGACAATTGCAAAAAACCTCCTACTCTAGCTAAATGTGCCCTATGCGAACCAAATTATCCAAACAACTATAAAGGTTCGTTTGGTTTGTACAAAAACTGCAAAAAATAGGACCAAAGCTACTTAGGCCTACAAATAATATAAGTCAGCAATCTAAGGGCACATCTCTAAACAATTTCACACCAAACCAAGTACTTAATCTACCAACCATTTATCTTTGTACAGATAGCTTCTGAAAGGTGTAATCTAGCACTTCAAAACAGTATGATTCTATACACGCTTATAACTAAAGAAAATCCTCCAAGGTTCTGTTCTCAACACACAAATCGGGAACTATTTATCCAGCTGCTTGATGAGCGCACCACTTTAAGAATCCAAAAAAAATTTACTCCCCAAAGACCTCATAGTAGAGAAGCAATAATATACAGAATAGGACGACTTCTTCAAAAACTACTTCACAAACTTCTTGACGAAAAATCACTTAATATGGCAAGCTATTAAAAACGACCAAATATTCAAATATTTCCAAATAATAAAAAAAAACAAAAACGCTAGACTATGGCATAGAAAAGATATCAATACTGCGAATCTTTTTATTTCACCTCAGCCACATGATAACACAAATGACAAAGATGTATCTGATTTTCTAAATGCACCCCTCCAACTTCCTTCACTACTTAGACTGATCTTCCCTGCAAAAGAAAGACAAGAAATAAAGTTCCTAATATCTGGGCAACTTTTATGCCACATACCAATAACAACTACCATATAATAGTATGCTATGTTTACGCTATTTTCCATCGCAGTGAGAATGTGTCCAAATTATGATACCCAAGCTCAGTAAACCACCCATAGAAACATAATCTTGTAGAGCAAGCCTCCTTCCAATTTTGCATTTATTTATTTTGATGCTTAAAAATTCTTTTAGTTTGTTTGCTACGGCTTTATATAAGGATTTAATTTTCTGCCCATTTAACCTACTTTTGAAAGTTTTAGTTTGTTCTGTCATTGTCTAGACCGCCTGTTATAAAAGGACTGTTATCAGGAGGTGTTATTTTTAATTTAAAAAAGCGCACTATATAGTATCTTCCAAATGGCCGCCTTGGCCTTTCGTTTAAAAACATTTTTAGGCAAATATGGTTTGATTTCGCATATTACAGCTCTGGTATTGTCTTTGAGTACTTTAATCTCTGCTGGAGCATTGGTCTTATCTTTGAACTAGCCCCATAGAAAGATTCTAATGACGTTGGATTGATCTGGGTCTCCATTTTCAGAAATGTCAAGCGCGATAACTCCATCCTTTTGGTAATAAAGATTGTCCTCGTCTGTGTCATTCAGTTCTAATCAAAAAGTCAAAATTTCATGATAACGTACACCATGCACCTCATTTTTGAAAAAATAAAGAGTAATGCCGCCACAAACCCAACAAGCTCACCACACTACATCTAGTTGGGGTTAGAGAGGGTTCATGACTATTGCTCTTGAATTTTTAGACCTCTAGCAACAGTTGTGCTTATTCACATATTCATTTTCTTGCATCTCCAACATCAAATTGACAAATGAAAGGCATTGTTTAAGCCCAGATAGCTGTTCAATATAAGATGCAAAATAGTTTGTGATGTGCGTAATTGTTGCAGCAAACGTCTTGAATTTGATAAATTAGATCTTCTGCAATACTTTCAGCTATAGAGGTGATATTTCCAATAGATCTGGTTGGTCGAGCACAATTTGGTTCTTTACACCCTAAACCTTTTCGAAAAGTTGGAATTTTTTATTACTTTTACAATTTTTGTTCGACAAGATGCTTTATTTTGACCGAAAAGTCTATGGAGATTACGAATTGTCTCCGCAAAGTTTATAATACCTTTTGTTATGTCATTAATAATTTAACTGGGGGATGTAAAATTGTCTTCCAGTTTTAACAACCAGCACTTCTCTAGGAGATTTGGTCTAGCGCGTAATCTGCGTTCCAATTCTTCTAGAGATGTTCAGTGGGACTGAGATCAGAGCTCTGTAAAGACGAGTCCAGTCTTGCAACATTAATTTCTTTAAACCCCCGCAAAATAATTTTTGCTGTATAGACAGAATAGTCATTCTAAGGAAAGGCCCTTCCCCGAATTGTTCCCCGAGTTGTCAAGAATAGTAAGATACATTTTAGCAACTAAGGCAACCAGCCCCAATCCACAATGCCTGACTGTTGGCACAATACACTCGGAAAAGAGTTCTCCGGGCATCCGCCAAACCTAAACGCATCCAACGGGTTGCCAGTTGTTCTATAGTCCAATGAAGGTAAACTTTGTACCATTGCAACTGATGTTTGGCATTGACTATGCTTATGTTTGGTTAAGGAACGGCCACTCGACCGTGCAAACCCATACTTTTTAGCTTTTAACTTACAATCCGAGTTGCTATTAAAGACAGTGCAGGCAATAATCAGATCCTTTTCTCAAAAAGGGTGTTCAGATACTTTTGACCATTCGTATTGTATATAAGTTCCTTTTCTGTCACCCTTTTACTCAAAAAATGTAGATTTCAAAGATGCCTTTCTTTCTTGTCAAGAGTTAGAATAGACTTTTATAAATGAAAAATGATGATATATTCTATTACAAACGTTTTTGAATGAAAACGAATTGGACTTGAAATCGAAATTTATCTTTCAAAGAACAATGCTATCGAGACAGTTGTAACGGTGCAGAGACTAACAAGAAAAAAATTACGTAGATTGCATTATTGAGCACTCCCTTGAGACATAGGTAAATAACTACTTACTAGTTGGTATTGGTATAGTAATGAAATTTCTACTACATGTTAAAAAAACATTATTGTGCAATGGGTATGTCTATGTGAAGGTCTTTTATTAGAGACATCATTTGTAAACTAAAAGACTGTGTATATCATTCCTTGTGTTATGCTGCAAATAAATCTAGTCGTCTACTTTGAACTCAATTTTTTCTCTAACTGTGTTCGTCCACTGTTAGAGAAAGTACTCTTCCACTCATGTATTTATTGGGATATTGGTTTCTAGACATAATCCTCAATCATGGCTAAACGGGTTAAAATATAGGTTGGACATAGGAGACATAAAGGTTGTGGGTAGGATAGAAAATATAGGATATAATTCTTCTCCTTATTAAAAATTAAAAAAGACTTAAGGCTCGCGAAAGTAGTAAGACCTGTCCTCTACCGGAATCGTAGATTGTCTATCCGTTACCATCTCATTTAAAACTATTGCTGGGTCATTCAAGTTTCAAGAATTGATGCTAACCACCAAAGTTGATGTTAAAATTCTTAACCTAATTGGAGAGGCAGGCGTGTAAATAGCCGCTCTCGTGGTGCGGTGTGGGATACGATACCGACCCGGCTCGTAAGGACCAAAAAATGGAGAGGCAGGCGTGTAAATAGCCGCTCTCGTGGTGCGGTGTGGAAACGTAGTACGGCCCATAGTGGAAGGTCAGCCGATAAGACCAAAATCGTCCCTTAAACGGCCGTCGCGTTAGCGGATGGGGGCGGCTACCGATATCAACCAATGAATTGCCAAATCGCTCACCTGAATCGGCTTCGGCTTCGGCTTCGTCGGCGATTCCAAGGTGGCCACCTCTGCGTTGCGGATCTGGTATCTGCGGGATGTTGAGACACGACCAAATTGGCCGAGCTGCGATGCGTGAATATTTGCGGGGTGTTGAATATGCGTGAATGTATGCGGGTTAAGACACGGCCGTATTGGCCGCGCTGCGGGGCGTGAATTTATGCGGGTTAAGACACGACCGAACTGGCCGCGCTGCGAGGCGTGAATGCTTGCGGGGATGCGAAATGTTTCTTGCGGGTGAAGACACGACCGTACTGGCCGAGCTGCGGTGCTTGAATGTGTCGGCTGAGCAAAAGCCCATGCCGTTCTGTGTGCGACGGCAAAACGTAGCTGATATCAAAGGTCCGCATGCCGCCGCGATATAAAGCGGTTCAAGGGCGAAAAGGCCGCCATACCACCAATTTTGTCAAAACTGATTTTTGGTATGCCTTTATCAAAGTTTTAATTTTTTTATTATATAACGCCATCGAATTGGGTTTTAGGTCTTTAAAGCTCTAAATGTTAAGCACCTAAATATTCAAGAACCTTCGTAACAATCGTCCAATGTAACAACCGTAAAAGTTGTAAATTAGTCAGTTACGCCACGTCCTTCTTCTGCTTTTATTATATTTTTTATTATGTTGGTTTTTATCATGTCTTTCTTTGCTATCTTCTTTAGTCATATTTTATTTTATATTATTTTGACTATACCTAACTTTGCTTCAATCTCTTGGTATGGGTTTAAAAATAGTTCTATAGACTTCGATTTTTACTTTTTTTATTTGTTTTTTTTTAGTATTGTAAACTATGCTATGCTTTTTATAATATTTATTTTTACTTTTAGTTTTACATTGTTTTTTGTATCTTTGAATGTATGTACTTGTTCGATCGCCTTGCTATTTAACGTAATGTCCAAATTATCTTTTACTATTACCATCATTTTTGTCCTTTCTACGATTATTCTTGTTTATTGCTAATATTGTTGTTTTTTGTTTTTTGTCCATTATGTCGTCCGATACAAATTCAAACAAGTGAGAAGTGGGCAAGATTTTATTCTCGTCTAAAAATTAGACCGTTTATAAAGGATTTTGTAATTTACTAATAACAATTTTTTTTATCCATACAACTACACTATCAAATGTTTTTTTAAGATATTGAAAAACTTCTAGCATATTTTTTACAGTTAGTGTATTCTTTTATTAGTTGCTAATAGGTGGTTTTGGACTTCTTTACTTTGTCTTAACCCACAATAGGTATCTACTATTTGTGATTTGTTTCATTTTTTTCCGTTTAACTATGCTATATAGTAATTAGAGCAGTCTCCCTTGTTTCCGTTTTACGGATCATAACCTACTCCTTTTTCCACGTCTTTTTTCAATGTCTTTGTTCCTGAGTTCTTAACCATATACTTTCATTTATAAATTCTATTACATGTATTTTCCAATTTTTGCGCTCTGTAGTTTTTTATTCTCTTCCTGCTGTTTTGGTTAACTCTTGTGACATTGTCTAGAAATATTCTATGCACCTTTTTGTAATATATCTTGCTTCTGTTATTCTTTCTCCTTTCTTATTTTCAATAGGTCAAGGGTTATGCTATGCTACATTTTTCTTTTTCCTTTTTAGTGGTTAGATTTTGATGCTTAAGTTGTATATTCTTTCTTGTTTTCTTTTGTCTCTTGTTCTAATCCCAATTTATTTTTCAATATCACTTTCTCGGCTTGCTAAGATATCTTCTTCTATTATATAATTTTATTTCTTTTACTTTTATGTACCGTTCGATTATCATCTTTGTGTTCTTAAATTAGAAAATACGACAATTTTAACTTTAAGATGAATAATACCTACCAACTGATGTCGTTCAAAAGTTTTCAAACTGATCATTATGGTTCTTGCCCTTTTTTTGACTGTATAAATAATTGATCCTTATTTGATGCTCTGTAAGACTTGATTTAGGCATTTACTATTGGAACACATAATTCGGAACGGTAATTGGCAAGAAAACACTGAATTCGTCTGACTTACGTATTGGGCACGTTCCGCATAGCCCTGTGCCTGAGGAAAATGATAACCAGCGTCCCGTTGCCCAGCACCCCCACCACGAAGATGATGAAAAACAGCACCGGGACGATGTAGGTCTCCGGGCGCTCGTGGTATGGAGTGTACATGTTGTCGGGGTCCTCGGTGTTCCCTTCAAACTCCGGGCTCGAGTTGTACAAGGCCTGGAAGTCCATGGTCGCAATCTGCAAGTACAAATTCGCATGAGTGCCGAGGTACGCAGAAAGACCGGTCGAGCGTCAAATTTTTCCTGCGCTCTCCAATCCAATTCGGATACTTAGGTGGCACGCAGGGCAGCGTTGAGCAATAAAGCTAAAGGAACACATTTTCTGCTCAAAATCAAACCAAGATTGTAATTTTAAAGTATTTTCGATTTGCCTTAATTTATTATTTTAGGTGGATCGTAAAAAGAAATGATGGAGCAATAAATGTTATAAAGATGCAATTGAAAAAATCTGCTGCAGAAGGAGACGTTTACATGGATCCATATTGGACGTGTTACACGTGCCGCTGCGCGATTTAGCTCTATAAATATAATTTATCGACTTGTCGTGCCTGCTTTGCATAAGGAGAAATGCGCTAATGGCACTATGCCTGTATTTTACTTTAAGTTGTGCAATTAAACACATTACAGATTCATAACATGAGTTTTTCAAGGTAATAAAAATGATTTTTTATGTGAAATAATCTTATTGCTACACTATAGTAAAAGAATATTGGAACATTACAAAAAAAGGTTTTATTGGTCCCTATCTAATCACCATCATTTTCTAAAATGGCCTCCTTACTTTTAATAAGTTTTGGATTTGTTTTTTGTGGATACTGCAGGGGTTTCCTTTAAAAAGGTTATGTAATTTTCATCAGTCTTCACGAAGCCAAACTTTTCTGTAGGGATAGGAACAAATGAGAATGTGGAGGAGCAAGATCCATAGTCTTGACATCTTAGGCGTCGTGGAAGGATATTTTTCCTTCTGAGAGGTTCTATCGAAATAATTATGTTACTGATGTATTTAACATTATTTTTTTTTGCTTTTGCTTGGTTCGCGGTTTACGATAAAAGGGGGAGAGGTTGTTCAGTTACTCTGTGGCATACATTTTTTCTATTGCGAACTTTATGACCAATTCGTTCTTGACGATGTTCACTGAAACGGAATAGCTTAGGTTTCGAATGACTACTCTATTGTTCCTTCTTTCTTCAGCTGGTAGGTAGTTTCCTGTAGGAATCTGCGGTTAGGGTATTGATTTTAATTGTCATTTGATGTTGCTGACATATAATATTGCTTTTTTCTATGTAATTGGTGACTTGATAATTGTATCTTGGTGGAGGTTTCACAGTTTTTGGTTGTTAACTGTTGTTGTCATTACTGCTTCTTGCTTGCGCTAGGATTTCGTATCTGTTGATGTAGTCGGTTGGTTAGAAAGTTTTGAGTTAAACTTCTAAAACTGATTCAGTCTCATTATATATGTCTGAATCTATAAGGTTGATATTGCTTATTTCTTTAATACATTGATGATTATTTTCATTGGTTTGCATTGTCTGTGTAGACGGGGCTGTATTTTGATGCATCCAATCGAAAAAGAGAGTGTCATTATTGTTTTGCTATGGGGTTCACACAGACATTGGGGGTTAGGCTTTTTCAGAGTAATTTGATTATTTATAGTTCATTATCCTGATGGGCCGATGTCGTACACATTTCAGATTGGAAATATTGATCACGGAAAATTATTTATTAAATTACATATTGTTTATACATACGATTTTCGCATTGTTGCATAGATTATAATAAACTTAATCTTTGACTTCGCTATTTGTGCACTTTGAGAGGTAATAGAGCTCTTTGAAATGTTTTAAAATGCATTCTTTAAACGTAACATTTGCGAAATAACAAAACGCAAACATTAGTTGGAGAAAACATCGACGCAAAAACTGCTGGAAGAGCCCCAACAACCAACGTCAAATATATCTTTCTTGTTTTTGCTCGCAACCCCTTTTTGTGAAATACGCTCGCTGGGCGGTCTGATGGGGTCGTTCTTGGGGTGCAATTACGTGGCCGGAGTACGACGTGCATGTGCAACCATCCGTGTAAATAACTGCCTATCCGCGTTAGCCTGGAAATTTATCGGGTTAGCCATGCTCCTTGGAGACTGTCCCGTCTGGTCGGAGTTATTACCTACGCTCGCGAATTTTGATATATATGCAGAGAAGTGGAGGGTCGTGTGACGTTACAGCCGACAAGAGTGCACAGCGCTCGTTATTGCTTGGCTAGGATTTTCGGGATTTACAACTCGTATGCACGGATTATTTATGAGTTTAGTACTCTTTGATAATTTCAGATGCGTGCTTAGTATTCTAATTCACATTCTTGTCCTTGTGACAACTAAAGGTATAGCTCTATGGTAGTTATTAAGATTGGGAAAAGAATAGGAATAAATTTCTTACCCAGGAAATATATTAGGCTGCTCTAAGGCTCTAATACGAGGTGCATTTAAGTTATAACACCTCCGATTTTTTTATGCGGATTGAGAACAGATAGAAACATGCAGCTTATTTCAAAATACGCGCGCATTCTTTGTAAATGCGTGACAGAGATGGCAGCACCGCACGGCACACATGACTCTAGCGGCAGCGGCAAGAGTGAGAACTGTTTTTGATACCTAAAATGGCGACGTTTTCGTTACAAGAACCGCGTGTAATCATTTGTTTCTCCGTCAGTTGAGTGAGACATGTGGCTATGGTGTTATGGATGTGTTTAATGTGCATTTGTGGGTGCGACAATTCAAAGAAGGCAAAACGTCGTGTGACAACAAACCAAGATAATCTTGGTCTCGCACCAGCCGGTCTGACATGACCAAGCGAGTAGAGAAACTTGTTTTGGAGGATCGCCGAATGAGTGTGGAATACATCATCTCCAATGTTGGCATTTCTATGAGATCTGTGCATACAATCCTGCATAAAAATCTTAAAATGCAAAAAGTGTCTTTCAGGTGGGTTCCACGAATACTGATGGACGACCACAAGGCTGCGCGCGTGACAACATTTGAAGTGACTCACCTGACCTGGCTCCTAGAGACTTTTGGTTGTTTCCAACAATGAAAGACTGTCCGTAGTTGAAAATTCACTAGTCGTGCCGCGATTGCATCAGCGATTTTCCAGTGGTCAAATAAGACTGCTAAAGTAGCGTTCGCAGCGGCCATGAAATCATGGCGTCGACGTTGTGAAAAATATGTACGGCTGCAGGGAGATTACGTCGAGAAGTGACACAAGTTTCACAGTTTTCATGTGATTAGTTTGTGAGAAAAAATCGGAAGTGCTACAACTTGAATGCACTTCGTAAGTTTGCACTTCGCTCAATTTTTTGTCAGTGCTATTTTGAATTATTTATGCCTTCTTCAGAACTTGTTGAAAAGCCAGATCATCTGCTTCATAGCTCCAATTTTAGACGAGAGAACAAAAAAAATCATGGAGAATATTTAATATAGACACAATCTATGATAAAAATATTTAGTCAATGTTAATATGTAGGTAAATGAGAAAGTAAAGATAATTTTAAAATGGTGCTGTAATAATAAGAAAGTGCACAAGGGATAGCACTCTATCGTTGTCATACGGTAGAGAGCAATTAGGGTAAAAGTATGGTTGCCCCATTCATTGATTACACCATTGAAAAACAACGCACCGTTGTGGGCAAAGGAGGTTGGATCTATCGTCGGATGTTAGCACAGTGTAGAGCACGTACCATGTATCAACGAAAGATCTATGAGTAGATATAAGGTTTTAAGAAGGAAAGAACAAATACAGACGACTCACGTTAACACATGTAATAGCCATTTTGGCATTAGTTGTGGATCTGCTCAAGTCAGTGCCCGATGTCTTGGGATATAATACGGTTTATGCGCAGTAGTTGTCCAAATAGCTTACAACTCAGCATAAACCGTACCGCTTAGATGTTGCAACCCCCTTGACGCTGTGAAGAAAATTTCAGTATCTTGGAATTAATCGTGACAGGCAACGGGACATGGGTTCTTAACTGCGAATGGAAGAGCAAGAAGCAAAACGTGGAGTTCAAACAACAACCATCATGCAAGAAACTGGTGCCAAAGTTCTTTTGAGATACGCGGGGACCTATTCCAGATACATACTGTGTCTGTGACTAGTGCAACGTATTGTGTTTTGCTGTAAGACCAGTTTAAACCTGCAATTAGTCACAAAAGACGAGGGTTACTATCCAAAAAGGTAGTATTGCCCCAAAACAATACAGGGCCGCATACAATAGCAACGGTAGAGACTGTGTATCCGCTTTACAATCCTGATATAAAGCTTTCTGATTACCACACATTTGGATGGTGAGATAGCAAGCGGCGCAGACATGGTTTCGTGGGTAATCAAAAAACTTCTTTTTTGAAGAGATGAAGAATCCCATCAAACGAGACTAAAACTGTATCTTTGTGACTATATCGAAAAGTGATATGTGCATTTGTTCTTCATTATTGGAAATCAAATTGTTTTATGGAAATTGTATGATTAAAAAAATTATGACTGAGTCTTTGATAATTATATGTTAATGAGTGATCACATGTAGAATCTGGATCAAATTTTATAGTAGAAACTCAGGATGGTTTAAAATCTTTTCCATAACAATACAATAAGCCAACACTAATGAAGGTCTGGTACAAAAAAGGTGATCTGTATTCTGGAAGGCCAACAAGGAGCAGATCCCTGGAATACATTATTTTTGTGATTGGTGATTGATAGTTTGAGAACTAGAATATGAGTTGGGAACTCTAAAAAATGTGCGAAATTTTGATGGAAGATGATTTTACGATCATTGTTACCACGATAGAAGGAAAATGTGGTAAAATTGTTGATGCATTGCTTAAGACCGCTACCAATACATCAGATTTTCCAAAAAAAGTCATAACCGTAGAAGAAATGTGGCTCCACGGCTACGATTTGCAAAAAAAGGCCCAGTCATGTCAATGGAAGTCTCTTGATTGTCCATGTCCAAAAAAGGCATATAAAAATTGCAGCAAGGTCAACTGTGTGAGATCCCAAAGCGTTTATCTTGAAAAGATCTAGGGCTACTGACAATGTGGCTTGTATTTTGAACATTTTCCAAACAAATCATGTGTATAAGGTCTAGTTCAAGGTCCGTTCAAACATTAGGCAACAAAGTTGAAGACAGAAGGGCCTTTGCTATCAAAGTGTAGGACCAAACAGAGAGTTACAACAAACTGCGTTTCATGCAAAAATCATATTGTTTTATATTTTGTTAACTGAATTGTATCGAGCAAATCTAAAATTATCAAACCGTAAGTAATAAGATTTTTTACGGATTGTAAACAACTGGGTAACGTTGACAAGTGTAAACGGAACTTTATGCAGAGGTACATTATATTAGTAGACCTTTCCACACTAGTTTTGGCATTGAAGAACAAATAATTTTGCCTGTTTGTTTTTGGAATCGTAGTGTAGATAGTAGATTTTGCCATGTTTCGAATCTTTCGACAAACCTTCATTTGTATTCTCTTCTGCTTAATCATCTAGGCACTAATCTTCTACAGATGTGTTTTATTTGTGAGGAGTTGTGAGCAACGATAAAACTACTAATACGAGAAGTAGTTAAGATGCCCATCTTATCTAGTATTATTCTTGTTGTTTTTGAATTACATGGTCTACCCTGAAAGTATCAAGTTGTACAATCATAATCGTTTGAGTAAAACTCAAGATATGCTTAATACATTTTAATGTTCAAATATAAATATTATTATAAAGTGTGGTTGTGATAATATTCATCAAAAGGCACCATGCATTAATTGACCTGGAATCCAATTTTATAATTATTAATAACTGTAAATCTATGATAGGACACTTTATCCTGTACTATCAGTCAATATTACAAATAGAGGAGCAAATCAAATATAAAACAAAATTGTTTTTCTTGTTAACAAATGCGTCATAGTAATACCAACATACAAAATTGTTTCTTTTTACTTAAAAATACATTTTCCCAACGATTGGTAGTTCCTCAATTCTTCAAATGCTTGTTTTAGAAGTCCAAAGAAATAATAATCATAGGACAATAAGTGTGGACTGTAAGGAGGCTGTTCCAATGTAATTCAAGACGAAATCTCAATTTTTTGTCAAGATTGAGCAGTTGTATACGACCAAGCACCGTCGTAAAGCATAAACTAGCGGTGAACAATGCAATTATCCTCTTCTGCACGATGATTTCCTCAAAAATGTATATGCTAGGCGTGCACTAAAAAAGCGGTAGTGGGAGGCAACTTACGTGAGGAATCTTTTCACCTGATCAAGTATAATAAAAAAATTCCGGTTTATATTTGATTCTCTCACTTATACGTACAGCTATGCAATAAACAAATTTGTTTTAAAGTAAATAAGCACTTTATTTTGTGTCTTAGGACTAAAAGCTCCAGGGTAATCTCAAAAACCTCAAATATTTTAGAGTAATAATTAAATTTTCCTAGAATTCTAAAATATCACACTTGGCACAGTCTAGAGTACTTAAACCATCCTACGTGGTAGTTAGAAGACAACTATTTTCTACTAGAGTTTGTATATCAGATTTGTTTGTATCCTTAAAGGTAGTAGGCAAAAGAATAAGGTCCAAAACATTTAGTATGTCAAAAAAAATGTTTAGAGTACCAATATGTTGCTTCTGACGAGCTTTTACCTCGAGTGTTAGAATCATAAGTCGCGCAGCTTACTACATTGCATGATTTTATTTAAAACGCCCAAAAATGATCGACACTTTCCTTCAAAATCCTGGTTGTATCGCAAATTAAATTAGGTGTCCAGTGCGCATTGAAAGATAGATTACTGTAATGCCAACAAAAAGCGCTGTTGAAACGCACAGAAGAAAAAGCAGTGAAGTACGTGCAGTGCTATGAGTGCACTTGGGGAAACATCGGAAAATGATAGGAGCAGACAAACGTTGGCAGCAACAGAGTGATTGCTTCGGACATTCCATGTATAGAAACAAGTAAAAATTTGTTTTTTGAATTTTGGAGTTTAAAGGTGATTATTTTGTTGGGATAAGGAGAGCATTTCTTGTGAGAACATTATTAGTGAGCGGACTACGAAGTGTTATACCATTACCACTCTGTAGGCTCTCATTTCGCGCGACTGCGCTATATTTGTCATAATAAAAGGAGTAGTGCGTGGTAACAAATTCTTATCAAACGACGAACTTCAGTCGGTCGTCCACAAGTAGTGCCGCTTGATTTGCAGCAGCTTTACTTTTTTCAATAAAAGGTTCGTAACTTCAGTTTCTTATCCATCTTTAACTATTGTACGTTACGCTGATTTTAGCTTTCACGACTTTCCATTGATTT
The DNA here is from genome assembly GCA_036346155.1 of Sinelater perroti. Classification (NCBI taxonomy): domain Eukaryota; kingdom Metazoa; phylum Arthropoda; class Insecta; order Coleoptera; family Elateridae; genus Sinelater; species Sinelater perroti. The sequence continues at coordinate 4,470,031 of JARFIY010000111.1, read as the reverse complement.
ATTTAAAATTTTATAACTCGAAATTTTTTTATTATCTTTGGCAAAGTCAAAGATTTTTTTGTTCAATATAAAATAAAAGGGGTGTCCAATTTTAGGAATTAAACACTTGCCAAGGGCAAGTATATCCCTACCATTTCAAAACAACAAGGTTAGTCCGTTATCACTCTTTGATGTATTTCGAAGCCTGCTCTGGGCCGCAAATTAAGGAAGAAATGAATGTCTTAATTACTTCCCGCCTTTCTTATGCGTGTTTAGCTTTACTTATTATATTAATCACCATAATTTGCTTTTCTATGTCTCCTGCATATGCTGTTTGCCCAAAAAATCCAATTAATTTATTTCATCGTGAAGGTAATATCAAATAACTCCAAATATATCAAATTTTATTTACCGGAATAAATAAGATTAAATCCAACTAATTTATTAACATCCGCAGTTCTTTGTAAATTTTCCTGTTTTGCTTTCTTATATTTATGGCTGTCAGGCACGCACCAAAGAAGGTCGTTGTTAAGCAGTAATCGAGCGAAGATTTTTATCGCAGTTGCTACAACAGGTGGAAAGGGTTATTCACCTGAGAAATTTGTAGGCGCCTTACGGCTGCTCTTGAGGTTGCTGCATTTTCTTTCACCGATATATGTCATTATTCAGGTTGAACTTTGTTTTTTCCATATTTGGCCCATGTTTGCTCCAACTTCTTGATTCCTCCCTGAAAGCGACTGTTTTTCAAGATTCCCATAATAAATATTTACAACCTCATACCACATCGATGTCTAGCCGGAAATATTTTGAATTCTAGAAATAAGTAAAACCTTAAGCAAGGTAAATAAAGCGAAACTGGAATTATTCTAATGAATCATGGCACTAGAATGGACCTGATTATATTGGAGCGTTCTTTTTAAACTCGTCTTATCCAGAAGTGCTCTATAATGTTGTACAGTAATATTTAATTTTTTAAAGATAAATATAAAAAATATGCGTACGCGGAATAGATTCCAGCGAAAAAAGTGGATTATATGACATTGTGCAAGATCAATCTCAAACGCTTGAACAAAGTGGATTTATCTACATGAACCTGACAAAATGCTTCAATCAACGTAATTTTTGAGTTAAATAAGTATTTTAATAACTAGTAACAACTAGTGACAGGAGAAAGAAAGATAAGAGAAAGAATACTACATAAAGAGAGCATAGAAGAACTGGATGAAATAAACAAAAGTCAAAAGATTAAAAAGATCAACGCAATGCATATGGAAAACAAAAAAGTGCAAACGAAAAACAAGCAAAGGAAAAGTAGCACGGAACATAAAAAATAAGGAAAAATCTGAAGAAAGATCAAAATGCAGAAGCTGACAAGTATATGGATAGAAGAAATATAAAAACTGAAAGTAGAAGTAAATGTAGAGAAAAGCAAAATAATGTATATAAATAAAAAGGAAATAGTGTATAAGGATTAACTCCTGGAAGAAGTGACCACAATGAAATACTGTAATAGAAATTGATGGGAGAATAGCCAATAGAAACAGGAAAACAATTAATATATATTACCTACTAAATAAGGCAATATACGGGAAAAGCGAAATAAGTAAAAAAATAATATTCAACGATCTTGTATGAAAGCGAAACGTGGACAATGCATCAAAAACACAAGCCAAAACGGATTGCAGCAGAAATGAAATACTTTTGAAAGATAGAAGGAAAGACCAAGCTAGATCACATCAGCAATGAAGAAATTAGACGGAAACTGAAACAAGAAAGTATAGTACAAAAATTGAGAAAACACAAATAGAATGGTACGAACATATAGAAAGATTAGATAGCAACAGATTACCGAAAAGAATATTAAAAATAAAAACAACAATGAGACGAAAAAGGGGAAGACAAGGACTAACTTGGATGAAGGGAATTGAATAGATAGAAAAAGCAAGGAGAAAAACGATAGAAAATATGAACAAAATGTCTTTAGACAGAAAAAATGGAAGGAATGGGCCAAAAAGACAAAACCCACAAATATCCGATACCTGTGAGAGTAAAAGAATGATAGAGAAAGAAAGAAAAAAGATAACTAATACGAGTAAATTAGAAAGTAAACTGAATTTAATGGTAAAAACTTTGAGAAACACGAAAGCAACTATTTATTTAAAAAATGCCTTACCCTCGCATTAAAGTATATTTTTGAACGCGGTTCTATTCCAAATAGAGAAACTGGGGAATTCGTCCTTCAGATAGTTTTTTAGACTCAATTCACTAGGTAAAATATAACTGTTATGGATTTTGTCCACAATCTTGAACGTGGTTCATCACTTATGCGCAAGAATATCAAAACCAAAATACTCACAGAAGACAATGAAGGTGATGAAGCCCCTAAAACAGCATTTAATTTGGATTTAATAACCATAGCGGTCCTTTTTTCCAAATAAAAAAAGTTAATGGTAATTAAGATCGAAAAGACAAAAAAAGATAAATAAAGAGGATACTGTGCTTTACATTGTTAATGTTTTTTGGAATACAGAATATGGAACATAAAAATACTTTTAAATAAATCTTTTATTTGTGCCCATACATTAAAAGAGGTTGAAGGATTAAAAGAAAAACATAAATAGGAAAGAACATAAGAAAATGTACGAGAACAAAAAGCATTTATATTAGGAAATTTAAATGTAAACATCGGGAAAGAAAACCATGTAAAAAAAGCTGCAAATAACAATAAAATATTTAAAAAAACATTCAAAGAAAAATTTCATATTTAACCAAAATAATTTATAACAGAAACATAAAGAAGACAAGTTGATTCCAGAAAAAAGAGAAAGTTGGATAGATGTATCATGTACTAATAAATATAAATCAAAATAAAATAACTAGAGATGTTAGGCCATATAAAGGAGTAAATTCGGATACGAAAAGGAGATCATACTGAAAATATAAAAAAATAAAACCAAAAAATTTTACAAAAAGGATAAAAGAAATATATAAATAGGAACAAATACATAAAAACATATCAAAGTTTAAAATAGTAAATCCTTGGTGAAAGTAAGAGAAAAAGAAGATATAAATGATAATACAGAATGTGATAAAAATAAGAAACAAAACTTTTGTAACTTGCTAGCAGTAGAAACAGACAAAACATAGTAACACAGTCAACTTATAAAGAAATATACATATAAAAATATATAAAAAAATAATAGAACAAAAAACGGAAAATAGACAAGCTGATAAATGTGATCAAGAAAAGGGTGAACTAAGATTCGTAATGAATAAAAGTAAAAAAATATATAAAGTGACAGAGAGAAAAGATAAATGAAATTAAGAAATTAAAGAGAGAAAAATATATCTACAAAAAAGTAAGATCTTTCAGCTATCTGAGAATACAATTAACATATAGCGACGAACGAATTGGAAAGAATTTAATTGGGGTATGAACCGCAACATACTGAATAGTAAAAAGTTAAGGATAAAAACTAAAATAAAAATCTAAAAGGACTAGTTTAGACAAATAGTAGCTAAGAAGATTTGAAAAAAAACGCATAAAGAATAATAATGAAAACACTAGCCTTTTGACTTCAGTCATGCTCTTTTTTCTTTCTTCAAACTACATTGTCGTCTTTTACTCCATCTTCCTCTCTGTGTATTGATGCTCTTGATGCTGCTTCTATTACTTATTTTGGTACTTTATTTCTACTGCTGTTGCTCTGCTCTTCTTTATCTAGTAATGCTTTCATTTCTACTTTGTTTAACATTATGGGTACAAAGACAAATTTGTACAAGTGCAATTTGATCTCTTTGCTTAACTATTTTTATTGTGTTTATCTGGTAACAGACTTTGGTTGTCCTAAATATTTTTCTCTAAGTTTCTTCATCTGTTACTCTCTCCTGTCTTGTTATTTATAGGTTTGTACTCTTTCTAGTTGTTGTCCCTCATATCATTACGTTTTTTATTGTAATCTTAATTTTTTATGCTCCAGTTGTCTACTAAATTTGTAGATTTCGTTTCCTTATATTCCAATAACTGTTATTCTTACCTTTCCATTAGGCTAAATAAGTCTTCCTGTTGTTCTCTCTCCACCCTAAGGCTTTCAGATTAATGCCCTTGAAATCTAACTATGTTGATTATTCTACTATGTAGTCTTCTTGAAGTTTCTCTGGCCTTCTGTTTCTAATGTTTTCCTTAAACTCTTTCTCGACTCTATCAAATGTTACCTGCAGGTTTATAAATGCAAGATACAGTATTTTTTTCCCTCTGTCTTTCCTGTGTATCTATTGTTTCGTATTATGTAGTATAATTTTTGCAGACATATGACGTGACAGTTTTTGCAATCATCTCTCTTTTATGTTCTCTTTCCAATCTTTAAATATATTTTCTTCTTTAAGACTAGTTACTATATATATCTAATTTATTTTTCCAGTTTTCCCCTCGCTACTTTTTTGAGGCTTACTTTACCTCTGCTCGTTGATTTTTCCAGTTTTATTATTGCTTCTCTTACTTCGTCCTTTTTTATTAGATTTATTTCTTTTATTGCTTCTTCTATTTGTTATTCCTTTATAGGCTTATTTTGTTCTCCTAAATTTCCCCTTTCCTTAGATTTTCTGCTTTTCTATTTAAATCTATTACTGCCTCCTCTACTATTTTTAATACTCTGTAGATCTCCCATTCTGCCTTTATTATTCTTAAATACTATTTTTAAATAACAGAAGAAAAATATTGTAAAAAGTAGAAGCATATCGATTTCATTTGCTTGGACATAATGAGAATAGAAAAATCAAGAAAAGTGAAAACAACATGGAAATCTCAAAGGAGTAAGTTGAAGAAAAAATCAAAAAGCATGTAGTATGAAGATACAATAGAATCCCCAGAAAAAATAAAAAAATAAAAATCAAAAAGAATCCATTCTAATAAAAAAATTATGTAATTCAAAAAATTGACGATATTTAAACACAAAAATAAAAAGCCTTTGTTTCGGGGTTAGTAGTTTAACAATTGTTGAAAGGAAAAGCCGAGAAGTATGGCATTCTACAGGGCGTCTTAGATGGTCGGTTTATACACGAAAGACAAAAGTTACTTGTGAACCCCTATTTGGATCATATCTTTTTATTTAAACCCCTAAAAACTGTATCGTAAGCGGGTTTAGATCTATCTTTGAACGAACATATTTAATTTTTTTGTGTATGAGATTTGAATTTCTCCAAACAAGGCATGAATTTAAAAACTTATGATAATATTGCCAATTTTATTGAGAAGCAAGTTAGAAGTTAATCTTTTCCATAAAAACCAACTTCTTTCGATTTGGGAATAGGCGCTAGAAGTAAATGCCTTTCCGGTATAGTTTTGTAGTTCTGCCCAAATTGCAAATTTACTATTGAACTTTTAATGATTGATAAGATGCCCTCAATTATCCTATCGCAATAGTTAACTTAAATGAGTTTTTTACTTTTTGCGAAACTTATGGGGTAATAAAATCTGAGTTTGTGTCTTATTTGCTAAGTCGGACAAAATTTATACGTCCTCCCCATTACTCGATGGCTATTCATAATCCTTTAGACTATATTGTGGTGCGTTTTCCTCAAAATAGTGCCATGCGTTTAAGTGTTATGAGTTATAGGGGAGGTTTTTCCACCCTCAAATCCACATCTCAGTACGGAGAAGGATGCACATAAAGCCCAAAATATTGCTGCTGTTCAACAAAGTAAGGATTGGAGGTTTTCAGTCCCACTTTACAGAAAGTCCTTTCAGGCTTAAAGAATCTTATACTTAGGCTAATAGGGGGTATCTGAGTTTGAACAAACTGAAAACTGAAACTGAACAGAGCTTATCATGCGCTCACTTCCAAACCAGATTTTTATTTAGGGTATTTTAACTCCCACCATCTGTCTACAAGCCCCAGAGCTTAAGCACCTCTGTTTAAATTGTCTTTGATGCTAGCGCCAATACTGAGCCTGGACAGTTACTCCATGATGCTTTGAGTGTAGGATTTAAGTTACAGTCTGACGTTTTCTTCATAAATTTTTGATTGTTTCCGTTGGATTTGAGTGGCTGACATAAAATAAATGTATAGACAGATAGGAGTAAATGAAAACTGTGAGTGTTTTCAATAAATTTTATAGAGAATTTTCCCGTGTAGGTTTTCTAGCAAAATGCGATAGTTTTTGGGTGGTATTTGCACTGTACAACCACTAATAAATGAAGAAAAGGTAAGCTACCTACTGAGGTCAATTTCTTTCCTGTGACATATACGATGATTTACGGTGGTTTAGGTTCAATGACAATCGGAGGCTCCCAGACTTCATACTGAATCAAAGTTAGTATTGGCGTCAGGAAGTAAAATAGTCCTCAGATTTGGCTGATTAAGTCAGTTAATTTTGATAAGAATTGTAGTCTATCGTTTTTGGCTTGTAATGACATACGGGTACGGATGTCTTTCAATTTAGACTTAACGTCCAGATGTGATACAAAAAGAAATATTTTTTCCACAGTGATCAGTACTTACAACACTCTTGGGTTGTCTACAAAAGCCTAAAGACTAAATTTAGATCAGCCTCTTCATGTAATGTGGCTTGTCAGTAAGAACTATCTCAGACGCAATTAAACTACAAATCCCAAGACATTTTGGTGTTATTGAAAGTCTAAATTATTAATGGTGAATTTTATGATGGCTCAGAAATGGGATACAAGGCAGTGGTTTACCTTATCAGTCCGGTTTTCTATGCGATAAGTTTTATTTTAAAAAACACAAATTATTTCTTGTTAGAGTTATGTGTGGTTTTACTGTTGGCCAATTTGTTCTAACTTTCGAACTCGAAAATATTCCCGTGAGAAAGTACTTCGGTAAGAGCATCTTTATCAAAATAGCAAACATTTGTTGCAAACCGGGTGGCTAAAATCTAAGTTTTTTAGAGTTTACAGTCTTAGAGTCTGTGACAACACCCTTATGGTAAACGAATACGCTAAAATTGGCATTTGAAGATAACGAATGACCATACCTTTGCCTGCCAGATTGTGAGATTTCGAAATAAAAGTCGTGTGGAACTCTTTATTTGGCATCTGAAAACAAATCCGATTTGGTTAGGGAGCTTTGCCTGCTAAATATTATGGTTTATGTGCTTTGTTTTTAAAATTGGCCCTTAAATATTCCAGATCATAGGAAAAGACTTTAATTGTGTCGAAATTCAAAGAATCAAAAGAATTTATTTAAACAAGAGTGTTCCAGATAACTATGGCATTTGTTGTCGTTTTTAAATGATGCCAAATTATCGAAGGTTTGGGGCATATTAAGTCGTCCTTAATTAGGATTTGGGTCCGGTCCTGGCAGGCAACAACAAACAAGCTGCAGATAAGTGGTACAAAATAAAATCAAATTTACGAGAAATCAGTGAATAATAATTTAATGTGATGTGTAAATGAAATATAACAAGTGGACAGGAAGCGAAAAAGCAGTAAATTGAAGGTAGGACTAGAAAATAAGAATTAATAAACCGAAATTTCGGAAACGGCGCGGCGATAAAGAAAGTGCAAAGTGACAGATAAGAGCACAGCTGGTTGCTCACGGTCAAGCGCGGTAATAAACAACGAACAGGAGCGTATTAACAGAATTCAGTCAGAACCGATATCAAATAAAAAAAAGTAGTGCGAACTGATATATGTGATAAAATAGTGTCAAAAAATTAATGAACTCATTAACTTAAGTGAAAGCGTGGCGTGCGGTATTAAATAAACAGCAGTAAATATAGAAGCGAAACGCCGATACGAGTCAGGTTTTCGACGAATAGACTGGAACGCTGACTCGACGCGAACGGGTGGAACATTAAAAGCACAGAAAAAGGAAGAAAGGGAAGAACGAGCACAGGAAAATGAGCGAATCAGAAACAACGGATGAAAGCAATAAAAGAAGAAGGCAGTACGGAAGCGACGAAGATGAGCAGGAGATATTTACAAAAAGTAAAAAAACCATGCGTTCACCGAAGACGAAGACTAAAAGTAATGAGGAACTAATATTACAAGAGATTAAAGAAATGAGAAAAGAGATGAAAGAAGAATTCCAAAAAAATAAAGACGAGTTAAAGAAATTAAAAGATGAAGTAAAGCAATTAAAAGAAAAAGAGGTCAAATGGGAACAGGAAAAACAACAGTTAATGAATAGAATTGAAAAGTGGAAGAAATAATCGAAAACAAGACCAAAACAAGAGAAAAACAACATTATAATAAAAGGGCTGAAAGTAGATGAGGTGAAAATTGAAGAAAAGATAGAACAGTTTTGTATAATGAAATAAAAGTGCAAGCGAAGGTAATCGAAGCCTATAAAGTAGGAAAAATTCCTGAAAGAAAATGCGTAGTAGCACGAATCGAATCGTTCGAACAAAAAGGATGATAATGAGAAGTAAAATAAACTAGCAGGGAAAAAATCTATATAGAAAATGATTTAACGAAAACTGAAAGAATGATTCAAGGCGAAACAATAGAAGCAGCTAAAGAAGAAAAAAGGATCGGAAATAAAGTAAAAATTGGCTATCAGAAAATAATAATAAACAACCAGGTATACCAACGGGATAAAAATGACAGAAGCATAAAATATGTAAAAGAAGACAAAGGGCGTGAAAGAAGTAATGCTAATCCAAAAAACTGATGAAAAACCAGGAAAATTGGAAAATAAAAACGAACAAGGCAATGGAAACGGACACGAGTGAAAATCGAAAAGAAGTAAAACAAAACACAATCAATAACAATAAAAATATTAATAAAAAGGAAATTAAAAGTAAAGTGTTTAGAATAGCAACATGGAATATAAAAACGATGCTAACACCGGGTAAAATGATGGAGATAGCCAGGGAACTAATAAAATATAGAGTGAGCATAGCCGCACTGCAGGAGATAAGATGGGAAGGACAAGGGGAAATAAATAAGAAAGATTTTAAATTGTTATATTCCGGGGGGGAAAAACGAGGGCACAAAGGAACAGCATTTATAATAGATATAAAACTAAAAATCATAGCATTCAAACCGATTAATGAAAGAATATGCAGTGTAAGAGTGGAAGGAAAAGTCGTAAATGTATCTGTAATATGCGCCTACGCACCCACAGAAGCAGATGATCAGGAGGAAAAAGACAAATTCTGATAATACTAGGGGATATGAATGCACAAATCGGGAAAGAAAGCTACATAAAAGAAGTAGCAGGAAAATACACCATCCATGAAAGAACAAACGACAACGGAAGCAAAATCTGTAATTTCGCGGCAAAAACAAATATGGTTATTAGTAGTACTAAGTACAAACATAAAAGAATACATAAAGAAACATGGATGCCACCAGGAGCAACAAAAGGAACGCAGATAGACCATGTCCTAATAAAGAAGAAACAAAGTAGCATAATATCAGATGTTAGAACATATAGGGGTGCGAATGCAGACACCGTTAATTACCTTGTTATTGCAAAAGTAAACCAGGAATATCGAAATAACACAAGGAGCAAAGTATGTAAGAGATGGAACATAGAGAAGTTATATACCGAAAACGGAAGAAAGGAATATATAAAGGAAACAAACAAAGAGGTAGAAAACCTCAAAGGAATACGGATATAGAAAATGAATGGAAACAAATTAAGGATATAATCTTAAAACGTGTAACAAAACTATCGGGTACAAGGAAAACAAGATAAAAAGAGTGGTATGACGATGAGTGTCAAGAAAAGATAAATGAGAAAAATAAAGCCAGGAATAAGTGGATAAGAACTAAAAAGAAGGAGACATGGATCATTATAAAGAATGTAAAAGGGAAGCACAGATGACATGTAGACAAAAAGAAATGAATGGATGCAGAAAAGATGGAAGAAATAGAGGGTAATTACAAAATAACAATACAAAAGAGTTTTATAAACAAATGAAGAGGCAAAACAAGAGGAACACATGTAAAAACAGAGGACTCAGGAATGAAGCAGGTAAAATTGAATATGATATAAACAAGATCAAAGATATATGGAGGGAGCATTTCCAAAAATTGCTATATGAAGTAAAAGAAGAAAGTTACCAGGGCGAACAGGGAAAAGAAGGAGGACAGACAGTTGAAGAAGAAGAAGAAGAAACAGTAGAAGAACCAACCCTAGAGGAAACTATGGAAGCGATAAAAAAAATCAAAAACGGAAAGACGCCAGGAAGCGATGAATTAAATGGAGAGCTGCTGAAATATGGTGGTGAAAAACTACAAGGAAAAATACACAGTCTGATAAGGGAGATATGGAGAAAGGAAAAGATGCCGACGGAATGGGAAATGGGGATAATTATAACTATACCAAAAAAAGAAGACCTCCAACAGTGCAACAACCACAGAGAAATAACTCTATTAAACACGACTTACAAAGTATTCACCTCAATAATACAGGGTAAGCTGAAGAGTTATGCAGAAAAAGAACTAGGGGACTATCAAATGGGATTTAGGCCAGGGAGATCTACCATCGATGCACTACACGTAATGTTCCAAATACTGGAGAAATGTTACGAATACGATATAGAAATCCATATGGTATTTATCGATTACAGACAGGCCTTTGATAATATCAAGAGAGGGAAATTGATACAAGTATTAAGGAACATGGGGATCCCGAGAAAACTGAGAAACTACATAAAAATGACAATGAGAAATTCCAAAGCTAAAGTGAAAACAGAAGATGGACATACGGAAACATTCAAAATCAATAAAGGAGTGAGACAAGGAGATGCACTGTCGGCAACTTTGTTTAACCTGATGATTGAAGAGGCAATAAGAAAAGTAAACGTACAAGGGTGCATAAAAAACAAGGAAGCACAAATTTTAGCATATGCTGATGACGTAGTTATTATCTCAAGAACACCAAAGAAGCTAACGGAAATAGTGAAGAAGCTATGCAAAGAATCAAAGGAGATAGGGCTTGAAATAAATGAAAGCAAAACGAAATACATGCAATGCGAGAGAGGAAAAAATGATACAAGGGCAACAGTCAAGTTTGAAAACTATCAAATTGAAAAAGTAAAGGCATTCAACTATCTGGGAACTTAAACAGAGCTTTCTATGCTAATCGGGAAATGCTAAAATCTAAAAAGCTAAAGTTGCAAACGAAAATAACAATCTATAAAATACTCATTAGGCCAATAGTGTTGTATGCTGCAGAAGTAATGTGTCCTACACAGACAGAAAAAGAAAAGTTAAGAATCTTCGAGAGGAAAGTGTTAAGGTCGATAACAGGACTCAAAAACATAGGAGACGGGATAAAACGACAATATATGAATCACGAACTTAGGGAAATATTGAAAGGAGAGGATATAGTGAAAGTGATGGCAGCACAGAGGATTAGATGGATGGGACACATAATGAGAAAAAGAGATCAAAGCATAGTTAAAGAAATAACAACATGGAAACCTGAGACAAATAGACCAAGGGGGAGACCAAAGATGAGGTGGTGCGATGAAGTTACTGAATACTTAAAAAAGATGGATGTCAAGGACTGGAAGAAGAAAACAAGTAATAGAGTAGAATGGAGAAGAATAGTAGAAAAAGCGAAAACACACCAGAAACTATAAGAAGTTAAGCGTACGAAGCAAAAAGGGGACTAATCCACCCCACGAAATGGATTAGTAAACTTCGGAAAGAAGTGGCTATATTCTTATAGAATGGAAAGCCTTATTATTATATAATTAGGATTTGAACCATATAATCCAATTCTTTTGCTCAAATATGATCACTTCGTCATATTATTGATAGACTTTTATTATCAATCCAATTTAAATTCTTGTTTGGCAGGTTGTTCTAGAGGGAGTAAGACCGCGCAGTCTTTATTTTAGGCAAGCTTGTCAATCATCACTAAGCCCTATGTCTTTCTATTTATGTGTTTTATCACCATCTACCTTGTTGGTATCGGAACTCTCTACCAAGGTATTTGCTGCATTTAAGTAATTTTTATCACGTACAGGCAATTGCAAGACAATCTGTTCCGACTATGGAACAAACTTTCTAGAGGCAAAGACAGCGTTGGAAACCCTACATTCTTATCAAGTGCCGCACATTTTAGACGGACCTGGAAACTAATAGTAACGGTATTAATCCCATCAATCTGAAGTCACTGGTAATCATCTATTGATTTATGAAGAGATAAATTCGATGTAGGTTTAAATAAAGATGTTGTTGGATTCTAGACCATTGTACCGTTTGAGGTAGATCCATTTGGTTCCAGCACATTTTTAATACTGCCTCCCATGAATTTATTACTCTTCAAGGACGTTCTTCCGATACATTATCGAGCAAGTGGCTCGATTCTTTTGAAAGAGTTGGAGAAGAGAGTACAAGCATAAATTGCAAACATAAACAAAATGCTATCAATTTATTTTCTCACTAGAACTTGGAACCATGGTGGCTCAGGTAAAGTTTTCTCTTTTAAACTGGACACTTGGGGTAGTTGAGAAAATCTTTGTGTAGTCAAAGTTTGTACCGGCTAAGGCCACTATGAACGACCTTTCGTGTCCTTTCGTTACCGACATAGCAATTTAAACTTATTTAGTATAAATTTGGTAAACATTGAACACTTAGTTCTGTATTTCTTCATCGTTTTATATGATTTAGTTTTGGTTGTTTAATTTAATAGACCTTATTGAACTGAAGCAGAGTTTTCAGAGGGTTGCTTCAAATTACATTAATTACCCCATGCCTGGAAAATGTAATTAAGATAACCTTTAAAAATTTTAGCCTGTACTATTTGTAATATATGCTTAATTTAAGCTGAAATGTCAGGATAAATGTTAGAGGGGCAATTTAAATTAACTAAATATGTCAATAGAAAGCCAAGGACTTTTATGTTGATAAAATCCATTTTAAAGTTAACTGTGCGGATTTAATTGAATATGGTTTAACAGAGACTCCAGAAACACGAAGTTTTAGTTTTTACCACAGATTCTGCGCAACTTAGGACATAGGAGCTATTTCCGTGCAGATCGAGCCGCGTGGCTTCAATACGAGCCGGATCTTGCGTGAAACAAGAGGGTATTATTTCGCTGGTGCGAAAAGCGGACACTTAAGCGCCGCAACCCTGAGCTTTCACAAATACTCGAACAGAGGACTTAGCCGGCCATTTGACGGCGTCTACATGAAAGCAAGGGTATGGCCCCAGGTCAGCCTAACGCGATTACAAAGCCTTGCGAATATTGCTCTTGCCCGCTAGTGATTTAATTTGCGCCGGTTGCCAAAAGCGCCAGTCTTGAATCTCGCACAAATCCGTGTTGCGTTAGCAACAAAATATTTGTTGGGAACTGTTTGAGGACGAATACTAAATGTGCTGGAAGAGGATTGAACAGATTAAAGTTAAAATTTCTTCTACTTAGCCTTTTTAAAAATATTGTATTCAATTTTTATAATTTTTCAAGATATCTTTTACCATACTCTTTCCATTTAGTCACTTCGAAGCTGACGAGCAAAGCAACTCTTTCACGTTGTTAGAAAATCCTCGTCGTTGGAAAACTGCATCCTCTTTAAGCTGCTTTTAAAAGTAAGGTCTCGTTACATGTTATAAGGGTGTTGGGCATTTCCCTCTACTACAAAAAGAGAACAAACCTTTTTCATTTGAAGATAGTCGTGGAAGAATGTCCAATCATTCTTCTAGCTGACAATAGGTCACATTTTCCAGGTAGCAGCAATATTCTTCTGACTAAAAATTTTCTATTTTTAATTTTACATACCACGTACTTGTAGTTATACAACGATAAACAACTTTCAGCACAGAAGGCATTTATCCCAAATTCTGATCTAATTTAAACCACATGCAAAGGTGTAACGTAAAACTGCCCGGTATTCCATTTTTGGCCAGTTCTTTTCATCAGGAATAATTAAACTTCTTACAGCAAGCGACCATCGCTTATACTTTTCTAGCGCCTTGTGGTATAAACATTAATAAGCAAAGTTTTCAAAGCTTTTAAAATGTTTCAAGAAGTTTGACTTTCAGTAACTCCACTTTGCAAATTTTGGGATTACCCTTCAACGGATAAGGCTATGGTCACTGTTTCTTGAGATGCTAAATGTTTTATTGATAGATTACTAAACAATGGGCAACACACATTATTGTATCAGGAGTATACTTTCGTATACAATATAAAAGCCTGATTATCCAGAACGTCATTTTGATTTATTTCTAAATCTAAAGAAGAGTCTTTGGGGATTAAGTTTAATAACAGTCACTGTAAATGTGCTCAAACACAGATGCATTGAAACCATCATTACCAAGCGATAAGCATCAGCACTCGCTTAATTAAAATGAGGAACTTGTAGTAATTTGGTATCTATCTGTCAATGGTATGTTAGTAGATGTTGATATAATAGATAACAAGGATTTGAGGATTAATGTCATGGTTGCTCGAATTCTCAGACCTACGACAAAATTGGAGAACTAGAGAACTATTATACAGTGGAAGCGCCTCTGGAAAAGCTGTTCAAAAATTCAAAAGAACTTTATTACTAAAATATAGTCTATCGAGGAAAAGCGGAGGCAGTAGAGGTCACTATATGGTAAGTCAGCTAAGATTATTGTAAATAACATCGTGTTTTTAAATTGGAAGAAGCACCAAACTGCATTTCTACCATTACTCAATATCAAGCTTTGTAAAATAAATAGTGAAACCCAATTTTGATTTTGGTTACTTCTAAATGACTCTTTTTTTCTGTTCCGATCTTTTTGTGTAGAACAATATTAATACATTTAAATTTCTTCCTTCTAACCACACAAGGAATTACGTTGGGTAAAATTTGTAGATAGTACCGCTTTACGTACTTTACTATCGATCATTAAGTGACTTGATCTGATCCTTAACATATTACTCTTTGTTTAGTACCAATCTTCTACTTGAAAATGAAGCTTTATTAGTTTATAAAAGCGAGGTGATCGACAGACATGAGTTTTAATGGTACACTTTGTATGTGATTGCTTATCTTCAGTAAACTTTTCTTTAAATACTTCGTTCCGATTTATCATCGCAATCCCATTTTCTAAATATATTTAATTATTCTATGGTATTGCTGGATGAGTAAATGCCCTTCGCGAAGGCCAAATTGGCGCAGATGAATTAGTTCCGTCAGTGACGTTAATTCCATGATTCTGTATAGTAATGAAATTCAAATATCTTCGGTAGAATAGGTAGTAGACTTATCAATCGATATGAGCTGTTTTTTTGTGAAAGTTTTCTAAGCTTAGCGGTCATGGTTATTAGTTATGGGCTAATTTGGTATATTTTTTGCTGTAAGATCATGGTTAGGGTTGAGATATCCTTCTATTTTTGTGCAGAGACTAAGTTCATTAGATGGTAATGGGGTAAATACTTGTGTTTTCCAAAAATGTTTGCTTTTTCTTTATTAGATTGAGCCCAGCTTCCATCTAGTTTTTTTAGAAGTGGTGTTAGAGTATTCTAAACTTTTTCTCTTTCCAAATAGAGTGATCTTTTGGCAATAAACAAGAAATTTAATAGCTAAAGGTTCCGCCTATTTTTTTTTTTTTTGGATAGTATTTTAAAGTCAGCCAGTTAGACTGTTAAGGATAGTCTTGTCTCCAAGGTTTCTAGACATTGCATTTAGTGTGGGTTCTGTGTTTTTCTATTATTAGTTGCATGCGTTTAGTGTTATATTACGGATTTCAGGTGCATTTTGCGATCAATTGGAGTAATTTTTTGCTTGCCTGTAAGGCGTACTTTAGGGTTTCATCAATTTTGCTAGATGTGTACATTTTATGAACTAAATTGATTTTGTCATTGATATGAAGTTTAAATTGATCCTAGTATAGTTCTCTGTATCTGACGCAGTTATCGTGCGTCTTGGAGTGATCACAGTTATTTTTGCTTAGAGGTGCTTTTACTCTAATTTCTGTATTTTGTATAACCTCTAGTTTATAGATTTCTGTATCGTTTGGTTGGGACTCAAAGTGGACAAAAAAACATTAGTGGTGGATTGTGTAGCTTAACCATAATATCTTGGAGGATTGAGTGGCGTAGATCGTGTATGCCATCTCTGTAGGCCCCTTCTTGTTTGAT
This sequence comes from Sinelater perroti, assembly GCA_036346155.1. Taxonomy (NCBI): domain Eukaryota; kingdom Metazoa; phylum Arthropoda; class Insecta; order Coleoptera; family Elateridae; genus Sinelater; species Sinelater perroti. Next base: position 4,454,014 of record JARFIY010000111.1, on the reverse strand, counting down.
CTGGTAAGTGCTGTGTACTATGTTTTTTATTCACATAAATGAGAGGCTTTCAAATGCATCAATGGTTTTCATACAGATTTAGCATAAAACCTTTTTTCTTCGATGACTTTGCTCAGATCATCAATTAAGCTCTTTTTTGATCATAATTTTATCTTTATGTGTTTGAGTTAGATATTGTCAGTAGGTCGAGGTATAGGCATTTAGTTTGGTGATTTGAGGTAGGTAAGGATTTAGTTTTGTTTGACTTATCTGACTTGCGGGGCTAGAAATTGGCTAGAGTTGATTTTGCATCATAAAGGTCGGTTAGAGATAATAGTAATCGTTTGGAAAATTATTAAATAACTAGGTAAAAAACATCTGGAAAAATAGCATAATGAGGTTATACAAATCAAAATTAATTTTAATCAGACGATCCTTCAGGATAGTAGAGCGACCATCTACATGTCTTTATTCTGTCAATCAAGAACTTAACGGGTTAGAAAACTATAAGAGGGTTTTATTAAGATGAAAAAAGAACAAATAATAATTATCAGTGCAATAAAATGTTATATTTGGTCTATAGCTCTCTAGAGATACTAAAAAAGAATGCAGAATTTATATTAAATTAGAAATGATAAAAATAATAAAAAAAAGTACTAAAATAGTTTGAGTACTTAATGAGGCATAGGAAATATCTTATATTTAGCATTGGAAGGGAATATACAAGACAAACGAGGACAAGGTAGAAAAAGGTCTTGGTTCGGGACTATAAAAGAATGGGCTTTATAATACAACAGAAAATAATACATCATAATGACGCTTCACCTCATATGAGACGGAATTAAAAGAAAGAAACAAGCAAGTCTTTTACCACAAAAGTTTTGTTTTGTAAATGTACACATGAAACGTCCACTCACCCGAGAAATTAGTCTTATCAAGTTTTGTAACTGCAATAAAATCACATTTTAAGTATTCTTTGGAAATAGTGAACATTCTTTTCTAGTGTGTAACAATTGTTCAAAAATTCCCAAAAATATCTTTAAGCACCCCTATCTACAACACTAAGAAGGTATGCTTTTCTTCATTCACCTCTTGACGCATAAAGAAATTCCGTTTTATAATTGATTCATCCATGTATATACGTTAAAAGATCTTTTTATTACATTTATTTCTTACTAGAAAATTACGATTTTTGATTAGAGATAATATTTTTTTGCACATACATATTAGAGCATACATTTGCGAACGCGTGCGTTCGTACCATTACACATGTACAGATAAATGCGTGTGTATTTATAATTTATTGCACCATTTATTAGAAACCGTAACCACCTGCAACAATTATCTTCAAGCGTAATTTGGCGCAATTTATATTGTACATGTAATAGCACAAACATTAATTACATGCCTCTTGCAATCGTTCCAATAAGTAGAATTAATAGGAAAGGCTTTAATTAAAAAACGTAATTTTATTTGCGTTTTTTGTAGCCCATGCACGCTGCTTTGAACTGAAGTAGAAACTGAGCATAAAAGAAAGCTAGTGTAATACCTAAAAAAAAGGATGGATTTCGTCCAGATTTAAAAAAATAGTAATACATAGTTATCTAAGATAATGTAAACGTAAAGCTGCACAAGAAAATAAAGATATAAATATAAAGCCAATAGAGGACGCTCTTAAAACCAGCAAAATCAGCAACATATACCGAAGAAAAGAAATAGTAAATAGTAAAAAACTATAAGCTGGGTAAAGTATCAGTGACAGCTGCGATAAGGTGCAAAAGAAGCAATTTCAAAAAAGAAAACTGAACACAGACTATGTTAGCATTTTACAAAAAAGAAAGAGAGGAAAAGAAAACAAAGGGAATAAAATACATAAAGGAGAGACGAATTAAACGCGACTCTCAGTAACATTACTAAGATAGGGAAAAACAAAAATAGTTTAAGAAACTAGCAGAAGACCAAACCAAATCAGCTTTTACAATGACAAACTATGTTATGACCACGAAAACTAAAATAAATACTAATACTAACATTAAAAAAGAAAAATACAAAACATAAATTGCGACATGGAACATAAAAAATTATGCAATCGATGGAGAACTATGGTATCGATATTCTGGCATTACAAGAAATAAGACTGACTGGAAGATGTAAAAATTAAGAAAAACAACTACACAATTTTCTGGATTGAAGAAGAAAAACAAGATAGGAATGGAACAGGGTTATTGTATCAAAAAAACAAATGCCTATCATAATAAATTTTAAGTCCATAACCAACAAAACCTCAAAGTTAAGAATTTTTTGGAGGCTCTGCGTTCCAGCTATGACATTCTGAGTATCCAAAATGAGTTTATAGGCTCATTAGACTTCTTTGGGTGCATTTTTTCCGCTGAATTAACAGAAACCTCCTTTGATTTCTTTTGTGCAGTGGTCAGTCAAAGAGCTAATTACGTCAGTCAGGGATTCCAAATCAAAAATCTGAGGTTCTAACAACTCTCCGGTTGTATTACATAATCGGCTTCACTAATTTTAAGGTTATATACAAGATAAGCGCCAAAATTTTCCGGTCTGGCTGTTCCAGTAAGAATGAAAACAAAATAGTGATAATGCCAGATAGCGCTATCTTTATTTAAACATTCATAAACATTTCAGCAGCAGATTAGCCTCAGGCGCGTAACGATATCCGCTCGAGTTGGTAGTGCCGCTTTATTTTTACAATTTGAAAATCGAGTACTCACTACAGAAGATGTTAGTCCCAGTGGTACTTCTTATTTCACTGTACAGGAATAGGCAAAACAATTTTCTTCAAGCCCTGAAAGCATAGAAGGCAAACCACGTGCTTTCCGGAGAAAATGTTGCCCCCGTCGAACGTCAGCAAAATAGGCGTTTAAAAGTAAAAGTATTATCAGCAAGGTTAGGACCTTCCGCTCCATGAGTACCTTCTAAGAATATGAGTTAATGTCAGATCAGTGTCCCAACTTTGGCTCAAAAAGAGCTACGTGTGACTTGTGAACAATTATTCCCTATTATAATCCCCTAGCAAAAAGGAGTTAATGATATCGTTCAGACCTGACAAAAAAATGCCAAACAAATCAAAGGCGGCTTAATGGACAAAAAAATCGTGGCAATGATGTTTGGAATGAGTCATATCGTTGGGTTAAACTTTTTGTTTTCTATACGATAACGATTCTAGCCAAAAGGATGCAATTACCTAAGTTGCTGAAAAAAACTGTGATTTTAGAGAGCTTCTCCACTTATCCTACTGTCTAAACTTAACCCCTAGTAACTATTGTAATGTTTAATAACGTAACACTATTTATGTTGCACTTGCACATCTTTCGGCACTTAATTTCCCCGTGGCTGCTTTGCTGCCTGATATTTATGCCTATTTGGGATCTACCAGAAGAGCCTGGAAACGCCTGAAATGTTCACATTGTTCGATTCCGCACGTTTGTTTGGTTTCTATCACTTTTAGAATATAGTCGGTTCGAAACTTTTGGCATTTCTCTCGTACGTTTCGCATACGCATATGATTCATTCGAACATCAATAAACGCAAATTGAACTGAACTATGTCAAGATCTTGCTGACATATTCTATAAACAACCTAATTTTCAGTGTTTTTAAACAACCTGTATTTAACTTGATTAGGCGTTCACCTGAAACTTAAAACCTTTAATGTTTTTTTCTGTTCCCTTTCTAGGTTACACAAAGCTTGCAACACATCAAAAGCTGCACTACTTACCAGCTGAATTTAGTTTATTTCGCAATTGGGAAGTATTGACGCGTACGGCAGCAGTAAGATTGCATTTTTTGTGACAGTAATGGATAATAGAAGGCTCGCCCTTCAAGAGCGCTCGGAGCGGGATAAGAAGCAAAAGTGTGTATGGAAAATTCAAAGAGCCCGTGGAGATTAAATTGCCTCGCCCGCCGCCTCCTCCCGCTTTCCGTAAACAACAATAAAGGTACTAACCGCAGCAATCGGAGGATTTGGCGTTACCACAAGATTCGTTTTATTTGCCCGCTGAATCGATTTTAGGGGCCGCCCTTGTTTTCGGCTTGATGCGACGCATTCTTTTCTATTATCCGAAATTCATTCGTAATACATACGTGGGTGGATCAAAAATATACAGGAAGATGAACAGGGAGCCACAGGTTATCACTATTGCCTAAGGATGTCTAAAGAAGATTCTCTCCGTAAAGTATCTTGGACTGTAGCTTCTTCTTGTTTGTTACGCAACGGATTGTTATGATAGATGGCGTAAAATCATTCATAATTTAGAGAAGACTTAAAGCACAGTTTGCTAGCAACTGCTTTAAGAAAACTCTAGAGTACGAGTGGCATAAATAATTTTTGGAAGGGCGAGAAGTAGATAAAAATGAAGGTTACCTAGATCATCCAACCACCAACGTGACTAAGGAAAATATTCGCTTGGTTCTCCACCGTTTTGAGGATAATAGATAATCGCCGATTAACGGTTGTTCAAAAGTTGGAATAAGCTGCGGTAGTTCCCAGAAAATCTAAGACTGCTTCATACAGCTGCCTAAACTGGACAACAGATTGAGGATTTCTTCTCCAATTATTATTTGTTTGAACTACTTTGTTTGAAGCACTTGAATGATATAAATTTACTGGGGATGTTGCTGTTAAAGCATTTGTACGCAATCGACTGGTGTCACAACTAAAAACAAACAAGCTTTAGGCTTATAAAGAAGTAGAAAAAGAAGAAGATAATCCCGAGTGCCAGACTTTGTCAAACGATCGACTTACATCAAAGAAGACCAATGTGTAAATTTTTTTACCTTCTAATGCTTGATTCATCGTGTAACTGACTCTGTGGGTTTGTTGCATCATAGAATGGTTTTGGCGGAAGCCGAACTGATGCGAAGGTATTCATGCTTTACTATTAGGATTACCAGTTATTCTTTGTAGAAGTCTATTTAATATTTTTTGAAATGATGGGCAACAATCTTTTGGACAATAGGATAATACCTTCTTCCAATCTTTGCCAGATTTTGGAATTAATATAATTTCAGTAATTTTTGGTTGCTTGGACCAACAATTCATTTTAATATGTAAATAAAACCAATCCTTTAAAATTTTAGGTGTTACATCATCTGTACCAGAAGCTTAGCGTAATTTTAAAAATTTCATTTCTTGTTGGAGTTCCTTGAAGTGTAAATTTCAATTCCAGGAACATTAGTAGGAATACTTAATTATCTCTCTATTTCGTCGTTAGGGACGTCGTCGTTGAAGACTTCCGCAAGGTACTATGCAAATAATTTAGCTTTTTCCTGGTCATTTCTGGCCCATTGTGGGTTGGGATCTGCTCCAATGTCGTGCTTTTTGGGTTTTCGTGAGTTTTCTACCGGCTCCCAGATTGAGTTGTCAGATTTAGTCAGGCTAGTGACTAGGTGTGCCTTTTTGATTTTGTGTTTCAGATAGTTACTTAGGTTTTCTAGCTCTCTGCCATTTGTAGTGCTTATACAAGATCCCCATGGGGGGTTCTTACTATTGAAGTCTCCTCTTACAGTGAATCTAGTCCCAAATGTCTGGAAGAAGTCTTGAGAATGTTCTTTTTTGATATTGTAGTGAGATGGGGAATAAACGGATGCAACCGTTAAATCATAAGGGAGCATTTTAACTTTTATAGCTATGGATTGCTGGGTTGTCTTGTATTTAGGTAAATCAAAATGGCTGATAGATTTCTTTATTATGATAGCTGTGTCAGCAAGGGCAGTTTTATCTGGATGGTTGGTGAAGTAAGTTAAATAATTAAGTTAAACTGGGACTTATCTGTGAAATGAGTTTCTCCTATTAGCAATATATCCACAGTATTATTATTATTATAAAGAAACATTTCAACTTCTTGTTTGTGCTGTAGAAGGCTCTTGGCATTCTTTACAAATTTAGCGAATTTTATTAACCAGCGTTGAGAGCATATTCAAGATCATTCTGTTGTGCTGCATTCATTGCTGAAACGTAGACTTCTATTCTTCTAGAAAATTGCTCACAATAGAAGAAATAATGTTTATTGCCTGATTTGTGTACATTCAGATTTAAATTGCGTTCACTTGTTCTGATAGCTGTACTTTGCATAGCTAACATTTCGCTGTCCAAATGATGTTTGAATCGGATTTGGCGATTTGGTGGCTATTGGAGTATTTTTTAAATCTGTTATTAGGCTCTTTCAGCAATCTGTGATAAAATTAACATCCTCTGTAGTTAGCAGTGTGAGGTTCAGCTCACAATGCACATTTAATTGGGGCATCCTTACTTTTTTATATTTGGACGTCCTCCAAATTTTACGCAGATAAATGGCTTATTGCAATAGGTTTTCGTGTGTTGATCATTTCTTGATAGTTTGACACACCATAGACGAAGATTAGGGGAGGTTTTGGGTTTTTGTTGTCAGCTTGTTTGTCGTTGGATATTTAAACCACTTTGTCTGTTAATTGGCTACATTTATTATTCAAGGTAATATTGCGGCTGTTGGAAAGATTTAATTCTTTTTATCCGTTTGATATTTTACCATGGGTTTTCGTTAGCGTCTTGTGTAGAAGTTTTATCATCACTTGTAGAAGACATTATTTGATGATTTGGACAGGTGGATTTACAAATAAAATAAATTACAATAGTTGAGGATTAAATGGAACAAACAGCCTGCCTAGGATTATTATTTGAAACGTATGACTGGCCGTGAATAACAGCTAGACCATTACAAGCAGGTAGCATGTTTAGTTTCTAAAATTATATACATATACCCAGCACACCAGACAAATGCAAAATCGGGATTATCATTCTTTGTAATATAATTTATTTTTCGAAGCACCTGCTGTTTTAATAGTATTTTTTATTTGTTAATTCTTTTTGATAATTACGTTTGTGCAAGAGTTGGTTACTTTAGAACCATTTGAATTAGAACAATTTAAAATTTTGCCAGTGAAATATAGGGCACACACAAAAAATATAAAAGGCACGTGGACGTCAAAGGCCCCACACAATATTTTTTTAGCGTCATAAAAGATCTCAAAGTTATCCCGGATAATGTTTGACACCGGACACGCTTCATTAACCATTCGGTTCCAGCTCGTTGGTCACTAAAAGCGCTTTAAAAGAGAAATAAAAATAAACGGACAGCAAACGATAGCATCCGTGGGCAGTGCAGAGCGCCCATAAATAAAAACAACGGATTATTTCAACATAATCTTTGAAGTTCTGAATTATAAGGCATTCTTCGAACGTAAATACAGCAAATAATCCATCCCGAACAGACTCCACTACTTGCTGTAAATTTGATCAGTTCCTCAGTAAATACACTGGCCAAATTATTGGAATAATTGAAACAATTTCTTAGATAAATAAATTTTATTGTTAAAGCAGTGCATTTATTATTACTTTTAACTCTAGAAAGGAAACGTTAAAATTTAATGCATAAATCTTTACGTGGTGTTATATGCGACACAAATCGAAATTATACAAATATAATGGACTTTTATAAACATTTTATTTCTCTTCCTTTGAGGTTTGCAGAACGTCTGTAGACAGAGGTTTTTATAGAATATCTTGGCACCTTTGATCTTTCTTACTCAGCACAAGCAAAATCAGAATTGAGGGAGAATGAGACAAGTTTGTGCATTGTAACCGACATTATATATGAGGTATTACAAGCTGCTATACTAAACTTTTTAAGGAAATTTTTTCTGATAATATCTTTATGTTTTGAAAGTCCAACGCCATTAACACCAAGTAACACGTAAAATTTTTTCCGGCCGTAAAAATCATAGTTTGCTTATAGGTGTTACAGGATAAGTTTGGCATAGTTGGCCAAAAGTATCGGCTCCTCCTTTTATTGAATTATAAAGTAGCACTATTTCTGCGTTATGTGACTTTTCATCAATCACTTTGGTAGTATGAAGAAATAACAAAAACATTGCAATTTTTCACTTTTGGGGACAAAGGAAATTAACGTATTATTTTAATAGAGAACAACAGACTTTTAAAAGAACAGCAAAATACCAAAGGAATGAAATATTTCCCATGTGGTGTCAATTTTTAAGAAAGGTGACAGGATCGACCCTTAATGTTATAAGGAGACTTACAATTAATGCTAACTGTTCAATGAGTAGTCTCTTTGGCAAAATTTACAAACCAAGTTAAGCACCGACATGAGATAAAAAATTGAAAGATCCTGTGCTAATAATTAATTTACCATTCAACAGCTGCTTGAAAAGTGTGCCTGAGTTGGCCAAGAGGTATATTTAGCATTGATAGACCTTGAGAAGACCTACGACTCTGTTCCTCGACAATCATGGAAAGCGCTAGATGCAATACGAGTAGTAAAGTCATATATATAATATAAAGACATATCTCTTGTAGAAGCAGTCTTCTGTTATGGGTGTGAAACTTGATCGGTGAGCGCAGAAATGAAACGCAGGCTGCTCGTAACAGATGTAAATTATTTCAGGCAAAGTGTAGGAATTTTCAAGCTAGAAAGAATAAGGAATGAGGAGATCCGACAAAGAATAAATGCTAGGGATGCCGTGGTTGATCGAATATAGAGGCGATCGTTGAAATTGCCACCTCATGAGAATGAGTGAAGATCGAGTGGACTCCTTCATACACTCGAAAGAGGGGCAGACCAAGACTATCGTGGAAGAAAGGAGTTCGACAAGCTACAGGTCAAGAGAATTAGAAGAGAACGATGTCTATGATAGAGAGGTTGGAAGAAGAGAAATGAGGAGACGGCGTTAGCTGTAATAGATTATAGTTTCCCCTTGACTTTGTTTGCATTTTTTTCTTGGACCAGGCATGTGTTTCACTATATTTCTTCTTGAGGCACGAGTCCTATTTATACCCGTTCTTCCGTCAATAGCCTTTCTTTTTCGTGTGTTAAGTTTACAGTTTGTACACCACTTTTGTCCAAACTTGACTTTTCATTAGCTGAAAATTCATCATCTTATGCACTGTCTGCTTTTGATTTTTGTCTTTTAGATCTTGATCGTTATGAGATGAAACTTTTTGATTTAGGTGAAAACTGTAAGGGAGCTTTATCTGATCAAGTTTTGATGAATGGCTGGAATAAAAAATCCATTCTTGTGACTAATAAGTACTGCTATTTAGTTGTTCTGTCTATGACGAAGAAGTGATGAGTACAGTTGATCAGTATGCTAGCCGTTCCTGGACTCTGCTACTGTTTGGAACGTAGAAAGCTATGCGGAGGTGTAATCTTTTTGGCCTCACATCTGAAGCTTCAATAGAATTAGTACTGTCGCTCAGAGGATTTGTAGCAAGTGGGTAGACAATAGCTTTTTGATTTGAGAGCTGAATCTTGATTGAAATAAAGAGAGACTTCAGCTCACAGTACGAATGCTAGATGTATATGTGACTCCGACGACCTTGTTCACTGTACTTATCAATTTGTCGATGGAAAGGACAGTTTGGACATTAACATCAGGTGCATCGTTTGACAAGGCATCTAGAAGTAAGTCACGCACGGGGCGTAGAAGTTGAGAAGGAGTTCTAACGCCTGCATAGATTTAATTTAACATATTTTTCAGCTTCAATGACCTCAAAACAAAAAGGACATGCTGTTTTAACTGTGATGTATAAATGAGTGCCTGGAATATTATAAAATATGTTGTGAATCTTTCCGAAAAGGTTTAGTTTTAACAAAGAACAATATCGAGTTTTATCTTTTAACTTGCGTGAACCAAAGATCAATTTACTTGTATCAAAATGGTGGTTAGTTTTGTGAACTTTCATTAAGGCTTTCATATGTTTTTTTACCAAAAAAAAGGTTGAATCAGAAAATAAATTTTATTATTTTTTCATCAGAAACCCAACTGTTAACTGTTAATTTTCAAATTGCGATTCTCCAACGTAGACCGTTCAAAATTAGCGCTCTATAGTTTCAATTGTCAGATGTTCCTACAAAATCCTTTCAAGTTACTTCAAGAAAGCCATGAAAGTTTCTACTAGACCTAATTTTACTAAAGTAGCATATGCAGAGCTATAATTACTGATTATCTTCATGTGATTGTAGTAGTTAGGAAACTTGCTCTTACAAAATTTAACTAGTAATCAACCACCAACTCAACACCAATCGCATTAGTTACCACTACGTCTTTTATAAATTTTCGACCAGTTGACATTTCTAATATCTGCACTCCTTCACACTTTTTAAATGCTATTATTCCAATCCTTAGTTATAATCTTACGAGAAAATCTTGCCATACCTCCATATAAACAAGCCAATACCTAATCAACAATCAAAATATTTTAGAAAAAGCTTTGGATGCCAATCATCTATAACAGATGGTTAAAAAAAAGTAACTTGATCTTACTAAACGTTAACCAATACCACAGCTAATGTCTCTAAGTATAATTCAAATCAAATGCAAACAAATAGAAATAACAGTTCTGAAAATCATGATGATGAGACATTTGCTGGCGATCTTTTGACAGTTTTTAACGATTTCAGGTTCAAAAAATTTGAATCCTTTTACCTCTTCACCAATTCTTGTAAGTGTGGACTATTTCTTTTGAGCCTGTTGCAAAGATTATGTAAGGTTCTGCCCTGGAACTAAATTTGTTCAATCAAAAAACACTTTGCTTTGTATTTACTTTAACACGATATTCTTGTACCAAACTTGATGTATCTTCTTTGGTCTACACCTGTACTTAAATTACCTAACATTTTCAAAAAATTCCACTTAGGTTATAAAGTATATTTAGAAGAAATTTTAAATATCTCTTTAAAAGATAATCAATGGAGAAAAGCTTCATTTTCTGTCAAATGGTGGTCCAAGTATAAGGATATCTAATTTATATCCCATGGACACTTTAGTCACTTCAATTCTCTCTCAAGACTTGAGAATTTATAAGGATCTAAATTTGGGGCAAGGAACGAATAGGGAAAATGCCCTTGAAATTAAAGCCATCCAAAGTTCTTGAGACTACATTTATTATTCAAGACTAATAGACCACTTCCATTTCAATTCAGAAGTTGACCGTGTTAGTAAAAAGTATAAATCTTCTTTATCGTTATCTGTGTTGCCCTTCTTGGTTTTGAACACTTTTTAGACAATAACTCCATCCGCATTGCTATAGGTTTTCGCTTAGGCTAAGACATTTATGAACCTCAATTATGTCTTTGTGATTCGAAAGTTAATAGCCTGGGCCATCATGGTCTTCATTGCAAGAAAAGCTAGCTATCATTTCAACCGAATTTTACTCTCTTGAGCCTACTGGACTTTGTCGTAATGATGGCAAACGACCTGATGGTATAATGTAAGCCCTCGTATGGGATTTTACAATGGACTCTTCCTATTTTGAACACTGTTCAGAAGATTAGAATTAGCGACTTCGAAGAAGAACAAGAATATACTTTCGTTCCTTTTTCAGTAGAAACTTTTTTTGCCTTGCTATGATGATGCTATTTCGCATGGAAATGTAGCTTGCGTTATTGGCACTTTTCATCTGCCTTTTTGCAAAATTTTTATCTTAAAAAAGTACATTTAAAAATCTGCCGCAACCGTTTCTATTATACGTATATTGTGTATACGAATCTTAATAACATGGCAGAGAACGTTTCTTCTTCTTCTTGTCGTGCCTTCTCTTAATAGAGGTTGGCGATTACATTGGCAAATGTTTCTCTTTCTGCAGCTGCTCTAAATATTTGTTGAACATTCAAGCCTGTCCACTGCCTTATATTCTTAAGCCAACAAGTTTTCCTTCTACTCCTTCCGCGTTTGCCTTCAACCTTACCCTGTATGATAAGTTGGGGTAGGTTATATTTTTTATTTCTTAGTAGGTGTCCCAAGTAGGCGGTTTTTCTTCTTTTTATGGTAGTTATAATTTCTCTATTACAGTTCATTCTTTGTAATACCTCTTGGTTTGTAATCCTGGCGGTCCATGGGATTTTAAGTACGTTTAGAAAATAAAAATGTAAGTTGCGCATTTACTACTACTAGTGTAAAGATGGACGATCTTATCAAGTAGTCATCAGACATGTGTACCACAAATACATAGAATAGTAACCGAAACAGCACAAAGTTTCTACAAAAAAATGTATTCCACAGCCATATTCTTTGACGTTGCTCAGGCGTTTAACAAGGTCTACCATATTGGATCACCATATAAGCTTAAAACTCTTTTACCAAGTCCCTATTGCTACCTCTTTATGTCTTACTTGATCGACAGATGGTTTTCAGTAAAATATAATAATAAAATAAACTAAAATCCTAGCAAGGTAGTGTCCTTAGTTCTTGTCTTTGCCTTACCTACACAACTATTTTGCCAGAGATCAAAAAGACTGTCACCACTACCTTTGCAAGAGACACTGCTATCCTATTAATCCAGGATGATCTTATCAAGTCTCATTTAGCAAACAAGTTTATATTTGCCTGATTGTTATTATAAATAAAGTGCTAGTAGCTATTAAAACACAAACAAAATATTTAGGCTTACACATTGACCAACTCCCCACGTAAAAAAATCATATCCACGCCAAATGTGTGGCTTATTGAGAGAAGATCTAAGTTATCCTTACAAGACAAAAAAGAGTTGAAGCCGGTTCGGACCTATAAAGCACAGATTTGGGGTTGCGTTAAACCAACCTGTGCAAAAACCATACAAGAGTTCCAATCTAAAACATTTCGTGCAATAGTGGACGCACTATAGTTTACCTTTAACCTTAAGATATATAAAGATCTATGCATTCCGTTTATCATAGACACAATCCAGAGTAAGCTTTATAAATATCACTATGTATTGGTCCAGTAATTGTTCAATGTCCATTTTTCTTTTAGAAGAGTCATCCGATGCCTCCTAGTATAAAAAGAGTGATATGAGAGTATTACTGCTGAGCAGCTCCTCTTTGCACTATTTGCAACTGCTATCGCATTTGCTAAATATTCCTCTGTACAATAGATTACAATATTCCTAATAAAAATTTTTTGTGCCTTTATTTGCTCTCTATTGCAATCTAATACTGCCGACTGTTTGTCACATCCAGTAGAACCACCAGTCTTAACCACGTCAAATTTTTACTTGCTCTTATTGCTCTGTCACACTTTGAGGGATTTACACTTTAAAATATTCGAATATCAGAGCTAATTTTAATATGATAAAAGTCTGGTAGCCAATGAGCGTAAACTGTAGTGCGCATGCGTAAATAAAATGCCTTACTTGGAAGTTGGACGCCGGTGATCAAGCCTGGGTAGCCTCATTCAGTCATTTTTACTTTTTATGATTGTGTTGTTATGGTATTTGCAATTTTTTTTTACATGGTTCGATACTATCGGGGCAGACCACGTACATTTTTTAATACCAAAGATATTGCTGTTCGCTATCTGCAGCCCTATTGCGCTTAATTTACTGGGAATTACCCCGAGTTTCTGCAAATTGGAAGACAAGTCGGCCGAAGTTTTAGCCCGGCTAATTAACGCAGGGCTGGCGGAGGGTAGCGGATCTGCCATCCATTACAGCCCCCGAATTTTCCGGCGCGCGAATCCTTTCGCCTTTACGCGTTTGTTGCCAAGGGTAATAAGTGAACTACAGCGTCGTAAACTCGTAAACAGCGCGGCTCTCTCCTTGCTCGACTAGCCCCGTTAGAGGGAATTATCTCGAAAATTGCGACATGCAGCACGCGCGTGCAGCCTGAGGGCTGGTAATGGATTCGGGGGCGGCGCGCGAGGCCACGCGCACCTCTTAACTTCTCTGGAGAGCGGCGGCTATCTTGGCAGAAGCTTGATAGTTTTAATTAGCGGTAACCAGGATTGCCCTGGAATCTAATTTTAGGTAAAAATTTAAGAATTTCCAAGCTACAACAAAAAATTATAGACTAAATCTACCTCAAAGTGAAAGTAAAATTTGATGAAAGGCGAAATGCTTGAATTCAATTGATAACGAGCACAGAAAAATATCTAAGGATTAATGAGTGGACGGTCGAATGAAAGATTAGGAAAGTCGCTAATAATCTCCGCGTCTCATTAAATTAATTAAACCTCTGCTACAAAATCAAATAAAAAATTGCCTGCGCTGGTTTTATTTACCACAATATAATTTGTGGATTTTTATAAATGTAGAACGTTTACTAGTTATCACTCTACCCCTCCCCCATTTACATTTACAATTTTTTATAATGACACATGCTGTTAAAATTTAGCCAAAAGAGTAAAGGGACCAGATATTTTCAGGAAAGGTTGGTCACGGGAGACAAGTCTAAAGAAAGAATACCTTGAGCACTAATCACTTGATGAAAAATGACGATAAGGATATGGAACATATGAGGGATAGCAATTAAGATGGATGAAGTATTTAAAGATATTAAAAAACTTATAAACATAGTCGCCTTGACGAAGACAAAGAAGAAGGACAAAGACATGGAAGAAGAACATAAATATATTTACATTTATGGTGGTATTCCAAAAACGTGGCACAGATTTAGCAATGTGTGAAAGAACTATTATCGATTATTTCTAACTGATGACAGGCCACAATTTCAAAGAAAAGATATACCATTTAAACAACGAATGACTTTTGTACTTTTGTAATATTTCCATTGATGTTTTTACAATAAACTGTACTGTTGGAGGTTTGTTTTCTCTACATTTTGAAAATATCACAAACACTGACTTCCTCTATAACATTTTGCATCAAAATAGTCAGTGTGTTTATGTATGTCCAGAATTTTTACAAAATGTTTTCCTCGAACTGTTAAATATTTCAGAGTTCACGCAAAGAAACCAGAAGCCGACAAATTAAATGCACCAATTAAAATTGCTGTTCTTTTGCCAAAAATATCTCTTAAAAGCTGCATGGATTCGCTTGGTGTAAAAGCAGTTGCTCCGTTTTGGTGCAACTATAAGTTAGGTGTGTTCTTAACAGCTGGATAAATAAAAGTTTAGATGTTCTTAAGATCCCAAGTTCTTAAGGACACACACACACAAACCGTAATTTTCGAAAACGACTAGTGTCAGTATAGTAATTTTTTTATTCAAAATTTACTTGAAAGTAGTACTAGAATGTTGGAATCGAAAATGCAACCAAATAGGTATAAAAGTTGGAGAGCACATCTTGTATAGCCTGTATTTGCCTACCAAGTATTGACAGCTGCTGATAGTAAAAATTCTAGCTATATGCTGCAGACGATTTTAGAAGAATATAAAGAGTGTGGACTGACAATAAATAAAAAAAGGTCGCATACATGGTAGTGTGGGATGATGTCCAGTCCTTTGACCTTCAGTTACCTTGGAGTAACTATCCTCTGATAGTAAGAGTCGATAGAATTAATTTCACCAGTATCGTTCTTTTTCCTGAAGGTTTATGTTTTCTTGTTCTTTTAAATTTATCAACCTCAATTTCCACCCTTTTTAGCAGGCTTCCATGTTTATTAATAGTTTCCTCATTTCTTTCTTCTTCTTAGCCCACTATTGTATTTATTACTAAGATTTCTTTTTAATTTATCTCTTCAGAAATTCTAATTTTCGTTTTTCTTAGTACATATTCTTTCTCATATCCATGGAGTAGCATTTGACACTAACATGTTCTCTATTTTTCTAGATTTTTCTGCTGATATGTAAATTTAGTTTTTTTGTCTTTTTAACACAATATTTTACAGGGGTTATCAAAATTCTTATTCATGTGTACTAACTTCCAAGCTCTGTTGCGACTTAGAGCCGCTTGTAAAATAGATAAAATCTATACTTGAGCACCATTATGTCTTTTTTCACATTTACAATTGCTTACTCCTATGCAGAGTACTTGTTTGTTCTTTAACTATGAGCTATTGTTTTAGCATTATTTTTAATAAGGGTATGTAGATTTTTAGAAGAACCTTTATGGGTACTTTTAGCGTAATCCTTATTGTCTTATTGTCATCCACACTTAAGCAAGCAAGTCTTTTTTCTTCTGGGTCTACAAGGTTTACGTTTTTGTAGACTCACCTGTTATTGTAGTTTTATTAGGCTTCCCGCAAAGTCGCCTACGCATTTCCAAAACCATTATCGTTTTTTGTGTTATTGATTGTGTCTTTAGTCTAAAGTAACTACTAGATATTTAGTCTACTTAAAGAATACATTTGTCACTTTATTTAGTTCTTAGTTCTATTTTAGAAGTACGTAGGAATAACAGCGATTACTTGAGAGTTAATACCAAGACCCTCTTTTAGATAACACTAAATTTGTTTTAAGATGGCCCCTACCGAGTTTTCCTCCACAACTATACTCTTTTTAAGCCCATAAACAGCTTAACTTCTATTTTTTGCCTTTTATGGACTTGTCAGCGCATTCAGATCATTGGGTTGATTTTTATACTTGGTATGCACATGTTCACTAAGGAGGTTTGACTTAAACGACACTTTTTAAATGTAGTTTTGTGTTAATTTCTACAATCTCTAAATTGGCCTTAACTTGATACCATACCTTTAGTATAAGCCAGATCTGCTAAAGATTCCGCAGGAACTTCTGTGGGGAGGTCAGCACTCTGCTCAATTGTTACTACGGCACATTTTAATGTTTTTCTTACCAGATATCTAATAATAAAATAAATGTAAAATAAAAAACTTTGTTAGTAGATTCAAAGCCCAAATCGATTAATAAATTTTCTTGGTATTCATATACTAGCATAGTTTTGCAGAGAATGCGAATAATTACAGTTACCTGTCATCAGCTACCATCATATTTACATTTTCTCGATAATTTTGGGGCAAAGTTTGCATGTGTTTCTCTAAATTGTCACTTTTATTATTGATACCAATTTACCTAACATCATCTTTAAGTTCCACCGTCGATTACAATTTTTTTCTTACTTCTTCTTCTTTCTCTTTTCCCTCTTTGCCTAAACGGCGTCGGGTGCCTCTATCCATTTCGTATAGTTGTTTCTGTCTTCTGTCAATCTGTTTACTTACCCCATCGGTTTTCTTTTCCTTCCTGCCATTTCCTAGATGTTGTCTGTCCATATTCTCCTTGCTTCTAGAATTCGTCTTGAGATTTGGTGTTCTGCCAATTTTTTTTGTACGCCCATAGTATTTTAACTGTTTATTTTCTATTGTACTATTTGTTTCCCCTAAACGTTCTCTTTTTATTCTATCTCTTCTCGTTTTTCCAGCTACTTTCCTTATTTCCCCCATAGTTATTTTGGGTTTGTGTTTGTCTAGCACAGTCCAGCTTCCTGTCCCGTAGATCAAAATATACTGTTTTATATATGTGTAGCTTTGTTTCTGTCCTTATCTCTCTTTTCCTATTATACTTCTGTTTATAGCGTAGTACAATTGGCTTGCTTTATTTAAATTTTGGTTATTTTAAATTTTGGTTGTGTTCTGTAGCTAAATTTTGAATTAAGTTACAGAATAAACTTGAATTTTGATAGAAATGTCAATTTTGTAACTGTAAAACATTCGAATGACTTTACAAGTGAAATCTTGGACTAGAGAAGTAAGGCCGCACTAAGCTAAAGTCGTTGCACTGGTCAGCTTCGGGGTTATGCCTAGGAAGTCGGCAAACAACCGCAAATACAGCCGGCAAGCAGTGGAAATGGAATTCCAAGGCAAACAATATTGAGGTCAGAATCGCCGCAAGCAGATGCGTCAGTTATGTGCTGCACAAAGACTGGCATGCAAATAACGGAACCAAATAAGTTTTAGGAAATCCTGAAATATGATTAACAAGCAAATGTACAAATGAAGGCTGCCGGAATATTAAATATACATTAAGGAAAGGACAAAGTTCTTTATATTTCAGCAGGGGCTTTCTGGAAAATGAGGGAATTCTTCCTTAGATTTTCAGAAGACACCTTAGACTAGTTTCCTAACAGAGACAAAAATGAAGCCTATTTTCACCTTCTGAAGGAAGACAAGCCCCTTCAGGCCGTTATTTGTGATTATTTAAAGGAGAAACTGAAAGCCGAACCATAAGAACACAATATCCGGCCTGTCCATGAGGCGGATGGGAAAAGGCTTTCATTGATAGCCGATGCTGTTCGTGTCTATTGAACTGGAGCAGAAAGAAATTTTAAATACTTGCAGTGGAACAACTAAAGAAGAAGGGGTTGTCGAGTATCAACTGTTTTAGACAATTAGGCCCACAAGAATGCCTTGGATTCACACACAAGTCATGCCAGCCTCTCCAACCAGCTCATCAGCGTGTGGCAGCAACGTCATCTTAGCTCAATCACTAGAGCTGGACTACCATTGCTGGTTGGTTCTAAAATATGGACGTCTCTACATTCTTGACCTGAAGATTAAAATCACAATTGATGGCGTCCGCGGAAGACGTCAGCGCCGAACTTTCAACGCCAAGACCTTCAGGAGAAGGAATAATAGCTTACTTCTCATGAGCCTTATATTATTAAGAAGAAAACATCTATTAACGGCATAAGCTTTTTTAAATAATCGTTTGGCATGTCTGATGGCGTTAAACTAAGAGAAACCTAACGTTTAATTTTGTTGGTAAGAAATACAAGACCAGTCTCTGGTACTAAGATAAAGGTAGTTTAATAGTACTGGAAAACAAATCAAACATAGTAACAAAACCGAACTTGTCTAATTCACGGATTATGAGATTATTATTGACCGATAATATCTGATGACTCAATGCGTACTCTAGCTATTGCTGTTTTTAAGATACTTGGGTAAAGAGGCAAGAGACTCTTTTATGTCATCGACGTTATGATCCCCAAAGATAGTTTCTACGCACCACTTCTATATTTTAAATGTTTATATGTATTTCTTGTTTGATATATACCATTTTTACTTGAAGCGTGTTTGGGGTAGATGACATGAATACCCTAATTTGCTTTAGAAAGAGCAATTTTTTGCTTGATTTGTTTCGCTTTTGATTAATTCATTATCTTAAAAATAAAAATACGACCAAAAAGAATAAAATTGGAAAACAAGTAATTAGAAAATTAAAAAAAAAGAATAATATATAAAAACAATTGCATCAGGTAGCTTCACGTGAAATGCCGAACTTTTGATCAGATTTTCTACATTAAATTTTTCCCCATTTTGACTTTTGGCTACCTGTAGTGCCTATATCTGACTTATTCTCTCTACTTCATTTAAAGAGAAACATCGGTATTAGCAAGTATTGGGTGTGAATATATGTGACGAATGAACGATATAACGTTGATATCAAAATTTCAAGAAAGGAAATTACTGGGAGAAGTTGAAAGAAATCCATCTATTTCAGTGCCTCTCGGAGAATTCGGACATTTTCAAGACGACTATGAGTTATTTTGATAATTCAGGAAAAGTTTAAAAATTTGACAGATGAGTTCTGTATGAATTGATAGAACTCAACAAAATACACAGACTGAAGGTGGCCTGTTACTTACTGCCTAAACATAACAAGAAATATTTTTTAAACTGCATAATGACCTGTGATATATGAAAATCGTAAACAAAATAGATAATGGTTAGACCGCCAAGAAGTTTCAGGCAGCATGCAAAATCAATTATTTCTTTTTACAATCTATAAACAAGTACTGCAAAAAATTAGAAATCATGCATGATACATTGGGTTTCAACAACGCGAGGCCTCGCGCAGCATGCCAGACGCTGCAAAAATTCTTCTTCAACCAGTTCACCCACTTGATCTTTCTCAAATAAATTATTATCTTTTACAAGGTTTACCAAATGTAGAGCCGGAACTATATTAACAGAAAAAGTATCATGGAATTATTGGGTTGTCTCAGCTTTGGCAAGGACCAATCAATGTCTACGGTAGAACAAACGTTTTTTCGGTCGAAATTTACAAATTTTTATTTCTGCACTATGCAATCCGATATTTTAAGTATGAAGTTTATGGAAGAAAAAATAACATATTTATTTTTATAACACCTAGTGTAATAAAAAAGTTTTTTGACTGATTTTCAACAGAATGTACATAGTATCATTAGATGTCTCTTGGAGATTAAATACTGCAGTAGTAGTCTTCCTCTAATGTAAGACCATGACAACTTTTTCATAAGATTATGTGAATGTTTCTTGTGAATGCTGTGGCAACTCTATATTAATAGTGATTCGAAGCATTGAGAATGATTCTATGAATACATTACAGTAACATGGTCTCTTTATTGTGTATAAGGGATATATTGGATTTTGTAAAAGTGGAAAAAGCATAATAGATAATGGAAAAAATGATTGCTTCTGTTTGAGGTGTATAGAAACTAAATCTATAGTTGGTGAAAGATCATCAAACAATAGTCAAAATATTAGGTAGGTGGAATGGACACATATTTTAACAAGAACTCTTCAAACAGAGATAAATCAAAAAAATGCAAAAGATACAAGAGACGGGAAACGAAAAGCTTTCTCATTTTGATTTATTATAGAGTTGCGAGGAATCGACTCTTCGGTGTTCTATAGTTAAGATGACTAAATGCTCGAAGAAAAGGCAGAGAAGCGGGTGTGTAGCAATACGGAAAATATAAGAGAAAAGAAGTTACGTGAAGTGTGTGCGATTTAAACAGAAGGAAGATCACAACTAGATTGGAAAACACTGGATTAAAAAAAGATAAAAAACAGAGTTTTTAGAAGGAAAACTTTTCTTAATAAAATATGAACTGTTCAGAAGTTGAAGTTTATACAGGATAATAACGTTTCTGAGTTTATTGTCTCTAAAGATAAACTAAGCAACAATTTCATGGGAAGACCAGTGTTATGCTGTCCTTTACTGAATTAAGTGTACATGTGATCACCATTCAAAAGACCGTACAGTGGATTGACCAAGCAACATAATTGTATTTGGAGATTAGCAACTGGAAAAGATTTCATTCAACACTTAGACTAAAGCTGTTGATCTGTGGGTTATAGCTCTATTATTTTAAAACCAAACGTTTTTTAATTGGACTGCATCAAAATAGTGTGAAGAATTGTCAAATTATTTTCATAAATCGATTGACAGTAGTACACAGGCTTTTCTCCCTCAAAAAAAAGAAGGACCAATAACTGCAACCTTACTCACGACACACCAAATAGTGATATGTTCGTTGTGGAGAGACTTTTTAGGTATACATTATCTGCTATTATGACTTCAATAAAAAAATTTTGTTTATTAATGAATCCTGACAAATGAAAATTTTCCCAGGTGTTTTCAAACATACCAAGCAATTTTTCCAATCACGTTTGCAACGTTCTTGTTCAACAACCATCTTGCATAAATGAAAACGAGGGTCCTGGTGCAAAATGTGTCTTCAATACAACTAGGCAAGTGAAAAGAAACTTGGAAACAAAATAAGGCAAATAAATGAATAAATTAGTAAATTCTGAAAAACAAACTCCACATGAGAAAAATTAAGGAAATTTGATTTTCCCATAAGCTCACAGACGCACATACATACATAAACAGCGCTGATTTGCAGTAGTTAGGCTTGACCTGGGCAAACACTACAACAAAGTAAATATGTTCCTACAGCATATGGTAGTCATTAATGAGATCTGGGTATGGGCGAGTTTCAACTAAAACGCCAATTAAATGATAATATGCTAATTATTCATCTCGTATCTGATAATAGGAGTTGCAATAAACTTACTACAACAAACTTTTAGGAAGTTTTAGAACATTTCCTATTTCTCTGTTGAAATTCCCTAGAGACATCAGATTTCCTAACGTAGAAAGATACGGTTAATTTTAAGAAAACGCGGGAAATATTTCTGAATATGTAATATAGATGGCATCACCATACAATATACGGAGGTTAAATTACCGCCATTGCAGTGAGTGTTGTTTTGTACAACATGTGATCCTCAGTTTTCTCTTCTTACGTGCTAAAACGCCCATCGAAATTCATCGCCAATTGAGTTGGACATGTGGTGAAGGCGTTATGGATGTTGGAAATGTGCGTTCGTGGGTACGAAAGTTTAAAGACAGTCGAGAGTTGTGTGACAATAAATCAAAGCAGCCTCGGCCATCAACCAGCTGGACCAAAACCGTGATTAGGCGAGTGGAGCAAGTTGTTATGGAAGACCGTCGATTAGCTATGCGTAATATCGCCTCTAAGTTTTTAATTTCCGTAGGATCTGTAGAGTCAAGATTGCGTGATGACCTGAAAATGCGGGAAGTTTCTTCAAGGGGAGTCCCACAAATCCTGACCGACGAACACAAGGTTGGGGGGCGGTAATGTCTCAGGACATGTTCACACATAAAGCCGCCATAAATTTCCACTTACGAAGAACACTCTCCGTGGCCGCTCGCTTTTCAATCGAGCCGCTGTTGCATCAGTGATTTTCCAGTGGGCAAAATACATCCCGAAAAGTGTTTTCAGCAGCCATGGCCGTGAAAAATGTGTACGTCTACATGTATGATTACGTTGAGAAGTAACAGAAGTTTTAACTTTCTTGGGTCAGTACTTTTTCAGAAAAAGTTTTAGAGATCTTAGAACTTGAATGCACCTCGTAAGTTAACCAGAATGTTTGTGCCACTTGTTGTCACTATTTCATTTACAACCCTCGTAAGTTTCCACACCAGAAAAATAAATTTGTTCTGCTTTTATTACAGCTGTTCAGCCCTAATACCTTAATGCATCACCCAATAAAACAGGCGAGTTATACGGTTCCCTTTTCTATTTAACTACCCTCTCAGATGGGACACGACAAACTTAATAAAGACAGCAGGAAGAGATATAAAGCCAGCAGACCCCGACGAATGTGCTTTGCGTCGCCAAAAATCCTCTTGGCCTAATTGCTCGGCCCCGAAGGAATTATGTGGCACCTCCAGAGGGGACAGGCGCGCCCTTGGCGGATGTCGCAAGAATCTAAACGCTTCCTGTTCTGCTTGAAGACAGGACTCGGTTGCGGCGTTGTGTTAATTACAATGCAGGCAAACACCCATTTAAGGACAGACAGGGGCGTTTGCTATGTGACGTGGGTGTTATCCCATGAAATTTGCTTGCCTTGCGTAGTTTGGTTTGCTTCTAAACTGCATCTTATGAAGTTGTTGGAGGTTTTACAAAATAGTTTTGCTGGATATGCCTGGATGTGCTGTTAATAATAATTTCACCATTTTACTATATATATAGAGTGTTCCAAAGGATCTATTCACTACAAATATATCTTTCCAAACCCAGACCACTGGATTAGACAGTTACAAAGCATCTTACTTGAAACTACAGGACACTACTTTTAATTTTCACCAAGCAACTCCAAATAGACCGACTGAGTCTATGTCAAAATCACTTGAAACAGTTTGGTCAAAAAAATCTCTGGTAAGTTCAAATTGTGTTCCATTCTAACATGTAGACTTTGAGATGAATTGGGCTGTTTAAGTAAATTCATTGTTTTGAACACTCTGCACATATATACCATCTAGAAAGGTCTTTAAGGTTTATGTTCTTCTTCTTTTTCTTTAACCCTCATTGCGCCCAGTATTGGGCATAGGTCTCCCTCAAATTCTTCCATGTAGCGCGATTCTGTGCGACTCTCATCCATGGCAGTCCTGCTACTCTCTTAATGTCGTCTTGCCATCTCATTATTGGCCTGCCACGCTGTCTCTTGCCTGTCCATGGTCTCCATTGGAGATGCCAAATACCCCTCATTCTCTTTAAGGTTTATACTCATCCTAAAACTATTTTTTGTGTGTTTCTATGACTGGCGCTTAGTTTAGTTCTGACAAATCTTTTTCAACACACATTCTTTATAATTCCGTTTGTTTTCCTTTTTCCCTTGTTTTTAGAAACCTGCTATTCATCAAGTGTACTAATATTTTTATACAAGTACTGAAACTCTTCATTTCTTCTTCTTTCCTATATTTTATCTTGATTTATATCCCCATGAATCATTCTTAATATTTTCCTTTGCCAGAATTTAATTTTTATAATCTCTTTTACTTTTGAGACCAATGTTTCACTTGCATAAAGTGTTACTGGTTTAACTACTGTTTTATGCAGTGTAATTTTTACCGATTACAGTCTTCATCGAGGAAATATATGTTCAATAACTGATATTGGCCACTAAATAGTATAAATTAGTATTTATTACTTGATGTAATCTCATTTTATTTATGAACGGTGTATATTTCCTCATCAATAACCAATATTTAATTTATTGCTTTTTTGTTTGGACTATTATTTTTTCATTATTTTTTAATATTTTTGTTCCTTTCTAATCTTTATCACTCGGAATTTAAGGTGGTATTAACAACAATTACAACTCATCATAATAGTTGTTTGTCTTTTTATTCAGCAGAAAGTCCGAATACCTTGTTATATTAGTGCAGACCATTAAAAAGTTCATTAAAAAAGTGTAAAAAATAAATGAAACAAATACAATAAGAAACTAATTAAAGGAACAATGTTGCACCGCTCATTGTATTAAAATATCCCTCATTTTAGTTTAATTGCAAAGTTATTTGACAAAAAATATATTTTCAGTCGCAAAGTGGGCTACTGTAGATGAGAGCTTTTTGATGTAGTCATTTGCCGTAGTTAAATGTAATATTTAATTAAGCCCCCCTGTTTCAAGCGTTTGCCAATAACAGATAATTAGTTCTGTTTCAGAGTGTGTTTACAAGTTGCCTTTTGGGCGGCTAATCCATTTTACTGTTTGAGTTTGAGGTTTAACGAACTATGCTGGTAGTGATATTAAGTTTTAATGGCTTGGCATATGAAAATTCGCTATTCAATACAAATTCGCATATTTAAACACTTGGTTGTTATATGAACTTTAAACATCCAAATAAAAATTAACTGCCAAATAAAAATTTACGTTTTTAATTAATAAACTTTCACTGTAAAACAGACCTACTAAAACTTATTTATCTAATATGGCAATTATACATAGTCCTGTCATAAATTCAACTGCAAAGATGTTTGCTCTAGAAGGCCAATGGGCAATTTTATTTAAAATAATTTTAGGATGTCGCATATCCACCCGTAGCATCAACATAATTTTTCAGAGAGCTTTAACAGCTATAGAGTGACCTTTCTAAATTAAAAATTTTAATCTAAACCTGTATTATCGTACCATTAAGTTTTAGAAGGAAAAAGTCTGCTCGGAAAAAGGAAATTTATTTTTGTCTGAGCTTTGGTGTCTCTGTATAGAGTGAATGTTAAACATAAACCCCTATATTTCTTGAGGGAGCTAAAAAATCATAATAAACGTTTGAAAGGGCACGTAGCAACGACTTCAATTAGTACGATCATCTAAGCTATGGTGTATTTATATATGCGTTTCTATTCACTCGGATGTCTAGGTAGACACAAGCAGTGAAAAACTGTTAAAATAGTCAAGCAGAGATTATTTATATGTAAGGACAAGCAAAGGGAAATCACTGAGAAGTTGCACCAATGCACTATAAAATATACCCTAAAAGAGAATGACTGAAACATCAAACTTTTACGGCATTGGATACATCTTGATAACTGAATCACTCCAATTTTGAGCCCAACTATCGTGCAGATTGTTCGAAAGAAAATTCCTCTCTTATCAAACATGGATAATTGCTTACATAAAAAAGGTCCCTTCAAAGTCCTTCAAGGTACTTCTATTAAGAACATGCCATTCCTTTTGCTACGAAAAGGATTTCGTTTGGGTTGTCTTTGTAAAAGATATTAGAACCAAGAGCAGTGCAAGTATTCAATGCTAATATCAACATTTTGTCTCTTCCAAAGTCTCTTGATGTTAGTTTTTACCGTCTTGTTAGCGTTTTACCTTTGATATTAAAGGTTCTAGAAAAACTTGGCATAAAAGCCAGCTGAATTACCAAATAACTAGATTCCACATTACCAGTTTGGATTTCGGCAATTTTCTAGCGTCTGGCAATGCCATCGAATAGTGGACATCATTTGCAAATCCCTAGAAGTAATGCCATATCATACTGAAACCTTGTTAGACACGAGCCAGGCCTTTGACAAGGTCTGGCAAAAAGGAATCATATCTGAATGACAGACATTTTGAAGTGAAATTTAAAGGCGAAATATCTCAAATCTATTTTATAAAATTCAGAGTACCACAAGGCAGTATCTTAGGACCGCTACTATACCTCTTATAAACCTAAGATTTTCTAAACATACCACATATGGAAATAGGACTGTTTACTGATGATATGGTCATACTATTCAACGATAGAAATCCAGTTTTTGCCAGACACAAGTTGCAATATTCCTAAATTCTTTAGAGATCTCGTTAGAGAAGTCAAAACATCAATTTCACACTAAATCGCTCCCTATGCTCAGAAGTTTAACTTAACGAACCAATGAGCTTGTTTATACGAGGATAATTCCAAAACTAAGAACTCCTAGTTTTTAGAAGCTTGAATATTCCTTTATTTTTCTATAAAGTGGTCATTGCGGTCGATGCATTTTTATAGGCGTCGTGGTAGTATTTGTATGCTTATGTCATATCAGCTCGCCGCTATGTAGTTGAGAAAGCTTTGGACTGCTTCTTCATCTCATCATCGTCGCTGAAGCGCATTCCGGCCAAATATTCTTTCAACTTAGAGCACAAATGGTAGTCACTGGATTTCAAGTCCAAACTATAGGGTGGGTCGGTGATTATGTCCCATCCGAAGTTGCAGAAGAACGGTATGGCGACGAGCGATATCGTGGAGAAGGTATACGCCCTTGCTCAACATTTCTCTTTTCTGGTTCTGAATTGCCCGTCTGAGCTTTTTGAGTGTTTCACAATACCTGTCAGCATTTATTGTGGTTCCATGATCTATGAAGTCGATCAATAATATCTCCTTTTGATCCCAAAATACAGTTGCCATGACTTTGCCGACAGACTGTGCTTGTTTGAATTTTTGCGGCTTGGACGAAAAGGAATACCGCCACCCACATGATTGCTGTTTAGCCTCAGGTGTGATATAGAATATTCAGGTTTAATCACCCGTGACAATAGAATCCAAAAAGTTATCCTTTTCGTTTGCCCAATGTCGAAGAAATTTGTGGAAAAAGTCAACGGGTTGACGTTGGTGGTCTTTTGTAAGCTTTCACTGGACACCTTCTGATATTTCAACTTTTCAGTCAAAGCCCTATAGATGATGCTTTGAAAAACCTCAGGAACAAAAATGCAGATATCATTGAGAGTGATCTTCTGATCTTTAAGCTTGATTTGTTCAACTTTCGCGATGGTTCCGTTGGGAATTGACGGTTTCCCGCTTTTTTCTTCGTCGTGAATTTTTATGCGACCATCTACAACACTTGCGGATGTTTTTGACCTCCATGCGTGACTCTCAATGCACTTCGTCAATTGGCAATGAATTTTGTTTGGTTTAACGCCTTTTGTGCTCAAAAACCGAATAACTGCGCGAACTTCGCACCCGGCGGTAGCGATAACCGGAAGCTCCATTACAAACGCCTGTCGAGCCAAAACTGGGCGTTACCGCAAGCTAAACGATGGTTTGCTTAAGAGTGGGGAAAGCAGCAAGCACGGCAGTGTAGCCAACAGCCGCGCGAAAAGTTTCCCTGCGGTCCCAGCCCTTTGGAGATCTTATTTTAGAGATTACCTTCATATTTGATTTATCCTCCTATTTCATCTTTAGTTATAACAATTAAGATATATAAATGCCGAATCTGCTGCAAAAAACGAAAATTTTTAAAATCAGCTTTGTCCTGTTGTCGTTTTGCTTTTTTTGTACCATTCACAAAGCCGTGTTCAACTTCTTTAAAACCCGTGAACATTTCTGATCATTTCTTTTCATAATCGTAGGAGCGTAAGTGATAGATGAAAGTAAGTGCCACCGCTGAATTCTTTCGTTCTACTGAGCACTGCCGTTGGAGTTGCGGATTTGCGGCGTGGAAATTCCGCGTTTCCGCTGGCTGCACTGCATAATCCTGTTCATATCGCGGAGGTCGCGAGAGATTACGCGATGTCAGATTTTTGGCACGTTTGCCGAGCAAATGCTGCGTGCCGCGGCCATTTTGCTTAGTTTTTTATGCCCGCAAATGCAAACTTACATTTTCAGCGGGAGAAAACAACACGGAGCAGGGATCAGCTGAGAGGAAATTTAAGCTCCTTATTAAATGCCAAGGTAGGCGACGGTGTAATTTTAAACGGCTGCGTTTGGAAGAAACCCGGAAGGGGATCGGAGCCCTTGCAATTAAACAAGAAGTTCTCAGATTAGCCGGAGAGCGCCTGGAACTTTACTTTTGTAAGGTGCAAGTGACGGAAAACAAGGCAGCAATTTGTTTGTAATTTATGCCTGCTGGGCGAACCGGGAATTTTGGGCTGGGCCCGGGTGACATTTCTCGTGTCACATTGCTGTGGTTCATAGACCTAATTAATGTTTAAGTATGTTAAACATGCAGCGTAGATATTTAGCGGTCAGCTAAATTTCTTAATATATTTCCTATATTTTATAATTGGTTAATCTGATACGTTCGCGTATTTTTAAATACGTAGGTCAGTCAAAGTTGAACAAGATTTTCATTGGATGCGTCTGTAATCTACTTTGATATAGGCGATCATTATTCTGCATGTTAATATTGAAGTAACTGATATTCTGTTTGAAATATGTTGGCAATTTGCTAAAAACTCGTTATTAAGAAGCTAGATGTGTAAGAGACAAAGCAAGGCCGAAAATGTAAGACATGTGCATCGTGTGTACCAGCAAGTCAAAGCCAAGTATTGTTTGAACGCAAGCTTATTGGTAGCTGGCAATTGGCGAAATATAAAATGATCTAACTTAAACGTTAGGATTTGATTTGCGTTCTGTGAACATTGAAAGTTTCTATTTGTACCGTTAGTATCCAAAGAAATGCCATAAATTTGTGAATGGAATTTTAGAAAACAGCAGTTGGCCTATTTTTGGAAAAATACGTCAAAATTGTCGCATCTGGGGTAATGAAAATCCACATGCTATTCACGAAAATGCATTTACAAAAACGCACTGTTTAGTGTGTATTGTGTGCTGGAGAAATGAGTAGTCAGTACTTTTTTGAATGCAAACTTGACAACACTGTTTTTATCATTGGGATACAAGATTGGAAATAAAAAAAATATATATGTCAACAAACTTTCTACGATTATATGGGTAAAAGAGAACACCTAACGTCTTATTTCTGCAATGGAAGCGCATTTATGGGAAAGAATTAATTACTAAAAGTATGTTCGCAAGTCAGCGGAGTCCTGGAAGGTATATCAATAAAATTTGGAGTGCTCTCATGTTTTCTGTTTTGTTGAGGAAAATCAACTTGAAGTCCAATTTGGATCTAAGCGGGTATTAGTACTAAACATATTCTTCTCGCTCGTTAAAAGAAAGAGTGACAAACGCAAGACAAACAATGCCCATCAAATCTGTCTGTGGAAGAAACCTTTAAATCATGTTTTGGATCACTGACTTATCAACCAAATGAAACTATCAATGTAAAAGTGTGCTTGTTCTTTAAGAAAACATTCTCCCTTATAATGCTCTTGTAACTCTACCAAAATTAGATCAACGCATTCGATTATTTGTGGTTATCTTCTGTTCGAGCTTTTCCAAGATGCCGATTAAAAATAATAATCAAATAGAGAAATAGCGCAAATGGTTCTAGGATTGATAGAAAAGTAGCATCAATAAGTGTCCATTCACTGGACCAAATTCATTAAAATATAGAAAAATATGAAGAACAGTAAAGTATTATAATAAACATTTGGTTTAAATTGAAAAGGAAGAAATTTTCATCATCAAGAAACCTATAGTCAAAAACTTTAAGGTTACAGGTAACAGATAAACCTATGGTGCAATTTGCCACATCCCGTGTTAAATGACATTCTACCAAACAATGAGAGATTAAAACCCGCAATATATATTTACTGGTGAACCTATGTATTGGTCAACAAATAGAAGAAAGGTACTAGACAACCAGGTAACCAAGAACTTTTCACAAAACTATTTTTATACAAAGAGTAAGTTTAAAATTATCTTTCGTTAGATGAAAAACTACATAATAAATTATCTTTACAAACTCCAGAAAGTGTAGATGACGTACCCTTCGATACCATTCCAAACATTAGGGAAAGCTATAGAAGAAGCAGAAATTCTAAAGCAACTTATAGATGCAATAAAGAAACTATACGTGAGGACACAAGAAATAGTTAGGATAAAAAGCCGAGAGTGTAATAGTTTTAACATGGAAAT
The DNA here is from genome assembly GCA_036346155.1 of Sinelater perroti. Lineage (NCBI taxonomy): Eukaryota > Metazoa > Arthropoda > Insecta > Coleoptera > Elateridae > Sinelater > Sinelater perroti. The sequence goes on along the minus strand of JARFIY010000111.1, from coordinate 4,423,973 downwards.
GGATTTTAAACAAGAAGACTCACTGCTCTTTAAGATAGTTATGGATCGAATCATTAAAGTAGACAAGAAATTAGGAAATTGGAAATATGAGGACAGTAACTATAACAAGCTGTAAACAGATGTAGTAACAAAACATAAGAAACAGGAATTAATGTAAACACCAACACATAAATAAACAAGGTCCAGAAAGAAACATAAATACCGAATGCAAGGGGACAATCCCAGAGGAATGAATATGTAGGGGTAATTATAAGTCAGGATGGAACAATTGAGCAAGAAATTTGCAATCGCATATCCAAAGCAACAAAAGTATATTATCAAATTAATGCTACGCTAAGCAACAAAAGAGAATTAAGTAACGAGACTAAATGATACATGTACAAAACAATCTAGCGTATGGTGCAGAAAGTTGGTCGCTCCAGGACAAGTATAAGAGCAGGATAACGGCAGCAGAAATAAAATACTTTAGAAGAATAGTAAGAAGAACCCAAAGAAAACAAGAAATGTAATAACAAGAGAAGAACTAGAAACAGATCTACTAGTGAGAACAAGTGAAAAACAAATGAGATGGTATAGACATGTGGTAAGAATGGGAGAAGAACTGTTACCAAAAAAATTCACGAATGCAAGAGAATACGGGAAAGTTCAAGGTTAACATGGTAGAGAAAAAAAGGAAAAAGTATAGAAGAAGTAAAAAAGTTAGCGAGGAACAAGAAGGAATTCCTGAAACGGACAGAGAACCCGACAAGGAAAAGGAAAAAAGAAGAAGTAAAATTCCAAGACATGTAACCACCACTAATCTCAATAAAATGAGATGTTCCTTCGCGCCAGTTGTATACCTGTTCTACACAGCCGATTTATCAAGTTAAATCAACTTCAACCGAGACATTGTGCACGATACTGTAATTCTTGCATCTAGCAAGGACCTAAAAAGAGAAGTTTAGGATCACAAGATTGTCAATCGTCATGCATTAATCTGGTAAACAGACTATTTGTCTGTGTGTCTTCCCCGGCTGCGCTTATGTCTCAATGCGTCTACGTATCTATGAGTCGATGCATCTATGATGATGTTAGTCTTGTATTAGTTCGTAGACGACCTAAGAAAATTTAACTACCCACGTCAATATGTCCGGTTTCGAATCATTTTTGAAATGTAGTAGTGTTCTACAAAGGGATGATATAACAATTCGATGAGCCGTCACTTCAGTCGAAGTCATCTTGCGTTCATGCTGGCTGAAACGCTGAAACTGCGCTTTTAGTGTTTAGCATTAGTTAGTAATGCAGAAAAATATTGAAGTTTTAACTTATATTAAGCTGTTTTGCCAAAGAAGCTTCTTACAATTACTCTTTTAGAAATCTACTTAATCTTCTTCTTGGTTAACAATATACTCATAAAATTTGCATTTATTTTTAGGACAATATCAAACTAAAAGTTTTCTTAAGTTGCTATCTCATTTGGCACTCATCCAACTCTATTTCTTAAACGATCGAGAACTTCCAGATTGACCTTTAGAAATAAACTTCTTATTATAGGTTTTTCAAAAATTTGACTATTGATTTTTCAATGGAAGACTACCTCGGTAGTCAATGGTACATCACAGTTTAGTGTTTAACTGTAATACAGCAACGTTGCGCTCATTGAGCGTTCTCCTATTATTCATTATTGTAATCGTTACTTCAAACTTGTTGACGAACTTTTTGTCACATGAAAGAAATGAAACCTAACACATCAATGTAAGTGCCTTTGACTCACCTTTCTCCACGAATTCTCATTACTTTCTGAACATATCTCGTATGAAAATGTGTGTTAATAAAACGTGTGATGATGGTGTAATTAGCCGTATAATACGTTAATTATAACCGAAAAACCAATCCAATCAGCAGCAATTTAGCGGACACAAACAGTGACTTTTGTAAACTTCCGCTTCACAACGGAGTAAAGATCAAAGTTAATCCCGTTAATTTAATCGAATTGCCATTAAATTGGAGGGTGCTGCAAAATTCCGTTAATTGAAAGGCCCTTTATTACAAAATGGACCGCCGTCCGCGCTAATTACGGGCGCTGGGCTCACGCATCGGCTTTTCCGCGCGGTGGCAAGAAAAGTGCGAGCGGAAAATTGATTTCGAGGTTGTGCGACAATTTCGCTTCTTTGCCGGTTTGTGTGTGCATTCTTTAGGGTGGCCCAAAGAAATAAAATACAACTATACAGGAAACGCTAGACCATAAACAGTTTCTATTATTTGACTTCAAACAATGCCGCTGAGTTTCCAAGTTGACGAATGCAACGCTAGCTGCAGGCAGTAGAAAAGCCAAAGTTAAGTTTCTGCTAGAAGCTGCAAGGTACAATGACGCAAGTGATGCAAGCAAACTTTGGACGGGTGCAAACATCGGGAACTTTCGGACAAAGCTCAGCATTCGGATGCAAATTGGAAAGTGAAGTTTGTTCATATAAAGTACAGCCACGTATAAGTTGGATAAAGTACAAAGTTCATTTATGTGTGACCTATAAATTCCGTATACAAAGGACTTAAAAGTATCTTACATGAGTTAAATGACCTGCTGTGTAAGGATTCTACTGTTAATAATGACTTCTGTCAAGTAAGAAGCTTCTAAAGTCCAATAATATGTAAAGAAGGGTATTATGCAGCTCAAAATTTTGTACAGCAATTTTATTTCGGTGTTTTTTTACAATCAAATCCAATTTGGTGGTTCGAACAGTTTCGACCACAAATCAAAGTCCCTTGCTACCATTAATATTGTCATCAATGTTTAAAAAGGTCCCAGGTAATTCTAGATAGAGTAAAGATTACGTCAAATATTTTCCACAAAAGTGCGTTTTGTACATAAAACACGTCTGCGCAAGAGGGATAGTATATTAGTAATGTCTAAAAGTTTCAACGTTTGGTAATAAAACATACAAAGACCAACTGAAATACCACGATAGCTGCTAGTCTGTGAGAAAGTTAACGCTGATTCCCTTCTTCAAACATGACTTTGGTTACCATCTAGTATTATGGGATGGTTCCAAATATTCTGACCTATTCCACCTGAATAATGTTTATACCATAACAATGAACTTATTTAACGTTCTTGTCTAAAGAAACATTGAATATACCCTTTCTTACGTATAGCATCTTTTCTCACAGGTAGGACTAACACTTCTGTTATTGACAGATTCAAAATCAATCTCAAAATGTGGGTTCCAGTACGTCTTATAGAACTGGTAAATAAGTTTGACTAAGGAGTCTAATAAATTTGGGAGTAAATGAATTATTTTGATTTTTATTGGACTGATCCGCGTAGCTAAAGTTCTTTTGACTGACGACATTTTTGTAATAAGTTCTATGCAATGGTTTGCCGAATTTAAAAGGTAGGATTGCTTCAGATGTTTTATTACACGAAAGGGAGTATAAAAATAATTTAAGAAAAATGTGTAGTAAACACTGACTTTGCGTCTTATATATAATAAATTTTGTACTGCAAATGAAATAAATTGGACAACAAAAAAAGTACATGAAAGAGTCTGCTGCTTCTTTCATCATCTCAGTTATTATCTCGTCACCTCTCGGAGTTTTATTATTTTTCATTTTACTTAAGGCATGTAATATTTCATCTTAGTTATTTCCAAAATATCTTCCGATCTAACGTTTATCAGTTTTTTTATTTCCTATCTTCTGTTATGTTTAAAATTTTCTCTCTATCCTGTCTCTTGATTTTTTAGGGTTGTTACCTCTCTTCTTCTTTCAGTTCTTCTTAAGCACCTCATGTTTTTGTTATTTTCTATTACATTTTCTATTTCTTATTCGTAATGAGTATCTATATCTTCTTGTCTGTTTTCTGACTTTCCAATATTCTTCTGTATTCTGTTTGTTTTCTTTATATAGTCGTCTTCTTCCTTCAATAATTTGTTTTGTTTCTTGGAATAGCTTGCTCCTTTATCTACGGCTGTCCATTGCTATTTTGCTTGCTGTTTCTTTGATTTGTTCAGTCAACTGTTCGGAAATCATTGATATTGATGAAATTCTGCACCTCTTTCAGTTTTTCGTTCAGTTCCTTGCAATATTCATCTTTCCTTTCTTTAAGGGTGTATTTATTTATTTTGTTTTGTATTTCTTTTTCTTGGTTCTTATATTTCTACTTTAGCTTTTACCGAGCAGTGGTTGCTTTTGGCTTTAAATTAATTCAGGACTGATAAGTCATTTACGATCTTTTTAGTGGATGAAAGAATGTAGTCTATTTCTGGATTTCTCGTTTGGACTCATCCAGGTCCACTTCTTCTGAGGTTCTTTTACAAATTATGTATTTATATTGCATACATTGTATGGCTTTCCAAAAATTAGATAATCTATCCCCTTTTTTGATTTCTCTCTCCTAGTCCATAATCTCCAATGCATAGCTCGTCTTCTAAAAACTTTCTTCCTATGATTGCGTCACCAAGTACTAGAGTATGGTTACGTTCATCTTTATATCAACTTTTTCGTTATCATGTTTCAATTTCGTCGCATATATTTGGATAATATTCAGACTGCATGCTCTATCTGATATTCCGTTGCAACTTCGGACGTATATTTTTAATTTTAAGTACATTAAAGATCCTATTCCTTCTTAGTTAAGACTTTCACGTCCTTGTAGTAGAAGGTATTTTCTGATTTTAATGTCTGCAAGTTTTCTCTATGTCTTCTTAACTTCCCTTAGTCCCCGAACTCCAAACTTTAAGTCGTATAGTTGTCTCCGATATTAGTGACTTATAATTGTATGTAGTTATGATGATATGGTGTTTTTTGGGGGGGGGGGGTACGTTTAGTATGCGAATTTTTCCTTCCACAGAATCCTCGAGGAAAATCTTCCTCTTAAAGATGTGGAATTTGCGACTTTTGTTTCTAGCCACCTGGGGTATTTTTATATTTTTCTTTAAATTTGCCTTGTTTTTCTCATGAGCTTTTAGAATTACTACGCCACGCTATCCTACTGAGGGTTGGCAAGTGTATATGCATAGCTCCTAATATGGAGAACAGGTGCTGTTGGCAGTCGCCCACTCTGAGCCAGACGCTGCTGGTGAGATTACTATAAGAGTCATTAAGGCTCTCATTTAGTTTGGCCTGAGTGCCGACACAGTTTACCGGGATGTGTCCGCTTAAATAATAATTTTTTTGGAGCCATAAAAGAGACCGATATCCCAGGGCAACCCGTAAGTCTGACAATCCTGGATAGAGAGGTGCTACTCCTAGACGTAAACCCCATACATCCCGATACTAAGATACCCCAACCTAAACCTAGTGAAGTCACAAGATTTGCTATATGCAGATGATATACTGCTAACGGTAAGAAATACTAAACAACTAAAGAGAAACATCAACACCTAGTGGAAAAGAAAATGGAAATAAACACTAAATAGAGCGCCAATGCAAATAAACCAGAAAACACTAGAATACATGGACTTGCATAAATACCTAGAAACATTAGCTAGTAAAGGTGGAAGGATACATTGAGAAATTAAAAACAGAATAAGTAAAAGCAACAAACTATACTATCAAATAAGTAGCATACTAATAAACAAAATAAAACTAAATAAAGAAGCAAAACCACACTTATGTAGAACAATCTATGCACCCGCACTACTATATGGATTTGAAACCTGGGCAATACTAAATAAACATAGATCGAGTGTAATAGCAGCAGATATGAAATACTTTACACTCGTGATAGGCAAGACAAGATGAGAAATAGAAGTGTAAGAGAAGAACTGGAACAAAGACCGATAGTAGAAAAAATAGAACACAAACAATTACAATGGCACGGAAACCTAAACCACATGAAAAACACCAGATATCCAAAGAAAATTTTTAACATGAGAATTGACGGAAAAATAGCAAAAAGGAGACCAAGGAAAGGACGGATGGACAATATCAAGGTAACAGCTAAGAAAAAGGGAAAAACCGCAGAACAAATCTGGATTCTTTCCAGGAACAGACAAGAATATAAGAATTGACTCAATACCCCAATACTATAATGGCAAACTGGGAAAAGAGGAACTAAACACCAGCACAAAATGCATGCAAAACCAGCATGTGACGTATTTTTCAGTCTTTGAAATTAAAAACAAGTCTCTTGGATGCAAGCAAAACAGCGCAAAAGCATGCCGTGCTCACCTTTTAGGAGTAGAAATAAAACTGCTCCCAAAATGGGAAATTAGAAGTGATAAAGCTCAGATATTTTTAATACGGCTTTGGCCTCTACCACAACCTTGAAAAGCCAACATGCAATATTTTTGTAATTATTTTTTTAAATAATAAACCATAGTTTAATCTATAAACAATATATGCAAAAAGCGACATTCAAATATTTCCAATTTAAATAAAAATTCTAATACCAAAGAGCTCTCAACTTATTGTGTACAATTTAATTTTAAACACAAAAAAATTTGAAAGGTGGTTTCACAAATCTATCTTAAATTGATAGAGCAATCATAAAGACAGACCGGATATTTTGCTATCAAGTTGCATCTGCTCGGGTGGTCACAGCGCAATCATTGCCGGAGAATCGCACGACAGCATAACTTCATGAGCTGCAGTCTCGACAGCCGGGCGATCAGAACTGGGAAATGCAAAACGAATTTGTAACACGAGGCAATTTTATGCTAGATTTCCTCCAATGAATGCCGTTATTCGGAAGTAAAGGATGGGGCAGCTGCGATGAGTTTTTCCGACTGAGATAGATTTAGTGTATTGTTGGTTGGTTCTTGGAGAATTATTTCATTAAAAGTAATGTGTAGTAATTTTTATAATGGCGCTATTTATTTGTATGTTTAAGTGTAAGTTACACAGGTAAACATGTTAGTGTTACTTTATAAACACAACTAAAGATATTTTTGTATCAGTTTACGAAATATTTTATTTGTAAATAAAAGGAAAAACATAAAAAGTGGTAAAAACTAAGAGAAAACGATGTAAATATTTATTTAATAGTGATAGTAATAGAGCATGGCCTGCGAACTAAGAGGTTAAGGCTCTTATATGTTCGCCCTTAATATCCGATTGGTGCATTTGATTGAATAGACTAGTATGTCTCCACTGCAATCAACTCCTTAACCGTTCAATCACAAACATTTCAAACAACAAAAAATACTTTATCATCAAAAATATGGGTTTTAATCCATTTTGGACTAAGAATTTTAAAAACTGCTCTAAAAAATTGCGTTAGAGGATTTAATTGTGGACTACTTTGTATTTCTTGCTTGCAAGTTGTATTTGTTGCAATTTTAGATTTTACTGGTGTTATTGGAAGACACAATACACAATATTGAGTCCATAGATAAATATTAACCCTGGATTTATAAGATTATTTTGTTAGATCTTTTTCTGTCCTCACTGAATAGAACCATAGCATCCAGAGTGTTGAATGCATAGCCTTAAAAAACATTGTATCTAAGGTAAACATCTACGATTTTCTTATTATTTATTTTTCGGTGCTTGTAGAATAAGAATTTTTATGACAGGCGAAAGATGTAGTACATTTCACGAGTAAACTTGTTTGAAAGATACGTATAGTAACCCCATTTTTGATAGAAGGAAAGGAGACGGGATCAATTTTTAAGTTTCCAATCTAACTCATATATTGAAAGAGTTGAATGGGTTTCTTGCATGTTAAAGAACACTTTGAAAGGATGATTTTACTTGAGTGAAAAGCAGACGTTTTACTTGTTAGGCGCTAAGTGGAAGAAACAAAAGTTTTAAATCTTTAGGATTAAGTAAGTAAATGCTGGAGGAAGCTGATTGAATCAGACATTATAATCTCAAGATAAGGTTTTCAAAATTTCCTGAATTAGAAACAACTTTTTCCCGACATATAAGTAGATTTTTGATTGCCTTAACATAAAATGAAGGTGGTTGTAACTGCCAATCGCGCACAATAACATCGTTCTCCATTCTTTGACCTTCAAATGATTCCTTTAGTGGTCCAAACAAAGGATAATCGGAGAGCGATAAGTCCGGACTATTGAGAGTATTAGAGTATGGCCCAGAAGAAATCCTCAATTTTTGTCGAGATATGAGACCGTTGTCATAAGAAAACTTTACGTTCTTTCTTGGGCCAAGTCGGTGACCTTCATTTTCAGCTACTCATTCTGTCAAAAATCATTTATGCTACGTGTAAACTCGAGTGTTCTTAAAGGTTTTTCTCTTAAGTTACAAATAGTACCCTTAGAACCATTGCACTTGTTGATGTTGATTTTGGCACTCACCTTAATATAATCTTGTATAGAAGATGCTCCCAATTTATGATGAGATTGAGTGTTACAGATGCACCGTGGGGCCTTCACTGCTATGTATCGGATCTTGTTTTGGACTTGTGTTGCTACAAACTTTAGAAACATACGTTTGGAAATAAAGCAGACTCTGGTCTGAGCAGAGATTTTAGATTTAGCACTTTGTTGTCGGCAAACATTTCTAACGTTGCTGTAACTTGGAAGGTGCTGAATGTATGCATGCTAAAGAAAAGAGGGCCTAAAATGCTGCCTTGTGTTACTCCTGTCTATACAGCTTTTGTCTCTAAAATTGCAGAATCTACCTTTAAAATAAATGTTCTTTTTTCAAGAAAGTAGATGATTGCTTGGTGGTAGGCAGGGACATCACATGCTAGAAGTTTTTTTTAAAGACCTTCGATCCAAACCTTGTCTAAAAACAGTGTAATCGTATAGCATAGTTTTCAAATTCCATTTGAATGATTTCTCTGATTCTTTATAGCTGGTGACAAGTCGAATGATCTTTTTTGAAACCAAACTGGATTAGTAGAAAAATGTGGAATGTAACAGTTGTTACGAGATGAGTATAAACAACATTCTTCAGAAGTTTAGAGAGAGTAGTTAGTAGGCCGATAGGGCAATAATTTATGATGTTTTCTTTATTGGCAGGCTGAGCAACCATAAGGACTTATGTATATTTCCATCTCAAGGAAAACTATCTTGTTCGCAAGCATGCATTAATTAAAAGACTAAGTATGATAAGCTTTTGTTGGTTAAGTGTTGAAGAACCAAGTTCTGAACTAGATCGCTTGGTATTTTACGATCTGGTAGCGCAGTAATGCGATGAGTGTGTCATTGTCCTGGTTAGTAGTTCGTCTGGCTGTATGATTATTGTTCAGAGACGGACGTGTGTTGTATTTTTATTATATATGCATTTGTACTAATTTGTGGTGTTGCTGTTCGCTTTCTGTTTCCTTTAATTAACCTGTCATATAAAATTGTCTCAAAAATCTCGACTCAGCTGCGAAAAATCTAATTTTTATGTATTTTTTTGTTTCTTCGTGCTTATAGTGTTGTAACAACCCTCATCTTTGTATTCCAGATGAGTTCGCAAGAAACTGAGCTTTGAGGTTTGATCCGTTATTATCGGAAACGAGAACTTTCAACAAGAGATGCCATGAAAGTTAAAAGTTAAAAGATTCAAGATGGTACAGGCGCTTTGAATCCAACGATTTTAACCTTAATGATTTGACTTGTTCCGAGCGACCATTAAAGTTGCATGATGGCGATTTGCAAGCTGCTTTGGACGCCGAACCTTCATCAAGCACTCGAGATCTGGGCGCTCAACTTAGAGTTGGCAAATCAACGATTCATCGACACCTTCACCAACTTGATTTTGTCCACGAGAAGCTCGCCAAGATGCGCACGAACTCACTAAAGCATAAGCTATTAACTGCTCAACAATTCATTTTGGAAGCGAATTGTGACGTTGTTGAGAAGTGGGTCTTTTTGGTCAAACACAATCGACAGAAAAAGTAGGTTTTAAAGGCTCATTTCGGCAAGAAGACCATTGAGGGCGTGCTTCATTTTGAGTTGGTAGGAGCAAAAAAATCTATAAAAATCGAATTTTTGCAGGTGAGCCAAGACTTTGGGACAACCCAGTAATTCTTGCATCCTTTATCGTTAAATGTATGGCTTCCTCCTCATATATTTCTGGAGTCTCTTTGGTCATGTACAAAAGTTGGTGAAGGTTTGAAAGTTTTGGTTGTTGTTTTTGTGTTATTGCAATTTTTTCGTTGTTTGTCAGGTCCTATTGGTTGTTTGTTACAATTTTATCGTTACTGATAGTGCATTCCTTGAAGATTGCTTTCTTTTGGTGCTTCTTACCACTTGCCATTTATTTTTGCTATTTCTTTGGGTATCTTCTTCTTTACTCCAGATGTCATTTATAAGCACTGATCTGGGTTTATCGCAATTATGCCATTATTATTATATGTACCATATGGTTCTAATATGACCAGAATTGATTTTTTTACAAAAAAAAAACAAATTACCAAACACTTACTTGCACATGTCAGTCTTCAACGTACTCCCTCCCGGAGCCGGAAGCTTTCTAATGCTTTTTTCAAAAGAGGCTTTTGACTGGCGGTCTATCCCGCCTTCCAAATAGGTAAAAAAATGTCCGGAAAGTTTACATTGTTGTTTTGGTTGCAGGGGGCGTGCATTGTCTGGAAGGAAGGCTATCCGCTTTCCACCTATCTTCCGCTTAGATAGGATCTTTTCCTTCAGTAGGTCTGAATAATAAGTTTCATTGACCGTTCTGGTATCCGTCAGAAAGTCTACATGGATAACCGCCTGCCAGTCCTAGAAGGACGTTCCCATCTCTTGGATTTAAGAGAACTGGTATGCCGCCACCCGCGTGATGACTGTTCGGACTCGGGAAAGAAGTAGAGCACCCACGTTTTATCTGTGGTCGCTATAGATTTTAAAAATGCATCACCTTCGTCTTCAAGGTGCTGTAGGAGACGACTGGTAGTTTGTTACGTCCGTCAAAGTGGGTGGTACTCACCGTGCATTCACCTTGTAATAGGTTGGTCTTTCACGATGTCTTCTAGAATAACAATATTGATAGACAGAGTTGTTTTAAGTTCCTTGATATTGATGCACGTATTCTCACGAATAAGTGCGTCTGCACGATCAATGTTTGGCTCGGTGACGGATGTTCACTGCCGACGATCATACGGTTGAAGCGATGTCTTTGAGATAGTGTGGTTATTCGTAATCAATTACCATTGCATTTCTGGTTGTTGATAGATTTGATGCCTATTTATATTTGATAACACTCCCACTTCCAATACGTCTTTACGCTTCGTAACTGTAACAAGCAATGATTGGAAACTTTCTACTTTCGATTATTTCTAAAGGGAAAATAAAAGTTGGAAACAAAGATTTTCTTTTTTGCTAGAATGCCACCTGAAAGGACAGTCAATGGGAAAAACTGACAAAATTCTATCGAATGGAAGACTTTCCCCTAAAACTGTAATTTTACATCGGAGCAGGCTTGGCTCTAAGAATTACAAAAGCTTCTGCAAAAAATAATGATTCCCATTAATTTTCAGGCCCTTTCAGCCTCCACAATCTCCTAATACCCGCCCAGTTCCTTAAATCTGGCGGACCGTAACAACCGACACGCGATAATTCCGATTCAAATTCCCGCAGCAGCTGGCGCCGCGACGCCCGCCCGTGGGCAGCCCTAATCCGGGCATCCGTTACCGGCACTGCCGACACATTGTTTCATTGTCCTCACCGGCTGAAAGATTTTACGGCTGGAAGTTGAAATAATCCCCAGGCCCGAGCGCCGATTCCAATAAAAGTGATGGATTTGTGCCGAACCGTGCGTTTTCTTATTACGTCGTGATTTGGGCCCGCAAGAATGCGTTATTAAGTAATTTATTTTGAAGAGTGCGTCCCGACGTTATAAGTGGGAGTCTATTGGCGCCGAGCGTCTTCGACTCGCTATTGAAATTCAAGGATTTCAGCGACTTCTTCGGCTTGGCGAACTCCCGTTTGGAACAGTAATTTAAATGCGATTTGTGGAGGCAACAGCTTTTTGGATTTAAATAAAAATTTTATGTTTTACACAAAGGGAGAAACGAACTCTGTGAAATGCGATGGAGCTGGAATGCTGTAAACAATCTGAATACGGCCGAATTTAATCTAGAAGTTTCAGAACAAATGTCTCTTAACTTAGTTTTTTTAATTATTAAAAAACTATATATACTAAACATTGCAGATAATGTATGTTAAAAAATATATGGGATGTTTGTATAGTTTTGAGGATTTAACGCAAGGCTAATTGCACCAGCGCTCGGAGCGCTTTCTCCTCAAGTGACGCGTATTACTAGCGTCAAACTATTAAAGTTGTCTTTCAAACTTCCTGCATTAATACATTTGATATCAAGGAAGGTATTTCGATAATCCACTAAATTAGTTGTCGGAATTAGATGTTTGAAAATAACAGATAACAATTTAGAGCTGTCAACCCAATCCAATAGCAAGATATGCCTTAAATGAAGAGCTGTTGAGTCAGATCTTAGATAAAACAATTTTTGTATTGCTTTTATGATTGTATTTTTTATTGGCACAATCTTTGGGAAATAATCACCTTTAGTTCTTTTTACAAAATTTCTTATCATGTAGCACTAACGATCGCCAGTTACAATTACAGCATTATCTTCAAAGGCATATGGACTTCTTCACACTACCTACCAAAAATTTGTACCAAACAGTTACTAGCTGAAGGTTTATTTGCTTTTCATAAATTACGAGGATTTTCTAAACCCAAAAATGCGAACCTGCCGACTTGAAAATGAACTTTATCGTTAAGGATGATTTTTCTAAATCGAGAAACTAGTTGTTGATATTCTAAAAAGCAATCGACGAATTGTTGACAGTAAAATGTAATAAGAGAACTGACAGATTTGTTGACCAAGATCGACATCCGATTATAATGGATCAAGGCGCTCGTCGGAAAAATTAACTGACCATAGAGGCAACGCCAGGATCAGGACCATCAAGACGATTCCAATGGAGGTCGTAAAGATCTGATCACAAGGTAGTACGAGAGCAAGGTAAGAGAAGAGATAGACAGTGAAAATAGGGCGGTATGCGCGAATGTTTATCCCCACAGTCGACACGACACGACGGTACCTTAACTGGCATACCGATCAGCAACTTTCGGTCTTACCTAGTACGAATGAAGAAGCTGGGGGATATTTGATTTATCCACATAAAATTAGTACTTTAATGCGATGACAGTGGCAAAATTTGGGGTTATATTTGATGTATCTATACTGGTTTAGAGTTTTAAGATCTACTTGGTCCATTTGCCTGATATTCTCGGGTTATGTTTTTCTTATGACCATCAGTAAATCGCACCACAGGACGTTGCTTAACAACAATTAACTAACATACCAAAAAAAGTTTTCATGATTGTAAGTTTCATACTTAAAGTACACTTCAAGGTTGCCCGTACAGTTCAGCGCGTGATTCACAACGAGAACAGAAAGATTGGCAAACGTACGTTCAGAAAAGTTGTTGGTTTGCAATCGCGCCAAATCAAGCGTTATGTTGTTGCTAAAGTCCAATCTTGTCACAGGGTTAATTTGTGATCGGTCAAGGATGATCTGCAGTTCAAAGGAAATGAAAGCATGACGAGATGTTTTACACAAATACCAAGAAGAAAATGTTCTTGCATGCCGACAGTTGATTTTCGCCGTTGAATTTTTACTAATTGAAAGACCTTCAATTTGGTTTGTCACAACAATATTGAATCTTTCAGAACAAAAAACACGAATCAGACGTCAAATAGGTTGTGGAGGTATCACGATTTGAGGTGCTATTTTATGTAAAGGCAACCGGTTGATAATAGTAAGTTGTAGAGTTTAAAGATCCACTTGTCACGTATTAAAACCTATCTTTCTTAGAAACTCGATGGCGAATACAAAATAGTCGATAGTCTTTTAGATATTCGTCAGACATTCTTTCTTCGAGCAAGATATAAAATGGTTCGAAAACCTTGGGTTTGAAGACGAAGAAATGAGCACAAGCAACTGGTCAGACCATAGTCTGGATTGGAACTTAACTGAGAGCATTTGACAGGACACAAGGGCACTTTAAGAGCAAAGACCAATTATTTGTAGAAATCAAAAAAAATTATTAAAAAACTCTACAAGGTGAATAAGCATTTGTCGGTTGTTATTGAGAAGAACTAAGGTCAAATTTAATTGTATTTTGCAAGTTCGTCCAAAATTTTACCGCGGTACATTTGAGAGATATTTTCTGGTTTGTTAGTTAATTTTTGTTATTGAGCAACATTTTCTGGCGAGATTTATTAATAGTTATAAGGAAGAATATTAATTAAATGGACCAAGTACATTATGAGATCTTAGGGTCGTCCAAAAGTCTTGTCTCAGCTGTGAAAAATTCAGTTTTTCTGAATTTTTTTGTTTCGTAACAACTTTCATCTTTGTATTCCAGATGAGTGACTTTTGAGTTTTGATCCGCTATTGCTGGAAACGAGAACTCTCAGCAAGACTATTCGAAACCAACTCAAAATGAAGGACGCCGTCGAAGTTCGCTTATTAGAATATTTTCCTCGTCAATTATTTCACGTTATACGTTTCAAAGGTAATAGTTTTAACAGACACAAAACCTTCCTATAATTTTCACTTAATGCAATTAAAATCACACTTGGTCAGATAACGCGTAGACTGTGGATTTTAGATAACTCTGCACAAAGAGGTCACACTGTGCTAAATCGTAAGATCTTGCTGACAAATTAACGTCGGCATTTTGTAAAATTTTGCGAACAGTTAACTGTTGGTGTAGTAAATCGATTGTTGCTCAAACTCACATTCGTTTCAGATCCATATTGTCCAGCTGGTGTCAAAAACTGCAAATGGTAACAATTGCCGTTTATAGTTGCGGAATTTCCAGCATTATTTTCGAAGAAGAGTCAGTACAGCCAAACAATGGAGCGTTTAGCTCCGGTGTGGACAGATCTGGGTTTAATCTTGCGTTCAGATGATTGGTGAGTAGCCTACTCAATCATTAAAAATAATTGAGTGTTTGCGTTCACTTTAAACAAAGAGTTGTCGTGTGTTTTAGATGACTAGGTAGTAAAGGCAAACATATGGGAGCCTTAATCTCTCAATTTGAGGGCTATGTCGCCACGTAAGGCGTTAGAGCAAGTACACACTACAAGAAAGACCTCACTCTGTGTTCACTACAACTGATGCAATTGTACGTTAGATTAGTTATCAGAATTTACTAGGACGACTGTGTAATCTAGTCCGCATCATATTCCAGTCAGACGAAGAACACGGACTTATTGCCTAACAAGGAATGGCATAGAGTTGTTGTACATTGATCACTTTGGGTACATCATCATCATCCGTCCTGTAAGCTCCGAAGAACTATAAGACGCCTGTACAGGCGTTTCAAGACAAGAAGATAAATTAGTCCAAGGTTGTCAGTCTTGCACTACTTTACGTACATAGTTTGATATCAAATAACCATGGCATGTATTCATAGTTATTTGATATGTTAAAATATACCCCATAACAATAATGGATATAAGAGATATCATTGGTGTTAACTGCAAAAAGTTTTTTAAGTGACTACAAAGACCTAGCGTTAGTACAAATCTTCGCGCAATGCCTGGGTTTACGTAAAATTTTTTGTGAGTTCAGCTTAATGAGTGACTTTAGGACGAGTTCTCCAGCTCCCGATCCCGCTGTCGCCTAAACATTGTCGAAGCTCAGAGATCGTTTCGGTTGCCCTTATCGAAGAGCAAGACACGTCGGCACGGCTTAGGTCATCCTCATCGAGCAGGAAGCCTTCAAACCTACCTGCAAGCGCGACCGCGGCGGCCGTCGGGTCAAGATAAGGATGATATGATCTCTACTTCCGAAGCCAACCGACTACACCTTCGGGGTTCTCGGCGACCACGAAGACGACATCGAAATACATGCCTGCCGTCACCAGCTCCCGCCTGAATACACCAGCTTATCCGTCAAAAGCTTTCCTACGGGAACGGTTCCCTCCAATCTATGACAATAAGATTGTCTTTTTAAAACAAAAAATGTAGAGGATACCATCTCTATATCAGTATTACTACTACCCGCTAAAGGTAAACAAACTCCTTCGCACTGCTATCCAAAATGTCGAACTTCATCTCGGATGAGGAGCTGAAGCAAAATCTCCTGAGAGAGGAAGAGCCTCAATCTCAAACCAATGCAACTTATGTTCTTGGGACTTGAGTAGTACAATAAAGCAAAGCAAATTTTCATCTGCTCGTCATTCTCGATTTGATGACAACGAAGTAGTCAACAAAAGAGAAAGGTCGTGACCCAGCACTTCGGTCACGCACAGCGAAGTGCAGAAGAGACTATTCTTCGGCGCGCCCCTAGCAGCCTTTCAGAAAATCGCAGGGGTCACCTAAAACGCCACCAACTTTATGGAAATCTTTGTAGTGTTAATGCTATCCGCCAAAGACATCGACGCTAGAACATACTTAAGTTTCTTTTATGCTGGAAGCATCTTTCAGAGCCAGGACTTTCAGAAGAAGAAAGTGTAGAGGTTTAGTCCCACAAACCTTAAATACTCTTAGCTTTTCTGCATTTGGAAACTATAGAGTCTGATACGTTAGGAACAGTTTTGGCGGGGCTTTCCACTGCTACCTTGCGCCGAAGGCATCAACGCTATCTTTGAAATATTAAGAACTGAACGCCTAGGATACGCTTCAGCTTCTGCTATGGTGAAAGCAATTTAATGGCATGCCACCTCCCAACGCTAGAACTTCTAAAAAAAGAAAGTGTAGAGGCTTAGTCCCAGGAACTTGAAATGCCAAGGATGATAGTGTCTTTTATGGTAATGTACTTTCTGCAGTTATTAATTTTATTCTTCCTTATTTTGATCAGTTGTCGAGTTTCATCACAGATTCACTTCCTTTAACTTTTCTGTATTTGGCTACTATAAAGTCTGATAGGTTAGCCCTTAGTAAGGCTTTTCACTGTTATACTGTACCGAAGATATCCAGCTAAGATATTTATGTTCGGAAGAATTGAACGTTTACAATAAGCTTAACCTTCATACTATTTTCCAACGCCAGCCTTTTCAGGAAAAGAAAGGCTAGGAGCTTAGTCCCAGGAACTTAAATACGAAGGATGACAACCTCATCGTCAACATTTGCTTCTTCAGTTTTTAATTTCTTTCTTCCTCATTTCATTTAGTTGTTGACTTCCACCCCACCAGTATGCCTAATTATGGTATTTTTATCTTGTGATTAGTACAATAATTTACAACCTGGCTGCTTTTGCTCCCATTTCTAGCGAAAAAGTTCGCTAATGTCATTCGTTTAAGAGGCAAGAATTGTTTTATTTACTTGTTTGGGGCAGATCCACCTTTCCCAGCTAAAAAGCAGTTTAACCGTTCTATTTCGGACGGCCACCACTATTAAGTTTCTTTTAGGTTTAGAATAATAAGGAAATCGTAATTTTATTACTGTAAAATTTGTTTATTTAATTAGCTAATTGATTTTCAGTTCAATTAAAGAATGAAAAACAAACTATTAAGGATAATTTTTTATGACAATATTCAGTAATATAAAGTTGCGTCCTTGTCCAATTTTCTTCTCGTTTCACACATTTTAATCCAGCGGCAAACTTTGTCCATTCCGATTTCCATCCGCCCGCTATATTAACTTCGATGTTTGCTCTGCAAGTCGGTTTCAGCGGGACTCGAGCCCTTTGTTTCGATTTCGGCGCTCAAGCGACGGCCCCTTTCCGTATTTTCATAACACTCTCGACCTTCGCCCGAAAAAATGCCCAGCTTTATTGCGCCGCGCGTTCTCCAATGCTCACCACTTCCTCGGAAATCGCGTGTCAAGGCATGTTTCCCCGGCTGCAATTTCCTTCTCACGTGTGCGACGCTACGGGCATGTAAATGAGCTGAAGCGGTCTCGTTTTTCAGGAACACCTGTACGATGTTTCATTTATGGACTGGCCGCGACGCCTAGCCATGCAGAAAGCATTGTGCGAAAGTACTGCTTATTGATTCCCACTGGGGGTGTGGGCTGTTTTTTTAATCCGCAATAACTCTAGCATCCAGATGCATCGGGTTGCGATATGTAGAACGTTTTCACATGCTTGGTTCCAAAGAAATTTAATTCGGCGTCCTTCTCTCTGGAAACAGCTTTTTGCTTAGCTCTCAAATGGATAAGCGGCTTAAATTAAATGTTGTGGCTTTGTGGGGGTAGTTGTTAAATACAGCTGACTGAATCGAAGGACATCAAATATTCGTCTTAAAGTCGGATGTGTCAGGCTGAGAATTACGCTTTCTGAAGACTGATCTACTCCCATTTCTTTATGTATTTTAACTACAACCTTAGTCAAAAAAGTTCCAGGACTGGACTTGTAAAAAATAATTTATTTAATTTATCAACTAATGGTCCTAGGTCTTGTCAAATAGTTCTGTCGGCTATCTATGCATTTTACTTTTCTGGGGGCTGGTGAGCCATGCTCTCGCCATTTGGTACTTTGGTGCTTCACTTGAGAGTCATATTAGTAGCAGCAACTTTTATACCGAGCAATAATGCTCTTGCAGGAACTGCTTGATACATTCCACATTTACGATGTTGATGAACGTCCGAAGAAACCTTTACGCCATTCAAAGACACGACTTCTCGATAATGTCTCATCATATACTTGCTGAATTGTATTCCATGTTTCAGAAGGGGGTTTTCTTAATTTAACGTAGAACATAATGTTAATTCAAGTAACTTCCAACTGAACGGAGCAACAATTTGAACAGGGAGTTGTTAATCACAACCACCTAGTGAGTTTACATAAAAACATTTTCAAATCCATGTTTATAAAGAAGACTTATCAGGTGTCTGAATAACACTCATTCCTTGTGCTTGAATATCACAGATAAAATTTTAAAAATTAGTTTTTCTAGTTCTGGTTGTATTTCTTCTTTAATTCTAGTGAACGCTTCAAAATTAATATCTTTACACATTTTACGCAGTTGTAGAAGTGTAAAAGACATCCAAATAGTGAAATACACAAAGCATTTTAGTAATGTTAGCGTTAATTTACATAATGGAAGCAAGCATCCAGCCCGGATCGTAAAAGTTTAAGGCTGAAAATATCTGCAGCACATCATCTCGGAGCCTTTCGCAAGTGAATAAGAGCAGCTTAGTTTCTGGAGACAAGAAACTCCGCAGTAAACTCTCGCTTTACGACGCCGACGTTAATTCCACGTTCCTGAGCCGAAGTTGCAGCAAACTGCCCCGCTGTCCTTTTCGCGGCGCGCCGCCGTTTTTCAGCCGCTTTCAGGTCGCTCCGCGGGAACTTTTATTAAAAATTGAAAGCCCATCCATTGAGCCTGGCTGCGTCTGGAGGCGGTGCGCGACGCTTGGCTATATTAGTTGTAAAACGTCAGCGTGACGAATATGGGGCGCGGCAATGTTTAACGTGCATGAATATTAGAAAATGTGGCGGGGCGGTTCTAGGGGATCGCGAAGGGTTCGCGTTAGGGTTTGGGGAGAAATTCAGTCTCGTGTTTGCCAATGACACAACACTTTGCCCAAATTTATATTAAATTACGGATTATATTTAATGCCAACAAGACTGTCATTCCAGTCCGACAGAATAATATAGTGTTAAATCTTCCGACATGATAAAAAAATCGTAAAAATTGTTCATTACTGAATATACACGCGAGTATATGTGGTTTTATCTTATTAATTTAGAATTTTGTTGGTTCTAAACCCGGAGAGAGATTTTTGTAGAATTCAGCCATGAACGACAAAATAAAATTTTATTTACAACAGCTATTTTTATTTTAGCACTCTTTAAAACGCGGTTTATATAAAAAAATTCTTTGATAGGTATATAAATAAACCCTTTTAGAACTTCTTTCAAGTCGCTTGGTACCACATCGAATATAAAGAGGGATGATACAATTCATTCATTTCTTTAAATCTAATTTTAGCTAATACTGTATTTTTATCAAATTTGTAGTTTTTTTCTTCAGTATATTTATTATTTATATTTTATCTCTTGGACACTTTTAGTAGGTGTTTTGACAGAAGTATACTTATATATACTCTGTACGATATGAAAGTAAGAAAGCACTACAGCTCCATCTGTGTTCATTCGTTTGAATCTTTATATTGTGCTCTTTTGAGAAGCACGTAGTTTGCCGACACATTGTGTTGTTGATGTCAGTGAATTCGTTATCTTTGCAATAAAGTGGTGTTTTATTATATATACAAAAGGACGGAAATTAACATACCAAATGGCTCTAAAGTATATGCAGGAGTCGGAGGCATTAGTTAATAAGTGGATAAAGCGATTACTGAGAAAACAAAGAAGGATAAAAATATCTTGCACTTTTTAAAGACAAGTCAGGCCTTTTCCTGCGCTGTATCCAAATGAAAACCCGCAATAAACAAATTTAAGTTTTCCTAAATACTGAAAAAAAGCTTCGTTTCGATAAACTTTGAAAAAACTTTTACTGTCAGAACAGCACGTAGAAAATGGTGTGGGCAAGGAAAATTTTTTAGAGCATCATGAAATAGATTTTCAGGTTCGTCAAAAATCGTTTTTCGCGATAAGGCGCATTTTCAATTCAACTTTAATTTGCTTGGTTAGATCCCTAAACATTTTTCTTATTTGCTCCATTCTGTGCGCCTTATACTCACCTATAAATGTCTGTTATGGCCCGTTTGAAGATAATAATGGTAAGGCTCTAACGCCCCGCGCAACTGAGAGGTTAAGACTCTCATATGTTCGCCACTGTGCCCGGTCGTCGCGCACCATCTCTGATGCAGGGCGATGTGGCAAGCATCATGCCTTAGACGACCGCCATTATTACCTTTTATTTGAAATGAACGCAGGTACTCAATTATTTTTAGTGACAGAGAGCTCCCGAAATGAACCCGAGTGTGTCCGCACCGTGGTTCGCGCTTCAACCACGGGATCATGTTGGCGCTCTCGTTTAAAGATACCGAAGCTAATTTAATTTTCTGTGTCATTTGAAATTTATCGAGCGCCACGGGTTTCATTCTTGCCGATTTCTAATAACTCTCTTCTCAAAAATGCTAGTGGCGGCATCCATATTCACCAACTAATAGAATATTTCCGGAATTACCAGTTGTTTCTTCGTGGTTAGGACTTTCCATGATGCAAGTATTGTTTATTTAGTACTCAAATTTAGTGCCTAACAAACATCCATGTAACTGTCTGGAATTTTAACGAGCTAACCAACCATAAACTAGAACTAATTGAATTCCTTCAAATCAATAGAATAGATTTTATAATTGTCTGGAACTGGATTTAATACTCCAAACTACACTATTTACTCTGCCAACTGACGGTGCTGCCCACGCCGGAGAAGTTCTAATAATTAGAAGTGCCCTTTCTCATCACAAATTTCCACTTTACTGTATAAAATGCAAGCTGCTCAAATTCAACTAAACGCAAAATCCTACACCATGGTAGTAGTACCATTATACTTACTCTTCTGAATTGGTATAATGGAGCTTCAGATTAACCACGATAAAAGAAAAGAACCTTCTTCAAGTCCACGAGTCATAATAACCCTCAGTTCGACTAAAATTGAGAAAACTGTCTCATCAAAAATGTGCCTTAACAAAACCGATTGAACTCACACTTACAATATCTGGACATAAATACGACTCCAAGAGACATTGACAATGTTCCTCGATATATACACGAACTAGTCATAGAAGAACATAGAGATATAAAAAGATGGCAAACTTCAAAAAAATATAGCAAACAAAATCGAATATAACAGACTGGCACGTCTGCCTCATAAAACTATTTCTCTAGTGAGAAATGAAGAATTCAAGATTGTCTAAAGAGGATTACACAAAAAAATTTAAAAGACCAAAAGTCGCAACTCACCTATCAAAAAACAAGATGGTAGTTGGGCAAGGCCAAACAAGAAAAAGGCAAACATACTCGCTCAAAACCTTTTTCAAATTTTCACAAGGCACTTCCAGATTCTAGAACAATTGATAACAAAGTCAAAAATTTCCTAGACATCCCTTGTCAGTTTTCACTCCCCAATTAACTCCCCACCCCCCAAGAAGTGGAATACAAAATGCAATCATTAAAAACCACAACTCTCCGGGGTATAATCTTATCCAAGATCAATTGTTTAAATGTTTCTTCAGAAAAACCTTGGTGTTGCTTGCAAATATATTTAATGTAATGTTATGCTTTTTATACTATTTACCATTATGAAAATTTTCGCAAATTATTGATCTCCAAACCGGAAAATCGTCTAACCAACCAACATCCTATCCGACCTATAAGTCTTTTGTCTACACAAGCGAAACTATTTAAAAAGTTACGTCTCAACCGAATAAAAAATAACATGGACATAAAGGACATCGTACCAAACCACTAATTTTGGTTTTGCGAAAAACACTCAAACTTCAGCAAACACAATTAGAAGAAACCTAGAAGAAGTAGCGCCAAGATAGGCTTTTGATCGTGTTTGGCACACAGGTCTGCTTTACAAATGTTAAACTTAACCTTTCTTGTCTTTATTATTTTCTCCTAAAATCGTATTTGACTGACAGATACTATCAGATTAAGTACAATCTGACTACCACAAAATCTACGCTGGAGTTCCTTAAGGTAGCGCTCTTGGGCTGTTACTGTACTTTCTACACATATCGGACATCCGCACTAGAAAAAATACTATAGTAACCCAAGTGAAGTGTCAGTCAATTCACACCAACATTTAAACTACGTAAACAAGTGGTTAAAGAAACGGAGGATAACAGTAAGCGAAGGTAAGTCAACACAAGTTTTATTTACCAACAAACGCAACACGTGTATATAAATAACAACCCCATATCTACAAATGCAGTTATTTAAATTTAGTTTAATGATCCCCCTTGTCCTTAATATCGATCTGACCAAAATATCTCTTTAATTTTTTGTTTTTCATATTTATTGCCTATTTTTTTCTTAGCCATGTATTAGAAAATAAAGCCGATCTATGTCATAGGTCAACAAAATGTCAACAGTGGCTAAAAATAAAGAAGTACTCTTATATAATCTAGACAAATGGGGCAAGACACTTAGGAAAATGAACACAGAAATAAACATAGAAAAGACGAAAGTAATGGTAACAACAAGATAGTACAAAATACCACATTTAAATTAAGAGCCGCTACCCAACTTAATGTTGAACTTGGAAATCAATACAATTTTTTTACGGTAAATGCAAACGTACTATCAATATTTAGACCTTCACCAATTCTTTCCGTTGTAATTCTTGGGGCATTTAGTGCTAACCATCCAGGTTAAAATCACTACCTTAACAAATGTCGAACCATAAACATGTTAAATTCTTTTTGTTGTTCCACCATGCAGCAACATTTTGCCAGTCATAGAAATCAAACACAAACTTTTGCGATCATCCGATATTAGTATTTACATGAAGTTTCATTGAAGATTAGTCGAAAAGATAAGAAATGATAAAAGATCGTGAAGAAACAGATATACGAACAGGTTACTGCATAAAATGGCGACTCTATGTCGTTGTTTCATTTGGTAAGACTACAAGGGTATATTGTATTAACAAAAAACAAAGAAAATTAATAAGAATTTAAACTACTTGCAAAAAAAGTAGTTGAAAGCAGCTATCGACTTGAAGCGAATAGAATTGACCGCATGTATCTTTACCCTGTACTCTCCTACTAAAAAAAGTATTTTTTCTTATAAACGTAAGTGTATTTTTAACAAGTATTTAATTAATTTGTTCGCCAGCGTGATCCTGTGGTTGAGGGGCGGGCTGCGGTGCGGACGGACGCGAATGGCCTACTCAGTCTCTGAAAATAATTGAGTACCTGCATTCATTCGAATAAGGAATAATAATAGCGGTTGTCTAAAGCGCGGTGGTTGTCACAACGCCCTGCATCAGAGATGGTGCGCGACGACCGGGCAGAAAGAGAGCAAACGTATGAGAGCCTTAATCTCTCAGATTGCAGGTCACGCTTTCACGCGGGGCATTAGAGCCTTACCTTAATATTTAATTAATTTAATTAAGATAGCCTTAAGTTAGAACAAAATATTTTTTGCCTAAACAACCCTGAACGAACTGCCCCAAATACATGTATGACTTTTCTTGTAATTTTAACCGTCGAGGCATCTTTTGGCAAGATTAATATTAAATGAAGTTTGACCGACAGCGCTGCCGATTTTAACTAAAATTCAATTTTGCCGCCCCCACAAGTTTTGAAAGTCTGCTAAGGGCGGCGGAGGCTTATTCCCCACGTTTGCTGCATCCCATTGTCCGAAATTGGTGACACGTTATTGCCAGTCAAAAAAGTGTCCCGAGTATTTTCGGGATTGCTATCGTGTAGATTGACAATTTAGGGATCGGTGATTTGAATTCAGTTACGAGGAGCCCCGGGGGATTTTCCGATAACGCCGCTTCCCTGTAAAATCTGCATGCGACTTTTTCGGCGGCTTCGAGCAGCGTTTCTGTTTTCTCTGCACGTTTGTTTATGGGGCACTAATACTGCAAGGTTTTGTTAACCTTGCCATTTTTAGTAGTTTTAGTAGCTTCTAAGGCATACGAGGTCTGTTTCGAAAATATCATGTTATGTTAATGTAAAAAAGCAGTTTGCGCTATCGCGATAATGACCTGGCATCAGATGAGAGTGAATTATGATGTGTATGCGTAATGTAGTTTATTTGTAGTGATAATAAATTTGTGCGTAGCTGGAACATCCATTCAAAGAAACGATTCGGATGAATTTGCAAGAATAGTGTAAGTGATCTGGGTGTTTGAAGTTTAGCAAACAAAAAATGTTAAATTTTTATAGGCTACAACAAACAAGGAGCTGCGACTGACAGTCTGAAATTGATGAGAGATAATAAACCTTAAACTTTTAGGAAATAAAATGTGTGCAATGTGACGGAAGATATTAGTAACATATAAAACGTGAGAAAAAATATTTACTGCTGCTGTTACCAGAGCAAAGGGAGCATAGTGTTGCAATTATCAATAATTTTCTTTCGACCGCAATAAATTCTTTTGAAAGTCATAACCCCGGATAAAACGTGGGTCTGCAACTCCGAAAACAAAGATTCATTTGTCCTCTAGAAAGTGTCCTAGTTCATTACACCCAAAAAAGATGCACAAACATTAAGATCAAGTGAAAACAAGTATCTGAAACCTATATTCTTTTTTTTTAAATTATATATCCCAATACTTTCGGGATAATGTACATGCATCATTTTCAAAAATATTTTTGCGTACATCTCCGTGCAAAATAAAACAAATAGAATATTTCCATTTAGACTAACGTAATATGAGTTACGAGGGTAATCCCAAAAGGCGCTGCCGTGTTTGCTGCTTCTCGCGCTCTCTAGCAAACCATCCTTTAGTCTGTGGGGTAGCTTAGTTTTAGCTCGACAGCCGTTCGTAATAGAGTTTTGGTTTGCCGCTACCGCCAGGTGCAAAGGTCGCGCAGTTATTCGGTTTTTGAACGTAAAAGGCGTTAATCGAAATTTATCGCCAGTTGACTGAAGTGCATGGAGAGTCGTGCATGGATGTCAAAAACATCCGCAAATGGTGTGTGGTCGCATGGAAAATCAAGACGAAGAAAAAAGCAGAAATCTATTAAGTTCCGATGAGACGGTCGCGAAGGTTGAATTATGCTTGAAGATCGGAGGATCGCTCTTGATAATCTCTGTATTTTGGTTCCTGAGGTTTTTCGAAGCAGCATTGATAGAATTTTGACTGAGTTAAAATGCGCTTCAGCGACAATGACGAGATGAAAGAAGTCCAGTGCTTCCTCAACTACAGGGCGGCAAGCCCTAAGACATAGGCATACAAAAACTACCACTAGGAGGCCTTATTTTAGGATTACCCTAGTATTTGATTAAAAGTATCCAGATGCTCATCTATAATAGATAAACTGTTGTCTGAAGATTAACATCACTGGGCATGACTTGTTTAGTACTAAACAGTACAAGTAAAATGGGCCAATTAAAAGTTTCACACTGATACTGGACCAACGTAGCCAGGCCTTGGACAAGGTCTGGCACAAAGGTCCACTATTCGAGTTAAAACGGGCCATTCCACACCTTTACTGCAGTACCATCAAATTTTACTTAAAAAAGATACTTCTAAGTGAAGTTTGGAGAAGCAGTCTTCTAGGAAAGAGTTTTGGGGTAAGTTTTATATGTTCTATACACAGTCGATATACCCACCAGCCCCAATACAACTATAGCAACATATGGAGACGATACGGCAATCCTCGCTACACATCGCGATTCCAATGCAGCCGCATGTGGTAACTCTAAGCTATCACTCTCCAACAAACTCCTGGTTTACAAAACCAATATGGAGCTATAGAATCCTAGTTTTGGGCACTGCGTCAAACTCCAACATTGAAATACTTGAACGATTTCAGTCGAAGATTCTTCGCATTATTAGTAATGCTCACCATTCTGTTCAAAACAAAGAAATATGAGAAAATTTGAATGTGAAAACAGTTAAAGAAGAAGTAGTAAAGTGTAGTGCTAAATATCTTTAGCGATTGGAACTCTACTCGACAACAGTGACCAAGAGCCTAGACTTAAACGTTTTAAGCAGTTAGATCTTCCTCACTGCTTTTAACATTTGTATAGTACTTAGTATGTGCATATAATTGTAAGAATACTCAAAAGGAGAAACGACAACAGGCGTTTGCTCCACATGTAACTATAATATCTTAAACCTGATTTGCTTATTGTTATTCTAGCAGATTGCAAACAAATGTCAATTAAAAAAACTGAGCCATTGTTGTAACTTTACATAAGAAACTAGGGCAGATGTGTTTTGTGATTGAGTGCCTGTCCACAAGCTAAGAATATTTGGTATAATTCTAAGAACGACGTTTCTAAATTGAGGATCATCAGACACCCGTGTTTTAGAGTGACGAATCACCATAAACACTTTTAAGGTAAATTAAAACGCCGGATTTTGTGCAGACTACAATATCTCATATTGTAAAATGTTTTAGTTACAGTTAGTTAGAAAGAATAGGCTGTTCAAAAACATTGAAGACTAATTGAAGATCTCCCTACAGAGTCATCTGAGCAAAGGGTAAATCTGTTCCATATTAATGTATCTTATCGGAACTTGAGGCTTAAGGTAAGATTGCTGGCGTTTTCAAGTAAACGTCGGATACTTTTGATCAGATCGTGTATGCCTAACTAAAATGTTTGAAGTAACAATAATGATTTTCTATTCTTTTGTATAACGTTCCATATTCACTAATTGCAGACCACAAACAAAACAAGACGCAAAATTTAAATCCGGCGTTTAATTTGGACAAGCTTTTGTTTGGAATAACTAGCAGTTAGAAACTTCTAACCAAATGAACTAAAATATTTCAGCTGTTGTGAGGAAGGTGGAAAGTTTGTTGACATTCATTACAGAAGTTTCTAAAAAGAATTCTTAACACTTTGATAGTTCGTGATGTACCATTGCGTCACAAATAATAATATACTCGCCGTTATGAGCTGCAGCATCTGACGGTGCTATTTTATAATATTAGATAAAAATATTGAAAGAAGCGTTTATATAAAGAAATGGCACAAGCACCATAGCATAGCCTAGGCCACGACATAGCTCTCATTGCAAGATCGAGAAAAGAACTGAAGGAGGCTGCGACCAGTTTAGAAGTGGCAGCAAGGTATAAAGGGTTATGGATGAACGCAGAAAAAACCAAAGACATGACAAAAGACAAAAGTGGAAAAGGTTAGAGAAAGTTTACAAATAAACAGTATTCTAGATGAGAGAACTTCGTGTATTTGGAAGCGAACTTACGAGCAACGGCAGTAAAGATGAAGCGGTGAAAGAAAGAATACAAAAAGAAAACGAAACCGCGGGGAGGTTACTTAAAATATTTATGTCAAAAGAAGTCTCGCGTAATATTAAGATCAGAATCTACCAGACGGTGATAAGACCAACAATGGCGTACGGTATCGAAATGTAGACCCGCACCCAAAAAATATAAAGAAAATAGAGATATGAGAAAGAAATTTACTAAGAAGAATTTTTGGTGGTGCAGTGCAGACAAAAAGTTTATAGAATTGTACAACCAAACAGGATAATTCCATTTATTAAAGCACAGAGAAACCGACGGCTGGGATATGTGGAGAAGCTGCCAACAACAGAGCTACACGAAAAGTAAGGAAAAGAAAGACGCAGAGGAGGATCCCGAAAGAAGTGGTTAAAAGAGGTAAAAGAAGATCCACAAATGTTGCACGTAGAAAACTAGGAAGCGAAAGCTAACCAGAGAAGCCAGGGAAAAAGAATTGTTAAGCAATAAATTTGTAAATTTATTTTTAAGCTTTGGGTCTTTAGCGCCTGCATGTGCTTAATAATAATAATTATCTACATAAATGGAATAATCTAGTATTTATATAAACATTATTGTTGTAAAATATATTTATACTCTGTTGTTGCATCTACTGACTAAACATTTCTTCAAATTTAACCAAGTAAGAGTGGGCGTTTTAGAAGGATCATATAATATATTTAAATAAATTTATATATTTTTAAGTGGTTATATATCAATTTATAAATAAGTGGGTTTTTCTAAATGACATTTTTTTAAAAACATCTAATGTACAGATACAACCGCTATGCAGTGTATAAGTTCTAAAATTTTGAGCTAAAAGACCTAGTGCAGAATACAGTCAACATTCCCAAGCAGAATATATATAAATAGAAAAAGACCCGTTAATTAGTATATAATAAACTCCGTCTAATAAGAACAAATTCTTTTAATATCTTTGCATTATTGCAAACTTACATCTTTCTTCTTCTTTTTTTAAATCACGTTGTCTTTCCACCTCTTCTTCAGGCGCCCTACGGTTCTTTTTTTCGTTGGTTTGCTATCTCTTGCTTTTTTTACTAGCCTACTCTGATGCATTTTTAATATGTGGTTATTCTATACTATCAAGAGCGACACTCAAATTATATATGTACACGTTAAGTTAAGCTTCACCAACATTAGCACCCACTTTTTTAACATTAGCGCTGGTTCTGATTGAAAAGACAGGGCGTCTTTTCAAGAAACCATTCGTAACCAAGATAGTTTTCCTTAAACTTGGCAGTTGTAACTCCTCTTTTGTCGAGATGCTGCTTAACCATCATTTGAAAACCTGAAGCGACAACTGGAAGTCCATAGTCCGACAATTTGATCAGATGTTGAACAAACGCAGCTTCTTCTTCGGCACTGAACACGCCAGAGCCACTAACCGGCTTGTTGATCTTGCAATTGTATTTTATTTCAGCAGCTGAGTTAGTTGCCCAGGCATTCTGGCAACCTGCGGATTGTAGTTCTTGCAGGAACGCGAGCCCAACTTTTTTGGTGACTCTGTGGCATGACTGCAAAGGAATCACACAAATTTTTGCTAGGATTTTCAAGAAGAGCATTTGGAAACGTGACAGGTATTATTACGGAAGAAAACAAGACAGGTTGGGCCAACGTCATCCCAATCGTGGGCCAACCTATAAAACGTCCGACAGATCAAACATGGCGAAAGAATTTTAACTTTCCACATTATTTATACATTCTATAAGCATGTAAGTATAGAAAAATTTATCTGGGCAAATATAAGTTGGCAGGGTACGTTTCCAGCGTCAAAAGCTTGCTTAAGTGGCGGTGTAGGTCGTAGTTGAAATACGAACTAAACTAAATACCGACCACTTGTAAATATTACTGCCACCAAGACCAATTAAATAAATATATCTGCTAAACAGCATCACCGGAAACGAATATTTTCAGGACTTGGACTCGCCTCAGTTTACGGTACGTGAAAAAATCACATACAAACAAGACGTAACAACTAGACCTGAAACAATGAGAAATATACAGGACGTGCCAAGCCAACAAGACTGAAAACACTCCAACTATTCAAATCTAAGATACTTCAAGCACTGGTGGACGCGTTTTGATATGTCACCAACCGAAATTACCAGGTTCGCTCAAAATTACCACAGAAAACTTCCTGGGCACAGTAAAGACCTCATATAACGACTTTTTGCCGACCAGGCGACTAATTATAATGTGATCCTGCCACTTATTCTGACTGCCGTTATAGGAAACCAATGCGAGAATCATCGCTGGTTGGTTTCTCCCAACAATGCATCCCTGTTATAGCATATTTACCTAACACTTCTTTGTGAAGTAGATTGTAATAAACTATAAAATTTTAAAAAAATTGAAAACAACCATTACCTAACGTTTTAAATCATGTCAATACTTTCGAAAGTATAAAATAACGCAATAAAAGTTGGAAAGCTATGGAAAAGCGCCAATGTTTCTGAAAATTGGTTATTAAATCTGACATAATTTTTTTTCGAGGATGTACTGGCTCTGCTTGCATTAAGCTTCGCACAATCTTATATTAAAATGCGAAATAGTTGCAATTCCATTTAATAATCCCTGCATAAGTGTCCCAAATATGTTCTGACTTCACCTACACCGATATGTGCCTGTCGGTAATATAGAGCTGGAGTATCTCCCTGAAGGGTGCATTCTTGGAAAATTCATAAAATTTTCGATTTCGAATTAAGGGGCATTTTACCAAGATCATAAAAAATCTGCCGATCAGCTCAAATGGAAAATAACTCGAAAAGTACCCCGAACGCCAGATAGAAACGGCCGATGATGGCCTACGGGAAGTCGGCAGATTTCTTTCATACCCAGGCGCTTTCGCGAAAAGCCCGGTCCGTAAGTGAAGTAGTCAGAAAATATGAAAGCGGAACGGGCGAGCCGAAATCCATATCGTCTCCCCCATTACCTAGGAACATTTTCGGCTTACAAAGGCCGGCCCGGAATATATTAGGCCGGCCGTGCGAAAGCCCTGCACGGCCTGCGCGCGCCTTTGGCGCGCGCCTCGCCCGAAACTCGTCTGCAATTTAACTTTGCGAAATCTGGCGCGAGATCAAAGCCGCCAATTTGCCGTCAATTCACGTGCTAATTAAACGCTAGATGAATGGGGAAAATTGCACCTTCCGCCCTGGAGCCCGCAGCGCGGTTTGGTATGCGTGCGATTCTGCCGAGCTTTCGTCCGCCCCGCTAATTGTTTGTGAAGTTTTAATTGTGAGTCCTTTTTGAAAACCTAAGCTCTGTGGGAATCCGACTGAAAAATGCCTCTCAGCCAATCGAATATTGCGGCTTGTGTCAGTAGCAATGGCGGCCGGTTGGGCGTTTAGCAAAGCAAAAAACGGAGACAACCACTGTCTGCGTTGTGTAGGTAAACAAGACTTTAAATAGAAAAGCAAATTATGCATGGATGTTGTTAAAACTTTATGGTTCTCGTATGGTCTTTGTCGCATCATTTTTAAAGTTTAAGTCTTGAATATGTTCCTCTTCTCCAACTCTTTATGGATCGTCCCAAACTTCTTGGTCCTTCAGGAATGTATTTTTTTATCATATCCGTCCTATTGAGATGTTCTTTTAATTTTTTATGCCTTTCTATTCCACTTCTATTTATAATTTCGTATTTCTTAGCTTTACATTATACTTTCTCTTGCCATTGTGTTTATCCTATTTTTCTTCGTTGTGCCTATATTTCGATTTCATATAATGCAACTGAAACTGACAGAGTGCTCTACAAACGTACCTAGATATATTTAGTTTTGCTTTGTCTTGAAGGTTTTGGTTGTTGTTGTTTTAATTTTGTTCCTATAATTAATACTATTATCATATATTATACTGCATCTCACAATGAAAGTGTCCTTTAGTAGTATTTTGGTTTTTACACGTTTCTTTTTTCTGTGAGCCGTGACTTTTGTTTTTTCACTCTATTTCTTCTGTGTCTTGTCACTATCTTATCCAATAAAAAATATATGTTTTCATGTTCGCATTTGTTTTTTAGGACTTGGTCATCTGCAAAAAATAGTACATTAAGAGAGTATTTCACGTTAATTATTATTTTTTTCTAATGTTTTATAATTTGGGATCAGGAAACTAACTAAAAAATTAATTTTAGGAGATTAACACTAGGAGACTAACCACAGGAGAAGTGTTATAGAGACTTTTATAATATAAAATCATTATTGAAGGTTAAGTATGGAAAAGTGTTTTATCTAAAAGTTAACTTCTTTTATTAGCTTTTATGCACATTCGCAACCTGTCCAAAGAACTTTTTTTATTTAACTTTATTTATATTTACAATGTGTTCTGGGGAGCAGTAAGTCAATTTGGTAAAATTTTAAATTATTACATGAAGGATCAATATCAGTCTGGTAGGTCTAGTGGGTTGTACCTTCTCAACGTATGGGTTGTGCTGCTATTATCTAGCAGATTAACTGCCAAAGAATTTTTACAGCTTTCGAGGCGTTTAAGATACTTTACACTCGTGCACTTCGCTGCTTCTTTCACTAATTTAATACAAAGGCTCGATGGATGACTTTTTTTAACGTACCACGAAGCATCCTCAATTATTCTCAGGGTTTTAGTCTGAAATCTTCAGATTGGAGTTAGTCGTGGTTCCCCATAATTGCAATCCATGTGTCCATATGCGCTTTAACACAGTCTTAAACAGTAGTACCTTGTTTTGTAAGGATAGTTTAGATTACGCCCTAAACTGTCTGTCACATTTTGAGTTCAGATTTCTTTGCCTCTTTTAAAATTAGTTTAAATCGCCTATAATTATTATCACATTGTGGTACTCCTTCAGTCACTTTCTGTAATGTACTGTAAGATTTGTATCTTACATAATATATTATTTATAGACTCAAAGCCTAATACTCTATTTTTACTATTTTTTTAGCAACGCTAAAGCCAATCCCCCTTTTCTCTTGGCGATCTATGTACCACTGTACCATAGTCTGTGGTTTTTTTTATCTCTACTTTCTTATTTCCTCTAATTTTTGTTGAGTGACTAATTTCCAATATAATGTTTTTCTTTACTTTAGTATATTTGAATTAATTGCTTATTGGATTTTCTCTTTTGAGGTGTCTGTTGAAGTAAGAGTAAAAAAATCACGTTATGTGGGACACTTTTTAAAATGTTTCCAATTTTTCCATTTATATTCGAAAGGTTTCTGTGCAACAACCATCCTTTATGCATGAAAGCGACGGTCTTGGTGCATTAGACAAGTGAAGAGCAACGACATGTTTGCGCGCAGATCGCTTTGGAGGCTGCATAATAGAATGTTTTTCGCATTGATGTTTTCCGGTGCTCATGCTCCGAGGTTTTCATCCTTCTCACTACAGAACCAGTACGTCTATACTTCTCACAACCAAATCAATTTTCGATTAGGAACGAAGGATTGTGGCGTAAAATGAAAGAGCGTCTGAAAAGCACGTGATACAGCCATTACTCCCAACACACGCTTTGACAACAAAAGCTCTCTATTCGTTGGTCTAACAGTAAGACAAGTTGGTTACTATAGTCCTGCGCTATACCTGTGTCTAATAAAATCATTTCTTTCTTCTCAGACCACTCTACACTTCATAATGTTTCTTTGAAATTAAGGAGGGAGTTTTGCCCCACCACACTTCTAATATTCTCGTTAACATTGTTAATAATAATCAAAATACTTTCTGAACAGAATTCGGATAGTCTGGTTAGAAGCGGGCAAAGTTAGATTAAACCAGAAGACAAAAGAAGTTTAACTCAATGATATAAAGAAGTTAACAGCTTCATTTCAAGTTTACAAAAGAGGTCTCCATGTATCATAATATGCCAGCATTAGCCGGCTAATATTTCTCCGACAATCATCTAAACGTCTAGATCCCAGCAAAAGATGCCTCTCGGCCCTCTCGCGCCCTGATTTATCGCACTTGTAGTTGGCAAGAATATTAAGTTGCAGTCGACGTCGCAGCAGCGTTGTTTCGTGGAGTCAGGAAACCGGCGAATAAATCAAACCGCAGCGCGCGCATTACGGCCGCTTAAATCCGAAATCCACCAACAAATTGCCGGGTCCGCCGGCAGGGCGGCGGCCTGGCAGAGCGGCGTATTTATTAACGGCGGCCGGGTTCGTAAACAAATTTAATGTATTTATAAACGGATGCAAATTTCGCGGCGCTTATGCATAAACACGGCCCCGGCTCGCCACCCTGGACCGACAGCGGTCGGGCGCGATTTGCTCTTATTGGAAATTCGGAGCATTAGATTAGTTCAAAAATCCAGATGTCGCTGGTGCCAGCTGGTGTCTTCGTATTCCTCCAGTTTCAAGATGTTCCCAAATTTTAATTGACGAATTCAAATTACAGTTTGGTAATAGAGGAAAAAATGAGAAGAATTAGTTCTCTAAGCGATAATGTAGAGAACAAACGTTATCTTGCAATAGAATGTATCGAAGTACTTGTCTCAAATCTGCAATTATGGTAGTTCGCACAAATGATGAGCACACCATCAATAGGAAAAACTTTCGGAGATTATATTGACCAGGTCAATTACTCAACATCTTAAGAAGCGAATTGGACAATGTTTTGAATGTACTGGTGTATGTTTTTTCCATAAACACTAACGGAGATCATATTTTAATTTATGGCACCCTATACTATTGTAAGAGATTTAAATGTGTTCATTCTAATGACAACCTCATCTTCATTGCGTACTCTTTGCTAGATAACCACTGAGGCTACAATGACCCGACATTAAGCGGTACAGCCGAATACTAGTTGTCCTGAGGTAATGGGGTCCACTTCCAAGTAGCCTCAGACTAAGCCGGAGTTTTTGAAGATAAACCAACGAAACAGGAATATGGAAATAGAAACATAGAATATCAATATCATAAAAGAAGATAGAGTGATAGTGAAACACAACTATTAAAAGTAAATGAGCTAAAAGTGTAACCAAAGAGTTAAATAAAAGATAAATGGACACAGTGAGAAATAATGCAATAATGGAAGAATTAGAAGTACGCCCACTAATAGAAACTATAAAGTAAAAAAGGAATATAAACAAATAAAGGGAAATACAAAAAAGAATGTTAGAAACAAGGGCTCGAGGTAACAGAAAACATGGGAAGCCAAGAATGCAATGGGAAGAGGGTACAAGAATGGCAGAGATGACTTTGAACATGGATCCAGGACGCCATAGAGTAAGACTTAAAACGAGATAAAAAAGAAATATTTTTTATTGGTATCCATTTTTCTTTACGTTTTTCTATTTTTGTTCTTTAATTGTTTGTAATTGAATATTCCAAATAGTAGTAGCAGCCGAGCTGTGTATGCGGACAGACGTATTCATCCGTGTGCGCAGCGGAGCTGCGCATTAGTAGTGCGATTGCTAGCGGCTATGTGCGTTTAGTGTCATGTTCTAGTCGCTGTCGGAAAGCGATTCTGACTACGCTACCCCGATCTAAGCGAGCCTCAGCGATGAGCAGAAGTGCCTCAAGCCTGTCTGCAAACCAACGCCTTCGAGGCCCTTAGCTATTTAGTAAAGGACATGGAAAGTCAAAGAGGTTTGACCTTTCATGAGGCAAACCATTCAAGGAAAGAAGACCGCTTCTTAGAGGAAGCTAAGATCAAGCACCATTAACACCTTTCGAAGGCCGACAAGCCGCTTCGGGCCGTGATGGAAGGCGTTCAGAAGAATGTCACCAAAAGGGAGCTGAAGCAAGAGCTCTTGGGCAACGACATTACCCATCCTGTGAGTGAAACAATAAGGACAAAGCAATTTTTAACGCTGGAAGTATTTTCAGTGTAGTTGTTGCTGTAGAACAACCATAGAAGAAGAAAATAATCGGTTAATGTCACTGTTAGTGTTTTGGGCAAGCGCAACGCCGGCCTGAAATGCGTGAATTGTGGTAAGAACCAGCACTCTGGAGAGTACAAGAAGTCCCCTCAAAAGCTCGCCACCTGCGTTGACTGCTAGGAATGTCTTGCTTCCCTAAGCCGGCACTCAAGGGGATGCCACAGAACAGCTCTAGCCCATCAATATCCCACAGCCGGAACGCCAAAACTGAGCCACCATTGCGGTATATTTCAGAACGTGGGTACCTCTACGCCCCTGGAATCCTCTAGCAATATCGTGACAGCCACCAAGAACACCAGTACCATCCTAGAAGTTGTCGCGGAGCTGATGTCCTACAAAGACAATGTCGCCGCTATTCTTTGCATGTCACTCTTAAGCTTCCACTACTCAGAAAGCGCCTGATTTAGCACACCACCTTTCAAGGCATCCTAGAGAAGAAAAGTAAGGGGATTAGACCCAGGTACCTCAAAGGCCAGGAATGTTAAAATCAATTACATATTCCACTTTATTTGTGTTCCTTCTTTAAGTTCTTATAAATTAAAATGTTTTTTCATAGCTTATATTCATTCTTATTATAGCTTCTCCTACTGATTGATGGTGATCGCTCCCTACGTCTATGGACTCTTTATTTTTGCTTGCAACTAGCAACCTTTCCGTTTCTTGTTAAATATTATGTGGTGTATTTCACTGGTGAGAGCTACATTTTTAGTTTCTATACCATATTTTCCCATCACTTTTCCAACATCTTTATTGTTATCTCCAGCCTTTGTACCAAAGTCCCTCATTACGATTACTATATCACCTTCATTTATTTTGCGTCACTTCTTAATAATAAGTAACCTTCTGTTTGTCCCCTACCAACTGAACAATACTGATGTTTTCGATATAAGATTTTAAATGTTTCTTTATTATTTTGTCTAAAAGGGTACTTCACCCTATGGGACTTGCTCTTGCCTCTTTTTTTAAAATTGTGGCTTCTCTATTTTTTTATTTTGTCTTTTCCGGAATATAACAACAACCTTTTATTATTTTTTTTCTATCCTTGTCCTGGTCATCCAATTTCACACAGTCCTAGAATATCTCCATTTCATTAATTACTTAAGCCGGGGACTACTACAGCTACGGGGACATTATAAAAATAAGGTTAGTCAAAAATTAACCATTCACTAAAACACATGGTAGACTTATGGTGCCAAATCAATGATAATTTCTGATCTCACATGAGCGATGTTACCTGGATGATAAGTAAAGTCCATGGTATAAAGTTTATTTGGCAGGAGTCTTTTTAGATTTTTTAAATAGGTGGTGTTGTGCTCAGCTATGCATTTGATACATTAATAGGGCTTTCGGCAGTAAGTTTTATTGTGTCCATATGTTTGGTAGCGGATATATTGGATTGTGGTAGTTTTTTCCCACGCATACTTACGTACTAAGTTACAGATGTTGCATATCGTACGAGATTGCTCTGACCATTGATTTTTAGGTTATGTTTGTGTAACATAAATCTCTTGGAGTGCGTTATAAAGCTGACAGATGGCACTTTCCTATTACCGTACGGCAAGCACTATATTAAGAGACATAAATTTAAGTATCTGGGACATGTTATGAGAGGGGAAAATACGAACTATTAAGAAACGTCATGCAAATCAAGGCAAAATAAGGTCAAAGCAAAGTGTTGGGAGAAGAAGGCCGTCCTGATTGAGAAACCTGCAGAAATGGCCCAACTGCAGCGCTGGGAAATTATTCAGAAAAACTGTTAACAAAATAAAGTTGTCATAATGATCTCCAATCTCCGATAGGAGAGGAACCTGAAGAAGAAGGCACGATACATGAATTTCCATAGGTGTTATCATCGATTGAAATGAAGGTTCAAGAATAAGTTGCTCATTTAATACGCCTCTTATAATTGTCATAAAAATATATGAACCCTTCTTATAAAACAAATTACAAAAATTTTGAACGCGACGTTTCCTAGTTGTTCTATTGCAGTTGAATGTAACTATTTCTAAGTCAACAATAATTTCGGTTAATGCCATTAAGTTTGTCGTAATTTTAGGAACATCTGCTGTTATCACCTTGAACCCCGGTTATTCGAGTATTATTTTAGGCATCTACCCCCGCCCGTGCCACATAAACTAGCGGGCAAACACATAAATGCGTGTTTAAGAGAAAGCCGGGAAAATTATACCGACTGCACATGTTCAGAGCTGTGTAATGTTAATTTTCAGTAGAAATAACGAGCTGTTGCAGCTTATTATCGTTTCGTGCAGAATGAGCTACTTTCGCTCATTCAGCCGTTCGACCTTTAAACTAACGTGCAGAAAGTACAAAAATAAAGAGTAGAATTAAAAAAGTTTGTAAGATTATTCAAATAAATTTGATTTAAATGTGCAAAA
The DNA here is from genome assembly GCA_036346155.1 of Sinelater perroti. Lineage (NCBI taxonomy): Eukaryota > Metazoa > Arthropoda > Insecta > Coleoptera > Elateridae > Sinelater > Sinelater perroti. The sequence continues at coordinate 4,386,002 of JARFIY010000111.1, read as the reverse complement.
TACCAAAATAACTAATGCGCTGAGATGAAATAGCATAATGAACGCTTTTGCACAAGATTTTTATGTTCCGAAAATAAGCACAAGTTCGAGTAATAAAGACCTTAAAGTACATTTGTAGAATTGTATTTTACTACCATCTATGAACGTTTTTTGGAATGACGCTTCGACAGTTGTGTACATAACCTTTTCGTATTTTAGTTAATGTCTTTTCTCTGAATTTTTGTAAGGGATTTTCTAAACTCTGAAAAAAACAATTATATTATGAGATCAATAAAGAGTGTCAAGAACTGTGCACACCATAGCAACCAAGCAAGAGGTAAAAAGAGGTCTGATGTTGCTAAATAATATAGGGCTTGGATAGGTCTATAGTATGTAAAATCTTAGCTAAAAAAACGTAGTCAGGAAGACTCAAGCAGCTAGAGGAGTAATGAAATCGCATAAAAGAAACAAAGATGTGCCATCCATGAAAAAATAGAGAGAAAGCTTAAATCACTTCTTATTTATCACTCTGAAAACTCTATAGCATTAAAAAAACTGTCAGTGATGTGGGTCATGCATGTTCCTTTCAAAAAATATTTCAAAGTTTGTACCTCACTCTTGAAAGTTGTAGTATCAAGATTTGTTCTACGAAATTAAAAGTGTTGTACCTCCTACTACTACCAGATACTTCGATCATGCCTCTTTAACAGGGCTTTTCTTGTCAAACACGCCAAAGCCTAAACATTTTTAAAACCTATATCAATTTCCCAAGGCATAATTCCATATCCGCTTTTTGCACCAGGTCTCTCAGACAACTTTTGTTGCTACTTTTCTCGACGACACTGTTCTAATATCATCACACTCTATCCCCCAAAACCACATTAGAATATCTTCAAAACCATATTCATCAATTAGAAAACTGGTATAAGGAATGGTAGATCGAAGTCAATAAGTTTCATGTGACCTTTACTACCAAAAGGAGCACTTGCCCAAAAGTCCGCTTAAATAGTCAAATACACCGCGTTAAGTATTTTGAAATACACCTAGAGTGACGACAATCTTGGAAGAAACACATGTGGACAAAAAGAAAACGATTGAGTATTAAAATTCAGAAAATGCATTGGAGCATTAGTCGTAAGTTCCATTTGTCACTTGCCAATAAAATACTCCTATATAAGACTATAAACCGATTTGGTCATGTGGAATAGAATTGTGGTGTACTGCTAGGAATTCAAATATTGACATTCTGAAACGGTTCCACTCTAAATTCATGATAGACGTTTCATCTATCCTTACTCTTTTGAAATCCAATATACAGATCTTCTTCGTATGGATGCCTAAAACAGATACTCCTTTCTTTCAAAGAATTTCCGGTTTCCACGGTTTTCCACTGTGTCAATTGCAGTTACAGAACTGCACGAGTGACTCATTACCATTTCTTCTATGCCTTTCAGCAATGACATCTGGTGACATCACGCAATATTATAGTCTATCTTCTCAATTTGCGACACAATTAGCTTAGAGAAAGAGCACAAATTATCTTTGAACGCCCTAAAGTCTCAATTTTGTTCGTCTGGATTTTCTTTCCTCTATTCTCGACTCTCGGCTCTTGGATCTCATCTCTCCGCTCTCGACTCTCCGCTCTTGGCTCACCGTTTTCGGCTCTCCGCTCTCGACTCTCCTTTCGGCTTTTGGTTCTCGGCTCTTTGTTTCAGTTTTCACCAAATTAGCTTTTATTTTTTATAATTGTCCACTTTATCGCTTGTGTGAATATTTTTATATTCAATACATCTCATTACAAAGAATACTCTTAGCTGGTTTATTGATAGTGGTTTTGTTTTGTTGTGGTTAGTATTGGCGTTGTTTATTGTACTTTTATTGGTATTATTAAATTATTTGTTTCTAGTCTTTATTCATTAAGAAAAATATAAAGAAAATTTTGCTTAATATATGACATATATTGCTTTATATAAAGATTTTTATGCTTGTTTTTAGCAAAATAACATAAAAGAGATCTTGTATTACTATTTCATATACTTAATCTTTCTTTATTTCTTACAAATGGTAAGCAATGTTTTTTGTTTTTATGTGTTTGTATACATCAAATTTTATATTGTGTATGTGATCTATAAAGGATATACTTTTGTAATTTTAATAGAATTTTCAAATGTATATTTTTAATGTTGCTCTTTGTAATTTTCAGCACTGTATTGTGAATATTTCTATTAAATAACTAATTAGCATATAGAATGGTTATCTTATTAGTTAATAATAGCTTAAGCAAAAAGTCCTTTAATTAGTTTTTCAGGAGTTGGCCAAATTTACATTTCAAAAAATATATAGAAGTTATTAATTCAAAACTTTCGCTTGGTGATAAGGAAAGCGCGATTAGGATTCCAGTCGCAAAGGCTGGTTTGTGCTAATATCCTTTCGAATTTAAAGTTTATAAATTCGACAATCGTCTCAACATAAAACAACACAGTCCCCTCAAGTAAACGCAAACGGTTATCTTACTCAACCAATGCCAGACTTGGTTATGTCTTGTAATGTGCCTTTATTTACAGTGGTATTTTTAATCACAATTTTAAATTTGCCCTTCAGTCATCCTCAAATCTGCACTGGCAGGAACCTCAATTTACCAACAATTAAACCGATCCGTACAGTCAAGATCAAGTACACACCACCCTAATGGAGTGGAATACGGTGAAACAAATGCAAGAAGAAATAATCAATCACCCCCGCTCTAGATGCCAAGACCTTATCTGTTACAACTGAAGAATCATTAACCATGCTACAACTAAACAATTTTCAGGAACTGAAATCACGGAAATATAAAAGAAAGAGGCCCAGTATATCTTTCATCGTAATACTCAGACCACAACTCAGGAAATTACCAATCCAATCCTAACAAGTAATACATTTTAATATTTAAAAAATACAAAGAGGAGTTTCACAACTTCCACGTTATGTCATTCGGCACACATTTATTCTGTCTGCACACAAGTTCTTTAGAATAATAATAAAAAATATCCATTGTACTATAGATAAAGCAGATGTAACCGCGGCCCTAGTATCACTCGTGCATCAGGTCAAGAGTGTTAATTCTGTTAAGCACCATACCAAAAAGACTTATTATTTATAGACCACAAACAACCCTGCGCACTAAAAAAGAGAAATTGCCCAATGGAACAGACAATATTGTGGCCACACGCTAAATTGTTTTATTCTCTCATTCAGGTGAGTGAAACCAGAACTAAACCAGATGTTGTGACCTACGCAAGTCATACTCTCAGCTCCATATAAACATGATCCCCAAAACCTTACACACTACCCAAATGATATCGCATTCTTCATGTTACAAACAACAGACTCAAAAACAATTACGATTAACTTCACGGACAAGATAAAAAGCAAGGCAATTAGTGTACGATAATTAGAATTAGAGCCTCAACTACTTAAAGTAGCACAATAGAACGCTAAGACTGGTTAAGCATCGTCAGTAAGTGGAGGCATTTCTGCTATATAACAATATAAACATTTTACTAAACGATTCTATTTGAAAATTTGTAGCTAGGACATATACAACACAAATTATCCTAATGGTACAAATTGAGGAGAAGCAGCAATTATAACATCATAACAGAAAAAAAAGTTTTCTTTTGGGAAAGAGATGAGTAACCCCCAGTCTATCCTACAACCAAAGAACTCTATTACCTGAAGAATAGAAGTAGTCTTCAAAGCAATATTTAATGATTCGATGTCCAGGCACACAATATGCAGCAGAGAAAATTAAAAGTCCTATTCAGTTCTCTACAATTACACGGGTAGTTTGTTAGCTAATTTTAAGGTGCTTTATATGCAACAGCGCCATTTAACTCATTTCTCTACACATCAGCTTACCTATTGACCAAAATCTTAAGCAAAGATTCCCGTTGGTTATTAAAGGTCTTCCGCAAGACTACTTAAACATCACGTCATATTACGACGTATCCTCCAACCATAATGACGACCATAAACACTCCCATAACAAGTAAAGCAAAATGTCCGTTTCTAATTAAACATAAAACAAATTAGTCTTGGTTCAAAAGCATTTTAGAAGACCAGTTAACTACCAATACCCCATTAGAAACTACAAGTGATATAAAAAATCCAGTTGAAACGTTCTTTCAGTAAATCTACTTGTTGCCTACCGGAGTAACTCCGCAGTTATTAGAAAAACAATAAAATACAATTGCTCAATATTGAATAAGAGATTTCTGAAAAGCAACGTCTTTGAAAAATATGACAACTAGTAGATAACCAGAGGATAGATGTAGATACTAGAAACCTAAAAAATTTGATCAAGGAACGAGTTGACTGCATTTGATAATACTGAATATTCCCTTTGGAAAGCTACCGACCACAACAAAGATAAATCATGGGCACGTACTGATATGGACAAAGAAAAAGTTTTTGCTATCCATCACCAAGAAGTTTTTTAACCTTCACCATCGAACAACGATTTACCATGACCATGAAGTGAAAACTACTTCACACCCCTTTTAGCTATTAAATCTTTTTCTTGCGTAGAAGTGAAGTCACTAATTCTTAGAAATACAAACTCTATAAAATCCCTAGGATTTGAAAAATGGTATTTTCAAGTAAATTTCACATACTTTGCCTCATCAAATCTGAAGTCCTTCAAGGGACTGTCTTGGGAGTTGTATGTCTTATACAAAGACCAAATAACCACAAATCCTAATGCATCTGCTGCGATCTGTAACTCATCATGATGAAACATTACTTGCAACAAAATCTGAACGAAGTTTGGGACTAGTTCAAAAAATGGTGCTCTAAACTCAATAGTTCGAAGTCCGTGCAAATTACATTTACTGAATGCAAAAGCACCATACCGAAAGTTGGCATGGGTGGCTCTGCCCTCCCTCAAGAGGATTGTGTTAAATACTTTGGTATGCTTCGTAATAAAGGTTTAACTTGAAGAACGCATACCTGGTCAGAGAGAAAACATCACAAACTAAAAAATTATTATTGATTACTCGCCCGCAACTCTAAGCTTTCGCTTATCAATAAACTTCTTTACAAACATGTGTCAAAACTAATTTAGAACCATGGCATCCAGTTGTGAGATACATCATCGCACTCAAATACAGGAATCCTAAAACGTTTCCAATACAAGACTCTCCGTATTATTATCAACGCACCTTATGAATGAAAGTGCTCACAGTGAAAGAAAAAATAGTTAAGTGTAGTTCTAAGTATCTTCAGCTATTAGAACCTGGTCCGTTAGCGTTGGACTTACTCGGCAATAGAAATAAAAACAACTCAAAACAATAAAAATCATGAATTAAAAATAAAAATAAATATTCAGGATGTCACCATCCGCAATGATACTGAAAAACCAAATCAGAAAACGAAAAGAGTCACTAGATAGTTAAAGATACAGCACTGTAGAACTAACATCCACGTATATAAGTTAATTGTAATATCAGTGCAGTACGAGGTGCGTTCAAGTTCTAAGGTCTCTTTTTTTTCTCAGTGATAAGAGTAAGTAGAAAGATACGGGAAATATTTCTGAATTTGTAATATAGATGGCAGCACGTTATAATGTACACAGGTCGAATTATTGCAATTGCAGTGAGTACTGCTTTGTATACTTCAAATGGCGACGTTGTAGACAACGTGTAATCACCCTTTTTCTCCTCTTGCTTGGTGAAACACCCATCGAAATTCATCGTCAATTAAATGAGACATGCGGTGAAGGCGTTATGGATGTTAAATAAGGTCAAAAGTTGTGTGACGATGAACCGAAGCAGCCTCGGCACGAATCAGCCAGACCAAAACCGTGATTGCGCGAGTGGAGCAAGTCGATTAGGTGTGCGTGATATCGTCTCTAAACTTGGCATTTCCGTAGGACCTGTGGAGTCCATTTTGCACGATGACTGGAAAACGCGGAGTTTTTTTAAGGTGAAAAATCCTGATCGACAAACACAATGAAGAACACTCTCTGTGGCCGTTCATTTTCCAATCGAACTGTTGTTGCATCAGCGATTTTCCAGTAGGTAAAACACATCCCTAAAGAAGTATTCTCATCATGGCGATGACGTAAAAAATGTGTAAGTCTAGACGGAAATTACGTTAAAGTCACAGAAGTTTCAAATTTCCTGTGTAAGTACTTTTTCAGAAACATTTAGAGACCTTAGAACTTGGACGCATCTCGGAAAGTAAGCGATTGCAATATCCATCTCGCGGCCAACAAAGCATCGGCGCAGCCTTATTCTGCACCACGACAACCTAACACACAATCGGCCGAAGTTTCCCGATCAGGAACTACAAAATTGGTTAAGCACTCCCGGAATTAGATAGCGCTAAATCCATTTATTCTGTACAATCGGAGCAGCTAGTCGCAATTTCCCATTAAGTCTGCTGTATTTTGTAACTTTAAGGATTAATTGGGTAAATGCATCTGAAATGCGCTGCCAGCTGTTTAAGGACGTAGTCGGAGAAAATTTGATTACACTGCAGTTCTGAGCAGCCTCAGTAATGAGAAAGATTGCAGAAAGAAGTTTGTGTTACTGCAGTTTAGATTACGTATTATTGTTATAATGTAATTAATATGATACTGCACAGGGAGTTTTTAAAGATCTTTTAAAGCATCAGCTATGACTATCCCTATTTCTTGCCATATTTTTTTATATTCTACGAAGATGAAGAACAGAAATAGACCACTTAAGTGGGTTTTAGTTACACTCCCAAGGTCTCGCTATAATTTATTCTAAAGATGATAATAAACATAATAATTATATACAAAGGTAAAGTATCAGTAGAGGAAATATGGTCTAAAACAGATCTGAAACCAAACTTTTCGTGTATCCAAAATCATCTACTTTTGCACCTTCCCAGTCAACCATTGCTTTGGGCAATTTTTTGACTAGGAAAATGCACTTTGTTTGTAGAAAATGTTTATAACCATGTTCAATTTAAAGAAAATCATGCTACTGAATTCTATAAGAACCATCTTTTGCGATTTCCTTGCAATTTTAGTGTTATCGGCTACATTAGCGCTCCTAGATAGAGAATGCCATAAAAATGTGATACAGAAGCATGCAATCCTGCGAAGAAATCTCTTTGAACAAATTAAAACAAATGTCCATTGTGCTCATAATTCTATTGTAGAGTATTCCTCTTGATTATTTGAAATTTCAAAGGAGAATGATGCAAAGTTTATCTACAAATGTATGTCACACCGGGGATTGAAGGTGGTGGACCAAAATCTTCCGAAAAATAGAAACTGGCGTATTCAATAAAGAAATGCAAATTTTTTTATTATCAATTTAGCCTATTTTCAATGTGAGTAAAAAGGAAATATGCTATAGGTTTAAATAACATGTGGGGGTTTGGCCGGTGCCATCCTGTCTGTAATTTTTATTAATCCTGGGTGGTGATAAAAGTAGAAGTTAGGGCCATTTTCTTTTTAGTCTTCTGGTAACGGTCCGTTAAGTGGACAACTGCTCTATAATTTAGTCTGAGTGTTCTGCCAAGGTGTTAGCGTGCCCATGGGGGAGCCTTTAAATTTCGGATGCTAAATCCATATGAATAGTTTCATTTTTGATGCAACAAAGGGACATTTGTTATTGCACCTAGGATTTTTGACTAACATAACTGTAAGATTTTGTTGCACAGCCCCAGAGCTAGATTCCATATGGTACGATAAGCTTTATAATCGTTTTGTATATGAGTACTTTGTTGGAGAGTAAACGTTGTGATCCGATTAGCCAATTCATGTGTTTAATCTTAATATCTATCTGTCTACGTTTGGTTTTGATATATCCAAGTTAGCTTTTGTTCAAGATGCAGGCCAAATTGTGTGATTTCAGTTTTCTGGGGAATTACAACCTTACATAATACGTCTGGTAGTAAAAATGTTTTGTGCAAACTTTTCACTGTTTGGCCATAATTCTCCATTTACTAAACCAGTCTTGCAGTGTGTCGAGGTGAGTTTGTGAGTGTAATGGTAGTATTCCTAGGTTCTTATTAATTAAGAGGATAACATCGGTAAATGTGGCAATTACGGTATTGTCTATTATTGGTGTATCAAAAGTGTAAAGGAGTTAGAGCAGCGGTTCCAGTGCATTACCTTACGGTACTCCGGATGAGATATCATGGTAGTTGAGCACTGCATTATTTACCTTGACTTGCAGAGTTCTCTCAAGTAGCTATGATTTTGGTATTAGGTAAAATTTGTCTGGAAAGTGGAGTTTGATCTTGTATAGCAGGCCCTAGTGCCTGTCATTATTTATCAAATCGATTTTATATCTAATCAAATAGTTATACATACACGTTTGGTCTCTAGGTTTTCAATTATATGGGTACAATTCAATGTCTTTGGTAGGTAGTCTGAGGCCTAATTGATAAGTTGGAATGATATGATTGAGGTCTACAGTTTCTTGAATTCTTTTGAATAGTAGCCGCTCGAATCTTTTGGGCACTAAAGGTAAGAGACTGATGGGTCTGTAGAAGATGGGTTGTGTGAGTGGTTTCCCAGGCTAAGTGTTTCTACTAAAAAACTTTCATTAGTGCGTTATACAGCTGACGCGTGTCTGTTGTATAAGGTGTTGTCATGTCTGTTTTTGGTTCTTTGCAATTTCTTTCGCACCTTGTGTTTTTCAGCAATAAGATAACGTATATGACGAGGAATGTTATTAATTTTCTGAAGATTACTTGTTGTACTGGGTGTGTCTTGGCATGCAGCATTTTGTATCATTATGGTTATGTATTGGGTTGCTTTGTCGAGATCTGAAGAGTCTTTAATTCGGATGGTAAGATTAGTTTTTTAGTTCAAGTTATTTTTAATATGATCCCACTTGATGTACTTGGTGCTGAGTTTTAGTATGGATCCTTACCTGACAATGGTTGTGCTTAGAGTAATTACAACTGGGGTATGGTTGGAAGATAAATCATAGTTGTATTCTACTTGGGTTTATGTGTTTACTATGCAGCAAAAAATGGTAAGGTTAAGCATATCTGGTATTTTTCTTAGGTTTTATGTTGCTCTCAGGAAGTTAATTTCTTTTGCTATGTTTTTGTCATTCTAGTCTCTTCCGATGATAAATTAATAAGAAAAATATAATTAAATTTGCATTAGTCCTTAACCGTCCTATATGTCAGTAATCGTTTATCATATTAAATTAAAGGAACATAACTGTATATTTTTTAATATTAAAAATAAAATAATTCTTTATTTAGTTATTGTTATTCATAGTCACTAGATCCAACGCACCCGGCATTTTAGTATTAGAACAACGATAAAAACAGAAATAAAAACTTATTGATACTAACAATTAACTCATCTTGCTCTGCTATGATATATTTCAGTAAAAAAACAAAATGAGTTAATTTGATTTGATTTGGTCTTGAACAATTAATTGCGTTCCTATGGTTTAGGTGACAAGATCTTAAAAGAAGAAAACAACTTCAGCCCTGTTGACACTGAAGTGTGACAACTGACACCATCCTGATAATTGGGGTTTGCAAAAGGAGAATCAAATAGTACGCCACTACTACAAAGTACAATACACCTCAAGTTTTCGATCATAACAGATAAAAGAACTTTATAGACCAAATATCTTCGAGCAGATAGAATCACGTCTTATTAAAGAACCACGCCCAGTCCAGTATTCTTAGAACCAATTAGAGTAATTGAATTTTTTGGTTAGAAGGTTGTAATTTTTGTTTGAGGGTTAGTTTTGTTTGGTGACATTATAGTAGATAAATGTTACTCTTCAAACAAAAGCGGGCCAAATATGAACCATATGCAATCCATTAATTTTATTCTACAGTGGTTTAAAATTTATAGAGGAAAACATGCAGTGGTAAAACATTTTTACTTACAAAAGTGCAAAGCTACTCAGATTAAGATGGAATTGGACAAATTATATGGAGAGTTTTCATCACCGTTGAAGGCAATTTTTGGATAAATTAATTTAAAAGTGATTACATGAGTAAATAAATTGAAGGTCGTCCTGAGGAGCTTGTTGCTATAGATAAAACATGAATCTACTATATACCAAAGACAAAGCAGCGGTTAAAAGATTAATCAAAGAGAGCTGAAAAGGAAAATGCAATGTTATTTACTAGGAAGATGTCCACTACAGCCTTTTAAGATGTCTGAGAGATAATTCTGATCAATTTATACAATAAAAAACAATCACAAGATTGTTTGAAAGAAAAACTGAACCAAATCACTAAAGTCTGAGGTGCCAAATTTGCTCTTTCAAAAACGTAACACTCCAAAGTGCAAAACTGCCGTAGGAATAGTAAAATTAAACACTGATTTCTGATTCGCTCTGTTCTCAAGATTTTTCAAATCTAAAAATTTTGCTTGTTGGGAAAAATTTGTCTACCGAAAATTGTCTTCCAGAACTATAAGAACTTATTGGGTTAAGTGTGTAGCCTTCAGTAGAAATTATGTTGAAAAATATTAGCGATTTTTTCTAAACAAATAACGTTTGACTTATTATTACTCTAATTGACAAACCATCCTTTATCTATTAGATTACCCTAAAAGTCTTGACTCAGCTGCCAAACAATCAATTTTTATCCGTTTTTTTTGTTTCTTTGCGCTTATAGTGTTGTAACAACATTTACGTATTTCAGATGAGTTTGCAAGAAAGTGAGCTTCGACTTTTGACCTGCTATTGCTGGAAATGGAAACTTTCAACAATTTGCGATGTTGAAGCTGAAGGAATTGTAGGTCAATCAAAAGATTCAAGATGGTAAAGGCGCTTCAAATCCAATGATCTCAACCTTGAAGGGTTGCCTCGTTCCGGCCGGCCATTGAAGTTGGATGATGGTGATTTACAAGCTGCTTTGGACGCCAAATCTTCATCAAGCACTCGAGATATGGATGCTAAACTTGAAGTTATCAAATCAACCATTTATCGGTACCTTCAGCAACTTGATTTTGTCTACAAAAAGCTCCGCCAAGATCCGCACGAACTCACCGAAGCATAAGCCACCGAAAGAGTCAAGATTTTCCGCCAACTCTTCAACAATCCATTCAACGACCGATTTTGGAAGCGAATTGTGATGTCGCGTGGAAAGTGAGTCTATTTATTCAATCACAATCAACAGAAGTGGCTTCTAAAAGATCGTTTCGACAAGAAGGTGGTGGAACTTTGAGGGCGTGCTTCACTTTGAGTTGGTTCCGAATGGTCTTGTTGAAAGTTCCCATTTCCAGCAATAGTTGTCACAAAACTATAAGCACGAATAAACAAAAAAAAATGCATAAAAACTAAATTTTTCGCAGTTGAGTAAGGACTTTTGGGACAACCCAGTAGTTTGAGGTATTGTACGTTATACGCAGGCGAATATGAGCACAACTTTATTTCCCGGGTCAGTTAGGAGTTAAAAGTCGGTAATTAACCATATTTAGCTTGTGATTGTCACATTTGTAATGAATGATCAAGTTAAGGAGCGAATCTGCATCAGTTATGTCGGTAAAAACTATATGAATGATTTAGAAGACTCTTGGTACCGATGCAATGAGTGCAGCAGAAGTGAAGATAATAAGAATCATTGATTAACAATACCAAAACTAGAAGATTAGCTGAAGATTCCAACTAAGTTTTGTGTTAAAAATTGTTCTGAAGAAAAAACATTGTACCACAGTTAATTATGGCTTACTTCAGATCGCTTCCAGTGAATCAATTTTCTTAAAAAGGTCATAGCCGGAAATAAAACGTTGTTCTGAGTCTACAATCCTGAAACAAAACCTTAGTAGAAGTATGTAAGATCCTATGGTTTTTATTTTGAAACTACGTATACTGTTCCTTATACCTTATACCAATGTACCATATGTATGTGTGTATTTTCTGCAAAATTTTTCATAAAACTTCCAAGAGACAGCTAACCATCTATTTCTTTTTTCTATTTTTGCTTCTGATTATTTTTGTTTTCCTTTATGGATGTTAAAAATAATTCCTGTGATTTCCATTTTCTTTATCTAAAACTATATGAAGAATTTTACCTGTAGGTTTAAAACCCTAAATTGCATAATATACAAAATCTTTAGCAATTCCTTGTAGGCTGATACACCTAAGCAAAGAATTAATCAGTAGAGGACTTTGATAAGTTTAATTTCAAGTTACAAGTAGATGAAGTTTGTATCACCTACTGATACAACAGATTTCCAGTATAAATTTATCAAAACAAGCTAAGACCAAGAGTTTAACTCACAAAGTGAAAAAGAAGTTCAATAGCACTAATTAAACTTCAGACCCCATATTATTAATTATTTATTTTACATATCAATAACAATAACAAAGGTACACCAAGCCTCCTCTCTTAATTGTTTGCTTCATTTATATTCGGCAGCCAAATTGGAGTTTTGAAAAACTAACGTGTCGCGGAATTGCTGGTTTTACAGGGTCATCTCGGAAACGTCCGTTTTATGGCCGGATTTACACGGATTTCCCCACCCGCCCCCCTGTCAATTCCCTAATGTTTTCCGATAATTTACTCGCTGCATTAGCGGTGCCGCAGTCTCATCATCTCTGCCCGAGTGATGTTTCAATAACCTTTATCGACTTTTCGAAGACGCGGAAATTGCTAATTTATGCGCGTATGCGAGTTCCATTTTCGCTAAAACACCACGCCGCGCCTAATATGTAGGTCAGAATTGTCAGCCCCCTAATAAAATCCAGACCTCGCCGGTTATTGCGAGCTACGGCCCTGAAGTTTAAGGGAGAGTTATCCGGCTTTAGCCTGTTGACTTTCACAATGTGAAAATAAACGTAGGAGTCTCTGATTGCTTCCTAATAATTTGACTTTTGTGCCTCTATTTTTAGGGGTGCTATTATTACTACTAAAGTGGGGATATTGGTGGCTTGCACGCTTCTGGACGTTTATTTTTGTTTTTATTGGTTAATATAGTGGCCACAAGTTTTATTCGAGTCACAGAAGTGCCATTTTGAAATATAGCTAAGCGAATCCTTTCATTATTGTTCTGAATTTTATTGGTGACCAATATAGATATATATGGAATTATTACTTAATATGGGATTTTCACGTTTATTGCAGTTTGAAATTGGCATTTCAATATCTTTGAGAATAATACTTTAAAACAGCCTCTTGCAAATTTTCATCGTTGTTAAATTTTCTATCTGGAAGAACTTTCTTCAATTACGAAAATAGATAGTAGTCACTGAAGGCTAGCTCTAGGATAGGCGAAAAAATGCATCAATACGCAATCTTTCGCAGGACAATTGTGACCTTATGGACAGAGATGTTATCATACAGAAAGTAGACAGTTTAATTATAGGTCATCCCTCTTTCTTTGATAATGCGGTAATCTGACCTAATACTCTTCGTTTATGTATCATTTCTTTCCTCAAAGCCAAATAAAGTTTGTCTTGAATCCCAAGAACTTGTTGCCATGATCTTTTTCGTTAACTGAGCCTTCTTTGCCCTTCTTGGCTATTTTTTGTCAAGTCTGCGCCTTTCTATTGACTCCCTTTTTGCTAGTAGATCATAATATAAGATTATGGTTTTATCCTATGTAATAATGGATTGAAGTTGCCAACCAAAGTCGGGGTACGGATCTGCCACTAACCTTATTAATATCAAGGTACTCAAGGAGAATGCGTTACCTGACTGTTTCGGAAAGCTTTAACCTTGCTGATAATTCTTTTGCTTTTAAAAACTTATCTTGCATTGTCTCTTGCTTGATGAGGACGACGTTTTCCTTCAAAAGCGCTTCTACTGGCCTGCCTCCATGTAGTTCGTTGCGATGCTTTCCCATTTCCACATTTGAACTCTCTAGCCAATTATATCTGAAAATCATGGTATCTCAACATGGCTTGTCTACAGGCCGTTATTAGATAGAGAAAACAATCATGGCTGAGCGTTATCAAAAAGCAAAGTTTTAGATTAAAAAATAGAGACTTTTTTGGCAATATGCGAGTTTTTTTTCATTCAGAAATCAACAGAATCATTTTTAGCATCCGTTAATTAGCGGTCATATGCCAGAATGGTTGAAGCGATTGAGGCTCGGACTGCGATGCGGACGGACCTGGGTTTCATTCTCGGAGCTTTCTGAAACCTGGCGGGTGGCATACTCAATCACTAAAAATAGTTGAGTACCTGCGTTCACTCGAACAAGGGGTAATAATGGCGGTCGTCTAAGGCGCGGTGCTTGGCACATCGTCCCACATTAGAGATGCTGCGCGACGATCGGGGCAGTAAAGTCGGACACATGAGAGCCTTAACATCTCAGTTGGCTAGCAGTGCTGCCACGCGGAGCGTTAGGTTCTTACCATTATTATTATTAATTAACGCTCGCACTCGAGAAACACTCCTAGGACGACGTCGGTAATCTTTATTTTTAATTCGACGTGGGCCACGTATATACTTAAGTCTTCTTAAAGGTATTTTCCCAAATTGTGCCCTAAGTTTTAACGAGGTTCCCTCTTGGTCTGACATCATAATTCTGATTAAGGACCAGTAATGCTAGATACTTCTCTTCAAGCATCCATAGTAATTCTCAAAATCCGCGCCTCTCTCCATTCCAGTTTATATTTGATTTACCTCCATATTTCTGTTGCACATAGACCAGTCTAATATAGGTCATATTCTCCAATAGCAACAAACATTGTAGAAAACATGGTAATATTTGCTCCAAAAATAACTGATGCATCTGCTTAGTATAATATCAGGAACCGTTGAGTAATGTTTGACAACATTTAGGCATTGAAGAGATTAGATTGATAATAATACCTGCTGATATGCACTCCCAGTCGTCCTTCACTGGATCAAATTTTTTAGACGGATTTTTGCCTTCTTATTCTTCAAACGACTAGTCAACAACATTTTATGGCTTGAACCTTTTTGGGCTAAACCATTTCTTGAAGAACTCTAACAAAATTTTGAGTATTTGCCTTTTATATAATAGCAAAGTCAGCAATATCACTTGCGCTAAAATATCCTACAGCTTCACCAACTCTCTTTCAAGCTTGATAGTCGGAAATTGCTATTTCGCATAAAACATTTTGCTTAAAGAATGACTGAAGTACGTTACTCCATCTGTTTCAAAAAGCATGAAGCTGAACCCATTTAACCAAATCACTTTTTTCCAGTCATCTACACTCTATTACATATGGATGCAAACAAACGTGAATCAGGTAAGATGGTTCTTCTTACAAATTTCTGTCTAGCGTGTAAACGACATTTAATAGAGTAATCTGAAGGATAGCACTATGTAAAGGTAGTGAGAAAAGGGTTTATTTCTGTCGAATAGGCAAAAAGCCGTTTGAGATCTATTGGCTCTGTTCATATTTCTTAATAACCTTGCTGTAACAGCTCACAAGACGTAGAATTTTATCCTGATGATGTCCTTAACTGTACCATTTTGGATGTCGGCGGACAATTGAAGACCGATAGTAAAAAATTTAAAACTTCTGAAGAATTCAGGGTGATCTTTTATTTTAAAATCGAAGATCTTCAAAAATGATGTCGTTTTAGTGGTTTGTTTCTTATAGATAGACATCCGAAATTGAGCATCAATAAATAAATCTAATTTTAGGCTCTGCTGAGCAAGTCTTCACGTAAGAAGTGAGTAAGTCTTTCAAATGCTAGGACCACTACTATAAAAATAAAAGTCACTAGTAATTGAATAACGTAGATAGTACAGCCATGCAAAACAATGAACAAGAGCAATACAAAGGAATAATAAGGACAATTTTAACATTTAAAAAAGCAGAAAAACGGCGACAGTACGTATTACAATTATACGGGTGTACAAGAGCTAAAAGGAATTTTACAAATCCTTGTACTGACAGTAAACGAAACAAGGAAAGACTAATATTAGTGTAAACTTAAAAAATTCAGTTGTTGCAAAGAAAAAATACGAAATAGGTTGAGTGGTTATTAGTGTGCCATTAGAAAAAAGTTGAAGAAAAACATCGGAATGGAAAGGAAAAGAACGCCTGGAAAAATTTCCAGATTATTCACACAGATGAAATAAAGCGAAAGAATTAAAACCAAAACTAACTCATAAACAAACGCGACAAAAAATCAAAATAATAGAAAGCAAAATTTAAAGAAACTAAAGCGCTTATAAAGTTATATTCAAGCAAGAATCAGGAAAATAGCCGGAGAAAAAAGGCAGAAAGCACGCCCATACAAAGTAGGCTATCAAAAGCTAACGATGAAAGACGGGAAGGTGTGGATTTGGGATACGAAATCAGACTAAATATTCAACAAAAAACTGAAAGTTATAAGAAAGGACAGAACTACCCAAATAAAATAAAGGATAATACGGCTTGTCCTACATAAAATAAGAAAGGCATTTTCAAAGCTGTTTTAAAAAAAAATTATAACTTAAGCATTATTGGTCTTCAGGAAATTAAGCAGATTAAGGAAACCTAAGGATCAGATCTAGATATTTCTAACATAAGGGTACCTGGAGATTACTAAACGCCACTGTAGTTAATACAATACAGTATGTGAGGGATTAAAAAAATCTTCTTAGATTGTATGCTACGGAGGTTTGCCCGCAAAAAGTTATTTTTGGCGTCCTAGGTTGACAATTTTTCAGTCGCCTTTCCTCAAATTTTTGCAAGGTGGGAACGTGAAACAATTTATTTACAAATGATAACAGCGAGATAAGTCAATGCGGTGACCTTACGAAAGTAAGACATACAAAACGATCGCTTAGAGCTCAGCTACGGCACATTTTATATTAGCTGTCTTTGTTTACTTTCCGTTCAAATGTATAGTCAATTATAGACTTAAGGAATAGAAAAAAATCAATACACTAATTATATCACAGTATAAGAATAAGTTAGAGGTAGAGTTCAACAACTTAAAAGAGCCATTAGGTATAGAAGAGAAATGTAAAGCCACGGAAGAAGCAATTTTGAAGGCGTTATTGAAAGATAACACCAGTCCAACCAGGACAAACTAGCTGTCAATGAATACGGAAAAACACTCCTATTAGGGCTCCAGACTGATCATTACAAAAGGTCGGAATCTGCTGAAAGTCGCAATAGGCAACAACTTGCCATACAAATATACTGTTTCAGATTTCCTCGACTTCTTCATAATTAAAAACATAACTCGACTTACAAGACAGTTAAATCAAGTCTTGAGACTATATCCCCATTATTATGGCTATTAACAATCAAGAAAAACTGAACTGTATGCAGCAAACCAATTACAAAAGCTTTGAAAGGTACATAGAACAAAATATAAATCTTTGGCCGCGAGTCAAACCACCTGGAGAGCTTGATTTGACACCTAATTAGTATTTTGCAAAAATTTGGGTAAAGTTCTCCGTAAAAAATGTCAATACCATATTTAAATACACTCTAACTTATTGGGCATGGTGGACAAGGTCCAAAAATTTGGAGAACAAAGTCTTTTAGCAAACTAGTCCGACGAGTACGTCAAAAAATTAACATTCTGGAAAGATATAAAAACCTGACATGTATGTCTTTTCACTAAACCAGATGTTGGAGAAACTAATGTTGACAAAAACTCCAATTGACATGCAATCAATACTACACAGTCACTAGTTCGATTTCTTCAGAAGCCATTCAACCTCTCACTAAATTGGCAGAATCGTCACCTAAATCACCAAGTTCTTGGTAAAAATAAATATGACACCGCAGTATCCCGAATATAACACAGACATTTGGAAAGATGGGGCATGTAAAGTTACTCTATAAATATAAATCAAATCAGAACTGGAGTACGGCAAAGCATGTTTTAACGCCGCTTTTTTCAATATCATACTAGATACAGTTCTCTAAAAGACATGAACATTGTATTCTCAGTAGTACACACTTTGACAAAGATAAAAAACCTACTGGATCAATAACCATAGGAACAAAGCAAAATCTATGACAATAAAAGCCACACATATGAACCCTTTCTCATTTGGCCAACGTACCATTGAAGATATTGGAGGATTTACTTACTTAAGTAGCTTTTGATACCTATCTGGACCTCAAGTAATAATAATATTACAAGTTACGCCAATAACCATAGAAAGATTGATGCTGAGTATCACAATTAGAAGCAGAAAACTTAACGAACATATTCGAAAAAGAACAAGAACAACACACGTATTTAAGATAATAAACATAATTAAAATAGAGCCAACCTGAACACTTAGTAAGATCTAAATGCAATCAGTAGAATAATAAAATACTACAATAGAGACCGTGATGGAGGAAAAGAAATAGAACAACCATCAGCAAGATAGTATGGTGTTATCAAAAGAGAATAATGGGTTCAAGAATACCAAAGAAGAATATTTCCAAGGCATATTGGGTCTTTACATTCGATCTATACATTAGAAAGCTGTAGAAACAATAATAATAATAAACAATGCAAAAATTTCTTAACTTGCTAGCAAGTGTTCAGAGATGGAAAAATTTAAGGATCTTTAGTACAGATTGAGTTATACTAATAAAATCAACTTCTTGTAAATAAATTATCTTTACATCATCAAACTACCCTAAACCAAGACCTAGGTAGATTTAATCCATCGTCCCTGTTAAAATTATTATCGTAGATGACGTTTGTGTTCCTTTATTCTATCACAGGAGGATTACACAAAGAAAATGACCGAACTGCTCGATACGAACACTTATACTATGCTCAAAGGTAATCCTGCGGGATTACCTGGGATCCTGTGCGCTGTGGCACGGATGCTACGTGACACAAGCAAACCAATAAAAAGTCCCTCTATGGATGATGCCATCAAGAACAGACTAATAATGATAGAGGCGCTGCTACCAAAAATATAAGAGCTTCCCAAAATATCCAAGGACGATGTACCACAGTGATGCATTTCTACTATCGTTTAACTGGCTTCTTCATTCTTTTGAAAAGAAGCTTTTCGATTTGCTCACGAAGCCACGCCTGCATCGGTTGCTAAACTTCGTCATCCGAGCTAAACTTGTGACAGTGCAGTATCTCCTTTAAGCACCGAAGATGTGGTAATCAAACAGCGTCAAATCAAAACATCCACCACTTTCTGGATGTGTCGGTCCGTGCGACGATGTCAGTAGTTGAGCAGGTCGACTTTCTTCGTTACATTTGCTCTTTCTTCCTTAAAACGTTTTATCCATTCCTATACTTGTTTTGCACGTGCGCCATATTATACCAAGATCTGGAGATGGATTCTACAGATTTAACCCTATCTACCCTCAGAAAATGCCCTACAGGGTACAAAATGAATTGGTTATACTTCTATCTTTGTAGTTCTCTACCATATGAGTAAGTGATGGAATGTTTCGCGCGGCTTGCTATCCGTCATACTTTGCGTCACCTTGTAGTGTGGTTTTTACCGCGCAATTTTAAAATTGCTCTTACTTTCTGATTTACCGTCGTATTTGTAACTAAAAGATTTTTATTATATTTATTTATACTTACATATAAACATTGTATATTGTTTAGTAGTCGTAGATGTACTCACAAATATATATTTTTTTAGTAATGACATATTGATTATCATTTTATGATAATGATACTATAACAGATCAAAAATGCATTTACAGAAGAGAACAAGTGCGTCTGCGCTTTTTATTTCGCCAATTGAAGTTGCGAAATGGTAATAAACCCAACGATCTGATTACAGCCGCACCACATCAGAGGGCCAGACAAATGGTAAACGAGTTCGCGTAAAGTTAAAGTTAACTAGTTAATTTAGCGACGTCAGAAGTTCGCTACATAACTCAATTTCGAGAAAGGTTGGCTTCGCAACAGATACCGGCCCGTACGACTCCCGAGCAGGCCTCTGCTCAAAGAGGCTGCTAATGTCGATGAGAATAAATTTTCGCGGGATAATGAAGACGTGGGGGTCGCTGTGTTGAGACGAAGCGCCGTTGCACTCTAGAAAACCGCGCGGGGGCGTAATTAGCCGGATTCGGCTTCATTTGCACCACTTAGTGTCATTAGTGAAACAAATTTTATGTGATCTGCAGATTCTGAGCTTTTGAATTCCCCCAACAGTTTTTTATTAATTTTTTAATAACGAATCTAGTCTTCAAAATAAACTAACATTTTGTTTGTGCCCTAAACAGACATATTTTTTCAAAGGTAAAAGGATAGTATTACAAAATGTCGTAATATTCAAGAAAACCATGGATCCAAAACACAAAATCGCTCTGTGATGTTCTATAATTACACAGAGAACAATGTGAAATCGGTTGGTTATCACCCACCATGCAGGACGGATCTATATCAAAATAACCGTTCTCCGTGGCAGATATGCCAGAGAATGCTATGGCTCTTTATGAAGAGTGGGTAGAAGCTGTAGAAAATAGTGCTCTTCCATACCGAGCAGTTGCGAGGTAAATAGTAGAGTTTCAGTGAGGAAGCAAAGCAACCAGAGATCGGCTTCTTCTGAACGTCCGTACATTTCAGATTTCCTTGCCCTTTCATTCGTATTTTTCAAATTTTTCGCCCGTTCTTGTATTCCTCTACTTCCCCTACTTTATTACACTTTACACTAGGTTTAGACGTCTATGGGAGCAATCCTTATGGATCCTGGAAAACTTCCTGATTCCGCCCTTTTTCTCTCTCAAATATCAAGGAGATTTTTTGAATGTAAGACAATGGCTTTTTCTATACAGCCTTCCAACTGAACGCCAACAGTCTCAACTAGTCGTGTTTTACATGCTTATAAGCTAGTAATTTATTTTAATTGAATGGTTTACAATTTCTTTCCAGAAGCCAATATATGCTGTTACCTTTTGGTTTTAATGTAGTTGGTTTTTTTAACAAAATCTTTCCACTTAGACTTAGCATCAAAATTTAAGCTTAGCTATTTAGCTATTTTTTGGTATGGGATTGTGTTATTATTTAAATTTACTAGAGAAAATTAATATGAATAGATTTTCCTTTGTTAGTCTCTATGCTCCAACGATGTATTTATTTTATTCATTGCATCTTGGAAGTTGGGTTTTTTTTTTATATTATTACTCACAGCTAGTACTGCGCTGTCACACGCAAATGTAACTAATTTGATGTTTTATTTTAGCAGGTATAGTGATAACCCAAAAAGGCTTTACTAGAAAAGTTAAATTTTGAATGTTTGCTCTGCTAGGTATGGCTCCAAGAGCTGCATATATTGGGTTGGTAAGTAAATTTCTAATTTCAATAATAGACCCTCGTTTCTAATTCTCAAAATCTTTGGCGATGTCTAAGGTCACCGAGCATATCTTTTTCCTCGAGAGATTGTTTGATCACATTATTATATAATTTTGTATACTTGATCTACTGTAGAGTATTTGTTAAGAAACTCAAATTTATATAAAGGAATAAACTGTCTTCCACCAATTATTTGTTAATTTTTTTTTTTAAAGTACCAAACATTAACATCTTTGATATTATAATAACAATGATATTAGCCTATATGAGCTTATATCGTTATAAAATTTTCTTGGTTTAGTATATAATGACTTTAGCTGTTTTCCACAGGACTAGAATATGTTATGGTCTCAATGCTACATTTATTATGTAAGGTTTACAATACCTTGATGGGCGTTTTAATAACTTCCCTTTAATCAGATCGATTTCTGGAGTCTGTTTTGTATTTATATTTTATTTCTCTGGATACTTTTCTTAAAATTAGCTAATGTTATATTATTTCTACCATTAGTTCCATTTGAGATTATATTTATACTTGTTCTGTATGCGGTTAGGACATATCTTCTGAATATGCAGTGAAGTCCTTTGCTTTTTCTTTATTTGTTTTTGTTAAAGGTCCATATTCTTCCATATTGCTAAAACACTTTTATTGATCTATTGATTCACTTGATGATCTTTCATAGTAAAGAGTCAATGTTTTAATCTTCCGTTATGTCTTTAAAATATGCACTGAGCGTTTTTCCTAATTTTTTGAATTTCTCTTTTGAGTTGTGATGTAAGAAAGTTAAATATATTTTTATTTTCTTGTTTTGGATATCTATCGCGTTTTTTAGCTTTCCTGTTTTCCTTTATTTCTTTAGGGTAGTTATTCCTGGTCACCTTTCTTCTTATTTGTAATATATTACTCCGTGCTGCATGCTAAATATCCGATATACTTAATATAAAAAGAAGAGATCAATCTATTGACTAAACTTACCATTTGTTGAATGTTTTGCACAGCTCTTAGTTCTGCCGTGTTTTAAATTGATCCAGATATTGGTTGAGGTCAGAAATGCCCTCTTTCAATCTCTTTCGTTTTTATTATTTTTATTATTTCGTATTTATTATGTAAGTCTTGAAGATCCCATTCAGAAGATTATTAGAGAAGATCTGCCAGTGAACACGCATCGCGGGTAGGCTTGGTTTCCGGTACTGAAGCGGAGGTCAGCAGTGAACCCAAATGACTCTTTTACAGGCAAGCAAGCCTCGACTACAAACATAGGCGTACCTGCTACTTGGGCTTCTTTAAACAAATGCCTGCGTTTTTTGTTTATCACACCATAGGTGCCACCTACAGAAACTTCGGGACACTGGATCTCGCATAGGTACACGGGTTTCATAATCCTTGGTACAACTGTGAAGAGGCAAGATTAGAGGTAACGACGCATGGTTCGAATTATTTGACCACCACCACAATAAATAGCGTCAGGATAAAGAGTGATGTCATAGATATTAAAACGCACACCTCACAAGTTTTCTCTTGTCAATGTACATTCTTGCGCAGCCCATTGAACACTAGCAACCACAGAAATCCTTAATTTTATTGAGGTATACATTAAGGCCATTAACATCTGGGCCAAAGTACCAAATCTTACAAGGCTCAGTCTCATTTTCATATTTCATATTTTAACTGCTCTTTAGTTCGGGTTGCTACATTTAACATAACCTTTTCGCTGAGCTCTAGTTCGGAGCCCCGCCCCCCAAATATGTGTCTTTTAAGTTAACGTCGGGTTAACTTTTCTGGTGGTTATGTTTTTCCTTAGTATCTGCGAAATAACTGAATGGTCAAACATAAGGTCCTTAAGGGGAAAGCAATGTGTTGGAAGAAGAAGGCTGCCCTGGTTGGGAAACCTACGGGAATGGTTCAACTGCAAATCCGGGTAATTATTCAAAGGAACCTCTAACAAAATTAAAGTTTCCATAATGATCTCCAATCTCCGATAGGAGAAGAACCTAAAGAAAAAGAACATGAAGAAGGTTTGCCAGTTTTCTTGAAATGAAGAAATCTGTGAGATCTAGGATTCTTCGTTATCTGTTAACCAGTACGTCGGTGTACCATTATAGTTAAGCCCCCCAATGCGTGTTTTTTTCATTGGGTCTCCTATGATAAATCTCTTACCTAAGATTTGAAAAAGTTTATATAATTTTTTCAGGTTATAATGTAATTAAATACTTTTGAGTTTTGATGCTTGTATTATCTCTAATTTGTATTTTTATTTCTCATGAGGGTTTGTGTTTCTGTAGATGTAAGGTATTATATATTTGATAGTCTCTCAGTTTGCTGTCTCTTTCAGTTGTGAAGTGTGACTCTCAAATTAGACATATATTGATATTTTGAATTTCAAATATTACTAGTAACCCTTGCTAATGTTACAGAAGTCTGTTAGCATTTCATTAGAGAACCCTAAGATCATCAGCCATTACTAATGTTGAGTTTTCTGCCCTAGTTAATCTTTTTAAGATCGTTAAACATTTCTTTTCTTTCCTATTCTTCCTTCCGTTTCATAATCTGCCGAATTATTACTGTTGATGTATCAGTGCCAAAGTCATTTTGTTGTTTCACTTTTTAATTGGGCATCAGATACATTCTTATCTGTCTGTCTCTTTTCTGTAGGTCTATTTTTAACACTTTCTGTGTTGAACTATTGTATTTCTGCGGTTTACTTATTTAGTCTTTTATTTTAAGTGTCAAAGGACTATTGCCGTGCTAATAATGCTCCGCGATGAATACACTTCGGTTTCGTTTTTTTTTTTGGGTTTTTATAGTATTTTGTATAGTGTTTTTTAGAAATTTAATGTATCTTGTCTTTCTATTGCAGTAGTTTTGAGTATGTTCACACTCTTGACATTTTTTGCAATGTGGAAATGGTTTTCATGCCTGTCTGTTCTTCCAATCAGCTTTTTGAAAATCTTGTTTCTCCATAGCAATTTTATATAGGTTACCCAAGAAAAAGTGGGACTACCTTTTTTCCTTTCTCCCTCGGAGACTACTATATCAACTTTTTTGTCCATCTGTGATCTGCTATTAGTCTCATATGTCTATACCGCTAGCATTATTTTTTAATGTTTTCGTGTTTGAACAATTTGACCACTTTTCTCCAAAATTCTTCGGTTCTAAGTCGGTCCATTTTGCAACTCGTAGACAGCTTTCCACCTAATTTTCTCTTTTTGAAGTGCTTACTGATATTCCATATTACTCCGTCTAATGCTTTTATTGCTTTTTTATGATTATTCTTTCGTCGATGTCTCTCTCATATGTACCTGCTAAACATAGAAGAAAAAACACAAATATTTGAATGTCGTGCAGGTTTTGATCTCTTATTTATATATATTTTCTGTTGCTTTGGTAATTAATTTTCAAACTCCACTTCTCAAATTATTTACTCAATTTTTTAGAATCCATTCTTCACCTTTATCAATACGATCTGACAATCCGCGAATAGAAAGAAGTTTAAAATAAATTATCTATTTTAATTCCCATTCTTGACCATTTTCTGTACTACACATCCGTTTGACATTGGCGTTGATTTTGTTGGCAACCTTGGGGATCCTTGAGTCCAATCCCTAACCCCCCTTTTTCTTCGGTGACTTAGCATAGTTATTGGTAGGACTGCAGTAGATCGCACCCGTATCACTTTATGAGGGGATCTGGATCTTCGGACGCTTGCGGCGGGCATCCTTGTCCAGCTGGTATTTGTAGAGACCACATATGATAAGGTTGTCGTGGCCTTCAATGCTAGAGAACAGATTTTGAGCACACTGGGAGATATATTCCGGAAAGGTTGGCATGTCAGCATCGCGGTGGAAAATCGTGTTCCTGATATACCAGAGAGCGCCAAATATGGATCTGAGGGCCCGGTTCTGTATGACCTGGAGGTTATTAATATGCGTCTTTGCACAGTACTCCCCAAACGGGGCAGGCGCATATCACATTTAGATCATTAATTTATTTCGAAAAGGTAGCCGACTTATAGAATAGAGGAAGGAGCCAAGGGCCTGTCCAGGGTATTTCTCAGTCGAAGATTTTAAGTCTTGCCAGGTTTGGTCGCCAACTAAGTTTTATATTTATGAAGAATAGGTTGACAGAGCTCTTCTTATGATTAATTCCTATTCTTCACATACTGCAGCATTCTTTCATTCTTCAGGGAGTCCAGCTCCTCCTGGACTCTCTGAATCGCCATAGTGGGTTGTTGTGAGCTTGATGGCACCGCTATATCGTTTGCATGCGAGACCATAGCGTGAATGGCGCCGTAGATATATCCCAAACGTACAGATTGAACAGCTCTGATGACTTCACACCGCTGAGTTTGACCCAGTATCTTTGACTGGAATAAAAGTACCGGATCAGCTGGAGGATCGACAACGGTATGAACGCTGAGGCCATCTTATGGAAAGCCTTGGCTAGATCTAGGAACATATAGTGCGTAATCAATAAGTAATAGTATTAGATCGCATCCCTGTTTGAGACATTTTGTTATTTTTATAATCGGAGTTATTTTTGTTGTCTGTTCTTATGTCCTTTTGTCTTATAATACATCTTTTGTGGCATCTTTATCTACTATTCTGGTATATTCTTTTTTCTCGCAGTTTTCCGTAATTTACATCTGGATATACCATCATAAGTCTCTCAAAAAAAATATCCTTCTTCTCGTTTGCATAATTATTATTTATTCTATATATTCCTGTTGTATATAATTATACTGTTCAAATACGATTATATAATTTATCCGTGTACTTCCTATTGGTCTAGATACTTCACTTTTAGTATGTTGGTACTTATCTACTTCATTTCAAACATGGTAATAGTTGTCAATTTTTTTCCTTTTTTTTGGCCTTGTTCAGGGTTACTATATCTAACTTTAATTATAGGATCTCCCCCATAATTCCCTTCTGTTGGGTGTGTATACCATAAATATTTTAAGTTTCTGTAGTTTCTCTGTTTTTAATTTTGGATTGTCTTTTGTTCTCCTTCAGATTTCTTGGGGTTAACTGCCATGATAATACAAGATTCCCAAACATATTGGAAGCAATTAGTTGGGTTTTTACATCTGTTGAGTAGAGGGCTCAACACCACAACCCCCTTTCTTATTTTGGTTTTGGGACCCACAAGGAAACCTACGAAGTTGGATCTTCAAGAGAAGAAATTGAAAGTGATATTTAAAGTCGCATTGGAAAGAAAGAAATGGAGGGTAATTTCATGATTCCTCCCAACATAAAGTTCAAAGTGATTTTAGCTATATACCGATAAGTGCTCTCGTTATAACTGACCCCACTAGGCTTGATTATGCCAAGTATCTATCAATTATTGTGGCCACATTAACAATGTTTATTTGAAATCAACTGGAGAGGGCAAATTCAATTAAAGTCACAGACGCAAATGCAACACCTGCGGGCGATCCTGCAGCTCGATTTCCTCATTGTTCGGGGTCAGATTGCATTACCGATCTTTTCGCGGATGGATTAAAAGGGAACGAGACGCAGTAAGAAGCCCCTGCAGAGCCGAACTAACCAGGAAGTAGATCATGTATTTCGCGTCGCCATTTTTGTATTGATGAGAAATTTAATTTCCGCCTTAGCCGCCCCCGGGAGCGTTCGTAATTCGCAGGCCGTAAACTACTTACGTTGCTGCGCCTTGCCTCGCAAACAAGCAATTACGCAAAATCTCGCCGAATAATGGGAAGCCAGTTTAGTGATAATTAGCCAAATCCTGCTGACGGCCGGGCGGCAGATTATTAAAGAAAGATGGATGTTGCAGCCGCAGAAACGCAATTTTATCTGAATTGCGCATCCAGGTCTTATATATGCATTAACTCAATTATCTATAATAACCGGGATTCTCTAAGGTAAAAATCATAAAGCTGACGTTAATCTTTATAGGTGTCACATTTTATTTTGGCGCTGAAAGCTGAACAGATTAGCCGTAAGTGGATGTAAAGGTCAATGAAAAACTGAGAGGTTAAACTTAAAACAGGGGTGAGAGTTAACGATTTTTAATAATTTAAAATGCAATCGGCTCGGTTGCTTTTTTGGTGATAAAAATTGTAAGGGTTAATGCCGTGTCTAGACAAGCTGCTACTACAGTGACTCAAGAAGCGTAATGTCTTTTTTTTTAAAGGGCAAAAAACTAAAATGTAAAAACAGAAGTAAATCTGAAAAAGAAATCTAAGTAATCATTATAAACAACAAAAGATGGAGAGTAAAAGGAATTCACCAATAGCCGTCCAAGTGAAATGGGACAACCTGTGTTATAAGAAATACCATAAACGTAAATAAAATTTAAAATAGTATTGGGGTGCTATCTTCCGAAAAACAATGAGGATAAGTTTCACGGAGACGCTTACTCTTCGTTTTACTACTTTTTACGTTTCCTTTTAGCCATTTGGGAATACTTGGATGACTAATGGCAATTCGTCCTTTGACTTGAACTTCTACCGTTGAAGTCGCGTGAAAGGTTTTCGATGACAAAATAAAATTTATCATTCAACCATTAACTACTTTAACTTTTAGATTAGTTGGAGCAAATGAAACCGCTAACCAAAGAGGTGCATAGTAAGTTCCGCATACGCTAGTTATTCCTTTCTGGTATTTTGTGATTTCTAATTTTTATATTGCAATGGGGTACCGTTTGAACTTCCGAGAAGTTACATCGTGATATGAGATATCAGCAATAAGCATCCTAAAGCCATTTTGTTTCGATCAAACTGTCACAGGTGATGTTACCTAAACATGCTGCAGGAATACATTGATCCACGCGTTAAAGAGATGAGTGTTGATGAAGAGATGTACTTTAACTAAGATGGAGTACTTCCCCAGTACCATTGTAATGTAAGACCAAATGGTACCACTACTCCGAAAACGCTAAAGTATTTTAATTTGATATTTTGTAATAAGTAACACTGAGCATATCTCGACCAAATTCGTTTATGACTTTTATGAGTTACTATAATATTCCACATATTGGAAAACCTACTACAACAAAACTCCAAATACTTCTTGTTGTTGATGTTGGTGAAGAAAAAAGTACTGAAACGAAGATAAGGCGACGTCTTTTCATTAAAGTTACCCCATGTAACTATTTTTGCCTTTTGTTTTGCTTCTGGAAGTCTCTCTTCCACATCTTTATCAGCTTGATTATCTGACCTACAGTTGTTACAATCTTCTTTAAATTTTAAGAACAACTTTCTTACAAGAAATGTTTCCACTAAAGTATTGTAATCTTTTTA
This sequence comes from Sinelater perroti, assembly GCA_036346155.1. Classification (NCBI taxonomy): domain Eukaryota; kingdom Metazoa; phylum Arthropoda; class Insecta; order Coleoptera; family Elateridae; genus Sinelater; species Sinelater perroti. Next base: position 4,357,605 of record JARFIY010000111.1, on the reverse strand, counting down.
AACCTATTTTCCTGAATTTTTTACTGCTAAAAAATTGACTGAGACATGTAATTGAATTAAGTAATTCGTTGGAAGACCACTTCACACTTAGCAGTAGTCGTAAATCTCACACATTTTGATTTTAGGTCCAGTTCTGCTGCATACCAAGCCGCTTCTTGTCAAACTAAATTCTGACAATAGTTCCAATGCTTTATTCTAGCCTCCTTATTTGCCTCGACAAGCCCTAACGTTGGGTTCTACTTTAATATTCACTTTAAGGCAATCGAACTACATTACAAATTTTGAAGCAGAGTAAGTAATTGTCATTCTCACCAATTCGTTCTATTTTTCTAGAATTGTTGTCTCTTTCTTCAATGTCTGAGAGATATTATAACAACAATAAAATTTTGACCTTCCCGAGACTCGTCTATGAACCCAAATGGATGAAAATAATAGAAAAAGTAGACTAGAGCTATGAAATACCTCCCAGCTGAGTTGTAGACACTTTTTCACCCTTTAAAAGCGAAAAACTATCCCTGTAGATAGATTTTCCTTGTGCAATTTTTACAAAAAGCTACGCGTCGTTTTCCAGGATTAAACATTCTATTCTCTATATGTTTACAGGAATTATTACTGTTGGCTAAAAGTTAGCTGAATCGTGGTCGGTGCCCTTCTTCAAAATATTCAGTGTGTTGTAGTCTTCTATAAATTTCCGCGGATTCTATGCCATCCTTTATAAAACACCTCTTTGCAAGATTCTGTTCCATTCATGTATTCTGTTTACTATTTTGGTTGAGTAACAGCATTTAACTTGCAGGTAGCCCCATCGTTTCAGATTATTTTGGATCAAAATGTTGCATTTTTCGTTTGCTTAGGCAATATTTAAGGGATTGTTTTTGTCATTTAAAGAATGAATACAATTTTGGGACACCCTGTATACCACAAAATAAACAAATAAATAATTATATTAATTTTGTTCAAATAATAAATAAAATAGTGGTACTGTCTGCGAACTGAGAGGTTAAAGCTTGTATATGTTTGTCTCGCTGCCCGATTGTTACCTCTTACTGGAATTAAACGCAAGCTCTCAATTATTTTTAGTGACTGCGTAAGCCACTATACAAGCATCTGGTTCTGAACTACGGACTGACAAATGTTTAAATAGCAGATAATCGCCGTAACGCTGCTACATTTGTTTACATTAAAACCAAACAAATAAAAGTACCAAAGCCAAGTCTATCGATTTCGAGTTATTTACGGCCCCTGCTTCCGAAAAGAAAGAATAAAAATCGTACGTTCTGTTAGTTATCCAAAGCGTAAGCCTTCTGTTTATTCGAGCAAAATGTCACATTACTGTTAGTCCGCCAACCTCGTGTTCGTTAGGTAATGATTGCTTCTAATTTTGATCTTCGTGGTTGGCGTGACATCGATACTTGGGGCGAGGTGTTACTTACAAACGTATAAAGGAGGCAATGGGCCCGGAGACAGGTATATTAAATTACGTCGAAAATAAGATTGTTGAATCAGACAGCTTGTAAGGTACGAAACAAATACATTAAAAGAGACAGACATCGTGCTAGTTATTGGATTTTTTTATAAGAATTATGGGCATGAAGTTTTCCTTATTGATTGATTCCCACGTGATTGCAGTAGTTAGGCAACTAAATTCGCTTTCATCAAATTTTGTTTTTCTAGAATTACGCGCGTAGCGCACCTCCAAAATGTAATGGAAAGACAGCAGTAAACGTGGGGGACAATCGATAATAAAGTCTGCGCCATAAATTTTAAATTTAAATTTAATTTTGACTTTTTACGCATTAACTGGTATATTTTGCTTAATTGATAGTTTGTTTTCTTTTGTTCCACTTCTGGTAAGATTTTGCTCTCACTACAATGAGATTTCCTTATAGAAACTACGATTCTATAGCATCTGCAAATGTAAATGTCCTCTATATAACAAAGTACTAGTCCCAGGATTGTCTTGGGGTTCTAATTTCACATCAATAATTTGACTTGAAATATTCAATCGGTCAAGCGAGACTTTAGCAGTATAACGTATTAAAGAGGCAGTACCTGTTCGATTTTGTACTACAGCCCTTTGAATCATTCCTTAAAAACCTATTTGCTTACTTGTAGGTCTGGTTAGACGTGGCTGTAACTCTTTTTTTTTAAACCAAATTAATGAGGAATGATTTGTTGTCTTTTGTCATGATTTGTCTTAGTCCTTTCAGCAGTAACCTTTCAAAAATGTTTGCTAAAAGTGGAAGTTTTCCCAGTCAAAAGGTTTTTATATAATTTTGTGCAAAATTTGTTACAATAAAAAGCCGAAATTGGTGGTAACATCTGAGGAGGAGGTTTCAAAAATTGGTAAAGTCGATTAATACTGCCTGGTATGTCTTCAGAAGTTGTGTTGTAAACACTTTGGATAGACGTTCGGCAATTACTTGGGCTTTTACAACAATAGTTCTAATCTAGGACCTACCACAGTCAGAATTGCCTTTCTAAATTGTGGTTTATGTTTTAATTTTTAACCTAAGCCTAATCGACTATTTATGAGTAATATTCCGGGTTGTAGGATGACGAAAATCAAGCTGTTTTTATAAACAGGTGTGTATTATACAGGACCCCTTCTAAAAAGTCTTGGTAGACATAATCTTATTATTAGCATGACCTATATTTGTTTGGCTACAAAAGGCATGCATATTAAATTGGTTTTGAGTTTGTCTAGCCCTGCTTTTATCTGCCGGGTTCTAAAAAACTTGCGGGGCAAATTTTATTGGAAAAGTAGGAATTGGAAGAATAGACTATCTAAATTCAAAATTGATTGGAGATTTATGCCGCCCAAAGGACCTAATTTTAGAAGTTTCATTTGTATAAGACCTTTTAACTTATAAGAAAATAAACAACCTTTTGGTTTAGATTGAGACTTACTACTCGACTTTGTAAGCCTCACTTAGAAACTCTTATTAGTTCTTGTTGTAGAGCAAACATATCTTTTTCAATTTTCACAAATAATATAACATTTTTCTTGAAACTACTTAACGCCCTAAATGGGAAGCAAAAGCTCAGCTTCGGAGCAGCTCACAACTCAAACCATAAACCGATGCGAGTGGTAACATCAGCAGGGGTATAGAAATCTGAAATTATTTACATAAACCACGTGGATGAAGCCACTATAAAGGTCTTCCACTTGTCAAGGTACTGCGCACGCTTATGAAACGCAAGGGAATCTCGTTCATTCGCAACTAAACTTAAAAAATCGGGCGCACCCGTTATATAATTGACTTTCACATTGGTGGGGGATTTCTGACATGGAGACTTTCTTTCTACCCTCCCATTTGTTGGATTCAGATAAAACAGGACAAAAATAAACAAATCAGTAAAGGTTACAGGTACAACTCAGAAACGAAACATTTCTCTTCTTGATGGAAAATATTGTTTCTCTAAAGCTGACATAGCGTTAGAGAACGGGATCATATGCCAAACCTAAAACTATAAAGCCAAACGCAGGAACTGAAAAGTCAGAAAGTTTTAAAATGGAGCTGCAAACGCCTCTCCCTCTCAAAGAAGGGAACCTAAAAGATCGAGAAGATAAAGATTGGTGCACATACCAGAGATAACTCTTATTGAAAAATGTAGTAAGAGGAAAAGAGCAAAGAGAAAGAAGCAGTAGCAGGTTAAGAAACCTAGGGGTCAAAGACGGATTGGGTCTTATAGTAAACCTTCAAACGCTAGCTAGACAGTCTTAGATCAAGGAAAAGCGGACTTGATTTAAAACAAACTAACGTAAGCGTTGGGTAAAACTCTTTAGGGTTTGAAAACTCTTCTCGGTTTAAAAATATAAACTACACGGAGGTACATTTATGGATTAGGCGATGGATAACCTAAAAGATTCTTTCAGTTATGCTTCTTTCAAAAATATGTTCAGTTTTAAAAGCTGGCATGGTCTTTAATCACTTATCAAAGATATGGGAACTAACTCCAATCCCTTGGCTGTAAGAAGGTTGAAAATGGAGGATATTTGCTGCATGTTAACAATAACGAAAATATTGAACAAAATTCCGATAGTCTGGGTAGCAGTAAGATGTACTGGCGAGCTGTTGTTGAAGAGACTGATGATGGATTTTCACCTCTAAGTTGCGCGAATGATTTAGTTAGAATTGTAGAAGGAAAGTGTATTAACACGGTTAGGAAACGTATGCAGAGGGTACTGAATAAAATAAATAAATATATAGGTGGACTGAAAGAAAGCGCCTTATGGTTAGCTCCCAGAAAACTTCTATAGTACCGTTTGTGCAAGAAAAGGATAAGAGAGATTTGGGACCTTTCTACCTTAGCGAAAAATGTATCTGTAACGCGACCGCGTAGTGCAAGTGGTAGTTTCGTCTCCCCATCGGTGACAGAACTGAACGGTACTCAAATTTGTCCTGACTGGTAGCTCTTCTTTATAGAAACACGATCAAAGCGGCTTAATTCCGACCTATAGTTGGAGCTGCTCTTGCGTGGCAGTCCTTATCCATAAAAGGGATAGAGATGCCAGTCCAAAAAGTTCTGGGGCAGTGCTTGTCTCAAGCCTGACAGCAGATTTTCTTCGCAGAGACACTGGTCAATGTTTGATCCCCACACAGTAGGGGCTGTCCTTGCATGGCAATTCTATCTGAAATTGTGAGTGCTGTCTTTAAGTACTTTTATGCCTCACAGTTTGAGCCTGTCAGCAACTTTCCTTCGCGGAGACACACTGACCAGCATAGTGGGAGCTGCACTTGAGTAGGAATCCTACTCTGAAGTCTAAAGTGCGTTGATATTATTGTATTTGTACCATTGGTCGTGCCGTCACACGTACCAATAGAAGAAAATATAAATAACGCTTTCCATACATTTCTTTTACCCTTCGCCTTTCTTCCCCCTGGAGAAATTCATTACACAACACCGTCCGTACCATATCTCTCTACATATTTCATTTATCAGGTGAAGTAAAGTATTTAGACATTACCTTAAGTTACAAATTTACTTGAAACCGACACACAAACGAAATCATAAAATCTGAAGTTATTCTAGCAGTAGTTAGAGGAAACTTGTTTGCAAATTATGAGATTTAAGATAAAAAATGGCACACTAGATCTGCACTAAGGTGATCAGAGCAGCGCTAACATACACGCTTGTTGTGGTGATTTGAAATTAAGAAGACTAAACTAAACTAAAACTAAGTAATATTTCAATAATAAAGACTTCTAGATCTTCCCTTTTACATGTTGTTATTAAAAAAACAATTGGGGACTGTAGAAACTAAAAAATATTTCTGTACAAAGTATAGCATAAAAAGTCCTATTCTAGAAATAATGATAAATCAGATACTACAAAATGCATTATTAATACTTTCTTTGATCAAAAAGAGTGGAAAGAATCCAGACCTGAGTTGCTCCCTACCAGTTTGATGTAATATATAGACGGCCCAGTATCTCAGATATATGTTAAGTGAGGACTTTATAACAAAACACCAAAGAGCTCGTCTTCCCTTTGGGGAAATAACCCTCCATATTTTAACAGAAATATATGCTGCACTACAGTGTGTGCGAAAGAAAAGCAGTAAGGCATCCAGAAGTAAACACATCTATATTTAACTTGACAACTTTAGGAATATTGTGAAGGACTCAATGACTTGACAAAGCAGAATAAAATAAAACTGCTTTAAGTTCCGCGTCATCATTGAATGGAAAGCAACAAAAACAGCTGACAAACTGGCAAATCACGGATCAACTAATGATTAATATGCACCAAAATCAACTCTGAGTGTTTCAAGAAGCACAATTCGTCAATGCATTGGTTGGATTAGAGTACAACACAAAGTTTACTCTATCAGTAGACCAGGAAACGGACTCAGCAAAAAACTACAACCCAACTACTACTTTTAAGTAGAATGTATTTTGAAACTACCATAGGTCGGCTATTAAAAAATAATAAATAAAAAAAATTGTAGTAAAAAACTAGATGCAGCTGTGATGTGTTGTCTAAGAAATATATTGAATCGAAAAGCTTTTTTACAGCCAATAAGAGATCTATGTCTTTTAGAACAAGGAACAGAGATCACACAGTTGGTGTGAATAATTATTAGGGCAGCACAATAAGCTTTTAAGGGGCTTCAGGGGCAAATAGATAGAACCTAAAAGAAAAAAAAGTCGCAGTTGTTTTTACTGTAAATTTTGATCAAATTAATGAACTCAGAATATATGAAATGACTAAATAGTGCGTAGATCACAATGAAAAAACGGACTGTTGCCGAAACACTTGTTAGAATTTGACTGTTGACAAATTATATGTGATCTATACCATACCCAACGCTCGTAAGCACAATTTTACAGGCTCTATGATACATCCGCATACCTCACGAGCACTGACGGGTTAGTCAGTCAATTCTTTAACATCGATAAGTGCCGCTATTCTGACGACTGAGCTAAATGTAGCGCACTCTTCCCCATTATCTACCAAAGGAAGCCATTAGTAGCCCCATTGTAATGCAGCTGCCTGAAAGTTCTGTCCTTAAGCATGCACAATGCAAACGAATGCTCCCGCCTCTTAAATCCCCACGTCAGTTCACCTAGCCGTCCCAATTTAAGAGCATTAGCAAAGAATCTTGCACCGAGGAGCACCAACACGCAACTGTCGCACAAATCAGACGTCCGAACCGCCTCGTTTGACGTTCCTGGGCACAATTTTGAAACAAGAGCTTTCGTTAGCCCGAGCCGAGCGCAAATTGGCTGGAATTTAATGAAGCGGGGCGCATCCCTCTCGGATCTTCGCAGCAGTCCCAACTCCGAATAGGTTATCGAAAATTCAATTAGGTCGAGCTCGAAGAGACAAATACCTTCAGATTATTTTGACAGGTTCTAATCCAAGGTAATTACAGCCATCGGGGCACGCGGGACTCGAGCCGAACTTTAATAGCTAATTGTTTGAAAAATATCGCCTGTCTATTCGGTTTGTGGAAACTTTAAGGGTGGGATCCTGAGATTGGCGCCCACCACATGTAAATTTATGTAATTGCAAGTCTAAAGTAAAATTGTTGCCATCACAAGTCAGTTGCGTCGGATTAATAATGAGACTTCTTTGTTTAGGAAGCGGAGTTTTGACTTTTTTTATTTATTAACTAATGGTTTATTTAGAACTTTGTTATTTATGGGTGCTGGGTGAGGTATTCGTAATTTAGGAAATTATTAGGATATAATGCCTTTAACTTGTAGATTTTTTAATATTTGTAATATGGCCTTATGTAGACTACCTTTTTTGGCTACAGTTACCTCAGACGTTTCGAAATCAAACTTTATCTCCTCCTTATTATCAACAATACTTACCGCAAACTCCAACTTTAAACAATCCTAATTTCAATAAAAGCTATGCAGTAGCCTATTCCCAACCTGTACAAACTAGTCCTAATAATAACACTGATAACGACGGTAAAAATATGATCAAATCAGGAAACAAACTCAAATCAAGAAACTGACCCCAAGCACCCATAGCATAAATGTTGTCAAAAAAGAAAAAGAACACTTAAACTATGCACTACTAAAACGGATTGGGAACACTTTTATCACTACATCAATGACAACATTAATCTAAAGCACAAATTGCACACATTTCACGAAATAGACTATGCAGTAGAGTACATCACTATCCTTAATCAGGAAATAGCTTGGAAGGCTACATTTAATCACTACATTTTTAATCTATCTCTGAAAAAACACACAATATGGAAGGCTACCAAAAAGTTTAAAAGGTCCATTACTCCAATATCACTTTTGAGAAAACCAGATGGGCACGCTCTAATGAAGAAAACCAAATATTTTCGGAAAACATCTTGCAAGTGTTTTCATCTCATTATCATCCAATAATCTCTTTTGACACAGAAGTAGAAGACTTTCTCAACTCCTCTAAGACCTATATCAACAGTCGAGGTACATAACCAAATTAAATTAACAAACTCCTTCATAGCCCTTGGCTACGACCTTATCATAGGAAATATTCTAAAGCACCCTCCCACAAAAGCATTAGTGTTCATCGCTACAATTTATAATCGTATACTTACCTCCTCCCACTTTCCCACTCAATGGAAGTTGGCGCTAATCACAATTATTCTTAAACCAGAAAAACCACCACAAAATCACACATCTTACCAACCTACAACCCTATTGCTTCTCCTCTACAACATATTCAAATGATTGTTATTACGCCGTATAATAGAAACGACGCCTTTAAAAGAAGTAATTCCCACACACCAGTTTGGCTTCCGTGAAGGCCATTTGACTATCCAGAAATGCCACAGACTCGTCAACCACATTAAGGATTGCCTAGAAGAGGAAAAATGCTACGCCTCAGTTTTCTTGGACATACAACATCGATAAGATGTGGCACCTAGATCTTCTCTATAAAATAAAAAAAAAGCTTTCCCATATTTTAGTCAAATCCTACCTTACCCAATGCCACTTTCAAGCTCTACTCCAGAGAAAACTATCACCTTATCAACTCTGGTGTCTAGCAAGGAAACGTACTTGGTCCTATCCTCTACCTCCTCTATACTGCAGGCATCTTAACCACCGACAGTACATTAATCGCAACTTTCGCCGATGATATGGCAATTTTATTATCTGACACCAATACAAATCATGCCTCCGAAAAGTTCCAGTCCCATCTAAATCTCCTACAAATTTGACTCAATAAATGGCGAGTTAGGGTTAACAACACTAAATCATCTCAAACTAGTTTTATCACCAAGCACTCTATCTGTCTACAAGTTACCACCCTATCCCAATAAAACTGAGGTAAATGCTTAGGGCTCCTTTTAGATCAATAACTTACCTGGAGAGTTCACATTAAAACCAAAAAACAACACTAAACCTCAAGATAGAAAACATGTATTAACTTATAGGATGTCGATCTCAATTGAATCCATTCTAGGATTCAGTCTTCCGGCCAAAGTCGGTGTAGTCGTCTTCCTTTCGATTGATGCGTTCCTTACTTTTGGTAGCAGAGGTCCTGATGACTTTAGCGATAAAGAAAATTTCGAGGTTAATATGGAAGGTTTGATCATTCACGTACAAGAAAGCGTTGACAATATAGTAATTTGAAGGGTTTTCGATTAGTAAGATTTTAGGTTTTTATGTTCTATGGCTTGCTGCTTTCCCAGATTTCTATCCCAAAGAACCAAATGGGTATCAGTATAGTCTTGTAGAGTAAAAGCTTGTTTTCAAGAGTCCTATAACTCAATACATGTTTAAATGTCGTTTTTTGGCTTTAATATAAGTTCTCCAGGTAACTCGTTGATCTAAGTAGAGCCCTAAGTACTTAACTTCAGTTTTGATTGGGATAGGTTGGTTATAGATGGTAACTTAAGGATAGGTAAAGTGCTTTGTGGTGAAAATAATTTGAGTTGATTTAGTGTTGTTCACTTTAACTCGCCATTTATCGACCCAGATTTGTAGGAGATTTAGATGGAACTGGAGCTTTTCGGAGGCGTAATTTGCATTAGTGTCAGATAATAAAATTGTCGTATCATCATTAATGTACTATCGGTGGTTGAGATGTCTGCAATGTAGAGGATGTAGAGAAAAGAACCAAGTACGCTTCCTTGCGAGACACCAGAGTTGATAAGGTGACAGTTCGATAGCTGGAGTAGGACTTGAAAATGTTGAGTAAGATAGGATTGAAGGAGGAAAAATAGTGGATAAAAAAGTTTGTTTTTTTTATTTTATAGAGAAGGCCGGGGTTCCACGCCTTATCGGAGACTTGTTGTATGTCCAAAAAAACGCGCAAAATTGTTTCCCTTTCAGGCAGTCCTTGATGTGGTTGTCGAGTCTGTGGCTTTGCTGGATAGTTGAATGGCCTTCATAGAAGCCAAACTGGTGTGTGGAAATTACTTCTTCTAAAGGCGTTGTTTTTATTATACGGCGTAATAATAAGCCTTAATTCTTATTCAGTTTTTTGTTTTTCTATTTTCCATCAGCAATGTTATCAAAAAACTTTTTCCTATGATTATACTTTTAATAAGAGATAGAAGATGTCCCCACCAAATTTGTTTAATGATTTTTGCTGCCATTTATAAATAATATGTTATTCTTGTATAGAACATCTGTGCTCCAATAATTTTCTATTGTTGTGTACAACACCACTCCCACATACATGGCAATGCCCGAAAATTTGCAAATTTCTTCAGTATTTTTGTACTGCTAATCGCGTACTTCTCCCCAAACATATCTACAAAAAAGCATTCGGGGCAATATTTCTCTAGCTTTCCCGTTGATAAATACGAACAAAGCATAATCGCGTTCCAATAAAGTGCCGCGCTGCTAAAAAACCAACTTTCTGTCGCATAAAAGCTTTTCTCAATCACAAAATAAAAAGTTCCACAAAGTCGCGAAACCGCCGCCAAATTACGTGATTGTGTGTCGCTAGATTGTTAAGTTTGGAGAATTTCGAGACGCTTAGATTGGAAAAATAATATTTTAAAGCTTCGCGGCGCGAAGTGCCTAAGAAAGCTCTCAGCTGTTATTTGCGTGAGTTGTGTTGGAACACGCAATTTAGGAGCAGACACTCTGGCAGGTTTTTGTATTAATCTCTTACGCGATTAATTCAGATTTCACTTAATTTCTTTAATAATAAGTAAACAAGTGAATTTGAAAGAATAACGTTTGTATTTGAATTACGGGGATTGGGGCATAGGTCATGGCAACTGTTCTTTTTTCAAAGGTAAGGGATGGTATTACAAAAGTCGTATGTCTCAAGAAAACCGTGCATTTACAGTGTGTATCCACAACACAAGATGGCTCTGTGATGTTCTATAACTGCACACAGGGCAATGTTAAATCAATTGTCAGGCAAGAGCCGTGCGAGAATATGAGCACAGGAGAGAGAGAGAGAGAGAGAGAGAGAGATTCTTAAAATTTGTAAAAAAGTACTATAATAAAATTTCAAAAATTTAAAAAATAATTACTTACGTATTGACCTTTATGATAGCGTGAAAGCCTCAACCTGTAAAGAACAATAAAGTTTAAACCAACATTGCTAATAAGTTTAATTTTAAATATCAACAAATTACTAGTCTTAAAATCAAAGACTTCTAAGATTTCAACTAATCTAATCAGATTTTTCTGTTTTTCCGTGTTGTAGCACGCAGGAGCTATTCGCAACTACAATACTACCAGCAAAAACCCGAGAACAATATTGTCAAGCTCTTTGTCGTCGCATTAAGGGGCTACATGAATAATAGAAGCCATATAAAGTACTGTAGAGCTGGTCAGCTTTATAATTGCAAAGCAGCAGGCTACTGCCTAAAATAGATGTGGGGCAAATTAAGGAAATGAAAGCAGTAGACCATGTCCTGATGTATACATCTTTTATCTTTGAGTTGTCCCTTTGGGATTATTACTTCTTCTGTTGTTGATTAATTAAATTTTGAAGCTGGAGAAAACGTGGAGCGAGTGCACTGACATTTATGGAAATTATATTTATAAAGCTTTGTTTTGTAAAATTTTATTTTCTTACTTTGGTGAATATACGTGGTCCGTCCCAAAATACGGTGCTATATAATACAAAAATTAAAATTAAAACCACAATTTGGTAAAAATAATTTAAGATCTTCTTTAGAAAAAGTGCCTTTGGATCTCACACACTTCTTCCATCGTTGTTTATACTGTTTAGAGCATTCTGAAAATTTCTAAAATCGTCGTACTGGCCAAAAATATGGAATCTCTTGTTTTTCAGAGATGATTTAAGTTTTGAGAATATCTAGATTATAGGGCAACTGATCTTTTAAAAACATTATGCCCAAAATGTGATAAATAGGCAACTAGTATGGTCCTACCTTTGCAACAACATTTATATTTATGCAACTTTTTCAGACCAAGAATCTTTTATTAGAACAACTAAATCTTCGTTTCCAGATTGTAATCATAGACCCATGTTTTACCAATTAGCACCTTTTTAAAAAAATTGATTTATTGGTAGTAATCTGAAAGAAGTAATTGGCAACTGCACCCCAATGTTCCTTCTGCTATGGTAAAAGTAGTCGCAATACAAATTTCACCAAAATACCTATTACACCAAAATCTTCTGCTAAAATTTCACACACTTTAGTTCTTGTGTACGCATGCGCGTTACAGTCTAATCTCATCGGCTACCAGGTTAAATCATCGTCATAAAAAATGTTTTTATTATAGTAATATTGCCTGGATACTTTCAGGATAAACCTGGTACTATTAAACGCTCTACGCAAATAACAAAAATGGATTTTGCGTAATTATGGTCGTATTCAGATATTTGCCGTGCTTACTTCCAGAATTACTATAATAGCAATATTTTATCAAAAGCAACGAAACAATAGTATACTCCATAACCATAGGGCTGTAAATAATAAAAATTTATTTAGCAGTAAGAGAGAGAAAGCAGACTATATGAAATTATAGAAAATCCTGCAATCAATCTACAAAAAAATTAAAGTTTAAATTAACAGCTTTCATATTATCATTAAGTACATGGAGCGGGGTATGGTCGACTAGCCACAAACGAGTGCTCTACTGTCCGGGAACTCAGCGCGCGGGCGAGTTTGAGTCTCGTTGCAAACTCATGAACGAATGTGATATCCTAGTATTTAGTTAAATGTATGTTAGTAGGCAATATAAGCCCCTAAAGACGAGAGTGTTGGCAATTGTGCTCTAGAAAGAAAGGACGCAGTGAAAGCTTGGCTAACAAAAAATATAGTCCGATTTCGTGGATATTTAGGTCACTCAATCTTAATCTATGTGCAAGAAACTAACAACTCCAATAACGCTTAAAAAAGTCTATTTAAAAGTTAAGATCTAGTTTGGTGCAATTTTTTTATTTACATTAAATAGAAAAAAAGCCATTTTAAACTATAATAGTCGCCCCTCAAGGAGATCTGCTTAGTTTTACGACATTTCTGGTTAACTTTACAAGTAAGGGTACAGTAAATTCTAGATCAAGTGCAGAGGTATTGAAAAGTACAAGAAATGGTAAAAAAATTACGTTGCTTGGTGATTTAAGTAACCTGGGGATTATATCGGCTGATAAAAGCAGTTAATGATTAGTATTAGTATGTTAATTAAAGGCTAACCTACTATAAAAATAAATAGTGAATATGTTTGTGGCAACTGGAGGCAGGGGTAGGCTTTGTTACTAAAAAATCTCAATACCATGCAGATACAATTCAAATCCCACGAGCTAAAAATAGCGGAGCTAGAAAATGAGTTAGAATAAAAATATTCAGAAACAAAAAGAAAAATGTGTGGTAAACAAAGATAAAAATATTCTGGAACTTTAAATAAGACAAACGTAAGTGAATACTGGAATTCAAGTGGAGTAATGCATACGTCCATATGACGCAGCTTTTAGTTTGGGTGACATAGCTCCTTCTATCTAATTCCGACTTTCACCTTCAGGTAGGTTTTATATAGACATACGAAAGTAAAGTAACCAACCCTAAAGGAAAGCCAGATCCATGAGAAAAATTTCTTTCCCAAAAAGCAAAATGTAAAATATACTCAACAAGAGCTTCCGCTAGGACGGATTTAAGTTACAAAAAAAAGGTAACGCAACGTGTTCCAACACCTTCAAAACCTCAAGGTAGAACATTAATAAAATGCCAAAAAAATAAAAGAAGGTTGTTGAGTTGGTGTAGACGCTTGGTGGGGTGGTCAAAGTTGAGAAGAAGAAGTAGGATACCTTAAATATTTGAAAGGAAATTGAGAAAAATAAAAAAAATGCAAAACAATATTTTTGGAAATAAGTAAAAACTAGCTCAAAAATATTTTGGCAGATTTGAAGGAGAGTTAAAAGTGAACCCAAAAATTTTAAAAAATAACTACAGGTAAACGCAGAAAAATATGTCGAATCTTTTAGGAAAAAGTTTTAGTACAAATATAAAAAAGTAAAAGTAATTAGAAAAGTTGTAGAGAGCAACTGATATTTTTCTGCTCAAAGTGATAAGAGCGTATTAAGCAAAATTGGATTCTTTGAAGTTAGAAGACGGTCTTCTGGGTAAATCTTGAAAAACGTCGATAGCACTGAACCCAGGTCGTGATTGTTAACGAATGTCGAAATAGAAAAGAATACTTTAATGGAAAGAAATTTTGCTGGGGGCTTCAGAACCGTTCTATAGGGTGAACTGTGCAGAAGATTGAAAGGAATAATACCAAAAGTGTAAATTCTGTGCGATAAAGGATAGTCTTCTTAGAAAAATAAAAGCACCTATAAGTCAAGCAAATATAAAAAGCTCAAAATGGAGGGTGGGGCAACAGGCTAGTGTTGAAGAGAGTGCTGAAAATTTCGGTGTCCAGCTCGACGTGTCGCGAAGATTCTAGATCAAATTCGGGAGCATTTGAAGAAACAAAAAACTATCAAAAAGAGTGCCTGTATGCTGTAAATAGATGTTAATTAAAAATAAAAGGAAAATTAATAATGAGATTATTTGAGCTGATCTTTCCACTTCATTTATGAAGTCGACCTCAGAATTATAATTACAAAATATTTTTACATATAAATTACGTAAGCAAGTTTACATAAAGTCAAATTAAAATGTTAATGAGAAGGAGTAAAAACAGAGCCATGATAGCTTCCTTCTGCCTATAAAAACAAATTTTTTATTCAAAAACCAGAAAGGAGCATAATTTTTACTCGAGCTTCATAAAATTATTAGAGCTACAATTGTTTTGTCCTGTCTCACCTCTTATTAGAACGAAGTAAATACACATTTTATTAGAGGTATTGTCCTGCATATTTATACACATTTTCCATCGGAAGCCATTGTTTGGGTGTAACACGATACTACTTGTGAACTGCCGACTGCAGCTCATCGTTGGGGGAGGACTTCTTACCGTGCACTGCTTCTTTTATTACGTTAAACAGAGTATTCGCTTGGAGCATAATACAGAATTCTCTTTTAATTTCAAAAGACAATCGCTATCTGTTCTGAAATAAAAATCCCGGCCAAGACTTTTGAGACAAGGCTTTAATGTGCTGTCGTTCCATAGACTGACGTCTTGTCCCAAAACCATAATTCGTCTGCTGTGACCAAACACTCAAAGAACTTCTCTGTAAAGCAATGAGAGTATGGAAAACTTATTGTCCACAGATCTCTGTCATATTCAAGTCCTTATGGATGATGGTGTACAAAGTTTCGCTTTTCATTTTCCAGAAGTCCATTATCTTTGTCTTTCTTGACACAGTGGTTACCACCAACATAATTCTGCGACTTGGTGCTTGCATGGTTGCTTAAAGCAATCAGTTCTTTCTCCAAGTAAACCACGCCATCCAACAATGCCTGTAATTGCAACACTGTACAGATGACTCACTTTCTTTCCTTTCGTGAATTCTAACAAAGCCATCTGGCGGCATTAGGTAGCACATTGTCTATCTTTACACAAGCACAAAGTTTCGAAGAACACCAATCATTATTGATGTTTGCGTATAATTAGGTTTCCCACTTTATACTTGCACAGTAACCTTTCTTATTTTATCTAAAAAAATTTCTCGCTTTCTTATTGTAATTTTTCTCTATTTTCTGTATTTCTCTTGTTTGGTGTTCTTTTTTCTTTCCCTAGACACCTCTTTGACGATCTCTCTTTGCTGCTTTTTTACAGGTGCGTTTAATTAACATAACTAATTTTAATTTTGTCCTATTCGTCAGTACTTTACTACATTCTAGGACAAAACTTCCAGTTTGATCTTCTTTCTCTTTCTTTCCCACATTTCTTTTTGTTGCCCAATAAATAGTTTTCGTAAGTTTAAGCTATCATCTTTCTATATTTAAACTCTCCTATGCAGTACTTCTTTCTTCATAGATAAAGTTTTTTTGTATTCCCTCTCGTTATAAACACTGTTTTTGTTTTTTTTTCGTTTCTTGTTTGAGCTTTACTCTTACCAGATAGTGATCAAAATAAGAACGTGCTCTTCTGTAGTTCTTCATATCAAGAATTTGCGATGCTTTGGTTTTTTTTTATTAACACATAGGCAATTTGGTTTACTGTTATACCACTTTGCACTCTCTAAGTCTCTTCGTAAAGATCCATCTAAATGATCTATTACTAATTGAAAAGTTTCTTTCTCTTTATTTATAAATGGAATTTACATTTCTTTCCTTTCTACTTTTGTATTAAAATCCACCATTGTAATCTGCCACTTTATATTCTTCTTCTAAAACATCGAAAATATGATCTTTTTTCTTCTTCTTTATTTTTTGTGGGTCCACGTGAGTTGATTTCTGTCAGTTTCCTATATGTTTACTTAAAATTGATAGCACACATTCTGTCATTCAATGATGTATTTTCTTTGCACATTTGTAAACTATAAACTCTTTTCCTAATTTTATGTTCTTTCCTCCATCGTTAAAGAAAATATAACCTTTAATAACTATAGCCCTTGTCCCGCTTATTTGATTTCTTGTAAAGTCACTAAATCTAACGTACCGTTTTATTCCTCTTATTAAATTATTTGTTTCACTTACATTTCACGTACCTATTGGAAAGTTTTCTTTGCCTTATGGTTAATAGTAATTATTATTGTATTTTTGGCTCTCCTCTTATACTTTTATCTTTATGCATGTCCAGTTTCACATTTTATAGTTTTTATTGCACCATCCTTTCTTTGCTATTGACTAGTTTTTTAACCTTTCCTATATTTTGCAGCCTTTGCAACTTATCGGTGTCTTTCTGGCTGTTATATTACCTGTGGTTAGTTACTAATAGACTACTTTTTGCCGCTTTTCTCTTTTGTTTTTTATTTCCAGCTACTTCCTTTAAACTTATTTTTCTTTTCCATCATCACCTTTTTAGTCTCCCCTTTATTCACTTCTGCAATTGTCAAACTTTTCCCATTCTTATGTTTAAGAGCTTATCTTTCTTTGATTTTTCCTTCGACGCCTACCTCTTGTCTTAAGAACTGCTTTACTCTTTCTGTAATTTTTTTTCTTCAAAGTGGATACCTTTTATCATTGTATTCTTATTCTCTCTGTTTTTTCTTTTTACTTGTACAGTAATAGAGCAGGGATATGACGTTTGACCAAGTATTACTGGACTGATACCGCAGAACGAGACTTGCAATGAATCTCTGTCCTTTTGAAAACATTCAAAAACACGTCTTATCGATAATGCCTCATTACCATGTGTTTGCTATATCATATTCTATGATTCACTAGAGGTATTCCATTACGTCGCTCCTGTAACTTCCAACTATAAACGGTAGCAAGCCAACTAGGGGATTGTGAAGCATAGCATTAATCAGGTGATTAAATAACATCTTTTTTCTTATTTGAATATCACAGGCAGAGAATTAAAAATCACTCGTGGGGCCTTTATGACAAAAACTTTTATTTTAACTAAAGGAAAATGAAAAATTACAGGGCATTACCTTCCAGCACCTCTCGTAATTTAAATAAAGCTGCGCATAAGTTAAAAATTATTCTTGTTAAAGTTAAGAATATAAATGTGTTGTATTATAGCATAAAACTTCTTACAAATTGCAATTGTTGCCCTACTATTTCCAAGTTCTCCAGAATCACAACCAAGCAAACTTTTAAGCAGCAATTTAAAGTCTAATGCTGTGAATTGGATGCGCCCCCAGTTATTTTATATGGTAGCTCATCTTTACGTCGATAAAATACTTTTCTGGAACAAGGTAAGTGTGTCGAGATATACAGCAATAAAGTTTCACAAACATAGCAATATATCAAAAAGAAAATAATAATTTATTTCAGTGTTAATAAAACGAAAGGTATTGTAAATATTTATGTTATTAGTACCCAGATACTTATGTTTTGTGCTAAAACCCTTAAGTGCTAAAGCATCAAGAAGATAAGCACACATTTGCACTATTTGTAATTGTATATTAAATTAAACTAACACTTAAAACAACAACCAGTTAATGTTCGCAGCTGTGCCAAGAAAAACATTCCTCGCTACTAAATGGAATTGCGCTAGCACTATTGCGAACGATAAGTGGATTGCAACCAAATTAAATGCACAACTACTAGAAGTTTAAATTCTTGTCCATTTTTTAGATTAATTCTACTCTTGAGTAACATGAGTATGAGGATGCACTTTACGTGAATAAAAACTAAGTAGAAACGTCAAATTTAAAAAAGACTCTCGCCACTGTTGATATGAAATGCTGAACTGGTACATATATAAATATTTTCAACTGTAAATATTTTCATGCAAAATCCTAGTCATTGGATGTGGCATGCTGTCGTCGAAGATAATAAAGCTTTAAACAGCGACACTCTCTGATAATTCCCATTCTCAATCATTATAACATACCCACATAGAGAGAATATTTTGAGACCAGTCGTGTTCTCGTGCGCATCTCAAATGATCATACGCAATAAGCAGCAAAGCTACAAGTATTGTAATTATTGTTAGTAAATGAAAAACATTAAGTTCTAAATATAACTCTGCTTATGTACAAATGGCGGTGAATAGAGAGCCGAGCCATGCTGGTTAATCCAATACAGAGTTAACCTGATAAAATATTATTATAAGTCTGCTGTACCAACTTGTTAGTTGAGGTTGACCAGGGTCGTGCGACGGTAACATATCTTTAAACAGAAGCTTTGTCCGTAAAAATTTCATTGCTCCAATCTCTGTCGACATTAACCTTTGCCCAAGCGAGTCACTTAATGGCACCTAACAAAGGTTTCTTCACTTAACTACGGCATTTGATATCATGAGCACAGAGATAGGTTCGGATAGCTACGTACCATATATCTGTTTTAATTTTGCTTCTCCATGATGCAATGTTAAACCCGGGTTCCGCGAAAACAAGTTAACTATCTGGTTTTTGCCTATCGAGCTACGTTCCGGAAAGTCATCGAGCGTTTTTGTCTCTTTATATCGCTGCACTCATTTGCTGACGAATGTTTTCGACTTGTTCATGTACTTTTCGGGCCTTTCGGGTGGGCACAGAAGAACACAGCCTCGTAGCGTGACGTGTACGCAGCACTCATGGTCCCTTACGGGTTTCTCTAGCAAGAATTCAATGTCAACTGAATCTTTTGTGACAAAGCATCGAAGACAAAGGTTTCCTCTATCGACTCACAAAATAATTAGGGCGATACCTTCTACCAACTGATAATTATGCCGAACACACTCTTACTTAACTGACTGTATGTTAGAAACACAATACACAGCTGACGTCAACGATGTTATAACCTTCCAAGTTGTGTTAATAAAATATTTCGACTAGTTAGAATAGTAAACGGCTTTCCGGCTAATAAAGCTAAAAAAATAGGTAACTGAAGAGCATCACAATGCTTACGTCACTTGCAAGAATCCAAACGCTCATCAGCATTAGATGCCATGCTACATACTCCTTAGTTGAGAGGTATGCTAAGGTCACCTTTGCAGATCAATGATAAAATGTTGCCAAAAATTTCACAATTCGCAAACTCCATCATGCAGTTAACCTTCTACAAACCAAGGGTTGCTGACCCCAGCGGCTGTTTCATCACATATGACTACGTAACGGTCCAGTTTCGACAATTCGTATAGGACAAACTAAATGAATTGGTACCATACTGGAATAATGGATCTCGGATCTCGTACTACAAAAAAAATCTTTCTCGAGCAAAATCGACGTTGTGATATTTTCTCGTAAAGCTGTTGCTCATCCTCGCTTTGCATGGTGCCGAAGCACAAAGATGAATGAAAATCAAAAACCAACATGACTGCTACTCAATCCATCATATCCAAGGGTCTGACTGGACAAACTATTTTCCGTACTATCGGCCTAGTAAAACCTTCCATCAAAGAAGACATGTCTAAGACTACGATAACTACTCATTTTGGATTGTATGATTTGCTATTTATTACATTCTGACGTTTGAAAATTTGAACTTTAGTTATTTTGATATTGATGATATCTTGGTAACATCATCCTTATTTGAAAAACATTAAAAACACCCCAGAACACTCTTCAAATAGCTATAAAATAATGGTGTGTAATCCATCCAGTCAAGTCCTGTTTTAGGTAGACATCTTTTAAGTTTCTAGATTATCAAGTCACCTCTAGCATCAGTCAACTTCTTCAAGAATACGCGCAGTTTAACATCTCAAAACAATCAAATAAGTACATTAGTTTTTGTTATGTTGAATTTTACACCAAAAGTGTTTCGATCCAAGCCTCGCTAAACGAGTTAACTTAAGGTAACGCTAAAGGAAAAACTCCGGTAGATTGGACAGCAACAGTACGAACGGTATTTAATTTCAGCAAGAACAGCTATGTGCTTCAGATTTGATTATGGGCACAGTTCTTCAAAAAAGCTTTTTTAGTCGGGGGTTAACTAGAGGCTAAACAACGTTGTTAATTGAAGAGGACTTTCGACATTTGACCCGTATTACTTGCAATGCCAATCAACTAAGGTAACCAAGCACGTATTGACCACGCGAGAAAGTTTTATACCACTATCAAGAAGACCAAGCACGTACACATCTATAGTGTCCAAAGGCTACAAACACTATCTAATCTGTGTCAATTGCTTTTCACACTGATCAGAAGCCATACCCGTAGAAGACCTAGAGAGTTCAACTGTGTACATTTATCTGATTTCTAAATTCGGCACACTGCTGCGCATTGCAACCGACTAGGAAAAAGTTTGAGTCACACCTATTCAAGAAACTTAAATCGCGGAACAGGCACAAATTAACTTATAACCACGACTTATCAACCAGCAGCCAACGGTATAGTTGAGAGGCCTCATCGGCAACTCGAGGTAACCTTCAAATACCATATCTGTGATACCCGTAACCCACGCATCGTGGAAAAGCAATCTTTAAACAACAGTAACAAAGATACTCAATGACGGACCGCTTTTTTCCCGGAAAGCTTCTAGCACCTTCAAATACGATAGATTTTGCGTTAGTATTTCCAAAAACTACGACCTGTCAATAGTGTCAAATATGGCAATAAAGCAATATTTGTCTTCAATAACTCCAACTGCAATAAGACCCATTTAGGTAATTTTCAAATTGGGGAAAGTCTTCGTGATAAACATGAGAGAACGTAAAATTACCGTGCCTATCTATAGATTAAAACCAGCCCAGAGTCAAAATAGAGAGCTCATTGGAGATTACGGTGCAAAGTAGCACAGTGCGCAACACACTTAGCGTGCACATCCGACCATTCAGAATAATACATCTTTAAGCAGGGCACTGTCTGAAGACATACATAGATGGTGGCTAATTTTATACCATAGAAACACACTAATTGGCAAATGTTACATTCTATATTAGTCTTGTTTGTTGATGATATATTCTTCCAATCGGTCTGATTACTAACTACATCATCATCTTTAGAAGTTTTAATGTAGACGGTACCACAGATTTTATAGATGGTGGCTGATTGCTAGCCAAATCGTAATCTTTTTTCATTGAAACAGTACAATGGATTCAACAAACAGTGGGTGATCTAATTCTGTAGAAACATACTGAGTGACAAATGATCCATATTATATTAGTCCTATTGTTGATGATTCATTTCAATTTAAAGTATACTGACTTTTTATCCGTTTTGTCTAGTTGCTGATTACATCAACTTTAGAAATTTTGATGTAGACTGTACCATAACTTCTATAGATGGTGGCCGATCTAACAGTAAAAATATACTGATTAACAAATTCCTTATTATATATTAATCCTGTTAGGAAACACTGATTGTTTATCCGTCTTGTCTGATTGCTGACCAGCTGGTAATCTTATTTGGAAATTTTGATTTAGACAGCACCATGGCTTCCACAGATGGTGCCTGATCTGACACCATAGAAACATGGCGATTGTCAAATGTCGCATTCTATATTAGTCATGTTGTTGATAATATATTTTTCAAATTGAGGGGTACTGATGTTTTATCTGTCTTGTATGATTGCCGACCAAATCTGTATCTTCTTTCGAAATTTTGATTTAGGCAGTACCCAGGCTTCGACAGATGGTGGCTGATCTAACACTATAGAAACATACTAATTAACGAATTCATATAATAGTTCTGTTGGGAGATTGCAGACCAAATCCTAATCTTCTTTGGAAATTTTGATTTAGACAGTACCAAGACTTCCACATATGGTGTCTGATCTGACATAGAAATATAATGATTGGCAAATGTCCCACTCTATATTAGTCCTGTTGTTGATGATACAATTTGAAGAGTATTGATTGCTTATCGCACCATCATTTTTTAGAAATTTTGATTTAAATGGTACCATAGCTTCTATAAAAGGTTTCTAATCTGATGCAGCAAACCATATTGTTTGACATTCATTTCTGAAGCGGCCTATTCAGCGTTAGTACTGTTGTTGATGATAAATTCTTCCAACTCGAGGAGTAGTGACTGTTTATATAATTTAAAAATTCTATTTTGTCATCTTTCTTAATTTATGCCACTTTCTGACTCTTTTCTGATCACATGCTAGCTTTCTTTAGTTTTTAAGTACCGATGCTTGTCCAAGCGGCAATTTAGCAACAGCCTGTCAACTTGATAGGTTCGACTATTTTCCTATTTTGTCTATTCTATGATATCCTGGCATAGGTTATGATTTAGATTATTTATCGTACCTCATAACACTAGCCTCAAAAAATACTTGAATACTCTTTTGACCCATCGCATACACATCTTGTGTCAGAAAGACGTTTTCTGTCGATATTCGTTCATAATTGTGGTCCAGTGTGAATGTCTTTGTATTTAGTAAAAACCAATGACAGATTTACCCTGTTTCACTTTTATGGCTTTGTATGTTGGTATTTACAAAACGCACCCTTTAGAAACTTGCTTATGCCCTAAGTCTCATCGGTATTAAATAGCAGTCTCAGTAATTTATGCAATTAAACATTTCCCCTTACACGATAACCAACAACTCGAGGATACCTCGCTTACCGCCGCTTTCATTTCGAGAACAAATGAAATCGGTGCCTCCACCCAGGCGGAATGCCGGCCTTTGTCTGCGCCTCTTCGGCAGGACGGCTCAAAAATAACTAATTCAGATTACTGCAAGCCTTTGTGAGGAGCAATTCGCAAATTGTCCGCTTTGTTTTCAGAAGCTTTAGGCCCGTTCGGGAAAGAAAAATAGAGCTGCTCCCAAGTAGAGCGTCCGCTATTACTCGAATTTCTTTGTAGCGCCTCAGGAACACTTCAAAGGACAGTCCGACACAAACGCTTCGCTCGCTATCAGAGGCTCGTAAACGCGTGTGCTCTATTTTTGCGACAAAAACTTAATAGTGGTGTTGAATTCGCTGTATAAATTTATCATGGAAGTGACAAGAGTGAAACATCGTAAAGGAAGAAATGCGAATACTTAAGCTCTAACGAGAATGGTGTAAAACCATAAATGAAACTTTCGACAGCCGTGTGGCGAATTAGCGAGAGGTGAAATAAACTAATGTTCCTTATGACGTCTGCTTTCGAATGAGGTATCACATGACATATGTTGTGATGGAAAAAAGTTTGACCTCACCGTTGACCCCTTGACCTTTGGCCAATTTGTCTGAAATTAAATAGCGAAGAAGGTATTAACATAAGGTATATGTATGCCAAGTTTGAAGTGAATCAGATGATTATAACGGAAGTTATCGTGTCTCCAGACAGTCAGACACCATGTTAAAATCATTAACTTTCGCCTATAGCGTTCCGCTGTCGAAAGTCAGACTAACCAGCCTAAGCTAGGGAGACGGGACTCCAAATTCCAGAAATTTACCTGAAATCTCGCGGCAAGTGCATTTGACGACTAATTGCGGCAATACCTTTGATTCTGTTCGGCGATATTAGTCTCTGTGACATGAATTCCTGCTCATTTGGCACGCTTAATTTGACTGTCGCCATCATAACGCGACCCGCCGTTTAATTTCGAGATTCCGGTGTCTAATCCAGCGAACGTCAAAGTTAATATAATCGTGTTGAGCTGGCCGAATGAGAGCCCCCTCTAGGCTAATTTTTTCAGCTTGCAATAACGCTAACAAAATTGTAGAAATGGAAAACTTAAGATCTTATCCGCCGCGCTCGCAGCCGTAAATATCTTTGCAGGCAAACTTTTTTAATTTCACCGGATGCAGCTCGGATCTCCATCAGAGCTGTGCTTCAGGAGCGACATTCTTCTGAAATTGATGTGGAGTTGGAAAATATAAAGTTGTAATTGCCCCAATGTGCGCGCGCAAAAAATGTAGAGAGCGGGCAAAAGCCGGAGCTTTAGCAACAAGCATAAATATGATTTATTTTAATTGGAACTGTTACTAACAAAAAATTAAAACCCGTCTAGGGATGAATCTCAGACCGGATCAAAGAAAACGAAGCGAACGAGCGCCTCTCATTAAAGAAATTACTTGGTAATAAAGTCTTTGATGGCAGCAAAAACTGAAGAGGCAGTCCGGTGCGATGCAGAACCCATAAACATCTACTTATCTGTGAGGTTACCCCTTGGTTTGTATTTTAGACTGACATGTTTAGTGGTTCTTATTTCTGTGAAAAAAAACGGCACTGTTGGATATTTTTGCCTCTTACATAAAGAAACAAAGATATCTTCATTTTTATAATAGTTGAAAAAATAAGATTTGCTATAATTTTTTATTTTAACGATTATAATCTCTTTGCACTCCCTACTTCTTTGACAAAAGTGGCACTGTCAGATATTTTAGTCCCCCACATGACCAAAGATATCTTCATTCTGTAATAGTTAGAAGAGATACAATTTTCTATTTTAGTTTTTAGTTTAACGAGAACTGCCATAGATTCATAAACAGAATTTCTGCGATCCTTTTGCATCTACCAAGTGTTAATTCTTACTTTGCATTTTAGACTAAGACGCTTAGTGGTTCCTAGATCTTTGAGAAAAGCGGGACCGTCAGATATTTCATTCCATCGCATAAACAAACAAAGATATCTTTAATTCTATAGCAGTTAAAAGAGATAAAGATTTTCTAAAAGTTTTCATCCTTAACAAGTGTCAAGAGAACTGCCATAGATTCATAAACAAACAAAATTTTTGATTTTGGTGGAGGCAAAGTCATCTAGCTATTTTGAGATTACTTTGCAACACCAAGGGTTTCTCTTTGGCTTGCATTTTAGGCTAATATACCTAGTGGTCTCTACTTCTTTGAACAAAGTGGCACTATCAGATACATTGATCCTTCACATGAGCAAACAAAGATATCTGAAATTCTACAATAGTTGGAAGAGATAAGATTTTCTATTTTAGTTTTTGTTTTAACGAAAACTGCCATAGATTTATAAACAAACAGAATTTTCGACTTTGGAGAAGACATAGGTCAGATGACAATTTGATGATCTTTTTGTACTCGTCAAAATTTACTCCTTGGTTTGTATTTTAGACTGACATGCTTAGTGGTCCCTACTTCTTTGACAAAAGGGGTATTGTCAGATACTTCCCCAAATTCCCCAATTCTATAATAGTAGGAACAGAAAGGTTTTTCAAAAGTTTTTATTTGAACGAGTGTTACGAGAACTTCCATAGATTCATAAACAAGCAGACTTTTCGATTTCAGCAAAGGAAAAAGCCAAATTACCATTTTGATGTCCCCGCAGACTTACCAAAGGTTACCTCTTGGTTTGTATTTTGGACTGACATGCTTAGTGGTTTCTACTCCTTTGGAAAAAGCACTACTACCAGATACATCAGTCCTTCACATGAACAAATAAAGATATCATCAATTTTCTAATAGTTGAAAATTTATGTTAACTTTTAAGCCTTCTTTTTGGGCATCTTTATAATCTCATAAGTTTTCTAGTCTTTTGATGTGTATTTATTTTCTCAAATATTTTATAGCAGTGGATTTAACATGTTTATCGTACTTTTAATGTCAGCTTTCTATAGCTCTGTCATATAGATTCATAAACAAGCAGAATTTTCAATTTTACTGGAGGAAAAGCCAAATAATCATTTTGTGATCCTTTTATACCCACCAAAGGCTACTACCTGGTTTGTATTTTAGACTGACATGCTTAGTAGTTACTAAATCGGTACTGTCAGATACTTCAGTCCCTCACATAAACAAAAAAGTTTTCATCTTTAATGAGTATCAAGAGAACTAACATAGACTCATAAACAAGCAGAATTTTCGATTTTACTGAAGGGAAAGCCAGATGGCTATTTTGAACTCTCTTTGCACTCACCAAAGGTTACTTTTTGGTTTGCATTTTAGACTGATACGCTTAGTGGTTTCTAGTTCTTTGAGAAAAGCAGTACTACCAGATACTTCATTCCGTTTTTTATTCTTTTATTCACCTCAAAGTTTATTCTCTGGTTTGTATTTTAAACTGACCCGTTTAGTAGTTCCTACTTCTTTGAGAAAAGCGACACTGTCAGATAATTCAGTCCCTCATATGAACAAGCAAAGGTATCTTTATTTTTATAGTAGTTGGAAGAGATAAACATTTTCTAAAAGTTTTCATCCTTTGTACTCACCAAAGATTATTCCTTAATTTGTATTTTATACGCTTCCTATTTCTTTGAGAAGAGCGGCTCCGTCAAATAAAAAAACAGTTAACTATCATAGATTCATGAACTAGAATTTTCGATTTTAGTGGAAGCAAAAGCTAGACGACCTATTGAGATGCCTTTAAACTCACCAAAGGTCACTCTTTGATTTTGGTTTTAGCCTGGCATGTTTAGTGGCCTATACTTCTTTAAGTTACGTAGTTATGCTGTAAAACTACTTCCGCTACTTTAAAATTACATAGACTGGCCGAATTAATAGTGCTTTACACTTATTCAGGCTTGTTTAATCCAAAAGGCGTCTTAGAGGATTATTTCAACGTAAGAAAAACAAAACACCAAGAAATATTTCTCTATTCATTTGAAGAACTTGTGGTGGAAAAGATGAGAGCAAGACGCGGGGTAAAAATCAAAGTCCTATCGATCTGCAAGAAAACTAAAAGAAAATCTGCAAGAAATTTAAAATTTTAGATGACTAACTTACTAAAGGACAAGCAACCAAAGCAGTTCAAGTAATGAGCAACCTACTCTTTGCCAATAAAGAAACAAGAACGCAATAGAGAAAGCATCAGTGTTCGCAGAACATCTTCACTTTACATTAACCAACTAGAAACAACAGTGATATTAACAGAGAGAATTTTTAAATACTCCACGTGCTATTATTATGCCAATAAGGCCTTTTTCGCTAGCTAAAGTCAAACAAAAATTGCAAAATATAAAAGGGGCAAAATCCTTAGATAGTTCAAAAATGATCGATACTTTCCTTAAAAAAATTTCTTGTCTCGCAAATTAAAATGCGCGCTCAGAACGTGTGTGAATGTGAATTATAGTGACGCATGATGCCACCAGACGGCGTTGCTCGAACTAACAAAAGATCAGTGCCGTCAAGATAGTTGTGGACAATGCGAAAAACTGTGGAAGTAAACAATCATGAGCAGCAATAGTATAGTTTCTTTGAAAAGACGGAATGATTGCTATATATATTTCTATGAGGGTAATGGGGGCTCAACATCATGTCAAAAAACTGTATTTTGCAAAGGGCTGTACTGATAAATGCAACATTGACCAGCGTGTGTCCAACTTGATAATGGCAAACAGGCGAATCGCATTTGGCGCACTGGTGAATGCAACAGGTCTATTGCTCAGAACTTCGCATACCATTAGCCACGAGTTTTTCTATTCCTTTATTTGTTATCTGTTACCTGCATCTATTGTTTTTCTCATTGCTATCTATTTAAATACCTGTCACGTAAACTTTGTTTATAAACACTTGTTTAGTCTTTTTTTTTTAGTTGCGGATCAGATTTTGATATTAAAAATTCCTAACTTTGTGTTTTGTGTCCATACGTCTACAGAAACTAAGCAAAGGGTTGCATCTTTTTTATTGTTTTCTCTATTATAAGTCTATTCATTGAAATCTGGTCTATACAATATTTTCGTCTTCTAAATTCTGCTTACCATTATCTCAGATTTTTGTTAATGTTTGAACTTCCTTTTTGGGTATCTTTATTATCACACAAGTTCTCGATTCTCTAAATATATATTTCTTCTCTCAAATATCTTCTAGCAGTCGACTTAGCATGTCTATTGTAGCTTTAGTGTCAGCTTTCTATAGCTCAGCTAGAATGTCATGTATTTCTGTTAATTTGTTATTCTTTATGTCTTTAGATTTATCGATTTATTCATGTTAATTTGCAGGCTGCTGACTCATGATTTCTTTCTTGGTTTGTGAATTATTTTTCTTATTTTCTTCTATTAACATTCCTCTGTAATATTCTTCCAGTGCTTTAATTACTGGTATTGTTACTTCTTCAGACTTTCTAGTTTCTTATATTTTTGTCCCACTTTTAGTTATTTCTTTAATTCTTCAAGCTCTAACTAACTTTTCTGCGTTTGTTAGGTTTCCTAATGTGTTCAACTTAGCGTTTGCTTCTTTCCTTTCTTTTATCAAGTTCCATATACTTTTACTGTTCCATTCTTTTTTTGTTCTGCTGTATATTTCAGGATTTCCTTTTCTTATCTCGTATTTATATTTTGTATTATTTAGCCGCTCCTAATGCAAACATTATATTTATTAAATTTATTGCTCCATATTTTGATACGTACTACTACATTTTGTAATATTTCCCCCCAATTATTTACTATTTTACTCCTAAATCGGGATCTAAAGAAGACACCACTTTACCTTCTTATAGTTAGTACCGGATTTAATAAGATGACGGATGGAATTATTGAATTTAACACTAGCCGAAAAAGATTCTCAACAAAAAGTTAAAGATGCGAATATCTAAGCTCATGCATGTAGTCTAATAAGCTTCTCTCAGTTTTCTGTGTTTGAAAAAGCTAAGGTATCAAGTCTGTTGCAAAACTTGTCTAAGTCAAAATATTTTTGTGTCACATAAAATCATAAGTGGTTTTCTATCTTGTTTATTTTATGGCACATTATTAAAAATGGCTAAGAATAATAAAGCAAAATTATTTAAAGGAATACTAAAAAATAACTAGAAAAATTAACTGCGGGACCGAATCAGAAAGACGATAAAAGTGAGTTTAACAACTAAATTTAAATCCTAAACATGCATCATTTATAACAGCAGAACAATGAAATACGGTGTTATTTGTTGCCATCCATTTTAATACGAGAGAGATACATCAAAGTAACAAGCAACCGATGAAATTCTCACAAAAACTACGTGACCTACGATAACACAACAACTGTAACTGGAAAATGGATTGGCCCTTTCCAAATCAAATTAAGAAGGGTTTACAAATGCGCCTAACTTCTGCACTCACAAAACAATTAGTCTTTGTAAGCTGATAGAGAATACGAGACTCCTTGTGAAATAAAAGGCGCTGCTGAAGGAATGTTAGAAGGGCGTCGGCAGTTATGAAGCTTTTAAAACAACTTGCAAAAGTATACAGGGTTACCACAAAGTCAACTTTAATTAAAACTACAGGGCATGATCAGACAATAAGACTCAGAATTGTATTCCGTTATTATATAAGGCGTTCAGAAATGATTGATAGACCCCCTTAAAAACTATGGTACTACGTATGCCACTAGATGACGTTGTTGAGAAGCATAGAAGTGACGCGACATTGCACCGTTCTACTCTGCCATATTTGCTGAAGTTTTTACTAAGCTAGTGAGCCCTGTTTTTGCTGCGAAAGCGGCAATACACGGCAAAAAGTTCTTTAACAACAAGCTTCCGTTGCTTGTCCACAAATGGTGCCGCGATACACAAAAAATGGTTTAAATCATCAAAAGAGAGTAAAAGTTGAAGAATGAAATGTGTATTTACTTTTTTCTAATAGCAGTTGGTGAGAAGAAAGTAATTTTTTATCGTCCCAAGTGCTATAGCTGTAACTGCAAGCCTCATTGATGTTTTTAAAGACCTATTTAGCATCAATAGTCTACCTGAGGAATTTGGTATAAATATTTCTTTTCAAAATTCAGTATTGTAATCACCGTGAAATTAAACTCGCCCAGTCTAAGTAATGGTGACCTTGAAATAATGAAATTGACTTGAAAAATAGGACTTAGTTTTTACTTAATTTAAACGACTTACAATAGAAAAATCTTGTGCAAGTACTTACAGTTTTACTACAGAGTGGAGAAGGTAATCATGTTTGGTATCTCCAATAAATGTTCCTGATACGCTTAGAAAGATATGTAGAATGTAAAGAAAATTTGAAAATCGCTTGAAATAATACTTAAAAAACGGAATGTAATATTAATTTTGCTATCACATAACCCTTTGCACTAGTCTAACAATTGTTACCAAACGAAAATGTTTTGTGGTCGTAGCCTTTTTAAGGTTTAGGTCATGGTCTTGTTTGTCGAACTTGGGGTTGTATCTTCTCGTAATCTTTGGGATCTTATTTCCAGTTTTGTTTGTATCTCTCTGATTTTTCTTTTAATGGTTCTACTTGTATTTCGTTTTTTTTCTCCTTTCGTATTCTTTCCTTACTATTTCATAGGAAGTTTTATTTCCGATGATTTTAGGGCTTGATTTCTTAAAGGTTTTAACAATTCTTCTACATACTAACTGATATTTATTAATTTTGGTCCTATAGTTGATATCATTATTATAAATTATATCACATCCGAGATATGGGATTGTTTATTTCCACGTAATGAAATGCTTTCATCTCTTTTATTACCTCGTCCATTACTATGTTAAACAGTAGCAAGGTTAGCGAGTCCCCTTGTCGAATTTCAGTTGTGGCTTCTAAAGGTTCCAAAATCTTTCCATTTATCTTAATTGTTACTTTATTATTGATGTATGTATTTTCAACTAATTTTGTAATTTCATTTGCCACTTGTTTTTGTTTCAATATTTGTAAGACTCTTTTTAATGGTATTGTGTCAAAAGCCTTTTGCAGATCTATCATATCCAATATTTTTTTTATTAATTGTTGTATTATAAATATGGCATCAGTACAGTCTTCCTTTTCTAAAAGAAGAAGAAGTTCATTGTATTCATTGTAAGTTCGTGTTCTAAAGATTTGATATTTGAAATATCAAAAATAAAAATTGGTGGAGCTTTGGTTGCTTTTGTGATGAAGCATCCTTCAGCATCCATAAGGTCTACATTGTTCTATTAACAAATAGATAGGACTTAAAATTTATTAGTAATATTGACTTTTGGGGTGTTTTCTTGAATTATTTTTAGCCTTTCAAAGCGACCTCCGCATTTAGAAATATTTTTTCTTCTTTTGTAATGTTACTGTTGTGAATTCTGAGTCATTATAATCTGATGAGAATTGCTAACGTGTTACTGGTATTGGTTGTTAGGTACAGGATTCGACAGAGAGACGTAACGTTTTTTAAAACACTCATAGATGTTTTTGAACAAATTTTTATTTTTTCTAAAGATTACATGTATAATGTCATTTAAGAAACATAAAGCATAAACAAAAATACCATAATTTGGGTGTAATTTCGAGACCGTTCTTGCCCAGGCATTGTTGCATGTAAAAATTCTTTATCCACCCTTCAAGTATAGCGCCTGCAATTGCTCAAATTTCTCGAGTCGTGGATTCTGAAAGAGCTTCAAGAGTCAATATAAACCTAAGCTTTCGGGTAGCCCCATAAGAAATAATCACACGATAAAAGATCCGGTGATGGAGGGGGCCACTCCATATCCTGGAAGGCACACTGGAAAATGTTTCCTTAAGAAACTCACGGGTTCTGTTGAGGTATGGCCCCATCCTGTTGAAACCAAACCCTATCGAATGCAATCCGACGTCGTCTCAATTCAGGCATAAAAAAATTCTTGCAACATCGTAAAGTAAGGCTGTAAATTGACCGGCTCGAAAGAAGTAGGGTCCAATTATGCCAAATCGGGAAATTCTGCACCACACAGTTACTGGTTCACTATGTAAGGACTTTTGATAGACTTTCCATGGATTATTTTTTGGCCAGTACCGGAGAAAATAAGTCTTGTCACTCGTTATCAGAATACAGTTATTTTCCAAGGTTTCCATCATCGTATCTGCAAACGTAAATCGCCATACGTAGTCATTTTCTTTCAGTTTTTGAATCAACATGATTTTGTAAGGATGAAAGTGGAGGTCAAAGTGCAAAATTTGGCGAATTGACCTGTCTGTTCAATATTTTCTGGTGTTTTAATGACTCGAGCATCTGCCCGATCTGTTCCAAATCTTACAGTGGTTAAACCATTTCAGTATTGTTGGGCGAGATGGGACGGTATGACGTCGAACAACATGGAAGTGAGTTTGAAGTGAGTTTCGCTGTGTCTGCACCACCCAATAAGTGGTTACAACAAAGACGCGTTGTTCAATCGTCCACAGCTCTATGGCTACTAGAATGACAGCTAACAACTAATGTATATCAACCATTGCGCATGCCACCAATGCTATACCCGTCTGAAAAATGTAATACTTTCCTACCGGACTCTGTAGATTATAGTGAGTCGTAGATGTGTTTCATTTTTCATGTTGGTTATAGGAAGGGTATACGTACTGATGGGACATAAGATGAGTTCCTCCATGAAGGATCTAATTTTAAATTGCTTAATTATTTAAAAAATGTTATCTACTAAAAGTTTTTAATAGCTAAGCTACTAATTATGTTTTCTAATTTTGTTAGTTAATGAGTAAATATTGAACGTGTCAGTTTTACCTCACAAAATGGCCAACGATTACTCTTTCTGGAAAGCTACGTTAAACCACAATATCACGTATCGGTGGACATTTGTCAAATAAATGCCGGCTCCACCACTAACTGCCTCCTCGTACCTCCCGCATCATCTGCATTTATAATAACTAGCGGCATGGAATTGGGCGGACTCCATTTTTCTCAACAGCCGCAGCTTGTCCTCGAAATGAAAATTTATGCCGCCAAGTGCGCGCTGTAATTTGGCGCCACGGCTCGCTCCCTTACCCGGATCACCTTACTCCGCCAAAATGGACTTTATAATTCCGCATTACTTCCTATATTCGGCGCGCGCCCCGCGTTGCGTTTCTCGTTTAAGTATCCAATATTTATGGAAGTAAGAGGAGCCTCCGCTGCGGCGGCTCCGGGGGTTAATATCATTTTAAAGGGCGCCGCTAACTCGATTGGCGCCGGCAAACTGCCAAATGAATTTATATTGGGCGCTAATAATTATAATATTAGCGCTGCCCTCGGGGGTCGCCCGAATGGCCCAGTCGTGCGGGCGCTAATTGAGTGCCGAGCTAATTCCTGCTAATTGAAATTGGCTCAGGACCATGGGAGAGGTCATTTGCACCTAGATAGCTCGACAATGCTTCAAACAATCGTTTCGCCGAACAATGGGGCCACAACAATTGTATGCCGTCCTGTGATATGCAGGGATTGGGGCCGAACTTAATAATTTAATCGTGTGGCGGTTTTGAATTGGTTATTATTGCTGCTGAGAGAGTCTGATAAGATACATCGTCCCTTTCCTTTTGAATAAAAAATGTTAAACTAAATCGCGTTAATGAACGAAACAGATAATAATCTGACGGTGTAAGGATAGTGCCATTAAGTTCATGTTCTTTTCAACTAAAAGTTTACCATTTATGGTTAAATCATTTAAGAACCATTTTACAGTAAATAAAACATTTATAATTCCACCACTCATGCAAAAGTCTTGTTTTAAAGACACTTAACTACAGAATTTGGCAACTGTACTTGATCTTCTAAAAGTAACTAAATCTGATCAAATCTTCTAAAAAAGTTGTCCCCGTTTGGTAAGGAAAGCAACTGACAACAGACACTAACAGGATCTTGGTATAAGATTCGAAAACTTCAAACTTTAACCAAGACATTAAAATAATAAACGGCCCAAGAGTAAAAGAGAGTCAAACGCATTTTTGACTCTTTTCATTTCGTCAAAGATTAAACAAGAAATCCAATAGTTAAAACGTACCTCCCAACAGCTTTTCCGAAAAACTTATTGACGACTTAGAAAAACATATAAAGGCCGATGGTCCAGGCGCCACCAATTCTTAAAAAAAGATCTTGGAGGATAGCAATCCCAGAAAAAAGCTAATATTTTTGCAGAATGTTTAGAAAACACATTTCAACCATGCGAAATTCAACAAATAGATTTAAAAAAATAATCAGCAGTAGGACATAGAGAACCTCTTCACCCAGTGACTTCAAAGAAAGTCATGAAAGAGATCAAGACCAACATCAGCTTCAATAATGTTAAAAATGTTAAAAAAACTATTTCAGCCCATTCCAGAGTTATTTTTTCCACTTTTTCAATTTGTGGCTTCTTCTTTCCAGTCTCTTATTTCTATTTCTTTCAGATCCTGTTTTATTTTTTTTTCCTTTTTTTCCCCTCTGCCTAGGCTTCATTCATATTGGGTTTATTTTCATCACTACTTTGGTCATGTTGTTTTCCGTTTTTTCTACAAACCCTAACCATCAGACTCGTTCTTGCTGGACGTACTATGCCATTGTTGGTTCGTTTTATAGTTTTTCTAGATCTTTATTTGCCTCTCCGCTACTCCCTACTGTCCCTCTAATCCCCGCCTATTTCTCGCTCATGCGCAAACAGAAGTTTCTTTTCGAATTGTCCTCGTACTTTAATTTCTTCTTGTTCCTAGTTACCTCGCCGACCCATTCTAAATCTTGCTTGGTATTTCCCTATTTCTTTCTTTTTGTTTTTTAGAGTAGCAACAAATGTTTTGTAGGTTGCAACCAAGAAGGCTATTGCTCTATAACTATAGGAGCTTGTCTGCTCTGCCTTTTTATGAATGGGGATTATCACTCCTGTCGATTCTTTTGGGATCTCTTCTTGTCGCCAGATTTTGGTGGTCGGCTTGTGTACCTTTACGATTAGTTGGTCTCCTCTGTATATGATTAATTAGTTCTTTATTCCATTTTCCCAAGCTTTTTCGTTTTTAGCTTTTTCTTGACTTATTTTGTCCGTCGTTGAGAATTCTGTTTTTTACCTTCTCATCTTCTTCTGTTGTTTTAATTTTTGCTTTTTTATTTTCTTGGGTTATCACTTTCTTTTTATCCATCAAATCTTAAAAATACCTTTTTCAGCACTTCATACTTTTTTCTTTATCACTTTCTCCGATAGTAAAAATTGAAACCCTAATCAACTGCAGGGGTATGTCCCCACTTCCTTGCTTCTGGTATTGTCAAATTTGTTTGAGAAACTATTATTCACTAGAGTTAAACCAATTATCAAAAACAGAGAGCTTGTTCCTGAATATCAATTCGTTTGTTAGAACAAAATTCTACAACAGACTAGGTACATCGAATTACAGGCGTAATAGAACAATTGCTTGAAAAGATCGTGCTCTTGGATGTTCGTCATGATGGGATTCTTTTATGTAAAGAAAAGTGACGCGTATTATGGACGTAAACCAGTTAAATTAAGAATATCACAAGATAATGTTTTGGGGCCGATGATTTAACTATTATACGCTAGTCCAAACCAGACAAGGACTTATGACCTAAGTCTGTCGTTGTAGTGTGAACAACGCAACGAATAAATGCAAAAGCTTTCAATAGTATAAATGTCCAAGTTAATTATTCTAATTGTAATTATCTACTTTATAAGTAAAAAAAATCAAACTATTCTCTATTGTAACTCAGCCAGTTATCTAAGAAAAACATTGGATTTAAAATCGATGTGAGCCTAATATATCCAGCTATAGAGGTACATTAAGTCACCAAATATTAAGTCGATTCAAAAGTTTCAAGACCAAGTGCTGCAGAACATTGTTTGTACTTTGCGGTTCACTAGAAGTCTTATAGGAAGAATATCTATTATTTCCATCTACAACAAAGTATTGGTGTATAAGCAAATTTTAAAACTTGTGGGTGTGTACTAAGACACCAAATGGTGAGTTCATTGAAAAGTTCCAAAAGTCAATGGTATAATAAAAATATTGATCTTTACCGCAATCTACAAGTAGGAACAGTCCCCAGCAAAATAAAAAGGTTTGGAGAGACTCATGAAGAGGCGACAAAGCCATTCAACTGTTGGACAATACCAACACGATCTAGCGTCTTAAACGAGTGAAGTCATTTGAACTTCTATTAGTGAAAAGTGGTATATAAGGTTTAAAAGTGCAGACCATGGTGTTAGCTATAAAATAGCCAATGTTCTTTAGACTCTGCTCTATAAAAAATTCTATCAAAATCATAGGCATTGTCAAACTCTGCAAAATAACTGTTAGCCGCATCGACAACATCATCATTTAAACAAATTTTTGTTGAGTTTGCAGCTTTTTACAAAGAGGAAGCATTTAGAACTGACTTTTTTTAAAATGGCCTAGCCATTAGGACGGAAGTCTGAAACAATAATCAAACCAATATGAAGCTAACGTATCAAACTCCGGACTACAACTTCCAATTCCAATAAAAAATCAAAAGTGTAGTGCTTCTGAACGTTCCATAATTTATGCCAAATACGGTTACCCTGCGAGACCTCAAAATGTTTACAATGAAAGACGAAATTTGCCGTTCCAAATATGCTCGGCTCAGTGCACACCCAAACAGTTTAGGAAGTTGCAAAGACATACTCACTGATCTGCCTACCAAATTTAAGATATTTATGTAGTTAGAGACTACAAATATTATATATAAATTCTAGAACTATACTCTAAAAAGAAAAAAAATGTATTCATTCATCATCATACAACCAAGACTCGCACTGTAAGATTAGCCCACAATGACAGAGCAAAAGTTAAAGAGAGTCACAGTTCAGAACTTATAGCCAACAACTGGCAAGTCTCCTAATGCCAGTGCTAGGAATTTTTATAGCTTCAGTTATCCGTATGTTTCAGTATTTTTTAGAAAACTTTACAGGAAGAGTATAACAGTCTTTCTTCTGATATTCAAAAATATTGTTAAGAATCAGAGTCGTTAATTAGAGCGATTCTGGCATATCCTCTTCTAATGTATTCCAGAATACCTTAAAGTAATTTTCTTTTATTTACCTGATAACTTCACCTTTATTATAAAAGTTTATGATTTCTTTTCTGAATCCAAAGAAACTTTAGTCGGAGTACCAGAAGGCAACATATTGTTATCCCACGTTTACATACATAGTATACCACCTATAAATATTTATACTCACAACATATAGTTGACTACACTAAATCAAATTATTTACTCTAAGGAAGACAGTCAATGACCCGCTAATATATGTCAAAAAAACCACCATAAGGTGAAGTTTCAAAAGCAAACTAGTAAAATATCTCGACGTGTACTTCCATACAAAATTATTCTGGAAAGAAACTTAATAAAGGAAATTCCAAATAGAAGAAGCCCATTATAAACAGAAAGTCCGACTTTAAAACGGATTGCATGCTACTTTTGTACAAATTACTTATCTGATCCATGGTAATGTTCTCATATATGGTCTGGGCAGCTCTGCAAAAATAAAACTGAACAAAACACAAGCTCTTAGGAGTATAAAGTATTAAGGATGGTAGTAAAAGCCCTGAGGTTTGTAAGAAATGATTAACGATCCAGAAAATTTTATGGTAACATCCACCTAGATCAAAAAAACCTTCACATGAGATTAAAGAGACAGCTACCTAAAAACACATACATACTTCTCTGATAACAAGAGTGCAAATGCAAATCTTACCAACCCCAGAAGCACTTTAAAGAAGTGACAAGGCGTCTTCAACATTATATTTTTATTGTATAACATTTTATTGAGTTTACTTTCTAAATAACTAAAAAATTATATCATAGTCAAAAGACAAAGCATGTGAATAAAAATAAATTCAACATAAATGCAATACATATATAGACAATACTACTCTATCCAAATTCCAGATACACAACTATAGGTATTTTGGTATAAAACACAAAGCAAGTTTCCTTCTCTTTCTCTTTCTCCCTTTTAGTACCCTTAAAAAATATAAACATCTTCTACAACAACTAATGAAGTTGTCATTGTTAAAATGTAATTTAACACAATTGTTTTTAAGCACTTTTTTGAGAATTGACTGATTAGATAAAGTTGGTTAGCGTTTGATAGTTGCTTAACGCGATGACAGCAACCAATGCCTAATGCCATTGCACAGCGTTATAATAAAATTGTTAACGAACAACGATGTTACTAAAGCGATCAATATTCTGTCCAGACCGCGCCTATATTTGGATAGAGACACGTTAGGTATCCAAATGACACAAAATTTTTGCTGCGAGGTGAAGAAAGGTCGAAAATGTAACGCACAGGTATCGCATTCATCCTAACAACACCCATATAAACGCAATTCGAATTTTCGCCCCTATTAAAGGCAATTGGTAGCTAAATATGCACCCAAGTGGCTGCTAGTCAAAGTAATGCTTAGTTAATAACCAAAGATACACAGACTTTTGCATTGTTTACTGATGTATGATGAGACAGTCTTAAACGAGCAAACAAAGAACAAACGTGCATTCAGAAAAGAGAAAATGAAGCTTCCAGCAGAATTTTTAAGATTACGAAGAGACTATTCCTTACTGATTCCTTAACTAAACGCAATCAATTTTTAATTTTAACGATAAAACCACCTATCACACAAAAAATGTTATTTCATAAAAAAGTGTACTTTTCTTCAAGATAACGCCCACTGTCACACTGCTGACATAACTCGGGCCAAACTGGAGCAAATACATTAGACGATAATGAACTACCCCCTATAGTATCGACTTCAGCCCTTGCAACTATTATTTAATCAAGTTCCTTAAAGCTAGTAGAGAAACTTGTGCGCACAACTAGCCCACGTTTTCTTGCGAAAGCGCCATCAAAAAGCTTCCTATGGACCAAATAAAGGAAAGAGGTTTTCTTTTAATAAACTGTACAGCAAAATTCTCTTTTAATTTTGACTTACCCACAAATTAAAGTTTGATTGTGCAATAACAAAAAATCGAGATTTAATTACATGACAATGCACATACCTTGTCAACTTAATAGTTAAATGTGGAGAAGTTTGGTAAGTAATATAGATATTTGCTTCAGAATAAGTTTTGGGAACGGGAACATTTAATATAGAGAACGTCTTGGGTCTTTGTTGCAAAGCACGTGCTTATATTATAAAACTTCGTCTTTATAATCCCGAAGTTTGTCTTGCGACTTGGACTCGGCGGAATTACAGATAGTCGGAGTTATATTGCAGCTAAGTTTAAAATGATAGCACAGCGATGTAATATACGAATGGTTTCCGAAGTTAAATACACGGTGTGTATATTTTGCTTCAGTTTTTGTATTAGAGAGCAGTTTTTGTTTCTAAAAAATGTGCAGGGCGCATACGTTTATATTAACCTAAGTATGCCTAATAAAGAACTCAGTCATCACCTCCAAAGTGCATTTAGTCACACAATTCATACATTGTCTGCACGTTTGCCTATATTTTTTTATGGGTCGCCTTTAGGGGCAGCAGCCTCATGACCACCTGGATTCAGTGATCTACAAAGAAGTTCTCCAGCTCATCCAAATCCTGCACCCAGAAAGGCACTCGTTTGCGTCCTTACCATCACCAATGCTGTCTTCCGACTCTTCCACTTTCTAAGCTCTTAGAAGGTGGCGGATGTCGACATGGTCCCCAAGCTTGAAAAATCAAAGACCTTCTTCCACGATTATTGGCCGATAAGTCTTCTGTCAACCATGACAAAGCTTGTGGAGCAAGGAGGACAGCTATCGAAGACCGCCAACAGACAACAAAGAGTCAGTTTGACTCCCGCTTGAGCCACTCCACCATTCTCCAGCTCCTTCGCATGATGGAATGCATCACTGAGGGTTACACTAAGAAGCAAACCACTGATGTACTTTTTATCGTTATGACATCGTTCGTAACCGGACAACTCTAAGAGAAACTAAATCCACTGGAAAACGTGCGTTACAGGTGGAAAATAGGCATCAACGCAGAGAAAAGTTCGGCGGTTCTGTTTTCCACCAAGAAACCAATTCACTAGTAAGACAGCTTAGCGAATCTCATGATCTTTAGATGGAAAATACCTTGGAAGAAAAAGCATCCTATTTCTGGACAGGAAGCTGACTTAAAAATCTCATATCGATAGGACTCCATCTTTCACTCCGGGAGTGGATTATCAATAACAAGCTGATTTTGTATAAGACCACTGTTTAGTACGGAATAGTTATTAATTTATTATTAAGAATAGTTGTAAGAATTATCTTATTTCAAAAATTAAGATTCTCCAGGTAAGTTGAGTGATACATTTATAAGTCTAAGTGGTCGGTGGGTTCCTTTTAAGTAGATGACCGCTGTCGTCTCTTTTTGTGTTAAATACAAGTTTTATGACCCTATTCAAAAATATAATTATGAGTTTAAGACTTGTCAGCGGGTCCTCTCGTCATTAAGCTGAACAATTGTAGCCGTCTGCCTTTTTTCAGGTAATTTATTGGCCCTGATTTCAAAGACCTACCCCTTGAATTTGATGTGACTCACTTGCCGACTCAGTTTTGCAATTTGAGTGAGTCGTTAACAAGCAACCTCATTGAAAGCCTCGACTAATGCACTGGAGCACATTCGCAACTTTGTATTTTTGTTTGAACTTCAGTCAACATTAAATTATAGTTCAGAAATCGCAGTTTTTGATTGAAGAAAACACCATCGCAAATAAGGGGATTTATTATTGCAATTTTCCCCCTATCAACTATCGCGACAAACTAGCCGCGGTAAAAAACAACCATTATACGTCCTATTGTGACTATATGGATCCACTTTTGGGCTGAGTCATAAATATTTACGTCACCAAGCTTGAGCTCATCCAGATTCGAACCTTACGATTCCGTCTTCGGCCTCATGGTAAGTGAAGAACTCGTGACGCTCATACTTCCACGATCCAGGAAAGCTTCGGAAACTCCATTGTCTATAGCAATTATGAGATCGTCAAAGTTGCCCGTCACAAGCGCCCAAAGATCCTAATCCCTCCATAAAATGGCACGAAAGCGAGCTTTACGACCATCCACCATCCATGCCAGGTCATATCAAGAGGACTGAGGTTAGGGGCTAGACCCAGAGACCACTGATTTCGCCAGTGAGGTCAACGTCAACGTCAATGCTTACATTCTTCGCTTTTTGCGTCTTTCCCATCTTTAATTGTTATTTTTCTTTCATATCTATTCTCCCTATTGCCATTTTTCTATGAAAGGAATTACTGTTGACAGAATTCACTAATCAGCATCATTAGCTGAAGGTGTAAGAATTATTTTCATTGCATGTTTAAAATTAATACACTTATACAGGTGAAAAATCTATTCTCTATTTATATTCTTATATTTATTTTCATTGCTACGTTTATTTTGCATTTAAAGAACCAGCGCACATTACCTTTTATATTAAATGTAAAATTAAAGGCTTTCCTTTAGTGCCCAATTGGTCGAGTTGGTAACGGGTTTGCTTCGAGATGCGAGGTTTGTTGGTTCAATCTCTTTGGTAGTTGCCATCTTTTTGCAGTATTTTGCAACCAACAGCGGCTACATTTAAATGGGAGGGGAGGTAGGGTTTGTATTTCTTACAAGGCGCGAAGCGCCTCAACGCACACAGCTTGAAAGCTTTGCCATCTCATGCATAGAAGTATACTTTAACAAGGCCGCGAAGCAGCCTTTATTGTACATCTATCTTGTTTATTACAAATAAATATTGTGCAAAAATGAAACTTTATTTTATATGGTACCATTTTTAAATCTTCTTAAATAATAATTTATAATATAAATGCGTACAACACAAGATCACAAATCAAGAGAGGAGTGGAGAAACCTAAAGAAATATTTTGAAAGTTGAGTTATACTAAAATTAACAAAAATACTCCCCTAGTTTCATCAAGTTGTTCTAAGTTTAGCCTCTTTCAGCCATTTTATATTCTGCTTAATTGGTACCCGACAATTAAAGCCTATAACAACATTATTTTCCGGTTTTTTACCAAGCAAAAATAGCCATCTGACTTTGAAGCATTTTTGAACCTACGAAAAGATTAGTATCTCCATTGCTTCCTCTTTTTTCTGAATTTATTCGATCTTTACTCCAAACTAATTTTATATTGCACTAAACTGTCACTACAATCTACTTTCCCTGTGCTTTCCCAGATTAGTGCAACTTACGTTATTTCAAGTATACAATTAAAAAAACATGGGGCCGGCGAAGAGATTGCTCTGTAAGCAATCCCAGAACGAACTTAAAAAAACCTTTCGATTTCGATTTCGAATTTCGGGAAAATTCGAAATCGAATATCTGGAA
Organism: Sinelater perroti; assembly: GCA_036346155.1. NCBI lineage: Eukaryota > Metazoa > Arthropoda > Insecta > Coleoptera > Elateridae > Sinelater > Sinelater perroti. Next base: position 4,315,442 of record JARFIY010000111.1, on the reverse strand, counting down.
AATTATTCGACATAGAATTTTTTCTTCATTTTCGAATTCAGCGTAAAATTTCCTATAAGAATCACATTTAAAATCGTAATGTCAAAAATTTTCCCGAAATTCGAAGTCGAATATCTCGAAAACTATTCGACATAGAATTTCTTCGATTTCATTATTGAAATCAGCTTAAAATTTTCTTTAAGAATTACTCATAAAATCGCAATGTCGAAATTTTCCCGAAATTCGAAGTTGAATATTTCGAAATATTTCGAGATAGAAACTTTTTGATTTCGATTTTGAAATCAGCGTAAAATTTCCTATAAGAATCCATTTTAAAATTTTAAAAAATCCATAATTTTGTGACAGCGACAGACAGACAGACAGACAGACACACCGACAGACATATAGAATTCAGTAACGAACTTTTTAAGTTCGTTGATAATATATTCATATTTCCATAAAATAATTTTGGCTGCTACAATAATGATGTTAATATACACTAACTACACTGATTGTAATACAAACAGTAAAACGAGTAAGATGTTAACACAATGAAAATAGTTTAGACGTCCGAAATGTAACCTAGCGACTATTGAAGAGTGGATTGTAATGCGCATGCTTCAATAAGGACGATTTTATCTCCTAGTTAGAAGTTAGACGCCAACGAGTGCGTAAAGGTAGTGCGTGATTGTCCCATTTGCAATGCCTGAACAAGTAGAGCAGAGAATTTATATAAAAGTTTATATTAAGCTGGAAAGAAGGAACATTGTGCTACAGCTGCAGATTACTATATTAAAACTGTTACTAAGAATCATATTCTTTCTAAAAGGTCATAACCGGAGATAATACGCTAGTCTATGGCTAGGATCTGGAAATAATCATCCCAATGAAGTCTCCTGGTTTTATACTTTCGAAATAGGCCACGTGCATTAGTAAAATAATACGTTAAAATAAAAACAATGACATCGAAACCTTTCAAAGAAACAAAACTAACAAAATAATGGCAAGATATAAAAAGTCTCGTACTAAATAGAGTCCGTAGAAAAAAAAGAACTTTCTCTTCTTCTCTTTTCCTTCTCCCTTATGCCCTAAAGCGTCGGGTCCTCTAACCACTTCCGGAAGCTGTCCCGGTTGGCTGCCATTCTTTTTACTTCTCTTAGGTGTTTTCCTCTCTGTTTTACCCTCTTTTCTAACCTCTGTTCCCATGTTTCTCGTGGCCTTCCTCTGCTTCTTGTTCCCTCTGGCTTTGCTTCTAGAATTCTTCTGAGGTCTCTATTTCTTAACGTATACTCTTTTTATGGCCTGTTGTACTGGGTATGATACATTTAGTTCTGCTAGCGCATTCCATATTGTTTGTTTGGGTACTGTGTCAAATGCTGATTTTATATCTATGAATGCTAGATACAAAGGGTTTCCCCTTTCTAATCTCTTTTCTGTAACTGTTCTTAGTACAAAGATATGATCTTGTGTTTGCCTCTGTGGCCTGTAAGCGGCTTGTTCTTCACATAGTTTTTCTTCAACTTCTTCTCGTAATCTTCTTTCTAGTATTCTTGAATATATCTTCTGTACTATTGAAGAAAGGCATATTGCCCTGTAGTTGCCGCAATCGTTTGCATCTCCCTTCTTGTGTATAGGTACCACTATGTTTTCTTCCCAGTCATCTGGTATTTTTTCCCCTTTCCAGGCTAGTTGACATATCTCTTTTATCCACTTTAATATTCTATCTCCCCCATTCTTTATCATTTCTGGAGTTATGCCATCTCTACCTCCTGCTTTTCCTTGTTTAATATGTTTTACGGCTTCTATCACCTCTTCTATTTCTATGTCTATTTCTTCTTCTTCTTCCTGAACTGTTTCTCTTCTCTCTCTGCCCCGGATATTATCATCTTTTTTTAAATATGTTGTTGTAATACTCTCTCCATGCCTCCAAGATTCTTCCTTCTTCTGTTTCTACTATGCCTTTGTTGTTCCTTATACTCCATACTTGCTTTCCATATTTCCCTCTTAGCCCTCTGATTACTTTCCAAAACTGTCTTCCGTTATCTTCGTTGAATTTCGTCTCTAGTTCTTTTCCGAATGTTTTGCTCTATGTACCGCTTCTTTGGCTTCATTTCTTTTATTTATATAGTGTTGTTTATCGCAATCTTTCTTACTTTGTATATACCTTTTCCAAGCTTTCTTTTTGATCTTTACTTTATCTTTTACTTCTTCGTTCCACCACCGGGTTCTTTTTTGATCTTTCTTTACTGTTACCTTTCCGCAGGTCTTTACTGCCTGTTCTACTATTTCTGTTTTTAGTATTGTCCACTTCTTTTCCATGGGCCATTGGTTTCCTTCTTCTGCTTCTTTCGCTTCCCATCCTTCTAAGGTGTCTTCTAATCTGTTTTTGAATTCTTTTGCTTTTTCTGGTTTTCTTAATACTTATATTTTTATTTTCTGATATTCTCTTTGTTTCCTGGGTTCCCTGCTATAAAATCTGGTGTCTGTTATTAGCAGTCTGTGGTCTGTATGCAGTTCGGCCTCCCTTATTACTTTTACATCTGTTATGGCATATTTCGCTTCTCTGTTGTATGTTATATAGTCGTTAATGCTTTTCGCTTCTCTTCCTGCTGCCTCAAAAGTAATTTTGTGTATTATCGTATGGTTAAAGTGGCTGTTTCCGATTAACATTTGATTGGTAACACAAAAGTCTATCATTCTTCTTCCGTTATTATTTATGGTAGATTCTCCTCCATATTTACCTATCGTGCCATATCCTATATCTTGTCTATTTCCTATTCTGGCATTCCAGTCTCCATTTATTAATCTGTGTCTGCTTCTTTCTCTCCCTTTATCTATTTGTACTTGGAGTTCTTCGTAGAATGTCTCTTTCTCTTCTTCTGTGGAGTTTTCTGTGGGGGCGTAGATCTGTATTATGGTTATTTCTTCTTGCAGTTTTAGGTCTACATATAATATCCTTGCATTTACCGCTTCCCATTGTTTTACTTGTTGGGCCATCTGTGTAGTTAGGATTATTCCTACGCCCTCTTTAGCTCGTCCTGCTGATCCTGAGTATATAAGCTGGTAACCTTGATCTAATAGTTGTCTTCCGTTTCCTTTCTTCTTTATTTCACTTATACCTAGCATCTCCATATTATATTTGGCCATTTCTTCTATTATTTCTACTTCCTTTCCGTTTATGCCGTTTACATTCCATGTTCCAATTCTTATCAGTGATTCGCGCCGAGTCCGTTTCCCAGTTTTCCGTCCATTTCCGAGGCGATTGTTTGTTCTCTGAATCTGTTTACCTTGTGCGGGTGATTAGCCCAGCCACAAGGGCCCCGTTACCTCGGGACAACTGGTATCAGGTTATACCCCCCGATGCTGGGTCGCCAGAGCCTCATCTGTTATCTAACAGGGGGTACCACGTGTAGGTGAGGTTGGCATTTGGGTGTCTAGATGTTGGCGCCACCCCTCACCCCCCTCCCAAAAAAAAGAACTTTGTAAATATAAATAAATGCTTCTTTTCTACAAATAATAATGCTCAAAGAAAGATCAAATAATGACATATTATGGCACATAAAAGGTGTACAGAAAGAGTTCAGAAGATTCTAAAGGAGTGGTAGTTTAATTCCTAGATTTCAGACACATGCCGGAAGGAAACAGGGAAACACAAAAAGAGCAGACAAAGCACAAAATGTCCCACCTTTTAAATTAACAAAGAAGAACGGCATATTTTTCATGCCTCTGTGACTACTTGCAAATATCCGAATTCTTCAGCACACAAAGGAAAATACGAGTTGTATTTTTTACAAAAATTACTAACCGCTCATAAGGCACGATAAGCTTAGTGCCTTAATAAATGTGTTCTGAATAAAGAGCCTAGCAAAAAGCGCCGTAGAAAAAAGTTCCTTGTCACCAACATGCTAATTAAAAAATAAAGTCTACGAAAACTACAACAAACAGCTGATTAAACGAGAAATGCAAATCTTTTTCTGGGTATAGCGTGGCATCACTGGTGGGCAGCCAACTGAAACCCGTCGTAATGGAACTTATTTTTTTATTAAGTGTGACTGTTATCTGTGGCTAAGTTCTGTGCTGTTTAGTACTGCATCATACCGATGTTTTCTTAAATATATTTTTGAAATGTCTCCAATTCTGGTTTGTCTGTTACGTCAGTGCTGAGAGAAATTATAACAAGAGTCTAATATAAAGTAATTTACAGCTATAAAAGTCTAATAGAGCTGGGATCTTTTGAAAATCAATTGGCTAAGTGAGTTTACCTGTTGAGAGATGTATGTAGTTATTATTTTCTCTGCACCTTTAATGGTAATTAGTCAAAAATTCCAAAGCATGTGTAGGGAGGGAGAGAGAGAGAGAGAGAGAGAGAGAGAGAGAGAGAGAGAGAGAGAAAGAAAGCACCCAAAAATGTATAAATCTGTGTTTAATTTTCATTTGCATTTACTTTTGCACCGTTTTGCGTATTTGTTATCTCTCTTCTGTTATCTCAGCCTACAAAAGCAATCACCGTTGGCCGAACCTACCAACTTTATTTGTTTGAGGGGTAAGAATTGTTATCTTTGCTTACTTAGGGTGGATTCACCTTTGAGTAAGAATAGAGTCGCTGTTACGCAAAAACTGTTTTAAGTTATTAACCACTCATAAAAGAAGGATTCTTTATTTTTTTATTTCTATTCTATTCTTTATATCTATCTGTACAATACTTCATGAGGTTTACAACAATGCAGATATAAAATTCATTACTAATTTTATATAACTACACCTAAAAAGCCTTATAGAAAAATTATAGCACCTTTAAAAGATACCACACTTCCCAAAGCTTGATTTTTGATAGGATCAAACCATAATGTATCTTTTAAGTCACTCCGATAACAAGCTTTTTATTTACGAAGTAGGAAACGTACGCTATTATTTACATGTTAATTTACAAAAAAATAAATAAAATATTTGCAGGCGTAATAATTGTCTTTTACATCAAATTTTTGTTTCTTTAGATAGTTTGTTTGCTGTTGTTTGCAAATATAAATTAGCTGTTTACTGTTATTGCTGTTTACTGCGACTTGAAGTTAATATTTGAAATTGTCATTGCAGGTAATAGGGAGCATGTCGAGGAGATGGCGTGACGTGTGAAAGCGGGCTTGATATGACAACCCGTTTCAAATTACGCTCTTTATACAAAGCTTCCTCCTAGCGTTTTATTTGGCACGTGCAGGTGCCGCACCGATGTGCAATAAAGCACAAGAGCGAATGCCTTGAAAAGGTTTCATTTTTGCTCATTTTGAATGAAATGTATGAAATTTGTTTCGATAGGCCGAAATTGTTGCTAACCTGCAGGAATTTTGGACAATTAATGTAACGATGTATTTCAGCCTGAATTTTAAAACTTATAAGTAAATGGAAACAATGAACACAAAAATAAAAGGTAATTAAAGCTCAATGCATAAGTTCGTAGCGTTTATTTTGACATGGCAATACTGTAAGGTTTTTATCGTTTCTTGGTGCTCATGAGTGCATTTTACATTACGCACATTAAAGAAGGAAAGAGACACAACTCAATGGACCACACATTATCATTTCAAGCTTGTGAGACATACTTAAAAACCAGTATGTGTTAATTACAAAGTAATATGTAAAACACCTCTTTTCTAACGAACGCTAACTTCTGAACTAACCATAAATCGTGAAGCGAAAGGTGCACTATACCTAAAACACTTCATGGAGTGTACATCTTACCTTCTTCTGTAACTAGGGGTGTAATTTTATAGTAAAGTCAAGAAAACCATCAATCCCCAAACCCTATAAAGAAAGATGTATGGAATGGAAGTGTGGACAGTAAAAGTAAACATCATGAGGCGATTAAAGGCATTTGAAATGCGGGTATTCCGTGGACACACAGAAAAACTAACAATAAGGTGTTACGCAGAATGTAAAGTGACCGTGAATTAATCTTATCTATCAAAAGGCAGGAAACAGCTCATTTATCCAATTACTTCCTAACACTCAAACTGAGTAACGTTCAAGAAGTTAAAAAGCGTAGTAAGAGAAAACGCTCTAATAATAGCCCACCTATTATCAAAACCAAACATTGAAACCCTGAAATAACTACAGAAAACCTATACTAGCCTCTAGCAGACCATGCATGTACTAGCAACACACAAAACGCAAACCAAAGACAAAGAAAAACAGCAATAAACCCACTAATCAAAGATAACGTCCCTAAAGAAAACTATCATTTTAACACATTGACAACGCCATTATAGTGCTCAAGACACCCAGGAAGAAAATACAGATACCTCAATAGATACACTAGACCAGCTCGTTGTATCAAATGTGCTGGGTCGCAGCAAATTCTAAAAAACGTAAATATGGCTAAGTACCCAAATTCGTCTTATGTCAAGATAAACACCCCACCAACTACAAAGGCTGCCTGGTCTATTTAGACAGCAGCAGCAACAACAAAGACAGCAAAACCACCAAGCCATAAGATAAATTGAAGCAATAACCGTTTCAATACTGCAGTAAAAAAATAATAAGTAAAGGTAGTGGTGGAGCAATTAATTATGAGGACAATGGCAAGGAAAAGAAAATGAAACATGGAAATGAAAACGAGAGGAAAACCTAAATGATACAAGTAATTTCACAAAAATATAAAGATAAAAAGAATAAAATAAGAGAGGGAAAAAGACAATTAGCACTTGGAATGTGAGAAATAGTAAAAATAAAAATAATAAAAATGGAATCATAAAGATATAAAATTTGCATTGCCACCTTGCAAGAAGTAAGATAGGGGGCAAAGGAAAAATAGATAAAAAAAAGGTGCAATCATTTATCCGAGAAATGAAAAGCAGTGACATCAAGAAGTGCTATCTATGCTACTAGAAAAGATAACAGAAAATTGACAAATAATTGAAAGGATGTTTTATATAAGGCTAGAACTGGAACCATAAATGCAGAAACATCAGAAAAAGAAGAAAAGGGTAATTTTTACGAGACAGAAAGAAGTTGCCAAAAAGCCCAAAAATTTAGTATTAGTATTTAGAAACTTTAATGCGCAAATAGGGACAGAAGAATACAATAAACATGTAAGAGTGGCACATACATACAATACATAGCAAAGACTATGCAATCTAGCTGCACTAATTAATATGATTCTAAGTAGTACTAAATATGAACATCCCAAGAGACAAGTAATTTATAGATCTCGTGATCAGTAGACGCAAACACAAATAGATCATGGGAAGATTCATAAGAGAAGAAAGACTGGTGGATATATTTACGTACATATCGCGAAGCATGTTCAGACTCTGACTACTATATGGTTGATAGCAGAATTAGACTAAGACTCACTCATAAACATAAAATACATCCAACTAAATGGAAAATTGATAGATTAAAGAATAAAAAAATAATTAAAAATATATTGGGGTGTAAATAACGAAACAAATGAATGATTCGATGAGGTATGTAGAAAAGCCAAAGTTTAAAATAGATGAAAACGAAGGAGGAAAGGCTTAGAAAAGAACATGAAGAAAAGAGGAATGAATCTAAGAAAAAGAAAAAAGAATAGGTAGAAGGCTAACTAAAAGAAGTTGAAAATAATAATACGAAGAGATTTTATCACGAAATAAAACGGCAGAACTGATAGTACAAACCTAAAAAGAGCAACAGAAATATAAATAACAAATAATAGAAGAGAAAGACGAGTAAAATAAAGAACAACAAGTGTAGAATGTAGGAAATTTGATGAAATAAACAACTTCAAATATCTAAGGGTTACAATGTCCAACAAAAAATAGAGAATAGATAAGATTAGCAAAAAAATAATGGCAGCGAATAGAGCCTGCCATGCCAATATAATAAACTTGAAAGATATTTTCTTGTTAAAACATACCAAATTAAAAATACATGAAACATTAAACAAGCCAATAATAATATATAGTGTAGGTTATGACAATCATAAAAAAGAAAAAAAATTAAGAATAGAAATGGCCGAAAATTAATGTAAACAGAGGAATAACCAAAAAATATTATAAGAGCTGAAAGGAAAAAACATAATTTAAAAAATAAAACAGCATTTGGAAAGCGGAACAAGACGAAATAATAAAATGCTAAAGTAGAAGCCAGCACCAAGAAGGAGGGGTACTTATGGTATGGTTTTCCTTACTATTTTCACAATTATTTGTTATTGAATTTGAGCGTGTTGGGCAATCTTCACTTGCTTAGACTATTGTCTCTAACATTGGGCTTTATCAGTTTCTTTGCTGCTGATCATAGATCTTCCATGGCAGACAGTCTGTTACTTTGTTTGTTTTTACAAGTTTAGTTAAGTGAAGTTCATTGATCCTTCTTTTTCTACAAGGCTCAGCAGTAATGATATGCTTGTGTTTTAAGGAGATATTTAAAGAAAGCTAAAACAAGGAAGCAAGCAAAAGCAACCTTGCAAAACTGCAACGATTTGTAAAAAAAAACAAAACGCATCTACTCGTTTACATATTCAAATCAGTTCCTGAATTTTAAGTTAGCAAAACTTCGCAAGTGCACCGTCAGCGTTGAAATCCAACTGTTGATAGCGCGTCAGCATTCAGCGCGGAATTTCTGAGCTCGCGTTTACCCGGAATGAAGTCGCCGGCTTTGTATATTCGCCGAAATTAACACCCGCCAGGAACAATGAGAATTGCAGGAGATAAAAGGAGCATTCAGGCATTATTTAGAGCGCTTCTGCTCTTTAGACGATTACATAGGCCTGCGCTGAAGCAAATGCCGCGGGACATGGGCGCGCTGAATTAGCTCCAAGATCGTAGGCGTAGTGGCGCTCTAGGGCGAAAGTAATTCGTAATTACAGGCTAAGTGTGCTAGAATAAGTAAATGAGAACACTCGTGTGCCTACAGCCAAACAGAAGCTGAAATTTGTAGTTCTAGTTAACTCGCACGCTATGTATCAATTGGTTTGTTTACCTACTCTTCTGTGAGTTTATATTTACATAAAACGTATATAACCTACTTGTGTTTTGATATCTTGCTTTAACTTCTCCGGAGTTTTGTTGCAGTTCAGCATTTAGAAATGCTTCCGATATTTCAAAATCACAAGTTCACTATAACAAGGTCAGTTTAATTATTTCAAAACTTAAGACTCTACATTATAATTATTATCCTTTAATGATAGTAAGGGTGGTTTAAATTTGATTTGTGTGTAAATAAGCCGCACTACGTAGCAGCTGTGCGACCTTGAGAGAATGGAGTCACAACCTCTACCCTCCCTCCTGCTCGGGTTAGAACCTGTTCAGTCCTTTTTAGGAGTTGCTAAAGTGATGAGCGAACAGAAGGTACCGCGAAGCGTGTACCAAGGCATTGTGATCAAATTCCTCGTTGAAGAAAATATTCCGTCCGCTAAAATGTACCACAGACTCCAACAGCAGTATGGGAAAGAGCGTCTCTTGCGGATCCGTGTGTTTGTGTGGTGTAAGTGCTTCAGAGAGAGCAGAAATCGCGTGAAGGATGAACCGCATGATCGTTGATTGCGAACATCCGTCACCGAGCCAAACGTTAAGAATATGCGCAACACTATCTAGGAACTTGAACCAATGTTGTCCATCAATGTTGATAGTGTAGAAGACATCGTGAAAAACCACCTGCATTATCGCAGGGTGAATGCACGGTACCACGCACTTTGACAGGCGTGGACAAAACGATGCGCATGAAAGCTAATAGTCGTCTCCTGCAGCTGTTTGAAGACGAAGGTGATCCATTTTTGAAGTCTATAGTGATCACCGGTGAAACGTTGATGTACTACTTCATTCTCGAGTCTCAGCAGTCACCAGTGGCGGCATACCAGTTCTTCCAAACCCAAAAGACTCGTTCGGCAGGAAAAGTAACGGCAACGTCCTTCTGGAACTAGCAAAGCTATTCATGTAGACTTTCTGCCGGATACCAGAACAGTCAATGCAGCTTATTACTGAAATCTCCTGGCAACAGACGTGAAGGAAAAGATCCGATCCAAGTGGAAGACAGGTGGAAAGCAGCAGCCCTTCTTCAAGACAATATACGGTCCCATACAGCCAAAACAACAATGGAAACATTTTATAATCTTCAAAAATTCAAATTATATGATATTCTTTGCAAGTTGTAATATTAAAGCATGTCAATTATTACATCCATACTCTTGTGCTCGGTGATATTCAAGTGCCCATGCGATAATTCGAGTACGAGCTTACCTGCGGTCAATTCACATCAGTGGCTTTGCTTTTATTGATCACTGGTTTCATGCTATTCTATAAATCGACAGCCCTTCTGATTTCATGCCAATTTAGAAGTGCAACAAAGCCACGATATCAAGTAAGCTTAAATTAACATTTCGGGACATGTTCCTCACGTCACAACAAAACCAACCCTAAATCAGCAATACCGGCAACAACCTGGTGCACCCACATGTAATTTTCCACCAGTACTACCGTCACTGCCCACACCGCACATTCCAATGGTCACTTAACCAATATAATAACTCGATAACCACCACACGACACTATACTACGCAAGAAAGGACGGGATCTATTCCAAATATCAAACCTACTGAAGATACAGATGCAAACATAAACAAAACAAATCTTAAACATAGCAACATGGCAAGTTTTAAAGAAACTCAAAGTAAAAAGACAAATAACTGAATTCATCATCTTCCACATACCTATATAACATGGCTACTCTGTACTATCCACAACAAGCGATGACGTTGCAATCAAAACAGCAACCACAAATTCCTCAGTGCGAACCCCAAAACATCCACCCATATTTATGTAAGTTATCAAAAACTTTGCAGACATGGTAACCAATCTTTTTTTAGTAGCAAAGAAAAAGACTTACCACATCAAATTCTTGGCAAATAATACTGTTAAAACAAATACACACCCAATAAAAGCGCACAGGACTCTAATCAGACATTTAAAAGAAGAAAATGTTAAGCACCACACATACCAAATGAACCAATCCTCCCATAAAACGAATCTGCCCATCAGAAGTCAAGCACAAAATTACTATATTAAATGTACGCAAAACCCCTGAATATGATTTCATAACATCATTTTATTTAAGCTGAAATCATCACGATACCCAAACCCAACAAATCTCCGTATAAACCAACGTCTTACAGCCCCATTAACCTTTTACTCATAACAAGTAGAGCCTTCCAAAGACTTTTCTTAAAGGGGATGAAGAACATAACTTTCTGATACTTCTACCCATTATTGTTGTGTATTACTTTGACTTTGAGTTTGTAGTATTACATCCTTGGTACAATTAAGTCTTTTAAATAAATGTCTTCAGTACACGGTTTGTGACGAGCTGTGCGATCTGACATTGAGGATTTGCAGTTTTGACTCAAATGCCTTCCATTGCAGAACATATAGCCTGAAGATTTAATCTTATCTTTAGTCCCTTATTCTGATGAAAGTGCTGGTGTTGTTGGTAAGGTTTCCTCATCATTCTTATTAACTACATTTCCAGTAATTTTCTTCTTGTAGGCGACTCCACTAATTCTCTTTCCCACAAATTCTAGGCGCTCTAATCCTTTAAATTCTTTCTTAAGAACTTTATGAGTTTATTTGGACATTATCAAAATCTCATTATCAAAATCGTCAAAAAATGCAGGCGAATGCCAGACTTAAATATCCTCAGAAAAAACGGATTCGACTAATAGAGTACAAGAAGACAGTGCTGTTCTAGTCTTCAATCCTTAAAAACCCAAAAATTTCATTCTAATTGATCATGTGATTGAGTTAAATTCTCTTTGGTCTTCACCTGTGCTGAGTCTACAACTGTAACTATCACATAAATCTGGTTTATCTGGTATATTTGGTAACCATGTTGTCCGCAGGACTCCATATTAATTAGAACTCTTCATTAAATCGTCAATTGCTATAGCATGAGCTTTGTTGCATGTGTTATTGTTTGGTTTAAATGTTATAACTTTTCTAATCGATCTAAGCCCTCATCTTGAACTCTGCAACACCAATTTTTGGAATTCTCATTTTCTTACTTGTTTGTACCAATAAGCTTTGCTATGGATATTTCTTGATCAGTTTAATTGTTTATACGCTAATCTGTTAAAGGCCTGTGAATATCATTTTTTGCATGTAAAGTGAGTTTCTTAAACCTTTGCACTTTTGTCTATTCTTCAATCAATGCGTGATCAACATTTATGTTGTCCATGTAGCATTATGTAATCTTTTCGTTTAATTCATTAATAACAACGTTATTTTGTTCAGAGTTGTTTTTTAATTCTTATTAGATTTTCTGAAACAGATTTTTTGCCGCAATTGTTTCATTCTCATTAACCTCAAATCTGGAAATTTCTAGTTCTTCTTGAAAATTGTGACAATATTGGCCCTAATTCTAATTAACTTGACTGGTACCGAACTAATAAGATTCTCCCCTGATAAAATTCCAATATTTTAGCCTTAAAAGTGTATTTTTATAATTTAATAATTTAAAATAATTTGGACAATCATACACAGGATTGGTCTCTTCTTTAATTCTATTGTTGTCCATAAAAATGTTAAACAATAACATACAAAAAGCTAATTACTAACGTATACTTAAATAATTAAGTTTGTTTTACACGAAGAATTACCCGTAAAAAGGTATTTTTGGCGTCCTAGACTGACAATTTTTCACCCGCCTTCTCTCAATTTTTTGCAAAATGAGAACGTAATCAATTTATTTACAAATTATAACAGTGGGATAATTCAATGAGAAAATAAGATAAGCAAAACGATCCTGAAGCTAGGCAACCAAACGTACACTTAGTCACGCCACATTTCATATCAGCTGTTTTTGTTTACTTTCTATTCAAATGTATAGTAGATTAATAATTGGATAATTACAAAGGTTAGCTATAACTTTTTCCAATCCCTTCTCAAGACACAAAGATTTGATCAAAAACATTTACTTTTTGACTAAATAAAGTAAGAGCCTGCATCGTTGTAGTTATGTAATATCAAATCACGTCACGTTTATTGCTTAACTTTAACCTTTTCAATGGCATTCAATGTTATTTGTATTTATCAATACATAGAAAGTAACCACAAGGAAAAATAAATATAAAGACAAGAGATTTCGATGCATCCACAAATGTCTCATGAGCTAATAACGAAAAGTTTGTTCCTTTATTACGTCTCTTCTTCGAATGCCTTCTGGTAATCTTTCTGGTTTCAAATTTAAACTCGTAAGCAATCGATCAAAAGTCCGCCACTACTTTCAAAATTTGTCTAAAAGCAATACTGAGTTACTAACATTTTATGCACTAACATGAAATTTTTCTAAAAGCTTTAATTCTGACCTTGAAGGTGATTGTTACTATACTCTTTAACTGCTGTCTCTATATGTTCTTCCTACCTATTGCAGATGACTGATATTTTTACTCTTTTTTGCAGAAATAATGGTCTATTGTTTATGGCAACTTACCATCGACCGTAGCACAACTTGAGCACAATTAGACTATTAAAGCTATAATATTAGCTTCCCATTTATATTTTTGTCACTTTGGAAGTTGAAAATTTACGCCATAAATGGCCTTCTTAATTGTTTAGCCTTTGTAGGCTAACACCTCTTAGCTATTGACTTTAAACAAAAAACTTTTATTCAGATTTAGAATTTGTTATAGCATTAGAAAGAATAATTATTTGTACTAATAAATAGCCAGAAATAAAAATCAGATTATTATAAATTTTAAATCAAAGATTATAAGTAGCAAAAAATTCAAGCCGACTGAATAGAAAAAAGTAGAGAATACTTAGAATCTTTCAAAACCAATTTAACCAATTCAAGATTATGTAAATCAGCATTAATAGATCTATAGTTTAAGTATGCGTAGTCTGTCCCAAAAAATAAACATAATAAACAGTTTGATATAACCTGGTAGCCACTAAAAATGGTTTGTATTGCGCATGCGTAAATGAGGACGACTTTACTAAGTCAGTTGAGAGTTAAACCTCGGTAAGTAAGCACATATCGTATGTGATTGTTACATTTACAATGAATGAGCAAATAAAACAGCAAAACACAAAAACTAATCGGATGATTTAAAAAGCTTTCTAAAGCGGTACAATAGTGCGGCACAAACAAAAATATAGTACAGAGATAGTCATAGTCAGAAATGGCCGAGACTCTATCACAAGAAGTCAGCAACAAGTAAAACATACAAAAGTATTAATCGTGGACAAGCTACAATTAACAATAGTCAACAATTGTCGGTACCAGAGCTAGAAGAGCTGGGCATTTTGATATTTGATATTTTTACTGCACATCTTTAATAGAGAAAATAGATAAAACGTAGGTCTACGGCTACGATCCGAAAACCAAAACTTAGTCATTCTAATGGAAGACTGTCGGTTTGCCATTCTCAAAAAATCCGCCTTGAAAAAAGACTTACATTAAGTCGGCGATAGGTGAATGCTTTATGCACTTGATTCTCAATTTGGCATCAAAACCGAGCGAGTGTGAGTCACGCTTCGCTGATGGGTGTTTATGGCGTTGTAGATTTACATTAGATTTAGACTTAGTTATAAAAAAGCTAAAACAAGTCTAAATTAGGATGGCAGTATAAAAAGGCACGAGCTATTGTTCGAATTCCTACAAGTTAAGTTGTACATTCAGATATAAAATATACTCATTGTTCACAAGAACAAATTATAAATAAACTGAAAAATCAAAAAGGGGAAATGAACCTACAAACAATATTTCTTATAATGTATGCTCTTTTTTACCAAATATATAAATATTTTATTGTAATTTTTTGTATTATGGCTTGATACTTTCAGAACAGACCACATACGCATTCAAAACGGAGACACAAAGGTATTCTAAGATATTTACTTTCTTAACGCAAATTACATTGTGGGAAATAGAGAGTAGTTTGCTCTGAAGAGCACTAGAAGCGACAAAGAGCTTCTTGAAGGGCCACGTAACCAAGGGGCGGCTCGGGTAACTCGAAAGCATCATAAGCTAACAATAAGATTGCAGATCGGACAGCAAAGTTTCGATGGCACTTCGCAAGTCATAAGTCAGTGCTTCACCTCGACGACTTATTGGGCCCAATGGAAGGGTTAAGGGCTTATTCGACTGCTTTCGGCTTAGTTTACTGCAAAATAAAACTTGGCTTCCTCGAGAGCTACCTTCGAAGTAAGGGGAAGTCACTAAACTTGTATAAAAAAATAGAGTGTCTACATTTAAATTACGTCACAGAAATCAACAAGTGACGTTTTAGTAATAAAAATCTTTGTCGGTCCAGCTTTTTGTGTTCTTCCTTTAAATATTCATTTAAATTTTCTCACAAGTATAGACATACTAACATTCCTTTACTTACATTTACAAAGGTTGTCCAGAAACTAAGACTTTCTATTTATTTTCGTGTGATTTATAATAGATATAACATTGCCAAGTACCTAATACAATTATATCCCAACTAAACAAATATTATCAGTTTTAGATATAGTTAATCCCACAAAAACAAATCAATTGCTTCCAATACATCCTAATACTCTTTGCAATTTCCAACACAATTGCTCTCTTTATTTTACAATAAGTACTATGTTTACAAAGAGATTTGAAGTGGTGTTCCTGTGTCACCACCTCAAAGGTCTACAAATAAATATTGGATCAAAAAAGTGTTACTTATACAAGTCTTTTGATTTAGTTACAAAGTAAATAAAGTAACACCACAAAAAAAATTAATTCAAAACAAATAGCGATTGTCTTTTGAGAATTCTGTTGAAGGATTGGCTACTCCATCTTGTACTACAAGTACTGCTTCAATAGGACAACGCGTAACTACATGCCAATCATTATACTATCACTATCTTATCAGGCTTTCGGTTTTTCCTTTCAGTTTGGTTCGCCTTGATCCGCGCTGATCTGTGGTTACGTCTCTTCGTGTGTGTTTTGCTTAACTGCGCGATAATACCTTGTGATATCAGCCGGTACTTGTTACCAACGTATACCGATGATAACGAGGAAACTATGGAGTCTCTTTTCGAGCAATACTTGCATCTCTAGAAAAATTATTGGACACTGTTGTCCTGAAACGCTATCACAAACATATATGAGACCATCTTTAGAACCTCCGGGGTGATCAGAAGTCGCCTCCATCTCCTCTGCCGGAAGGTAACTCTAAACTTAAAAATCACCAGTCGCAGCAAGCATCCGCATCTATCTTTGTGTAAAAATAGAGATGGTGGCAAATTCTCCTCTGGTGACGATTGTCAACTGCTTTGAAGTTCTTAGTGACCGCAAAGATGATGTTGACGATCCCACCGTATTTAGGGCCCATCAGTAAACCTTTACCCTGCACCTCAAAAGCAAACTCCGACAATCCTATAGGAGAAGCAGTCCTGGCCCACAACCAGGAAAACTCTACATGATAATTAAGTAGGCTTCGTGCAAACCAAGAATGTGACGCATAAAATCTTTATTCATCCCGCTACG
Organism: Sinelater perroti; assembly: GCA_036346155.1. Lineage (NCBI taxonomy): Eukaryota > Metazoa > Arthropoda > Insecta > Coleoptera > Elateridae > Sinelater > Sinelater perroti. The sequence continues at coordinate 4,298,990 of JARFIY010000111.1, read as the reverse complement.
GTGAATGATCATCAGTGGCTGTCTTGTTTTCTTCTGGAAGCGTAGATGCAGCACCATTTTCATTTGCTCAAAGACGATAATACGTCCTCACCGTAAGAAGGATGAGAAAAGGCCCCCAGAAATGCCCAAACGCATTCATGTTCTTAGAACTCGAGCGGAACGATAAAGGTAAATCTATCTAACACTTGCGAGATGATTTTAATTTTGCTATAGCGATAGAACAGCCAAAGAAAAAGAAAGTTTGTAAGCGTGTGCCATCATTGCCAGCGCTTTAGGCAAGCACTCTGGGGACTGTAAAAAGCTCCAGAGGGAGCCCGCTATTTACACTTAGTTGCATAGGGCGCTTCGCCAGACAGCGACTACACCAGGTTGCAATTACCCAACCACCTTCTCGACGCCTGCCGCAACAACTTCCGCCGTAGAGCAGGTTATTTTAGAACGTGGACCTTTTCACGTTTCTGGTAGCCATTCAAAATATCGTGGCGGTTACCTAAAATGCCAACAACTTTCTTGAGGTCGTCGTTGGGCTACTGTTTTGAACAAAAACATCAACGCCTTCCGCGGAATGTTCAGAAATTTCTGAATACTTGAAGTTTAGGCACTCTAGAAGGGTTTTAAGGACAGTCCAACTTCCATGTCAGGTTTTCCAAAAGGAGTGAGATTAGGGGCCGAAACCCAGGCTTTCCGATACACCGTGCCCCCTTACGCTGTTTGACGCAATGAAAAAGAATTTTTCCTCTAACAAACTTTAGTTTGCTACCCAGAAACTGTCAAAACGATGACAAAAATACAAAGTCATTAAAGGAAAATATCTCTAATAAAATATGTACTCGATTTTTTCTAATAAACCATTTGTATAAAAATATGCAAATTATTTTTAAATGCCCTTAATACTTATATTGGCAACTCTCTATGCTGTCTTTCAAATGGCAACAAAAATATATACTCTACTACTACGCTCTAAACATTTACAACGTGTATTGCTTTACATCGGTGAATAAGACGCCCAAATTTACTACAACTGCGCGATATTTATGTCTATTATGCGCCATTCCAGAAGGAACTCGAAAACGTCTCGGAACGCCGGTATGAAAAAGCCTAGAATGTTCGCCGCGCGTGCGACCGTGACGAGGTACAACAAGAAAAACCTTTGGCTACATATCTCTACGCGACGCTGCTTCCATGGGATGCTTTCGGAGATTCGTTACAATATCTCTTGTATATGTCTCTAAGATGTACTTTAAGTACCTAATTTATATTAATTAATTATTTTGTCTCATCAATATCTAAATTTTATTTGCTACCCCGTTTCACCCCTGCATTACATTGCGTTTTTAACTCCAAATTTATTACCCTTTGCAAAACAAAAGCAAGACTAAATTTTGTTTTAATTGCTGAAACATGGAGCCACTTCGAATTAAGAAAACCAGTACAAATTTCTTTTCTTTCTCCCATTTACCTTAAGTGCCACTAAATATCAAGTTGATGGTAATTAAGTTCCATTAAAAAGGCAATAAAATGATGGCACAGCGTCCTTTGCGCCGAAAAATGAAATAAAAAGCTTTCAGAAACAAAGCAAGGAGGTGTAATAAAGGCGTAATGGCCCAAAGACGTTTCAAATTTGTTATATGAGCGTAATTACATTTTTCGGATTAAAATCGGCGAAATTATTTGAAAGGCACTCTTTCTAACCCTCGCCCGCGCAAATTTGAAAAACTAATCACGCTCGCGCCGCCCCATAACCATTTTCTTTGCCCTAAGCCCTTGGTGCAGAAGTGTCCTGCAGCGGAATTGCCGAAACGTTTTCAGTATCATTTTGGGCCGCAATTTCCTGAGCGGCATTTTCCTATTTGCGGAGCTTCCGAGGGTCTTCATTAAATCGTAACACCTACTGAGACTTTAATAATCGTAATCGTATTAGGCCCGGTGCTAAAGCGCCAAATCCCATCTAATACACTGGAGTGGCTGCTTGTACACAACTTTATAAAAGCTGAGGTAGAAGTAATCGCTCGTTTAGGAAATAATTTGAAATATGGCTAAACAGCCGGCTCTGGGGAGATTTTAACACCGTAAGGGGTTGATATTTGCATAAGCTGGTCTTTAAGCAATTTAAATTGAGATTACCTAAATAATGTCATGGATTATTATTATTAGCCGCTCTCCATAGCAGAAATGCGAGAAAATGCCACAAAGAGTTAATAGAAGCTGTTAGAAATAGAATATTAAAGTTTTAACGAGGACGCGAAGCAACCAGCGACCGAGAACAGGCAGGACCACATGTGAGTGCGTGGGCTAATGTGTCACATGCAGTAATCACCTAAAGGAGACTGACATACGATGGGTGCTGCTTAAATTATAGAGAAAAAGTTCCATCGAGAAGCACACCATTTACAGAATTTTACGGAACGATCTCCACCTGCGAAAAGTTGCATCGAAGTGGCTACCACATACATTTACAAAAATTTAAAAATGATTGCGATATGCAACTACTGCGATCAACTAGCACGCTAACAGCAGCTCCTTGAAAATGTTGCATACCATAGTTTGAAAAGTCATTATGGAAAACTAGAAAATAATATGCGCAAGATTTCTGACATGATAAGCATCTTAACCGAACAAAAATATAAAAAAAATAGCGCGGAACAAACTCGATCTTTTCAAACCGAAGAACCTTTTCCGATAATTCGTTACCGTGGATAAAACCTAGATCCACCACTACATACCGTAGACAAAATAGCATTCAAAACAGTGAGAAATAAAAGTAAAAATGCGCCGAAGAAGACTGGAAGAGTGGTGGCCACAGTTTTTTAGGGTCTCTAAGAAATCATCTTGATCAACTATTTGGAGAAAGAAAAAATAACAAGATGGTTTGCAAGAAAAGCTAGTTATCTTTTGAATTAATTTTTGAAACCCCCCCAAAGGTCGTATTTATCAAGCGAGTCTTTAAGCTGCGGATCAGAGGATAGCCAGTATATTTGGATAGGGTGGTGATAAACCACGGGATTAAGTAATTTAAAACCTGCATCATAACCTAGACGAAAGCCTCTCCACAAAGAACTCTCCGGAGAAGCTATCCTATCATGGTTAAGGGCCTGCACTGGGATACAATAGCGCTGGCTCTTACAAACTCTTGGTGGGGATAGCTGCCAAATTCTGCACCCTCTCCTGTTGACAGCGGGCATGCTTCGCAAGCAGAATAGTGTGCATACCAAAGTGATCTATGGCTGAGGGGCAATTCGTTCTTAGCGACAGGGTAGCTCAAGTTGATGCGCCGACACATCTTCAAAAACTGTCTTCAGGGGTCGTATTTAGACTTCACATATTAGAACATACTATATGAAAGCGTTTTCAGGCCAAGGTCACCAGAAGGATTCAAGTCGTTGGGTTTACAGATGATACGCGCTGCTCAACTTAGAGCATTAAAAGCTCATGGCAACCAAGTGCTTTAAACATTACAAAATTGAACCAATATCAAAAAGTTCCATCTATCTAAAGGTAAAGTTAGACTACACAATGGCATGGCATCACCACATTAAATTGGTAAGTGATAAAGGAAAACAGATAGGAGCAGCAACACGACTAAGCTGCGAAGCCAGGGGCAAATCCGTAGCACGAGCTCTAAGGTCAAGTATGTGAAATTCCAGAAACTTATTTTGAAGGGTGCTGGAATTACGTGCAATGCTTTGTGTATTTTGTGTTATTTTTATTAAATGTATAATTGTGATTATAGTTTTGCATATTATTTATTTGACTATTCGTTCTGGATAAACTACGTTGACAACGAAGAAAATAGACTTATTAGCTTATGGAGTTGCCTATATAGCAATAAGGCAAAGGTATAGAAGATTATTCTTAGTAATATCGTAAATTCTGAAAAACAAAGCCCTACAAAAATATTGAACCGACTAAAAAAGTATCAGAAATCCTTCCAGGATGCTACTCCATGAATATACAATCCTATTTAATGATCCCTGCAAACTGTAAGAGTAAGAAAAGGAAACTCTACTTCACTGGGTGGCCGGATGTCAGCTTCGAGCCATGAAAAGAAAATTAGCTATTCCCCCGTTGCTCCCTATGGACTGTCCTCACTCCAACTCTTAAAATGCCTTGATCAGCATCGCTCGTTAGAAAACCAATATAACTTCCGCCGCCTTATTAATTCCCCTCCTTGACAGGTAGCAGCCTTTTCTTGCACTTATCCTTCAGCCAATTACGGCCCGGCAATCAATCTCCCGCCTCAAATAAGTTATTTACTCATTTCCATCGCGCTTGGATTATAGTCGATTAAAGGTCGAAACGTCGCCCCTTCCGCCGCCCAGGGCAGGGGGAGCGACGGGGGTATTGTGCGCCAGGGCAATCTATTAGCCAATTTCATCGGTGCGTTTCACGTGCCAAAATGTTACGACCCGCTGCTTGGCAGCTTCAATTTGCCCCTTTGAGGAATATTAAAAACATTAAAGCCGTTTTGGCCTCATTGCGCTCCAGCAGGACACTTATAAACGTTATTTTGTAAAATTTAGCTAAACTGCTAAAGGCTTGTTAAGAAAATTGGCATTTTTACATCAAATCAATATTACGGACAACAGTAAAAGGTAACTTGCTTGAACATAAGATGATTTCATGTTTATTTTACTTTTTGGCGGTGTTTTGTAGTTTTTCTGGAGTGTGTAAAATCGATAAAAATTATCATTTACACAAAAAATGATCAAATCATTTACAGAAACCTTCTATACTAACTTTTTTCTCTTAGTTTACTTTTGAAGGTATATTCCTCTTCTATTCTGTATACCATACACTAGTGAGGAGTAAAGGAAGGCACAACATTCCAAAATCTCCATTAGTACCTTTCTATATATTTTTTAATAATAATAATGGGCAGGCTCTAATGCCCCACGTGAGAGCACAGCCTACGAACTGAGAGGTTAAGACTCTTTACTGTCCGGTCGTCGCCTACCATCTCTGATGTAGGGCGATGTGGCAATCATCGCGCCTTAGACGGTTGCCATTATTACTCCTTGTTCGAAGTAAACGCAGATACTTAATTATTTTTATTGATTGAGTAGGCCACCCGCCAGATATCAGAGAACTCCAGAGTTCGTCCGCACCATAATCCGCCCCACAGGACCTCTTCTAATCTTCTCTACGATAAAATATAAAATTTTTGTAAAAATTATGTCATTCTATGACTCACAGACATATATACATGGCGATAACTAATTAGAGTCACTATATTGACTCATACCAAAGTAAGATCCAAACAGAGGAAGTTTTATGCAGATGAGAAAAGACATTAATGTCATAAGTAACCACAGGAATAGAGGTTTTGTCTGCACAAAACTAGAACATTGGAAAGTCTACCCTGGTACTTTTTAGTAAACTCCCCAGTAGCCTTACAGAGCTAGAACAGAACTGAAAAAAGGACCAAATAAGGAAATAAATTCTTAAAAGTAATGAAAGAGGTGGGATTCTAAAAGAACAGATCAAAATCAGACATTTAACTGTCACCAATTCTAGAATATTGGAGTCGTTTACCAAGACCGTGGTAGCTCTATAATTAAAACCAGAATAACGCCTGTAACATAAAACAAGCAGATTTTTCGATGACAGCTCGATGAAAATTTCTTCAATATGAACCTTCATAATGCATACTACTTATAGGGTACGTTGGAAGAAATGTAAGAAATAGAGCAGAAAGCAAAAATAGCGAATCACCCCAGAAAACTGTAGTGGTTCAATCACAAAATTGGAGGCAAGTGAATTAAAAATACTTTAAGAAAAAGACTGTTACAACAAATAGAAGAATACTAAACAAATCCTAAGAAAACTAGGAACAAATACAACTATAGCGTCAGTTGTGTAAAACCTCCAAAAAATATTGAAATCAACTGTAATTGCACATTGAAGTATGTCACTTAGAGTGAAGTTTATTTAAGGGATCTTAACAAATAAGCAGTAAAGACACACGACATTCTTTAAAGACAAAACAATGAACCAAATAAGGATTTTTCCCCATAATGATCAAAATAAGTTACTCCATAAGTATGAACCAATATCATGGAACAAATGAAAGAAGAAATAACAAAGATTTTCTGGACAATAATCAATTTTTATTCGTAAAGAAGAGATGCACTCGTCACTTAAAAAAAATAGTGAAAACTCCCATTAAATTAAGAAAAAAGTGTGAAGTACCGAGATTGTGTGTAACAGCAGACAGGAAATGTTTTTAAATCGCCCTTCTTTCATTTTTAGTATTCAGTCTAACATTTTAGACCAAATCCATATTCGAAGAAGAACAAATCTGAGCCAGGTATTGTATTAAAGATACATAAATTATGCGACACAATTTTATCGGGAACTTAACAAACTACAAGATTAAATACTGGATGCCATTTATAGAGTTTTCTTTTTTCATATAATGATGAGATAAAAGAAAGCTCGGAGGTGTCGGGCGACCAAGAAAAAAGAGTAAACTTTGCGAAGGGAAATAAATATAATGTACACAATCAGTTGATGAGGAAGAAAAAGGAGAAATAAGTAAAAGAAGAGAAAAGGTATAGGAAATAAAAAGGATATATTGAAGACAGAAAAGGGAGAATGAAGGAGGAGAGAAGAATAAAAGGAGAAAATAAGCAAGAGAGAAAACGGAAAGATGGTAATGAGAAGTTGAAGTCGCCAAGGAGGAAAGAAAAATAAAGGAAACGCAGAGGAGTTAATGAAATCGTTTAGGTGGATAGAAAGTCAGTTGGCCAAGATAGAATAAAATAGAAGAGATTGTATGGAATTCAAGTGGTTACCAAAGAAGAAGCAACTCTTGCAAAAAATAAAGAAGACGCAACATAGCAGTAAGAAGATCGGCTTTTTACGAACTAAAAACGTGGCAGATGGAATATTAAACCATACCGCCACTACTACTTACTCAAGACAGACAAATCGCTCCGGGTCGTGACGAGGAGCGTGCCGGAGTATATCAATAAAGAGGATCTGAAGCAAAATGAGGAAAGAACCCCAACGCCGCCCCATGCCGCTCAAGTTTATTGAGCAAGGCGAGCTACGAAACCCAAGGAGTATTTGACTATTTCACTATCAAGAAGCCACACAAGAAGATCCAGGCGAGCCAGTGCCACAAATGTCAGCGCTTCGGGCATGCACAGCGCTGCTGTCGCGCCGGCCCAAAGTGCGGTGAAAACCACCACTTTAGGGAATGTGAGAAGCCAGGGTTTTCACCCAACCACTTTCCGGAGATGCCTGGCGTTGCCCAAGCTTGCCATCCGCTGATCGACAATCGTTTTCCAGCCTACTTATGTCGCAGCGGCAAAGATGGCAACCACAGCCTGCTCCGTGTAACCTACCCAAGTCAGACTACCAAGGCTCATAAGCGTTCTCCAACATTACGATGGCCACCAGAAACCCCACCACCATCTTCGATGTGATTACAGGTCTTATATCCTATAGAGATAACATCGCCGTCATCCTTGGCAAGTTCAGGACCTTCTGAACGCTTGGATCACCTAAGCTTTCGCCACTTAAGAAACGCCATTAAGGCAATCTACTTTCCAAAGTCAGATCTTCCTAGAGAAGAGAGGTTAGGGGCTTAAACCCAGAAACCTTGCTGCCAAGGAGTCAAACGTCCAGCCCCACAATGCAAACAATAGGTTAAATATCCAACAACAACCAAACAACACGTACCTCTACAAAAAGCATGACAATGCCGGTACAACCACTCCATCAAGACATTAGTTATGCATATACAACAAAGAAGAACACAAACCAAACAACAAGTAAAGATTATCACATTTTGAATAAATCTTAAAATAATTCAAGTGCATCTTCAATCAATTACTACGTGTTGCACAAATTATCTAAATAATACTACTGACTATGTTGGTATTGTTTTAATAATCAAAACTGTGTATATATGTCAAGATGATGCCATATTAGAACATTTTCAACTTCTTTCAAATACTAAGACTGAAATTGTGACTTTAACCTCTGAGTTTTACCTTACCCGAAAAAAATTACTTCGTCTTGCTAACTAGTGACCCAACTTATTGACCAACCGACTAGAACAAAATTTCTGACCTCTTGGACTTTTTTATCACCAATGGCATTTCTTCGCTACACATGAAAGTAAAACCTAATTACAATCTTTCCTCTAACGATTCACTAATAATAGCAATAATTAATAGCTTTATTTTCTGATTACATAACAAAATATGTACTCCAATCAACAAAGAGATAATGAAGTAAAAGAACAGCTGTAAAACATCCTTTGAAATAGACAGGAAATGAAAATATTCGCCCCAAATGAAGTAAAAAATTCAAAATCGAATATCTCGAAAATTATTTGACATAGAATTTTTTCGACTTCATTTTCGAATTCGGCGTAAAATTTCCTATAAGAATCACATTTAAAATCGTAATGTCGAAAATTTTCCCGAAATTCGAAGTCGAGTATTTCGAAAACTATTCGAGATAGAAATTTTTTAGTTTCGAATTCGAAATCAGCGTAAAATTTCCTATAAGAATCCATTTTAAAATTTTAAAAAATCTCAAATTTTGTGACGGACCGACAGACCGACCGACAGACAAACATAGAATTCAGTAACGAACTTTTGAAGTTCGTTGAAAATCAAGCGGTGTCTCCCGATCGCTTACTTTAATCTAATGAAATCTTATATAAGTAACAGATAATTCAGAATTGGAATCAATGAGGCTGTATTAAACGGCTTTCCAATAAAATTTAGGGTGCCTCAAGATGTCGTCATTGGACCTCTACTATATTTATTATACATGTTAGACCTACTAACTGACAGAAATACCACCATTACAAAATTAAGATTAATGAGATTAAATCCGTCCAAGCAAACTTCATACACAGAAGAGTCAATTTAACAACACACGAGTCAATTTAAATAACTTAGTTTTCGAGCACAAAATGTCTTGGATAGTAGACTCACTTGGAAAGACTACGTAGTCAAAAATCGTAAATAGATAGACATAAGAATAGATTTACATTCGTTAATTGGAAGAGGTTTCATTCTGTCCTTGGAAAGCAAAATCTTTTCTACTAGACAATTGGTATGGCCGGAATAAGTGGACTGTATAGGTAATTTTGAATTTTGAATAAAGGAACTTGAAACAAATGTAAAGTTAAAACACTAACCTGAGAAAACGGCGCTTCCCGCAGATATCGGTTCCCTGCTGTTGGTCCTGGGGCTTCCAGAAGAAAATGAGAAGGATATGGATAAAAATTAGGACAAGTTACCCCAATCTTCACAGCAGACGAAACGGGGGCGTCTTCTTGGTGTAAAGGTTCCCTCGTCGAGCTGATAATTTGTCGGCGAGAGCACAGCGAAAAAATGCCAAATGCAAAAGCGCGAACAAAGGCAAATGCTTAATGCCGCGAACAAAAATGCGAAATGCAGGTTTTAATAAAGAAAAAGTATAAAGTCGCGTGAACTTAACGTAATTGAAATGGCCAATTTAAAATGAATAAAGCAAAGGCTTAATGTCGCGCGAACTAAACGAAACCAACGTGCCAAAGCAAGTGCTAAAAGCTAATTGCACGAGCGCGGCCCGCGGGCCAGACCGCCCGGGCATGTCGCCACGCGTGTTTGCGGTCAATTGGGCCGATATAACAAATTTCACATATATGAAAGGGAATCAATTTATAGCCGGCCCTAATTTAAAATTTCAAAAATATTAGGGGATTGGCGCGAACAAAATTAAATTAAATTAAATTATAAGTCTATGGAATCCAGCTTTGGTGATGTGCAAGCAAATCAAAAATATCAATAATCCAAAAAGTCTGTCAAAATTACTACGAATAACAACAAACGTGTTATGGTATGTAATGATGCAAAACTTACATATAGAGCTGAATATATCACCCAAATGTTACATTTAAGGCACTGGTAGAACTTCAGCCCAATAGAAGACTCGGAAGATATTGTCCAGCTGACCTAAAGAGGACTAAGGGGAATCTCTCATTGGAAAAATGCCAATAAAGAACTCCATAATTCTTTTGCCATTACATTGACCCATAGAATTGGAAATTCTAATTTTACATTTTAAAAAAATAAAAGCGGAACGTTAAGATTTTGAAAAACATCGAAACTGTGCCAATTTACATTACAATAATTTTTTAATGTTTCTACTGAAAATGGTAAAATATTGTGACTATAAAAAATAAAAATCATTATAAAATAATTCGTTTTTCCTGCAGTAAATTGTTCCTTACATCTCTTTTTCCTTGCACAAAATTAATTGGTGTTAATCATCTGGGCCAAATGGTAGAATATACAACTTAAAAATAAAACAGAGAAATATTTGAGCTTAAAATGACGCTGTAAAACACCCGAGGACAATTTTTAATCCAAAAAACGAGGTGTCTTATAAATATCGCGTTTGCTTCCCCAAAGCTGAGTAAAAAAACTGACAGATGTCATTTTTCTTCTTCCTACATAAAGATACTTCGTTATTTTTGAATCGGGTGGATTATTTTAAGATGCAGTAGGAATTTTAAGCAAACATTTTTAATGTTTCTGCACAGTCTGTATTTTTTTGATAACTCAACTAGCAAACATACATAGTGTGCCTATAAATAAAGTTACACATTGATTAGAACGATAGAATAAAACGATTCACGGTTGTTGTATAATATTTTCAGGATTTATTAAATGGTTATTGGTAAGCATAATTACAATCGATTTAATGATAATGGCCACTCTTAGCCTCTACACAAGCTTTAAGACGTCCAGGCCACTCGTCTACGGTAGCACGCACTACATTCATTACAAAGGTATTGACTGCAGCCGTCAAGGATTGCTTCAAAAACTCAACATTAGGATGTCTTTTTGAACAAACTGCGCCCTCTAAAACTGCCCGTAATTTGTAATTTAATGGATAGAAATCTGGGCCAATTCTCTACTGTTAGAAAATGGGGTACATTGATACTTATCCAAGTTGTGGTTTCACTACACCTTCCAAACCAGCTTGTTGATACACAGCAGTCGAAGTTTTGACTCCCCTTTCACAAAAATTAATGTCAATTAGTCCATCCTGCTGCTGGATGACAGCCTTTCTGACCCCTTGGCACTAACTGAGATGCTTCTTTGGACGACTTAGCGTATACCCTATTATTTTGTTTGTTTAAAGATTCTTCCGCTGTAAAAGATTTTCTGTTGCCATCAAGCTCGTACTTGACCAAATACCCTTTTTTCTTCTCCTGTTCTATTAATAAATAACCAAACTTACAATTTTAAGACTTGACCATGGCAACTGTATGTTGATGTAGATATCCCAATGTTGTGTATGATATATATGACGGGGAAATTAACGTGTACGAGTACAATTACCGTCTAGTATTTGTGGTGAAAGTTTTAAGGGCTGACTTACTTTCATTGCCTCTAATTTTCCATTTCTTCAAATGGACTAATAGTTTTTGTGAACATTAAGATCAGAATTGGAAGGAATGACCATAGCGTCGTGAGCAAAGGTTGCACTTGTGACATCACAGATAGTCGTTAGCAGATCTGCACTGTAGAGGGTGTTTGGAAAGTAAAAATAACCTTAAACTATTTTTCTACATAACTTTCACCACGATTGAGAGATTTGTCGTAGTGTGCGACCAGGTTCTCTATAAACTCTAAAAAAAATCAATAATCGCAGAGCATTCATTAAGTTACACTGTACTATCTGAGAGCAAATCAGTGTTATTTGCTAGCAGAAGCTTGAGGATTCCAATAAACTTGGAAGCCGAGGTTTAGAACCCTGCAAAGACGCTGTCGGACAAGACAAAGAACCATTTTCATTTAATCGAGGCGCACATCGGGATTCTTGCAAATGAAAGCGTGGTAAAAATAGGACCATCAATTTTTCATACAGTTTCAATAGAAGGACGGCAACTAAAAGCAGAGATGACTGACAATGAAATGAGGTGACAAACACATCGTCCAGTTTATCACTGGGTATGGCAACTTATAGTTCGAATGTTGCTGGAGGACCAAGACAAATGCGCATGTGAAAAAGTTCACGGCGCCATTTAAATATTGCTGACTAAACCATAATAAAAAAGTTCTTATTACGAGCAAGTAAAAATTGGCATGCACGAGTAGTGAACGGTTTTTGCGAAACTCGCAGCCGGTGGTAACGATAGAGTTTGTGGAAAACACTTTTAATTGTAAGTAGTTCAATTTAAACCTTCGAGAAGGCGCGGCTACAACGTACTTATGACGCTTCAAAAGTAGGCGAATGGAACAAATTTAAAATTTAGTGTGGGAAAAAAGCTGGAAGGTCAAAAGAAGTAGAAACTTGCTTACTATACAAAGAACACTCGCGATTAAGGCGGCGGCTGAAGCAACAACTTTGAGAGAAACTGGGACTGCAGCTAGATGAGATCGAGTGAGAGCGATCCATGGAGTGTGACGGAGTTTTCGGGCGAAGGAGACAGCATCCCATTCAGCGACTAGCAGCCTGAGCTACGACAACTCTGATACTAAATGAATGGATCGCGGGGGATAACTCAATCCACCAGGGATGACCAAACTACCAAACATCAACTGATCTGCTTGTCGACGTTTGCAGCCTTACAGAAACCCACATTTGGACTTCGAGAAACAAGCATGCAAAGTAGCTGATCAAAGAAATTGCGGTTGGAGTGAAACCATTGTTTGTAAAGATGGCTTTAATGGATCTCGTGAGAAACCGGTTACGATTTAGAACAAGAGCAAGATGGGAACAGGGATAGCTAACAGAGATAACTAGCACACAATCCAAATTATTACTGAACACGGAATCTCATTAGAAGACCAACCCATGTGCGTATGTAGGGATGTCGACGATGCCATAGATTATACGCACCCTGCTAAGCAACAAGCACATCTGTAACTTCATTAATAACTAAAGTTATGTAAGATATTTAATTATAGTTGTAGTTTATTTCGGTAATTTGACCCGCACCTTAAATAAACAAATAATCACTGTGGTCTTGTTATTTCAACGCAGAACTGCTTAAAATCTGACATGAAATATAGTTTCAAATGTAAAGAATATATACACCACTGTTTGTAAACAACAGTCTCATTTAATAGAACAATTTGTATTCCACACAACGGTTTTGCTGAAGAACAGCAAGCCCAACTCAGCAAAAAGGTTGGCATGGGAGACATTCGGTAAATCAGACCCTTGTTTAGGCCTCTCCATTCAGGGCGGAAGGCAAACCAGCATACACGACTACAAGCAACTGCCTGCTTGTTGTAGCCGAATGCTGCAGTTTATTCCGGAAAAATAATTTGTAAACATGAAAAAAGCTTTCGCGTTTCTCAGACATGGGGGCTTAGATTGCCAGAACTGGGAAGTGAGGGCGCGCCGATTGCGACAAAAGTTACGAAAGTGGGAACGCAAAGCAGTCGCTCTTAAAGCTTGAGTGCGTATTATTCCTGCGGCTGTTTCAGCGTTTCATGGCGGGAATAAATCGCCGCTTTATTCTTTGTTTATAACAAAACGCGCTAGCCGAAATCGCCGTTGTTATATTTCGCCAATAAAACCGGCCTGGGCATCGCCAAGCTCCAATGAAATCGCGAAACTGTAATATTCCACTAAAACGCGAGAATAATTCGATGTTTATTGTTAATAAATAATTGTTTTCTGTTTATGGACATTACCTTGCCTTTGTTCATTAACTGTTTTGCTTAGATAAAGTGGATAATTTGCAATAATAATGCTTACTATCAACGTGATCTTCTCTACATGCCTTTCCTATTTTAGTTTTTGCAGTTGCTTTTACTTGGTAAGACTCTGACGCCCTACGTGGGAACATGGCTTGCAAACTAAGAAGTTAAGGCTTTCGTCGTCGCGCACCATCTTTAATGCGGGGCGATGTGACAAGCACCGTGCCTTAAACGATTGTCATTATCACCGCTTGTTCGAGTGAACACAGATACTCAGCTACTTTTAGTGACTGAGTAGGCCACCCCCACACATCAGAGACCGCCGGTAATGGAACCCGGATCCGTCTACTGGACCACGCTAACGATTGCTCCTTTTACTTTATTATTTTAATTTTATCATCGCGAGCTTTACGTTTATAATTTGAATTTATTTTTAGATTGTTGATGTGCTATACATTTTTTACATCTAATTGATTTTTATAATAGTCCGAGCATGTCTCTAACATTACGTGTAATGCAATTTTTATTTAATTGTCTTTTTCTATTATTTATTAAAGTATATTCTTTTGCTACTATTTATAACCGTAAGGTGTAAGGCTTGGTGTCGGTTTATTGACACTCTTCATTGGTTAGAGTTTTTTGGCACCACTTTTTCCATTCTTTGTATTCTCGTTGTATTCCATTCTAACTTCCTCTGTTGCACTAGCTTTCTTACTTTTTCTGCCTACGTTCTCATCGATTTTTGACTCTATTATATTCTTCTGGTCTTGCTTCGAATGTCTATTTTACCAGCCGGATTTCTCCCATTCTATACACATGTTCTATCCATCTTAATTACCTTTCTTGTATCACTTCTTTCACCGCCTTTACATCTAAATGCTCTCTGTACGTTATGACCCGAACTCCCTCCAACTCTTGTGCGCTTTCCTCTCTAACTACCTTTTTAGTAAGTTTTGTTATGTGATTTAATGTGTTCTAACTTCTTTTGAATTCATAAAGTTTTTCCATGCATTCTGTGCTGTCTTAATTTCTTTGTTTTATCATATTGATCTTTTAATGTATTTATTTATTTTCCATTCAGAACAAAGCGGGACAAAACATTATCTCTAATGGCAAAGAAAGGTTTGAAGCAAAGAATGGTCCGAGGGCGGGGAGAGCGATTTTATTAGATGCAATAGTCGGACACTTAACACCCAACTCGTCATGGGCGAACAAAAATGTTGTAGTCGCACAACATACTTTGACTTGCATCTCGAGGGTCTGTTCCTGGTCGAAAATTGATTTTGTTGTGAATATGAAACTTTAGAAGTATTGGTTCTGTGGTGAAAAAGAAAAGAAAAAGACCTCGGAGTGCGCAAATACCAGAAAACATCGATGCAATAGCCTTTCAGGCGATTTGAGTGTAAACATGCCATTATTCTTCACAAATATAGTCGTGCTGTAAGTCACATCTTAAACCAAGACTTTCGCTTTCGTCACAAGATGTTTTTTTACAAAAACTTTCCGAAGGTGATTGTCAAAATTTCCTGGAAATGTATGGAGAACGTGTCATAATTTTTACTTAACACAGAAAACTCGCTACTGTTTGGTGTTCAAGGAGTAAAGTTGAGACCAACAGCCCTTACTTTTTTTGAGGAAGAAACTAATGTGTCACTGTCATTTCCAGTCGATATGTGGAAATGATTCGACAATTTTTTGTGCCGAATCTCACTGTACTTAAACTAGAAAACGTTTGGTTTCAACAGGATGAAGCCACAATGAAGCCCGGGCGCTTAATTTCTCGACGTGCTAAGGTTGAAGTTTACAACTATCATTCTAGAGCATTTCAAACCCTACAAAATGCAATATGTTAAGAAATCAGATCTATTACTCAATACATGCGTGAAAGAATAATGAACAACTTTAGAGTACAGCGCATCTAAACTGAAGGACACCACTTGGTCCATATTCTCTTTAAAATACATCTATTCCGTAAAAATTAATATTTCATGGACTCTTATTGTTTTTCTTTATTCTACCTGAAAAGAACGAAGATGTTATTCTCCCCCCTGTACAGGGTCAGCGAAATACATAAACAATTTTATTGCACTAAAATACAGATTAATTCACTAATTTTTTTACATATTTCACAGATGATCAATGTGTCTACCTTTAGTTACATGCCAGAACTGTATATGATAGTTTGTTTCATTCCACAGCCATGTTAAGATACCACGGTTTAGCAGAGCCATAACAGCGATCGTACAATTGCAAAGATCCTAGAGATTAGCGGAGTCCTTTACAAACCCCTGCAAGAAAAAGTTGCAAGGGGTTAAATCAAAAGACAAGGATAGCTGCCGCATTAAAGTATCGTCTTCTTGTTCTCGATATCCTACTCAACTTTTTAAAAAATTCTAATTGAGACATCCTCATTCGTCTCTGTACTAGTGAGTCATTGAAATATGTAGCCATTACTGCCTTTGTTCAAATGTGGTATCAACCAATTTTCGAACATGCCCAAGTAAATTATTTTAAATACTCGGGGGTTTTCAAACCTCCTCTTTCAAAATAATGCAGAAGACATCCATCTTGGGTGAGTCTCCTCCATGTTTTGTGACTACGCGAAGATTTTCGGTCCTCGAAACGCGCATGTTATGCTTTTTAAACAAATAGAATATTGGTTCGTCACCAAGGATAAGGGAGTCTGCGAAATCATCAATTTCAAAACTCTCGTCCCTCAATACAAAAATTCAGACGCACATTTTTAACACTTTTACTAAATGCTGGCGTAGCTGAACCTTCTGAGGCTTATACTTTAGTCTCTTACAGAAAATTTACCATACTGTTAATTATGGGAAGCAATTTCTAAATTCATTCATGTAGTGGGCTTGTAGACGGTATGCTGATAAACCAGTTTTTCGCTTGTTGGAGGGTCTGAATGAGAAGCTGTCTTCTTCTCGGAATTTTGCATACCACTTTTTGGTACTGTTGGAAACTGTCTTTTGAAATTCTGCTTAATATTGCATCAAATTCTTGCTGTTTATAAATTTATTTTTAAATTTAGAAATATAAAAATAATTTTAAGAGAAATAACAGATTGTTATCTAAATTTTGGTTTATCATTCTTAAGGGGCTAAAAAAAGATTGCAATGCGGAAAAAAAACGAGATGTTACCTGCAACAACCCGATTGACGTCAGCAGCTAGTCCGATTACGTTAGCGACTAACCCGGTGACGTCAATAACGGCCCTCCAACATCATCCATACCACACGCGCACGCGTATAAAAGTAAAAACATGGAAAGGTGACTTAATTTTAGAAAATTTTCTTCAAGAATTTCCAAACTGCGACCACGGCCTCACAACCTGAAAACCAACCACACGATGCAATTTCGAAAAATTGTCACAAGATGAGTTCTATCATCAACGATTACAAACGACTGTTACCAAACTGAAAATGAAGTTTTTTGCACCAAATTGAGTACACCATCACAAACTGCAATCCAAGCAAGCCAGTATAAAATCTAAAACATCTGGTCAAACTCGATAACATATTAAGAATTTGTTTTGGGCTACGCTGGAATACTCTTTCTACAGTTTGAACCTATCGCTTTGCGATTGTCATGGGTTTGGACCACCTAAAGGAGCACTTGGGTAACAAAGGTTTTTGTATTTCTATTATACTTCTATGATAAATTTAAAGAAATAATTATTAAAGTATTACTTTCGAAGTTATTTTTTTATTGATATTTTCGTTTGCAACTATTCTTAGTCTTTCTTTAACTCTTTCTCTTGGTTTTATGTCTGAATAATATAAAGAGTAGTTTACCCCCTCTTTTTTTCTTTGTTAATTATGTTTATATATTTCCTCCATCAATTATTTATTTATTTACTTTTACCCATTATTATCTTCTATATTTCTTGCTTAATTTCGTCTTTTCTGTTTTCCTTTAAATCATTCTTTATCATATTGTTATTTGTCTTAATGGACCATTGCTATATATTCATTATTATTTCTGCTATTTACTGATTTTTCATTTCAACCATTTGATACCATCTTTATCTTGTTTTTATCTATATTAGCTTTTGCTCATTATCCTATTTGGCTGGCCGTTTTTGTTTTCTTTTAGACCGTACACTTTGGTGAGCTATCGCTTATACCTCTCAATTTGTAGTTCTTTATTGTATTTATTTTACATTTTATTTCTCACTACTTGTTCCTTTCTTATGTCTATAATTTCATTATATTTGCTTATTTTGCAATGTTTTTTAACCTACACTACTATTTAAAAATGCGTAAATACAGGCAGATTTGTAGATCAGATTTTTACAATAAAACAAATACAGGCGAATACACTATACATAACCTCGCGTTGCATGTTATATATATTGGTTTCGCTAGTATATGCAAAGAAAAACTGTACGCAACTGGTTGATCTGCGAATACCGACAAATTGGTACAGCTGACAAAACTAACAATGAAAGGTTTAGAAAGTAAAGTCAAGGTCGATGGAGATGTTCCAGAATATTTTTGTGTTAACTGAGGCTTGAAACAAGGAGATCCGTTGCCCTACAAATTAGCCAAGCTAATGTTATAATGGGTAGGAAAAGAAGATAAAATACACACATAAGGTGCTCTTTACAGCACCTCCATCAGTGTTTAGAATATGGCGACGATTTAACAGTAATCGCAAAAGCCAAAATTGACTTAAAATTGGTAACAAAGCGACTAAAAACGACAAAAGAAATGATATGTTAACCAGAATAAATTATATGAGGAAACTCAACGGTAGAAACTGACCTAAAGATAATTAGTACAGTAGATGGAATAAATTATAGATTTGAAAAAGTAGAAAAATTAAATATTGGGAAAATGAAGGGTTAACTAAAAGTTCAAATGTAGCAAACTGATGGTTTTGCACAAGTGTGAAATACGGTCACTAAATGAAAGTGAAACCAACAAGTTGAAAAAATGGGAAAAATGATATTTAGAAAAATCTACGGAAAAACAAAACGCACGGCGCTTTAGCAAAGGAAAACAAACAAGTAGATTATGAAACTTTGTGGTCAATCAAATATTACAGCAACGGCTGGGTCCCATCAAATTATTTGGCTAGGGCATGTTTACCAGGTAATAAAAAAGATACTAAAGGAAAGAAAAGGATAGGCAGACTGAAAAACAAATGATTGGGCAGTGTAGTAATGAATTTATCAGTTATTACAAAGAAGTCATACATCATTCAGTGATTAAAATAGCAGAAAATAATTGTATAAACGCCCAAGACTGTTTTATGTGGTTGTACATCTTCAAGGTGCACCATACGTTATGATATAAGGTAAAATCTGTCCAACATGCAAAACTCTTATTTTTACACACAAAGAGCTTAATATAAATCAAAATAAGCTTTTTGGGATTTGGACATTACAGAAAAATTCTAAATGTCACAAAGCCAGGTTTTGGTAAAAAGACTAATCGTTAAATTCTCTTTTTTTAAACTTTGATCAGTTTTGAAGGTCCATATCTTTGCAGAGCCTCATATAAATCTAGAATCAGTAGAATGAGGTAAACTGGCAGCGATGGGGTGTGACGTATAACTAATTTTTACCATATACTTTAATCCTACATCCTATACATTTTGAGGCAAGACAATCGATAGTCGTTGGGAAAAAACAAGGAACAATGAGGTCTATCGGCTATAGAGAAAATCAAGGCTTAGAGAATCTAATGCTTGGGACATGTTGCAAGGCCGGAAAAAGTGAAAAGATCAACCCAAAAGCTTTGTCTTTCACAAATTATTTTTTTAGACAAGTGAGCAATTTTTTAGCAAAGAAGATTTTCAAAGATTAAGTAGCAGCTCAAGGCTTTTTTAATGAATTCGTCCATTCAAAAACTTTAGAATTCTGTTCTGTTTCCCATTGATAGAAATGTGTGGAGACAACTATCTTTATTTTGATTATGATACGTAATATTAACTAACATATGCGCGTTTACATTCCCATTATTTCCCTTCAAACTGCGAAGTGGGATTTTAAAGCAACTGATATTAATATTAAACTTTATTGTAATTACTGCTACATTTATTGTGTGGGGAGATTAATTAGTAAGCCGAAATATGGCCAATATTTTAGAGGGGATAAACATTTTACCATGCTAAAAGCACCGGACCCATGTTACATTTAAATGAAGCCTGTAAGCCAAATCCTTAGGACGCATTTAAAAGGGTCGTAGGATGTTTTGCGTTCGGACAGGATTATTAATACAAAACAGCGAAATGGGCAAAGGACTCATGTGGTTTTAGAAATTGTTATTACCTTTTGAATTTAAATATTACACACCTTATGTGGAAAGCCTTAAATAATACTTTAAACACTATTTATTTATTTAAACGTACTATTTTAGGGATTTTTAGTTAGTAGGAAATTTTAAGTACGGGACATGAAAATGAACGTGAAGTTTTAGTTTGGTATGTTGGCCCTGCTCCTAAGAGTTTCCGATTGGAACCGTTAACCATATAATAAAAACAGCTTTGGTGGCCTAGTAGCCGATTAAATGCGCATGCGTGAATGAGGACAACTTTACTGGCCGGGTCAGCTGGGAGTTGTAGAGTAGAATCCGCGTCAAATCTTGTGCAAACCTGAAATATTGCCGGGAAACGTTGAACGTATAAAGGCTGCAATTAACCAAAATCGAAGATCATATATAGTTTGGTGTATTGCAGAAAAATTAGTTCTGCTGTTATTGTTACCAGGACAGAAGAAACACTGTGCTGAGGGTGCTAATGACTTGCTTTGGACTGCTACCAAGAAATTTCAAAAAGGTTATAACTGGAGATGAAACGTGGATGTATGGTTCTAATTCGAAAATTATCATACCAATTAAAGTCCCCGAGGAATATGCATCCCAGCGAGATCAAGTATTTTGTTATCTATCTAGATTCATATGTCCTTCCTATAAGGATGTTTATATTATTAATTTTTAAGTCTCTTTTTCTTTATTCCTTGGTTACAAGTATCTTCCAAGTCAAATCCCTATGGACCAAGATATTTGAGATTGTTTGCTTGAGAAAGGGCAAATTCATTTTATGTAGTAAAGGTGTCTTGTCTATGATACCCACAAGTTGTCCCCAGTTGTTTCAATTTGTGGTTTTCCTGTCCATTCAAATCCGGCAAAAATTGTTGTATTTATTTGTTCCACCTGTCACCTTTCTGTAATATCATCATGCGTAGTATAATCAGCCCATCTCCATTTCATAGATCTTGCGTGTTCTATATCTATTATGTAGCTTTATGTTTAACATTTGCCTTCTAGGGCTCCCTATCCATGATACTTCCTTTCAAGATCCTTGTTTGTGCTCCATATGTTGTTACTAGAAAGACTTACAGGTTCTAAATACTTTTTTTTATGTGACAGTATTTTTGTGTTCTTCAGTATCTTTTTTTATCTACAATTTTTTTACTTTTTGCTATTTAGTTTTGCTTTGCACATTTTAGTATTTGCCTCAAGTTTGCAGATATATTCATCTACATTTTGTGGTTGTGTATTTCTATACTCTCTTCTCGTCTTGGTTGGTCGTTATTTTGCATATTTTTCATGAAGTTTGTTTGTTTTGACTGTTGTTCTAGCTCACAAATTGTTATTTGTAGTTTTTGAAAACTCTGGGTCATCACCACGATATCATATGCAACCTGCAAGATTGTTATAAATAACTTTGGCCTTATTGAGTTTTTTTGCCGAGTGTCCCTTCTCACTAGTATGGTTGGGTGTCTTGCATGAACTCTTTTTCAGTAAATTTTACCCTCCAAATTTGTATTTACTCATCTATTAGGTTAATGTCTTCCTGTGACTTAGTGGATACCGCAAATGGATTTTTATTGCATATCAATATTATTGCGTCGTTAGCGAAGGTATTCTGATCATTTCATTTTATAGACTGTATATTATAAGTAAAGCAAAAATTCCAACACACTACCATAAGGTATATCTACTTCTAATTGTTTCATATCGGAGGTTTACTTTTTTATTTTAGATGAAAAACGCCGGTTTTTGTAGATTTTTGGTGCCATCGGGAAATGGTTCGACAGTACGATATTTCTCCAAAAATATCTTCTTCAACAGAAAAATATTCGATTTCCAAAAGGTTACAGGAGTGGCAAAGATTCAATAAACTTTACGATTAACCATGTTGTACAGAATTTGAAATTTAACTTCTCTGAAAATCTGTTTTTGAATTTTTTTAATACAATGATGATAAAGGACGGATCGAACAACACCTGATGAAAAAAAAAATTTATGAGATTCAAACATCAGCCATTGAGCGAAAAGATAATCAGGCATAGATTCGGTTTCAAATATGATTGATTCAAACTCTTTATGAGGTCTAACCAGTGACATTGTATACCATCCTAGTCTAAAAAACTAGAAATCTAAAAATTCTCAAAGAAAGAACCACAAAACTGTAAATTCGGCAAAGTTAGACAATTTAAATTTTTCTTAATCTAATCCGTTGTTCACTTGAATAAATGCAATTGATTCGATCTGAATATGCTTTATAGTTTCCTTGTAATATTTTTTCTGCTGCTATAAACTTATTGAATACGTGGTAAAAGGCATTGGTTTGGAAATATTCTCTTTATTTTATACACTATACAAATATTTGGCAATAACTTGTCGAACTATGTTAATCTATGGTATTATAAGCCCCAAGAGATTTGCTCCAGAACTACTCGGTTCTTGAGATAGCGAGGGGGGCGCTAAAGTCTCAAGATGAAGTTTTCTGAAATCATTCAAGCTTTAAGTCAACTTTGCCCACACTATCCGAGACATGCAGCCACGAGGAAATAAGAATTACAAAGAGGGTGGTCAAAATTATCAGCTACATGAAGGAAACAGGATTCACTTCTCTAAATGTCTCATCCTCATCATCTATCAAGGAGATCATCCCAGATCTTCCGGAGGCCTCAGCTGGTTTGCCATCATCATCGACAGTTGGAATAATTCCGATTGAGAAGATTGTAAACGGCTTCAATACTGGAGGCCCAGCGGAAGTTTTAAAGCTGCTCAAGGTCAAGACACTTCCCTACACCTAAAAGCAACTCAAGATCATACAAAAAAAAAACAGGAAGGAGAATCTAACCTTGACAAGTTCGGAAGTACGTTTAGGAAAAATTCTACGAGACTTGGAAGGTCCAGAAGAAGGTACTCCCAAAGCCGGTTCCAGGTTTATATGTAGACTTGTTGATTCTTCTTGTGCTAGCTCATTCCGCAGTACCCTAGTATCCATAGCAGAGTTAATTTGTTGTAGTCTGCTGGAGCCTTGAGTTTTTTAAGCTTTTCTATGCCACCCAAGATGTTACCTTAAGGGATGCCCGACTTCTCGTAAATATGTTGAATTGCTTATTTCGATCAACCTTCAAATTATTTTGCCTGGCGCACTACGGTACAGAAAATAGCCTCGCGTGTTTTTCTAGTGAAAAGCTTAACTTGAAGTTTTCTTTTTCACAGTATATGCCTGTCCCGGTCTTTAGTCCATCTGTATACCAGATTTATTACTTTAAGTCATAATGCAACAAAATCGCGTAATTTTTCCCATGAATGAAAACAATAAATCAGCAAGGCTGATTTCACAGTTTTCAATGATTTACCATGTGACTTAAAAAAGGCCACAATAAGATACCAAAAACGTTGACTCGTTTGCTCTCGTTTGCTCGTTCCGGCAATACATCAATTACTCACCGGTGCTGTCCACTTGCACCCACCGAAACTTCAACGGCTCGTCAGCCACACACTAACAAACGTAAATCACTACCCAAAATCTACAAGTAGATGGTCGGTTTGCCGGCCAGAAATGTATTGATGCAGTTGTCTAACTAATAAATTGCACTTAAAGCAAAATAAATCAAGCACTAAATTCATCTCACTCGAGTTAACATTCCGCTCGCAGTATTTATGCGCAAAGCTTTACTTAGCTGTGCCAAACAGTTTTTAAGCTGTCGATGAATGTACGGACAAACAAAGAAACAAACAGGGAACTGAAAAATATTTGTGTAAGCACCCGTTTCGGTACAGTTAATAATAACGAACTGAAGAGCATGTTCTCCTGATGTGCCAAAAGTTAGAATAAAAATTCTTTTTAACGTGCTGCAAAAAATTGTTGTTCGGTTTTTCTACAATGGCGCAAGAGCTCGTGCAATTACAAGGATGAATCAAATATAAGCAAGAAATTTTTTCGGCCCACCGTGAGGTGAACAGAGAGGGGCGCAACTTCTGAGCGTTGCAGGTAGAGAAGCCTTAAACGGATTTCCACCGTAAGATACTTTGGATTATCACTTCTCTACTCAGAATCACAAAACCAAAATATGGGTACCCTCTTCTGTTACACAACAGATTATTATCGAGTTTCTCACGATATAGGACGTAAAACCGACCAAAATCTTGGAAAGTCCAGTTCGGCTACAACACCCTAAGGAAGACACAAATGTGGCGTGGTATAAACAATTTTTGGAAAATTGAAGGTTGCCGACGTCGGCCAAGAACCAATGTTATCGAGAAGAATATTCCCATTACTCACCTTCTCGAGGATGTTCGCCGATTGCACTCCAAGGTGTTATTCTGCTCCATTACAGATATAGACTATCCATTTGAAGGAATGCGATAAAAAAATGACTGTATAGTTTTACCTTGATTTAAAAAATCCTCATTACCCTCATAATTAGAGGGGCAAAAGATGGGTCGACTAAGAAATAAGTTGGCAATTTTAATCATTGTTTATATCACAACAACGCTTGCGATAGCCAACAGTTAAGTATACATTTCTGATATTTATTTATTGGAATAACAAGAATCCATTATTTTGACGTGCTTTTAGATGTTGAAAGATAACTCTCCTATTTCTTAAAGAAAATATTTAAAACAAACTTGAATCTGTTGAAAATACCGCGATTTGTTGTCCTTTGTGTTCTGAGTATTTTCTTAAATTCAGAAAGATGTGGTTTGGAGAGTTTTTAATTTACATTTTTATCTACAGTTTATATATAATATATATTTAGACTAATTAGAAAGGCTTGGCTCACTGGATATGAATAAAAATGAAAAACGGTGCATCACCCCACGTAGTAACAGTAGCGACTATTAGAAGAGCTAGAAGTCGTCTTAAGACAACTGAAATAACTCGGTTTGTGCTCGATTATTTATATTCACCTTAATTGTTTACAGTTTACCGACTTCTACAGGACGTTTATTGCTAATTAACTAACATATTACTACTAATTATTTATTTGCACTGTCCGTCTACGCCGCACTACGCAGACTTTATTTTATCGCAAATGCGTAAAACTTCACGACTCTCTTTTTGACTGTTCCTCGTATACTTTAAGTACCCTCACGCTTACTTCTAGAAGCATTGAGGCTCTACGTGGGTGCGCTATTTAGATTACGTCAAACCCTCCAGAACTTTCGCAAGCCTTCGGCAACTTTCTTTCAGTACAATTCCTTTCAGAATTATCCACGAACGATTCTTCATTTTGTATTGCAAAATATTGGTTATCTAATTTTTTTTTGGGCTTTCTGTATTATGGTGCGTTATTAATGTTTTTATCTTTGCAGGAAGATTATTCTTTTCCATACATAATTCGAATAATCTTTATGTCTTCTTTACAGGTCACTTTATAGATCCGCTCTTTTAATTTAAAAGTGTCCTCCTAACACCTCATTATGCAAGTAACATCAAACTTTAGACTTCTCGGAATTAATTGCAATTTAAATTCCATTGACGTTCTTCAAGATTCTCTCCAAAAGTCGTATGTAACTTTAAATATTTGATAAGCCTTTATTACTGAATTTAGTAGTTTAATATATTTTCATTATAATTTCTCTCTTTAAAGCTTCTATTCCAGCATCACTTTAATTTCGAGTGAAACTTTTTTATGGCAACCACCGATCATCAAACATTACAATTCTGTACTCTCTACAGTCCTTTTCTTCTAATTATAAATGATCATCAACTGAGTATCCGTTAAACTGAAACCAAGCAAGAGTGAACAGCTTGTTTGTCTTAGCATAACGTCCAGCGCTGCAATAAAGGCGCTTCTGGATCTTTTCTTTCTTCATAATGCACTTAGAAGAGTAATCAGGCTAGGAATACAAAATTCTCTAACAAAGTTAGAATATATGCAAAATAAACAATGTTAATGAGCAGCATAAATATTCCCATTCTAAACTGTAAAATATATAGTTAATTCCCTCTTCAATATAATAATACGAAATCAAAAAGAATGAAAAAAACTAGGCTAGAGTTGTTTCTGGGAAGTCTGATTTGATACACAAAACCTTATGGTAAAAGACCAAAAGAAAGGCTTAGCTTTCCTTTGAAAAACCAAAACCAAAGTATTCCAAACAGAAATATAATCAAAAGCCACATTTAGACCAGTTTTGAAATGTTACGAAGAACTCAATGTTTTGCATTTCAGGTTACTATAAAATTGAAGGCAATATAAGAACTTTCTCTGAGAGTGCGAAAAGCGCAGTTTGTCAAAACATTGATACTGGGTGTGTGTTCCATATAAAGTGTGGACGGGTAGATTACATCATATTTATAAGAAAGAGTTTATAAGCGAACCCAACAAAAAGAGAAGAGCAAAGCTATAATTTTTAAGTAGAAAACACATTAGACATAGGTCAAAAATCAAGAAATAAAATAATGATCCAAACTGACTTTACAATAAGTAACCAAAAACTTTATTTCACACTCAGTAATAAATCCATATCTTTTAGTACAGAGAACAAAGATTACGAATTGAGTCTGCGTAATTGTAAGAGTAAGAGTAAGCGCAATGCTTTAGGTGTGACAGAAATTATCTACTTTTATATCTAACGCTTTTAATTTCTCTTTGAAACTTCTCGAATGCTTCTTTCTTAATCCTTTTTAAAAACCTTTTAAATGTTCTTTCAATGCTTTTAGTTCATCCCTCAGACTTCTAGAATCTTCTTTCGTGTTCACCTTTAGTTCTTTTCGATAACTTCTGAAATGTTTTTTGTACTAAAAAGTCTTCAAACTTTTCTGCTAATCTTTTTTATGAGTATTCCCTCAATTCTTGTACCTTCTCTTTCAAGTTTCTGGACTGTTTTTATTGTTTTATTTGTAGTTTCAAACAGATATGTGTGGATTCTCATCTTCGCCGGTTAGGGCCTGTCGCAATCTTTCCTATAGCACAGTTTTTTTCCCATTGTTTCCAAATCTTCCTTTTCAAGCTCACTACAGTTTATAAGCTCAATTTATTTATATGCATTGAACAATTATTTCCAGTATACGGACGCTATTTATTTCTACATGACGTTAGCCACTAATATGAATTTATTCCTACTATCATTTCCGTTGCCCAACGCACTAGGTGAACTATGCTTTACCTCAACTGCCCACAACTCGTATGACTGCCTTTTTGACCAATTCTGATGCACTTAAATATATGCACGCTTACTTCTAGAAGTCCGTTTTCAGATTACTGGAATCTTATGCATCAAATACTTCCAAGACGTGAAAGTTCTTCTTTTTTAATTGTTGCCTACACTTCCTTGTACTTGCTGGACTCTCAAGGGTTGACCGTTACAATATTTTCCAAAAATAAAGAAAATAAATCTCCATTTAGTGCTGTGAAGGTATCAACTCATAAGTAACAGCAAAAAATCTTGTCCAATTTTCTTCTATAATACATACTATATTTTTGATCCCAAATTTAGTGTCGACCTTATACAAATCATCATATATATTTTGTTTAAATGAATCAAGCCTTGGTTTTTTCCTTAATCTTAGTTGTTACCAATATTTTTAACTTTATTTTTTATTTAATCTATTAACGTTTTGCTTTTTCATTTTACATTTCATATTGACTATTTTATATTTGACGTTTTCTCTTCTTTGCTGTTTGCTTTGAGTTTTGCTTTTTCTTGATGTATATTGCAATATTACTATTAAAATACCAAGGCCTTTCTCGTATATCCATTTATCTCTGCAGGGTGGCGCTTCATAGGCAGTACCTTTTAATATGGGCAGTCACTGCGAGTGTCTATGATAGAAGAGGGTTTCAGAATATCGATCTTTATAGGGTAACCAACTTATTGAAGGTTCCTGGTGCCACACCAGACTAATTAAATGAGAGTAGCCAGATATGGTGAGCAATGAAAATGGACAGCAGCCTTTACATTAGGCAGTACTGGTTAAAACCTGGTAAGATAGTCATCGACAGTCTATGACACTACGGTGCAGAAAACTGATGGAAAGCTGCTGCAGTATTATCCGAAGAATAATCACCACAAATAGTTTAGAACTGGAAACCCTGGGAGCGAAGGAAAAGAGGGCGACCACCTAGATGCTGGGATGCTGGGATGCTGGGATCAAGAGGTACATGAGGCAATGGAAAGACGAAACTTAACCTATAAAGATTGGCAAGAGAAAGATTTTTAGCGCTTCAGATGCGAGAAGCGGCTTTGAACTGTAAATAAACTCTTTATATATATATATATATATATATATATATATATATATATATATATATATATATATATATATATAGCCAACACCAATAAGGTAAATGGCTTTTGATTATTATATATATATATATATATATATATATATATATATATATATATATATATAATTACCACAAATTCTCAACCAAATGATACGACCCTGAGTTCTCGGGGTCTTTTAAATAGGATATGGGTGCTAAAAAAAAAAAACTGGCGAAATATTGATGGAATAACTACATAGAATATACAGACCATCTTCAGCTGGAGATAACTATATAACATTCTTCACAAAATGAAGAGACTAGACATTCAAATACTAGCTGTTGATTAAACAAGAATGCTAAAAAACAGTTCGAAACCAATGAGAAACTTTGTACCTCTCTACAACTACAAGACAGCCCTGTAAATTTAAACATATTGCGAATTTGTGCTCCTTCTTCTTCTTTTTCTTAATCGCATACTTTATTACTGAAGGTCGTGTCCCTAAAAGGTCTTCGTGGCTTTATTTACAATGTTCTTCCATTTCGCTCGGTTTTCTCCTTCTCTCAGGGCGGTCGTAACAGACAATCCAGTGAGGGCGATTACTTGATTCGACCTGCGGCTAGGTGACTGGCCGCAAGGTCTTTTCCCTTCTACCTTGCCCATCACCCCCAATTTGTCAAGATTATTTGGTTCCCAAGGGGGAATGTGACCGGGAAAGCAACCGAGTATCCTTTGGTAACAGATCGTGGATAGTCTAGTTCTCCACTTTGTTCTCCAGTTTGTGCTCCAAACACACACAATATGGATAAAAACATAGAAAAATTCCATGACCCACTTATTGCCCTACTGAAAATAACAAAACCCACAAAGTGAACGTTGTTATGGAAGTCTAACCCAAAGTCAGAACTGACAAAATATCCTGATCTTTCCAATTTTTTATCTTCTATTATGAGATTTTTTTATAGTGTATCCTTCTGTTTTATGTTTATATGCATAATCATGTAGACCATATGCAGCAACGAGAGCCTCTCTCATATCAGTTTTCAACTAACTTATTAATTTTAAAATAAATGTTTTTCCTACCTCATTGATCTATTATTGTATTGAATTGAATAACACATTGCAAAATTGAGTATTAATTTCAGAACAATTGGAATACTTTGCTCTGTACGATTCAAATTTCTTTTATGATTTTATATTATTTATATTAGTTGGCAGCATTGTTCAATAATGTCATTTTTTAAATGAAGTTAACATTTCCATTGGCTTTAATAAATAAACTAATCCAACAAGTAGATAAAACATTTAAGTAATCTAATATTTATGCTGTCTCTAACCTTTTTCCAATAAATCAGTTTAAAAAACAACATTTGCTTTTTCAACCTACCGTGGCAGGCAAACCAAAAATTTCAATAGGCAGACGTGCACCTCGCTACAGCTCGACGGTGTCCCTCAAGTGCCTCGTGCAACCGCTAGATGTCAACTGCCTGCTCTTGTCGTTTGTAAACCGGTCGCAGGTAAGGGTTGAAACTTGTCCATCTTGTGGATAATAAAGAAAGATATTTCCTATAATTTTGGATGATAAAAGAAACCAAATGCCCATTTAATTATATCAAGAATCTATTTGTTGGTACGGATGGTCCTCAAGCATATAAATTCTTCTACACTTTAACTAGCCGCAACGTCGTTTTGCTATGTTATAAGACGCAACGAACTCTGCTACGGTTGTTACAATGTCCATAGTTCCAAAATTAAACACTTCAAATCTATGACCAAATGTGTCCCAATAACACTACGTATTCTACATCAATAGACGCTAACTAAGGTGAAGGCTACTAAATCGACGCTCGGCTGTCTTTCCACTTTAGAAACCAACCATTCACCAACAAGCTATTCTTAAACAAGACCATCGTCAGCTTAGAACTGAGACATTAAGTCGGACATCACGGAAGCAGCCTTTACAGGCTGTCAACATTCAGTTTTAGTTGTATCAAGAAGACTGAGGTTTCGCCAGTGAAATCGACATCAACGCTTCGACGTCTTCGTGTCTTAATACTGATATGTTTAACACATAGTAGATAATTCCAAATAAAATTAATTTTGCGCATGCGCAAGAAATATGCGCTGCAACTAGTAGTTTAACAGGCAGTGCGAAGTGGAAGACAAAGGTTGTGTTGCAATTTGGTATACCGCTAGATCAATTGAAAATAAACGCTGCTATAAAAAGTACTGTCGAATGGGAAGTGTGTGCAGTAAAATTATTTCATATTTATCACGAACTACGTAATATTTATGCCGTACGTCAATGATGTCGCATATTTAAAGATGGACGCACTAATGTGCAGGATGAGTCAAGAAGTGGCCGCTAACCTATAGTTAAGGGTGAACTTGTGCAGGACATTAACAAAAAGATGCTGTTACAGGGTGGCTTTATACGATTTAGGAAAGTTTTTTGTAGAGAGAATTTCAAATCTTGTAAGACGTTGTAATCAAATCTCAATTTTCATAACGATTATATCGAAAAGTAAAGTGTATAATAAAGCTTCCCTGTTTACACATAATTTCCTAGCATATTTTTCTAAACATTTTGCCTTACTTTTAATATGCTTGTTACCGAGGACATGTTGCGTTAAGTAATAAAATTATACGATAATAAATTTCTTGCCTTGTCTAGATTTGCCAAATGCACTCTTATATAGAAATATTTGTAAATTAACAATTTATAAATGTCTAAATTATACAGTTCTTTAATATTTCTTTACTTATACATAGGTGAATTAAATATAAACCGAAACTCGTCTAAGGTGCGGTACTTGCCACATCGTCTGGCACCAGAGATGGTGCACGACAACGGGGCAGAGAAGGAGAACATATGAGAACCTTAACCTCTCAGTTTGCAGGCCGTGCTCCCACGCGGGGCGTCACAGCCGTACCATTTTTATTTGTAATTAGTTTAGTGCCAGTTTTTCTATCCGTTCTAAAATTTGTAATATAAAAAAAACTCCACAACTTCTTTTGCTGCTTTTATCACCTTTCTCTTTTATTTCTTATATTCCCTATATAAATCTTCTGTTTTATACCTTAATTAATATTTCCATTTCATTTTAATATTTTAGCTTCGTTTTTACGTCAACCTGATTAATTATTACAACTGTAAATTTTAGACATTCTAGTTTTTGAATTTTTAGTTTTGTAAAAATTATCTACTAATCTTTTCAACTTTTTTTAATGAATACATTCGCTTTCGATTTGTAGATTTTAACCTTGCTTCCTAATACGAGGGGAAATTAAATATAAACCGAATTTATAAAGAGAATATTTGTTTTATTCTCTGTCTCCTTAAGAACTACCGCCGAGAAACGGTTGCTGATCTTAACTATTTGTTCTATACTATACTGGAATATCTTTCCTATGGTTTGAACTTATCGCTCTTAGATTGCCTTTTTCTTGGACCACTAAAAGAAATACCTGGAGGGCAGATATTTTACAATAATGTTGCTGTCCAAGTGCGATTAGCTGGTTTCACATATACCTTCATTCTATGATAAGAGAATCAAGAAACTATCTATCTATTAGAAAAAATGTGTTTCTAAATCATCATAAAAACAGCTGCATGTTTGTATTTTTATGATGCTACAATAAGAAAAAAAATAATTCTGGTTTATATTTGATTCTCTCTCGTAACGTAGACAAACATAGTCTAGCCATTTTTTATTTTAGTATTAATATAAATAACAAGTAACTTGTTGCTTCCAAAGTACATGACGATCCAAATAATTAGGTACGTATAGCTAAGGTGAGCAACCACTACGCGAGGACTGTAAGGGGTATAGAGAAAAACCTAATTTATGTATTTCTGTTGTACATTTTGTTCTGAAGTATACGTTGGAGCTCAATGTGATGTCTGACAGGTGAAAAATATACGTTATTACCTACAAATTGAAAACGTAGACGCTTTTTTCCTCTGTTGTTCCACCAGTGCCCTTTGCATTACACGAAACAATTTGGCTTTTTTGAAAATATTGGTGCAAAACAAATTTCAGTAATTTATTCGACTCTGATGCTATTCTTTGTGTCATTTAAGTTTCTTTTTGATTTCAAAAACATTATTATGTATGACTTGCGATTTTTAGTTTTGTTATTACTCAACTTGTAGAACGAACAACTTTAATTTTCTTAATTATGGTGAGTTTCAAAGGGAAGACGAAACTTTAATTCGAGCAAAAAACGCAAAGATATATAGAAAAATATAAAAACTGCATTGAAAACACTTTCATTAAATAAACAAACCTCAAGCAAACAAAGTGGAAAAATTCTGTAAAATAACCGGACGACAAAGACAAAAACGTGATGTTTTTTGCTTTTTTGGACAACCAAAGTGCGCTTATTGTAAAAAAAATTAAATTGCAAATCGTTAAGACTAAGCATTATAGACTATCGGTTCGCATCTCACAGTTTAGGAGTTAATTAAGTGACTCACCTGTTGGAAATCTCGGCGAGCGGGAGTTCGAAAGTCAGTGGCGGGCTACTTGCACTTGAGGTCCACTCCGGCCCTGGAAAGCGCTCGAACTAATTACATTATTAAAAATACCGCGGCCAGACGTGTTGACGCAACCGCGCGACCTCGCCGCCGGCCAATTT
This sequence comes from Sinelater perroti, assembly GCA_036346155.1. NCBI lineage: Eukaryota > Metazoa > Arthropoda > Insecta > Coleoptera > Elateridae > Sinelater > Sinelater perroti. The sequence continues at coordinate 4,266,199 of JARFIY010000111.1, read as the reverse complement.
TTCGCGGAAAGTGCAGCTCGCGAGAAAGCTCCGAAAGCGCGGCCAAAAGCTCTCGCGGGTCGGAAAAGTGTTTCGCGCCGCGTCCCCTGCCGGTTTCATCGGAAGATGCGCGACAACTGATTGCAAGCGCCCGTGCGCTTCAGTCTGGCAGGACTCGCGATCCTTCAGCCGCAGGACGCGCTCCTGCAGCAGGCGAGTCTGTCGGCGCATGCTGGTCCAAGTGCAGCCCGCGAAGCTGCACGTTTATTTTCCAGCACTTTATTAAATTTTGTAGACCTAACTTAAGTTACAATGCGGAAGTTATCCTTATAGGCTGGAGAAGTAAGCCTGTTTTGAAGATTTACATATGGGCAACATCTGAAGACACCCTTCACAGACGAACAATCCTTCAAACACTAGAATTTTACCAAAAAACTTCAATAACGTAGGCACAACAGCAGAAAGATTCTTTCTCGTAACTTCCACTTAAGTTCTCTGATTATTTTTGACGGACTTTACAACTGGTCTCACATCAATGATTTTTGAGGCTGAAGAAGGGCAAATCGATGCAACGGTCCACATTAAGAATAGTGAAGAACGAGACCAACTAACCCTCAACCATTATAGAGGACGATATTTGCACTAAGAAAACCATGCATTCAAGTTCTAAGGTCTCCAAATGTTACTTATCTAAGAAAATCAAAACTTCTGTTACTTCTTAACTTAGTCGTCGCCATGGTTCCATGGCTGCTGAGAACACTTCTTTAGGGGTGAGCTGATGCAACAACGGCTCGATTGAAAAATGAGCGGCCGTGGAGGGTATCCTCCATGGTCGAAAATATATGACGGCATCACGTATCAATATGTCCTAAGAAATTGCCATCTGCGCAGCCTTGTGTTCATCGATCAGCATTCGTATAGCCCACATCAAAGAAACTTTTTGCATTTTTGGGTCATCATGCAAAATGAATTCTAGAAATCCTACGGAAATACACACCTGATTGATGGTCTTCCATAACAACCTGCTCCACTCCCGCAATCATGGTTTCGGTCCAGCTGGTTCGTGGCCGAGGCTGCTTCATTGTCACACAACTCTCGACTTTCTTTAAACTTTCAGACCCACTCACGCACATTTTTAACATCCATAACGCCTTCACCGCATATCTCATTGAATTGGCGATGAATTTCGGTAGGCGTTTCTCCACGCAATAGGGAAAAACGGATGATTACACGTTGTTCTTAAACACTAAACGTCGCCATTTGAAGTGTACAAAACGACATTCACTGCAATAGCAATGTACATTGTATGGTGTTACCATCTATATTACAAATTCAGCGAATTTTAAAATTAACCCCATCTTTCTACTTATTATCGCTGCTGAGAAAAAAAATTGGAGACCTTAGATTTTAAACCCACCTCCTACAACCAGATTTGACAAGTAAACAATGTTATAGAAGCTCTAAAGAACGAGCTGAAGAAAACTTGGGACATACATCTGTAAGATGTGCTATAGTCCGCAGAAAAGCCTTAACCTAAGGTTCTGAAAGCTGTTATCAAGAACTGATGAAAACACATTGAGTGATATATTTAACTCCTATGAGTCTTCAGTTAATACTTTTTTTAAAAAACTTCGAAGTTTGTAGTTTATAATATGAGAGAACACTTCACAGCGTGAAGAATATTGTAACTCATAGAGATTTTTGGTTTTTACTTGCCTAGGAGTTGAATTTTACATTTTTTATAAATGTAATTTACCATACAAAGTTTCAGTGCTTTTTTTCCTTTTTAAGGGATATCTGTATAATTATAATTTCATTTAGATGCTACTATGAAGTTTCAGCTTTCTTCCAGTTGACTTATAAGTTCACTTCACTTCTTTCTTATTCCTCTGTATATTTTAATTTGTGGTGCGTGTTAATATCTGTAATAACAAATTTTAATAACGTAAATTAGCCTTACAACTTTATGTGTTCTTAATCACGCAATTGTTTATTTTTCTAGAGGCACTCACGCGCAATAGCATGCTATATTTAAATGAGTTGGATGGAAAACTACAAAATAGACTTTCAAATTCTTTTAATATTACAGAAGCGCGGTGCATGCTTTAGTTACATAAAGTTATTTTTTAATAAACATGATATAAGAGGAACAAACTTCTTAATAAATTCAATTTTTTATAGAAAAACTGAACACGTAATTACAGAACATTTTTTTTCAATTTCAAATAACTTCTAGAAGTTCAATGAATATTAATAATTTAATTAAATTATTTACATATTTCCGGTAACCAAGGCAGTTTGTTGCCCAATTGTGCACGCGTATATTCTATTAAAATGGACTTAAATATGAAGTCTATTCTAAGCAATTTTATGCAAATAATTACAATTACAATAACAATAAAATCCATATATTTCTTAAAATGGTGCAAGATATAGAAAACAGTTTATCTAGGCTCAAGCGCATGTCTGCAAAGTTCTATATTAACATTTCAGAACACTGACTAATTTCACCAAATTTTCTGTCACCTCTATATCGCATAAATTCGGATTGAACTTATGGCATCGTTCTTTTGAATCAGCTGAATAGTTTCTGCAAATCAAATTTGATGCAAATTTGCCGATCAACTTGTTTAGTCATTGCAAATGAAACGCTCACATACAACAGTGCTCATTCACTGGCGTCCAACTCCCAGCTTGCATAAAAAGCAGTCATTCTTATTACACTTTACTGTCTTCTTTTCTTATGACCTATAATCGCCATCGTGGTCCTGTGGTTGAGGGGCGGGCTGCGGTGCGGACGGACCCAAGTAATAATAGCGATCACCCCGCATCAGAGACAGTGCGCGACGACAGGGCAGAGAAAACAAGCATATGAGAACCTCAACCTCTCAGTTTAGAGGTCGTGTTCCCATACGGAGCTTTAAAGCCTTACCACTACCATTATGACCTATAGATTTTTTTAAGAGTACAAGATTGACATTCTGAGTAAAGACCTAATTCAGATATTCCTTGATAACAGTAGATGTCAAAACGTCAGGAATTTTCCAAAGATCAACGCGGTTCATATAAGTTATGGACAAAATCAATCTTATAAAAAAAACAAACAAAGAATAACACTGAGTTTGATCAGATAGTGATTAGAATCAAGGCCATACAAAATACCAATAGTAAAACTCTGTAGCTAAAGGAATTAGAAGCATGAGAACATGTTAGTGCTTTAAAGGAAATCAGTAAGTGGTAGCCCGCTCTAGGGATGTAATAACGCCGTGCTTAACCAGGGACCTCGAGATGGTGTCGAACGCCGGGGTTTCTCAAACTTCTCTGTTTTTTGGTGAGCGTTCGAATCTCTAGTCATAAGCAAGTTGGTATTCACATGATGGCGAAATCATTGTAAACACTTTCTAAACACTCACTCGCAATTTTACTCCAATAGTGGTAGATCGCTTCCCATGAACTACACGGCGAAAGTTGGTTCAGCTAGTTTGCGGGCGGATTTTGAGCCGTCGGTGTAACCCCTTGTACCGAATGTCTTCTTTCCATTTACGAAAGCGATCGTCTCTTAATCGATAGGGTACCCTAAATATGTATCCTGAAAGCGTGTCTCCACCTTGGTGTAGTCCAAATTGAGCTTCTTTCCGAGCGTATCTTCTTCCTGGTTCTTCTGTAGTCAGTTTTTGTTTACCACGCCCTTTATTATAAGATCGACTGATGGAAGTCTGCTCATAGCCAAGATGGCTTTGGCGTGCTGCGTCCTGTAGGCACATGCATTGAATGGAGAATAGTTGTTTGCTCTGCCTAAATTTAACCCCAAAAGACAACCTCTCATGTTTTACCGGTGTTTCTACCTGCTTTGTTGATCGTACTTTTTAGATTTTCGTAGTGTTTAGCACGACCAATAAGCAGTGCATCATCCACGAATCCGAATACCTCTCAGCTTTTTAGTGAAAGACATTCTCGTAGAGAAGTTCTAATAAACGAGATAAACGGTCCATCGCAAGAAGCAACGACAAAACCCCTCTCTAGTAAGAAAAGCTTCTTGTGTTAACTAGTCTTAGAATCTGAACACAATGCGTCCGAATAGTTTGATAGCACAACTTTAACTTTACAATACACATCTACTTAGGAGCAGATCTGCAACTGAATAAGATCATATAAACAAACCCTAACTGAGATGCGTGTAACTAACGTCATGAAGAACAGTATTGCCATTTATCATAAAGCACATGCATTTTCATTGTCTGTTGGTCATAGAGACTTGAAGCCTGTCTTTTTCTCGACAAAAAATTAATGTTTCTGATTTACTTTCATTAAAATTCTGCGCGGCTGCCGGGACGCCGAGCGGCAAATTCCCTAGTTGAAGGCATTCACAGGCACACATTCTAAGCTCCGTTCCCGAATATTGCAAAAACAAAGCTTCGTAAGCTTCCGATAATTAAGCACGGCGCTTACTTGCAGCTCTGTCAAATCAACAAAACGCGAACTTCTCCACAGGCTCCTCTATCTCTGCAACACTCGAGGTCTCGGCAATAAATTTGGATTCCTGCATGCCCGAATCTAAGCATCCCAGGCTGCAAATGCTTGACGATTTATTCTGGACACGCAATTTGTCTTGCGGCCGCTTGCGGTGCTTACGTTCGCCAAAATATTTTTGAAGAACCCCTGGTTACGTCCAGTTTACTTCAAATCTATCTACTTACTGCAAAAGCAAATACGAAAGCACTTAAGTGGTTACGTTTTTGTATTTACCAACATAAATAACATCTAACTGGAATAATGATGAGACGAACAACTAACGAATACTTTTATTCGATGCTCAGCTAGGTGTTATGCTACGTTTTCACTTAATTAATGCAGTAACGATTTTAAAACAAGTAATTTTTTTGTTCACTGATGCTTTAGCTTCCATCAGTACAGCCAACAATAGCTGATCACTAAGGGTCTGGTTTCTTAAAATACCTATCTTCACGCTCCAAAATGCGATATTCCGTTTGGGATAAACTGCCAGTTAATTCCTCAAATGGAAATGTTGTCTATAATTAGATTCTAGTTCATCCTTAATTTATTTTTTTAGTTTTGCTTCTGCTCCTCCGAAATTGATCTTGTTGTCGCGCCAGATTTCTTCAGGTTCTCCACGCCGACAGATAAATCGTCCATTGGGAGTAAATAATAACAGTAACGATAAGACTCTAACACCCCGAGTGGGCGCACGGCCTGTAAATTGAGAGGTTAAGAATCTTATATGTTTGTTCTCTCTGTCTGGTCATCGCGCACCATCTCTGATGCAGGGAGATGTAGCAAGCACCGCACCTTAGACGACCGTCATTATTACGCCTTATTCGAGTAAACGCAGGTACTCGATTATTTTTAGTGACTGAGTAGACCACTCGCAAGGCATCAGAAAGCTCCGGGAATGGAACCCGGGTCCATCCGCACCGCAACCTGCGCTTCAACCACTTAAGTTACTCTGGACGACTTGCTGGCTTTTCGTCCCTCCCGTAAATCTTCAAATTCCTCTTCATAGCAGACTTCTTGTACGTATTTAATCTAAAAGGTGGTGACTGCGTACTTCGCATTTTCAGTCGATCTGTGCATGTGCTTCCAGCCGTGTGCGTAGTAGTGGTGCGTATTAGCAAATCCCTTCGGGCCGTCATGCGAGGCGTCCCTATGTACGTATCAGAGGGGGAGCTGAAACAGGTGCTCCAGGACCACGACATCCCCATACTCACGGTGCGGAGAACGAGGCCGGGCCCCCATCAATGCTGTGGCGATGGAACATCTACACAAGAAGAAAGTTATCAGCTCCCAGTAAGACGGCGGCCATTTTCGGTCGCACATACGCCACTGCAGCCCGTGAGGACACCAGCGCTTCTGCCGAACACCGTCCACAGCCAGCTCCTCGGCGCCAGCTCCAGAACCTCCCTCAGGACTGGATCACCATCACCAACTGGTTCCGGGGCGTGGACCCCAGCGCGTTCTTGGAAGCAGTGGAAAACATAACAGCGGCAACTAAGAAGCCCACCAACTTCGTGGAAATCATTGCAGGACTAACGTCCTTAACGGCTCACCAACATCCAACGTCAGGGCTTCTTAGAGAAGAAAGATTAGGGGTTTGGACGCCGGTACCTTGACAGCCAAATATGCCAACGTTGCTACGTATTTCATAAACTGACAACATAGCCCAGAAACTGATCCACTTTGAAGCATCTTGAAGAACTGTACTCGTAAAACCCAAGCTGTCACCCTGATGAGAAACATCCAACTGCTAAAATTTTCCATCTTCATCAATTCTTCAGCTTATCATACACCGAACTTTCTTAAATTTTAACTTTTGAATTGATTTCTCTGAGTAGCTAATCCGCTTCTGCTGGCTATTAATTTTCAGGTTATCACAAAAATTAAGGCCCCTTGAACTTCCTTAAAATCCACATCAGCTGCTGTTGAGTCTCGTGTACCATCATCTGTCACATTCTTCGCCATTGCCAAACTTTTCTGTGAGGTCCAACATTTCCTCAATGCGATGAGTGGCTCAAATTTAGCATACTTCTGAAATCACTCCATGTAACAGCCTTTTAAATTTGGATGATATACAGTTCTTTACAAATAAACCTCGACATCTTGGCTTTAATAAATGCTGCTTTCTTTTCTATAGCGGAACTGACACAGTTTTGATAGGAGCTACTCTAACATTTGCCGTTATAATGTTGATGTTGATCTTAATGAAGAAACGCTATCGCACAAAATGCTTGCTGGCTGGTATCACACATGACATCCAGTTGCAGTTCGTGGCAAATTTCTCGGGATGATTGACATCACCTGTTCCAAGAACTGATGCCAGATCTGCCTTCCCAAGCATCTCAAGCAATCGCAGCTCTCCATACATCCTAAAGAACGATCCTTCCACGTACTGTTAAGATTGTTATAAATGCTAGGGCATCGAACAAGCTGACGATTAGTTGCCGTTTTGTTAGAACCTTCTCTCCTGCAACACATCACTTTTTAGAGCCCAATAAAGTCTAATAACTTGTTCCAACTTATTTTCTTTAAGGTGCTTGATAACATCAACTGTTAATTCTTCTGGTGTGGCATCCTTCAACACATAGCCAACTTCTGAGCTTGAATTCTCCCCTTCTGTGGATTTTACTAATTTTCATGATTTTTGGGCGTTAAACAGATGCCCAAATAGTCGTCAACATAATGGCGGTTAACGATTGCATCCATAGCTTTAGGAATTTTTCTTCAAATTACAGTTTTTAATCCATTGTTCCTGAAATGGCAAACTGACCGCTCCAAACATCATCACTGCCATCTGATACACATCCGGAGGTCGATTCTGGTCTTTCTTCGGGCTAACGAAATTTTAGCAGGACGTTGATTAGAGGACACATAGCGTCCGTTCTTGAATCAAGGCTCACTTCTATGGTTTTCGCTGCACAATCGAAAACCATCCGCAGTTTACATGGCGACTAGTTCTTCGTCTTTGTGATTTTTCGTTATATTTTGTCCTCCTAAAATGATAACTTGCACTTCCTCTTTATAAAGGATGATTTTACCTCAAGTCCACGATTCCGGGCTGGTTAACTTCAGGCGGGGGATCCAAATTAACAAAATTTTGGACTGCGGCTTCCTGTTCATTTTCTTCATTCGGGGGGTTACCATCAAGTGATTGAGATACTTAGCGCATTCGAAGGATCGTTTATTCGATGTTCAGTTGAATGTTAAGCTGCGTTTTCACTTAAGTAATGCATTATCATCTTCATATGAGCTGATCTAAATAAGTGAAAGTTAAAAGGAGCTCTGGTAAATACTGCGGGCGGGGAAAGATATTTTTGAACCACTTTGTCATGCCTTTTAGTGTATTCTTGACGGTTGACCTTCAAATTGATCAAATGTTGTAGATAGAGTTTAGCTAGTGGCCGTTTGACTCAGTTTTGACAACTCAAAGTACAGCACACCTTTCAAATTCCACCAAATACAGAGCATTGCTTTCTTTTCATTAATCGATGTTGAGGGTTGGTCTAGGTCACAAATTGATTTTTTGCATTTGGGTTATTGAAATATATTTATTTTTCATCCCTAGTAACAATACAATGCAAAAATCTCTCTCCTTTGTTTATCAAGCGGGGCTAGCGCCCATGTTTTTTTTTCTTTTAGTATCTCTTTTCTTCAATTCATATAGCATTTATTTTCCTTCCTCGTCAATCCTTCCCATGTATGGAAACCTTAGGTTGAGCAACATTTAATGCTTTTGCAAGTTGTCTTCGCGTCTGATGCGAACTTCCATCCAGAAATTCTTGTACTCTTTTAAACGACCTGAATATTCTTTGTCTTCCAAGTCAAAATTACTACAGCCATTAGAATTTATGACTGTTCGAACTACAGCTATTTGTCATTAGAGGGTGAAATCTTTTGAATACTACTAATATAAAAGAACAAGATTCATAGCACTAAAGGTTTCACCAAGTTTCTTATAATTCTATAAACCTACCATCGAAGCAGTTCTACCAAAATATATTTGTAGCCATTTTTTCCTCCTTTAGCGACTAGGAACTGCTTTTCCTCAAAAAGACAGAACTAACAGAGTGTTCATAGATAACGTACAGGTTATCTTGGGGATGAACTGCACAATTCATATGCTTCTATATCTGAAACAGCCCTCGTATACGAAATAGAGTCTCTTGAATTAATTCTAAAAACTACCCATAACTACCTTATCTCCCACAAATATTCCACTGAAAAAGAGAGTTCCGAATTTTAAATCCCTCTTAGGATTGCAATTAGCCGTTTTGTTATACCGTTGCTCGTAATCAGTAACAAGAATACCTGAAAGCGTAAGCTCGTATTCCAGCTCTCGGATTCCTTGATGTGCATTATTAACGTTGTGCGGCGCCTGCTAACCCAAGCCAATTGGTATTAATAGCAATTTAAGGACCGACTTGAAACACGAGCGTGCCTCCAGTTGTTTCTCATTGTAGTTGCATAACTGCCATTACCGATTGAACAGTCATCTCGTGCTGTCAAAATTTAATTGAAACGCCAAAGCCTAATGTATATATAAATTAATGCATTAAATGTTTATAATTACTGTGCTCTGTGGGTTCCATTAGATCTTAAAATTAGATAGATCTAATTTGCCCCTGAATAGAATGATTACAGGTACCAATTATGGTTTTTAGATCATTTGAATCAACAAAGTTTTTAATAAATCGGAAAAATTAAAGCGTGAGTAGGGATAGAGGAAGTGCGAGGGTGAATCATAAAAGGGACGCAACTTCTAAGCGTAGTAGGTAGAGATGCCCAAAAGAGAGTTTTTGGGAAGATGACAATTGAAAGTAAAAGTCACTGATGTTTCACAAAGACCAGCGCTATTGAAAAGAATATTCGCATTGTTCTCCGCCTTCTCTAAAATGGCTGTTAATTAACGGTTGCTAAAATTGGTTTTGAGGTTAGAACAAGAAACGACAATGCTCAGGAAATCTGAGACGTTATCTTACTCCAGCAGAACGTCCAGCTCCATACAACAGATTCACATTAGAGAAAAAGCGGCCTGAACACAACAATTTTGGGGCTTTTATAATCATGGCAAGAGATTTGACCACTGGTTCCGTAAGAGTTGGGGCGTCATCTGCAATTATTAACTTGCCTAATGTGTACATTTAGATCGTATGAATACACAAACTCAGCACCGCAACGAAGTCATAAGTTAATGCCTTTCTTAGTTGGTTTGAGGAATATACTGTTCTAAACAAAAACACTCTTAAACTTACTAGTTGATTCAATGAAGAAATACTAACGCAATAGCTGCTGGTACATTTGTGTACCTAGGGATGGAAAATATAAGTATAATAATTCTCAAAGAGATTTTGAAGAATTCAAAGAGATTGAGGATTTAAACGCAAATTTCTCTAGTGATGTTGAACAACAAGAAGGTATTTCTGATTCGTCTTCTTCTATGACACATTTGAGCTTGCCAAAACTATAACTTCTTAAAGGACTTGTATTAGTATTGCCTCAAATAATCCAGTGCACCAATTAGTAGCTAGAAAAATTAGCTATAAAGGGTAAAATCCAAAAAAATTTTAGGATGTATGAACATAAGGTCATGTAACCTGGTTTGAAGCATTGTAGCAGGAGTGAATGAGAAATAGAACTATTGAAAATGATATTTCTATTACTTCCTCCAGAAGAATAGTAGCTCATCTCAATATGGGCGATTGGTCAGTCAGTAAGACCCTGAAAGTGGATTTGGAAATGTTTTCCTCAAGGAAGCAATCGATTTGAAATGCATTCATTTAAATAATGAGTCCTATTTCTGCAACAATCAGAACTATCGCTATTGGGGGTAAAGAAAATTATCATCTGACTGAAATTAGAAGACTTCGCCCAAGAAAAGTCAGTGCGTGGTGCTAAATCACCCACAGAGGCACCATCCTCTTAAAATACGAGGATGAAACTGTTTATCGAGAGGAAATTTTCAAGAAATTTTTTTTTTAAATTCGACGCTAGAGAATGCTATGGACTAGTGATTTTAGCAAGACTGGGCCACACCCCAACGCATTGCGAACAACTTCGAATTGATTTCCAGTGTATTTGAAGACAGGATTCTTGGTGGCGCCATCTTCTTGCTATCAGGAAGGCACAAATTGCCATTAATTCACCCGATATTAATCTCTATGTTGTTTTTTTCTCTGGGCTCCCGTCAATAGCATTAAGGAATAGTACAAAATCATGGTTTTATCTCCTGTAACAAAGGATTGAAGAATTTTTTCTTTGTTAATACGACAGAAGTTTAAAAAATGTTCAAAAATTCCAAGTTGCTGCTTTTGAAGCGTTGACAAAACTCGGAGTACGTATCTGGCAGTAACATTGTTAAGTGGCGAAGCGAAGCGGAGTCACTTACTAGCTTCATGTTGTCCGTCCATCTGTCCGTCCGTCCGTCCGAGCAAAAACTCGAGAACGGCTGGGAATTTCCAAATTCTGTTTTCACCAATCGACAGGCGACCAAAAAGGCTTGTTTGCTAGTGATTTTGAAATTGATTGGTTGAAAGTCAGCTAGACTAGAGGGTTCTCAAATTTGGGAGACTGCTTCGCCACTTCGCTATGCGTTGCAAGCTTTTCAGGTTTATTTATATGAAGAATGACTTACACGACTATATCGCAAAACTCTAACCATGCTGATAATTATTTTACTTTTAAACGCTTACCTTGCAGCACCTCGACAAGGGCGACGTTTTCTTCCAGAAACACTTCAACTGGCCTGCCTGGACGTGGTTGGCCTTCCATATCTTCTCAGCCCAAAGGAAGCCGTCTTGCCTATTCTTTAACAATGGCAACTTTATTATGCACACCATTCGAACGTTGTTTAAATTCACCGGGACGAAGACTTTCTTTAATGAGAAATTTAATTACGACTCAGTCACGGCGAAACGACCTGTATATAACAAATACGCGTCTTGTTTACTGTTTACAATAACCTCGAAATACGAGTTGTAACGGGAAACAACTCGCAACGAGCACAAAGTGGTGTCAGTGAGTTGAGTTAACGCAGAAAAATCGAAAACCAAAATTGGAAATTAAGTTTAACAGCAAGAATAACAAGCTAATAATGCGGGTGAGTGATAATATAAGAGCGGAGCCGCCGACGCGGTAGCACGACACGACGCCGAAAGACATTACGACGAACCCTTAACGCCGAAAACCAACATGAGGAAAGCATTGACGACAAAGTCGTTATGCCGAATGGCTATTATGCCGAATGGCTATTGTACCGAATGGCGATTTACAGATAATTACATTGATTGTATTTATAATTATAATTTTATTTTTACATTAAAACAACTTAACATTTTTTAAATTGGCAGTTATTTTCATTGCATCTTAAATTTTGAGAGAATTAAGTAAAAGTGAATTAGATTGCCTTTAGCTTCAATAAATAAAATGAAAACAACGTAGTGCTAACAAAGTTACAGTTGTATAACATACAGGAGTCAATAATTAATTTGCACTAATAACAAAGATATGTAAAGTAAAAGCGGCCAACAATATAACAGTGAAACAAAGAAACCGTTAAGCTTAATCAGCAGGATAAATGTATAAAGCATTAAAAAAAACCTTTTTCAATTTTCGAAATAAATACTTTGACCTTATATAATGACAAAAACTATAAAAAGTATGGCACCGATAACAGCATAAATAACAATCTAAACCAAAAATTCGATAAACTATAACAATATGATTAATAAAAAACTTGATCAGCATAATAGTTGTATAAACCAGTACCAATACCAACACGAAGATGACCAAGTAAACACGCCGGTATCAACAAATTTGGAGCCTAAAAAAGGAAGAACAATAAGCGAACGCTCCCCACCTGAAAATGGAAATCTAGTGGAAATGGGAGAACCGGCAATGAAAACCACTAGATACCTACTAAGAAATTACTAGTAACTAGAGGGGATGGAATAAAAAGAAACGGACATGGCAAGGAAAAGTATATGCACAAGGAAACTACCAAAATATTTATTGCAACATGGAATGTCAGAGGGATTTACGAAGAAGGCACAATAAAACAACTCATTAATATATGGAAAATTACAAAATCGATATATTAGCATTACAGGAAACAAAGCATAATGACATTGAAATAATAGATATACAAGGGTACACATTTTTCAAAAGCAGCAGTCACAATAGAAAACTCGGCACCGGATTTATATAAGTGAAAGGCTAAGGTCAGTAGCAATAAGCTTTATCCCAGTATTATATCGAATGTGTTGGTTAAGATTAAGAGGCAAATATCAAAAAATAAATCTTCCAAATCAAATATGCCAAGTGAGGAGAAAGAAATAACAGTCAAGGAACAATATTATAATAGCATGGTTAAAGAGTATGACAAAATACCAAAATATGATCTAAAAATAATAATGGGAGATTGTGATGCTAAAGTAGGACAAGAGACGATATATCACCCAACAAATGGGAAACACAGTTTACACAGAGAAACAAATGAAAACGGTAGACTGTTAATTGACTTTTCCATGGACAAGAACATAAAAATAATGAGCACGCTTTTAAACGCAAAAATATACATAAGGGGACCTGGAGAAGCCCAGATGGTAAAACCACAAACCAAATTGATCATGTTCTGATTGAAACAAAAAACGAAAAAACCATTACAGATGTAAGATCCTACAGTGGAGCAAAAAAGAAACAAGTGATTCCGATTAATAAGCGTGAGGGAAGAAAACTAAGAAGCGCATAAAAAGACTATACTTACACAGCAAAATAAACCAAGGCCGTTACAAAAAAGATAACGAAAGAATTAGAAAGAAGAATGGACCAACAGAACATAGAACGTAGTACGAAGATAGAGAAATGCATAAAGAAGGTAGTAAATGAACAGAGCAGCGGTAAACAAACGGAAAAGAAACATTGGTTTGATTCAGAATGTGAACAAGCAGTTAAAGATAGAGAGGCGACAAGAAAAAAATTTTGATGCATAGTACGAAGAGTAGCATAAGAGAATATATTGATAAAATTATGTAGAGAGAAGAAACGTAAACATAATATACAATTTCTGGAAAAATAGAATAAAAATACAATAGGAGAGAAATTAGAAACTTCTACCAAGGAATAAAAAAAGTCAAACAAGGATATCAGACAAACACAATATTACTATTAGGCTATTAGGCACACAAGGGAAAGTAAATGAAAGATGGGTTGAATACTTTGAGGACCTACTGAATAAACAAGAAGATCCTATAATCGTAGAAACTCCACAGAAAGCTGAACAAGTCTCAAACAAAATCGAAGAGACACCGGATTTACATAAAATAATAAAAATAAAACATACGCTAAAAAACAACAGAAGCGCAGGCCCTGACATCCTACAAGCATAAGCAATAAAGTATAGCGGAGATCAGCTACACGAGATATACAAGATCACTGAAATATGGAAAACGGAGAAGATGTCCAAATCATGGAATCTAGCGATTATATGCCTCATTCACAAAAAAGGCGATAAAAGTATATGTGCAAATTACCGAGGATTCACATTATTAAATGCCATGCAAAAAATATTTGCTGCGTGCCTCAAAAATAGGTTGGAAATTTATACAGAAGTGGCTCGTAAATCAGTAACAGGCCACATATTTACGCTATGGGAAATACAGGCCACAGGATATGAATTTAAACTAAACACGTATCTCTTATTCATAGACATTAAACAAGCATATGATACCATACAAAGAAACTCGCTGTTTGCTGCATTTCAACATTTTGGATTACCGGAGAAATTAGTTAATCTAATAGCAATGACGCTAAGAACAACAGAAAACAAGGTCAGAGTAAATGAATCGCTGACAAGGTCGTTTAAAGCCAAAAAGGGGCTGAGACAGGGCGACCCGCTATCAGCTATCTTGTTCAATATCGCATTTGAATACACAATACGCAAAGCAAAATTAAATAGAGAGGGAACAATTTATCAGCGACGTCATCAATGTCTGACATTTGCCGATGATTTAACTATTATAACAAGATGAAAGGAAGAATTACAAGAGGTGGTTAAAAGATTAGTGCTGAATGCACTTAACATGAGGTTAGAAATTAACGAAACAAAAACAAAGTATATGACATGGAACCAGAGACCTTACCAACATAACCAAGTTTGTTAATTAAAGTAGACGACGCTAGGCAGTACAACTTTGAACAAGTGGAATTGTTCACATATCTAGGTACGTTGATAACCAGGGAACCAAAAAGCAGCGCTGAAATTAAAGCAAAAGTTGCAGCGGATACCAAAAGCGCAGCAACATTAAATAACATCTTGGTAAGTAAAGTGTTTTCGCGATCAACAAGAATAAGAGCGTTTAAAACAATTGTGCGACCAACCGTGACCTATGGATGTGAGGTGTGAACATTAAAGTAGAGTGACGAATTAATACTGAAAGTGTGGGAAAGAAAGATACTACGGAAAATTTATGGTGAAAAATGTATTGAATTACAATGGGAAAGACGTAAAAACGAAGAGATATATGAGCTATACGGGGAACCAAACATAGTTGCTGTAGTGGAGACACAGAGCCTCAGCTGGTTAGGCCACGTTATAAGAATGAGTGACCAAAGAACACCCAAAAAATTATACATGGCTGAAATAGGAGGAAAAAGAAGAAGAGGAAGACCTCGAAGCTAATGGAAAAAATAATTACAGGATAACCTACGCAGTTTGAATATTACAGAATGGGAAGAGACAGCTAGAGATAGAAGGCCAACGGAGAAAAACTTTGGAATAAGCAATGGGCCTACTGGGTCTCTAGGGCTACTATGTATATATAATTACGACTCAATACTTGATGTTTAACGTTATCCAAAAAGACACGACACTATCAACTTAAATGGCTGTTGCTGCACGACTGAGACATATCGGCAATTGAAATTTTTACAAGCGTTCAACAAAAGATAGCGCTGTTTGACTTATCTCGTAGCTCCTATAAAAAGGCAAGTTAAAATATCTTATAATATTTCCTCAAAATTTTTGTAACAATATTTGTAGTAATAATAGGTAATAGTTGCTTACTGAATAACAAAATGACTTTGTAAATAATAGAATACAAAACAGACAGTTCATGTCTTAACCCAATAATACTTAGCATGCTTTTAACAAATTCACCGGCATCAATCATGCAACTGCCCCTGTTGGATATACAGAATTCACCACCATAAGCTCATTTCTAAATCCCACTCGTTTTCCTTGGCCACTTTTAATTTTGCATTAATAATGCAACCGGGGCTTCCCCGCCGCCTGCAATTATTTAAACGCAGATCCATTCCACTTCCAGGTTCTGCAGAGGGACTCACGGTTATATAAATCTCAATTCGCAAGCAAACAGCACATGCTAAAGCTTCCTTGCGGGAAGTCAAGACGTTCATTAAGCGCGCATCCGCCTTGCAACCCGATAGCTCCGGATTTAATTGGGCGCGCGCCCTTCTAATAAAAATATTATTGCCGGTTCATTACGGGCTTAATAACCCGCGCCCTTTGACAATAGCGGCCTTTGAAACTTTTTAATTAAACCGCGCTTACTATTTGCAAACACAGACGCCGCGGCTTCTCGGGCGCCTCGGCGCCCAAGAAATTAACATTAATTAAAACTTTGATCGTCCGGCAAACACTGGCGATCTCTCAAACGGAATACAAGTGGCGCTCGTAAATGAGTTGGGCGCCTTCGGGTTATCTGCATGCAATATGTATTGGGATGTCCGGATTGGTGCAGACCCGAGCCAGAACGGGCGAGATTTATTGACGTTAAGATAACCCCAATCAAATTTTATTGGTTTTGCTGTAATGAATTGTGTCTGGCAGTGTTATATGAAACTACCAAAACGATTAGGTATTTAAAACTACTCTTATAAGTTAATAGACAATCATCCCAAAGCATCATAGTATTTATTTACATCAAAGTTATCGAAACTTATATGAATTACACAAGAAAAAGTCAATTAATTAGCTATAAACTGATAGGCGATACCTACAGGGTTGTATCCAGAAGTAGTAGGACTGCATTTTTTCCGCGCGCGCGGAGCGATGGAGGGGGGTCTGCAAGGCCGGATGTTATCGAGGCGAGCCTTGGGAACAGGTTTCGACCTGCGGCAGTCGACTGCGTGCGTTAGTTGAGTGTGGACCACTGTTTTAGTGGAACAGTTAGTTGGAACAGCGGTACGCCATCAAGTTTTGCTACAAATACGACCCGGAAACAAAACGTCAGATCGAAGAGTTGCACACCGCACAATCACCCCGTAAAAAGAAGGCCAGAATGTCGAAATCGAAAGTGAAATCGATGTTGATTGCATTTTTTGACCGTCGTGGCATTGTCCATAAGGAGTTTGTACCTCCTGGACAGACTGTAAATGCAAGATTTTACGTGGAAGTGCTCACACGGCTGTGAAATCGGATCACACGCGTGCGACCAGACCTGGTGGGGAAGTGGAAGCTCCACCATGACAACGCGCCAAATTCGGCGTTTCCACGTTGCCTCACCCCCCTACAGCCCTGATGTGGCACCGCCGGACTTCTTCCTGTTCCCCTGGATCAAGAGGCAGCTCAAGGGGCATCGTTTTGACTCGATGGAAGCAGTCCAAGCGGCAACGACGAGGGCGCTGTCCAGCATTCCGGAAGACGACTTTCAGAAGGCCTTCGCGACCTGGAAGTGTGTGTATGCCCAAGGAGCCTATTTTGAAGAGTATTAAGTCGATGTACAAAAATGTTCAATAAATTTTTTTTTAAAAAATCAGTCCTACTACTTTTGGATACCACCCTGTAAAAATAGTAGTGAATGATGTCTAATAACATCATTCAGCTTGACGGTAGTTTAATCAGCGGACGCCAGATGGCAGTCGTTCACCTTAAAGATGCTCAAAAAGTGTTTATTAGAAGGACACTGTACTACTGTGCTTTACCTATAAGTAAAAAATTACCTGAAAAGAATATTCGTAGAAAATTATACTACTGGGGTGACCTTCCTCAAAATACTCAAAAGTTAGTGAGTGAGGAAGACAAATCGAGCCGACAGGGTGTTTACAATTTCAAAATTTTATTATACCCAGCTGGACCCAGCTGATAATGAAGATTAATAACTAATAGGTAAATCAAACTTACTCCACGATTATTTCATCCCCCCTCTTCTATCAGCGAGGAGGAAGAAAACTAAGAAGGAAATCAAAGAAAAAAGAGGAAGAACAAGTCGGGGTCGGTTCCTTATTACCATTGGGATCCGTTCTGGAAGTCGTCGAGATACGTTTCTGCCTCTCACAATCTCCCTTTCTCCTGAAAGAGCTTTTCTCCTACGGGAAAGACGAGATCATAAACTCGGATTTGGACAGATATAAGCTACACACCGTTCAACCTGTCGTTGAGAAGAAAACTGAGACTATCGCCGTACAAACGCCAGATCCACCAAAGGGCACCATTTCGAATTAATTTCAAAACATGAGATCTCCCCGAAACATGTCCACCAGGAAAACCTGAAGAAGATGTTCTTATGGTTTAACCTACTGTTCAATGTTTGCATTTTTAAAAAATCTGCCCACATTGAATGATCCACTCCCTACAATACACAAATCACATATGCCAGCAACACCACTAACTAACCTACAACTATCAGACTAAAGTTAACTGAAAAAAGAAAAGCATGGCAGACAAAACCAAGTTAAATAGACGAACTGTTAACTCACGCAAAAATAAAACATTCCAAGGCTGCCTACAAAATTTATCGCCGGACTAACACGACGAACACTTTCTATGGCACGCAACTAGGAAAATGAAAAGACTCAAGTTCCTATCTCATCCATTCGTAGAACCAACGGATCATGGGCGCATAGTAATGAAGAAAAATCAGAAACATTTGAGGAACACTTAACCACCACCTTTCATCCACACAAGTCTAGAGCAGAACTATTAAGTACCTTGACTCTTCACTTCAACTTAACCTTCCAAGAACACCCCATACATACGAGGAAATGTTAAATGCAATTAAGTGCTCCAAACCCTACACGGCGCCAGGTTATGATCAAATTACAACAGAATTGCTTTGTGAATTTCCAAGAAAAGTTTTATCATTACTAAGAGAAATATCCAATTCAGTCCTGAGAAATCAAAATTTTCCAATACAATGAAAATTTACTTAAATAATTGTCATACAGAAATCAAACATATGGACCGATTTCTTTACTTCCGGTCCTCTTCAAATTACTTGAACGAATAATATTAACAAAATTAATCACCGCCACTGAAGAAAAACACCCAAATTCTTAGCACCTGTCCGGAAAAAATATGCGACAACAAGACAAATCCAATGTGGTAGCAGACACCATCAAAAGTGGTTTTGAAGAAAAAGAAGAGTTTGTACAACAATATTTTTAGACATAAGCCAGGCACAGTTTGGTATCCTGGCCTATTACGTTAATTAAATGACAACCACTCTTTGATTCACCCCGTTCTAGTAGCGCATTGGGTCCCACACTCTACCAAGAAAAATCCGATTGCTGCTACATTAGCCGACGACGCATCTCTACCATCCTTTCACAAAAATATTAAATGTTTCGTTCACCTGTACTTAAATTTGAACTTTATAAAAATCTTGGATATATTATACAAAAAACATAAATTATTTGCATTACGAGGGTGAATCAAATACAAACGAGACTTTTGATCTCGGGCGCGCAATATTAACGCGCGAGAGTTCTCGCTTCGTCAGGTGTTGGGCAGGGATCTCAGGAGTGGGCGAAGCAGGCGGGCGATTTCGTTCGTTCCTGTCAGTACCCGTCGTGACAATGTCTGAGCAGGAAGGTGTAAAACCAGCTGAAATCCTGAGGAGATTGACTGCGCAGTTCAAGAAAGAGACACTGTCACGAGCTAGAGTGTTCTCATGGCACAAAAAGTTCGTGGAGGGCCATGAGAATATTGAAAATGAGAGCCATGATCGCCGACCTCGCACCAGCATCACCAACGAAAACATCGTCTGCGTTCAACAATTTATTGAGGGTGACAGGCGTCTGACCATCGATGAGATTGCATCTGGGATTGGAATAAGTTATGGCAGCACTTTTTCGATCATCACAGAGGAGCTAGGGTTTCGTAAGGTGTGCCCAAGGTGGGTGCCTCGCCTTCTGACAACTGAGCAGAAATTGCATCGTTCACAGTTGAACACCCTCCCTACAGCCTTGACCTATCGCTCTGCGACTATTACCTATTCGGTCCTCTCAAGGAAGCTATGGGAGGGCATAGATTCGACAGCGATGAGGAGGTTGAGGTCTATGTGCGCAATTGGCTGGAAACACGACCAACTTCATTCTACGAGGAAGGCACTTCAAAATTAGCTACACGTTGGGAAAAATGTGTTTCTAAATCAGGAGATTATGTAGAAAAATAATCTGCTATTCTTTTGTTTCAAGTTCAAATAAAATATTTTTTAAAAAATAAGTGTTTATATTTGATTCACCCTCGTATATGTGTAAGTTAAATGTGCTATTTTTTTCTACGGAAGCTTCTCCATCTTTGGTGTGATAAGATATATATCAGGTACTTTTTTACATCCAAGAGCTTGGTTTCATCATAAGTTCTTTTGATGAGGTAACTTTGATTGATTCAGTTGTCTATGATGGAATTTCTTCAATTTCTATAGCAACCTCGTCGTCATGCTGTTACAATACTTCACAAAAATTATTTGCAAAAGCATATATACTTTTTTCTTGTCGCTTTTTGTCCAATATTGTTGGTTTGTTAAATTTAAGAACAAGTAGAGGGCAAAGCTTTTTCGGGCGATGTTATGGTGCATCGTGTGGTTGGTTCGCGGGTTATAAGTCCGTGGTCTAAGTTCAGAAACTTTTGAGGTTTCGTCCACAACTGCTATAATCTCGAAGATTATATAGAGAGGGGGTGCAGATTTATAAATATAAAGATAATTTTAACATGGATTCAATCTATTTAAATCTTAGTTTATCGCTCTCGAGGGGCAAACAACAGACCGCGATACGCTAAAAGAACGAGTGACGTTATAAAATGCCAAAAATATTACCTACAACTACCCGATTGACGTCAGCAGCTAGCCCGATTACGTTATCTACCATCCCGATGACGTCAATCACGGCCCCTCAACACCATTGCTACCATACTCGCACGAGTATAAAAGCGAAAACTCACGGAACAGTCACGTAATTTTTAGAAGATATTCTTCTGAAGATGTCCGCCTAAGTTGAGAACGAAACTTCAAAGTTTCTGAACTCCAACCACGGCGAAAACCAAGCACACGATGCACCAAATTTATAAACAGTGGAGAACAGGCGAATTTGGCAAATCGGTTTAAGGTTGATCCATATTTATTGAGTGACTCCTCGCGCAAAGACTTCATTTTAACTTTTAGTTGGTTGCTTAGTCCGTTAAGCATGTTTTGATCTATTGGATTGTTATTTTTCTACCAATTTCTTCTACCCTTTTTTTGTTAGTAACTAATTTCTTGATTTCCAATGAAATGTTGGTTATTTGGGGTGTGGCTTGTTGAGCTGCTTCTTTAATTGGGCTGATGAAACTGTTTAAGGCCTCTTTTGGGCTCTTAAGGCTTGTTTTTACGCAAATGATTATGCTTAAATGAGTTTGGAACTGATTCCAATGGGTTTGTAAATTATAGATGTTGGATAAGGTTTTTATGTAAATAGGACAAGTATTGGTGAGATGAAAAAAAAATAATATCAGAAGTGACAAAAGTCACGTAGATCTGATGTATTGTAGGTCAATATATTAGATTTCCAGTAGATAATAGAGTATATTTTTCTTTATTTATGACATTTGCTAACCCTCTATCTTTAGTGTTTTTTTTTCAGCTGCCTCTGTTTAAACAATGCAATTTTGTAAACTTCTTTATTCTTATAAGAAGCCTCTAAGTCCACGAACAATACATTTAGAGGTTTCTTGGTAACTTGTTACTTTGCATTATTATATGTCACACTTTGTGACCATGCTTCTATGGGTTTGTAGAATAGTGTAGATCTTTTATCACTACTCTGCAGGATCTCTCATGTTATTTTTGTATTATTATTTGGTCGACTGTTTGTAAAGTACTGTTCTGTTTCATTTATTTCAGTGAGTTTTTAAATCATTTCTGACATGGTAACAACATCATGTACAAAGAGGCGGAGGTTTGACTTATTGTCTTCTTCTTTGTCAGCATTTGCATTTTAATTTTCTTTTTTGAAATCAGATAAAGTACTGAATTTATTGTAGACAGTAGTGTTTTTATCTGTGGTCTTCTTACTTGCCATATTTTTTTCTTTTTACATCTTTAACTACTTTACAGGGATTTTCGTCTGTCGTATATGCTTCGTCAACTTCACTGGTAGATGACATCCTCACATACTGCTGGTTGTTGTGTATCTGGTGTAATATTTAATTCGCTGAGAGTTGCATCCTGATTATATTGCTCTTAATTTGGTGGAAAATAAGCATGGCTGACTCATAAATTGTGATGGAATCGTATGTCTGCTGTGAAGAGTATATGTGGGCTGTATGACTGTCCTTGAAGCCATGGATTGGCATAAAAGTTAGCGATTGTGTTACTTGCGTATTCATTATTGGCTCCCCCTGTATATTGCTTTGCGAATAAATTGTTCGCATTGGCCCAAAACCGGGGCCATTTTCAGCGGCAAAGGATGACCGACCGACCTTTTCTTATTCTGCACGATATATTCTATACTTGAACTTTTATCGCAAAACTCGAACTAATTAATTGCCAGCTACACGTTCGCTCAATGATAACAACTGCACCCGCTTGCATCCGTACGTGTCGCACTTCTACATCAACGAGGGCGATTATGAACAAACTTTAAGAGGTGACTTCTTATAAACAAATTCTGATATGCACAAGAAGACATTTTATTAATACTTTTCAGTTATGGCACATCTTCAAATAAAAAAACGTATAAACCCACCGTAACTACATGAAGTGCTCTTAAGGAGAACTAACATTTTAAAAAAACTCTACCTCTATCTTTTGTACATTTTATCTAGTTGGGGTACTGCAACTCAATGGCATATTATGCCTACTAATATTCAACTTTACATACTATGACATCACACCCATCTACCTATGGCTTTCAACGAGATTCGAACTCGCGCGCGCTGTGCTCGCGGATGGACGAGGAATGCTCATGATCACTACGCCAAGCGGTACTGTATGTTTTGAGCATATGCTCGTATAAACTTCTCTATTCCTTTTCTTATGAGGAATTACCTCCTAAAATTTGTCTCTATAAAAAATATCAAAATGTAAAAAGTCAGAATAAAAAATAAAAACAGACAACGTTACATTCTCTTTAAATAACTGCAATAATAACATTTATGTTTGCTTATTTGATAAGAAAACTAATTTATCCCAGCAATCAGCTTAACTTCAGAAGTTATTTGCGGAAACACGCCAGAACGTCCTACCCTCTTCTCCTGCTTCGCTACAACTCCAATTTATTTATTTCCATTTACATTGGCAGCTGCATTAGCCTACCTCGCAGGCCAAGTGGAAAATTACGCCATACTCCACCGAAATCAATGGACTGTTGAGGCTTGGACATCAAAAGATAATTTGGCGCAGCAAGGGCGCGCACGCGGAATTTTTAGTTCGTTGCAGGCTGCTGGGCCGCCCGGCGCCCATTTAATTGCCCCCGGAGTGCAGTTTCCAGCACAGAGGCTGCAATCAACAGGAAGTGCCGTGTTTACGAGGCAATTAGCCGCCCCGGCCGTGCTTCGATTAAAACGAGGTTTTAAATCGAGTTAATTGTTACCGGCCGAGCGGGCCTGCGTGCCGCCCTGCGAGCCTGAAAGCGTTTTTCAGTTCCCGCCCCGGGCCGAGCCGCGTGATTGATGAGCGCCGCTGTTTTTGAGCGTGGAGAACATAGAGAAACGCAACTAACGCATTTTTGGAAAAATGCTCGGCATTAATTTTGATCTCCGGAGGGATGCTCGTTGGACCTAAAGAGAACTAAAGCCTAGAAAAATCCCTGGTTATGCAAACACCGGGTTTGCTTCCGGAAGCCACCATCTCATCATTTAGCCCAGTGTTTTCTAGAATTCTTTTTTGGGGAGAGAATAGGGGTGCTGAAATCATTCAAGATAGAAATTTGGCACTATAAGTAATCTATCCTGAAATTATCTTGTCATAATAATGCCAAAAATGACAATAACAGTAACAAAATTTATATGCTTAGATGAATCAAATGATGAGGCTCTAATCCCCTGCGTGGGGCATTGCCAAAATTAAGGCTCACTGCTCGATTGTCACAGACTATCTTTGATACAGGACGATATGGCAAGCCATTAGTAGCGGAGTTGTGCATGTGATTGAACGTATCTAGCCGTCTGCGTTGTTAAGTTGTGCGCTAACCTCCGCGATTCCAACCGTCGCCCTTACCGGATGGTATTGTTCCTGTCAGCATTCAACGATGTTCTACGACAGCAACAATGGACCGGGTCAGCGGTTCGAGGACATCCTCACGGCAATCCCGGACTAGAAAACCCTGTGGCACAATCATGTATCGTTACCTCGACGACCCAGGAGGAATGTCAGAGATCCTTGAAGGAGTTCTAGAAAAACGGGGAGGTAAGTGAGTCAGTCGTGCAGCCGCCCCAGACGCTCCAGCCGTCCGAGCAGCATCAACTGCTCCAGCCGCCCTAGCCGCCTCAGCCTCCCCATCCGCTTCAACCGGTGCTGCTTCTCCACGACCGCCTCCTCCTGCCTCTACGGAGAGCGATTCGGTGTACGACACCTCCAGAAAAAAAAACCTAGAGAAACCAAGAGAACTTTAAACTTGCCCGAAAACGCCGCCGTCGAACCCAAGTGAAGATGCTTTCGCTTTCGTCCAAGGCGCCAGTCACTACCACCAACGCCTTCGCTATTTTAAGTGACCGCGAGAAAGAAAACATAAAGATGACGACCGTCTCCAGCGCCAGCCCCAGCCCGGATATTTCAGCTCGCTTCTTAGGGAGAAAAGGTCCCGCCCATTATTCTGCGGGTGAACGAGGCCATCCACGAGTGACACATAGGCCTCGCAACGACCAAAACATCCGGAATGGAATCAGCATCCACACCGCAACTTTCCAGGATTACAGATCTTTGACTCGCTTTCTAAAGAAAGCGGAAATCCATCACTATCGAAGCCGGTAAGCTTCTTTGCGAAGTAATGCGCGGAGTTCCGGAAAACGTATCCAAGGAGGAACTAAGGCAGGACTCCTCGGTTGAGGCATTCCCATCGATATGGTGAAAAGGGTGTAAAAAAGACTGAAAAGACGTCCGATGCCGCCTAGGTTCCTAGAACTTGAGTAGTCCGAAAAGGGTAAAGAAATATTCCAGATCCACGTCTTCAACTTGGCTGTAACAATAGACCAGTCAAATAAGACGAAGCTTGCAACCCAGTGCTACCGCTGTCAACGCATTGGGCATGCGCTGCCTCAAAGTGCGGGGACGCGCATCACTCCACGAACTGTAAGAAGCCTCGGGACGAACCAGACATTTTCCGGGAATGTCCTGTTTTCCCCAAGCCAGCGCTCCAAACGACGATGGCCACTCCAGACCGCAGCTACGCAACAGCGACCCGAAGGAAATGCCCCCGCTCCCTAACAATCTTAACCGACAGAAGCAAAACCGACCATCAGGGATGAGCTATCATCGCCGGGTGGTTTCGGAACGTAGTTGTAGTTAAAGGTAATTAAGGCTAATCCTATACTAAGTAAAGTACTGACCACACGCTCCCTGAATATTTTTTTGACAAACCGTTTACTATAAGGTATGATCACAGCGATTGGGTTCAAGAAAACCCATCTTACCTAACGAGTGAACTAATCTGGTCTACAAACGGTTATAGGGGCTGGTATACAAGGTGTAATACCAGAAGTAGTCATAAGTTTATTATTGGGTAAAAACGCCTTAGCTTTTCAAGCTAAAATCTTTACTATAATTCAATGCACACAGGAGAGCACAAGACACAGCTATACTTAACAACGCATCAGTATTCTAATAGATAGCCAAGTAGCTTTAAAGGCGCTAGAATAATCTCGAATGAGCAGCAAACCGACAAAGAAGTGTCTATCCCATCTGGTAACTCTATCTAAGAAGAACAGGGTTCAACTCATATGAGTTCCAGTTCGCACTGGTGTGGAGTTTAATGGAAAAGCAAATGCCATTGCTGAAACTGGGGCATCTACTTCATTTACAGGACCAGAATTTATATTTGATGTACCCAAAAGGCAACATTCCAACAGTGGGGTGGACGAAAAAACAACATCCTTTTCGCTGGGCTACTACTCAAGGGCAGAAAATAGAAAAGGAATTAATTAGGGATAAGACAGATAGTATGGCTTGTAATAGGCTACCAACCTCTAAGAAAACATCCATATAGAATGGACATATACAGATGCGATACATTAAGAAAGAAACATATCACACAACTATATCGCAAGAAATAGTTAAGACAACTCTCTGTGGATTAACACATACACACGAGAATCTTGTAAATAATTTACTGGGACTCCTAGAAGGAACTCAACTAAGAAATTTAGAAGCACAAAAGACCACAGAGCCGAAGTGCTAAGTCGGCTCGCAACCTACTGTCTTACGACAGCAGAGCTCGAAATAGATAATGCGTAGCGAATCCCACCAAACGCAGAGCATGAGCTTTTAGATGCACTTGATGTTTTGATTGAAACTGTGGCGTCCGCCTTTTTGTCCACGATCTTTTCTACTTAAGAGTGGCGTAAAGGCATAACTTTTGATTTCTCGTTATAATAGAGAGCAGCGAAGAGGCAGCTTCCGAACGGCTCCGATGGCCATCAATTTTGACACATAACAGCTGTACGTAAGAATCGTGGTCGAATGTAAAGCTAACGAATGAATGTACCCTGATGACCCAATCACCAAAATATACAAAATTTGATGTAGCATTACTGAACGGACCTTACTTTTGGCAAAATTTAAATTTTTCTGTGTTCAACTAACATTTATTTGAATAACCCCAACTAATTCTATTTTTCCAGTTGTTGTAACATAATTTTATATTTCCAACATATGCAATGTGCACACTTTTGCATCGTTTGAACCAATAATTCCGATCGGCAGTAGTTTGCCACCGGAGAGCCGTGGTGGCTTAGTGGATAGATCCCTAGACTACGAAACCAAGAGTTGCGGGTTCGAATCCCGCTCTCGCCAATTCGATCACTGGCATTTTTACGGCCCAGCTCGACTCAGGCTGCAATAACTGAGTACCTGGAGGTCAAACTCTGAGGTAACAATAGGCGGTCGGTAGGTAGCGCTAGCCACGTTACTACCCGTGTGTACCGTAGGCTCTAGATTGTAGCAGATCTATCCTGTTCCCACTCCAAAGAGCCTTCAAGGCCTGTTACAGGGAACTATTATTAATAGTCTGCCAACGCCGGAGTGCCATCCAAACAGTAGAAACAAATTGAAACAGCTGCGGGAATTGCTGGAAACAAAAACGAATTACGGCTACCGCTGCGGTTTAAAGAGCTTAGAGTGTTTGCATACATTTCGTCTGGGCTCCCTGCGGCGTAATTGCTCCGCGACCACGGCCTCTCGAAAAAATAATCGGCAAACACTGAACACCGATTTGTTTAGGAAGCACAGCGAGAGGCCAAGGCGCGAGCACGTCGCGCGGACTGTTAATACAGAGACAACAAAGGGGCACTCGCTGGTGCGTCCAAATTTTAAGCTCGTGAAAGCTCCGCCCGCGAGCTGCTGAATGAAAAAATAAATAAGTCGGATCGTGCTCGGAGGCGCCGCGTTCCGCAAACAGATTTTGCCTTAACAAGTTCTTGCGCTGGTATTGTCGCCCTAGATGCGGCTTTTGTTGCGGTTGGCACTTGTGCCGATACGACGGGGGCAGAGTACACAAAGACGGCTTTTATGGTTTTTGATTACGTTGTTTTCCACTTGTTACATCGTAAACAATATTAGCAACAGGTCGGATCGCGTTACTTTCGTATTTTCCTTTGTGAAGTCTATTATTAGACATTATAAGGTTCAGATGCTTTAGAAATGTTTTATATATAAACAAACTGTAAAAAAATTTTAAATAAACGTGGCGTGGCAGCACAAACGTGCTTATACCCCTAAAACGCCATTTTACAGAAGGGACTACCTCATCACTAAATCAAATAATACCCTACTTCATCAGACCCTTTTATGGCACTTTATGGGAAAATAGCGCCAGAAGACTACACCCTGCTCCCCTAAGACAAATGAGAATAGGGGTAGGGAAGGCTAATTTTCTGTTTTGGTCAGAAGCCACCACTCACTGTAGATCTGAAAATTTTGATTGCACATATATGACGCCACTTTAAAGTGCCATTTCAAGTGTCATTCTAAGAACTCTACAACCTCTTGGCTTTGCCATATGTTTAGGATTATCTAAGATCTGAAACATTACGTTTAGTTTGGGCTGCTCAACTTAAACGAAATCTTATCATCGTGCTAGCAGTTCCTGATTCATTGCAGTCACTGCAAGGTATCTTTCAGCAGTGTTCAATTAGTTTTGAATTTCTTTCCTCTTGTATGCTTTTTGAAGAGTCTGGGCAAACAAAAATTAAAACTATAAGAAGGGTGGAACAAAATTTTCCGGCATATTCTGATCGCGTATCAACTGCCTTGTGCAAATTTAACAAAGAATGAAAGCTTACAAATAATTGTAACTTTTTAGACTTAGAAGATGTGGTGCGTCTCAACAGCCCATGCTATACTTACTAATTTAAAGCTTTTCTTTACAAGATATAAAATTATACAAGCATAACTTTCTTTGCTATGACAGTCGTCAATAAATTATATCAAAGCTGATATACTTAGAAAAGTTTCAATTGAAGTATCATAAAAACTCAGAGTATTTAAATGAAATTAGGCATGATTTCAGTAAAGAAGATTAAAAAATCAAAAATTTGTCTATAGTCTCCAACTTAAGGATAAGTTACGTTCTCCGTGACTATATCTGTAGTCACTTCTAAATATCAGTGTTGTGATATGGTATTTTAGTCAACTAAGTCCCACACCTACTAGTCAAAAAAAGTTGTAATTATCAAAAAAAAGTTGTACAAGTCGGAGAATTAGTAGTAATTCTAATTGTTGTAAAACAAAGCTTGGTTCTTTCTGGTGTTGTGAGCTGAACACGTATTTTCTACCCAACAGCAGTGCTACAACTGTCTAAAGTATTTTTATGTAGATATTAGTGATTATCTTCAATAACCATAACATTCCCTTTCATTCTCACGACCTCCACCTCGAAAAGGAAAAGACTCCGACAAAATTCTTTATTGTTATAAACTTGCGCCTACTTATAACCACGCTATGGTTTTCATAAGCAAGCTTGTGACGCAAAATATTTGGATATTACTTTCCTAATGTTGTACTCTCAATTCCTTGCATAGTAACTAATTCACCACATAGAATATGGTTAAATCTATTCTCACCAACTTATAATAACTTATAAAAATAAATATCCCATGTGTTCAATGGGAAAGAGAAGTCTAAAAAATTAACACTCTGACGAGTACATTAAGTAGTAAATCTGCACGTACATTACCCTACTGAAATAACACATTGTCTTCCTATTGGACCAATTAATAGATGCAGTTCTCTCATTCTCAAAGCTACCAACTCAAATAACTCACGCAGGATTATTCCATTGCCTCCACGTATCTTTGCATATGACGTAGTCAGTTTTTTTCTAAATGTTAAAAACACTACAAACTACTCTAGAAAACAGCATGGCAGACAACATAATAAAAGTTAACACGTTATTCACTATACCCACCTATTAAAAAAAGAACTTAGAGAGACTTCACTCAATTTGGTGTGAAAGATATCAAAGAAAACTAAATAATTTGGACATTAAGTTTGTTCAATGTGGACGTGAAGAAAATTAGCTAAACCCAAAAGGTATAACAGTATAACCACAATTTCAATACAGTGTAAGGTATGTCAGTAATTTAAATATATAAAAATACTTATCACTGTTCAGCCGGCCCCCAACGTGCGTTGTGCACTAGCCGGCGCCCGCTCCACGCCTTGTTGACTCATTACGTGGGTCTGCACTGACATGCTCTTAAAGACTGCCGCAATGGCGTCGTCGCCAGAGGCCATAGTTTAAGCGACGCCATCTCGTCTACAGAATACCACCGGTAAGTCATTAAAAAACCTAAATATGTTTTTTATTAGGGATGTCATCAAATAATTAAACCATAAAAACTGTAAAGTTATTGCAACATTCTCGTACACCTTTTATTAGAGGAACTCGACAGAAGGTTAAGAAGATACTGACCATCTGACCCAACAAATGGTTAAAAAGGGCGCTTCACTGGAAGAGCCCTCATAAGTCAAAGTCGGTGCCAAAAAATTAAACACAAAATATAGCAATTTTTTTCTAAACAACCTCCTCACAATATTACAGACATCGTTGAAGAAAAAGTCTAAAGAAAAAGTGTGAATACAATCTTGCTGCAAGCGGATTTTCCAATGGTCGTTATTCTCTTTCCTGTGCCATAGATGTTAGACATTTTCTGTTTATTTCCCTCAAAAAGTCTTTATAATGTGTACTGAAGAAATCTAACTCATAAATCTGTAGCAATATATGCTGTTCAATTGCTTTACAAGTACATAACAATCAAGTTTTTAGTCTGTAATGTACAAGATTTCATAAAACACGTCGTGTGTCGAAAAAGTTCAAATGGTAACAAAAATAAACAAAGCAGAAGATACAAACAAATTAGTTCTACCAGCCCTTAAAATAATCGTCATCCTTTACAACACGCATTTATAAAACTTTTGAAAAGTGTTAGCAAGGTTTTCATCTGGTTTGTTTCCTGTTTACCTGTCGGTCTGTAATGATTGACAATACGGTTTCCGTGTAGATTAGTCTACGACTGGAAGGATTGTATACTCGCTCTTCGAAGTCAAAACGTGAGAGATGCGAAAGAATATTGCGCATCGATAGCGTTGGATATCGCGGGAGGCGTTTGACAACGTGTAGTGGTCCGAAAAACTACTTTTCTGAAAAGATAGCACAGGTCAAAACGGAGGGGAAGTGCCCCCAGGGTTTGTGCTCCGAGCCGGTATACTGATAGGTGGTTCATGAAAGTATATAGTTCAGTTGCCGCAAGAATGCAAGATTATGGTATTCGCAGATGACACTTTACTGATAGATCGGGCTACATAATTTAAAACGTTAAAAGCGCACAAAAAAGGGAAGCTTAAAGTATAGACAAAAGAAATCAAAGCGGTATTTTTCTGAATGCGACCATGGCAAGAGAGGCCAACTTTCTTACTTCACGTCGAATGCATCTAGCGCAAGAATCACATCCGGTACCTTGCACTAGAGATTGACTTTCATGGAAAGGAAAAAATTTTCACCACATTGGAACGGCCCAAGCATTCGAGAGAGCAGTACAGAGGACGACTTTTTAACACAGCCAATATACAGATGGAAGAGTGAAAAGTCAGAGAGAGTAAGGAATTACCAAACGTACAAAAAATATTTGCTGTGAAGGCGGAATGTGCCTACTACACCGTAATCACCGAGGCGGCGTTAGTATTTTACAAAAAGCGATAATGAAAAGAGTACAAGAAGACAAACTAGTCAGCACCCTGTTCAACGAAAATAAACCTGAGGCACGACAATTGTGCTGCTACGCAGACGAATCGCAAGCAGACAGCAACTAAATAGGAGCTGCCTTTGTGGTTATGAGAGAAAACGAAGAGGTCCATCAAGAATAATAGCCATCCGAGAGTGTCTGAAATCCATCACAAGCTCAGCGCAGTTATTTTAAGATACTCTCAGAAGCATGAGAACGTTGACAAATTTTCAAATGGAGGTTTGAGGCCTTGTAAAGACGTTGGTCGAAATGGAGATCTAATTTTATAGGACCGAGGCGGCAGGACCAGGACTGCCGATATACGAAACGGTACCAATGGGGCTCTTAAAGAACCAACTACGAATGGAAGCCGAGGCGATAAGCAACAGAGATACAGCGACACGTCGCGACAGGCTGCGGCGCCCACCTTTTCACTGGACATGGTAATATCCGGTCCTAACTGGTAAGAATCTAGAAGCTGAAGGAAAATCCAAGCAGATGTGTATGTGGTTAATGCGCTACAAATCGAAAACAAAACTTTCTCATATCCAAACCTTTGCAGACGATGCCCAATTCCTTGGCCATCAATTATAGAATATAACGCTAATCTCGTGCCAACGTGCTCGAATGTGTTTAAAGTTCTGCTTATTAACTTCCGACTCAAACGCAGCTCATACATTGCCTTTCCGTCATAAAATCATTTGAACCAGCCATAACCACATTTTGCACGCGGGAAATTTGATGTTCGACTGCCCGCAGCGGATTTACCTTGCTGGTCACGCATACTTCACGCTAGATAGCGCTTCTCAAATTGTCTTTTCCATGTTAGCGTTGAGATAACGAACGATTTATTAAACTTCTAAGACCGATAGCCAAAAGATATTAAAAATTAATTAAAACATCCGCAGCTTCAGTAAGTAATGTGTATTTTACTACTATATTACTATTGAAATTTGTTCAATGATGCGACCTAAAAGTGTAAATTTGTATGTTTCATTAGAAAACCTATAAAAGTTCTTAATCACATGCAAATACGATTTCAAATTGCCCCTGCATGCTAATTGCAAAAAATCACGAACCAACTTATGATTGGATTTGAACCTAAATTTCTGCGCGGCGATCTAGATCAGCCTGAATTTCCCGCGAGGGGCACAACGCAGTTTTCATTTTTTTTTTTTTAATTCCCGGTGCTTTAGGGGACTGGTAATAATTTGTATTCTTCCAGTTGTGCTCTAACTAATTTTGAGTTTGATGGCTTTGGCAGCACACATACTGAAGTTGGAGATATTCTAATTCCAGATCGGAGCGTAGCAATCGCTAAAATAGGGCGGGCCTTTAGCTTTAATGGGATGTCTAAATTCAGACCAAGGAACTAATCCCGTATGCGACGTACTAATTATTAACTAGTCTGCTGCTGTGCGCGCTTTTAAAACGCTTAATGCGCCGAGTTTGCGTGGTGTCGAATTCGCGTTCGAAACTGTGATAAGTGTTTCGCGGTCTGCGTCAATCAACAACTGTAAATAAGGAATGAAAACGTGGTGGAGAATAAATTTATTTTGGAGCCGCCTTGAACTGCTAATTTATTTATCACAAATTTAAAATAAGTTAGCGTCAATCTTTCATAATATCCAATACTTTTCTCGTTTTGAAAATGCTTCTCAACAGATAGTAAAAAGCTTTGTTTAATATTTGTCACCCACAAGGCCGCAAACGTTAGATAACCAACATTACCATCAAATTGAAAAAGTCTGGGAACGTCTGGAATGTTTGCATTGTTTGACTCCGCATGTGCACAAGCAGCACGATTGGATGGCATTATGTCCACTGCGCGACCGTAACGAAGTGCAACAAAAACTGCGGCCGCGGATGTCTATGCGACAGTAAATTTACGAGACGTTAAAAAATTTGCTGTAATACTCATTTGTTCTCTTTTTGTAGATGGATACTAGTATGTTCGGTTTCAATCTTTTGGTATCTGTTAGGTATCCCATGCTTGCTAAAGTATTAATTTTAACCATTTGCTGATTGTTTCTCTTTTTCTTAAAGCTCAATAGATGCCCCCTGGAAAAAATTTAAATCAAAATAAGACGTGATTAGAAATAATAAATGCACTAGAGTCGAAATTGAATATATGCCTTGATAATATTGATGAAACCGTGTACTTTGAAT
The DNA here is from genome assembly GCA_036346155.1 of Sinelater perroti. NCBI lineage: Eukaryota > Metazoa > Arthropoda > Insecta > Coleoptera > Elateridae > Sinelater > Sinelater perroti. The sequence goes on along the minus strand of JARFIY010000111.1, from coordinate 4,232,889 downwards.
AGTTCGGAGATTAAGCAAAATTTATTTAGGCCATGATATAATGCTAGGCAAAAGTAGCGCAATTAGCAGAGTTTATTAGCGCACTTAGGGTTTTTGCCGGACCATAAATTTCGGTTGCGCTGTAAGTGGTTTTCCGCCACTACATCCGAATCCACCTTACAGCGCCCCGAACTGCGCTCACGCGAATTAAAGACCTCTTAACGGCCGTAAGCAAATTGTTCGCCGAATAAAAGGTCAAAAAGCAAATCGAGGAAATCGACGGACGGGCAAGGAACGGCCGCTTTACGAGCGAAGAAGTTCATTTCAATAAAAGCAGCTACAGCGGAAAACGCGCTGCTGACGCTCCACAAGCACATTACGTCGCCCTTTATTGCCCCGACAGCCCCGGCGCTCTATGTGCATGCATTATGTCGGCGGCGGTGCAATAAATAAATAATGAATAAGATAAATGCACCCTGGAAGTCTCACAGATCCATAAGTATAAAGACGACTGCTGCAAGCAAATAAAATGTACTACAAACAAAAATAGTGACTTTTTTGCGATTTTACAGAGTAGACGATAGACACGATGTTTTACAATTGTCCCAGAAAACCCATATCACCATGTGGAATGGAAAATCCGGAACAAAGAAAGGCTCGTGCTGTAATTTGGCCAACTGCATAATTACCTGGTAATCACAGGTAATAAGCCGGCCAATGATAAATTACTGCTCGCGGTGCGTTTGGAAAGAGGCGGGGCTTTAGAGTAGCCAATAATAGTAGCGGGACCCAGAGTGGGGACTCGCGTAGCGCGCGAGCGTGGGGGCTCACGCAGCGAACGACTCGTTCTGCAATACTCGAGTTTATAGCAGCAATAATTCATAATTGGCCGGCGTATTACCTATAATCAATTTTATTTCTCACCTTCTCCTTCCAGTTGTCGACCTTATATTCCTTGTTACTTCATGTTTCCACCTTGTTCTAGGCATTTTTTCTCCAATATCCTCACTATGGGATCTTACAACTCTTAGTTCTTTATTAGTTCGTTCCACGCTCTTCAAACTTTTGTCTCACGCACTTCCAACAGTTTTACCTTATAATTGTTGTTCAAATGCTAATTTTTAATTTTCTTGGGGTTGTTTTCTTGCGTGAGCAGGTATAAGCAGCGTTTTCCTGTCATAATTTTTTGCTGTATTTCTCTCTTCGTGTCTGGTTTTTTGCTAAGCATTGTCGCTAGGTATAAAAAATTCTTTGCTTTAAAATTACAGATTCTGTACATCGTCAATCATTTTTAGGTCTCCATTTATCCCCAGATATTTATCTATCCACGCCATAAATTTATATTTATGTTTATTAATCACAAGTCTCATTTTCCTGGCTTATTCTCTGATCTACCCATACCACCTGTAGATCTTGCTTACTTCTTGTTAGTGGTACAATGCCATCTGCAAAGGAAATGCATCGATACAGTTTATTGTAAACCAAGCTCGATCTTTTAATATTAGCTACTCGTATTACCTTTTCCAAGGCGCAATTGAATAGGAAAGATACTGATACCTTGCCGTACACCTCCTTCTACTCTAAATGTTTCTATTTTTCCTCTTATTCTTACTCTCTTTTCTGTTTTATTTAACATTAGCTTTTCGGCAGTTGTGAGTTTCCTGCTTAGCTCTAATTCTTTTAATGCCTTATATAGTTCAATTTTTTATTTTGTCATAGGCTTGCTTTTGCTTCTAGCCATATTTTTGCTTTGAGAATTTGTATTGATCGAGATGATTCATTTCCTCCATATTTGAACATTTCCGCAGTAATTTCATCACTTCTGAAACTTTTGTCTTTTAAGTTCCTAATTATATCCTCAACTTCCTTCAACGTAGGTGCTTCTTCATCTTCTTCAACGAAATTTTCCATGCAAGCATCTTCGTAGTCACCTATAATTCCCCTCTTCTCTTCATCTTTACCATTTAATAGTTTGTCTAAATAGCTTTTCGCAAGCGCAATATTTCGTTTTCCTCTCTTATGATTTTAACACTTTTTTTCTTATAAAATACTATTTCTGCTTGATATCCTTTTATTTCTCGTCTCACTCCCCTATAAAGAGTTCTTATTTTGTTAGCTTTGGAGTTTTCCTCTATTCTGTCATCGAACCATTTTTTTCTTATCCTTTCTACTCGTATCCTTTTTACATTCTACGGATCTCCTCATTCTTTCAATTATCTTCCATAAGTTTTCTATGTCATCAATTCTATTTATAGAGTTTAAACTTCCCTTTAACTTCTTCTGAAAATTGTTTTTTGTTTCATTCTTTAATCTATTAAAAATCTAGGTTTTACTTTTTTGTTTTGTTTTTATGCTTAGCATAAAATGGTCTATATTTACTTAGTTGACTTTGCGTACGTTGTGTTCTATTGATGTTTACCAGATTCTTTGCACGTTTAACTAAATTAACGGCAGCATCGTCGTCAAATCTCTGTTTTCCAAATGCTTCTTGTAATGATCCAGGCTGTAAGCAGGGAATCAACATAGTTTAAAACAACGAAATGCAAGTTTTGTTTTATCCAAAAGTTGATAAGTAATTTCAGTAACCGTTAATCAGTGATCATCCTTGAGAAGGCGACGAACAATACAAATATTCTCCTCGGTCACGCTGATCCTCGGGCACCGTCTGCGACCTTTATCTTAAACTGCTACTTGAGTCATCTTGACAGTGTTGCCTCCAAATTGTGCCTTAATTTTCTCAAGATTTCTATGATAAATAATTTGATAATCCGTTGCTCAACGGACAAGGGTACCTATTATTCTAATATCGTAATACAGGCTAAAGAAGCGGAAGTGCGAGGTACCCTACGGAAGAAAATCCTCTTTAAGCATCCCTTTCCGTTCACTTCACTATACATAAAAAATTCGGTTTATACTTGATTTGCTGCCTTATATCTTTTTTTGCCTATAAACACTATTACAAATCTTTAACAAACGTATTTTTATTTTTTGTTTGATTCTGCCAACTATCGAACTGAGTATTTAGCAAAAATGTTGGTGAGTGCATATCATTGAAGAAGAACGCATTTCTAAAATATTTTATTACGTATCACTACAAATTATTAGTCAATTTTGCTGTCTAGTTTTAGGGTTGCTGCTTCTATAAATTGTTCCGCAGATCAGTTTAGGAGTCCAAAAAGTTTTTTATGATGGTTTTCAATAAGTCCTCATATCTATCGAGAAATAGGAGACAATTTCTACGGACATACATCAAAAACTAGTGAAAAGTCTTCTCAGACGAGTGCAGATGCTAAAAGTGGGGCGATATCCTATTAATGTTTCCCACATGCGTTTCTTCAACTCTTCATATTGTACTTATGTTTTATTTATAATTGTAAGACATAGGTTAGAATAGGTTTTATGATAATCCTGTACGGTAGCATCATACTTTCGATTAATTTTAATGTGTTTGTTAAAAAGCCAATACATTTCTTCAAGTTTCAAATTTAACTATTCTTTTTCGCTTGGATATACTTCGTTCAAGTAAAATACTTGCAGTGTAAGTGGTAAATGTAACTTGTACTGCTTTGGACTGGTTAGTGTGTAGGCCATCAATTAAATTATTTACTATTAAGGTCTAGATGTTAGATATCAGTGCAACATTGTCAGCAAACTTGGTAACTGCAACGTTTGGAGTTTTGGGAATGCCAAATGTAAATATAAGGTAAAAAATGGGACCAAGTGCGCTGCCCTGAGCGACATCGAAAAGTATAGCATGAAGGTTAGATAGATTGTCTTTGTATTTTACACAGTAGATCTCTTAAATAAGCTTGCAGCGGCAAGTAATAGTTACTTGGTAAAAATATTTTTAATTTATAGAATAATTCTACATGCTATACCTTGTTCAATGTTTATATTATATCCATGAATACTGAAGTACAGTATTTTTCTTCTTTCAAACTTTTGAAAGTTTGGTTCACAATTTTGTGAGTTTCAAGCACCTACTTATTTGAGAGGGTAAACTGGAAAGTCTATAAGATTTTTTTGGTTTAGAAATCATAACTATCTGAGCGTTTTACTATACCACATGGTAGTACAAAAATATAGTATGCGATTGTACATATAAGTATTGAACAAAATAATGGAAACTCTTATTAAAAGTGAGACATATGCTCACTATGCCTGGTAGCACTGGACGCTACATATACCAACCGTCTATTATTTGTTACAGGCAGTATAAACTGTACACTAATAGTAGAGTGAGTTAATGTGACTCAAGCTGAAACATCTGCGAGCAAAACAGCGACGTTATACGGTATAACATAAGATACGGTCTTGAAAAACATGACCGCAATGAACGGTAAAATAGGATCGAAAGACGAAGCTGTAGGATAGAGACCGCTGGACTTTGAAGCGTATTTTGACGTGATGGAAGGAAACAATAACCGAGAAAGTGACTACAGAACTTAATTAGCACCTAAACATCCAGTGTCATCTGTAACCGTGAGGCGGGAATTGCATAAAATGGGTATCCATGGACGTGTTTCTATTGTCAAGCTCTTAGTAACAGATGCGAATGCTCATAAGCGACGTGCATGGTGCAATGCTCACAAAAACTGGACTTGGAGGACTGGCAACGTATCGTTTGGTCAGACAAGTCCTCTCTACCTTCTTTCCCACCATTGGTCGCGTGCTGGTCTAGTGAGCATCCTCTGAAACATACGATATAGACTGTCTTCGCTCGACTGCGGCGGCGACTCTATTATGGTCTGGGCGCTATTCGTGGTATTCAGAAACTCTCCTTATCACATTATAGGGTTGGATCACAGCAGCAATATGTAGAGAACTCTTAGGTTACCAGGTCCAGGCAATGGTGCAAACTTTATTTCCATACCAAAATCCCATATTCCAGGATGATAATACCCCCATTTATACCGCTGACCCTGTTCATGCATTAATACAAAATGTTTACACTTCTACTAGTGTTTCCATTATTTTGTCCAATACCTGTAATTATTATCGAGACTATTGCATTTTTTAGAAAGTATTTGCAATGTTTGACCAGTTATTAGGTAATAGCTTGGAAACGCATATCGTTTGGTTATATAGGCCTGGAACAAATGTGATTCCAATAGGACAGCGCCACCTGCCATACAGCTCAAGCAATAGTCGATCAAAAACGACATCCAACGTATTATAGATGAAATTGTCAGACCTAATTGTCTACATTTCATGGAAGATTTTGTACTTGAATACTCAATAAAAATCCAATAATAAAATCAGCCCAACATCGCTTTACTCTCAATTTAAATCCGGAGTTCAACTTGGACTACCCTTTCTAATAAAGCAACTTTATCACACTTGTATAATAAATGTTACTAAAACTTGTTTCAAAAATATTGTTGTGTAATACAAGATCGTTAATGTTTCGATAGTACTTTCAAATAATGGACGATAATTATCGGAGCTATAGTTATATACTACACTTCCATTAGGTATCTGTCAAGCTCATCAGAATTGATTCCATGCAATATTGTTCTGTTTTATTTTGCGCGGCTGTCACGAGCAGCTCTGCTTTGTTTAGTTTCGCAAGAGCCCGGAATTCCAATAAATGACAGCCCGGCTTCCCTCCGCACAGCATCGCCTGCGGCGCAGCTCGACTTAAATTCATCAAAGATACCCTTCCAGAAATAAATAAATTATTGAACAAAAATGTAGCTAGGGAGCTAAGACCCCGATTCCGGCATTTGCATTAATAACGTGCTTAACTGAATTCATCTGTTCTCCGCCCCTACCCTCCAGTTAATTACTCTGGTCGCTCTTGTTGCGGCTCTATCACGGTTTAAGCCGAGTTAACGCGCCAAAAATCTCCCCGCCTAAAGAGGGGTGAAGGCGGAATAACGCATTTTCGCCGACGCCGGCGAGCTTAACTAACGATCGCTAAATTGCAGAATTAATGAGCGCCACTGCGTAAAAACGGTCGTGCTGCGATTGGAATATGGAAATCGCGCGCCGAGTCGCAGAAGAATAAGTTATGGGATTAGCTCTTGCAGGATTTGGTTTAGCTCTGCGGGACGTGCGCTGCAATGAAATTGGCGGCTTGAGGAAATTCTTGTAGACGCGTTCGCGGAAAATGATTTGCTCTTTGGGGAATTAAAATGTGGGTGGCTGAGATTTGCGCTCGACACGATCGCTAAATAAATCGGAGCAAGTTTGCAGACCATGTAATTCAACGGATACGGAAAACAATGTTTGAGGGGAGGAAATGACGCAATGTAAGAAGAGGATAGACATTGATAGGCGTTGGTTTGTCAGTATTTTTAGATTCTTCGTCAACCTCATAAATTGGTCCTTTAATACCCTCATTTTAATAGCAACGCATTTTGCATTTGGACCATTTAAAACTTTCAAACTTTGGTTAAATAGCAAATTAAAAGCTCGCCCAGAGCATCTGCAAAGTTAGGCTATAGTGCCACATGATGCTACCAGATGGCGCTGATAAAATGCACAGTGCTATGAGTGCAGTTATGGACAACGCGGAAAAGCATGGCAACTGCTTCTCCCACTTTTCTAAATTCTATAAAACCTGACTCATGAGAACTACCAGATAACGATAACGATAACTGACCTCCAAACTAACAGCATCTCTTCAAACCATCCATATCACAGCTCTGGAAATTACCATCAATAAACGGTGAGAGTCTAAACTTTATTCCTTGGAGCGTTTCAATTTATCAAACCGCTAAAGTAGTGGTCCCGACGTAATCAATCGCGATATCAGCGATAGGTGGAAAGACATACTATTGATAACAACATGGCGGTGCACAAGGAGACTCGACCCACGCCGGTTAACGCAACCAATTTCGACTGCATCGCCGTGAAAATTCCGTCGTTTAATCAATTAGATCCGGAATTCTGGTTTGCACTGCTCAAAGAAAGTTTTGCTACTACCGGGAGCGTTAAAACCACAATACACAGCAAAAGTAAAAAACATAATAAGAAAGGGAAAAACAAACGTATACACGACTCTAAAACTCAAATTGATAAAAAACCAAGAGACCCATCGTCTACCAGAGCTCGAATAAGTGGTTAATTAAAGGCCATCACAGTACTTACGGCAGTTGCAAAAACATAGAGGCGCATAAACATCAAATGTTACGCTGCGTACTTTGTGATTTAAGAGTTTACCATCCGATACCCAAACCATAGGAATATGAGTTTACAAAAAATTCAGATCTCGTGGACTACCATGCAGTTAACTTCCCATAAACCAGGAATTACTAAAACCGTCGTTTCAACCCCAAAGACTAGTTCGAAAACAAAGAACAAACTGCGACAATAAATGTCAAAGCACATATTACGAGAAAATCCTTCCCGGGCAAGATCTCGTTTCCTTCAGCATCTACGTCCATTCGTCAGCGAGGAATCTGCTAATACCACGACAGATATGGCAACAAAGTAAGGCCAGCTTTTTGGAGATACTGGCGCCTCTCTCTTCTCAGGACACTACAAGAAAAGTCCTCATATGAAATATAGCACTGTGAAGCTCAACCTAAACTTGGGGCTCCGTCGAAACTTCGCAAAGAGATTCGTTGTCGCTAACGTCTGAAAACCAACCTTGTGGATGTTAAAACTCATCCACAAAGTTACATTTCTTGTGGTGAAGGAAAAAACAGCTAGCGAGGACATCCCTAGCGTAAAGGTCTTCGTAGGCTCTAGCACTTTCCACAAGATCTTCATCAAATTTCCTCGAGAAGGGTCACTAAATGGTATTTTGTCAGATAGACGTTTAACGCTGTATTAGCAAAAGGTTAGGAGTCTTCGTACTAAACTGGATGACTTATATTGTGCCTTTTGGATTTGCAATCACTGCATTTTTGTCTTTACTGAAACCGACTTGATGATGCTGAACTTTAAAATTTTTAGTTAAGATGTGAAGAAATAGAGACCCAAGACGAATATTGGAATCAAGACCATAGAGAACAAGAAGCAGGAAGACCAAGAAAAACGTGGGAGCAAAGTCTAGAAAGGAAAGCGGAACGTAGAGGAAAACAACTAAAATAGATAAAGGAAAATAAGGAGAGAAAAAAAAGAAAAATAAAAAGTTTGAATCGCTTACAATATTAGTTAAAAATTAATTATGCTGGTCTACCCCAATCTGTTTTCTGACCTTTAAAGTCAAGAACCCGTTTTAGGGATTATGTCAAATACAATAATTCAAGAAAAAGCAATAAATTCGCTAAAGGTGAAACAACCGTAACTCGATTTATTAAAAACTTTGCTAGTGTCTTTGGCGTTTCTTCAAATACTGTACTTATGGACTATCCTAATGAAAATTTCATATGGTGAGATGCAAGAACACATCTTAGGCTTCAATCATAGGATTATGTGGATAAATCATCAGGTCTCAATGGTGTCCCTAATTCTATGCTGAAGTGCTGAGTTGAAGGTATTTATACCCTTCTTTATCACATATTTAATAGGTCATTTTGTGCAATAGTTTTTCCTGGCTGTCTTTGTTAGACCAATTTTTAAAAAGGATAATAAACGCGATCCTTTAGTAATCTATGGCTACACTGTTTGAGTCTATTGTTTACGATAGACTTGACACTGTTTTAGGCCTTTCAGGCCTTTAATTATTCCTAAACAGCAAAGTTTCTTAAATAAACGCTCTGCTCTACCTAATTTGTTAACTTTTCAGAATCATATTAGACCAACTTACTGTTAACCTCCAGGTAGATTTAATTTACACTGATTTATCAAATGCCTTCGTCAAAGTGGATCCCTTTTCTTTGTTTCGGCGATTCTCTTTTCTCATGTATACTAGAATGATGTAAGTGCTATACTTTTTAAAATCACAGTTCGTTTCCTTTTTCTTAGTGACCTATTTTATGCACCAACGTTTACAAAATGCTGTACATTTTTTTACAAATGGTCCAATGAGAATTTACTATCCACAAATCTTTTAAAATTCCGTGTTTATTATCTTCTACTATAATTTTCTGCCATGGCAATGACAAAAACTTGTTAAGTGGTATTCCAATGAACTAAGTATTCAATTTGGGATACAAATACCGTCTTTGATTGTGGTCTTGACTGATTTGAACATATTGACACCATCAAATCCCGTACCAACTCTCGATGGATCGAAGTACTACCAATGGTAATGCTCGGGTTCCGTGCAGCGTCAAAGAATGACCTTCAAACGACAGTAGCAAAACTATTATACCGATAACTTCGTTACTCTGCTTTAGTATGTCGACACGACTACTCAATGGTTCCAAACATTAGTTTCAAGGATCTTGCAATAACCGATCACATTTTTATCTAAAACTATTGACCACAGAGATCACTATAATAACCATATGAAGAAGGTCCATTTGAAGTAATTTTCATATCGGACAAAACCTTTGTGACAAGGGCTACTGTAGCACTGAGAGATGGAAAATGGCATTATGCTGTAATTAAAGATAATGAGTCTTTAAGCAGTAGCATCGCCTAATCACCACCATAAGCGCTCTATTACCATGATTCATGCCTAATCCGGCCAGCTTTTCTAATTAACATTGCTCTCCAACTCCTACTCCTTCCGACTAACTCTCTTTCTCCTTTTATTATTTTTAATAAACGACAAGTTTCTTGGTACTGTTATCTTTCATTGAGTTAATCGCATGCCCCACCTCATCTTATTGTATACCAGCATCTTATTTCACTTTCGAGTTAATCTCTTAGTAGTGATATTTGTTTTCTGTCAGTTGTTCTTAACTTCCAGGTCGTAATCTTCCAAAAAGTATCCCAATTGGTAAAGCTTTTGAATTTATCAGTTTTATGGGCAATTCCAAGAATCCAGAAAATAGCCAAATAGATAGATAGACATTTAATAGTGTATTACCAAAAGATTAATCGATGTCGTACTTTATGTTGTGCTATATCGTTTGTTGTATTTTAAATCTTTAGTTTGCATCATTCTGCCAGCTCTAACACTAAAACGAGATGGTCGCTGTTTAGAAGAAATTCCTAAGCTCTACGGTTACTGTGTCATTTCTCTTTGATCTTAGAGTCAGTATGGATCCCTTTATCATCAGCCAGTGAAGAGTTCATCTCATACTGTGATGATGTAGATGTTCTGAAGGAAAAGTTTCGTATTACGAATTTTTTTCTCACCAATGTTTTCAACTTGAGTAAACTTTCCTGGGTTTAAACCTACTTTCTTCATCTTCAATGAGTGGGGAACAACCTTATCAATATTAATTTTTGCTAGTGTCTTTTATGTAGTGTACTTATAGACCACTTTTCTCAATGTACATTATATATGATGAGATATGAGACGCAACCTTGGACTTCAACTTCCATAAATCATCAAGTTTAAAATGCGTCCCTAATTTTATACTGAGATGGTGCGCTGATGATAGTTTCATTCCTATTTATGGCATATTTAACATATTATTGGGTAAAAAAAAATTTACTGTCATTTACGCTTAAACCCTTTTTGAGTTTGAGTCTATTTGCGACAGGCTTATTGTGGTGTTTAGGCCTTTAATTATTCCTGAACAGCACGGCTTTTTAAATCTCTCTTATGGTTCAAAGATTATCTTCTTAGTCGCAAACAGATAGTAAGTGGTAATTCTGCATATTCACACACCTTAGACTCCTTATAAGATGTTCCGCAAGGGTCTCACCTTGGACCGCCGTAATTTTCTTATATAGAAATATGTTAATAAAATACCCTGAAAGTTCTGAAGAGTTGCGTCAACACTTTTGCGTTTCATCACTTGAAGCGAGAAGAGCCAATTTTAATTTCTATTTATGTGTTTCAATTTAATCTTAACCTTTTACTGTATCAATTGTCCTGGAAAGCATAAAAAAATTTCCCCCTCTCACTGCATGAGGTTCAGTAATAGCTTTTTACAAACTGGAGTTAATATATTTTGTTCCTCGTCAGAAAATACTGTGATAGGACTTGCTGACACCAAAACATTTTATTATTAATATACTAACTTAACTACGAGTAGCACTTATACGCCTATTAGTTTAATTATTAAAAACTTGTTAAAAGCCCACTTATAACCCTGCTAATAAAAATCAACTCAAAATTAATTATTACAATTAACAGTAGGGTAAAAGCAAAATTAAACCTGTCTTTTATTCAAAAAAAAGTTACAAGACAAAAAACGCTAGAGAATATATTTAGCAATAAACATGCGACCGAAAATTTCAATCTCTTTGTATGGAGAGCGCTTTGTGCAGAATCTATATAACTTTTTATTGCTAACTCTTTATGTTATCTGATATTGCTTCCTTCTGCTATATAAAAGTACAATAACAAAATGGACATACCGTGTAAGTTGGGTTTTTATGCCGCTTTTATAGTATATTTACCAATACTTTTTAAGCAGCTGCTTTCAGTTTTCCTCCCCTATCTGTACAGTTTCGTATTTCATTTTATAAATACAAGTGCCAGTACAAAAATACTGTGATTCATAGTGGATTCATAGGAACCGCTAAGACAATAAACGATTGCAGGAAAGAAAAGTTGCGTGAACACTTTCTCCCTTTCACTAATTCCATAAATGGATAAAGTAATACAGAAAGTGCATCAATAGTTATCGAAACGTCATTATAGTATAAAAACAACGATAATATGTAATATTGTTAGGACTATCTGCACTTAAAATTATTTAAATAAATTTAGTTGGTCAAAAGGCTTTTCGGTGAAAAAAATTAGTTATGTGTATAATAAGACTTTAGTTCTACTGCCGATATGGCAAAATTAAACGCTTTTGTTAGTAACAATTGTAAAATATTAAAGCAAACGACGTTCTATCCAAACTCGACAATTCGGTAGGGACACGTTATTGAGAAGCTAGGTATTCAGTTAGCATAAGATGATTGTTAGGGGACGTGAAATACTTTTGAGTGCTTGGTCTAACTGAAGAAATGTGCATACAAGAAGTTGGATTCTGGATTCTGAATATAAAGTGGAGGGTAAATAATAATAATAAATAAATAAAATCACGCGCACTTAGGCCTCAATTGGGCCCATTGTACTACCTCCCCACTGCCTCTCCCCGTGCGCTCATCAGTCAACTTGAGGATGTTTGTCAGAAGGATAGCGCTAATGCTGGCCATGCTAGGCCAGAACTTCCCCAACATGGATCCTCTAATTAGAGCAAGCACAGGACATCTGATAATATTCCTACTACAAGTCGCAGTTTGCCTCTGGGCAACTGTTTGCGGAAGTTGGCCATCTATCTTCATACAATATCTACTACAATATCGATTGTGGGTATCTTGATATCTTAGTTTATACAGTGCGGCTGATGATAGTGGGAGTGCTGGCTCAGGACCACAGAATGGTTGTTCCAAGGCTTGCCTTGCCATATCACCTGTACGCTAGTTACCATATAAGATAAAATGTTTCAGGAAATTATTTGTCGCGACTTGATCAAGAGTAGTCTGACATTGAGGGATTATTCCAGATATAACTTTACAGCTGTTCAATCTATCAAAATATAAATGGATGAAAGAGAATCTGTTGTACGGCCCCCTTAGAATTCGATGTTTTCTTCCCCCTACTCGTTTGTCGCTTCAAAGTTCCTTTGTTATAGAGCTAAGTTTAGTGCCACCTCCTCCATATAGAGATCTAGTGGAAGAAGACTTATTCATTCTTCCATAGCTGCCGTTGTGATAGAACGCATTGATTCCGTGATACTCATACACGCCAGTCTTTGAACATGTGATATCTTGGTTGCTGCAGTGACCGACCTGTCTGGTTCTAGGCCACCAGACCAGTGCACTATAACATAGCATAGGTCTCATTATGGCAGTGTATAGCTATAGGATAGTTTTTGGTGAAGGACCCCAAAGTTTGCCCATTACACGTCGACATTGCCAAAAAGATATGCATGCTTCTTCGGTTTTAATGTGCCTTCTCAAATTCAGCTTTTTGACAAGCATAACTCCTAGATATTTGACTTTATCTGAAAAGGGATGTTTGGAACAGTCTAGGCACTCTATGAACCTCAACGTTCCTTTTTTTGTAAATAATATCATTTCTGCCTTGGAGGGGTTGATCGATAATGAGCGTTTTATACACCACTCCTCATTCATTCTAAGCATTGTTTGCATCAAGTTGCAAAGCACTTGTTTATACTTGCCGGTGAGCGAGATAGTTATGTCGTCGGCATCAGCTGTTGTGTAATATTCTCCACCATTCCACAGTCTACTACTAGATTCCATAGTAGGGGTGACAGCTTCTAGATACTGTGCCTGTAATGCTCTTATCTATCACGATAATTTGCACAGCTCTATGATACAGGAGGTGTAGAAACCACTCTCGTATGGTGCCATTTAACCATTGACCTATGTCAATAAATACAGCCAGGGTAAACATTTTGTTATCTAGCGATCTTTCTATCCGTCCTACTACCAAGTGTAGTGCAGATTCCGCATTTCTTATTTATTTATTACTTTGTCACAAAGTCTTTCTAGTATCTTTAGAAGGAAATAGCCTGAGAAATGTCCTTATGGTATGGTTTTAGAATAAAGACTACTTACTTTCCTCAAATTTTTTGGGGTACTTTAAAGCGATACAGCCTCTAAAGATTTGTAAAAGATATGGGAGCAATATATCCAAGCCCCGTTGCAAAAGAGCTGGAAATACGCCACCCAACCCTGGCGATTTGCAGGGTGAAAGACTTAATTGTCAAGTTTACTTTATTTTCATTTACCACATAAGTGGCTACTTTCCAATTCTCCTCGGTGGGAGTGGAATTAGAAGTTTTGCCTCTCATGGGCAAATTTCCGTTTTGTCAAACAGGAAAGTGCGTACTCATGAGTACCTCTGCTGTTTCTTCACATTGTAGACTGACTGGCTACTGCTGAGGTTCCTTGACAGAATTTTATTAAGACGAACCGTATTTTGTAGTTACTATTGTATTATAAAAAAAACTTCTATGACTATTTCTGCCTCAATCTTATTTCCTTTTTATATTGTCTTTGGTGATATTTATACATCTCCCAATCGACTGTCGATCTTGTTTTCTTTGCTTTATTGAACAGTTTACTCACTTTGGATTTTATTTTGACAAGCTCGTTGTACCACCAGGGGGTGGTACTGCAAGTTGAAGTTGTCTTCAAAGAGCATGCTTGCTAAAAAAAACTTTACGATAGAGTTTTGCAGAAGGTCTGTATCCTTCTGCAAATCATCTACAGTTGGGACCCTATTAGAGGTTGGTAGCAGTCTTATTCGAGCCTCCAGATATTCTGCATATAGCATTCTGTCGGTCTCTAAAATTTCGGTCAGAAAAACCTAGATAACCGTCTAAAAAGGAAGCTATCTCAAGATCTACTGCTGGTGGCAGTGATAATAGTGAATAAATAAACAAGTTTACTAACTGCGAAGAAAACAAGTACTTCCAATAACATTAGTTGAAGTTAACCAGTTAAACTGAACATTCTAATATCAAAATCATATATGGCCCTATATGAGGTTGATCTAGTTGATCTTTAACAAAAATAATTAAACAATTCTGTTCACCTGCTAGTTAATCTATAAAAATTCCAAGACGTGCAACTTAGTATAAAACTTGAATTGGGAAAAATAGGATAAATACGAATGTAATTCCCTTTTTTTCTTTATTTTTCCTAAGTTTGTTTCGGTATCCATATTCTCTGTTTTAGTTTTTTACATCTTAGAATTTTCTTTGCATTTATTTAATAGTTGTGTTATTCTGTACTTCTTTTACTCCTTCTTTTTTTTGTTACACTCCTTAATTAATTCTTCTTTATATCGGTTTCTAATTTCTTCTTTTTTAACCATTGTTAACTCTGCTTTTAATTTTATTTTATCCTTGCTATAAGAAGTGATTATCTGAAGATCGATTTTGCCCCTCTCATTGCTCTTACATCACAACTTTCGAACAATCGCCCCGTATCAGAGATGGTACGCGACGACTAGGCAGTTAGGACGAACATATGAAAGCTTTAACCTCTTAGTTGGAGCCTTAAGAACCATCATTGGATTTAAATGATGAGTTATCCGCTGTGCAATCCAAGTTCGGTGCCCAACGTTGATTTTGCTTGCTCCAAAAATAAAAAATATATAGAAAGCTTGAATGGTATCCCAAACGTAATTAAGAAAATCAACAAACCCAGGCCTAGTCGGTGCAAACGGCATTAGCCCACCGATTCAAATTATAGGTAGCACAATAGCAGATTAACAATGGCGGCGCCAAAATGGGCGATCACCGTAATGGGTCGCCATTATGGCCGTTATCGCGGACAGCCAGCAGGATCCCGCGAGGCCGCAGGAGTCATCGAAATTCGCGACGTGCGAAATTTGATTTCGCCCCTTTTAATTGTACATCGACAGGGCGAGCTGGAACGGGCCGATGCGGAAGAGTTCCTTTATTGAGTTACGACGCTTACCAACTTTTCTGCCGACAATTTCCGTTAGCCCTAATCGAGAGCGCGGAAAACGTTTGTTTGCGCAACACACAAATCCCTTGCAGGATCCTGCAGGAGCAAATGTTCCAGTGAATGCCGGGCCGCCATTGATCTCGAGATAAAAACAAATTGCCGGATATTTTTCGTGAAAAGGGTCGCGGGCGTCGTTCTGATGCGCCCGTTTCCTTGAAATCTAATATACGGGGCAGGCTTGCGCCAAATTTTGCTCAATGAGCAGCGTCCTTTTACGTCTGAACGATGAATGCGGGGCCTTTCCGTCTCTGCACTTTATTTTTTATGGGGTGAAAGGCTCCACATTTCCAATCTTAAAAGCACTTCAATCTTTGCTTGCACTATTTATTTAAAGCAAAAAATGAGATGATCTGAAGATTTCAAAAGGGTCATAAATATAAGTCGCGACTGAATTAAAAAAAAAGAGATGTGACACTGAGACACGGGCTGAAGCGCAGACGGATCCAGATTAATTCCCGCAACACTGTGATGCCTGCCGGGTGTCCTACTCAGTACCTGCGTTCATTTCGAACAAGGGTTAATAATGGCGGTCGTCTAAGACATGGTTGCCAATCGCTTCGCATCAGAGCGGTAAAGTCGGACATATGAGAGCTTTAACCTGTCAATTCGCAAGCTGTGTTCCCACACGAGGCGTTAGAGCTTTACCAATATGACACTAAGACACTAGATATTTAGACACAAGTGTATGATACATGTATAAGGATCATTTATAAATTATTTTTTAAATAAAAAAAGACTCATTACTATATTAATGTACTCTACAATCTATGAACATCAAACATCACTTCTCACTTACAATTTAAGACAGCTGTGTGCAAATGGTGATCGTAAAAATAAACTTTGACCACTATTTTCATCAAAATTTGTTTCATCAAAAAAATTTATTGCCTTTTAAGTTGCGTAATCAAACACGACATTTCAAGTATATCTTCATTGAGTATGATTAAAATGCAATTTTCACTTGCAGTCTAAATTGCGGCTACTGCTTAAAAACCCAAAAAGAAAAAAGATAAAATAAAAACGAGTATTTAACGGATCCTGTCAGTAGTACCCTTAAATAAGCGCTACTACTAGGAGCTGCTGGAAAAGTTTAGAGCTCGTTGCCTAATCTTCTAGAAAGCAAAGAAATTACTGCAACCCATTTTCATTCGATCGTGCTCTGTAGACGCATGAACGAACTGAGGTAGGTTAGCAAAATCCTCTTCCATACGTTCCAAATACCCTCCGAGAAGCCACCCCGGGTCATTCTATGAAGTGAACTGAAAATCAAGTCTTCGCAAATTATTACATACAGGAGAATCATATACGACGTACAAAAGATAAGAGGTTAATACCCCTTGTATTTGTCGAGAGTCCTTCAAATGTTTGGGAGAAACAGACACACAAGAAGAATATTGTTGGGCAATGTCACCGTAGCCAGAAATTTAGACACGCCTGCATCAAGTACGTTCCTAAACAGCATACTATAGAGAACGTCAGAAAGTTTGACAGCAACCACGACCCAATTATTTATACTCGGACAGTACCCGAGAAGACCGATCACGTCTTCTATCACTTCTGTATCTCATGGAGATTCTTCATCACCCATCTTAAGAAATTCATGGAGCCCGTCTCTATCATCCACTCAGATGAAGAGCTGGAGAGGCTTCCATCACCTTTGTCACCAGTCCCGTTCTCACAGGAGGCAGATATAATCTTCTGTCTCTAAATTAAAGAAAAGAATTATCGAAAAAACTGGATGCGACGGCATAAAGCAGTCTTTTCCGATGAGCAGCTAAAATAGCCAAGACTGGCTACCGCAATCCAGACCACCATTAGGAGCACTGCAATACCTTAGGAAAGAGTAAGCCGAAGGCTCTCAACAGTCTACAGAGAAGAATTCCATCGATTATACCGTTTCTGACAAAGTCAAGGCGTTCGCCGACAGTTTAGAGGGTCAATGCATGCTCGACTACACTAACATGGACCTTGACTATACGACCGTCGTCGATAAAATTTTAAATGCTTATAAGAGCAGAAGCTCTCAAGAGCACCTGAAACCCGCATCCTACTAATAAGTTCTCCAGCTTCTCGATATCTTGACTTTATTCCAAACCGTGTGCTCTTCTGAAGAGGGTAGTCGTCTGCATCACCGTCATTACCAAGTTGCTTTCCTCCACTTTCCGAGCCTCTAAGAAGTGGCAGGCGTCGTGATGTTTTACATACTTGGGAAGTACGGCACATTTTCCCAGGACTACCGCCTCAAATTGGTAGAGAAAGTGATCTACCGTACAGTAGTCAAAGACCTCCAGCTGGTATTTGAAAATCAGTTCGGATTTTGCCCTGACCATTCCACCACACACCAACTCTTCGGGATAGTGAAAAAATTACGGAAGGCTTTCACAAGAAATAGGCTACCTTCTCGATGTAGCCAAGGACTTCAACAAGGTTTGGCACAACGGTCTTTAAAATGGGTTCAACATCTATTTTGCTAGCGTTACTCTAGCCGATCTGGCCCTTCTCATGAAGTTATCAGACTATTTAAAACTATTTAAAAGCCGGCGACTTTCAAGGCTCCGTGATGTCTCTAAGGTTATTAAATATCTATGTCCGAAACATCCCAACGATGCCCATTACAGTGATGGCCCACTATACAGACGACACAGTGGTCAAACTTGCGATGGTAATCTCTATCTAAACATCCTCGAAGAATGATGCAGCACATAGAGAATGAGAATCAACGTTAAGAAGAGCCGTCCTATTTTTTACAAAAACTTGACTTGTTGGTGATTAGATCTGGCGGAAAAGTACGTTACCGCGAAGCGATGTTCTACGAGAAGGTCGCTTGAAAGTCACACAGGTCGTTGACTATCTTCTCTATCCCGGGAGCCAATTGTTTCTTCCCAACAAAATAACACTCTATACAACCATAGTACACCATATTATGACGTACGACTGTTCCATATGGGTCCATTGTGCACAACTTAAGCCAAAAGATCAATTTTTTTGAGTACGGTTTTAGACTTTTATTGATATTTTCATACATAAATAATTGCTTGGTTCAACTTGTAGAGCGGGGGTAGAGAAAATAAAAATTCTGTTAATTCAACTAATTTTGTAGTGGGTCCGTTCACTACGCTCTGCTTTTTTTGGTTTGCCGATTTTAAAATGTTTTATGCCAATTCCTTATAGCACTATCGCGTTTAATGTTGTAGCAGCACCAACAAGCACTACAAGTTAAAACTCATTGCTTTCCTACAGGCAAAGTATTGTTCTTGAAAAGGAATTTAAAGCGGTGTTTCTGCGTCATCGTCTTAAAGCATCCCAAATTTATATCGCAATGGTAGCAAGTTAACTACATAAGTATAAATTGCACAATCAAGGAAAAGGACAAACAACCTAGCAGAGGATTTTAAAAAATCTAAACTTAATACATCGTGAAGCTAACCTGAAACTTACCAAGACTCATACCTATCAAATGATGTCTGGAAACTCAAAAAATTACATGGAAAAGTGTTACTGTAAAACAGTTGCCGTTACATGATAAGTTAGTTTTTGTCACTAATTGGACCTGGGATAATGTGGTTTTAGCAGAACGGAGTCACCTTCCATATAGCTCGACCAACAGTTGATTTACACAACGGTGAACTGATAAATCCAGGTTTCATCTCCAGTAATAATGCTTTCAGTGAAAGAATCCCCTTCCTGTTGGTATAGGGTAAGATTTTGAAGTGAAACACTCATTCGATTCGTTTTCTGTTCATCCAGCTGCCGCCCACGTGTGTGGCGAACATTCCGGAAGGTTTTAGTCTAGCACCTCCTGATGTTTCGCGGCCCTTCTGGTATATACAGAAGCTGCGTTCGTAACATAAATAGTATCGCAAATAAATACTGTTTAGTTTTACGTCAACAATGAACACCATTACACAAATTAAAATAAACAATTAATGCAAGTCATCTATTACACAAAAAGACAACATTCCAACCAACAAGACAACAACCACTCTCTTACCATTACCACAACTCAAACCAAATTGAAACAAATTCATCGGACGACAGTGGACTATGTTCATTACAGCTCCTACTTAAATTTTTGCAATAAGGGTAGCGATTTAAAAGCAATGGCCAAGTAGAAGAATTCAGGCGAAAATGGCTTTTGGCGACAAAAATTGCTTCTCTTCCAAAACAACTTAATAGAAAAGAAAAAACTTGTAGAAAAGTAGCTTTATGTGCCTCATTTTCTTTAATAAAGTATTACTAATAATAAAAATCTTATTTGCAGTTAACTTACCTACATATAGAATTCAAAGACAATGTATATATAGTAGAAAAAGAATGATACATACTGTTGAATAAAATGGAAAAGCTTCTTCTTCTTCTCTAATCCTTTATGCCCTTTCGAGCGACGGATGTTGGTCTCTAATCCCATTGTATCCATTGTCTCCACCTCTTCCTGTCTCTCGCTATTGTTTTGATTTCCTCCAGTATCACACTTTTTTCTGCTGCTATTTTTTTGATTTGGTCCATCCATTTTTTTCTAGGTCTGTCACTTCGTTTTTTAGGTGGTGTTCCCGCTTCCATTAGTCTTCTTGCAATTCTGTTTGGTCCCATTCTTATCAGGTGCGCAAACCAGTTCAGTTGCCTCTTTTTAATTTTTCCTTGTATAGGTTTAACGATTTCTCTTATGTCTTCGTTTCTTACTCTTTCCCACTTAGTCTTTCCTGCCATCTTCCTGAGATGTTTCATCTCCATAACATTTATTTTAACCTCGTCTTTCTTCTTAAGTGTCCATGATTCGCTGGCGTAAGTTATTATTGGAAGTTATCGTATTATATAATTTACAATCATGGTCTTGGTTTTATTTATGTTCACTTCCATACTCATATTTTCTATTTCAATCGTCCATGCATTCACCAACCTCTGCATTTTACTTCTGGTGTTTGAGATTAGTATCACGTCGTCTGCGTAAAGTAGACTACTTAGTTTTACTGGTTCTAAATTTTTATATCCAATTACTGTGTTCATTTGACTATAGTTTTCTTTTATTCTTTTGATTATCTTGTCCATGATAATTATGAATAATAAAGTGCTTAAGCTGTCGCCTTGCTTGATACCTTTATTCATTTCGAACACCTCCGATCTCTGCCCGTCCAGTTGTACCTTCGCTTTGACTGTTCCATATGAACTGCTTATTGCTCCTATCAGATTCTTATCCACATTCAGTTTATTCAAAGTCCTCCAAATTTCCCTTCTATCTACTGTATCAAACGCAGCTCTCAGGTCTACAAATGTTAGATACAATTCTTCTCCTTCTTCAATTTTTCTTTCGATTATATTTCTGATTATATAAATATTGTCACCAGTTTGTCTATTCGGTTCTATATAATCTCTTATCCTTTTTTCTAAGATTTTAGTGTATATTTTGAGCTAGACATATTGGCCAATAGTTCTCGCATTGGGACTGCAATCCTTTCTTGTAAATTGGTACTATTAGGTTGTTTTCCCAGTCTCCCGGTATTTTCTGTTCTTCCCATACTGTCTACAAATTTTCCAAAACCATTCTATACCTTTTTGGCCCATCGATTTTAACATCTCTGGAGATAAATCGTCCTCCCCGCTGGCTTTGCCTATTTTTATTTTTTGGATTGCGTCCTCTACTTCTTCCCTCTTGATTGTTTGTTCCAAATTTATTTGTTGTGTTATGTTATCTTCTAGGCCTACTGTCGTTTTTTACTTATTTTCATAATAATTTTTCCATGTTTCTAGAATTTCCTTTGTATCAGTTTGCATTTGTTCCTGATTATTTCTTATTGCTTTTATGTCCTTCCTTTTACCTCCTCTTAATCTTTTTATTGTCGTCCAGAAATCTCTGGCGTTTGTTCTGTGTAGTTCTGTTATCTCTTCGCCCATCTTCTTCCAGGACTTCTTTTTTTCTACCTTTATTTCACTATATTCCTCTTCCTTTTGTATTCCTCTTTATCCACCATTTATTTTGTTTGGATGTATCTTTTCCACGCTATTTTCTTTTCCTTTGCCATTCGTCTTATATCTTCTGTCCACCAGCTTGTCATTTTCGTGTGTTTATTACGGTTTCTTATCCCACATACGTTTTCCGCTACCTTCTTCAATATTTCCTTGAATGTTCTCCATCTTTCTTCTAGTGTCCATGTTGTTTGGAGGTTTTCCTTCCTTTGTAATTCTTCATCTGCATCCTTCTGGTATTTTTCTCTACCTTCTACGTTTTTGAGTTTATTTATTGCCAGCATACTATAGTTTCTTACTTCTTGTTTGTTAGTTAATCTGGCGTGATACTTTGTTATTACTAATTTATGCTACGTACTAAGTTCGGCTTCTTTCTTTGTTTCAGTTGTCTGTATCTTCTCTGCTAAATCTTGTGTGTAAGTTATGTAGTCTATTATGCTTTTGGCTTTGCGTTCCTCTGCAACAAAAGTATACTTATCCTCTAAAGGTTGGTCCCACAGCGTAAAATGGAAAAGCAAAAATATAAAAAAAGAAATATTCTGATTTATCCTCTATAAGCAAATATAGTAAGCACGAAAAATTTAACAATAAAAATTGCTAAAAAATATAACCGTTTAACCGGACGACGGCTGTTCGGATAATCGATGTTCTGCTATACCTAGTGAAACTAAAATTGAATACCTCCATAAAAGAGTCTTTTGACAAAAACTTAATTTTCAATTACTCAATTTCTTTAGAAATTCAAAAAAATTACAAGAACTAAAATATCAAAAAAAATCCCCCCTCCTAATTACAATATTTAAAAAAAAGCTTCAGAATTTCTGAGACATTTTTGAGCAACAGAAACTCGAAAGAACTGCACCGGCAATTTAAAAGCCCGAAATGTTTTACAATATTGTATTAGTATTTGTTATGGAAATTTAAGGAACAACACATCACAAAAACAAATGTTCGCTACTCACTCTTGCTGGCGCAGAAGATATAAACACATAAAAATTATGCAAACCGAAATGAAAAGCTTTGAATACATTACAAGCGACGCGCACGGCCCGAAAATTTTAAATACCATCCGGGCCCTTGGGACGCAGCTCGCCCCACCCCTCCGCTGGTGGTGCTGCATCAGGTTTGCTCCAGGCCACATTGTTTCCAGCGAGTTATACGAGCAGTCCATTTCACTGAATTAGGGCCGTTGTTCCACTTCGTTTCGAATGGCCGAACAGAAAGAACAACTCGGCGATCCCAAACCTCCCCAAGATAAACATCGTTCGGCTGGACTTTAAGTGGAAAACTTGACCGCTGTTTGCGCTTAGTAGTTTAGATCTTCTGTTTGGCGATAAGATTTGTCTGCTGAAACGGAATATTCAGGGGCTTTTTATGAAAAGTAATTTATACGTTTTTGCCCAAAAGCAAAAAACCTTCGATATTAAAGTTAACTTTTGCTGCTTTTCATTTTATTTCGAACGAAAGGAATTGCTAGCAGCCAGGTTAATGTTGTAGGGTGTGTGCATGAGTTTATCCTTCATTTTATTTTCTTGCGTCACGCACTTTGGTTTTGCGCAGTATTAATCAGTCAGAGTGATCCCATTTAGTGGTAACCAGTCAATTTTTTTAGTAGCTCTCGTTTGAATCCAATTATCTTTAATCGTCTGTGGTGAAAATTATATCGTCAGTTCAAGGCTTAAATAGTCGTCCTCTGAAACGCTTTCCTTGGTATGGTGCAGCTATTGCTTCACTTACATCTTTTATTTTGGTTATTAATTAAATTATGCAACGAAGAGAACAATAATGAAATTAAAAGATTGTTTTAGAAAGAGTCTATATATTTGTAATAATCTTACAAAGAAAGAAATTAAAAAGCAAGAATAATAGAAAGAGAAGACAAAGGAAAAAGAAATTGTGAAGATGGGATATAACAGGACAATAATAAGCAAAACCTCTGGATTTGTTTGTGTTGTGTAGGTCGACCCAGAACTGTATAAAATTTTTGTTACTTACAACAATATATAGGAAAACAAAAGAGAAGAATGATATATAGAAAGAAGATACAGGTCGCAGAACAAGAACATAAGTGAGTAAACCTACAACTAATTTGATAATCAGTAAAAAGTATAAACTAGTAAATACGAATATGGTTAGAATAACGCATAACAGATTACTAACAAAAATAAATGAAATAAATACTAGCGACTTCTAGAGTTCAACTAAATCGAGTAAATTGATAACAGGTAACTGAGCCAGCGAGCAAGCTAAATAAGATGCAAATCCAACAGGAGTAAGAAGACGAAATTAACAAAATACAAGCAATATTGGAAGAGATATATACTAAGCTAGGTAATATAAATGAAAAAGAAATACAAATGGAAAATAAAATAATCTTATTATACGCAGAAATAAATAAAATTAGGATAAAAATGAACATTTGAAACGCGACAACCAATAACTGAAAGAAAAACTTACCCAAAATGAAAATAGGGGAGGTAGAAAAAGAAATAAAAAGAAGAAAATGGTAGAGCATGAAGTAGGAAAAAACAGAAGAAAGCGATATACAACTAAAGGAAGGAAATAAAGAAGATAAGCTGAGACAGAAACAAATGAGACAAAAAACTAACGACAAAGGCAACGAATAAGGAAAAATAAACCACAACAAATAGAACAAATTTAAATAATAAAAAACAACAAAAATTAGTACGTAGAATATAAGTACAATGCTAGAACTAGACAAAATAAAGTCAATAGCACTAGAACTAGAAAGATATAGAATAGATATAGCGGTAATATAAGATCTAAGGTGGAAAGGACACGGTAGGATGGATAAAAAGAACTTCATATTACTACATTTAAAAAGCCATAAACAAGAATTATATGCAGTAAAGATTTATAATAATGAAGAAACTAAAAGACCACTTAATACACTATAAACCAATAAACAGAAGCATAATCTATCTGAAAATAGAAGCAAAACCTTCCAATATATTACTTTTAAATGTTGTTACCTAGCCCCGATTTCGCCGGGGCTGATGTTACCTGACTCGGAATTTTTCGGCCCGTGCGCAACACAAAGGACATTCTTTGGAATTTATAATCCCAAATGAATATTACCCGAGGCCGACTTTGTGGCGCCGTGTGCAACACCGAGCTTCTTGACCTACCGCGCCGCGTCGTGCCAAGCGGTTCCGAGTCGGCCCGAACCAGGACAAGGGCGCGGGCGCATTTTCCAATCATCGCAAAGGCGTCCACCAATCCTGGACAAGCTTCGCATCCCCAGCGGGCTCAGCGTGCTTCCACCCCTGAACTCTGCACCCCACCAGCAGAGTGGGGCACAAGCTGAGCCCTTAAAACCTGAGCCACCAAAGAATTCACCCTCAATCGTCAGCCCCTTAAGAAGAAACCATCAAGTGTCATCAGGTGAGTCCCTTTTGGCTTCTTTTGCTGCTCGCTGCCCGGATCTGCTGCTCGCTGCCCGGACCTGCTGCTCGCTTTCCGGACCGGCAAAGGAAACTTTCTAAGCGGTGCGAAATCGTAACGGTCACTTCCGGTTTCCGATAAGCGATTTGGCTGAAAATAAATCCCGTGAAAGGTACTGACCTAAGATGTGTGTATGCCAAGTTTGAAGTAAATCTGTTGAATATAACGGAAGTTATAGTGTCTCCAGGCACACAAAAAGACATAAATTTTCGAAATCGTAACGGTTACTTCCGGTTTCCGTTAACCGATTTCGCTGAAAATCAATCCCATGAAAGGTACTGGCCTAAGATGTGTGTGTGCTAAGTTTTAAGTGAATCCATTGAATAGAACGGAAGTTATAGTGTCTCCAGACACACAGCAGACATGAATTTTCAAAATCGTAACAGTCACTTCCGGTTGCCGTTAACCGATTTGGCTGAAAATCAATACCATAAAAGGTACTGACCTAAGATGTGTGTATGCCAAGTTTGAAGTGAATCCGTTGGATAGAACGGAAGTTATCTCGTCTCCGGACACACAGAAAGACATGCATTTTCGAAATCGTAACGGTCACTTCCGGTTGCCGTTAACCGATTTGGCTGAAAATTATTATAGCGTCTCCAGACACACAGGCAGACAGACAGGATGATAATCTCATTAACTATCTACTATAAGCTCCGCTGTAGAAAGTTAATAAACATATAAAAAGAGAAAAATTGCAATCACAAAAAAACAGGAAGAAGATTTTAGAACACTGGGGAGGAAAATATGTAGAACGATACTAGGAGAGATAAAAATATCAGAAATTGAATATAGAAGCAGAATAAACTTTGAATTACAATAAGAGATCAAAAAAGACAGCTAATAAAACGAGAATGGTGTAAAACCATAAATGAAACTTTCGACAGCGGTGTGGCGAATTAGCGAGAGGTGAAATAAACGCATGTACAAAACTGGTGTTTCATGGATTCGCTTCGAGATTTTTTGCGAAGAGCCTTACTATGCCTTCATAAACGCGTACACAAAAAATTATGAAGTTCTGAGAACTCGCTAATGTTGGAACTCTGGTGTTTCATGATTTCGCTGCGAGATTTTTGCGAAGAGCCTTATCATCTCTTCATAAAAGTGCATGCAAAAAAATATGATGTCCTGAGAACAAGTTTAACCTCACCGTTGACCCCTTGACCTTTGGCCGATTTGGCTGAAAAAGGTATTGATATAAGGTATATGTATGCCAAGTTTGAAGTGAATCCGATGATTGTAACGGAAGTTATCGTGTCTCCAGACAGACAGACACCATGTTAAAATCATTAACTTTCGCCTATAGCGTTCCGCTGTCGAAAGTTAATAAAATAATAAAGGGTGGGGTGGCCAGAACATATATGGACAGCTGGTGTAGACAAAAAAAATTACTCAATTTTAGAATGGAACCCAAGTAGTAAGGAGGAAAAAGAATACCAAGAACAACTTGGATACAAGAAGTGGCAGAAGACCTATGGAAGTTTGGAAAACTAAAGTACTGGCCAAACCCGTTTAATGATCTAAACCCCACTTCGGGTTGTAAAACCACCATGTACGTAATAAACAAAGTAGAGTGGAGATGAAACAAAACCAAGAAAGAGCTTGAAAGCAGAATAGAAAAACAAATAAAGAAAATAAGGATGCAAAAAACGAGACGAATCTGACAAAGAAAGAAGACGCATTATCAATAAGATGAAAAAAGAGACACGAGCAAAAATGAGAAGAAGAAACAAAACAAGCGATAGCGCTACAAAAAACATAAAGACATTAGTGAAGAAATTAGACAATTATGTACTATTTACAAATAGATGTAACACGAAAAGATGTAGAACAAAAATTCTAATAAAGAAGAAAATCAAAGACAAAAGAGCAAAAGAAATATAAAATCACTATCAGAGGAAAAAGATATAAAATATTTACAAAGGGATAAAAAAAGAAAAATAAAGACGACAACAAATAACGTTCGTCCTGGATAAAACTGGAAACTTAATAGAAGAAAAAAAGAAGAAAATGGAAAGATCTCATGAAACTTTAGAGACATTGTAGACTTAAATATGATGAGTTTTCCATACTCTTAACATTCAGGAGGAGCGTATCAAATTGTACACGGCGGCTATGAAGTGGCAGTACATTAAAAGATCTCATCCCAAGAAGCTACGGACGAGATTGTTTATTCCAAGACAAATGGCGATTGCCCTTTGGGATTAAAAGAAAATTCTGTTGATGAAGTGGTACCAATATTTGCTAGATCTTGCGCCTAGTGTTACACTCTATTTGACGCAATAAAAGAGACAACGTGTGGTAAGTAGTTCTCCTCCAATGATGATCTTCAGTCGGCTGTCCACAAATGGTGCCATGCTACACCCAAAGAATGATTTATAGCAACTTTAGCAAAAGTGTTGGAGCTACGGTAAAAGTGCATAGACATCGAAGGGGAACGCCTCTAATGAAATGTGTACTCACTTTTTCTTGATAAAAGGTTAATGAGGATTAGTGCTAACCATTTTTGATTGAAACTGAGTAGAGGCTTTTGTCACTCAAGCTATAAAACCCCAGCTTTATTATTCAACAAACTGTCACTTCAAAATAAAACGTGACAGCTCTACGACAGTCATCATGAATTTAAAATTTCTGTTGCAGTGAACTGAAGATGGCCAACAAAATACCGAGACTGAGCTTCAACAACGGCTACCGGATCCCCATGGTGGGCTTGGGGACCTGGAAGGTAACTGCGCCCAGCTGCTATTTTAGCTTAGCGTTGCGGCGCTCACTGGTGTCTGAATGTTAGTGCAGTCGAAACCCAAAGAGCTAAACGCCGCCGTGAGGTATGCGATCGAGTGCGGCTACCGCCACATCGACTGCGCGTACTTCTACCAGAACGAGCGGCACATAGGGGCGGCCATTGAAGCGTGCAAGCCCAAGCGGGAAGACCTGTTCGTCACCGGGAAGCTGTGGAACACGTTCCACAAGCCCGAGCTGGTCGAACGGGCCATCAAGTACAGCCTGGAGGATTTGCGGCTCAATTATCTGGACCTGTTCCTTATGCACTGGCCCATGGCTTACAAGGTCAACCAAGTAGAGCTTGTTGATAGACCTTACGATGACAATTTTGCAGGAGGGCGACAAACTTGTACCCACAAAGAATGGAAAAGTTTTGTACAGTGATGTAGATTATTTAGACACGTGGAAGGCCATGGAGGAGTTGGTCAAAAAATGTCTCACCAAGTCTATCGGATTTGCCAATTTCAATAAAAGGCAAATAGAAAGGGTTTTGAAGAGCGCTACGATTAGGCCAGTAGTTAATCAAGTAAGATACAGCCCATTTATTACTAACCCCATAGATAGTCTACATTGTGACTTGGTTTTGTCAATGTGCTCCAATTATGTGTCTTGTTAATAGACTGGTTTTTGTATATTTAATTCCTGGTGAAGGGTTCATAATGTCAGAAATTTTTTTTATTTCTTCTCCGTCTGTTTATTTATTTGGTCGTTTCTTAGTCTAATAGAACTATACTTTGAAATTTTTGTTAGTCAATTTTTTATCTTAGGAATCAAAATTCTTACTTGATCTTCATTATCCATTGATCATTGTGAAAAATAGTAGCCTCAGTTTTTCCTTGAGGAAGTTGTAGAACTGACATATTTTTCCATTTTGAAGTCTTTTTTTGTTCACTAACTTCTTTACAATACAAAGATGAGACTGACATCGCTTTGTTCCCCAAGCGAATTTGAATTTAACGTGCAGCTGTTATTCTACAAAATACTCTCCCAGGTCGAATGCCACCCCTACCTAAACCAGAGCAAGCTGATGGAGTTCTGCCGGTCGAAGCAAATCCTCATCATCTGCTACAGCCCCCTGGGGTCGCCCGACAGGCCGTGGGCAAAGCGCGGGGAGCCCACGCTGCTACAAGACCCGACCATACTGGCGCTCGCGAAAAAGTACCACAAGGAGCCGTCCCAGATAATACTGCGGTACCAGGTGCAGCGCGGCAACGTCGTCATCCCGAAGTCGGTGACGCCGGCGAGGATCCAGAGAAACATGGAGCTGTTCGACTTCCAGCTCTGCGAGGAGGACATGCAGGAGATCGGCGCCCTCAACCGCGGGGAGAGATACGTGGCGCTAAGGGGGTAAGCTGTCGAGACGCGCAAGTGCAGGCTAACTCCGGCCAGTTTGTTTCAGGGACCACAGGAATCCGCACCATCCATTTGTGAACGATGAGTACTAAGTCCTAGAAGTTGTCTAATAAATTTATGTAGCATTAAATTTACTCTGATATTGAATGGTTGAATCAATGTTTTCATCTATAAAAAACAATTGGGAAGAGAATGCATAGTTTTTGTAGAACATCCAAAAAAAGAACTTTCAAAAACATCTTCTCATATAGACAACAATCAAATAATTAAATGCACAAAAGTTTTGAATTTTACATTTGATAATGGAAAAATGAAAAATGGTTTCAAAGTTAAACTTCTAAAAATGTTTAGACAATCTTGAATTTAAAAGGTGAAGACTAGTTGTATCTTTAAAATAAACATTTTTGAGCTCAAAGCCTATTGAAAACATTAAAAAGATCACAAATATTTTGAGTTGTTAATAATACAAGTTTTGAATAGAGAGAAGAATATAAAGTGATGATAGAAGAATTGTGGGTGAATGAAAATTAAAAAAGGAAAAACAGTAAGACATTTTTGTATTAAACCTCTGTTAACCATAAGTTTTTAAGTATTCGCTTTTATCTTTATCGTAGTTTATAGCCGTTCAGTGAGCTACTTCTTTTTACAGGTAGGGCATTTTATAGTTTTATTATTGCTATTTTTACCTCAACATCTGTGTCA
This sequence comes from Sinelater perroti, assembly GCA_036346155.1. Lineage (NCBI taxonomy): Eukaryota > Metazoa > Arthropoda > Insecta > Coleoptera > Elateridae > Sinelater > Sinelater perroti. Next base: position 4,203,189 of record JARFIY010000111.1, on the reverse strand, counting down.
TTACTTTCTATTGTATTCCTTCCTTTATATCTGTATCTAATCATCTTAGTACTATGTTGGTTTTCTTCCTCTCTTTTTCTAAAATGTCCATACTTCCTTATCTCTTTATTTTCATCTTTTACTTCTTAGTTTTATAGTTTAGACTCTCGTTTTCTTTCTACTTCATTTTATTTATTTATTAAAACCTTTCTTTTCTTCTTAGACTTTGTAAACCTTTTTCTTTATGTCCTTCTGACTATCTTTTACAGTTCTCATCATCTTAAGTATCAAATTCAATTTATCTTCTTTGCTTTGGTCGAGGTTTTCAAAATTTTTTACTTCTTTCAAAACACCTTCCATTTTATGTAAAACTCTTCGCTCACTTACACCTTTACCTGTAAAACAGTCGTGCCTATCATTATTATGCGCCTAATTCATTTCCCAAATCATTTCTAATTCACATATCGCTCTTTCTAATAAATTACCTCTACTAATTTAAACTTTGGTATTGCAAAAATTGCACACTCGTTAATCATACATTCTGACCTATCCCCCCCCCCCATGCACCGAAGCTAAAATTCAATAATCTTTATCAATTTCAACTTAAATCTATTTACTTACGGTTTCTTAGATAGTCTTCCTTTTTCTTTACTTTCACTCACCTGTATTTGGCTTCGGACTGCTTTACTGCATTGACTTCCTGGTGGCCACCGTATATGTTGTCTTCGCGCCTGGCTTTGCGGGTAAATTATAACGCGACCGCACTTGCCGGCTTGCGTCTCAAAAGGTGCCGCCGACGGTGTATGCAGGCCCGCAGGCCAAGCGAAAAAAGCCCATCTGCCGTTTTTAGTGTACGATATCAAAACGCTAGCCGGCAGAAATCAAAGTCACCAACACCGCCTCGAAACAGACGGTTCAAGGGCGAAAGGCCGCCACACCACTGACCCTTCTGAGAGCTTATAAGAACAACTCCTAATTCTAAATAAATTTAAATGTATTTGTATGCACAGCACATAATTGAAATATTATGTTGCTGATCCTTGGAAGACATTGATGATCTTCAATTTCAATTGTTTCTGCTTCTTCCAAGATGTTTATAAGTGCACACTTGAGTCCTTTTAAGGTTGTTGTTCCCAAATTGTGCCTTAATAATTATTGCACAACAGATAATGATATCACTCTACCTGCAACACTCAGACACCATGTCCTATCTGTTCACCCAAAAGGAATTCCACTTTATATTTGATTCATCCTCATATATGTAACAAGTAATCATTGTCTTTAAAAATCTTCAAAAGACAAAAATAACTCGATATTTATTTAGAAACTACAAAAATAATAATACAAATCCATGATAAAAAAATAAAACAGACTTGTACATTTACTTTAGTCCTCGTGATTTTATAAAAATATAATTTTCTCATTTGCAAGTAAAACTACTTTGAAAAATAAAATTAACTAAGATTCTAACTATTAAGAAATAGACACAAGTGGTTTTGACATCAGTTTACTTAATGATTTCGTCCTCTTCTTGGCCTGCTTGTCATCTGTGAACGACTTGGTGCGCCCCAGAGGGATGAGTCTGCACAGCTCTATCTTTTCAGCAAAACGCTCGTAGAAGTCGAGCACGACAGGGTTGGCCCACACCTGACTGGCCTTGAAGTCCAACACTCGCAGCGTCTCCAGACTCTGAGCCCGTGACAGAGCCACGTATGCCTGGCCCGCCTCAAACACCCTTCCAAGAGACATTTCAACACAGTCCAGAGTGAGACCCTGTGATTTGTGGATAGAGAACGCCCATGCTAATCGTAGCGGTACTTGCTTTCGGGACAAGTGAATGCCCATCGTAGTCTTTACCACCAAACGCTCGTGCTTGGCCACGTACTCATTGTTTCTAAAGCGAACGACAGGCAGACCATCACGAAATGCAGTCACTACCCCTCGCGCCCCATTTACCAATCCCAAAGAGAGGTTTATGTTTTTCAGGAGCATCACCTGGGCACCAACTTTCAACACCAGTTTGGGCAAAAACGATGTTTGTAAGTCCAGCTGCTTTGTTGCGGTTGGGTCACTATCTTGAGCATCAAACACCTTCTCTTCACCAGTAAGGGCTTTCAGCTTTGATTCGTTGATAGCATCAGCTTCTCGCGTGTGTGAGCAGAGGCGTGTTGCTAAAATTCCGTCCTTCTCAATTTTCTGCTTTGATGTAGCCAGCAGCTTGTTTGCTATTTCAGTTGGGACACGACCTACACGAATGCTATTAAGAATATCAATAAATGCAGCGTCATTTTGCCTGTGCACCTGCTTAAGCTCAAAGCACATCTGCACACACCGGTCCCATGTGGGTGTTTGGAAGCAAAAGAGAACTTCCGTCTTCTTATTGCTAACCATTTCATTTGAATTAGGCACGGGAGGAAGCTGCAGAAAATCACCGCACAAAATTAGCTGTATCCCACCAAATGGTTTGTCGCTTCTCCTCACATGACGAGCAACGGCTTCAATTTTCTATAAAAAATATTTTTGATCTAATAAAACTATTTTACTTTATAACTATTTTACTTTATAAACACAGACTTACTTCAAAGTAGCTGCCTTCAACCATCGATATTTCATCAATTATCAAATGTTTGCATTTACGCCAAATCTGAGCCGCCTGTGGTCTCAAAGCCATGCTATAGCAGCGCTCCAATATAGCATCTCCTTTGCCAATGCCAGCAAATTGATGAAGAGTAATACCACCAATGTGACAAGCTGCTACACCTAATCCATCACTCATTATACATATTAAATTCGCTTAAAAATGTCTCAAACAAACCTGTCGATGCTGTAGCGATAGTTACATCAGGCGGCAGCCCAGCAATAATTTTCCTAAGAAGAAAACTCTTCCCAGTTCCTGCACTTCCAGTAAAGAACACATTATGACCAGCCAGACATGCATCAAAAACCTCTTGCTGTTCTATAGTAAGCGGTTCATTCGGAATCGGAGATTCCGAGTACAATTTCTTAGCCGCCGGTGCTTTGTGATCCGAGTCTCTAGAATGCAATTTTCTCTTCTTACTCAATGGCGACGGCGTCGTATCAGTCGATCGGGACATTTTGGCCTTCGCCTTATCCACATCAGCGACGGTCACGGGACTGACCTCCTCAAAGGACTTCGGCTTATTCGACAGCAGCTGGGTCCGCAGAGACGTAGCGACGTTCGCACTCTTGCCGCCAGTCATCTTCACAAAAATAGTGCGCAGGAACTCCTTGAGCTGCGCCGGGGGCGCGTTGCAGAGCAGCACTGTGCAGCGCTCCTCCTGGAACTTGATCGAGGCCTTGCCCTCGCTCATAAACTTGTTGTGCACATTAATCGACTTCAGCTTCAGTCTTATTGGGGCCGCCTTCGGCGCCGACACCTCGAGGTACATGTCCTTAAATTCATTTCTAATCACTCTTAAAAGGCCGCCCTTGAACGCCACCTTGCGCTGGACGGTGCCTTGCGGGTTGACCCATTCAAGATTTGCGGAACACGTCAAGGAATTGCCGTTGCTTTCCATTTTTGCGGCAGTTCCGGCACACACGTACGCACTCCCCCGGCAAGGTTTGTTGACAATGTCAATTTGACACTGTTTGAATAATTTAGATATAATAATAATTAGATAAAGTAATAATTTCTGATACTATAATATATAAAGCACAGTGTAAAAATAGAACTGCCTAGAGAGTAATTACTATTTTTAAATTTGATATTGTTTTTATATATTAAACATGTAGTTTTTTTATTTCTAACAATTTTTTAAAGTGAAAAAAATCTGAAATATTTTTGAATCTGGTAGATTTAAAAATGCCATGACGTTACCGACTCTAGTGCAGTTAATTGGTAAGCACTTTAGCTCTACTGGAAACCCATTATAACCTATAAGTTTGTTTTTACTCAATAAAGCATCTGATTTACCGAATATATGGTGTGAATAGCACAATTAACATGGTTGTCGAAAAGCGCAAAGCAGACGAGTCTGCGTTGGTTCCCGTGACCAAAAGGAGCAGAAATGAAGTTGTGTCCGCAAGCTCCAAGAACAAAGCCGTCGTCCAGACTGTAAGCAGAGGTTTTTCCATGATTACAACACGTGTAAATATTACCTTTGCAGACTACTGTACGCACCTCAAATTTATTTGCACCTATCATGCTGCTAGAGGGCCATGAAGGAGAAATATTCACAGTAGAGTTTCACCCTGAAGGGCAGTATCTGGCTTCATCGGGCTTCGATAGAAAGATTTGTAATTCATGCTCTTTTTGTTTGGTAAATTTCTAATTCAGCTTTTGCTTACAGTCCTGTGGTCAGTATATGGCGAGTGCGAAAATTTATCGGTCATGTCGGGGCATACAGGAGCCGTGATGGAGCTGCACTTCTCTCCAGATGGCTATCACGTGTTCACGGCAAGCACGGATCAGACTTTAGGCTTATGGGACATTGCGACTGGGCAGCGCGTGAAGAAATTCAAGGGCCACAATACATTTGTAAATACCGTCCAAGGTGCAGTGGCATTTTTTGGTAAATTGGGTGCAAATTCAGAATTGTTCTATTGTACAGGTGCCAGGAGAGGGCCGCAAATGTTGGTTTCAGGAAGCGATGATGCTACCATACGCTTGTGGGACACGAGGAAACGGAACAACATTTCTGCTTTGAATTCATCTTATCAGGTATGAAAATGAGTTTATCATTTTTTGATTCGCTCATCTAAGGTTCCCAAAAGAATCTTGTGCTTTTGGTCAATTAGTGATAATGGTCTGACAAGCTTTGTTTTCTCAAATTTGAGCCATTTTCAATTGGTCACTACATTGAAGGAAATGATATTAATTTTAACCTTGAAGTTAATTTAAAAAGACAACGGTAGGGAGTACAAAAACCAAAGGGAAAAGGTAAAGTAATTAGTGAAAGAAGCAAAAACAAAAGCGTGGGAAGAATTTGGGCAAAAATGAGCAATGCCAAATGCTATATCACACACTAAGGGGCTTGAAAAAGGTTAACAAAAATCCACTAGAGAACATAAAAGATAGAGAAAGAAAAACCATTACGAAAATAGACAACATGCTGGGAATGTGGAAAGAGTACTTTAGTGAATTACTAGAAGCAGGAGAAGAATACCAAAAAAGACACACAGAAGAAGACCATTAGTACAGACCTAAGAGAAACTTATACAACTACAAGGAGTAGAAAATGCGATTAAAATACTTAAAATAGGTAAAGCCTCTGAACATAGATAATACAAGACCAGAATTGATTGAAGTTGAGGAGACAAAGCTATTGCACAGAACACTATAAGCATGGGAAAGTGATATACCACCAATATACAAAAAAGGAGACTATGCAAACTGCAATTTCTGCAGAAGATAATCATTATCATGCTTATGTTTGTGATAGAATCCCAAAAAATAGAATTATACAAAAAAATTACTATTTTATATACCCCACTTATTAACGCCAGTTACTTTAAGGTCTTTCATCACGTCTTCTTTCCACTTTTTCTTAGACAGCCTCTGCTTCAGGGAAGGTCAGGAATCCACTGCGCCGCCTTCTTCAGGAGTTATCTTTGTTTGATCTTGCGATATGCCCACACTGTTTTATTCGTTGAGCTTTTATGGAGGTTACAATGTCTTCACCATCCAAATCTTTTATAATCTCGTGGTTTATTCTCGGTTGGTTTCCATTGTGTAAGATGGGATCTAATATTTGCCTTATGATTTTTCTTTCCAATTTCCTTAATGCATTTTAAAAAACTGTCCGATGTTCTTTACACATTCACTTTCTATGTCATTGACTTTTTGGTTCGTCCATGCATTTTTTTTGTGTTTGAATAAATTTTTTATTGGTTTTCATCTTTTATTTCAATCTGAATTTGTGATATATCTGGCTTGTATGTTGTCCAACAGGGTATCTCCATGTTATTTTAAGATACTTGAGGTGTGGGAATTTTAAGGAGGTTGGAAGCTGCCGCAACCTAACAGAGCCTGTGCCCATTATCGCTTATTTTTTCATCAATTGTTTTCCTGAGACTTCTTGCAAGAAGTCTTCGTTGCCCAATTGGGCGTTGAAATCACCAAAGAGTATTATGATGTTTTGTTTAGCTATTGATGACATTTGTTTTGAAAAATTCTTCCTTTCCATCTTCAGTGGCTGAGTCAGTTGCATGTACATTAACAATGGTTAAATTCCTTGCTTTTGTTTTTATTCTAAGTATCACTAATTTTCCAGAAAACGGCTTAAAATACAGCATCCTTTTTCTGATATTGTTTGTTACAAAAAAGCCAACTCCTTTGTGGCCCCGAGTTGCATCTCCACCAGGAAGGAACCTATAGATATCATTTTGGATTTCACCCCCCCCCACCCCCTCAATCTATGTTCTTGTATTCTTATGTAAATTTTATATATCTGCATTTCCCCAACAATATCATACATAGCGTTACCTTTATCTGTTGGTAAAACAATTATGGTATCATCATTCTTGAGTTCACCTAGAGCCTTTAATTCCGCCCTGGATAAGTTCTTCTTAGACGGCTTAGCATGACGCAGGATGCGTGAAGTCTCGACTCGTACTTCCTCTGCTTCGTCTGTTGGAAGGTTCCGTATGGCTGCTTCTACGTTAGCTGTAATGTCCTCTACCGGAATGGATTTGGGTGTTACAGCAAACTTTTCACCTTTGCTAGGAGCACTGATGGCTTCCTGGCTAAGCTCGTGTTTGGACAGGTTGCTTATAATCCAATTGTGTGGGAGCGCTTTTATTCTGTAAACGCTGAAATTTAGAAGATTGTCTAACGGTAGCGGCTGCTCCATGTTTCTCCGCAGAATGGAAAGTGATGCGGTCTACAGTATCCCAGTCATCTTTATGGATTCTGCTGGCCAAGCTGACATGGACTTGCATCAATTCTAGTAAACACAGAGCAAGGGGTTTTCTGGTAGCGTGCACTTGTTCTCTGACTAAGGCAGCTTCCGTTTTCCGATAACTTCGTTGAGCTTGAGGAGTGCGCAGGTGGTGTTTGACCTGTAAATATTTCGGAACTACCTTTTGATCTCGACAACGCAGTAAGAAAGCAAGGCTGGACAGTAGCTGAAATTTCTTCTTGAGTAAATTCTCGACTTGTCTTACAGACTTGTAAACCTCCTCCCCGTGGAAGCGTGTCAAATAGATGCGAAGGCTTTCACGGCTGGTGTTATTTGTTAATTTTTAGATTTTCTTCTGGAGACATCTGCCGCAGTTGTGGACGAAACGTCAAGAATTTCTGAACTCCGACCACGGCCTTATAACCCGAGAACCAACCACACGATGCACCATAACACCGGCTGTGAAAGCCTTTGCATCTATTTAATATCATACATGTTTCTAAGTTGCAGCATGGCTTTAACATTCCATGTTGCTACTCTAAAGTTTTTTTAGTGTATTTTGTAGGGATATGCCCTTAATTAGTTAGTTCAAATTTTTCTCTTATCTTGTGTATAGTCATAGCTCGTGTTATGATAATGGGATCCTTGTTTTGTTGTAATTGCAATTTAGTTGAGATGTTGCTATCTCTGTGAGCGTTTTTTCAATGCAAAATTTATTTATATGTAAGGGTTTGTTCTTCTTGCTTGCTCTTCTAAGTGTTTTTTCTTAGTTATTTCTTGCTCCTTTAGCAGTTGAGTTACTGTCTCAATTTTCATCTTTTCTTTATTCACAATTATGGTATTATATTTCGGCAATGCGTGCTGTCCTTGCTTCCTTAATATTTTACTAATGGTTTCAATTCCTTCTTTCGAGGATATTTGGAGGGTAATATTCATCGTATAATTCTTAAATAAGTGGAAAAATGTTATTACATTCTCATTATGATAAAACTTATTGGAGCAAGTGTTGGCCCTTAGCTTGTTAAGCTAAATTGAAAATATATAATGTAAAACCATCAGCAGTTTAAGAGTCAAACTGATTGCCTCATATTTTCTGGGAGCATAGTCCGCATACTTATTATGTAGTGTTTGAAAAGGAATCATTGTGAGAGTTTCAACTGTCAACAAATGACTACCGCAGGGTTGGAAAATGCAAGTAATGCGTAGTTAACTGAAGTACTGCTAGCATGCTAAAACCAATTTAAAAGAGTAAACCAGTATCATGTATCTCAATTATTTTTTTCTTTTTTAAGACAGATATACTATAATCAACATTTGTAAGAAAGAAATTGCGTAATATGTAGGACCAAGAATACGATCGAAAGCATTAGTAATTCAAGTGTTTCACCTGTTTGCTACAATTAAGTGAAAGAGCAGTATCTCGGAGACTACAACAAATTTCCAGACTTTTTCTAACCTATTGCAAACAAGTCTAAACACTTATCAAAGATATACAAATAGTCCAGTTCTTTCCAAAGGCGAATAACTTGTGTCCATTCAAATAATTCTACAATGGCAATTATTTGGTCTTGGAGAAACATCTAGACTAAAAGATTTTCTTTCTAGAATTCTCACTCCCGATTCATTTGAAACCTTTATAGACGTTTAGGAAAAATATTCCCAATTCTCAGCTTTATCCAATACTGAAAAACTCCACTTTGACTCCAAATTCATTATTATTTTCATGATGTCTGAATATATTTAAAGGTTGTTCTATACCTAATTTTAGATTTCTTTCCAAAGAAGTCCTCAAAAATGTGCAAAGTATAACTAGACAGACCATTGTCTAATTTTCTTCCACTTGTTCGTGTCTCTTGCTTTTTCTCTCCACTTTCTAATATGTTCTTCTATCAGGGCTTGTTCTACAGCTTGTATTCATCTTTTTCTCAGCCTTCCTTTTCTCCTTTTTCCTTCCGATGTTCTGCAGGGTACCTCTTTAACGTTTCTTCTGCTATCCATTCTTTTCAGATGGACTAGCCATTTCAACCTTCTCTTTTAATAAATTCCCCCACTGAATTTTCTCCAAACAGTTTATTCTTCTTTACCCAGGCTAGCACTATTTTTCCCACCAAATATTCTTTTTAATCTTCAATTTACTTTTCTAGTTCATAACCCTGGTTTTATATCAGTAGGTTGATGTTGGCCTTAGCACTGAGTTTTGTTTTTCTAGATACTTCTTTTATTTTAATACTTTAGTTAGCTCTGCTGCATAATTGTTACTTTTTGCTATCCTTAGATCAAATTCACTAACTTCTTCGCATTTATTAGTCGCCAAGACTCCCAGGTTCTTGAAATTCCTAGACATCCTCATTTTGTTTATAAATTTTGAATTGTTTTCTGATGTTGCTCTTCCGAGTTCCATAAATTTTGTGTTATCTATAATAAATTCTAGCCCCATTTTTACTTCAGATTCTATCAGTTGTTTCCGACTTCCTTAGTTATATCGCATAGTTATTTGAAGAGCCAAGGTTACTAAATAAGCAGTTCTCCATTTATTGGGGCATATTTGAAGTATTGTGTGCTCAAATCTTATTACTTTATTACCTCCCAATTTTAAACAACCTAAACCATCTACTTCAGGAAGCACAAAGACGTTTTTGTTTGGATTGGTCTGTGAAGAAATTTAACCAACAAATCGTTTAATTGTTGTATTAGATGAGATCAATCGATGTAAAGCCCTCTCAAGGATAATCAAAATTTCTGTTTCAAGCACAAGATTCGCGTTCTTCCTTTTCTTCTGAAATAGCGGACTGAAATACAATTACACTTTCATCTGTTATGTATTGTGTTTGTTGCACTTGACTATACATCTCTTTATTAAAATTCAGTTTTATTCAACTGTTCTAAAAAGCATTTCCTGTTGCTTCTTTTAAAATCCCTAATTGGTAGTGTTGGTTTTAGTTTTTTTTTTAAGAATATCCTAAAATTATTAACGCCGCATTTGAAAAGGTGGGGGGGGGGTTGAACTGTCCGAACTTTAGTAACTGAATTAGATGCATCATGTTGAATGGGAAGACTTTAATGAGTTGCTACCTATCAGTACTTTAAATTCACTTTGAAAATCTAATCTTCAAAAATGTTTGTGATCTAATTACTCAAAGTTGGATCTGTTTTATATGTATGAAAGGATGTGACCACTTTGGTAGAGGATATTTTCACGACTCCTAAATCATCAACAAAATTGGTCTCATTAAAGTTCTAACAGTTTTTGAATGCATTGTAATCAATTTCTCATTTAAAATTGTCAATTGCGACTGTATTGTGTGACGTATTCAGGCAACTCAGTCTTTTGATTCTGAAAAGGGAAGTTTGGGGCTGTACATCAACAATCACTAATTTCTTACGACTGTTTGGTGTTGGCACAGTCAAACATAATATGCTTGCCATCTAAATTTTTAACGAAGGCAAATGTGAAATAATTTCTAAGTATTTTACAAAAAATTGTTGTAGGTCACTGCAGTCAGCTTCAATGATACAGCCGAGCAAATATTCAGCGGAGGCATTGACAACGACATCAAGGTGTGGGACGTGCGCAAAAATGAAATCCTGTACACGATGCGTGGCCACACCGACACAATCACAGGCCTGTCCTTGAGCCCTGACGGCTCCTATTTGCTCTCCAACGCGATGGACAACACTCTGCGCATCTGGGACATCCGGCCGTATGCGCCGCAAGAGCGGTGCGTTAAGATTTTCTCAGGCCAGCAGCACAACTTTGAGAAGAACCTGTTGCGGTGCGCGTGGTCGCCAGACGGCAGCAAAGTCAGTGCCGGCTCGGCCGACCGCTTCATGTACATCTGGGACACGACCTCGCGACGCATCATCTACAAGCTGCCCGGCCACAACGGTAGCGTCAATGACGTGGACTTCCACGTGACAGAGCCGATAATCATGTCGGGCTCCAGCGATAAACAGATTTATTTAGGGGAAATTGAGTAGCCAGTAAGTTAATGTATGTAACACTTTATTTGTACATAAAGTGATTGACAAAAATATAGTTTCAAACAAACAGCTTCTTGTAAGTAACAAACTCTTCGAATACCTCGTAAGCTGTCTTCAGTTGCTAGTATTTGAATGTGTAACAAAATATGTGAACTCATTTTGTACACCTATCACACACAACAATTTATTCCTAAAAAGATTTATTTGAGGCATCACCAACAGTATGATACTTAGAAAACAGATGACATAAGCCACATGCCTACATTAAATAATACTTCAGATGCCTGAAATAAGAGCAACTAAGAAAATCTTACTGGTGCTTATTGCAAATCTTAACTGTATGCTTATATTTAACAGTACAGGATTTTGTTACAGTGGAATAACAAGTTTTGTATTTAAAAAAATCTAGAAATGCAATGACGATAGCAATAAGTAGAAGTCTTGAAGGAACCAACACAAACATCCATGCAACTCGCAGGACTTTTCTCGCACCTCACAGTGTACCTGGAAACTCACAAAATAAACTTCGCTGCAATTTGGTCACAATTACAGTTCCAGCAGCGAGCCGCACGAGAGAAAACTTCGCCTATGATAAAATAAACCTAACCTCTATACAAATCAATCACAATAACGAGCTATAACAATTAAATAAACCACATTCTCAAAATTCAACTAAACCAAGTACAAGCTCATTGTACAGAAATGCATTTATAGTAGGACATCAGCGATGCAAACGCATTACCAAGGAATTAGCCTACATACTTTATTATAGAACGTATTCCATGCAATGCAATCGATTTAAGTGGAAGGTTACTACGCGTCGAGATCGTTGATGAACAGCACCTCCCGGTTCTTCAGGCCCGCCTCCTCCAGCGTTTGCACCTGCTCGCTTGGGTGCGTCGGCAAGCACTTCAGCACACGCTTGGGGAAGTTGGTGGTGATCTCGAACGAGTCGGGCGCGCTTGGGTGGCAGAACACGAAGTAAAATATTGCCTATTAATAAAATAAAAAACATTAGGTTGCTTAAATCTAGTCCGAGGTCATTATCTGCGTTAAATCATCGTGGTAAATAGCTGATCATATTAAAATTATTGATTTAACCACTTCAATATCTTTTGTAAATTCCAAAACTTATTAGACACTTTCTTGTTTTTGTAATCTTTATATTACACACTGTAAGCATTAGTTATACTTACATATAATAATATAATAATTAAATTCCAGTTAAGTGTTTAGTACTACCATCCAAGAAAAAAAGAAAGTCAAAAATGTTCAACAGATCATGCTAAAAACCTTGAGTAACAAATGTTTCTGGTCAAGATCAAGTTGTACAGGATCTGAAGCAGAAGAAAAAGTGCCAAAATGTCCTGGTGAGAACTATATCAAAAAAATTGTTCAGGACAATGTCACATTTGTGCATAAGGAGAATTAATTGTGAGTGTGATAACGAAAAGATGAAAAGCAACAACAGAAATTCTGTAGTAACTGCTATGATTACTATTGCTGGATCAAAACATCAGCATTAGTTGTAATATTAAAGGAAATTCAACAATTTTATTTAAAAAAATAACAGCCCAACAATTACTCACCTCTAGGGAATGTGTTTTGAGGAACCGACGGTCGAGGCGCTGCCCGCTCGGTAGTTTAAACACAACATGCACAGCATCTGGGTGGGTCGCATCAGGTTCACTAGGCACTTTTGAAACAGAGTCTATTTTCTCGCGGGCGATGCTCTGGCGACGCTCCTGCTCTGCCAAAGCTTCCTGCAAACACACTTTTAATTCTAAACAGCACCCCCTTAGTTCAATTACCTCCTGGAGCCGCCTTTGCTCGGCCTCCACAGCCTGCCTCTGCTCTTCGCGCCGTCGCTCCTTCTCCTGATCGGCTCTGAGCGATTCCAGGAAAGCCTCATCTTGGTGGGCCCGAAGGGAGCGATTGAGGCTAGCCTCCACCCTGAAACGACTATTAGCATCATGCTTTCACACACAACAAGCCATACCTGTCTGCTCTGGCTTGAATGAGATTAATTTCGAACTCGGCGACCACTGTCCCGAGCCGCTGCACGAGCATGTTGCCGTCACAATAGCCTTCCATGCGGCTTACTATGGTCATACGGTTGTCTTTCAAGACTACCACAGCCAAGTAGGGGTAATGCCCAGGCCTGAACAGCTGGCAGATCTTGTAGCCTTCACCAGACTTAGTTGAACAGGCCCAGAAAAGGAAGTTCGTGTTGATGTATGTAATGACCTGAGGCTGCGAAAGGGTATTTCTGGAAAGCAAAATATTTAATTGAAATTCGAATGCTACTTGTAGAATCCCACCTGCAAAATATCCCAGTATCTACAGCACTGTCATTATGAAGATAAATCAGCAGGAATTTTAATTCACGCTTCGCATCGTTCAGGACCTGCGAGTAAGTGCCTTGATAAAACACCGGATGCGTATCCGAGTACTTCTCTTCATACGATTTAATAAAATCTAATACGTCCTGCAAGGGGTTTGTTACATCTGAAGAAGTTAGAAAATTAATCTCTACAATCCACACCAATGTGCAACTTACATCCACGGCTGTCTGGTCTTATGAACCTTCTCCCAAGTTGTATTAACGTGATTATGGTATTGTAACACACAGTCCAGAAAAAGTTAATAACATTCCTAATAAAGCCTCTGAAACCACTGCCGGAGCCGTCAGTCGGTGGGGAATAAAAGACATGCTGCCCCAGGTGGTCGCTCACTACAGCCGGCGGCCGCGTCTCTGTGGCGTAGAGCGACGGCCTGCCCTCGCGAATGTTCAGCTGCTCCTGCACGGCCACCTCGAGGTTCCACTGGTGGCGCTGCAGCACATCCCGGCAGATTGATATGTCCTCGATGCCAGTGAGGTCCTGGAACTGCAGGATTTTCTCCGTCTGGTCGCTGGTCAGGCCTAGGCCGGCGTTATCACCCAGATAATCCATGGCTGGCGCCGCTGTTGCACCAACTACAGCTACTTAAAAAGATATCTGATCAGATATACAGAGCAGTCTGCACCAGCATTGAATGTCGAGTGCGTGGGCCGCACCGCAGCGAAGCGCTCCTGATACACGCGGGCAATTAATAAATAAAATGAGAAATATCAAACGTCACATCACTAACAAAGTACTGTACATTTTTCACCAGCTCTAGGAATTTCATGTCTGCACCGCCACGAGATTGCCATCACCTGACGTATCGCCTGCAGAGCTACCAAAAGCAGCCGCGCGTTCTTTAAACAATCAAACTGTAGATTCACACCGACTTATTTTCATAAAAAATCAGTAATATTTTATATTATGTAATGCATTAAAAAATTATAAAGTTTTCTAGTTTATTGCAATAAATGAGAAATTTAATTTACGTTGGCGACAGTGTTTACATTTAAATTAGTTAAATAATGGCGTCTTTCCTTACGTTAACGGGACTTTAAATAAATAATAAATAGATAATTTTGTATTTAGTTTAGTGTAATTTTAAATATAATTAGTGCAAAAATTATTAATTTTTTGTTAAAATTAACTTGTTGTAGCAGATTACTTTAGGGGTAAATATATAAGTGTATAGTGTTTTAGTCGGTTCGTTAGACATCGGAAGGATTTTGATTGGTCGTTCCATTTGGACTAAGGTGACGTTTCTGACGTCGCCTGACGTCAGATTAGGTCCTTTTGGGAATTAAATTGTATCCGAGTGAGTCAATCCGTGACTGGTTGTGAGTGTGTTAGTGCTAGCAGACTTTTACGAGCAAATTGTTGTGATGCAAACTGCATTAGCTACTAAGCAGCTATTTTAGTACGTTTAAATCCTCTGCGAGGGGCGGCCGAACACTTGGTGGCCCAGCGTGATTCGCGGCTGTGAAAATGGGGTTCCGAGGAAAAGCCTTGCTGTTGCTGCACTTCTGGGTGCTGCTCCTGTGCTGTTTCACCCGACAGGTAAGGTTACAGAATTGTTTTGAGCCGGATAAACAGGATAATTATCTCTGATAGCACTTGAAAGCGGCCGTAAATATTAAAGCTTCCACCTAAAAACTTGTTTAATACACCTGTTTACACCTCTTCGCCTGTTTGCTAAAATCATGCTACATTCGAATCGTGGCTGCTGACTTATATGCAATGTTGAATAGGCAAATTTGTTGACTGGAATGTTCGCAGTTCCATCAAAGGTTGTAGCTTTTGGCATGCAAGTAGAGCAGCTATTAAGAGCGTAGTTAATGTAGTGAAAGTGCAGTTAACGATCAATAAGCTTAGCCATTTTTCTGCGGAACCGAAGGCTTGGGTGGGCATCAATGTGAGGATAACCCAATTTCGTTTCTACTGCAGCAAGATGAGCGGCCTCATTTCAAAATGTAACCCAATTTCTCCTTTAGAGTTGCATTAAATGCTAGCATTCAAATACCTTCCCGTCTGGCCGGGTCAATTAGTGGTAATGTAAGGGAATTAATTTGGATTTAAAAAATCTGAGTGGTAAAAATCAGACTGAAGAATAGAGGTGATATGAAGTGTGGAGCTCAACGCAAAGAAGTTTTATGACATTAAATGTTCAATACAAACATCACTCGATACTAGGGTTTTGTATTTCTATATGAAAAATATCGTGCTTATTTCTTTGTTTCAAGCTCCCTGCACTTGTTTCAATTACACAAATGTAGTGGTTGGACGCACAGAACAACTCAAGTGTCACGAGGAGAAAAGTGTGGAACATTGTTGGTCGCTTCATTGTCGAACACCATGGAGAACAAGTTGAGTAGCAAGAGCTAAAAGAACACGTGCATGTGCCTTCTTTCGAAGGAATAACATGAGAACAGTTTGGAGAATATCTTTCATCTACTTAGCACTGGTTAATATGGCTTCCGCAACCATCGTGAGGCTGTCTAGATGTAGTTTCAGATTTGTAAATATGAAATATACCATGACTGATAAGTACACAAAAATAAAATTCACTTTAACATAGATTACGTGATAGCTTGGCTGCTAAAATTAAAACTCCGTTCCTTGTCGTGGTCTATGTGATTACTGTATTGCTTTCTAATTGTAAGATATTTAATATTCACCGAATTTGAAACCTTCAAATTTTAAGCTCCACATGCATGTTGGGGGAAGATCGGAATTCGAGACACAACAGATTTTCAAGGATTGCCACGGAAGAAAAGTTTTACTAAAAATCTTAATAGGCTATCTGATTTATTAGACTTTTTATGCTAATTAGAATCCTATGCACATATGTTATAAGTTTACCAACCTCTTTCGAGCTTAATTTTAAGACAGCATGGAATCGGATATAACCCGAGCGCTATGATAAAGCAACCTGACGAACTGAACGAAGTAACGCATCATCTAACTACACTAATAAAATAAGTAGTTGGTACTCTACACCTTCCTCAAATCAAGAATTAAAAGAAGCCATTCGTGTAGGACACTACAATGATAAACTTATATGTAATAGACTGAAACGGGAGTTTGAAAGAACGCAATAGTTACTTTATGTTGGGGAACAAATAAAAAATTTAAAAGATCTCAAAGACTAGGAAAGCCATACCCTTTGAGTCAGATGTGAATAATAAAGACAAAATTAGGCTAGATATGACTTAATCACAGGAAAAATATTAAGCGAACTACCAAAAGGAACACTGGTGTTTCCGACAATCTACAACAGAATTCGAGTTACCATATCATCTACTGATGTGGAAATTGCTATACGATGATGATGCCTCAGCGCACTAAGCTATTTTCTATCTATTATGTCAAAATCTTCTGATAAATTCCTATTAAAGAGGCTTAGACCGGGCGCCTACCTATCTGTGATTTCAACTATATAACCATCCCAACCAAATTGCAATAAGTAACAATAGTTAACAAAATGGAGAATAAAAGTGAACTATACTCAGTCAACCAAAACGACCTACATTCATATCAGTCCAAAGTCAAAATACCTTGGTATAGCAAAAACGTGAAAACTAAACTCTAATTTATGGAAAACAAACCTTAAGCCACAGATACATCATCAAACCAATATGGGCATGTTGCATCTAACTGTGAGGATGCACAAAACCAACAAACTCTAAAACCAGTAGAAGATAATACCACACTGCATAGATGCAGTATTCTATAAAATTTGAAGACTAAATAGACAATGGTCCTGTATTCTGATTACTGGAACAATAATTCACTTCCTACAAGATCATCAATAGATGGTTTTTCCTCATCACTATGGCCGTTTCATCAAATGTATTGACCTTAATTAGCTTTTAAAAAACAAAACAAAATCTGAGAATGGAATAGAAGGTCAAGGAATCAGAGTAACCAGCGAAGAAGAAAAAATTACAATTATAGAACCCATAGAAGGAAAAAAACTAAAAGTGGCAATAAAGAACATCTTCGATTCTTTAATTTCGTCGTCGAGTTTTAATGCGTTTGATTTTTATTTACCATTAATTTTTCCCTTTTGACCATTATAATATGTTATACCAATATAGAAAGTACAAAGTTAACTGTTTTGTTTTGACCCAACAAGATGTTTTATATCTGCTACCGTAATTTCGTATTTGAGTTAGTCTTTCGCTGATGACATATCCATAATGTGTGTGTTCAATTATCTCCACATACATGGGTTTCACTTCTAGATTTCAAGCTTTAATTTTTGCGGAGTCGTGATGTACTGAGAAAGGGGACGTAATAGGAAAGATCAATTTGGTAATGCCATACTCATCTTAACCCTCTTCCTTGATTACTGCTGTTTACAATTGTATAATTGAAGAGAAGTATAAAAAGTACCAAATTAAACTCACTTATATGTCTGCGCTACAAGCTTCTCTTATTGTAGCAGATCCTTAATTTAATAATAATGTCTTTTTACCCCCTCTCTCATCTTAGTTAAGTTGTTTCTAATTTCCTTATAATATAGAGATGCCCTCGTTCAAATGTACAAAAATATCCGCAAACGTTAGCCATTGAAGCAGTTGTATAGCCCAGAGCCACCGCTGTGGTCAACTAGTCAGGAGCGAATGCCCCTCTCTCCGGGAACCCAGCGCGCGGGCGAGTTCAAATCTCGCTGAAAACTCATAGATGTATGTGACATTGTAGAATCTAAGTTGCATATCAGTGGGTACAATAAGCCCTTGAGGTTGCAGTGCCAGTAGGTGCGCCCCAACATTCTCAAGGTCAAATCAAAAGAAAAACCACAACAAAGCGTTTTCTTATGTTATCCCAGTTTTTATCTTAAACTCTAGAGACGTTTTGGCAATGATCTTATTTGTAAGTTCGTTGTCCAACACTCCTTGCTTAACGTCCCTGGTTCGGCCGTAGATTTAAGGGTGTCATTGAAGCTTGTGAGCCATTTGTAGCTTAGATAGGTAGGAGCAGCAAGGAAGCCGCAAGTGTTGATATGAATAATTGTCTGAATCTGGCCATAGACAACAGGAGTCCGAGTCGGGCCGACCAGACGGAATTAAATAACTTCGCTCATCGCATGGCATTTCGTTGAGATTATGCTGATTGTTTTTATTCTGATTGAACAATACGTACCAAAGCACCGATTCAAATGAACGTACCAAAACTATTTTGGTGGTGAGGGTATTTAGGTTCGTTCGTTAACTTTACAAATGTTAATGTCCAAACTGGTGACTGAGTTCTGGAACGTCTTCACCCAAGCCTCTCGTACGCAGTTATTTATTAGACAATTTCAAATTGAGACTAATAGCAACGTAATCAAGTCGTCATAAAATTTCACTTTCAGGAACGTTCCGTCCACAAACGCATGCTACAACTTTGGTTGAATTGTTTTCGCAATAACTATTTTAACCTCGACAATTAGCCCCAATCGGGGCGAACTTTGGTCGTCAATTGAAATAAGCAGAAAATTGCAGGAAGACTTAAGATATACTCTATTAACGTTCAGACACATGCACGCACTAGGTTGTATGTCAGATATTAAACAAATGCATATCTCACACTGTATCGCTTAACGACCCTTGGTGCCGTTCTGAAGCTGCTGTTTTGCTACTATTTCATCGTCATACCAACGCTTGGTTTGATTCCGTCTTGACGAAATATGAATAGTTCCTGTGTCACTTTTAAGTGTAAAGATTCTTGGACAATAAACCGGACAGCTACAGCGGCAGTCAAAACGATAACTGCGTCCGTAGAAGGTTATGCTCTGCGTCTGGAGAGATTCGTTGGGGATTATTTACTTTGCGCTATTACCTCAAAGCACCAGTGTTATAGTTGGATGCCTACACAACACCAAACCAGTTGTCAAAGTTGCTTTTCAAAGCAGGGAAAACGGGCATTTTTCTCCAGAACTATTGACCCATTAGCCTGCTTCTGGAGAAAGAGGAGAAGGTAGCGTAGAGAGTCATCCATTACCGTCTGAACACAGCGGTCGAAAACTTCGAACTGATCACGGAGGGTCAGTTCGGATTCCGCCAAGGTCATCCTACCTCTCTCCAATTCCTGTGGTGGTAAAACGCATCACCGACGGATGCAATAAAAAGATGCTGTATTCCTCGGCGTCGTCCAACCTTTCGATAAGATGAGGCACAACGGGCTGGTGTATAAGGTGGTCCCAGCTTTTGTAGACTGTTTATTTTCAGGGGATAACTTGTTTCCTAGATTGTAGAGCAAGCCTAGAGACGCCTTTGCTTTTCTTGCTACCTCTTCGATGTAGAAGCTCCAGGTGAGTTTGGCGTCCTACGCTGCGGGTTGGTGATTGGACACAGGTCCTCTCTTTTTTGGTGAACAAAACCGTTGAGCTTTTCTCGAAACCGATTTTAATTTCCCAGCGATTAAACCATTCCCCTAGAATGTCGATTTCTTCTTCCAGTCTTCTTATAACCAGATGAGATCTGAGCAAGTTGCAAGGCATGTTCCCGACATTTTCTTTAAGGTCTATCGGTAGCGGAATGGATGCAGAGGTTAGCTCGAACACTATCCCGTTGTAACATACCTTTTCGAAAACCTTAACCATGCCAAGGACTTCTTTATGGTTGGGTGATGCGTTCCACCACGCGTGGGAGTTAGAGGATCGTGGGGTGGTCTTGGCAGAAATTTAACTAACCCTACAAGATCAATTCGAGGCTCTCGACCACTGTATTCACATGGTGATGGATGGCCTTCTCCGCTGCATTATTCAGGAATGACAGCAACTTAATGAGTCGGCAGTCTTAGAAAGCATCACGACATCCGTCAACATAGACAAGAATTTTCCTGTGGGGAGCTTTGATGGCAAGGTCGGGAATGCTATGGTCTAAGCTCTCTTCGTGGTTTTAGCGTTCACGTCCCCTGTTGAACTTCTTTGGCGGTTGTTGGATTGTTTCGACTTCTTGGTCTCGTAGTATGGGTGCGTTCTCCACCACGATGTACGTAATATCGTTCTCATCGTGGATTGGTGGCTTTGGGAAAGACTTGACCATCCTCCAGAATTAGTCTGCTAGGATCCCCCAACTTGCTCTCCAGACGGTTCTGATTTGCGCAACTATTTTCTTGTGTGCGGGCGATTGTCTTCTCAAGTATCCCCTCGTTAACCTCTTGGAACGGGAAGTTTCTTCCGTCGCTAGCGGGTGTTTTATCGGTGGCAAATTGGATCGAGTTGTAGTTTTAAGGCTATAGATCGCATCCCCTAGCTCCTCTTTGAGACATCCTACAAGACCGGGGTCGACGAATTACCTGAACTTGGGTATAAGATTATTAATGCCGATGGACTATTTTCGTTGAAAGAGGTTCGAGCTCTTCAAGCAAATAGAACGCAAGAACTAATGAAAAAACGAAATTATTTTCGAAGCAACCTGCATAAAATTTAATAAAGCAGTAGCCATGCAATTTCGTTACAAAAATACACTTTGGTTTGTTTCGCTTCATTCGCACTGCATTGTTATTTAAGTGAATTGAACAGGCGATTAAGTATCGAGGACTTTACGACCTTCAAAATGAGTTGTAGCGCGCTGATATCGAACGAATAATAAAACGCCGCCGTATTCGCAGTATTGATTCCACTTTTAAAAGACCGCAGGTACCTTTCTACTGTGGTTATTTACGTTTTATAAACTTTCGACCCCAATTGTGCAACATTTGTTTTGGCGAATCTCCAATCGAGTGTTTGTGCTCGTTTTGCGCTACTTCTAAAGTTGACTCACATGATTTCCTTATAATTTATTTTGTACGGTTTATTTATTTACGATAGCAATTTCCCCACGTTCGAATTTCGCCTGCATTCATGCAATATAGAGGGTGTCTCAAAAAATGTACTTGTTCTTTAAATAACAATAAGGCAGTGTTTATTGATTTTAAACCAATAATTTAATGATTTAAATTAAAAAATATTAAAGGAAATTAAAACTGACGACCACCACTTTTCAAACACAGACCAGTAGACTCGACAATATTACGAACCATTTCATTTCTTTTGTCTCATCAATTGGTGCTGGTTTTGTGCAGTAAAGCTTATCTTTGAGGTACCTCCCAAAAAAATCTATAAGAGTAAGGTCTTAGAAATACACTTAATTCGTTTGCTGGGAAAAGTCGCCTCCGTAATGGTGAGGTGCCCTATCTCGCTCTTTGTCACCAAACAACTATTCGACGTGTTTAGGTAAACATCACCAGTGATAGTTTGGTCAGAAAAGAAAAACGTTAAAATGTCCACCATTAATATTCCATACCATAAGTTCAAATGACAGACGAATTTTGAGGAACCCAGTAGGTATAATTGTGACAATTAATTGGGGCATTTAACTTACGAAAATGTTAGGACACTGTATTTTCTACGTCCATAGTGTTTATTGTTCTGAGCTCTGCTAACAGGGTTGCTACTTGCAGTCCTCTTATCCGCTATATCTTAACCAATACAATCCTTACATCGTATTCAAGACTGGTATAACCAAATTGTTTGAGAAACCATAGTGCTATGTATAGTTTTGTCTCTGTGTCTCTATCTATTTGCGCCAGTTAAATAAGGAGTAATATTTTTAAACGATGATTATGAGTGGCATGATCATAACATTTGCATTATATTTTGGCACAAGCGGCACTATTTATTCTTCGAGTTCTGCCTTTTGATCTATTTTTTTAAATTGAAAGCCCTAAGGCTATTGTGCATCCATAGTAAAGTAGAACAGACTAATCGATCTTCCGTACATAGTGCGCAAATGCGCCCCGGAAATGGGACAGGGTTTAGAAAATAATGCCAAATCTTCCTCGCCGCGATAACCCAAGCAAATTTTCCATGTTTACGGGCCAACGTACAGCCGGCTGATTCTTCTCTGAAGTATTGACGTCTGTGCTCTAAACGGAAAACAGCATCCGCTGCCAAGGCTGAAATTTTAAATAGATTGAGCGCTGTTTCCAGCGTGTTAGAACGGCGCTCATGTAAATGCAATGTGCAATTACGCATGCCGTTCCAGGGGCGATTTGTCGTTCTGACACGCACCATACATTGCTGTCTCCGGCTTCCGGCGGCCATCTTTTATGGATGGGCGAATGTGAAGTCGGTTATGGCGGAATTAGCAATTTATACGGCATTATAAAGACAGGACGTGTTGGAATAATAATGTCATCACATGCTCTTGTTCAAACCATTACTGAATCATTATGGAGAATTTTTCATGTTATTTAAATGTTTGGACTTGTATATTTATGTCCTTGGTGCCCTTCAGATTGCAACAATCAGCAAGTCAGATAGCGTGATCTCTGTGGGGGACAAATATAGGTATGGACGATGTTGAGGAACCATAAAAGACCAGTAAATGAAAAAAAAGAAGATACTCAGCAAGTCTACAGTCTTTGAAGTATTAGTACTATTCAATAATTTCCTTCCTCTGGAAGCAAATAGCTTTAACTTAAATATATGCAAATTCTATTGGCCGTACCTGTCACAATTACGTACTGAGTGTACCTAAAATGTGGATTTATAACAATAGCATAAGCTCCTCAAACTGAACATTAGAAGCTTAGAGTGAACGTGGTTTCAGCGCTTCAGTTATGGTGATTTTGAGGTGGAAGACAAGAATGTCCAAGATGCCTGAAATAATTGGAAGGCAAAGAATTGCAGGAATTACTGGATAAAGATTCGTATCAGACGTGAAAACAACTTGCAGAAGCTAGTCAAAGTTTGAAAGCCATGGTGAAGGTTTACATGGAAAATGGAGAAAGGCAAAAGTTATGTGTGAAGCCCTGCTTGATACTCCAAACGTAAAAAATCTATTTTCAACTCAAATCAACCA
Organism: Sinelater perroti; assembly: GCA_036346155.1. Classification (NCBI taxonomy): domain Eukaryota; kingdom Metazoa; phylum Arthropoda; class Insecta; order Coleoptera; family Elateridae; genus Sinelater; species Sinelater perroti. The sequence continues at coordinate 4,180,149 of JARFIY010000111.1, read as the reverse complement.
TCAACATCCACGTCAAAACCGAATATTAATGGAAAGAAGGCGATGCTCTGTATTTGGTGGGATCAGAAAGACGTGCTGTACTTTGAGTTGATCAGTTTGAGTATGGATACGCTAAAAGGCATGACAAAGTGGTCTTTCAACAGAACAACGCTAATGTAATGTTATATTCATTATTTTTTGTATATCCTTTCAATAGTCTTTTTTTTTACTCACAGCCTTTTTTTGTATTCTTTTATTGCCATTCTTAATAATTTCTTCACATTTGATCTTTCATCGGAGTATTTATATATTTTTTTTAATTTTGTTGTCGCCTAAACTTCCTGATGTGTTGATTCTAATAATTTTCTTTTCTGTTTCTCTGATTGGTCGCTTATTAGTCTTCACTTTCATCCTTATTATTATGTGTTGATTTTGGAAATGTTTTTTCCACCTCTAGCTAATTGTTTTCATTCATCATTCTTCTGTTTGTTGTTTTATTTTCTTTAAAAAGTCCTTCATATAGTTCTTTCTGTTATCGTCTAACTTCTCCATTATTTCTTCTATCCGTGCATTTTTTTACTTGTCTATTTTATTAGCTTTTTCTTCACTTTATACTCATTTATAGCTTCGTACATCTGTCTTTACCCATTTTATTTTCACTTTATTTTTTTACCTATTTTCTTTTCACAATCTTTATTAAACCACTTCTGTCCTGGTTTGTTACTCTTGTACTTATTTAAACTTTTTTTATTTTATTCATATACTATATCATCTTATAGCAACCCTCCCTCCCCCATTGCAAACCTGATAAAGCACAAACCGTAACAGGTTGAGGCTGTCGAAATTTCCGACGTGTGATGATGTCAAAGCATAACTTTTGATCAGCTTCGAAAAGCGATTAGCCAAAAAGTCGTTTTACTCGGTTTAAGTGGGTTGATATTGTAACGAATTTCTGAACACCGGTCCTAGAAATATATTTTTCTGTTATCGTTATAAAGTCCAGGAATCCGCTGGAACACGTATATTCAAAAAAAAGGCGAATCTTCCAGAAGGTTCCATTTCCAGGTGTTTCGCGACTACTCTGGTAGATCCGAAATTGTCATGAATATTATGCAGCGGGGCGGCACCCGCATTCGAAGTGGCGATAGCGAATCCAATTGCCGAAGCTGTGCACGTTGACATAGTGTGTATCGATTGGATATGGTGTATATTTAGCAAGCATTGCGTACAGAATTGTAAGTTTTAAAAAGTGAAATAAGGATATGGTCCTCTTTTTTGTGGTATGACCATGATCAAGGCCTATAGAGTAATTGTAAAAATCGAGCTCTTTTTAACTTGTGGCAACAGTATGGAATTTCCGTTGATTATAGAGAGGACAGAGAAACGGATTTAGGCATATCAACATGTGCGTATGTATTTTTCATATAAAAGTGAAAAACATTTTACTAATTAGAAGCCTAAATTCGCCATCCATCTCTACAGCTACCTACTATTTTCCATCAATTTTTTATATTGATATTGCACTCTGAAACCCTATGACGATAAGAACAGCGCCGTTTTTTTCCGTATTTGAATGGGCTGAAGAAGAGCAGTTGGATTTGACGACTACATCGAGGATTTTCAACTTGCTTTTCGGAAGGCCATCATAACTTCAGCAGACAGTATTTTGTATTCTTGCTCATCATCAAGGTAAAAATATTCCTGTAAGGGCTATCGTGTGCTAATTCTTCCGAATCCACTTTTTTTTAAATCAAAATCTTCTTTTTTTCTAATGCGGTTGGAGTTTGTGGAAAATCGGATAACGTCTCTAATAGGTCACATCGACTATCTTAAATAGATGGTAAAAGTAAATTCATAGTGGAGTCTCATAAATCGTTATCACTTTTAGTGATCACGTTTAGGCGTTAGCAACGGTGACAGTTGCAATAAGGAAGTTTTTATCTTTTTTAATTGTTGCAAAGAGGTAGTGCCACAGGAACACCACCTTAAATCTCTTAGCAAAAAGAGCACACATTGCAAAAAATACTGCAACAAGGGAACCGAGTTGAATCTAGTGAATCGTATTAAAGTGCATTTACTAGGATGTCAGTTCAATTTAGAAAAAATGTACTTTTTTTAGTTGGGAGAAAGAAAACACGCACTTAAAATTATTTTTTATGCAACTACTCAATTAGAGAAACAATAGCCTGATGTTATTCTACTCGCGGCACAAATTGCGCAGCCGGCGACGTGCAAATTTTATAATTAGGCCAGTTAATTATCTGGTTAAGGAAACTTTCCCATTCCACGACTCTGCTATTAGCGCCGGATTGGAGAATGAATGCCTTCGCGATAGCGTAATACTTCAGAGCAGCCCGCGCAGCTCTGCTTGATGACTGGATCTGTGCACGTTGCTTTTAATAAACCCGACTGGCGCTGTTTAAAATCACGCTTCTGGCTAATTGCTGGGTCAACTTTCAAGGGCGCTCGACGAAAATACTCCCACCGGTTTGCATTTGGGCGGCGACCAAAGCCAAAGCCATCGTGCTTGATCAGCTTCGCTCCTGGGGGAACCTTCGGATTGCTAATTTTACTTGAGTTCGCACCTTTAATTTCGATGACGTCAGTAGCCACCTGGACATTATTAGTCATACGCGCGTTGCTCCGATTAGACGTTTCGCGAACTTTTGTGGACAAACTGGAAACTGGAAGTGGGGCGCCGCAGAAGCTCCTTTCCTTCCGCAAAGAGAGCTGCACTTAGAAAGTGGAGTTTGTGACCCATTTAAGTGTCCCTTAATATTTGTAGTTACGTAGAGAGGTTATATCGAAACTAATGGGTTGACTTATTCGACTCTTAAACTGTATTTTTCATTTACAAAAAACAAAATCTAGAAGTAATTCTATCCTATCAAAATTATAGCTCGTCTTTGAAACTTGCGTCCCGACCTTAGGTATCAAGGTGGCTTGTTGATAAGCCTTGAATACTAAAATTCCGATTAATTGGCTACACGAATGTGTGTAAGCAACTAGCGAGTGTAACTCACGCAACACCGGGATTAATGTTTGGTTTACCTAGTTTAAGAAAGCTGATTCATGCTGTTTGTGGAATTGTAAGATAAATAAAAGCCGCATAATTCCAAGTTTGCAACGTCAGTGATAGCTGCATTCCGTTTTCTAATTCTAACACATTTGCTTTGCTCTGAAAATGAAATTCGGATCATGAAAGTTACCTTTAATTGATACAATATAACTCGAAGGTCTTTTTTCAGTTTTGAAAATGGATAGTAATCATTGGGAGCCAGGTCTAGACTGTAGATTGGGTGGGAAAGTTCCTCAAAGTCACAGTAGCAGCAACCTGGGCAATTACGGCCTTATAGACAAGGACGTTATCACGCAGAAAACAAATAGTTAGATTGTGTATGCCACTTCTCTTTTCCAAAGAAAAGACACGACAATTCATCGACAAACTTAAGAAGGAAGTGACCAAGTTAAGAAATGAAACTTTTCAAAACCACGCCAGTAACCTTTCCAAGGATGAATACAGTATTCGGAAAACTACGAAAGGACTTAAAGGGCTCCAGATACAAATTCCTCCATTGATGACTTTGGGCAAGCTCGGATAAAGAAAAGGTTAACTTTTTGAAAAGCTTCTCCTAAAACGCTTTCATGAATCTAATCTACTAGCCAAGTAGACCCCAAACCACCAGTTCGGGTTCAGGAGAGGCCATTCGACTATAGAACAGTGTTATATAATAACAAATGTAATTGAAGTATCGCCCCACAACAAGTAAGTTTGTTCAATCGTCCTACTAGATGTTCAGCAAGCATTTGAACATGTGTGACACAATAGGTTTCTGTTTAAAATTAACCCTATCATTCCCTACCAATACTACCTACTGTTACATTCGTGCTTATCGAACCGATATTTTCAAACCAAACTTGGAAATCCGGTTTCTGGAATATACACAGGTTCTGCTGGTGTTCTCCAATGCAGCATTCTGAATGCTTGCTTTTTACTACAGACATACCGACTATGGGCATCTTTGAAGATGACATTGTCGTTCTTATCTGTCATTTAGATGATCATCAATCTGCATCTACAGAAGACTGGTTAAAGAAAGATCAAGGTCAATGAAACAAAGTCTACACATATAACATTCACAACACGACAATCAACATGTCCCCCTGTAACACTCAACAACATTCCCATACCAAAACCGAGTGAAGCTAAATACGTGGACCTTCATATGGATAAACGCTTAACATAGAAAACCTACATCCTCAAAAACGCAAAGAAATAGATTTTAGAATTAGAAAAAAAAACTTTTACTTTATAAAACCATCATTGGACCTATCTGGTCTTATGACTGCCAAATATGGGGTTGTGCAAGGTACTCCAATGTTGAGCTCCCTGCTATGTATCTAATCATACGCTTCATACAGATTCCAACACAGAATATGTGAGAGACGTAATTTGAGATCGAGCTACAAGTTATCATGATCGACTGCTCGGACATTCCAATGATGTAGAGAACCCACTAACACATATACATACAATTAACTCATAGAATTATTATAAATAATTTTGATTTTTAATCTCAATAAATGTACAACCAAATCTTGTCTTTTCCTTGATAATGTCGCGTACTTTATATATTTTCTTAAAATCAATTAGCAAAAGTCGCTTTAAATCCCAAAAGGTCGTTTCTATGGTCTTTTTCGTTGTTTGAGTCACCTTTGCTTTCCTTGGCCTTTTTTCGCCCTACCTAGACCATACCGCGGCACTACCAACTCAAGTGACTGTCGCTACGCGACTGAGCCATATCGGCTGCTCAATTTTTAACGTTTAACCAAAGGTGCAGCCGCTATCTGACCACCACCGCTATTTTATTTCTATTATTTCTGGAACATAGTCAAGCCGGAAACTTTTGGGGCTTGCTTCCTACTTCTGCTTTGAGCGATTAATTGCTACGTGATCTACACATTAACCTTTTTGCTTAAAAGTTAGTTGGAATTACGCTCCTTGGACGTACATGTCTTCCTATTATCTCCAAGAGTGTTTTCTGGTCTTGTAGTCAATTCGAAACTCTTCCCCGTCTCAGCATTTTTCTCTGACTATCCGGTGCTATGCCTCGGTTAATTTTTATTTGTTGAATTTACGCTTTATAACGCAACGTTCATCAAACTTGACCGTTATATTTTGATCACCAATTTTTCGGGTTTTATCTAACTTTCCAAAACACTACCCTACCTCACGGAGGAATCCTGATAAGTCACTGATCTTAATGAAGTCCATAGCTGTCTTAATATACATACGCGATATACCAACGGTCCAAAGGTAAAAGAACATGAACACGGTTTTCAAACCCCACTTTGTCTTGTTCTTCTTGCATGGAACACACTTTTTCTCCGTTAACTCAGGCTGAGTAGTCTTTATAGTTGTACTGAGTTTGATCTTTTACGGCTTTCAGAATAGAAATTGGACATTTTTTCTAACTAGTTCCTTACAATCTCTTTCTTAGAGATGTTGGCAGCTAACATGGCTGCTCAGAAAAGTGAAGTCGTAGTCGAAGACTTTCTTGCAGAATGAGTTGTATCTTGGTTTCTTATAATGTGACTTAAATATTCAAGTTTGTAATAATCCCGCATTTTTGGTTCATTCTAAATAAGGCCTTATTATTGCTATGTGAATCCACCAAGGGAATTTTCAAATTTTCGGTAGTACTGCATTTCGAAGAGTTCAAGTTCACTCTGTTAACGTACTGTATTCCATCCCATAAAGAAGAACTGTAAAGACGTAGCAGCGAAGTATTTGAATTTCTCTTATTGATGTTGATCGAGCACTGATTTAACATTGCCCTCTGTGCAATTAAAGAATATCACAAAGTTATATTGTGTTATGGACACACATTATGAATGCACGGCGTCCTTGATCGCTTACCTTTGAAAAAACCTTACCTTTTTGAGAGAAAAAATAGTTGTCATGATTTATGCCCCAACCCCCATGTAAAAACTATTACTTTTCACACGTGTTACAAAAAGTGAACTATAAACATTATCTCTATGGAAAATTTGACATTTGACGAAGTTCCAAGTCAAATTGGACATCATTGTCATTGATCTGATTACTTTCCGTGATATAATGCGATATTTATTCTTCCAGTTGCAAATAAAAAATTGAGAATTGTGATGAAGGACTTGTTTTGGAGAACAGTTATTGATTCGTTGAACATCATCATCTTAGATGATACTCTTTTACCTCCCTATGGGAAGAGATTTCTTCCTGATCGTGTGAAGTTTTTTTATTTCTAGATGCTTCACTTTTCTTCAGTAGTTCGTGTCTATGGAGAAGAAATTGGATTATGATCATATTTGACGGTTAATTATGATTGCCTCACAATTTGATTCTTTGATGGAGTATGTTTCTGATTATTTGGGAGACTGTTGGATATCTGTTTGGTTCTTGTTTCTTCTGTGTTATGGGATGATAATCGCCTTCTGTTGGCTCATATAATCAGATGATTTATTATGTGTACATAATGATGATAACTACTCACCAATTGTCATTGAAGTCGAGTTCAACATCAATTTCAACGAACAGAAATGAATTCCTACAATTTTTAAAAGCTTCAATGAGTTTTGCCATAAGACCTTCTTCAATGGAGATTGGGGTATTAAGGTAACCCTGATATTTTTGATGGAAGAAACGTAAAACGTTCGTGGAGTTGACTATCGTTGAGAGTACAATAACACTTGTTTTGGCATTAGACAATGAATTAGTAATATCAACGAGGTATATGTCATTACAACTTTTTTATATCTCAAATGTCTTAGGTCACACAGCAGAAAGCCATGACATGATTTATCGCTGATCTCAAACTGATGATGCACAACTTCCTGACATTTTTTGATAGTATCTTAATTGTGGATTCGTCCTAAAAAGTTTTGCAGATTGCAATTAAACTTGTGCAAGCAGCTTTTTCCTGTATTTTTGAAATATCTGCAGCTCGAGCAATTTTGCTTATTTTTACTTGAAGGTCTTGCGTAGCGATGTCAGGTTTTCTCAAAGATATTCGTCGTGGTGACCTCAGCCGGATTTCCAGAGCGCGTTTTATCTTTAGAGGACATTCCACCGCGTTTAAGCTATATAAATAAACAGCCTTCATCTGTGGTGTCTCCACAGCAAAGCTTTGATTAGGCGGCCGTCCACTTCTAAATGAAAATGTGTGTAACTGCGCGGAGTTCTTTTTTGTAACAATTGCTACAATTCTAGTTTAAACCTAAAACGTAAACAACGCGTGGTTCTTTCTGAAATTTGCAATAAATTTAAAGAGCGACATTGGTTCGCTGCGATATCACCACATGTGTTGTGGCGTGATGCCATAGAAGTTTACTAAAATTATCAAATTAACTAACACCTTTGTTGTTAAAAACTCATCGTCATGTTAATATAACGTAGAGGGTGTGCTATAAATTTTGAGACCTATGTTCTTAAAAAATAGCCACATCGTGATCTATAGTCTATATTCATCTTTTGATCAAGTCTTATATACCGTGCTTCTACCATGTTTTGACCTTATATACCGTCTTATGCTCTGCTGACTATAGTTTCTACGTCAGGCATGTTGCACCAGTTCCCTATGTCTGGATCTTCTTTTCCCTTCGATCGTACCCATTAATACCTCTTACATCTACATAGTGTTTGGTGCCGGCGACGTCCTCATCAATGTTTCTGTCATCACCTATCTGTCAGCCGTCAGGAAGCGCATGCTTTGATTTATGTGGCCTGTGTTTGGGACGGGCCTTTTTACTAGTTAATCTATATTTGTCACCTCTAAGTATAAGGTCCAAGTAATATGTTTTTCTCTCTTTAACGATGTTTAGTAGTTCTTTGTAAGTACCTGCTTTCCTTAGTACTTCTTCATTAGTTATATGGTCCACCCATGATATTCTAGGAAGGCTTCTGAGTATCCATGATTCGATAGTCTCTATTTTGTTCAGTGACCTGCTCTTTAGGAACCACATATAGCATTTTACTATTTTTAAACGGAGAGTTATTGGTACTTTTCTTCGAAGGAAGATGTTAAACTTTATAAAAAAATTTGTAGTTATGGTTGTTCGATCTTTGCTTTTCGTCAAACGTAACCTTCTTCAGTTATTGAAGCACAATGCATGCCCATGTATAAATCGATCTGAAATCCCAACTTTATCCAACAACTTGTAGATGATTGTGGTCGAATTGGCGTGAACCACTTAAAATATGGTTTTTAAATCGAAGTGCTAGTCTAATTCTGGATGTGTCTCTGTGTTTTTTGAGGTTACGCTGTTTGGATTCAAATTACGTAGATTTCATGTATGATCCTTGCTTACGCTTCCTATGAAAATTTTCTGTCAACATTAATCACGCTTCTCCGTATTTTACAATAATTCTGTCATGTTATCAGTTTTTTTTGCATCGTCTTTATCAGAATAACTTATCGTCCTATCTAAATTGTAAGAAATGAGAGTATCAGTTTAGCGTCGGAATTTCTTGTCTTTCGTTCTTGGAAAATCGTATACAGTTTTTAATCTGAAGCATTAAAATATTCATTGCCGTTGTATGCAGAACGAAAAAACAAGTGCTACAATTACGACCGACCTTTGCTTCGACAGCATCATTGAAAGCGAAAGGTTAACTGCACGGACGCGCAAGTGGAGTAATTCGATCGTGTGAAAAGGTGCCTGTGGAGCAGTAAAGCGATTGAAGTAGTTGATCCCCGCCGAGCTTTCTTTGTTCTGTTTGCCCCGGAGTTGCTAGTCGAAGTGATCCGCAAGGCGTTCGTCGATTTAAATTCTTCTAGGAGATCAAACTAAAATAAAACCTGAAAAACTAACAATACGAACACGTTTTTTTAGTAATGTAATTCATGTGCAAGCAAGATCACGTCTAGGATTTTGTGCACATAGTCGTAATTGATTTCGACCTCGGAAACCGTTAATCGGCGCTCATTCCCTAGAAAACGGCGAACAATGCGAATGTTCTCCTAGCCACGCTGGTCTTGGGTCTTGTCGGTGACATGTTTTTTCAAATATTAGTCTGTCACACCCATCGCAAGCTCTTCTCCAAACTGTGTTTGAAGTTTTCTGAAAATATAGAACTATTTTACGCTCTATATCATAAGAAACTTGTTAATAATCTATTGCGCAACAGATGAGGGTATCTTTCACTCTGACATTATGATACTGACCAAAGAAACGCTAGTGCCAAGTACCATATGAAGAGAATTCATATCTATAACACTCAGAAGCTGCCCCCTCTCTGTTTACCTCAAGACGCTCAAAAATAAAAAAATGCGTCGAAGATGCAGCATTTCCATCCAAAATTTAAGTTAAATGTGAAAATTAATGATAAAATTAATCGACACAGTGTGGCTCTTCAAAATTGCTACGTTATCGTCGAACATTGGCTGAGTTATCAGAAGTACAACATGGTGTGGTATTCTCAAGCCATTATCTTTTTTATCAAACTGTCATTGGTGATGTTTACCTATACTTGCTGTAGAAATTCGTTGGTCACGTGTTGGAGTTATTAATAACTCTATTTATCTACAACACAATTTATTTCACACTGGAACCATTTACTCCGCTTCCAGTAACTTGACTCGACTTCTGCTGCTTCGCTGCGTGCTATTTATACCTCCAGCACCTGTTCTGGAACCCTTTGGTAAATATCTGAAAATTTCTGCATTGTTCTAGTCCTCGCAGGTGTACAAACACCTTGGGGGTCTCAACGGCAGCTGCGTGACCTTCATTTTCAGCTGCCTTTTCTTCTAAAAATTCTTCTTTAAAAGCTGTTCCCAAACTATATTTTCGGGCATTTTTACGCCCTCTGCCATAAAAAATTTAATAATAATCCGTTGCGAAATGTATTAGTGCACCTTTTGTTCTGACATCATTTCAGGGAACCCTACCTACAAAGATCAGAAGCCGCGCCCTTCTCCATTCGTTTCGCGGCGCTTAAATAAGAAATTGTGGTTTATACTCAATTCATTTTTGTACAATAAAGACACACGAGTAATTGTTTTTTGACATCGATGTGCTAATGGAATGACCCAAGTCTGTTACTTGCTATTCATATTAGTGAATTACTATGCGAATTTTAAAAATTTAAACGTTTTCTAACTAGTTCATAATAACGACGTGTAATGTTAAAAGTTTTTAAAAAATGTTGCAAATGAAGAGATTACGAGATAAATGGATAAACGATTCAGAAAACAGTAAAAAGCAACACGCATTTAAGGCTATTAATTATATAGGAGTGATAGTAGCATGCGTTTCATTTTAAAAGGAATGATGAGTAGAAATTTGAACAACACTTTGTTCCACTGCGGATATGACGTTCCCCTTACCTTATATATGTGAAAATTATTTAGATAACCAGCCACTATTTAGTGTCATTGCTCATCGCTTTATAATAAAGAAGATGTTAAATCAAGCGATGCTCTGGCTAGAAACGCATTATAGAGAAGCCATGTCTTCAAATGTCGGCGAAGCAAGGTCGAAAATATAACGCATATGTTTAGCGCTAGCAATAGCGCATCGAAACAAATACGCATCAGAGTGAATATTAACCATATCCTAGTAGTGTAGTCAATAATCAAAAACACGTTAAATTTTCGGAAGATGTCTGCTAAATTCTCTCTCCACCCCTCCCCAATAGTAAACAATGTTAAAAATACCGACGTGTAATGAGACGAAGATTCTGGCAATCGAGTTTTTTGATCGCATATGCATTGTTTTCACGTTTCATTCCTTAGCGATATAAAACACTATGAATACTCAACATTACTGCGATCTGCTGATGAAATGTGAAAGATACTATAACGTAAAAGACGCGATGTTCTAATTAGAAGTGGGCTTGTTCTTAAAGACAACATCCCCCTCTACACTGTCGCCGTAACTCAAGTCAAATTGGAGCAAATTGATTGGAAGATAGTGGACCTTACCCCCTTTACAACTCTAACTTTAGTCTTTACAACTGTCGATTGTTCAAGTCTTGGAAAAACTGCTGCTTAAAAGCAGTTAAAGAAGTTAATGCCCAAAAAGGTCCCATATGCATTGAAAAGGAGTTTTTTTTTAATGTACAGTGTAACGAATTTCGGAATGCGCCCCCAGAAAACTTGTGGCCGAAGTTTTTTTTTTGCGCTCCGCGTTTACCTTGCAGGAATGCAACCGCACACGTGTGAGGGCTCGAGCAATAAGAAATTGTCAGATACTTACGAGAAACTTCGCGTACTTTCTGGAATCGGTTTTTAGTTGTTTAAATATCACGCAGTGAAGCAGTCCGGGGAAAGTAGAAGTAAAACGCCGTCAAGTGAAAACGTTTTGAAATAATCCTAAGAATAAATGCAGTATATATCACTAATTCTAGGTGTAGTATTAAGTAGTTTGATTTCCTGTAAATAAAATAAATAAGTATAGTGGTTTAAGTAAATTTTCACGATGTATTCACCACTTGTGCTTAAAGTCAACTTATTCACGCATTTTGTTGTGCATTAGAAAATGCTCTTATCTGTTCCATTTATCTGATCGTACGTTCTTCTACCTTTCACTATTGAGGTTTTTATCGAGGTAGAAATTATGTGAAAGAAGGGTGGAAAACTTCATGTGTATTCTCTTATTTTTCGGTTGGTAAAAAGAGTTTTCCTTTGATTTTCACTTTTTTCACAAGCCTGTTTTAGGCAACGGGCATTCCTCAAGGAGGCTTGCTCTACAAATTGCTTATTGCTCTACTAGATGGCGCTAATATCCTGAAATGGAGAAATTTTTTAAAACTGGCAACACTGTTGTAACATTTTAGAGTTTGTAGTATTAAAAGAAAAATAAAATAGTATCAGTAATTTAGGCAGTATCGTACGGAGGTCATTAATGATATAAAAATAAAATCTAAACTGCAGATGACTGCAATAACCTTTTCAGTTCCCAAGCTAACTTTCAAACAGTATAATGCAGGCTATCGAATAATTCAACGAGTATCTAGTGGTTAACCTCGTTAGAGGCTTTGAAGGTATCAGGATGAATACAGTCGACTTCATTGTCATAGTTAAATTCAAAAGAATAATATACACCCTGCTTCAAAATGTAATAAGTTCTACCAAGTAAGCACAGTTATTGGTGAACATCATCACCTGTAGTTTTATATTTGAATTTTTATTTAATTTCCATTTACGTATTTCATTGTACCAAATTAGTAATTGCCCACCTTATGGGCAAAAATGCTTTCCACAGTGTAACAAAGAAAATCAATACAACTGTAGAGTTAAAAAAGTCCTTCGTTCCAATTAGCATTCCACCTTTGCGCTGGAAGAACGATCGATCTTCTACACATTTCGGTTGTTTCAATGATCTACAAGCAATTTCATCGTTTTTAGTTAATTAAACACTTGCATTATCAACTTTCTTTATTTGTTTTAACTATTGTTTATTAAATTTGTACGAAAGTGCACTGTCGGCTTTCATATTTCATATTAAGTAATTGTTTAGTACCTTGACGCTCTTGAAGTAGTTATGTTATAGTAATAGTTGTGGTATGAAAATGTTCGTTATTATTCAGGAGATAGAACCCACCCTTGGGAGTTCGACTACAGTCATTTTTTAATGTTTAGGGGTGAATTGTCCGATTTATTCTAATAAACTGTGCACCCCGTTAAAAATTCATTTAAAACTCTTCTAGTTCTCTTCTTACGGCCCTTTGAACAGACTACAATCCGACAGGCAACTGGGGTGCAATATGTACAGCTCAAAAGAACCATAAACGAAACTGTAGCGGTCGTAGACAAGTGTTATAAGTACTATATATTAAGGCGCTAGCGAACAAAAGGATTGCAACAAAGGATATAAGAATTGTAGCTGAGCTACGGGGGGTGAAATGAAAGCTAATTTTTATGGCAACAACCAAATCTTAAGTACATCAAGATACTAAATGATATATAACCTACACTACATTCTTTTGTTTCCGTAATTCTGTTCTGGCCCATGAATTCTTTTGGTCCATTCTCTCTTGTTACGTGCTGATGTTTTCTTCTCGTGCCATGTCATTCCCTTCTCTCTTAGTATATCTTCTAATTGTCACACGTTTTTCCTAGTTTTTCCTGTTATGTTCTTGCTTGCCATATTCTCTTTACTGTTAAATGCCTGAGCCACTTAGTTGTCACCGTCAAATATCCTTCCTTAATAATCCCACTTCCAATTCATCTCCTATTTTGCTATTTCTTATTCTGTTTCGCCTTGTTACTCTCATTATCTTTAAATACCTCATCTCCATTGCTTGTATTCTACTTGCCATTATTTTCGTCAATGTCCAGCTTTCGCTTTCGCAGAGTAATATGGGTCTTATATGATATTGGTTTTCTTTGGCGCCTCTTTTTCCTTATGAATGTATTGTTTATAGAGTAGTATAGCTTTGCTGCTGCTTCTAACCTCTCATTTAAGTCCGCTTCTATACTTTCTGATTTCTGTATTTTCACATCTAGGTGTTTAAACGTGTCCACTACTTCAACTTTTTTGCCGTTCAGTTTTACTGTTATTTCTTCGACTTCTTTTCCTATTACTATCACTTTAATCTTTTCTACATTTATTTTTAAATTTCTATCTCTTAAAATCTTTGCCCATATAACTAATTATATTGTAGGTGGTTTTGTACACCTCTCCCCTTTTTAAATTCACTCTGTGCGTCCTTAGAAAATTTTCCCATTCGTATATTTTTGTTAATGTGCACAACAAAGTAACACCAGTGTAGTTGAAACATTCGTTTTTGTCCCATTTCTTCCCTATTGATAGCAGAATTCCTATCTCCCAGACTTGTGGTATTTGCTCGTCTTTCCACACTTTATTTAATAGCTTGACTAATATTTGTAGGACGTTCGATTCTAAATTCGTAATTCTCTCGGTAAATATTCTCTCGTACTACTTTACCTCTTTTTAATCTTTTCAGAGCCTCTGCTACTTCTTCAATTCTTATGTATTTACCTATTCTACCAATAAAAGTACTTCAAAATGAATACTCCTTCAATCTCCTTATAATGTTATCATCTTCTCGCATTCTTCTGTGTTTACTTTTCAAGCCTTATGCACTTTTTCTTGTCGGGGATTTTTAATGCTCTATAAAACAACTTTTGATTTCCAAAATAGTTTCTCTCTATCCTGTTTCCAAATTCTTGATTAGCTTTTTTTACTACCATTTTTACCTTTCCTCGCTGATCTTTGTAGCTATCAAGTTTTTCTTCTATTGTGTCACTCAAATATTTCTTTTGTTTCTGTTTGGTGGTTTATATTTCTCCTTTTTTTTGACCATCTGGCTTGCTTCTTGCGTTTACTGACTTTTATAACTTCATCTCTTGCTACTTTATTTTACTACTTCGTCACTTCTATTCTTCTCCCTCTTTGCCTTGATTTTGTTCTTAATTTTATTTCTCTTTGAGTCCATTTTCACTGCAGTGTCTGTTATCATGCATCTGCCATCAGTGTTTTTTGTTTTGTCTTCCTCTGCTTTCTTCCTTATTTGTTGTTCAACGTTCTTGTTTTGTCAAATCATCAAGATTTCATAAATTTCCAAAATTTCCAACTTTGAAGCAAAGCTCAATCTGGCTATGAGTGTTATGAGGGTTGATCTGAAACCAACGTATTTATTTCCATGGACACTACAACAAATATAAGGAGCACAATGACATTATTTAATATCTAACTTTTTGATTTGGAAATTAGTTTTTGATGATCATCGTCAAGTATAAGATAGGACCAAACTCTCCTTAATTTAAAAAGGAAGGTTATGAAACGAATGGTGAGCGAAGAAATTTTATTAGATGCAGGTAATTGGGAAGTTTTGCCTGGAAAGGCCGTGAACCTAAGAGACAGTTAATTCTGTAGTGAGAAGCGAAGGAGAGGAATAGCTAGAAATGCGAAACACCATAAAACATCGATGTAGTAAGACGTTCCATTTTGCAGTTTTCGAAGCGAATTTGTCATTACTTTTCAATTGTTTACTCTTACTGTACGGCGAATTTTCACAAAGATCTTTTTTATCTATACAAGATTATTGCTGTACAAGAACTTTCCGAACGTAATTGGCAAAATCTCCTGAATATATATGTATATCTTGGAAAGTGTCACATGACATATGTTTTCTTTTCACTAATTAAGACGCGTTAATAAACAAAACTTTCGTTATTGTAGTGGTAACTACCCACAAGATATCCATAAACAAAATATTTAGTGTGAACCGACTAAAGTTAGGGGGTCATTAATCCTTACCTTTTTGAGAGGCCAATGTATTTCTATCACTTTCAAATGGAAGTGATTCAATCATTTTTGTGCATCGTTTCTCGATGCTCTCTAACTGAAAAAAATTGATTCCAACAAGATGGAGCCACTGCCCGCACAGGAAAGGCTTCGTTCCAAGTGCTGCGTGAAATGCCTTTTGGACGCCTAATTCCTGTGAAAATGAAAAAATCGGGCATATTTCCCAACACTCATTGATAAGAGTAATGAAGAAAATGAGGAAGGCGGCATTTGATCGATATCTTCTTGAAAGTATGTCGAAATAAAATTTTCCAGTTCTGTAGTTTTAGCTCTTGTCGTTTATCCCAAAACTTAAAAAAGATGGAGTTTTGCCCCAACATGTATATATTTATACTACCGATAAAGAAGACTAAAAAGAAAATGTACCCTTCTAATTGATGGGCCCCTACAGATATACAGCAGTATACTCCACGATCTTTCAATTGATATGGGGCTTTATGTAATGCAAAAAATGGTTTTTCCCTGTGGATTAACTCTGGAAATTCAACCATCATTAATTTTCCATTTGAAAATACGCTGCACTTCACATATTGAAGGCTGCACATTGGTGGGAAATTCTCATGTCAAAACTGGATGGCTGCCGTTTTGACTTCAATTTTCAATGACAATATAACTTCTTTTACCCAGCGATGGTGCCATCTACGAAACTGTCACTTTTAGTTTCTTATCGAGTTCATTAAGGCTTATCAAACTTAACATCTGGTGTTCTTTCTGTTCCCGTGTGCATATTCCTGTCACTTCGCGCAAACTTTGCCATCATCGTTTCCTTCCCTTTTTATTTTGTAAAGACGCTTGGTTAACGGAAATGTGGCTTATCTTTATATTACCATCACCATTGCTAATACGCGTCGTCTACCGCCTTATTGTAGTAACATCCATGGTATGGTTTCCATAAACGTTCAGCAATCGTTGATGAATAACAATAGGTGGATTTTTTCCGGATAGTGGAATTCAATTACACATCTCTGCATCGTACGTGCTTCTGTATTAGACGCCATTTTGTTAAGCTGCACTTTTACTGTGCGCCAACAAATTTAATTTTCCTACCATCCCTGGTATATTACTAAAATACTAATTATTTCTACTACATAAAGATCGGTATTCTCTACCTGTATTTATTTGGTTTTTATTTAATTAAAATTAAAATTATTAGAATATTCCTTCATGGCCTACTGTTCCATTATCTGGTTTAGTTGTGAAAGTATAAAAAACCAGCAAAATGAATACGTCAGAGGAGTTTATTATCTTTTTCTACTTTAGTTGTACTGTGCGTTCTTTACGCAAAATTAAAACGTAAATAACTGTCTGCAATTTCATTTCATGTTTATGGTCTTACTTTATTTATTGATAAACATAAACAATTCGCCTTCGTTGCTTTCTGCGCTGCGCTGTTACGCTGCAACATCGTAATCAATTTGTAAATCAGTGAGATAACATCAGTTATATTTTAGAGTGCGACGAAGGCGAATTTCAAATTACGCGTTGTGCGAGGCGACTGTAGGAACAGCGTGTACTTATCGGCATTATTACCAATTGTTATTTTCACAATGAGCTAATTGCAAAATACCTACTGTTTTTTTTTATTAATGACAATTTTTGAAACCTACACCAGTTGTGCTAAGTGTAGAAGCTAAGGCGAACACTTGAGACGGTTGTCGTTTATGAGTTAAAACAAATATTTCCAACAATACCTTGTTTTTTTGCTACGATTGCACGAGTGTAATTCAAATAATAATAAATCCAAACAATGATGTACGAGGGTGAATCAAATATAAATCGAAAATTTTTTACTCCCCCATGAGCTGAGCGAAGAGGAGCCTAGCCTTTAAACACACCTAATATAATAACCTTGAGCTCGACTAAAATTAAGAAGACTGTCACACCATAAATGTGCACCAAAAAAAAACCATTGGACTTTACACTTGCAATATCTGGAAATAAACTCAAATCTAAACATTCCACTAAAGCAACAAGCAAATCTGAACAAAGCCACCTACAACTCTATCTGATCTACAAACTTAAGGGAACTTGACAACGTTCGTCGTTATATAGGTAAAAACCAGCCATAGAAAAATGTAGAGCTAGAAAAAGATGGTAGAAACATCTGCTCCGTAAACCTTTCCCAAGCGAGAAATAATGAATTCACAAAATACATCATAAACTTGTTCAAAAAGGATTATACTATACAGAAAGTTAACAAAAAATCAAAAGACCAAAAGTCGCCCGCTATCCCACCAATCAGGAAACAAGACGGTAGATTGGCAACAAACGTTTTGCTCTTGAAGAAACTCAATTCTGGAGATACCACCATCGTAAAGTAGAAGATTTAGACGATTTTGACGATGGCATTTGCAGCTAGATCTTGTAATGTTGGTTTCCTTTAAAATCATCAAGTTTATGAGAATTGTTTTGTTTCTTTATATTTAGATATCTTAACCTATCCAAGTGAAACCCAGCTGCATCACTAAAATAAACCCACCTGTACCGCACTACCACTTTTTAGTCAGTGAGACAATGTCCGAGAAAGAGGTACCCTCGTCCGTTGTGCAACGAATTATTCTCCAGTTTCTTACGACTAGGGGTATAAAACCGCCCGAAATTTTGAGAAGACAACGCTCTTAAGGAAACTCAAGCTTTGGAGGGATGAAAAGCAATTACATTGAAGGTCACGGAAGTTGTCCGAGAATTAACGCTAATAAATTCTAGTGGTAATGCCAAGTACGTTTCGATCTTCCCTCGTATCACTAAAATATACATCCACGAAGGTTCTTCTTTTTTATCGGTGCGATGTATGTTTTGCACACCCTGTATATGTTTAAAAATTTGTTAATATTTTGAATTATGTTCTGTAAATTTGACTTCCTGTTCTAATTTGTTTTATTCAGAACTGTAAAACGTTGAGCAAATTTAATTTCTAAGGTGTACGTGCATTGCAGACTTTCTTATTTTAAAATGTAATGCACGAACGCATTTGTAGTTGGCGTGCTTGTTAATCAGCGGATGCTTTTTCATAATTGAATTCATATTAGCAAATGCAAGGCGCTAAAAGTACCTCCTTCAAGCTTGTGCGTGTTGCATAACATGGAAAAAACGATTGCCTTGGTAGCTGTGTACAAGGTGTGAAAATCAAGTTTACAAAACTAAAGGGTACGAAAATATTTATTAAGAAGGACCAAATGGACGAAAAAAGGCAAGTTCAAACTCAAGTATTTAAAATAGCTAGAGAAGAAAGAAGCAAAGGAAAAAAGTAAAGGTAGGATGTCATAGAATTTTCATAAATCGATGAAGATATTGGGATTCAGAGACCTGACGAACAATCAAGCAAAAAACTAAAGGGATTGGATCAAACACAGGAAACAAAGAGAGGAAACTATGAAAGTTAAAAGGAAGAAGAACCAACGTACTAATATTAATATTAAAGTAACAAAAAAAATGTCTTAATGGGAAAGAAATTGAACTATATGAGAAAACAAATATAGAAATATTGGTACTGACAAAAGCAAAGTCAAAAGCACGGGATACGAGGTAGTAAAAAGACAATTCTTCAAGAATTTTACAAGTGCTTTCTTAGAATTTATTTAAGTGACATCAAAAACTTTAATGCACTGGACAGGAATTTCAGTTAATAGGAGATTTCTATTCTTCTTCATATGTAGACTCGTTTTCTTAGGAATGTCATTGAAAAACTTCTCTTATGTTCTACAAGAACTCGCACTTTCTTTTCGTCGCTTTCTATCCAGGTTGTCCATAATAAGACCTGATAAGCTCTCCAAAGAGAATGTTTCTATGCACTCAACTTTATTCTTGCTGGGCACTTCCTCAAATACCTGTGTAGCTGTATTTAGTAATCTCTTACTCACTGGTTCCTTGGAAGTCTTCATTTTCCTAAATTATCTGCTTAACTATTATAGGGCAGTCTTTGGTTTACTTGGTATTGCATTTCAGTCCACTCGTTGGACAAATTGTAATGTTTGGCGGTAGTTTCAGTTATGAGGAGGACATTTAAAGTAAGTTTTTCGTTCACCCGTCGTTTCAATTCAACCCAGTTTATATGAATGTTCCTTAGGCGTGGTTGTTTTTCTCTAATTTGAACTTTGGCGGTTAGTGTAATTAAGAGTGCTGTAAAGATATAGCTTTTACTATAGCATAGTCCCTTGTTATGTAAATTAGATTATTTATTTCTAAAGTATTGAGTAATTCTCTTTGAGGGTTATAAGTCTAAACCCCCAATCAGTATGTCTGAAGTTACAGTCTCCCCAGGGAACCGAAGTATTATTGAAAATGGTCTTGCTTAGCTGCATATTTGGGAAGATAAACAACATTACTTGTATTGCACTAGTTTAGAAGGTTTTCGCTGGAAGGTACGTCACTTCTCCATGGCAGCTTCGCTGCGCGATATTTACACCTGTTTGAAGTTTACCAGAAGCGCCTGGAAACGCCTGGAATATTCCGCATTGTTCAAGTTCCGCACGTGCACAAGCAGCGTGGCTGGAAAGCATTACATCGGTCGTTGTACCACGACGGCGCGGTCGCTACGGGGGACGGTCAGAAATTCCTTATAGCAGTTCCACCACGATGGTTTCTGCTGTAAACTGAATTGTTAGGCATTTTTGCATAACTTTTTTCAGTTAAGTAACCTTCTGAAACTAGTGTTACATCACTATATGTCAGTGTAGTTCAAGAAATGAATATTTTTCAATATATGTTAAACAATGAGAATTTTAATGATAGCGTACGCAGTAAAATTCTGCGTTTTTCATGGATTCGTATAAATATTTAGGGTGCTTTCTACATTATCAATTAGTACAATTACCTTTTTCTGTGTTACAAATAATAGTTAATATCCTCTTTGTCACATGTTTAATGTGTGGTTTGGAAATCGCAAATCAGTGCATAAATTGTTTGTAATAACGAACAACTAATTTTAATGGTATATTTAGAGTGCTGCCATAGCAGCTATCGCTGCTGTTAATTCTACTCCAACAGTTGTAGAAATTATGTTCTTAGCTATCACTTTCTTAATATACATTCGCGATTTTGTATGGGTCATTTCAATTAAAGAATTTGTTGCTTGTTGGATTAGCCGACTTGGTGACTTTGACCAACCTTTTTGTACAAAAAAAATTATAACCAATTGAAAAACTTGTATCTTTTTAAACGTCGTATTTGATGCATGTGCAGCAACTGCAGTGTATTTGAGATATTAAAAAAGTTAGAAACATGACATTACGGGAGTGTATACCTGAAAATTGCTAACTGTTTGACAAAAGCACGAAATCTAGTAATAAATTAACCGCATGAGCACGTTCGTCCGACTCCAGTCAGGTCAATGATTACTGCGCGAGTAATAGTGTGGGTAATTGCGGTCGAGGCCATTAAAACAATCAAATCATCATGAGCACTTATTCCTGTGCAAAGTATCTGCAAGACGAGTTCCTCGATGCCTGATATGCGATCAATACTTGCACTCAGTAATCACGTCTGCTATTAGTGGAAGGTGGCATGCGAAACACCATTAACAGGAAAATTTTAAAATGTTATTACAACTTTGGCCGAAATATGTTGGAAGAATTTGTCTTAATTAAATCTGACTTGTCCCGTCTTCGACTTGCCTTCCACATGTGATTACTATTTGAAACTTCCCGTTAAAGAACAGAAAGAGAAATTTAAGATATGAAAATCTATAGAAAAATGTCCTTGGTGTGTATAACTGTCCGAAACGTTCTATGACAAATGATTCTGAGAATTATCACGATAACCTTGGTATTAGCCTCTTGGACGTACATGAAAAGTATTAATCAATGGTTATGATTATCTTTTTGAACTATTTATGTGTATTGATTGTTATAAGCCAACAAGTATAGAGTTAAGATAAAAGCAATAAGTGTAACTTAGGATGTTTACCTTAATAATTTGACGCGTTTCTCTGTATTCTATAGGTACTAAGCCAACATCTTTGGGAGTCACAATATATCACTCGTTAAATATTTTAAAAAGATGATACAAACTATCCCAAAAATATGATACCCCTCCTCTCCCCCAAGCAAACCTAGCAAAAAGTAAAATTTAATTTAATAATAATAGTATTACGTTTTAAACATTTTTCTATAATAACCTTCCGATGTTTGACAAGCTTGTTGATTCCTTCTTCAAGGAAACTACATAATTTTTCTTCAGAAAAGGTCATGAGGTAGCCTTCAACAGCTTCCACAGAACCAAACTTCTTTCAATTTAATAATTGTACAGAGATCGAGATAAATAATAATCTGAACGAGCAAGGTGTGGAGAATAGGGTGGATGTTGTAGGATTTCTCATTTTCATTTTTTAGGTTTTGCCAGCGAGGGTTGAGCAGTATGCGCTATGATGTTGTTGTGGTTAAAGATGACGTCTTTTCGATTGGTCACAACCAAACGTTTTCTGTGAATTTACACAGTGAGTTTGGTGAGTTTCCCACAGTATGAGACTGAAATTTATGGAGTGAACCTAAGATCATAAGTGCCTGAAGTGGATTTGCTCAGTAGACCATTTTGCACTATCGCTACATTAGTCAGAGCACGACGTACCCTCGACTGTTTCGCAGCAGATTATAATCAAGTTTCATGACGTAATTATCCGCATTTATAGCTGTACGCATATCGTTTGTTTGAACAGATTTGGCGATGATGTTGCCATCGAAGCATTCATACGCTATTGGCTGGTGTCACGACCATCTCCATTCTACAGGAAAATTTGTTTCTAAGTGGGGAGGTTTATATTTGATTCATCCACATACTGAGAGAAACTAGAAGAAAATTAATTTCCTGCAATCCCGTCAGACAGAAACCGCCTTTATTGGATATGTCACCTTTTGCGTCGCGTTCGGCTCTTTCACCTATTGATTTACAATTCCTTTTCATTTGACATTGTTCTAATGGGACTATGGCTAAAGGTCCAACTTATTGTCTGTCAAAACCCATGAGAAGTGGATCCAAGCTTCTTTGAATGGCGAAATGCAGACCATCACTCATTTCCTCAGTTGTAATCCTTGGATTATTTTCCGCGTCATTATAAAAGCTGATCGTCTCGTCTAGGTCAAAATCTCCATTTCGAAATCTGCCAAATCAATTTTTCAATGTTTTGAGGACAAGAACATGATCCAAACAGACATCCCAGTTCTTTTTGTTGCACTTGTTTGATAACATGCAAATGGCGCAACGATGATTTCTTTGTTCTCCATTTTGAGAATGTTTTCTCACACAAATCGACTTACGTTACGCTAACTCACGACACTATCATATGTCCTTTAGTATACTGCATGACAATAAAACAATCATTGGATAGATGAATTAGTAAATTACACTGGTTAAGAAAATTAAAATTTTTTTTGTCATACGAAAACTCATATCAAATTTTGAATATACTAGGGCCATCAAGCAATAATATATTAAGGAAAAAACATTGGCACATCAGGTATCCTTTTGATATCGAAACATATATTTTTGTAAAAAGTAGAAAAATTAGCTGCACTTAAAGAAATTATTGTTAAATTTACAATAAATAATTATAATTTTCGTGAATATTTAGCTTCTGGTAGGTCTCTTTTAAGTTTCCAACAATAATCTGCTGGCATCCCTGGACTCCATTTCCCTTGGTAGCGCTTCTCTATTAAGGAAATGTCCTGATGAAACCTCTCACCTTGTTCATCACTCACAGCACCCAAATTTGCAGGAACGAAATCCAGATGAGAGTCCAGCGTGTGTATTTTTAAGGACATATTACACCCCAAAGCTTTATAAGACATTAGAAGTTCATTTATTAAGTCTTTGTATCAGAAGAAAGTAAATTCCACTCATTTAATCTAGACCCCAAAAGTTCAGCCTTTTTTTTGATAGATTCAAATCACGTACTAAATCATTTAAATCACTTTGTGTCAATAAATGAGGCTCCTTTGAAGTTGACGGTTCATAACTTGAGTCACTTTTATGCTGACTGAGAACAAATTTGGAACAGGCAGTTCAGCACTGTGTGGGATGGGTCTGACGGCCGACGATAAGTTTGGATACTGGATAATATGTTGAGACTTGGTTGTAATGCCTTTTGTTTGAGTTAAACAAAAATAACAATCACTTGTATGATCTTTTGGTTCTGTCTAAATCATTGGTATAGCAAATGGCAAATGTCTAGGTTCTTGTTTAGCCCAACCTAATAAAAGTCTCATACACGTTACACAACATAAATGTGGAGCCCAGGATTTATCTTGATGCGACACAGGAAATCCAAAATAATCTAAATAACACTGTTCAATTAATAGCGTGAAATTTCGACGCTGAGATGTAAAAGTTAATTCTCCACACACATAACAAAAACTGTCGGGGTTGTTAAAACACTTTCGTGGCATATTTACGATATAACTAACATAAATCAAATGTAAGTTAGTTAAATACAGTAGTTATACAGTTGACGAAATGAGGTTATTCAAACAAAAACGTGTATTGAGGTTAGAAATGAATATGTAACTGTCACAAAAAAAACTGGACGTGACTGAAACGAAACTATATTTTCAACGAACTTAAAAAGTTCGTTACTGAATTCCATATTGTCTGTCGGTCGGTTGGTCTGTCGGTCCGTCACAAAATTTGAAAATGGATTCTTATAGGAAATTTTACGCTGATTTCGAATTCAAAATTAAAAAATTTCTATCTCGAATAACTTTCGAGATATTCGACTTCGAATTTCGGGAAAATTTTCGACATTACGATTTTAAATGTGATTCTTATAGGAAATTTTACGCTGAATTCGAAAATGAAGTCGAAAAAATTCTATGTCGAGTAATTTTCGAGATATTCGATTTCGAATTTTCCCGAAATTCGAAATCGAAATCGAAATCGAAAGGTCTTTTTAAGTTCGTTCTGGGATTGCTTACAGAGCAATCTCTTCGCCGGCCTCATGTTTTTTAATGCAGGTGTGCCAACATAAACAAAAATCATTACTAAATTCATGTGACATAAACAGGGTTTACCAGTGTTATTCTTCACATCGCTTACTATATGTTATTAGAAGGAACACGGAAGTCTCTCTGTATACTTTACACCTTCTTCTTTCAAATCTTCTGCATTATAAATAGAAGTGGAAGAAGTCATCTTTTGTTACATGTAGGCTCTAATATTTTACTGCTTATTTAAAATCAGATTAAAACTAGCAAACTGGTTTATCGAAGGTAGCCTTCGGATTCTGAACTACGAGTTGGAATCATGGCTGGTTTTTATATAGTTTTCGAATGAAACTTCAGGTGGCTCATTAAAGTACTAAAACAGTCTAAGTACACATATTTGTCGTTAGCATTACTCCTGTTTGTATAGCTTTGTTTGCGTAACACATCGCGTGACATTACATCACTTGACTGTGAGTTAATTAGAAATTTTACCGGTAAGATTTAATGTTAGTCGTTTTTAAATTACTTTCATGATTTTACATAACGAGGCAAAGGTTTGTATTACTTTTCTTGCCTTATTGGATTTTACACTGCGCGTCTAATTAAGTGTCAATAGACAGTATAGCGTTTGCAATCTGCTTCTTATTGGTGTTAAATGGGTTACGCCGAAGTATTGGATCCCCCTTCAAAATATATTGTCTAAGAAACTGCTGTTTAAGATTTGTTTGTCCTTTTAAAAATATCCCCAACGAGCGTTATGGGGATTACCTTAGAAGGAGAGTTGTAGTTGGTCATCAATTAGGTTACCTAAGCAGGCACACACTCCATGCCTTTCGGGTCTAACATATATCGCGATAGGACGAAGTCTCCGGGCAGATCTGCCTAAGTAATCTACCGAATCTTAGGATAGGGCCACCCTTTCGTCATAGACTACCACGAGCAAATTTTAATTGAGAGTAAGCTTTCGAGATTGGAACCATTCCGCTCTGAATTATTTTATGCAGACATCTTATGATGAGATGTTTTCGTTCAGTTTATTACGTCAGCCTTGGACCAAAAATCGCAGCAAAAGGTCAAAGTCTCAGTTCGGCATAAGGCCGTACGAAAAGTCACCCTAGGTCTAGTCACCTCGCGTTGTTTGTTCGGCACATAAAGCGTCTTAATGGACTAGCCTCCATTACTGAGTAAGCTAGAAATCGCGCCCCAGTGATCTTAAGGGAAACACTTCTCAATTTTTAGAACCAATTCTTATCCCGAAATTACGGATCCAATTTATCGACTTCTCTTACTTACATTGTTCTATCTAAAGGGGCTATTGACCTTGGAGATTTGCTAATAGATATGGGTACGAGCCGGCGTAACACCTCCACGTAGTCCTCTTCAGCATTTTCAAGGTGCTAAAAGATCCAGACACACCCAGAACTGTAGTGTTCTACGCGCTCCAAACGATATGTCCACAGTAGGGGTTTCCATGGAACTCGAACGCTCGTACAGAAAATAAAATTCTTCCCGGACCTCCCGTAAATTGCCTCCAGGTCATTTTGGATTCCAGATTTCGGCTAAGTGATATGCAACTGGTGCTCAACACGATTATATCACGTCCATTTTTTGTGATTTTTTAAAGAGTGACGCCACTAAAACCTTAAGGCTTATTATATTACTCATCTATTCACTTATTCAGGGAAAATGTTTACAGTCTTTATCAACCTTTTCGTCACATCTGCTCAAGTTAGAGCCTAATAAAAGCTGACTCACCCCAGAAGTGAATGTTTCATGGGGCTATTTTATCTTCGTCGTTACAAAGTCTGGGTTCTTTCCTGTTCTTTCCAATTGTGTACCTAGGCTTGGGTGAGTTACAGGTGATCAGAAAACAACTCAGTCACTTAACTTTTTGTTTGTTTAATTGCAAATGGTATGTTATTCTCTTAGATAGAGTTATAAGTACTGCACTTTCGAGCAATTTTAGTAAGATCCGCATATTCAATCATTTAGACAACTGTGGTTTTGATTACTCTAAACACTAGGTAAGATCCAATAACAGTAGTTTCTGATCTCTTTTCTAGTGCATCGGTTTTTGAATTTTTTAGTATACCTCAGTGCTCTAGCATCCACAAGGGTAAGTTCTTGGTGGTTTGCAAGGATTTATAAGGTTTTTCAGGCATCACCAGGCCAGTTAAGAATTGATGTGGCAACTAACTATTGCTTTTATTGCAGCTCGAGTATCAGCTTCTGTTCAAGTTGTCGCATAGGCAGACATGTATCGTGTGAATTTTCTCTTAGAACACTATAGCACTGAAGGGATTTCTTACATATTTCAGTTTTGGATTTATCTGTCTCAGTCTGGATCGGTTTTTCTGTCCAACACTGTGTATGACTAAGTCATTTATTTCACCCAAACTGAATTTTAAAAGGTTTGTTAAAGTAATGTATTTGTGACAACTCCTGTTATCCTAGTGTAACCAGAAGCTGACTTGTCACTTATTATTACATTTAAACTTTGTAAGAGAGGCAAAATTGGTAAGACTTTCTTAGCTGCAGTTGGTTTGCTCCTGTTTTATTTTGAACCACCTTGTTAACGACCCATAGGTAAGCATAGGTCTTACCATACAATCCATGCTCTCATTGTAGCCTCAAGTATTATTTTTTCTTTGTTTACAACTTAGCTTTGCACCCAAGATTACCCCAAGGTACTTAGCACCCTCGCTCACTTGTAATTGTTCATTGAAGCATGGCAATTTTAACTTCCCCAATATTCTTCTTCTCGTAAATGGTACCAGTGTCGTGTTCTGCGGATTTACATTTAGGTTCTCCTCGACACACCATTTCTCCACAGTGCCTAGAATCTTCTGCATAGGTTCTGCTGACTGTATTCAAAAATTTTCTCTTGACGTGCAATAAACGTTGCCTATTTAATTCAACAAGATGCTTGGCTACAGAAAGGAGACTAAAACTCCCTCTTGCGGGCATTGTCTAGCAGGAACTATCTCCATCGTTTGCTATGTCTTTCTGTCATGCAACATGTTACCTTCCCATCTGCAGTTATTGCCTTGTTCTTTTTTCAGTTGTCTTCGCTTTATTGCCATTTAAAATTCCTAAATGTTATCGAAGAAACGGGTAGGACAGATCGATGGAGATGAAACGACTAAGGAAAATAGAATAGCATTTCTAACAAAACAATCAGAGAGATGACTAAACAAGAATCACTAATGAGCAAATACAAAAAAGAGAACTAAAGTGGGTCAGCCATACGACTAGAATGAACCTAAACAGATTGATCATGAGGGTTTGGGGAGTAAAAATTACAATAAAAAAGAAGAAGGCCAACGATTAGAACAAACAGTAGATATAGGAAAGGGAAGGGACAGAACAATAGAAGAGATGAAGAAAAAAGCATTAAATATAAAGCAAAGGGGGGGGGGGGTGAAAGAAGAAGAATTCCGTAGCACCTACGTGAAAAGAACTCTGTTTAGCGGAATACGAGGTGCTAGCTATTTCCATCGTCCTATGTGACTATAAATATCTTGGCCTTGTTTTCTCATTGTATTCCTTATCATTAATTGCTAATAAATAATTAAATGACATTATCTGTTTGCAGAGCAATTTATCAATTACTTTCCAAAAAGCTGTTGAAATTATTTTCGTCCTTTTGAAGTTTGCCGACAATAGCGCTAATATTTAAGAGCGAATTTCTCTGATTGCTCGAGAAAACTGCATTGTTTCGAATTTGTATCTTGTGTGTTAACCAACTTGTGGATCATATTATGCTTAGCACGTTTGCTAGACCCTTGCTTACAACTTATGGGTTTTTTTTCTGGAAGTTCTGATATTACTTAAAAACGGAAATGGAACACAATCATTCGTTTATTTTGCAAAATTTCCTAGTGACAAACTTATTTATACTCAGTATAGCACTAGGTACTAAAAAAATTACTTATTGCAGATATGGTCTGCCGAAAGCAACGAGTCTACCAGTCGGCAGGACAGCAAGGAGTATCACTGCATATGGTATGGCGAATGCAACAAGAACTCTGGCACCAGCCAGAACTGCCCCTACAACGGAACGGCGCAGCCCCTGAACGACACGGATGGGCAGAAGCTTCTGGCGAAGTGGTGCCCAGAGCTGATGGTAGACAGGGGCGAGGGCGTCAAGACTTGCTGCAACGCGACGCAGCTGAAATCCCTCGACAAGAACATCGTCATCGCTGCCAACTTCTTGCAGCGTTGCCCCTCGTGCTTCCACAACTTCAGGAAGCATATCTGCAGCATGACATGTGCACCCGACCAGTCTCGCTTTCTCAAGGTCACCGATATCCAGACCAACAGCGATGGTAAGTTACCCTCAGGTCTGCAATCGACTTGCATTGTTAAGTACACTGCAATTTCTAGGAAAGGAATACATAGACGGCATTGACTTTTACATCAGTAACAACTATATAGAAGGGACGTTCAATTCCTGTCGTCAAGTGAGCGTCCCGAGCACTGGTCAAAGAGCTCTCGACCTCATGTGCGGACAGTGGGGTTCCTCCAGATGCACTCCGATGCGATGGTTCCAGTTCATGGGAGATGCTGCTAATAACGCCTTTGTGCCTTTTCAAATTACATACATGAACACTTCGGTTCCCATAGATGGATATTCCCCCATGAATGCCCCAGTTATACCGTGCAACCAGAGCGTTAATGTAAGTACAATATTTTGCTTTGAAGTTAACAGTTTACTTGTGTCCATTGCATGGGTTTATCCTGTGCGTTTTCAAATAAATTATATTATGCTTTCTAATAGAGAGCTTATACATAAAGTGCTTTTGGCAAGTCACGATGTTAACATTATATGATGCCTGTATTTTCCAAACAAGGGTTCAAAGAACTTTATTGAGCGCGAAAACCGAAAAGGCTTCCACAGTTAATATTACTTCCCTCTACAACGGAAAGAAATCCTTTATTGTGTTATAAAAACAAAATTGCAAGCTTGTGCCAAGCTCGCCTATCTCCCTTTGATCAGAAATTTCATTTTCATTCTTGAGATAACAGAGGAACGAATTATTATAATAAAGCGTTTTTAATAATGTACATTAAAAACTTACTTTTGGAATAATCTGTATGCAAACAATTTGTAACACCTAAAAAGTCGCATTGTCACCGACACAAACAAAAAAAATTATCCGCAACAAACAAAACAAAAATGACATTCCTTATTTAGGAAAAGGTAGGTACATTAGTGATACATTAAAATGATAATCACCCTATTGTTATTCATTGATGTTTTCAGAGGCCACAAAATGGTTTTTTAAATAATAAGGCGGTAGGCAGTAGGCATTAGCAATATGGTGGTATAAAAGACTAGCCACATTTCTGCTGACCAAACGTTTTTAAGAAATGAAAAGGGAACGAAACGCCAAATGAAAAGTTTGCGCAAAGCGACACGAATATAAACGTGAACAAAAAGAACAAATAATTAAGAAGCTCGATACTCCGCGTGTGAGCATGGCCTGCGTACCGAGAGCTTAAGGCTCCCACATATTCGCCTTAGACGACCGCATCTTTACCCCTACTTCAAAGCGAACGCAAGTACTCAATTATTTTTAGTGGCTGAATAGGTCACCCACCAGGCACCAGAGAGCTCTAAGGAATGAACTCGGGTCTGTGAGCATCGCAGGCCAGAGAGAAAAATAACTATTATTTTGCAATACACCGGATCTCATAGCAGTTAGAAGACCGTAGAGTGCCCGCCGCACTCATCAGATAGTAGATTTAGTTTATATACTAAACAATATATTGGGACGGTTAACATTTTCTTGCAACTACTCCATTGCAACATTCATCGATGTGTATTTTTACAACTCTGTTTATCGTTGGTGGAAATATACAGGGCGGAGTAAAATTCCATCCCTTTTTTCAGGTTTAATAAAGTACAAACATTTTTTTAACGCGTTGTGTTTCATAGAGCTTGTGAAACCCTAAGATAATACTTGTAAATGTCAACTTTGAGATATCCTCAAAAGGAAAAAGTCACTTGTAGCGAGATTCAGTAAGAAAGCCAAGTGACCTCACCGCGTTGTGAGTTTAGGTACTTAGAAAATGGTTCGCACAGCACTTAGAGTGAAGCTCTTATTGTGTGGACTGTGTCTCCATCCTATTGAAACCAAACATTTTCCAGTTAGAGTACATTAGGATTATCGAATCCTTTACACATATTAATTTGAAGTGACAATAACACATCAGCTTCTCTCTTCAAAAGGCTAATGACCTCAACTTTATTCACCGTACATAAAACAGTGACACGTTAGCTATGATGAGACCTTTCATGGATATCTCGTGGGTTATTATCACTCCAACAAAGAAAGTTTGGATTACTAATTTATCTCGACAAATAAAAATCCGCTTCGTGGATAATAAAAACAATTCCATCACGTGGCACGCTCCAACTACGTCCGGAAAGTTCATGTAAAATGAGTCTTGGTGCAAAATTCGGTGTACAGGACGACTAGAAGAATGAAGAGGAACAGCATTTTTGCTCGAGATCTCCTCGAAGACTGCATCGATGTATTCCGGTATTTGCACATTCCGAGGTCTTACCACTTCACTTCTCACTACAGAACCGATGCTTTTGAGTTACCTACCCACAAGAAAATCGATTTGCAATCAGTAACGGAGGTCCGATGCGAAAATATGCTTCAACAGCAAAAGCTCTCCTTGTTCGTCCACCTTCTGATCACTTTATAACCTTTCTTTGAAATTAGTGAAGTGATTTTATCCCACCCTGTAAGTTTTATTATTTGGTAATATTAGCATTGCGTGAATATTTCTTCCGATTTTGTTGGTTTTTTGTGGGGTGGGGGTGAGGTTGTATTTTTGAAGACAAGTTTCGCTTATCTCAAAACTATTCCAGCTGATTAATAACTACTACCTTGTTATAGGTCCTTTTGATCAATTGAACGATGTTTCACACATGTACAAATTCTGCGTCTACTAATGTTTCAATGAATTTCAAAAAGTGTATCGACCATAGCATAGAAGATATTCAAACTGAATTGGTCTTACAAATTAATTCTGGTTTCGTACATTGTTCACGGTTATGCTCATTTACATTAAAAATTCTCAAAGAACACAACGAATATTATTAGAACCTTGCTAAGTACTTTAACCCAATTTATGTTTATTGGTGTTTGTGATCTAAAGATTAAACAAATATCTATATTCAATTCGAACAAGTGGTAATAATCTAAGGCACAATATATGAGAGATGATAATGAAGACGAACTTTACCGTTCAGTTCGCAGATCATACTTTCTCACTGCCATTATGTTTGTTGGTTTTTCAAAAATCCATAAAATAGAACTATAGCACCATTGCCCTCTTTTTGTCAAAATTATGTTTAAATCATTTATTTTATGAAAAAAAGATTTCAAGGTTCAAGGGAAATTTTTGTTTTCAATTTGAAGTATATCCCAGATCCATACAATTCAAATACAACCTCAATAAGATGAATGGTTGCTAGTCAACTAAAAAAATAATAATGAAACACTACCTGTAGCGAAATTCAAATTACAAACATTTTCTTGGGGGAAGAAGATTGACTTTCAACATCAAAATTAAGCAAAATAATAAATCGTCGAAAATACTATATAATCAATCGTCTTAAGCATAACCACATGAACCAAGCGATTATGTGTTGCTGTAGTAATGTTTATCTTCTCCTTTGGTGTTTTTGAAGAGTACCAACTTAGTTATCCATTTTCGGTAAATGGTGTTCCAAACAGCAACCGTTTGAATGTGTCATTGTGTTTTATGTGCAAACATGTACAGATTATCTGATAAAGACATGCTGTCATTTGTACTACGACCTGATATAGATCCGAATAAATGATACCAAGCACCATAGAATCAAAAATATCGTCCGAAGTATTCTTCTCTATTAGAACTTATGATTTTTCAGGTATACTTTGCTGGCCTAGTTCGTGAAATTGTGTCACTATATGGTAGAAGATCAGGACAACTATCACAAACTTATTTAGCACTTCTTTTGTGCTCTACTACAAAAATATTTTAAGGAAAATACTTAACATTGAAAGACAATTATTAAAGCATTAGCAGCACTCAATTTATTTTGATTGTAAAGAAAAAAAATATGAATAGTCATTGATTTTTTGTTCTCCTTCCTCTCCCTCTCTTCTTCTCTCCCCCCTTCTCCCTCGTTTCTTCCCTTCTCGCCTCTTCTCTCTCAATTCTTCCCCCTTCCCCCCTTCTCTCTCCTTTGTCTCTTTCCTTTCTTTGTGAAAAATGCCCCCCTTTCTTCTAGGTATTTAGCTTGTCCTGTAATTATGTACTGATATCTTATTAATATTAAATTATGGAGAATAACAGAAAGATATTTTTAGTCAGATGTATGAGAAGTGACTTGCATCCAACTTCTTGTATATTTCTAAATTTCGTAGTTGACCACTTGCCAGTACTTTTGTAATTAAATGTTTTTGTTATCAGCACAATCAACGATCGGGGATGGGGTTAGGGCAAAAAGTTAAAGAGTAAATGTCAATTTCAAAACAAATGAACTGTTTATTAACTTGCTGATGTTTAAATAAATTTCTGAACAAATTTTACCTTTTTAGGTAGATGTTAATAAAAACTTTATCCTGGCAGCTTTGACAGTGTTTTTCAATTTATTATGGTCGGCGGAAAGACTTTCCGACATACTTGGTAGTAGCTCCCAGTTCTTCAATGCATAAGGTCTAGTTGTACTTCGCCAACCGTCTTGGTATAACCGGTGGTCAACGATTAATATTTTACCATATCTGTGCCACGCCCATTGTACCTCACCCATTGAATTAGCAAGATCGTGAGCTTGAATGAATTCTGCAACGTAGATCCATAGCACCAAGCAATCTTAAGCTTTTTTCTCAATTTGATTTGATTTCTTTTTAGATTTGTACCCATATCATCGAGAATTTAGATGTTGATGTTCTCACTGAAGACAGTTTAAGTTGTCCTGTCTCTTGGTCGATGCGAAAGGCGAAAGGACTTTTTAATGAAGTTTTGGTACAGTTCCTGTAGCTTTGCAGAGGACAACCATTTGGAGAAGTCTAAAGAGTTCTTACAAGTCAACAGGCCCAGTATAACCATCCTTGATCAAGGTTAAAGCATCCTTATTGTTAGAGGCAGCGCTACCTTTATTTTGATCTTGCTTAATCGTTTGATGAGCGAACTATATATAATAAAAGTAATGTCACTTTGACACTGTACTGAAAAGCTAGATACTTTGGAAATTATTAATTTAATGGAAGAAAAAGTTTTAGATTTTTTCTGAGCAATCTAGATGGCCCATGCTCTAGATGACAACATAAGAATGCGAGCGAGTCTGTCATTAACTTATATGGCAAAAATCTAGAACTGGAGAGGTACATTCGAATCAGCACGGCAGCAGTGTGATAAATGGATTTCTTCGCACTCGCTGTCATTTCCTAAACCACCACCACGTCCTGTTGACGCCGCTGCGGATGCGGGATGAATAAGCGAAATTGTTTTAGCTCTCTGCAGCCGATATGCCGCTCATTATCGTTAGCGCCCACGGTCATCCCAGAACACAGTAATTTTGGTTTGTACGTGCATCGTTCCTGATTTATGTAATTTGCGGAAAGACTGCTGGGGGGCAATTAGGCGCGCCAAAGGAATTCGAAGAATTGGAAAACGCCTGTGACGCTTCCTCCATTTGAAGGAGTTGGTCTGGGCGATGTTTTTAAATATCGCCTCGATTGATTATTTCTGAACGCTGACTGGGTGGAACCAATTATGTAGCTGTATATAGCCGCAAACGCATTAAACTTTACGCGCATTTGTAGGATTTATGTTCGCTCTTTAATTGAGATTTTACTATTTAATAGTGAAAACACGTCAGTTGTTGATGGAATGTATTGAATAATTTTGAAGTATAAAGTTACAAGAAAATCTGCTACAAAGCAGTGAGTTGGATATTGAATTATCTTACCGGAGATAATTCGCTCGTTAGTTGAGGAAACAAATGGACATTTGCTTCTAGAGACTTCAAACTTGATTTGCTAATAATTGGTGTTGTGAAGGTTATGGAATATTAACTACTGCAAAGTCTAATATTTGCTAGTCCAGCAACATTTAACTTGTGCAGGCAGCTTTATAAGTTTGGTTTCTTTTGCCAGAATTAAAAGTTTCTAACATCAAATTAATATCACGTACATAGAGGAGATTACTTTAGCTGCTCTTTGTCCACATCAATCGAAGAATGATTTATATTAGGAACTGTCTTCTTAATCTTTACTTTATCATTACTATAAACGGTACAACTCTCACTTTAATTTTTCTATTGTCAGTTCTCATGACTTTTGTAATTGCTGTTTATAGAATGTATGAGTCGTATCTTCTGCAAATTATCTAAAGATACATTGAATGCCTTTTTGAAACTGGAAATGTCACGGGTTATCCTGATGACGTGTGCTCCAAACCAAGTTTAACGTTAGCCCTGCATGAAATTTGAAAATAATCCATAATGGTCATATTTACAAGATGTTTCTCTGTTAATTTTTGCTTGGTACTTTATTTCTTGTACCCAAGTAAGAGATGGCAACAGAGCATATACTTGTTTTAATCAGTTGACTTCTATTTTGTCGAGGGGGATACGCGTGTCTGCTAAATTAATTATTTAACGGCATGAATAGTCACGTATCTAGAAAATGGATTATCCTCCATTGATCCGGATAACCGACGCTTTACATTCTCAATTAATTTTGCTACTTTAATGTGCTTCTAGAAACTGCAACTTTGTAGTAAAATTGCAAGACATTGAAGAACATTGTTGATAATAGAATCCCAAAACTAATTTAGAGCCAGAATATTAGCCTCTGTGGGCATCCATCAGTTGATTACATAGTCTATCCACAAAAAAGAGTAGGGCTCAATGTTGGTATATTACTCTTCATTTTGAAATTGAAGCAAGACAATGAATTTTGGTCTTTGGTTCAGGGTTCCTTTATATGTGGCTTGATCGTAGTTGCCTATGTAATGTCTCTTTAAAAATTTAAGTTTCTAGAATGTTGTAAATCTTGCCATTTAGTAATTTAGCAGCCGCGCTATTTTATGACCGCACCTTTCATGTTCGAGAAGCAACGAATGAGTTATCTCAGCTAAACGGCACATTACGACTTCTGTACGTAGTCCTCAACAATAGTCCAGTGTTACCAACCCACAGGTAAAGTCAATTTAGCCTTCAACTTGTACACTGAACTTCTTCATTTCTTTAACTAAAACCCATGTTCAGCTCTGGGTGGCCAGACAATTCAAGAAATTTTGACTTACTATTGGTTGGTATTTTATTTTTGACTTTTGACTTCCTAATTTTTTGTCTTAGTGAGCGAAAGAAGCAGCTCACATTCATCTCGTCAATTTTGAGTTTAGAATACATTTTTTTACCAAATCTGTACTCCTCTTTTTTATATTTTGTAACACAATTTCTTATAAGCATGTAGAGGCAAATTTTTGAATCTTAAGTTGACGTTTAAGCATATCTTTGTCTTAATTGCCAAGTTTATTAACTGGTTCTCTTTCAACAACTTTTCTATTTCTCGAAAATATCTTCAGGCGGCAGGTAGCCAGCTGACTGAATTAATAATTGGCTACAACCCCTTAATTTGAAGAAGCCTATAGAGGCCCTTGCGTGAGAGGACGTTAAAAATCGTTAAAGTAAAACGAAGGAAATGTTACAATGTCAGGTACATTATGCAAATAATAATTGTAAGACTTTTAACGCCCCGCGAGGGAGCACGGCCTGCGAACTGAGAAGTTAAGGCTTGCTCTCTGTCCGCTCGTCGCGCACCATCTCTGATGCAGTGCGATATGGCACTTTTGTTGGAAATGTTTTTTAATATTGGAAAAATTTGTCTACAGAAACTTGTTTCCCCAAATTTATTTACGTCAGGTACTTTCTCATCGTATATTTTGGCACCCCTTTGCTTTAAAAGCAAGACATCAATCGACAGCATTTTTCAAGGCAAGTTGAATAATACACTACTTCACGTTTGAAAATAATTACTCAAACAATCTAATTAAAAAACTACAATTTCTCTCTTATTCTAATTAGTTAACTTCTCTGGTCTTAAAGGAGTAGCTGTTAAGTCTGTTCTTTGAAATTCATTGGAATCGGTTTGTCGATTATCATCTCGTCTGGCAAGCACTCCCCTTTGGAAATGGATTCCTTATGTTATCTTCCAGGAGAAACAGACTTCGCCTACCGTCAGGAAGGCCATACAAGAAAATCAATTGGGCCAACAATGCAACGAATGGAATCTTTACCGATCTCACTACAGCGCAAGATAGCTGACCGACTCACTTCCATAAGGCAGTGAAGATGCAGCACCACGTTGACCTATTGGAGGCAGATAAGCCTTTTCGCGCCTTGATATATGATGTACCCGAATACGTCCCGGAGAAAGAGCTAATGCAAAAACTTCTGGAACATAACATTCATCCCCATCTTAACGGTAAGGTAGATTTTTGAAAGGCCGCAACCTCATACCAAAGCCGTTCGTATTCTTGGACCAAGGAGAGGGAAATCTTATATCTGCGCGGCGTTCTTCGACGGTTTTACGGTGGAACCGCCAAAGAAGAAGGTCGTGAGTTATTGACACCACTTACAACGCTTTAGGCACGCGTAGCACTGCTGTCACGCCAGCCTTAAATGAGAGGGCGACTAACACTCCGGGGATTGCAAGGAGATGCTCAACGTTCCCGAAAAGGCGCTCCGCCAAAAGACGACCGCCCCATGTTGCAGCGACCCGCGAGGATACTCTACCTTCTACTGCTACCACCCAATAGCCGTTACAACGTCCCCAGTCAAATCTTCGACATCCCGAGTGAGTCGCTATTGTTGGATGATTCAAGAACATTGACTCCTCCACATTCCTGACAGCCTTTTAGAATATCGTGGCGACTACCTAGAACATCTATCAACTTATTTAAGGTCGTCACAGGGCTTACGCGGAAGAAGTCGGCGTATTCCTTTACTTGATCAAAACCAAGTGAACACGCTCAAGCCTCTGCCGTGCTGGAAACGCCTTAATAGCATGCCACATTCTAATTCTAGGTCTTCTAGAAGAAGAAAGGGTAGGGCCTTAGTGCCAAAAACATCGAATACCATTAAGGACAACCTTAT
Source organism: Sinelater perroti (assembly GCA_036346155.1). Lineage (NCBI taxonomy): Eukaryota > Metazoa > Arthropoda > Insecta > Coleoptera > Elateridae > Sinelater > Sinelater perroti. The sequence goes on along the minus strand of JARFIY010000111.1, from coordinate 4,142,772 downwards.
ATGTACTCGCCAACTCCTTCAGAGAGTAAAGAATCACGGAAGGTTTTATTAAGAAGTAGGCGATCATCGCAGTCTTTTTTGATAAGGCAAAAGACTTCAACAAGGTTTGACACAACAACCTCGTCTATAAAATCGCTTCAGCGACCATCCCGCTGCCGATTCTGTTAAATGTCATCAAAGAAGCATCTTTCAAAACTCACCAACGATCCCATTTATGATGATCCAATACGTTGACAAAAAAGTAGTGCTGCCCAGGTCGCTACGACTCTTCCTGGCGATCCAGGGTGTCCAAAAAGAATTGGGCAAGCTGTTTGAAGGAGTCGATTCCTGCTCTTCGTGAGGAACCGGCTACGTTGGCGATGGGACCTGACGAATCTCAGAATGTTGGACTGGGAACTACCTTGGAGAAAAGAGATGCGTTATCTTCGAGCAACCTTAAATAAGAATCTCGCTTGGAAGCCTCACATGGAACTGACCGTTGCAAATGGAGCCGGATAGGCGCTTAACACGCTCCTCCAGCCTAGGAGCCGATTTCCCTTTCACGATAGAATATATACCACTATAATTCGCTCATTCATGATGTAGACCTACTACGTCTAAGGCTGCTGTATTAAAACTCACGTGAACAAGCTCCAGATGTTTTGTTCATACGAAACAATCTTCCATTAGGACGTCATGAGCGCCCAAGGATTCTGATTCTCTCATAAGGCGGTACAGTGGCAACCTAAATTGGTCAACCGACTTCTACATCAGGTCATCGTAGAAGAAGGGTTAAGGGGTAGACTTTGAAACCCCTAACATCACCAACGAAGTTAAATAGCCAAAAATTTGGTCAACTGCGACAACCGCAATATTTAAACCTGGCCAAAAATTGACTAAACCAGGTCCTAAAATTATTCCACTTCCGCTCTGAGAAAAATTTATATCAAAAGAAGATATGGTGTAGAGTGCAAACGGTGTTTTGAGAATCTCGAGGAAATCCATTTTCACGAAGGAATTGGGATCTGGAAAAATCGAAAGATACCTTGAAAAATTGTTGAGGGAAAACGCGCTAAACCTTTGAAGGAATATGTTAAAAAATAAATTAATTTATGAGACTTAGATTTCTACTTTACATGGGGTACTACGAAAATTTTTTGAATGTGACGCAAAGAATGATAAGTTCAAACATGGCGAGACAGGTTCAAACCGGCACTGCATTCAGCAGGATGACCTCTGGGTGTTAGTTGTTCCTGAACTTCTGGTGCTTGAAACGTCTGGTCAAAAACGAAATACCATGCAATTTGTACTACAATTTTGCTCTAGGTTTGAGTGAAGGAAATGGTTTTTCTACTGAAAGATGATTGTTGTCAGTCTAGGATCATATTGAGGTGTACGAGAAGTTACAGAGAGCAAATTTCAATTTGGAAGACGCTCTGAAGTCAGCCATGGAGGAAACATGGCCATTGGCAAGATGCTAGAGTTGTAGAGGTATGTGACCTATCGCCAGATAGAAGAGTGTTTAGGCATTTTGCACCGGCAACTTATATTATTCTACATGACCATTTAAAGTAAGAAAAACCTTGATCGGATGGGCACTACGCGTTTTGTAGTGCAGCTAGATACTCCATAAGCTCAAAAATGGAACATCTCGTATGTCAACAACATCGTAGTAGGCAACAAAACCTGGGTTTATCTTCTGACGTGCACACTAATGTTCAAATTTTTTTTTCAAACGCAATGACCTTTTTTTTGATTTTATTGATTCGACAACTAGTTTCAAGGATACACTTTACATAGAGTATGGTGAAAAGTATTTTGAAATGTAATGAAAATTAACGGTCTATTGCGAAACCAAGTTACTCATTAAACCACTCTCGTATATAAATATAGGGTTTCTACAAAATTTCGGTGAATTATGACACTTTCCTATAGTCTGGTTTATTCTACCGTTTTCAAATGTCTTTGACACTCTCTATGTCATTTGGGCCATTGCATGTTTCAACAAATTTAATTTGATATAGTTAATCAGTATGATAAGAATTTTTTTCGTTATATCAATATTTAGTCACGATTGCGCTTTTTGTTCTTTAAAGGGCTTCTGATATCTATTCGCATTGTTTTATCACAGAAATGACTATTGCTGCAACAAAATGATTATTTCCCACCACGCCTTAGAGGGCGTCGCAAAACAAACAATGCAAATTATCATGGAAAAATTCGCGCGCGCTTTATCTAACACGGAAGTAGTTAGTGTTGAATTTCCGACTTGTTTTGTTGGCGCACAGCGCCCTTGACTTTATGCGATCGGCGATAAGAATATTTTGCAGAAACAAGCAAAACGCGAATGGTTTTTTATATCATGTGGCGTACATAAAACTGATTTTTTTTTTTTAAATCTACTGGAACGTAATAGCGGAAATTGTACTGTTGAATATTCCTGGTGGATTATCATGCCTTGAGTATACAAATTGGAAAAGTTTAAAGCGACTTTGAGTTTGGGTCAATGGTCTCTGAGGGTTTTACCTCGATAGCAAATATTTCTATACTCTTTTGATCTGTTCTCATTCAACGAAACGGATTTTCTTTTAATTATAAGACATTTACGAGGTCTGTATTAAATAGCGAGACTAGTACAACGAAGAAGGGCGTAGCTTCTGAGTACCTCGGACTACCACTTTTTTAGTCTGTGTTTTAACGTCAGAGCAAGATGTCGCCTCGTTCGTTGCGTAACAAATTATCAAGGAATTTTGAGAAGACTTAAAATAGTATGGGAACAATACCCTTAAGAAAGGAGGGCGAAAAGTAATTCAAAGGCCTTCGGACTTGCATGACTAATGAAAGCATTCGCCTTATTCGCCACTTTTTAAAAATGGCCGATGATTAATGGATGCTGAAATTGCTTCTAAGTTCAGGATAAGCTACGGTAGTGCTAAGGTAATCCCAGAGCGGCGCAAACTCGCCAAAAAATTGAAATTTTTTTTAACTACACTGGAACATCTTTCTTAAAATTAGAATTTATGGCTCTGCGATCATAATTTGTTTAAACCAATCAACTAACATACCAAGAGTGTTAGTGTTTCTCATACAAGTTTAGACGTGTTCAAGGTCACCATCCTATTTGATCCAAAAAACACGAATACAGTTTCATTATTTAATAGATAGGCCACCTGTGCGCTAAGATTTTTTTCATATAAAAAAATTGAAAAGAATGTTGAGTATCATCAGCTTGGAACAAAAAGGTGGTATTCAAGTTTGTTAAAACAGGGGAGCGTGAAGACCATTGAAGTGTATGTTTCACGAAATTATCCTTCAAAAGATTTATTTTAAAAACTCTACCATTGGGTGATCTGTATGAGCAGTAGCTCCGTCTTGCTATCACCATATCGCTGGCGTGTCCCCAATTTACCCGACATATTCTCGGGTTTTCCTCATATAATAGATAATGAGTCTTCTGTCTCTTATTCAAACAAGTAAGGACTGCGAATTCTTGCCTCACACCACACCAAGTCGTTACTTTTAGGAGATAAGGTTCTTGTTGTTGGTCTATTATTCTTGGGTTTTCCGTCGCTCGTAATGAGATTATAGACGAAATCACTTTTTTGTAATGCTCAGTATCACTTAAACTCTCTGTTCGGGTTGATGTCGAATATTCTTCTGAGACTTTCCTGAATGTCGCCTCACAGTATTTAGGACATTCGTCATATTCCTGTATTGTTTGAACCGCTGGTTTATATGGTAGTTGCCTAACTTCAAAATGACAAGTGTAAGTACTTTGGGCTAACACAGTTCTTTGATTTTGTTGGTAAAATTGGGATTATTTTTACTTGTTGCTTAGTCTTCGATCACTTTTAGTTACATTTTAATAGTCTGAAACAAGAAATTTGAAATAAATATTTTAATTTTAAAAGAGTTAAAGTTTCAAAATGAGAGCATTGTTAATACCGGCTCCAAGTTTGTGTGGTAGCGATGTGGAATAGTGGTAAAATCTTGAATAATCAATAGAACAATAAAGGAAAACTCGATGCTCAACATGTTAAAAAACCCACGATGTTTTAAAAATACCTAAGAAGAAAGCGACCGAGAATTTTTTTTGGTTGGTTATTGTTCTACTTATTCGTTTATTAACAATAATTTTAAAAAATAGAGAATGTTGACTTCTCCAATTACAATTAGTGTTCTTAAGTTTGTGAACTCGAACGACATTAATAATTTCAAGCACGGTTACAGAAAGATGCTGCCAATTCACGTTATTAAAAGCAAAAAGAAACTTTTTTCTTTTCGTCCTCCTCTTTATCTCTTTTGTCTTTTTCCATTCTTCTCCTCTCTTTTTTCTCCCCCAATCTTTCCCTATCTCCTTTCCCCTCACCGATCCCTCTCACTTTTCTCTTATTCTCCTTTTTCTCTTTCTTTATCCCCCTCCTCTCTCGTTCTCTTTGTTTCGCACTCATAATTTTTAATTTTTTTACTTTACTTTTAATAATACAAAATAGATTGGATTTTTCAAATTTTCTTTACAATGATTTTCACCGGTATTAAAGTATCTTTTTGATTTCATAACAGGACAAGAGCCCAGCTTGCAGTTGCGTGGACTGCGAGGCCAGCTGCCCCGCGCCCAAGCCACAACCACCTCCTGAGGAACCCTTCACCATTAAGGGCATCGACGGCTACGCCTTCATCATGACCATAATTTTCCTGGTGGGCTCCATGCTCTTCCTCATCGGAGTTCTGGTCTTCCCGAACAGGCACATAGGTGAGCAACCACTGCGTGTGACTTCGAGGTTTGGTGTGTGAACCAGGTGGCAGCACCTGCACAGTTTGAGTTTTTTTTTTATTTTTGCGGCATCTGCAACATCTCCACATCGAATCTTCAGGTTAACACTATCGAACGATCGTCAGGATGTGTTTTAAGGCGAGCCATGTTTGTTTTCAGGTTATGAGTTAGGCAGGAATACAGATGTATGCGAAGCAAGGCGTAATACAGCGCAGGAGTGCAAAGGTATCGAAATTGTGTGCACCGAATGGGTCGCTTTCGGCTTTACGTTTGACTTGTTTAGCAAGGTGGCAACCGTAGTAATGTAGAACGTACTAATGCTGACTGTTTGGAAGGAGTTCCACCTTGCAGAAAGTATGCCAAGCCGCGGCTTTCAGGGATCCAAATTTTGCGAGTAAAGCTTTGATCCAACTCTTGCAGTTGCCTCTCATCGTAGTATGCGCATTCCTATTCTGTGCGAGTTAGCGTCGCGACTTTTCTGCTTCGCAATTCTTTATCATGTACACCTCTTTAACAGGTTACTTCGTAGAAGTGGTTTGAGTGGACTAACTCTGGCTAAACTGTTAATATCTTACTACTACTATTATTATTAAATTATGTTTTTACAATTGTTTGTTACTTTATCAGCAACTACAATTGAATTTTCATATTTAGATAAGGACTACACATTACCTGACAGTTCAACTGGCCTACTATTTAGTGTTTGTAAGTACTTGGTGACGTTCATTTATGCTACAGATTTTTATCGCCCAGTAGTTCTTTTCATTGATTTTAAACATCGTTTTTCAGGCAGTCTCAGGGAAAGAGATCATATGCAGATCATCCAACGTCATTGCCTTGGGTCTCTCAAATCTTTATTGGTCTTTCTACGCATTAATGATTGCAACCTTACACCTGAATTTCAAATTTGATGAACTTTTTTCCCAGAAAGTTGAGCATGACCTCTCAAAAGGAAAGGACCACACACATTAAAATCTACAACCTCATTGCTTGTATGTAAATTATTGAGAACTGCTTTCCGCCCAATTAAGAAAAGTAGCCATCACTTGTAGCGTTTCTAGACACATTCCTGAATAACTACTGATAATTGGAAGACTATAAAATGGAACTGCACAGCTAAAATCTTTCAGGCATCTAAGCTCTGGGGGTTTTCAGTTTTTTTCCTTAACAGTCCTTAACAGGTTCGTTGGTTTAGATTAGCAGTGAATTATAAACGGAGTAAAGTTCGATTTTCTTTATAGGCTTTCCGGAAATGAACACTAACTGAAAACGGAAAGCCTAAGCTACCAAAAGATAGACCATTCTATCATTTCGATCGCCGAGTGAAATTCAGTGGTTTTTATCGCACCCTATATAATGATTTTCCATGCTTATTGTTGGTTTCTATAGTGGTACATCTTTCATCAAACCATAAAACAATTGAAGTGAATCCTCATTAAATAAAAATATGTCAAATGTGTTTTCTTCTTCCATCTTCCTACAGAGTGTCCTCTATATGAATTTTTGTGCAACGGAATAAGTAAAATGGAAATTCGTTCCTAGGTAGCTCTTCAGCCCTTCCTTCTTTCTAGTGGTGATCATCAAAACGAACCAGGAATTGGAAAACTTGTAAACCCTCACTGTGCTTGTCATGCCAACCTTTAAGCAGAGCTTGTATAGGCTCAGTTACTTAACGCATCTTTCAAATTATTTAATGGAATTAATTACCTTCAATAATAAAGATGGCTTACAGTACACTTTATTACGACAGTAATAAAAGTTAGGAAACAAGCCAAATGGCTGACATTTTTTTATTTAAGGGTATCGTTACTCTTTGATGTGTCCACTCTGTATTGATTGTTTGATTCATCTTCTTCAGAAAGCAGTATACATACACTTTTCCTAAACTCAATTTATCAGCTGTTAGTATTATACAAATTACACATTTCCGCTTTATATATACTCATGGTTTACGATGACATTGAATATTATGGACTGAAATGGAACTCTGTTGAAATGGTCTTCAGTAGTCCTAACACTTCTCATGTTGAGCTTCTTTATACTCTTCTTATTACAGCATTATTCTTATTGAAGCATTGCTTGTGTTTAATAGACATAGTTGATAAGATTTCTTTTCATTTGCCAATCAATGATCCTCGTAGATTTCTATGAATGTAAGAGTGTTTTGACCTTATATAGTAGTCTCTCTTCGCTAATCAATTTTTTGATATTTGCAGTGTCTAGTTTCAAGGTTGTTTGATACAAAGTTATGCTCAACAAGCTCATCATTACCCTTCCCAGTCAAACTTAAATACATGCGAAAGACGTTTTTTGGGCTTTTAAAAATTTATTACTATAGTAAACCTACTTTGTAGGATTTTTTTGTTTTGGCCCAGTTGATTGTCAGGCTCTATACATATTTTATTCTTTCTATTACTGTACTATTTGCTTTTAGTTAGTTTCTTACTACATTTTTGATTTCTTTATTTGCAACTAACAATTTTAAGACTTATTCATGTCACATTATTTTTTTTTAAATGATATATGTTATTAAGTAAGTGATTTATGGTCAAAGAAACATGAAATAGAAATTATTTTATTGTTGGTAATTGGTAAGGAATTGTCTTGGTTACTAACTTACATGAATAAAGTCTCGCAGCCATGGGCTGGAAGCTGGTAACTCCTTTCTGTCTCTTCTCATTCTTGCTTCTTCGGTTGAATGGAGTAAGTAATTAGCGCAATGAGAGTTACGACCTTCCACTCATCCAGTGGCAGAGTAGGTAGCAGAGTGATATGTGTGTGGTGTGGGGTTGGTTGCAGTGGGTCTGGTGCGCGGGCAAGGGTCAGAAGAGGTGGCGCGACGCCTGGCTGACAATAGAAACTCATCCCGCACTGCTCTAGGCGACAGTGAGGACAGCCCTCTGCAGTCCAAGCGATCCAGTATGTTACATTTAGCTGTTATTGACTGCATGCGCCCTTGTGTTCTGATGTGTTTGCACGTGGCTTGTGGTTCCTTGAAAATGACAGTCCTTCAGCTGGGAGTTTCATGCAAGAGGGAACTGTGATTTTTAGCGAATCTGTGTTTGCAATTGCTTCTTTTACAGTATTTTCTATGCAAGATTATTTCATGTAAGCACAACTCATAAATTGCATGCCGTTTGTTATTGTAGTTTTTAGCATCAAAATGAGCTGCTTTAACAACTTGTTTGTTATGCCATGAACATTTGCTATGCTGATACACCAATACATTAAAATTGTTTGTACTTATTTATTTTATTATGTTTTATCTTGAACTCTAGTTGATTACTTGCAGAAGAGTGATTATTTTAGGATTGACCAATGATCTGCTTAGTACATTTTTGTGTTTAATGGCAACCCCAGAGATTAATTATGCAAACTAATTTCTCGATAGCCGTCACGTTCGCAAATATTCAGTGCTTGCTATTACTAACGCTTAGGCTTCACATAAATGTTCTAATACTATTTGAAACTGTTAAATAATAAGCAATGGAGGCAATCTCTTTGTCGGATTCCAAATTATCACCATATATGAGGAACATACCACATTAATTTACATTTTCTAATTTCTTGTAATTCACAATCTGCTATTTAGTTGGTTATAGCAGTTATTGGTAGCTAATGCAGTGGTTTGCTGCTTAATGACAGCACCGAACAGGAGCTGGAACCTAGCACTTTTCTCCCGCCATTGTTACTACAACAATGGGCAATATGAAGAGTAATCATCAAGGATTTCAGACAATCTATTTGCACAAATGATTCGTGGTAGTATATAATCACAGAAAATAATGTACAAGTGGATGGGCTGAAAGATTGATATGCGTCCATGAAGAAGAGGTCAGTTCCAGAAAAAAGTGACAATAACAATAGATCATTCTGGGCAGTAGGTGCATTTTGCTCTTGGAAACGGAGGCCGCACTCTACAGCACATCATCTATCTTAAGATGGCGAGGTTGTCTACTAGCTGGGTTTTCAAGATTTCAACTAGAGCACAAAGAAAAGAAAATGAAAAGATGAATAGTGGATCTCCTGCAGAGTCTTCAACCAGTAAGCGCATGACCACACACAATGTTTTGATGAGACATTCATAAGTGATTGCAACTATACCGCATATATAATGACTATTTGTAAGTTACGTTATGCAACTCAAAAGAAGTGACAAAGGAAATGGATAAGAGAAGTTTTCGCATTCAATAATGGGATTCCAAGTACAACTATGCCCACTGTACTTTCTAAGGCCTTAAAGACAGCATATACATCAGTTCACAGCTTTTGAAAAATTTAAAGTAGCTCATTTTAGGAAAGCGGTACAGAAGGATTTCAAAAGGCTATCAGACCAATGGTGTAGGTGTTTATGTTGGAAAAATAATGCAATTTAATATGGTACGCCCCTCATAAATATTGGGGCAATTATATTTTTTCATTGGTTATTTTACGCACCCCACCCCCATTCTAATTTTCAAATTGTTAAACATTGCACATTTCTATATTTACCCAAAACCTTATATAAGACCACCTAAAATTGCTTATAATTATTGAGCAAAACGGAACACAGTGCTTGCTGCCGTTAAAAACCTCCAATCAAAATTTTGTTTTTTTTTTCATTAGCAGAATTTTATAAATTTAAAACATATGTTTGCAACAGGACAATTGCCATTAATGTTGTTGTGATTTTAAAGTGTAGACTATCATGGAGGGAAATTACACTTGGCTCTAAACATATCTATTGTAATACGAAAAATGTCAAAATTGAAAATGATGTACGAAAACTAAATCCTCTAGTAGAGTTGCTATAATAAAGTTTTTTTTATGACAATACAACAGTCAATGTATCACAAACTATTATTTCCAGCTTTTTGTTTCTCCCTCCTCTCTCTCGATTTGAAAACAGCGACAATACAAAAAAATTACTTGTTTTTGATATAGTTGCTCCTTCAGTAGCAGCAACAAAGATTAAATCAATTCGAGGCTTTGAAAGGAGGTCTAGTTTTCTGGTATATGAAGGGCAAAAAATAGTGATGTAATTGTATTTGATTTCACTAATTATTTTTTAGTACCAAAGCTATCTATATACTTTGAATCAATTTCTATGGTTAACCAAGAGTCCATGTTGTATTGTTAGTTATTTCTAAAGAGACATATGATGATGTTCTGTAGCATTCGTCTAATAGTCTAGTAGTTTGGTTTGCTCTTATCAATGTGTTTTTTAATTCTTCATTTGCTTATTTATTTATATAGATCGTTATAAACTCATTCGCAGTAAATCGCCAATTGAAACTTTTTCCCTCGCCAGCACTCTTAACACAGTTCCTTAATCCAACTATTGGTTCACTAGTACTGATTGCAATAAGTAGGGCAGTATAAATAATATTGAAAATTTTTATCTTCAGTTATTCAAGTTATATAATTTATTTACCTCCACCCCTCCCTTCCCCACTATATGTGAGTCGTGCACAATGTCTACTAAATCAAATTGTATTATTGCGTGAATTAAAGTTGGATGTATTTTCCCATCAAGAAATTACTGAGCTCATGTTGCAACATTTTCAGATATCTTATCTAAACATCACACTATATAACAAAATGTAGTGACTTTAGACCCTGATATCATCATAAGCATAAACTTTATGGATCTAAAACCACACTAATCAATTTAATAACATATTAAATCAGTTCTACTATTTTAATCAACTTAACGATCAGTTAGTAGCGTCAATTTTTCTTTCTTCTCTTTCTCTCTCTACTTCATTAATATCTATCAAGACTACTAATAATTATTGCAAATTTTAGTTTTAAAATTCAATAATCTATTCAAAAAATACAAACAAGTATCTGTACATAAGAATTGTGGTATTCCTCAAGGTTCCTTCCCGGAACTACTTTTCTGTTTATTCTGCCTAATGACTTGCTAGCATGTTTGCAGACAATTCAAGCGCGTGCATGTTGGGTGAGGATCTTTCCGACTTGATTTCACAAAACGATTCTCTTTTAGATAATTTGGTAATGTTGCAAAAAAATTCGATTATTTTTCTATGTAATGCCAAATTACGCAGTATATATGTGTATAGTAGCAAGTTGTGCATAATGCGAATGTCGAAATTGTCATGGATTTAGTTTGCTTCACAATTAACAAGCTTTTGGCAAACGGGAAACGTACACGCCATGTAACTAACTGCATTTTGATTTATAGGTGTCACGTCAGAGGGCGACCATGAAATGGACACCCACTCGGTGAGCAAAATGCCGGGCGAGTATGAGCCAACTTCCTCGTTTATCGAGAAGCTCGGCGCCAACACGGACACCTACCTGCAGAAGTTCTTCCAAGCCTGGGGCACCAAATGTGCTGAGAATCCGTGGCTCGTCCTGTTTTTGGGCGGCTGCTTGGTAGTCGGCCTGGCGCACGGCGTGAAGTACCTGAAGGTCACCACAGACCCGGTGGAGTTGTGGGCATCGCCCACGTCCCGTAGCCGTGTAGAGAAGGAATACTATGACAGCAACTTTGAACCTTTTTATCGTAATGAGCAAATTATAATCAGAGCAGTCGGTTTGGACCCGATTGACCATCCAACAGCCAACGGCAATCTCACGTTTGGACCTGTGTTTAATGACACCTTTTTGAAGGCCGTATTTGAATTGCAAGAGCAGATTAAGGCCATTGGCGAAGGCACTGATTATGCTTTTGATAAGATATGCTTTGCGCCACTGAGGATGGCAGGACAGGTGAAGACCAATACAGAGGAATGCGTTGTACAAAGTATATGGGGGTATTATCAGAATGATATGGAGGTGTTTGAAGAAACCGACACAGATGAAGATGGTTTTGAAGTTAATTATTTGGATCATTTTGTTGCTTGTACTCAGTAAGTGTACGAGTAGAAAAAAGTACAGAAGTGATTAAAATAATTTCTTTGTTAAAGGAACTCGTACAACATTGACTGTTTGGCACCATATGGAGGCCCTGTAGATCCAGCAATAGCTGTAGGTGGCTTCCTCAAAGAAGGCGAGTACCTCTCTGATCATCCGGACTATAAGAAAGCATCGGCCATCATCTTAACATTCCTAGTGAACAATCATCATAACAAGACGAAGCTTCATCCAGCAATGGAATGGGAACGCAAATACGTTGAGTTCATGAAGAACTGGACACAATATTCAAAGCCTGACTTTATGGATTTGGCGTTTACCTCGGAACGATCAATTGAGGATGAGCTTGACCGTGAAAGTCAGTCTGATGTCATTACTATCCTCATTTCATATGTGATTATGTTTGCATATATCGCGATATCTTTGGGTCAAGTACACACATGTGGACGATTACTTATTGACAGCAAAATCACTCTAGGATTGGGTGGAGTCTTGATTGTTTTGGCGTCTGTTGTTTCATCTGTCGGATTATTCGGTTTTGTTGGTGTGCCAGCTACACTTATAATCATTGAAGTTATTCCGTTTTTAGTGCTAGCAGTAGGTGTTGACAACATTTTCATTCTTGTACAAACACATCAGAGAGAAGGACGCCGTCCTAATGAAACTATTGCAGAACACATTGGGCGTATTCTTGGGCAGGTAGGCCCATCAATGTTGCTAACTAGCGTTTCGGAAAGTTGCTGTTTTTTCCTTGGTAGTTTATCGGACATGCCAGCTGTAAGAGCATTTGCTTTATATGCGGGTATGGCTCTATTGTTAGATTTTATTCTTCAAATCACCTGCTTTATTAGTTTGCTATCTCTGGACACAATTCGACAGACAGGCAACAGGTTTGATGTGTGCTGCTTTATTCGAGGCACAAAGAAGGATTCATTGCCTGATAACCAGGAGGGACTCTTGTACAGCTTCTTTAAATCAATATATGTGCCACTGCTCATGAACAAGTTTATGCGGGCCCTTGTAATGATTGTGTTCTTTGGCTGGTTGTGCTCATCCATTGCTGTTGTTCCTCACATTGAAATAGGCCTTGATCAGGAGCTCTCAATGCCTGAAGACAGCTTCGTCCTGAAGTACTTCCAGTTCCTCAACAGCTACCTATGCATAGGCCCACCCACCTACTTTGTGGTCAAAAACGGATTAAATTACAGTAACACAAAGACGCAAAACGCAATTTGCAGTGGGCAGTACTGCGACCTTGACTCGCTGGTCACCCAGCTTTATGTGGCGTCGAAGTCACCATCCAGCACATACCTTTCCCGTCCAAGCTCCAGTTGGTTGGATGACTACATCGACTGGTCCGGCATCTCATCCTGCTGCAAGTATAATGTCACCACAGGTGGATTTTGTCCACATTCTGATACAAGTAAGAAAGTTATTCAGTTTAATTAATATCTGCTAGTTTCTTTACAAACTTTACATTTGATCCATGGAAGTGATAATTTAAAATTTTTAAAGGAGTTATTTAGAGTTGACAAGACAATTTATTAATGTATGCACAGTATAGTTGCAATTAGTATAAATCTTGAATATGAGCTGACATTTTCAGAATTCAATTTAATAGGAAATTTGTGTTATTAGAAAAAATAATTGTTTAATTGTAGGTTAGCTGTGAAAAATAAATTAGGGAGGGGGTGACATTGTTATGACTATTTTACTGAGTATTGAATATTGTCCGAAAAGGATTGTAGTTGCACTGCACACCTGATTATTTTTGTGAAAGTGTTTGTTCTTCAGAATTTTTTGAGAGGTCTGAACAAACTAAAGTCACAAGCTAACATTTAAGCCTATAGGATGGATGGTTAAGGATTTTCTACTGTTTCTTTATTTTATTTTTTGCGAGATCCTCATAACATGCTTCAATGCATACTAGTAACTTTAGTCAACAGTTTCATTACCTGTTACAATGTACAGAAGGAAATTGTCTCAATCATCTTTGAACGTGTTGCAGGTTTGTTGTTTACACTCTCTTCTTTACACAAAGTCACTATCCTGACCGATCAACAGTTCAGGCTCAAGTTTGGTGCCATAAAGTTATCAGAGAAGACTTTCTATCTTTAGTGTGATTTAACATCTATGTTCGGGACATGTTAACTCCATGGCGATAACCTAATTTAAGATTTTTACTAATTGAACTATGATATCAAATTACAATATTTGACTTTCACTTAATTTAACTGAGATCTAAGCAGAACAATTTGAATGTTCTTAATTTGCTTCTGTTCAACTGTAAAATTGTTTGTACATAAAACCTTAATTTTTAATTCTATTAGAAGTAAGGGTAATTAATTTAGTTGTGTAATTTGTCATAACAAGATTACGTTATGCTTATTAAATTTACAGGTAGCAAGTGCAAAAGGTGCAATATAGTTCTGCAGCCTAACCTGGGCCGGCCCAATGCCACAGGCTTTGAGCACTACATTTCATTCTTCTTGCAAGACAATCCTGACTCCGATTGCGCTAAGGGAGGTCATGCAGCCTACGGCCAAGGCGTCAACTACAAGACCAATCCGAAGACCCAACTCTCCACAGTCGGCGCTTCTTACTTCATGGCATATCACACCATTCTGAAAACTTCAAAGGACTATTACGAGAGCATGCGAAAAGCTCGTATGATCGCACAGAACATCAGCGACACCATCAATAACAAAGTGAAGTCGGATGGCCTGAACACCACAGTGGAAGTGTTTCCTTACTCGGTGTTTTATGTGTTTTATGAGCAGTACCTCACCATGTGGCCTGATACATTAAAGAGCCTTGGCATTAGCTTAGTAGCCATCTTCGTTGTCACGTTCCTTCTGATGGGCGTGGACTTTTTTTCGTCTGTGGTGGTGATCATCACGATAACAATGATCCTAATTAACCTGTGCGGGCTAATGTACTGGTGGCACATTACCTTGAATGCAGTGTCGCTCGTCAACCTGGTTATGGCTGTCGGTATAGCAGTCGAGTTCTGTTCCCACCTGGTGCACAGCTTTTCAGTGTCGGTGCAGCCGACGAGGGTCGACCGCGCCTCTGACGCGTTGGTGCACATGGGTAGCTCTATCTTTTCAGGCATCACCTTGACCAAATTCGGCGGCATCATCGTGCTGGGCTTTGCCAAGTCACAGATTTTCCAGGTGTTCTACTTCCGCATGTACTTAGGCATCGTGCTCTTCGGCGCCGCCCACGGCCTCATCTTCCTGCCTGTCCTACTCAGCTATATTGGTGAGTTATACTTCCTGGTGGCCGGACTGGTGGCTGCTTTCGTGGTGTGCCTTACTGTAGTGTCTGGCGTTTTATTCTTTCTGTTTTATGTGTAGTATCCATCGGGTTTGTGTTTTTAGCCCTGTTTTATACCTACCTACAAAGAAATTTTATTTATTTTTATCGATAAAGTATATAGTTACAGAATAAAGAGTAACAATTTAAAAAGTTAGTTTGTTTGAAATTTTTTATTTTATAATGCAAACAACATAAATGTGGAGGATGTAAAGTGTTTTTGGCCACAGATAAATCTGGAAGTGTTAGGGCAGCTTTCACATTGCTTAGCTACTAGTGTAAATCATACATAGAATGCAGGCTAATTAAAATTGCACTATTCTAAAACAAGAAAATAATGAATTTGCATTTAGATATAACAACATCTCTTTAAATGGTTTGCAATTTTTTATGCCAAAGTTTGTATATAATTGACAGCATTGGAAGAATTAAAAACTTTTGCTTAGTTACATAAAAATTTTCATCATGCTGTGGCATAATTTATCCGACAAAGTCTGATGCATAAATGAAAAGTGGAAACTTGATAATGATTTTCTTTTAAATTCATATAATATCGCCTATTGCTATTGTAGCTACTCTAATACTTTATGTAACATTTAATATTTGCTAATAAATCATTGAGAACAAGTAGGATAGAAAAGAGAAAGAAAAGGCATTGGTAAAACTGATACTTAGCAAGCTTGCAAATTGTATTGTAGAAGTGATTTTGGAGTGAACTTCCACATACCCTAATAACTGATGCACCCTGACTACATTTTGTAAAAAGAGCTGGAAATTATAGGTGGGTGTTATAAGCAAATTACACATTGCACATTTTTACACCAGAATTATTACTATAAAGTAACCCCTGAACATACAAAAACATCCAACAAAATTGCGCTTCAATGAATAGCAAGGAGTATAGGAGTTACAGACAAGCTACGAGGAGTGGGGATAGAATGCGTTTCCTAAATGATAATGAACATTTTATACTACAACCATGCGTCAAGGTATTAAACAATTATTGTATAAACAATAAGCTTATCGTCTTATTTTGTGAACACTCCATGTGTAAGCTGGATTAAACTAAGTTTTGAAAAATGGCACTATACAATGCTACAAACCATCAAAGGTCCAGTTATCCCTGTCATTTTTCGGTTCCAAAGATACTATCAGAAAATCTAAAGTTTGTTCAATTTTCCAACATTTCTTTAAACCCAATTTGTCAAATTAAATCTATATTTTGACCTAGGTTTCCAATTGCTTTCTACAAAAATTAGTATGACCCTAAAGCTTAGATTGGCCTAGTCATAGCTTATCAATTTGAATTAATCTCTGTATATAAATCTCTGCCGAGATGTAAAAATTAGAAATATATTATTAAATTTTTGGCGCACCCTTTATAAACTAATGTATGGTACATGCTGTATCAGATATGAACTATATCTTGATGAAGGTTTTTATTTTGTGAACATTATATATGTAAGTTTGATCTAATTACTCCTTGAAAAAAGGCATCTGGCATTAGATGCAAACCACTGAAGGCCCTATCATTCTCAGTTTGGAAGATATCAATTCAACCTCCTTTCCGGAGTTGGAGGGGTGACGGCAAACTACAGATTGTCCTACACTTTTTAACCTTCATCAGATCTATATTTTGCCCCAGGTTTGGATCGGCCTTTACAAATTGGACCTAAACTAGATAGATTTTTAAATTAAACTTTATAGGAAGACACTTCTTCAGAAGATCTACAAAATATCAAAAATCCAGAAGCTCTCATATCTATGGGGATAGCAAAATCAAAATAGTTTCTATTAATCGTCCAGTAAATTTTTGGTACACCAAGTTTTTTGTTGGTGAGCCCAGTATAAGGCCATAAATGTATTCTGAGCTATCCAAAAAAGAGAAAACCGCATCTCTCTATCTCAAGGTTTCCAGATATGAACTGACATTTATTTCCAAAAATTTTGCCTTCAATCTCTACTATACCATCTTTCAACAGTTTAGGTAAAAATTTTAATGCTCCTTTTAATGTTTTAGAGAAGAAATGAAAGATAGAAAAAATGGAGTTAAAAAGTAATACAAGGAAAAAAATAAGTATAGTGTAGACTAAACTTTCATATTCTACTAATACATACCATCTGGTGTAAATACTGTTCCTTAATAATGTTTTATGTGCCATGTTACTCAATATTACATGACAACAGTTTAAATGCCAGAAGGCGAAAGGGCAAGTAAAAAATTGGCCCCATATAAAATGAACAAATAACAGAAGATTGAACACAATATGAAAAATAGGTTTAAAATCTACAGGGTGAATCAATGGAAGGACGAAGGGTAATGTGAGAATTTGAAAGAAATAATTCAATTAGAAATGTAGTAAGGTTTACATAAGTAGACAGGATCAACTAAAATACCTTGGGCATGTTCGGAGGATGGAAAAGGGTAGAACGTGGTACGGAAAGCCAATTTTCTATCATTCTTATTACTGGGTTGATCACTAGTAGACTTCTGTTTTTCGATATAGTAAAATAGTATAATTGCCTCTTTCCCAACAAAACCAAAACTTAAACAGGTTTTTCTTGCATATTGTACATTGTAGATGTTGGACATCTTCTGATTGTTAAACGTCTAGTGATGAAGTTGATCCATTGTTATATTTCTAAATAAATTTTAGCATGAACTGTGTCATTTCCTGGAAAATGCTTTATTCATAAACTATTGAGGATGAAATTATTTGGAAAATGTTGGGGATAAAGTAGAAGCACTTACCTCATAAATCATAAGGCTGCGGCTTCACTAGTTTTGGCCATTTTATTCTAGAATAAACGAAGAGTGAGTGGGGTCCCAAACAGGACTAATATTCGAACCAACTTTATAAAGTACCTGGCGCAATCCTCCGTTCTATTTTATAGTTTATAGTTTATAAATTGGAAATCTCTGGCTATATTTCCTCAAAACAACAATCCGAAATGATAAAGATGAAATTAAAACCGTGTTCGGGTAAAGAGACTTTTAATGACAAATCACAAATTTCAAGGACGCCTACCATCTGTGAGAAAGTTGGAAAGTTGTATGGGTACAACTTACAATTGTGTCCACTAGATGGTACAAGTAGTGAATATGTAACATGCGTGTCAAATGATCAAACATAATTTGGCAATTTTATTATTAATAGTAAAAGTCAAACTTAAAAATTATAAACCATTTAAAGAACTCATGATTAACATTGCTACTTCCATGTAGTTAGGAACCGATCGAAACCATTTTACCACGCCTACTTTTAGTTTGTTTCTTTTGAGTTGCAAGAAACGTTAACATATTCCTTGTGCTAACCAGAACTTTCTCTTCTCTAACCGTCATTAATAGAGGGTAGATGTTGATCAGCGTGTGTACTGTGTGACCGCAGGTTCTCCGATGAACAAAGAAAAATTGGCCAAACACAATAGGACTTTAAATGGATCGCACATGCAGGAGACGTCGCTCAGCAAAGTAAGCATTTCCATGTTTCTTGTGCTTGTGGTTTCATGCATGCAAGTCGCTTAGTTAAACTAGCCCAGCTTCTTTTTCATGTACTAACTTGCGTTTATCTAAATTCATAGTTCATTTCAGTTGCGCTGTGTGTCATGACATAATTTTAATGCTGTTTATGTGTGTAGGTGTGCACATAGCTAATGGAGGTGGCTGTTGTAGGTTTTCCATCTTGTGATGACGTTGGTAGGTGAAGCGGTGTGGTGTAACGCACTATCCTGCAGTGAGAACTGCTTATGCACTCCTAGTTTATCTTGAAATCGAAATTGTTTTGATTCTAAAGCAACACTGTTTTGCTTAACTTTGCACGCTTTTGTTTGGCCATGCTACTTTTATAAACAGAGAAATAATATGTTTAATTGTTTAAAAAATCAAATATTGATTGTCACAAGTTGGATGCCTGTTCAGAATTCTATTCTCTGTTACTTCACGCTGGTGGTTTTCAAATTCGAAAACGATTTGAGAACCACCAGCTTCTACTGCAACGATTTTATTTTTTGTTAGTAAACACGTTTATTTAGTTTTTTTGCAGAAATTTGGGATGTGGGAGTAATAAACCTTACTCAAAATATTATATCTTTCTCTTTTCTTCCTCGATTAATTGGCATTTGTTTTTTATTTGTCTAGTTAGAGTATTAATTATTTTTGAGGGCAACAAAAGGAAGGGGGAGATGTACGATATTGATTCTATAGTTGAGGCAAAATCTCGTGACGAGATGCTCCATTTTTACCTCAAGTTTATGTATGGTCCAAAGTACTTAAATTTAATAATCCCAATAATCTACAAAAAAAATTATGTACAACACTAATTGCCATTTCGTCAGACTTAACCCAACCAATGTAAAAAGTAGAATCTCATGTAAATACGCCCTCCCATTTAACCATTAATCTACCACCAGATTTTGCCTTACATTTGCTTGCATATCACAAGTCATCAGAAAAACTTTTAACAGGAAACAAAAATGGTGAAACCTTTAAAGAACACAGAACAGTCTTTCAAACATCACCGAGATTGAGAAGACACAGTTATTGCAATAGGGTCGTTGATGTTCTTCAGTTTTCATTCTTCATCAAAATTGTCATATTGAGCAGGACACCTACATGTCTAGGTTTTTTTTTTTTTTAGTACTCATTTGCTACAACTTCGGCAAGTTAGTTAGCCGATGCTTCATCAGACTTGACCTTTTGCTTTATATCGCCTTTTCGTAGATAAAGGACGGGAGGGTTGCTCCAAAGCTAATGCACAACATGTTTTTATTCGATTTTTGCCCATTGGTCTTACCGTTCGAATGGTATATGGAAGCATTTTCAACAATTCAACATTTTACATAGTACAATTGTGGTGCTCCTTTAAGATGACTCTGCTGCTGGTATTTGTTAAAAGCAACGTTTTATGAGTATGAAACGTTAGTACATCTCCAAGAGGTTGAAAAAAGTGTATGGAGACGGCCATGTTGATATGAGAGAAGTGGTCCAAAGTCAACAGAAACTGCGTAAAAATCGAAACCTTAAGTGTAGTAATATATAACTTGCGAAAGTATTGAGTAAGTTCTTTACAGCTAAACTGAACATCAACACTGATAATGTTCAAACCTTTTACAAACGATGCTTATCGGACTTCTCATTTCCTTTGCAGACCAGTCGACCTCAAATAAAAATCAAGTAAAAAATATTGTGCATCTGATTGAGAGCCACCCTTGTATTCTTAGCGCTTACAGACTGCTTGTATATTGCTTTATAAACTTCACACCGCAACGTTTAATCCTACTCTTGTGTTATAGGCATGATGCAACATCGTAGAAGTAAGCCAGCTGATCACGCCACCGAGCCGACAGTGGCTTCACCGCTGTTGTATCCCTCTACTTCAAGTGCCCTCAGCTACGACAGTATAACGCCCGTTAACACATAATCAAACCTGTCTGTAGGACCGTAGTAAGGTGTAGTTAGTCCATCCACACAGGTATTTATTTTTTGTAAGTTATCGGACAGAATCTTAACCAAAGTATTTATTATTCTTAGTAGTTTGTTATAGGGTAGTGGGTATTGCAACAAGACTGTCTGCATTTTATGTCGTTATTTTTTATTTGAACATCATTTACAGAATAAAGTAAGTACAAACCACAATCTCTAATAGTAATGCACTGAGTGACTTGTGGTTGTTCGCGCGAGAATTTTTATATTTTTCTACATAGAGTTACGTAACTACAATTTTATAACTTCACATTGATCGTCAGGTTCGTAACTAAGATTGGTAATCCTGCGCGTGGTGATTGTTGCACCTCCGACTTAACCATTTTACTTAATTCTCACTATTTGCATTCTACTTAGTGGGGACATTATCAGTACTGTATTACTATTGCAGTTCTCGGTGGTATTGTGCCTCTTACTGCTCAAAGATCAATAGGCTGTGTTAAAAAACTGTAATTAGCGGTGCGATTTGAGCTGTAAGGCGCACTCCCATTGTAGTTTTTGTACTTGCTTTTAGTATTTTATGTATCCTTTAAGCTCGCTTATGTAGACGCAGGCAGTAACCAAGTCCATAATTATGTACTATTATATACTGTATTTTTTGCTTTTCTATGCAGGTGGTACCTCTGAACAGTCTATCGGATATAATTTGCTCATTATTCAATTAAGCAAGGTACCACAGGTAACCGAGATCGAAATTCGAATTCGCACGCCGCTTCGGTTGTGTGTCTGTGTCCGCATTGCTAACACCGCGTGTCTAGATGTGCAAATTTTACTGAACCTTACCGCAAGCAAGTTGGTTTGACATTCCAGGTTTCTGTTCCGCGATAAATGCGGCCGTTCGCGATGTTTTTTTAATTGGGCACTACTAGGTCTTTGTATGCTGTTTTGTGAAATCGTATTTAATAAATGTTTGATTTGTAGGTTGGCGTTTTATTTGAGCCGCGTTTTCCCTCCTTTTATCCTGACACCTGTTCCATTTTAGCTTCCATTCCATGTCTGAAAATCCCTGAGCATGTCATGAATGGTAGAAATGTGAATGAAAACTACTTGGAAAGTTTTGCTGATGATAACAGGCCCGGTCACGTTGGATTTGTGTGCTTTCTGGAGTGAGGTAAGATGTTACAATTCAAAATTCTCTCTAGAAACAGAAGTGGGGGCGACAGCTAAAGAGTGTTGCAGGCATGAGTACTATAATTAGAATTAATATTTAGTGCAGATAATGTTTAAGATCACACATAGAAGATGATTGTATATGGTAAAAAAATATGTTATTACGTGGCTGCTTAGAGGCAACCTTTTAATCTCGATTCGCTAGATGTAACCTAAATCTGTCTGTGCTTGTCATAGATGCCGTTGTTACTTCATATTTTCATAGGGCTTAGATAGTTAAATTACTGAAGCCTTGGCTGCTGCTACAGAAAACTTCTGAATTGTGAGAATGTTGGCATCACAATGGAGATTGCCTTTCTTCTCATAAACTACGAAGCACCAGACAAACTCTAATGGTTCTGGAGTTTATATGGGTTTGTGCAGCTTAGCCTCAACCTGGGCCTGCATACATCATAAGGCGAATGATGTTTTGTGTACCATTAGCTTGTTTTTGGATTCCTGTCTGTTTAGAAATTAAGCAGGACACTGCGCGCCAATCTTCCTGTTTTGTTGGCCGCCCAATATGAGCTCTCCAAATCAGCTTTTACTTATGGGTCTATTATTCTTTTCTAGGATGTCTTCTTCCAAGATCTTAAGGTTTGCTAATTGTCCCATCTGTAAAGGAGAATAGGACTAGAAAACTCTTCTCTAGGTTGATGCCCATTCTCTACCCATTATACGAGTTTTCTTGCAGTTGGTTAATCACCAGGAATGGTTGCAACAAGTTGGATAATACTGAAAGACATATTGAATTGTGGATAACACTATCTGTCTATATGATTCCAACATAAAAATTGTAGAGCGTCTGGGACAAGACAAAGTTTTAAGAAATACCGACTAAGAGTCATCTTTAGCCATAGAACTTTATTCAGACTTTTCCAGAATGAAAGACTGAATGAGATGAATCATCAATAGCGAGATTGAATTTAAAGCCGTTTTATACCATACCTTATCAAAGACTTTGCCCATGTCAAGGAAGACTACATTGGTAGCTTGCTTAATAATGTAGCATTTAATAATGGGTTTCACCACTTAGAAGAGCTGATTGGTGATGGAGTGGCGGAAGCTAAAATTAAGCTTTGTTCTTTTTGAGCTTTTATATATCACCTGCCCCACAAGCTTCTAAATCATTGACAGCAGGTTGGTTAGCGTGTAGTCTTACGAAGAGCACTTTCCAAATTTAGGGAGCATGATGATATTTACCACTTTTTAAACTCTGGCAAAGCAGGAGAGATGAATAACAGCATTGATAATAGAAGTAATGCAAATGATTGCTTTGTTAGGGGAGCTTGCAGCAGGTTTAAATGATTCTGAAAATTACCTACAGAACAGACAATACAATCAAGGCGATTAAGATTTTGGAACTGTCACACTGACCTACGCCATCAGTGCAGACCCCACTTTTGTCTTTGGTGGTGCAAACAACGCCATGTTTTCTTTGGATGAACAGGGAAGGACGATATTTCAGGATCTTGGCCAGTATCCAAATGCCGTTCAATATCAAGCACTTCCAATTTATGATTGTTTTGAACTTAGTAGTGAGTATGAGGGGGCAAAAGTCTTATCAGTTGGTGGCAGAGCAGATGGATGGACTCTTCAATGGAGGTAGTAAGATCGTGTTCCGCCTCCTTCTCCATGTCTTTACCAAAATGGATAATGAAAATGGAGCGTACAGTTCTCTTTAGGTGGATAGTGAAGGCGAGCTGTAAAAAACGTCAACAAATTCCCAAGGTCAAGAAAACTAGATTGTGATTGATCTTTATAATCTACTGTATAAGGAAATTCTTAAATATGGCGATGTCTGGGTGAGATTGTAGTGTTTGTTTTTGTAGATCCTATTACCATGAGATCACAGGAGTGAATATAAACACGCAACGTCCTATTACTACTCTCTCACATTCGCTACCTTTATATTTGCATATCATGCATGATCAAGATAGTTTTGGGAGATCTCCTTTTAACGTTGATTAATTTTTTGTATTACCATACTTTTAATGTCTGTATTTTTTATTGTTAAAAATGGTCTCGTTTGTCGCTAGCTAATTTTCATAACTATAAACAATTTTAAAGAATCCACGAAAGGTATCAAATGAAAAATCCCATTTAAAATTGGGACATGTGTATTACCTTGGGGGACATAGAATCTTTGAGGAAAAACATGATTTCAGATGGGTTATTGAGAAATTTCTCAAATTTATCTTATGTTGCCACTTGCCAAGTGATTGTAATATTCTGGTTTAACTTATAATGGGGAAAATTTCTTTACTTGTCCTAAATTTTGACAATTATATTGAAACTATTCAGCTATATAGAATCCCCCTGTATTGAGTGGTTGCCATTGTGACAGTATTTTTATTTCATGTAGGTTCTTCTCTACTTCCATTTTATGCTTGCTCAAAATCTTTCATATCCTACCTGTTTCTAAGACCTCTTCAAATAAATGTATCATTTAGCACTATTGTTAAAAGCCACCAGTGGCCTTACCTTCGATCAAGTATTTATCTGGTCCGTTGCAGCATATTTGACATCCCCCCAACCGCATTAAGCGTTCTGCATACTTCTATAATTATCTGTGGAACGTTCATCTTGAGAAAGGAACCTTTGTGATTAGTTTGAATATCGAATGTCTCGTTTCAAGAGATTTTAGAAATGACCGGAAAGGATGAAAAAGTGAGACTACAACTTTACAAGCTTACAGATTGGTTATTCTGAAAGCCAAGAAATAGTTATTAACTATTATATTCATTACAACTCTCTGATTGAGAACATTTCCCATATAGAGGAATTTATATTAGTTTACTACCGTATTACAATGCTCTTGGTATAAGTGTTGAACTTATTAAGATATTTGTATGCAAATACTGTTTTGGAAAGTGGATCTGTAAAATGTTGGTATTTAAGCAGAAGGAACATTATTATTATGGTCCACATAGAGATATTTTCATAAGTATCGCACATTTTTTTTATTTGAGTTGACATTAATGTACTTATGACTTTATCTATAAAACAAAATAGTCAAGCATAGAATAACGTTTTGGTTCGTCTCAAATAAGAAAGTGTAAGCTTCTATTGAGACAACTTGAAAGGTAGTCGGTTCAAAAGTCAAAACGGAGAAGCTAGTTCTACAATGAATCCAACCATACTCAAATCTTGAAGGATTTTTAACTCCATAACCAGCCTAGATTATCCTCTGCGTCCGTTCATTTAACCCTTGGACGAAATTATCGTTCTTTCGACATGATCTTCATTCTTGATCCTTATCAATAATGTTGGCTGCCTATATCTTGGTTTAAATGTCCTTACAGCAGTGTGGGGCATCCGTTCCTTTTCCTCTTATCGTTGAGGATTCCCATCATGTTGCGTCACGTCATCCATTCAGAAATTAACCTGTTCTAGGCGTCTTCTTTTTTCTTGTCATTATCAAGTCAGACACATGCTGAATAAGGCATAGCTTGCGCGAATATTCTGGGTGGTCACTAGTTTTACTGAGTTTACGCACAAGTCGACTAACTTCATATAGATGTCCATACCAGTCACTCTCTCCTTCAAAAAACCACACCATACATAGCTGCTCGTGAATGTTTGCTTCAATGGTTTTCCACTTTGCGCTCACAACCCTGCAAGAATCACAGTATTTTTTCTTTTATCCGTTCTAACAGTGCCCTCTGGTAGTAACATATCTTCTTGCACATATTGGGCACATTTTGAGGGGGGGGATACCAATTATTTTAAACCCTCTAAATACTTCAAACTCAGCTTGGTACCATCAAACGTACCTAACTATGAAAATAGAGGTACCAAATTTTCTTTTGCGTTTAGCATGTTTTCGTTATCTCTATACTAATGGAAATTCTCTCTTTAAAAGGTTTGTTAATTTTATATCCGTTTCCCCCGCTTGAATGATTCCTTCGTCAGGTCTAGCCAGGTGTGAGCGGCTGCGACAGAGGGCGCCGCGTTGGCCGGCGCGCGGCGACGCCGACGCCAACGACACTTCTAAACATAGCCCCGGCTCCGCAACAGAGCCGGCGTATTTTTTGCTTTACTCCGCTGCTGAATCGAAAAGAGAGTAGCAAGTGGCGTCAAAGTGTCAAAGAGGCATGGCTTACAGCTGGGACAACAGAGTCAGCTTCGTGGTCAGGTACCTGTACGGTGAGTCCGGTGCGGCTTGACCTCCCAAACCACTTGTTATTTTAAGTTGGAAATAGACCAGGTGAACGACTGGTGCCGCTTGCTTTGCTTTTGCCGCTCCAAGCCGGGGGTGGTGAATTAAATTAACTAGCTTATGTTCGTCACTAACCGCTTGGGGAAGAAGGGTGCTCCCAAAGCGGGCGCAAAAAAGGGTAAATTGTCTAGTTGCGTACGCCTGATGACGGATAAACGTAGCACCGTTTTTGTTTCCTAGTCCACTATATTTAACCGTTTCGGCACCAATTAGGTCCGGAAGGTTTAAATTTGGCAGGCTCTCGTATTGTTACTACTATCATCTACGTCTAGGTTTAACGGTCAAAAATCGGACGTTCCGTTGCGAAATTGTAGGTCACCTAAAGAGTTGCTGCTTGCGCTCGCATAATATATTTTTGACGATGATGCAACACCGCTTTCGTGTTATCAACTCGTATAAAAACAATTTATGGCAGTTTGAAACATCTGCAATCTACAACCTTCTCCTAAACCCCCTTCATATGCTCTTCAATATTTTTAGTTATTTTGTTTCGTATTTTCCATATTATTTTGATTCTTTTTCTCTACTCCATACAATATGCTCATATTCTATTTGTCTAGAACAAAAGTGTTAGTGTGACTTCGTAGTTTTTGCAATGTTGAAATTGGTATGGTACCAGTCTTGGTGCATTAATTTCCTTTACTCTTCCCTTTGGCGCCTGTTTTGATTTGTACACACTTACGGGTCTTAGGTTCGAAGATCGTTCAGGCCTGATTCCTAATTTGAAATCCTAATCCGGAATTTGATCGTGAGAGTACATTCGTGCCGCTATGTGCTAAAAGAGTCACAATGAAGCAATAGTTTAATATAAATGTCGAACTACGAACTCTCAATAGCAAAAAAAAGAGTTAGTAAGACCAATCGGTTGGCAGCATTCGTGTGGTCCGTGTCGTATGCAGATAAAACAGGTAAATAGACATTTCTAGATATTGTTTTGTTTTTCACTCAAAACAAAAATCAAATTTATTTGTTATTTGGTCAAGTACAAAATTGATGAGTTCAACTGTCTTAGCTTGTGGAATGTTGGGCCATTCGGTTCGCAAACTACCAATTACCAACGGTAGCCTGAATGTCTTCTATGAGAAGCTTCACGAATGTCGTTGTTTGCTTGCCATTCTTGGATCTCTTTAACAATGTGTGGCAAGTACCACCACCGTCCATAAATAGAGTAGAGTCTTTCTTAAGTTGCCCAAATCAAAGATAGGTAAACGATCTTTCAATATGGTTACGTACTTTTCCAAGTTAATATTATCTGCACATTCTATAAGCTCTGGGCGTTTCACGTTCCAAATGGCACCACATACTATAATAAGAAATCTACCATACTTAATTGATTATAATCAGGTCCTATTGAGTTCTTGCTTCTTCTAGTACGCATCCGCTATATGAAAATTAAACGAAGGACTATCTGGTGAATATACCCGACATGTGTATTACGACTAATTTGTAGTTGCTCGGCTATATATGCAACTTTAGAACTTGAATCTGCTCAGTTGAAAAACAGTTCTACCTGATGAATGCAATTCTGTACAATGTTTTCTTTTTCTATGAAAATTCTAATTCGAATAGTCTCATCGTTACAAATTATGGTTTCTTTGAAGACTAATTTTATATCGTTGGTTTCTCTTTTCCATCTTCCCTCTCCTCTCCTTTCTTCCTCTCACTTCTCTTCTCCCTCCCGATTCCTTTTCCCCTTTCTTCTCTCTCTCGCCTCTTCTTTCTCTTCTCAATCTCCCTATTTTTTCTCTCTCCTCTCCGCTCTCTACTCCTGTTTCTCTCCCCTCTCTCTTTTTCTCCGCTTCCTCCCTTTGACGGAAGTAAGCCCGTTCAATAAACATGAATTTTTTTCAATGAGAATTCTAATTAGAAACGATCCTATTGTTGCGAATAATGTTTTCTTCCAAGGCTATTATTTTTTAGGCCAATTTCAATAGTTTGGACCAAAGCTTATAAGACATGGATAATGTTCCTGTATGTCACACCGTTAGAGTAAATAATGGAGCTGATTAACTATCCCCCTTTAAATTTTGCTGTAACAGATTAATTACAAGGTATACCAAAAGAATGTACTCATTTTTCAAATGACAACAAATAGTGCTTATTGATTCAGAAACAATTTTGTGAATAATACCTGGGAAACGCGTGGAAGACGTAGTGTTTCCGTCCAAAGTTGTCTGGCGTGATAAGGCTCACCTACTGAGCTCTTCAAAATCTGTTACTATGGAATACCATTTAAACTCACCGAAGGTAATAGTGTGGTGTGGAATATCAGCATGGTCCATGGTGTGGATAATTGGTACTGTAACGTTTTTGCTCTCCACAGTGATGAATAAGACGCGCAAATTTACTAAATCTACTTAATTATTTTACTTACTAGCGATCAAAATTACTTAACACTGTTTATATATACAACACAAATTAATAACGTAAAATTAACTGTATTTATTTGTAACACTATTTATGTTGCACTCGTACAGCTTTCAGCACTTCAATTGACTTACTGCGTAATATTTCAGCAGCTTAAAATCGGCTCCAGAGCCACGCGAAGTTTCTAGTGAACATCTGTCAATTTTCCATTGTTCGAGCTCCGCACGTGCACAAGCAACGCGGATGGGTTCCTGTAAGAGTATTATGTTTGTCGCTGTTGCGTGAAGTTTGGGTAGCCGCTACAGGGAGCTTTCGAAAATTCGTTATAATTCTTTTCTTAAAAACCATATTCTATCGGATTACATTGCGGGCCGAATTTAATTCGTAAACTAACACGTTCTGGTTTAGTGGACCAAATATTGTATTTCTCTGACTAATTGTGAGTTTTGCATTCTATTGCATTGATTATTGCAGCTAAAATATTTTTCTTTGATAACTATAATATAGTTTATAGCTAATCTTACCATAGAAGATTAAACATGCCTATTAATAGATTGGAAATTCCCTTTTATGAATTCTTCTACATTGTACCTCAAATGGATCAAATAGAACAACCGATAAAGTATTTACTAGCGCACTAGTTTATTTGGACCAAGTCATGGATTCTTTTCTATCAAATTTTTGTCTCAAACTTCAAATTCTTTAAGCTGGAATTCGATCGTATGTCAAAAATAATGAAAAGAAGGTTAACTTTCCGTAAACAGGATGAAGCAACATTGCAGTTGACATAACGCGCTGAACAAATCTAATTTGACGGGTCCAAATGCGAAAATGACTACTATTCTCTGACAAGTCTGGCTGGTGCATTCTGCCAAATTTCGTCCACATAGATCAATGTCGTAACTTAATTTATTTATAACAGAATGATATATGAGTCTGTCTCCGCCAGAGTTTATTACGTAGAACATACTTTCATATTTGTGAGTGCCGTATCTTCGAAACGTTCTTCAAGTCTTGTGGTCCAATGCAATACGCTGATATGCCCAAAGGTTGCCATGTTTAATCATTGAAACCTTGAATTTTTAGAAATGTCTTTTTCCACTCGCGTTTATTCCAAAAAAAAAAAATAATCCACCACTTTATGCTTCTAGATTATCCAAAAACGTAAAATTCACAAGAAGCATTTCTTGGAATATGTCTGTGTTCTTTTTTTATTTGAACCGTACTATCTTTATGTGTTTTTTGGCTTTCTTTTGTATTTTTTAATTTTTGCCACCGTTTGTCTCTTCTTTAAGATAACCTTGAAGAATTAATGACTTTTGGCCAATTCCTTAGGTTCATCACTAACTGATATGTTGCCGCTGAGTTTCGCGATAACATTTTTGAGTTGGGCGAATTTTTCGTCCATATTTTTACCTCACTCTGGCGAAACTTCAGCTTCTTCCAAAGTTATTCAGTAGGGTGCAAGTCAAGAGTCTGTCTTGGGCAACTTATGCCTTACAACTGTCTACGGATGAACTATTGCTAAACAATTTTAGCAGAATGCTTCGCATCATTGTTCAATTGGAAAACGAATTTTTCACCATATTCACTATGTCATCCATAGAAGAATTTCGGCGTGCACGTGATTGTCTCTGGTTTTAATGTTTGGTGGAGAGGATCGACATTAGGTCAATCATTACCAATCCGCTTCCATGCTTCACAGTAGATTTCTGAAAGTTAACATCGTCATACTATGTAGTAGAGATGGTGTTCGTATTTGTGTAGTCAGACAACTAACTTTAATGCTATATTTATTCTAATGCAAGTCTGAGAGTGCTATTGGAGTGGGTACAGTGTCAGATTATTTAGAACGGTACAACATATTTGCATTTAAATATTCGAATAATTCCAAAAATTGAATAATCTTAATTTTACATTTATTTTAGTTGAAGATTGCGAATGTTATTGGAATACTTGCAATTTGTATCGGATGAATGAGAAGAGTCCAATACATTTGTATTTGAATAATTTGAATGTAATGAATATATTCGAATAAAATACTGAGAATGTTATCGGAATAGATACAATTTTGGACAGGATAAAAGAGGACACTACAATACATTTGCATCTGAACATTCAAGTAACTTGAATATTCGAATAACTCAAACCATAGAAGTGATTTTAATGTTTCAAATATTCTATTTATTTAAATGATACCCTAAGAATGTTACTTTTTTTCGGTTGAAAGGGGGTAGTTCAATAAATTGTTATTAAAATACTCGAATATTCAAATAATTTGAATATTCGAATAATTTCAGTAATTACAATGACTCAAATACTCCATTTATTCGAATAGAAGATTTAAAGGTTCATTCGTTTGAATAGCAAACTAAGAATGTTATTGGAATAGTTGCAATTTGCATCAGAAATGTTTGAGTATTTGAATAACTTGAATATTCAAATAATTTGAACATTCGATTGCAATAATTTAAATAATTCAAATTATTTATTTATTTTAATCCAAGACTGAAAATTGTATTTAAATAATTGCAGTTTTATACCAATCCATTCAAATATTTAAATAATTCGAATAATTTCTCAGAATATTAGTTTATTCGGTTGCAAATTTTAATGAAAAGAATTCGAATAATTTAATTATTTAATTAATTTGAATGGTAGGAAGAAAATAATTTGAAAATTCGAGTGTTCAAATAATTTCAGTAATTCTAATTTTTTAATTGGACTGCTACTGGAATGGGAAGAGTGCATTACATTCGCATTCGAATAATTTCGAAAATTGGAATGATCCAAATACTCCATTTATTCGAATAGAAGACGAAAAATATTGTTGAAAGAGATGAAATTTGTATCGGAGGAATGGGAATAGTTCAATACATTTGCATTTGAGTTATTCGAATATTCAAATATTTCGAATGATTTGAATACTTGAATACTTAGGATAAGAAATTCCATATACATTCAATAACTCTTAATAGTACATTTATTTGAATAGAAGGCTATATGATTAAAATATTATTCGTACGGGTTGAAAGAAAATAGTGGAAATACATTTGTATATGAATATTCGAAAATTATAATATTTAAATAATTTGAATATTTCATTTGTTAGAATAGAAAACTAAGAATGATAATGGGACAATTTCACTTTGAGTATTTAAATACTTGAATATTCAAATAATTCAAATACTCTATTCTAATAGAAGACTAAAAACGTTATTGTAATAGTTGCAATTTGTTTTAGATGCATGGGAATACATTTTGGTTCAATTATTCGAATATTCAAAACACGAATATTTTTAATTATACTAATACTCCACATATTTGAATAGAAAACGTAGTGTTATTGAAGTAATTGATATTCGTGCCGAATAAATAGGAATACTATGAATTATATACATTTCTAAAAAAAGGTTAATTGCTTTTTTTAAATATATTCGGATTTTGTGAAATGTGTTTTTTAGAATGAGTGGTTAGCTAATTTCTGACAGTTAAAATATTCGAATACTGTTGGAAATATCGAATATTCAAAATGCGATGATGCTCTGGGACGAGCAACTTCAAACAACTGGCAGCCATTCCTTACACTCGACCTTGAAAGACTCAAACGTTGTTCATTCGCGAATCTTAAGATTATGGTTTTTAAATGTTTTTGAATCATTTACAAAGATGAAACTCTAGAAAGATAACTAAAATCGAAAAAGTCAATAGTCAAAGAAAACACAGTTTAGCTAGATGGAGCGCCACTCCAGGTTTTTTCCTTTCCGCGCTCGGTGCAATAAAATAACACGGCCGAGCTGCAAATCGAACGGCCCGCTATTTTTATCCGCGCCGAAGGCGCGGGAAAGCGCCTTGGAAAATTCGCAGAAAGCCGTTACGGCCGCGATCGAACTATATTTAGCACTCGGCAAATTTCCGAGCGCTGAACTTGGTTTTGTGCCGCACTGCGCGCGTTACGCAAGGTTAACCAAGAGAGGCGTGAAGTCACGGTCAAGAATGCAGCAGAAATGTGATAGTGCAATAAATATTTTCGGTCGATCGCTGCGTACGTGAGGTTGGATCATGCGACGGCCGCTTGTTGGAACTTCAAAACAGCAATCGGCATAAACACTGCTGACGTATTCAAGCAGATGGAAAGCATCTGTTGATTTGGAAATGAACACCACGTTGGTCCAAAATTGGGCAAAGAGACTAGAACCCATTGTTAGGTGTATTCAGTCTTCCTTGGATCAATCCTGGTATCCCACAAAGACTATATCGGTGCCTAATATCTAAAAGATCCGTTTAGATCTGATTAGTATGTTTCGCGTTGATCTGGACTACTGTAAGTATTTTTGTCTTCAAGGATTCTAGGGTATACTTTCCAATTCAAATACTAACGTGTTCAAAAAGGTTGTAATCTATCCAGAAACATATAGATGACTATATCTACAACTTAAAAATGTTCTTAGTTTGAGATTCTATTGTTACTCTTTGTTTATCTTTTTTCTCTTTCTCTTATATTTCTTACTTGGTTAATCCAGAACTTTGTTGCTACTTTTTACCTTTTGGTTTTGATTCTGAAGTTGGGGGCATTAAATTAAAACATCAACTACAGCTAAAGGTAGATATATTCAAGAGTATTCGGAGGACATCTTGAAAATTTTCTTGGTTAAGTTTAGCTTTTCTTGGCTAAAAGCATCAATAACCCTTTCCCCCAATTCTTTTGTATAGTTCGACCAAAATTTTGTTGCTGCTATTCTTTTAACTTTTGACTCTACTTTCTATGTTTATCTTGATTCTAAAGTGGGGGTGGGGTGGGGAGAATTTGCATGAAAACACCTAACTTATCGATGCGTGTTGGTCAAGGATCCAAAAGGAGGCGACTCTATGAAGAAGACTAACGGGGAAAATAATGGAAAGGGTTTTGTTTGGTTTCTCTAAGTTAAAAACATAAATTACAGCTAAATACGATATTCCAAGGATATCAGGGCATCTTGAAAAAACTCCGCTTAAAGTTTAATTTTTTTTCTCTTTCCCCCACTCGTCTTGTCTAGTTTTAATAAAACTTTGTTACTACTATTTTACCTTTTGGCCGTATTGTCTACAATTATCTTGATTCTAAATTTGGAGGGGGGGGGAGATTTACATTAAAATGCCTAACTTATCGGTGCGTATTGGTTAAGGATCTAAATGGAGACGAATAGAGGAAATAATGTTTGGTTTCTTTAAATTAAAAGCATCCACTATAAACGTGGACATCCAAGATTTTTTCAAAGACGTCATGCCATCTTGAAAACGTCCTCTGGTAAAGTTCTAGCTTTTCTTGGCCAAAACATCAGTAATCTTTTCCTCCCACTTCTCTTGTCTAGTTCGACTAAAGCTTTGTTGCGACTATTCTTTTGCTTTTCGGCCCTACTTTCTACAGTCATCTTCATTCTAAAGTGGGGGACCTTTCGATGCGTCTTGGTCGAGGATCTAAAAGGAGGCGACCCGGCGGTGAAAACCAATAGGGAAAATAATGGAAAGTGATTTTGTTTGGTTTATTTAAATGTAAAACATCGACTACAGCTAAAGGTAAATATCCAGGATTTTTTCAAGGACATAATAGTAACTTGAAAATGTCCTCGATTAAAGGTTTGCCGTTTTCCTCTTTCCCCACTCCTGTTGTCTAGTTAGTGTAAAACTATTTTTACTTTTAACCATACTTTCTACAGTTATCTTGATTTGGAGGGGGGGGATTTTCCATTAAATGACAAACTTATCGATAGGTAAAAAAGGCCAATAGGGGATATAATGGAAAGGAATTTTGTTTGGTTTCTATAAATTTAAAACATCCAGAGTTTTTCCAAGGACACCGCGTCATCTTGAAAATATCATTAGTTAAAAATTTATCTTTTTCTTATTTCCTACTTCCCTTGTCTAGTTCGACTAGACTTTTTACCTTTTTGTCTTTTTACAGTTATCTTGATTCTAAAGTTGGATGGGGGCGGGGGGATTTTTATTGAAGCGCATTGGTCAATGATTCAAAAGGAGAAAATTCGGTGGAGAACACCAGTAGAGGAAATGCCACTAAAGGTAGATACCCAGGACTTTTCCAGGTAGTGCGTTTTTAATTTTTATTATAGAATTGTCCATCCAAAAAGGGCAAGATTGCAGATTTGATATACCCCATATAGAGCCGCCGGGTTTATTTTAATTCCAACGAGGATTTTTATAAATCCAATAGGAACAACCTTCCTATACTTCATCGATGGAGGAATCGAATGGAAGAAAGGATATAGAAGAAATTGTATACAGAGGGTGAATGTTAACTATAGCAATAAACTTCAGGAGATGAGAAAGGAACAAAAAATTCATATGTCCAGAAAGACACAATGAGTCCACAAAACTGGATCTTTACTGTTTCAAAGAGGCCTCGATACCTGCGGGAACCCTTCACATGATGTACTAATGCACTCGTTCAAATCCTCTGATTTGTATCCGAATACCTTCATACGTTGCAATGACAAATAGCTGCACAAGTAGAAGTTCAGGCGGTTTAAGTAATGCGATTGGTCGGGTTAAGCAGTGTAACCACCTGTTATTGAGGTACTGGCAACTTCAAGCAATAAAGGTTATGTAGTTCAAAAATTGCAGATACACTGGATCATTGAGGTGGTGTGGAAGAACGACTAGTCCAAGTAGATCACTCATAATTTCAGCCCAACCATTACTCATGATGATCTTTAGCCATTCCATGGGGATTTTACCTAACTCACAGATGATTGTTGTCTACCGAAAGTTTCTTTATCTGTGGAGATGATTGACAACAAAAATCCCATAACGGTAGTGACCTTTTGCGAAATCAGCGACAAAACATTTATTTTGGAAAAAGCTCTTGGCTCTTGGTTTTTGCAAAATGTTGAAACTGACAGGTTACTCAAAATAGTCTTAGTGGGCTTAACCTCAATGTCCTATAGAATACGTTCTTCCTATTCAGATGTAAAATATGGCCTGTCCGTCCTATGTTTGTACTCCTACCATCAAAGTGATGCAGATGTTTGGTGATTTGTTTGCTGTTTGTGAAGGTAGGCTTTATGGTAAATCTATGTGGCTTAAATCGTCTCTGTTTGTTCCTGATGTAACTAACGGCCCATTTTAACAACATTTTAGCACTGCAAATGAGTATTGCTATCTATCATGGAATACGTACACTTCCGGGCATATGTTCACATGGTCTTCTTTTTCTTTTCTTCAGGAATCACCTCTTGAAGTTCGCCCCTATAGTTACCCGGTACATGACGTGGATATTCTATAAATGTCTGTTTTACTATTTCCAAGCAACTCATACAGAACGAATGTCTGAAGTAAACCAGTTACAGACTTTCTCATAATTCACATCATGAATTCAGGCTGCAATAAACATAAAAGGCGCCCCAGTTCCATTTTCATAAAAAAATGTACAGCAGGTGCTGGCACAATTTCTTATTTTTGGATTTTTTGAGTAATTTTGCAAATAATCTAGAGGGTTAATAATTTAAGACTATCTTTCGCAGCACAGGAACGATTTTTGAGATCTTTTTTAATTTTGGAATTTTTGATCATGAAGAAGTTGGATAGGAGGGGTCGCTCTATCAAAGATCTCCATTTCTTTAGCGCAGCTATCAACTGATGATGGCTTGGTCGAGAAAAAAATGTTGATAAGGGGGTAAAGGTATGACTTCGTTAGGACCATTTCGATCTTGCACAAAACATTAGTCAAAAAGGAAAGCCCTGTAAAAGCACCCGTTTGTTCGGGCAATGATTGATGAAGCGGCGGCGTGCCAAGTGGCCTCAGCACGGCACTATCTAGCGGTTGCGATTTTTCTCAAGAGCCGGCCCGTATTTTTAACTGCCAAACAACTGTGAGCGGATTTCGCGACCCGCTTGCACTCCGTGCCACCGCAAGGGTGAAAGGGCTGGTGCATCTGAGGGTAGTGCGGCCATGCGAGATCTGGCACAGATTTTTCCGGTTCGCACGCTCGCCGAGCTTGAACTTGACCCGCCTATCACCGGCGAAAATTCTTTGGCACGTGGTGTGGCGCAGGATTTCGTGGGTGTTCCTAAATCAAGCGCTTCGATTGATCGGCGTATAACGAGGCGCAGCTGCGGGCGCAACTGCTTTGATCTTCGCAAAGTTTGATTTTTGCACTTAAACCAGTTACGACAATTTTTGTTACAATTGACGTTGTTTGGGTTTTTTCCGGTGATTGTTTACTACTTTGACGCACTTGAAGCAGTTATTTTATAGAAATGATGGTAATAGGAAAATGTTCGTTGTCACTCCAGCCTTCGCAGCTCATCTACAACTCCTGCATCTTTGGTTACTACCCTCTGAAGTTCAACGTTTTTGAATACTCTATAACCCATGCACTCTCTTCTATCCCCCTTTTTACACCGTTTGAAATCGCACAAAATATCTAACGAAGTAGTACTTCAAGGGTTGTAACCCAGGGTGAAGAGGTTGTAGATCTCGAAAAAAAGATATAAGTATGAGAGTTGGTCACATCTTCCATTCTATGGATTCAAGACAAAGCCTAACCACAATTTTGCCTTCTGTATTCAACAGGTGGCACATATACTAAAGTTATCTAAGACTTCAGACTATACGCGTTGATCATACCCTTCATCTTTATCACGTCATAATTCTGTACGCCCAAGACAACATGAGTAGCAGACAAAACGGAAAGATTTAACTTCTCAACCCTACTATCACACAGTTATTGTCGAGAAGGGTTCTATTGGTCTTTAGAGAAGAGTTTGTAACCAAACATTTGCTTCAGAGCATTCCATAACCAACACTATGATATTGATTTCTTTTCTAATCTAGAAACTATTGTTCTTATCTAAATTTTTTATGGGAAAAGACCACTAGTACCATATTGATGTCTATGTCATCCAATTTTCTTAATTCTTCCTTGTAAAGAGAAATCATAAGTAATTTTTTGGTTCAAAAGTATGCTACATAGCTGTTTTCTGCTCCTGCACTATTTAACAGGGTTTTGGTATTGTTTATCTTTTCTTCAAAGTTATAGGAAACCAAACATTTTTAGATTTTAATGATCTGAACTTCAGGACAGATGCTGGAAAATTGGTTTATCACATTATCGGTCACTGTGCCGCATATAATATTGGTTTGTGATAAACAATCATTAGATGAGCAGTCTATTAAAAGAGCATTGAATTACAGGAATGAGCAAAAATTTTGCTTCAAAAGCTGGAGGTGATGGTGATGCTTACCGTAGGAAAGTCAGTTACCTTCGCAGAATTTGTATTAACTTCTAATGTTGTATATAATGGATTTGTATT
Organism: Sinelater perroti; assembly: GCA_036346155.1. Lineage (NCBI taxonomy): Eukaryota > Metazoa > Arthropoda > Insecta > Coleoptera > Elateridae > Sinelater > Sinelater perroti. Next base: position 4,105,311 of record JARFIY010000111.1, on the reverse strand, counting down.
TCCTTCTGCAATATAACCCAACTGTCTGGATTAGAAATCCGAGGTCAACGGCCTCTGAAGTCACTAAAGTAGTTTAAATCACCATTGACTGAACTATCTTTTAAATGTCGGAAAGGAATTCTATTTATTTTGCAGGAGAAAGCATGAAGCAAGTTTAAAATCTCTCTCTCTTTCTCTCTCTCCCATCCTTCCTCTCCCTCTAGTCCCACTCTTTCTGTCTACTTTTAGTAATTGATACCAGATTCGTCTAATCTCTCCCATAGATGACACTATGGGTTAAACTATCGAAACAGACCCAAAAAAGTTGAAGTATTCACAAGGTGAATTTGAAATGAAACGAGAAAACCAAAGTATTTACATTTGACATTCATTAAAAGTGTGTTTCATGGCTTGCGGCTCCTTAATTGTGATTTTTCATATCTTCCGTCTTAAATTGTCGCTTCTGTTTATTTTGTTTGTCGTCTTTTATCTTTCTAGATTCCTTTCCTTCCAACCATTTGAGTTCTGGCATCTTACTCCTTTCGTGTTAAAAAATCTAGGCAATCGTTTTGTTTCTGGTTGCGTCTTAGGCGGAAGCTTAATGGTGACCCATGTGTTTAGAAAGTCTTGAACATGCCAAGGATAGCTCTAATATCTTCCTTGCAAGATATAAGACCCGCCACCATCTAGAGGAAGTTGGTGGCGTTGTGGTTGGCCGCCACGATGTCATTGAAGGCTCCACAAACGCAGAGGGGTCCACGTTCTGAAAGAGCCCTGCAATGGTGTCTCAGTCTTGGTGGTTTGTTGTGAACGGCTGCGGTCGAGGGTCTCCAGTATTTTCTTTGGTCGCTGCAGTGTAACTTCACTCTGGTATGGTCATCGTATGACAAAGTGCCAGCTCGGGGAAAGCAGGACTTTCCAAAAGCTGCCTGGGAACCCTGGCGTCGCTCGCTAGTTCGTTCTGCGACTTTTTTCATTGCCTACAGTGGTGGTTCTCACCGCAAGTTGTCTCGGCCAATGCAATAGCAACGCTTACAACAGTGGTATTTCTTATGTGGTTGTTCCATTGCAACTTGCCCTTGTCGTTCCGCTCGAGTTCAAGGAATATTCTGCAGCATAAGGATGGGGATGTCGTTCTCTAGAAGCTCCTGCTAAAGCTCCTTCTCGGTTATGTACTCCGGGATGTCTGGCATCACGGCCTGGAAAGGTCTGTCTGCTTCGAGCACGTGGAAATGGTGCTCCATCTTTGCTTCGTCACAGAACCAAGTCGAGCACTTTTAGTCATCACTGCTGCGGCGGTGTAGGTGAAGATTCCATCCGCCACATTCTTCTCACACTCTCTCATCCGTAGGATAATTGATAGGATTTGAGCCGAGCGAAGCACTAACCGGGCGAACTGATGCACTGAAGCGGGGACTGGAGGCAGTAGACATTTTAGTCTATTTGAGGTCGCTCAGGACCTCAAAGGCGTTGGTGGTGGTTGTTGGTGCTGGAGCCGGGGTAGAGGGCAGAACCATCGATACCTTTGCTTGAAGGCAAACCCGGCAGACTTAAAGTTCTGCTCCTCACTGGGGCTGGCCTGAGATTCGCTCTTCGGTAGTGGGGCAGAAGCGTCAGGGGAGGGGGACGCTGGTCGAAGCTGCTGAAACAACTGTAGCGGCTGAAACAGCTGGCGTGGCCCACGAACGATACCCTAAGAAGTTTTCCAGGAGTATCGACATACTTCTCGGGTTCTTTAGGTATTTTCTTGTTCAGCTACACATCCAGAACGTCACCGTCGCTGTTGGTGTTATCTGCTGTTACAGCACACAATTTTAGACGTTGACGTTGACCTCACTGACGAGATTTAGGGTTCCTGGGCCCAGCCCCTAACCCCTATCCTCTTAATAACCTGGCGTGAGATGTGGATGGCCCTATAGGCTGCCTCCGTGCTATCTTACAGAGAAATCCTGGGCGGGTTGTGATGGACACCTATGTCGATCTGGTAATTGTAAAGGTCGCAAACGATAGAGTTGTTGAGGTCTTGGGGGCTCTGAGAGTTAAACTCCTGGATGGTGGGTAGTTCTGCATCTTTATGGAGGCAGTAAAGATGGCTTGTAAAATCCGATTCTGGATGACTTGGAGTTTATTGATGTGGATTTTTGCGGCCCAGACCCAAACTGGAGCCACGTACACCATTATAGGACGGATGATCGTCTTGTAGATGATCAGTTTGTTTCGGCTTGACAGTCAGCTCTGGGAATGGATGGGGGAGTCGAGCATTGATCTTTCCAACTTAGCCTTGGCGACTGCCCTATCTAGTGCGTTCTCCATTCAATTTGGGATTCAGAATCGCCTAGAGATAGTTTGCCTCTTTCCTCCAGAATATTTTCTTTTTAAAGATCTGCTTGGTTGTCTAGCAAGTGAATCGCCTTCTTGGTGGAGAACAGGACCGCCGAGCTCTTCTCCGTGTTGATTCCTATTCTCTGCATATCGCACCAGTCTTCCATTTGGTTGAGCTCTGCCTGGAGCTTCTGTAGTACATTCACACGGACCTTTTGTCAGCCGGCACAAGTACCGACTGGAAAATTCCCATGATTACAAAAACGGAGTCCAACCAATAGTATATCTACGCTCAACGAACTACTCACAGGGTTTACTCACACAAACTACTCCATATTTCTCGAGTTTGAATGTTTGATACTCTTTTATTCTAGTGGTGAAGGTTCAATAGTCGGCCCTAATATAATTCGTGTATTTAACCAGACCACATATTTACTCACGAATTATAAACTACCTACACAACTAATTATAATTATTCTTCTAGTGGACGTTATGGGATCAATCCAACTTTACACTTGGGTGTCCATTTCCATAAAAAGGATTGAGCTTAGTATTTTGTCATTTCCTGATGTAGAGATATATTTTCCCCAACGGATATGTAGTTTTTTCCGATTTATATTTGATTTACCCACGTATATACCGCAAAAATGAGTATATTTAAGGTTGAATGAAGCAGAACTCTTGCTTAAAGTTACTTATTAATGTGGTGTTATTTGAGACGCTGCCAAAAAGTACATAAATAAGCCAAGTTTGGTTTACTAGTAATGTCTCATAAGTCAACATCTTTAAACTCATCAAACAACAGTGGTTGTTTTAAAATATTGCTTACATTGGATTCAATCGTTTAATGTTCATCTAAAAAAATTAGTCTAATTCTTACCACTTACTTTCCTTTAAAGCTAAAGTCGAAGGCATTGCTTCAGAAATACAGGTATATTCCAACCTGATACTTTGGCTAAGTTTAGAATCAATTTTAACTTTGAAACTTTTGCAAGGACTAAAATTACATATTACCAACTTTAGGTCTCTTTAGGACCTGTTCGTGGTCATTTTACCAAACGACAATGATCTCTGCCTTTACTGACTAATTCTTATATGACACCATGCTGATATTTAGCGATCGATTCCAAAACAATAAAATGTATCGATTGTTCCAAGTGTTACTTGTCCCAGGCTATTCCGTTTTACCATTTCTATTGGGTAAAGGTTTCGTAATCGTATATCACACGTGTGACTGTTTTCTCTTTCTCATTACAGAGTTCGCAATTATGGTCTTGTATGTAAGGATCTAGATTACAATCTCCCTGATTACGGTCTTGGTATTTATCCTCCTATTTGTAATATGGTAAATTGGTAACCACAGATAAAGATTGCTCTTTAATCGCCATTTTTTTATTCTAGTTTCTTCTTTAATTTTGTTCTCTTAAATGTCAAATAGTAGAATGGTAATGATAAATAATACAGAGCTTTAATTTGGTTAATGTTAGGTACACAGTTTGTTTTTTAATGGCAAAATGGTAAATTGGTAACTCTTTCAAACCTAAGATGGTAAAATGATAGCCACAGATGAACACAAACTTTTAGTTGGTATACTTAAGTAACTGGCTTCATTTGGTTATCTCCAATTTTTGATTGCTTGGCTCCTTCTAGATATGTCTAACTTTATTCTTCTAATTGTAAGATGGTATATTGTTAACTATGGATGAAAATGGACCATATATTGCTTTTCCCGGTTGCCTGGTTATTTAGAGTATGACAGTAAGACAGTAAATTGGTAACCATAAATGAATACAGTCCCTTAACCACCATTCTTGAATAGTTGGTTCATTTTAGGAGACTTTTAATCTCCTATTTTTGAATGGTTTGCCCCCTTTAGATATGTCTAATTTTGTTTTTTAGGGATGAGATAATAAATTGATAACTATAGATAAAAATGGAACTTCAACAACTTCTTTTAAACGCTTAGTTTCTTTTCAGGTAGGTCTAATAATTGCAAAACGATAAATTGGTAAACACAGATCAACTTAGATCTTCAATCGCCTTTTTTAATTGTTTGCTCCTGTTAGATACATCTAATTTTATTTTTCTACATTAACTGCTAAAGTGATAACCACATAGGATCATTCTAGAATGCTCCATTTAATATACCTGTTTACTTTTATTCTTTTAATCATAAAATGGTAAATTGGTAGCCATAGGTGAATATTTTGAATGTCCATCTCCTTTCTGGTAGGTCTAATTTTATCCTTCCGATCGCAAGGTAGTTAATTGGTAATTATAGATGAACACAGACCGCTAACCCTTGTTCTTGAACACTTGGTTTAAATAGATCTAATCGAAGTTGTTCTTCTAATTATAATATGATGAACTGATAACCTTAGATGAATACATATCTTTAATCGCCATTCTTGAATGGCTCAAGAGAGTAGGTCTAATTTGGTTGTTCTAACTATAAGATAACTATAGATGAGCAAAGACCCCTAATAGATTTTTTTAATGTTTGCTTTATTATGGGTACGTCTATTTTGTTCTTTTAAACGTAAAATGATAAATCGAGAATCATAGATAGACATAGACCTTTAACAAATATTTTATTTATCGTAGAACCGTTCATGTTGCAGCTTAAAAAAGGTTTACTATCGTTTTTCGTTTCATGCTCTTCAGTATCACCTGCCGTTCAAAAATGTATGTCTATATACACGATAACTGGTCTGGTTCCTTTTTGTTGTTTCAGTCGTAAGATGGTAAAATTATAACCATAAATAAATTTAGGCTATTTCTGAATGCTTGGCTTTCTTTTTATATTTTTAATTTTGTTCTTCGCGATGATAGAATGGCAATCTTACATAAACATAGACCATATATCGCCACTGTTGAATGCTTGGATCCATTTGGGTAGGTCTCATTTTCTTTTAATTGCGTAAAATGGTAAATTGATGATTATAGATGAACATATAATTGCAATCACCGTTGTTGAATGCTTGTATTCTTTTTAAATGTTATTCTTCTCAACATTAGATGGTAGAATTGTTCCTATAGATGCACATATACCATATATCGCCTTTGTTAAATGCTTGGTTTTTATGGGGGTATGTCACGGATAAACATAACCCTTGAAGGGCTCTTTTTTGCTGTTTTTAATATTTCAAATATTAGTCGTTTTAACTCTACTAGTAGGACAAATACAGATGAACATATATCACCAATGCTGGATGATTTTATCCTTTTGGGTGTTTTCACTTTGTTCTTTTAACGATAAGATTGATGACCATAGATATCTTAGAATCTTCAACCGTCATTTTTAATACTTGGTTCCTTTTTACCATTTTTAATTGTATTTTTTTCTTCAGTTGTAAGATGGTAAAATGCTAACCATAGATCAACCATATACAGCTACTGTTGAATGCTTGGATCCTTTTGGGTAGATCTTACTTTATTCTTTTAATGGTAAAATGGTAAATCGGTGGTCATAGATGAACATATAATTTTAGTTGCTCTTGTGGAATGCTTAATTTTTTTATATATGACTAATTTTGTTTTTCTAATAGTAACATCATAAATTAATACCCGTAGACGAACATAGACTTTCAACCGTCACTTTTTAATGCCTCCTCCCTTCCTAATTTCGATTTCTCGGTGGTAGGATGGTAAAATGGTAACCATAGATAAACATAGACCATATATGCCATTGTTGAATACTTGGATTAGATAGAATGATAACCGTAGATGAACGTAAGTCATATATCGCTATGTTGAATGTCTACTTTCTTTTTGTAGATTTTATTTTGTCTTCAATGGTACATTGATAAGCATGATAAGGAACTCTTCTTAGGCGCCATTTTTTAATGGTTGGCTTTTTTGTGATATCTTTAATCTTTTGATAGTGATAATTCAGATCTTTCTAGTTGCTCTATCTTTTTGATGCTTCTTCTTCTTGCATGTTCCTGGTTCTTTATCTAGGCTCTTTTGGTTTGTATAATAATTCTTCAACAATTTTTTGCAATCTTTATTTAGGCATCAGAGAGTAATATCATTGTTGCCGGTGAGTTTTATAAAGGTCTTTTTAATGTAATGAAATGGTTAATTAGAATCTGTCTCCTTCATGTACTTAAACGTTAATATGAGGTCAACGGTTGGAAGCAATACTGCCCCCTAACTTCAACCCTAATAGTAGATTATGTCTAAGGTAACATGAATAAATTGAGCGACCTACTTAGGAAGAGCCAAACACCTGGCCAAGCCAAATATACCAGAAACACTTGTAGGTGCTTTCCGCAACACTAAACAAAGCGCCCGACTTCACATCGACGTGAATTGCGGTAATTCCGGATCGGTTCCGCAAATAGCGGGATAAAAGGAGCCGGGGCACATTTAGCCGTTCTATTCCTAGTACCCTCGAAATGAAAATTTTTCGTTCCCTGTTTTCGGGCCGCTTGCATCTGAGCGCCAACGTGAAACCGAAGCTGTAACTGACGGTGGACAATCGCAGACAACAATGTCAGCAGTCGATTTTCGGAGCAGCTGGCGCCGTCACAACGGAGTTGTGCATTGCGCAATTTATTAATTTGCCACTCCACCGGCCGCAGAACTAGACAGCCTGTCTATCACTTAGCGCGATTTTAATTTGCCAGGTCGGGAAGCCCTGCCAAGTTTTTTCGGTCGATGCCTCTGCCCGTCCAAACACTTGTCGGTCGCTGTCCAGCTTCGCTGCAGTAATCGTCCACGTTTCCTTACATTGTGTTGTAGTGGCCAAACATAGTGTCGCCTCCCGACTGAAAAGTCAAATTTTAGTTTTATCATCCACTACGGATGATTTACAACAAAGTTTATGGGAGTGTCTTAATGGTCTTCGTTTACGATCTACATAATAGGGTGATTGCTGCACAACATATGGGCGCCTCTCCAAAATTTGGGAAAGTGTCCAAGTTTAAGACATACATTAAGTGGGATGGAAGATAAGCCAACAATTTTTTAGTTGGGCGCCTTAATATATGCATTAACTGTTTGACTTTGCAAACAGATGAAATTGTTTTGGCACAACAGTTACAGTACGCAGAGGTGAAAAGGTACAGAAATAGATATAGACGGCGTACACCGACGATAATTGAGATGAATGCCGTTCGACACGTACTGAACCGGGAATAAAAACCGAGATTATCAGTGATATTACGGAATACTTCTATAGTCCATAGAATTGTCATCAACTAATAAATGGTCAATCTGAAGAGAATATGAAGGTTGATACGTTCCAATTCAATTCCCCTGAAAACTGTAATTTTGATTCCATTACCTCCCTGTTGTCCCTGTTGTCTCTTGAAATAAAAGGCCTTGGAAGCTTTCTCTGTAGTTATTATTTGGAGATTTGAAAACATCCTTTTGTTGCAGAAGACTTCTTTGTTGTTACCTCATGTTAGCTGTGATAAAGTATTTAGGATGCATTTAGAACATTAGTTTATCCCAAGAATCAAAAGAAAAGTCTGACAACAAAACGTGACCTGAACTATGTCAACCGTTTAGAGGGGGAAGAGCAGTTATGTTAGCATCGAGTCTCCTAGGGTTAAGGGTTGCATTTAGAAAAGTAGTTGATCCTAAGAATCAAAAGAAAAATATGGCAAACACGTGACCTGAACTACGTCGCCTATTTAGAGGGGGACGAGCAGTGTAATGTTAGCATCGAATGGCCTGAGGTCAAGGGTTGTATTTAGAACAATAGTTGGTCCCAAGAATCGAAAGAAAAGTCTGGAAACTTAACGTGACCTGAACTATGTCACCTATTTGGAGGAAGACGAGCAGTGTTATGTTAGTGTCGAGTGGTCTGAGGTTAAGGTTTTCAAGAATCAAAAGAAACATTTGTTGACAAAGCGCGAGCCGAACTGCCACTTATTTGGAGGGGGACGAACAGTGTTATGTTAACCTGGTGTTAAGTGTCCCAGAAAAACGAATGGATTAATGAAAGCCGCGTTACCTCCAGTTAAGGGCGATTGCTCAATGAACAAAAGCGATGCCGAAATACAAAAAGCTTAAGACTCTTTCAGCTTCTAGAAAATCCCAAAAATTTGCTTACTAACTTTTCTACCTCCACCTCATGCGATTTTTAGCTGCGCTAGTTTGTCATAACATTAGAAATCGCCTTTTCGACCACGGAAAGTTGTCTCTCACGCCTTTATTCGTATAGATGGAAGTATGTAATAGGGGCGGTGATTGTAGATTATTGCTGTCGCCACAACTTTTTCCTACATTGTCTAATTTTGTTTAGGACATGTTGAATTACTATTAATTTTTTTGTTTGTTTAGTCATAACGTAGGTGTCGGTAGTTTTTTTTTAATTGTTTTACTGAGTGCAAACCAAATGCTACGTTATCTTTATTAATTGGTGTTGAAATGCGTCTTTTTGGCCGAACGCTTTAATATTCTTCGCTTCCCAGGCCTAATCAGCCGACGATTATTTTTCGGGAACGGGTCCAAAGATCGCCGAGTGCATTAGGGTCATATTTTATTTATTAGTAGACCTGCCGTCAGTCCCAAATCCCGGATTTGAGGAAAAAAATCACGTTTGTGCCGCTCTGTAATTCTGAACTATATAAGTCACCCTTGATGTATTGGTATAAACTTCCCTTGCCTTGTTTTCTCCTACCAATCTGAGTATTTCTGTTTATTTTATACTTCTTCAGAATTTCCCACTCTAACTAGATGTACGAGAAAAAAATTCTTGATTCTCTGCTCTTTCTGCACTTTTCCTCTTGGCTGAAGGTTTCTTTTTACATGACTGTAAAACTCAACTTTTATAATTTAGCACCTGTCCCAACAAGAATGTAATTTTGCTGAGCCCATAGAAATAAAATCAAATCTAACACTTCTAGATATCAAACTTAATTTTTTTAACTTAAAAGGAACGAAGTGGTACTTTCAGTCCACAAAATCCGTAAATATAACTATCTCATCAGCTAGAACAACTGGTCTCCATAATGCCGGGTGTTAGTTTTTAGAATTATCCAAAAATAAGGACCTTCAAAACTGACAACTTTTTAAATCTGAAAGTTGGCCTTTAGTCGTTACATTCTCTCCACTGATGAGGCTTAGGGTTTTGGAATCCAGCCCCTATCCTTTTGATAACTTAGCGTTATAGATGGTCGTATAGGCCGCCTCCAAGCCGCTCACAGAGGAAGCAAGATCTTGAAGTGCTTGTGACGGGCACCTGGTAATTGTAGAGGTTACGGATGGTGAAGTTGTCGTAGCCTTGTAATTAGCTGTATAGGTTTTGGGCGCTCTGGGAGGTTAACTCCTGGATGGTGAGTAGTTCCGCAACTTCATAGAGATCGCACAAACTATGGGGCGTTAAAGATAACTCAAAAAGCCCGATTCTAAACGACCTGAAGCTCTTTGGTGTAGGTTTTTGCGGCACAGTCCCAAATTGAAGCCGCATACATTATGATAGGATAATCAGTTTGTTCGGCTTTAAAGTAGGATAAGAGAACCTAGTGCTGATCTTGGCGGCTTGGTTTTGCTTACCCCTAAGTCGACTTGCGGTCAAGAATCATCCCGAAATAGTCCGCCTCTTCCCCCCAGGGTATCTCCCTCCAAATATCTTGAGATTTGCCAGGCTGTCTTGCCAATGGTTCCCATTCTCCATTTAACACACCAGTCTTCCATTTGGCTGAGCTCCTCCTGTAGCCTTTGTGTCACAAAAGAGGTTCTGGAGAAGCTAGACAACATAGGGTCAGTATAGTAAAGAGTTGTTGGTACGTCGGGGACAGGGTGATGCTTTGGGGGGCGCTCAATTGAACTCGCTTCTCCGATGACTTCACGCCGCCGAGCTTGACCCGAAACCTCCACTCAGGGATGAAAAACCGAACCAGCTGGATCGGAGTTGAACCCATCTTATACATCAAGGTGTCCAGGGCCTTGGTTACATCTAAAATGGCTGATGTAGTGGTTTGCTTATTGGTGCAGCTCTCAGTAATGTGCCTCACCACCTGCAGAAGCTGGAACGTGGTGAAGTGACCGGAGAAAAGCCAAACTGACTCTCCGGAATCACCTACACTGCTTGAATTGCTGGGGTTCCTTTTCTGGAACCTTCAGCTCTAGCTCACCCGACAGTGGCGTGGAGCTACCCATCCCCTTTATGTAACTTTTTGAAAGATCATCTAATATAGAATGTTAGCAACTAATACAGCAGAAGAAAACAGAAAAAATTATGTTACGTCAAAGGATGCGATTATATCAAGAAAAGACTATTTTCCTTATATAGTTTGATCTTCTGTAAGATATTTCTTCTTCCATTTTATTACTTTTTCTACTCTTTGGTTCTTGATGATTTATCAATGATCCTGACTTATTTCATTTGAATGTAGGTATACATCCAATTAAGATTTAGACTTTTACGCTTTGAAAGAATCATCTCGTTGTACTCTTTTTGGGTAGGTTATAGTCATGAATCTTTTAAAGTCCACAGTAAACGCCAAACTAATTGTAGAACAACTCAATGAAAATATGCCTCAACATTGCTTAGATAAAAGAAAGGGGATAAGTAGGTAGCACCATCAAAACAAAGATAGACCTGGCGCGTTTTCTACCGCGCTTGCCTCTGACGAAAATACACTGAGGGCGGGTGCATTTGCATGTTTTTGTTGTGTTTCCGCATCTGGTCATGTAGTTGCCGGGCTAAAATATTGCGCCGGCGTTTGTCGTTTGTTGAGCTTATTTTGAGCGGCAAAAATAGCTCGAGGGCCGAAGCTTATCGAGTAACGTTTATGGCGGTTCGAACGCGCTTGCGACTAATATGATGAGTTTATTTAATGCCGCGTAACCATTTCCGTAATTACATTTTCGGGCCAAGAACCATGCCAGGTCAAAAAAGGACATGCGAGGTCCGATTTCGACGTCACTGCTTATTTTTACTTGTTTTCAATCGAACACAGCCGCGCCTGATCGAAGGTAGAGCCAAAACGTGACGAGCCCTGTCTTTCCAGATGTAGACTCGAATGGCTACTTGGACGAGCGGGACTTCGCGTGCCTGGCCCTCAGGGCCACCATCATTGAGGGGAAGGGCGAGTTCAGCTTCTCTCGGCTGCAAGAGTACCAGCACATCATGCTGAGCCTGTGGGAGGAGATGGCCGAGCTGGCGGACTTCAACAAGGTAGAGCGGTAGCCGTTTGTAGCCGGCTGGGAGCTGCTTACACTTCACCACTGCACACTTCACTTAGCTCAGCTCGTAGAAAATAGGCACTGGCCAAATTGCACAAATGCACTCTAGAGTTCACTCACTTCACACACTTGCATGATAGGCTAAAAGATACGAGGGAAACAAAAATGATATTTTTTTAAACTTTTTCACTTGTAACCACTCCTCCCCATCAACTTTTGGAAGAAAGAGATTCTGTGCAACTGCAATATCTTTCGGATCCTCATTTGTTGAACATAACGTCATCTCTGCAGATTTCTTCAAGATAGTTTTATATCTGAACTATACAATAGATGATTTGATATTTACAACTTTATATACGACTGCATTATCATGAGAAGAGTACCCCCAGTATGACAAATTGGAAGATCTATAGTAGCTATAGAACCCTTAAGTTTGTAATAGAAAAATGTAAAGCCTTAAGAGATTATTGTCATGAGCTTTTCAACAGAAATTCGGTTCAAGCTTGAACTTCCAAAATCCCAAATTGGTTTTCACAAATATGGCTTCAGGAAGCCAAGTCCCAATAGTCTTAATGCTGCAGAAATATTAAAGAGTAAACCTATGCTCTTCAAGAACTACAGCTTCTCCGTTTTCGTAGCCTTCGACCACTTTTGCAGTATTTCTACTAGGATCATACCAAAATTTTTATTGTGCAACAAATTTCTTCCAAATCACTTTCTTTTTTGTCCGAACAACAAGTAGATCATTTTTCTAATCTCTCGTATCTTACAAGTAAGATCATGAAAAGTCTTTCGATGTATGCTTTGTTTAGTCCACTTGGTGGAGTAGTTATTTGGTTAATCGGTAGACCTGCGCTTTCGATGTTGTAGTTAGATTAACGACCACAGAGACACAACACGGAAAGCATTCCAACCTTTGTCGGTCCAACAAAAGGACCTGTTGCAGGACGGCAAAATTACAGTGGACGAGTTCAAGCAGGCGGTGCAGCAGTGCTGCCTCGGCAGGCGGTACGAGGACTTCCCGCAGGCGATGAAGATGTTCATCGACTCCAACTTCAAAATGGTAGATCTCAACGACGACGGGATCATCGCGGCCGAAGAGTACAGGTACAACTGCGTGACCAAGTTTGCTATAGACGACGTCGAGGTGATCGACGAGGCCTTCGACAACCTTCTGAGCGTAAGTACTAGCAGCTTTCTGCTCTTTTCCTCCGAGCAACCACCGATTGCATACCTCGAAACGAGCATTATTTTCGAACTGTTCCAACTTGAATGCACGGCGCAATGCGCGTCTCGTCCTATAAATACCACCACAAAGAAATTGATTGCACCAAGATGTGCGAGGGCATAATTATATTTTTGCCGCATCCTTTGGCATCATCCGTACAGGCGAGGGACGAAGATAATGAATGGCGTAACCTCCGGCCAATTAATCCCCTTACAAATACAAATAACCTCTGGGTTTCCGCAAGTTTCATATAATAGCCTTGGTAGATAGTTCGCTACTTTTAACTTTAATTTTTCTAGGATGATGATCGCAGAAGAGGAGGCTTGACGCTGTCCCGTTATCAAGAACTATACGCTCAATTTTTAGGAAACCCAGACGAGGAATGCAGCGCCGTCTACTTATTTGGACCACTTTCAGAAATACCCATGAACAATTACTAACCCACTGGGCTCCTTGAGGTCAAATGGTTCTGCGAAGGTGCAACACCATCCAGAAGTGAAAATGCGTCAGAATAAGAGGAAATGTAATGTATGAAAGGATTACAGGATAAGATTGATTTAGTTGTAAGTTTGTGCTTTAAACCAAACAAGATGTACCCCCTAACGACCATAAATACAATTTTGCGCTTTGTTCTTTTACTTTTCTACATTTGTATGTAATTCATTACCAAATCGTAGAGCTTACGATGCTGTATGTAGTGCCAGTTGCAAAAACATGTACAAAGATTAAAGCTTAACGTTGTCTTGATATATTATTACTGCATACGTGTGCAAACGTCATTTTATTAAAACAACTAAGTTTTGTACAAATATAAAAAGTATAGTAGCTACGAAAAAATAAAAAACTTAACTTCTATTCGCAAGGAATTTTAAATAGCAACAAGACGGATCGTTATTGGGCTCGTCTTTAAACCAAAGCACTGGAACGAGCAGTTGCCCTGGAGCAACAGGACACTGGCAATTTGTGATCTTTGTTGTTTCAAGATCCTTAAGAGGTGTTGTGTTCTCTCTGGTTGTTACTTCTGGAGCTGCTTCAACATCGTCCACAGGTGGTGGTACTGTAGTTGTTGGAGAATCTGTCACGGGGGCTGCTTCCATATTTTCAGCAGGTGGTGGTGCTGAAGTTGTTGCAGCTGGACAGTAATCTGGTGGGCTAGCTAAAGTTGAGCTCTCAGTGGTTGTTACTTCTGGAGTCGTTTCTAAAGGTGGTGGTACTGTAGTTGTGGGAGAATCTGTCACGGGGCCGCTTCCATATTTTCAGCAGGTGGTGGTGCTGAAGTTGTTGCAGCTGGACAGTAATCTGGTGGGCTAGCTAAAGTTGAGCTCTCTGTGGTTATTACTTCTGGAGTCGTTTCTACAGGTGGTGGTACTGTAGTTGTGGGAGAATCTGTCACGGGGGCTGCTTCCATATTTTCAGCAGGTGGTGGTGCTGAAGTTGTTGCAGCTGGACAGTAATCTGGTGGGCTAGCTAAAGTTGAGCTCTCTGTGGTTGTTACATATGGAGTCGTTTCTACAGGTGGTGGTACTGTAGTTGTGGGAGAATCTGTCACGGGGGCTGCTTCCATATTTTCAGCAGGTGGTGGTGCTGAAGTTGTTGCAGCTGGACAGTAATCTGATCGGCTAGCTAAAGTTGAGCTCTCTGGGGTTGTTATTTCGGGAGTCGTTTCTACAGGTGGTGGTAATGTAGTTGTGGGAGAATCTGTCACGGGGGCTGCTTCCATATTTTCAGAAGGGGGTTGTACTGGAGTTGTTGCAGCTGGACAGTAATCCGGTGGGCTAGCTAAAGTTGAGCTCTCTGTGGTTGTTACTTCTGGAGTCGTTTCTACAGGTGGTGGTACTGTAGTTGTGGGAGAATCTGTCACGGGGGCTGCTTCCATATTTTCAGCAGGTGGTGGTGCTGAAGTTGTTGCAGCTGGACAGTAATCTGGTGGGCTAGCTAAAGTTGAGCTCTCTGTGGTTGTTACTTCTGGAGTCGTTTCTACAGGTGGTGGTACTGTAGTTGACTCGAGGAGAATCTGTCACGAAGGGCATGCTATCCATATTGTTCAGCAGGTGGTGGTGCTGAAGTTGTTGCTTAGCTGGACAGTTATCCTGATCGGCTAGCTAAAGTTGAGCTCTCTGGGGTTGTTATTTCGGGATTGTCGTATTCTACAGGTGGTGGTAATGTAGTTGTGGTGAGAATCTGTCAGGGTAAGCTGACTTTCTATATTTTCAGCAGGTGGTGGTGCTGAAGTTGTTGCAGCAGGACAGTAATCTGGTGGGCAATAGCTAAAAGTTGAGCTCTTGAAAATTAAAATTACTTCTGGAGTCGTTTCTACAGGATGGTGGTACTGTAGTTGTGGGAGAATCTGTCACGGGGCTGCTTAACCATATTTTCAGCAGGTGGATGGTGCTGACAGTTGTTGCAGCTGGACAGTAATCTGATCGGCTAGCTAAAGTTGAGCTCTCTGGGGTTGTTATTTCGGGAGTCGTTTCTACAGGTGGTGGTAATGTAGTTGTGGGAGAATCTGTCACGGGTGCTGCTTTCATATTTTCAGCAGGTGGTGGTGCTGAAGTTGTTGCAGCAGGACAGTAATCTGGTGAGCTAGCTAAAGTTGAGCTCTCTGTGGTTGTTACTTCTGGAGTCGTTTCTAAAGGTGGTGGTACTGTAGTTGTGGGAGAATCTGTCACGGGGGCTGCTTCCATATTTTCAGAAGGGGGTTGTACTGAAGTTGTTGCAGCTGGACAGTAATCTGGTGGGCTAGCTAAAGTTGAGCTCTCTGTGGTTGTTACTTCTGGAGTTGTTTCTACAGGTGGTGGTACTGTAGTTGTGGGAGACTCTGTCACGGGGGCTGCTTCCATATTTTCAGCAGGTGGTGGTGCTGAAGTTGTTGCAGCTGGACAGTAATCTGGTGGACTAGCTAAAGTTGAGCTCTCTATGGTTGTTACTTCTGGAGTCGTTTCTACAGATGGTGGTACTGTAGTTGTGGGAGAATCTGTCACGGGGGCTGCTTCCATATTTTCAGCAGGTGGTGGTGCTGAAGTTGTTGCAGCTGGACAGTAATCTGGTGGGCTAGCTAAAGTTGTGCTCTCTGTGGTTATTACTTCTGGAGTCGTTTCTACAGGTGGTGGTACTGTAGTTGTGGGAGATTCTGTCACGGAGGCTGCTTCCATATTTTCAGCAGGTGGTGCTGCTGAAGTTGTTGCAGCTGGACAGTAATCCGGTGGGCTAGCTAAAGTTGAGCTCTCTGTGGTTGTTACTTCTGGAGTCGTTTCTACAGGTGGTGGTACTGTAGTTGTGGGAGAATCTGTCACGGGGGCTGCTTCCATATTTTCAGCAGGTGGTAGTGCTGAAGTTGTTGCAGCTGGACAGTAATCTGGTGGGCTAGCTAAAGTTGAGCTCTCTGTGGTTGTTACTTCTGGAGTCGTTTCTACAGGTGGTGGTACTGTAGTTGTGGGAGAATCTGTCACGGGGCTGCTTCCATATTTTCAGCAGGGGTGGTCTGAAGTTGTTGCAGCTGGACAGTAATCTGGTGGGCTAGCTAAAGTTGAGCTCTCTGTGGTTGATTACTTCTGGAGTCGTTTCTACAGGTGGTGGTACTGTAGTTGTGGGAGAATCTGTCACGGGGCTGCTTCCATATTTTCAGCAGGTGGTGGTACTGAAGTTGTTGCAGCTGGACAGTAATCTGGTGGGCTAGCTAAAGTTGAGCTCTCGTGGTTGTTACTTCTGGAGTGTTTCTACAGGTGGTGGTACTGTAGTTGTGGGAGAATCTGTCACGGGGCTGCTTCCATATTTTCAGCAGGTGGTGGTGCTGAAGTTGTTGCAGCTGGACAGTAATCTGGTGGGCTAGCTAAAGTTGAGCTCTCTTGGTTGTTACTTCTGGAGTCGTTTCTACAGGTGGTGGTACTGTAGTTGTGGGAGAATCTGTCACGGGGCTGCTTCCATATTTTCAGCAGGTGGTGGTGCTGAAGTTGTTGCAGCTGGACAGTAATCTGGTGGGCTAGCTAAAGTTGAGCTCTCAGTGGTTGTTACTTCTGGAGTCGTTTCTAAAGGTGGTGGTACTGTAGTTGTGGGAGAATCTGTCACGGGGGCTGCTTCCATATTTTCAGCAGGTGGTGGTGCTGAAGTTGTTGCAGCTGGACAGTAATCTGGTGGGCTAGCTAAAGTTGAGCTCTCTGTGGTTGTTACTTCTGGAGTCGTTTCTACAGGTGGTGGTACTGTAGTTGTGGGAGAATCTGTCACGGGGGCTGCTTCCATATTTTCAGCAGGTGGTGGTGCTGAAGTTGTTGCAGCTGGACAGTAATCTGGTGGGCTAGCTAAAGTTGAGCTCTCTGTGGTTGTTACTTCTGGAGTCGTTTCTAAAGGTGGTGGTACTGTAGTTGTGGGAGAATCTGTCACGGGGACTGCTTCCATATTTTCAGCAGGTGGTGGTACTGAAGTTGTTGCAGCTGGACAGTAATCTGGTAGGCTAGCTAAAGTTGAGCCCTGTGGGGTTGTTATTTCTGGAGTCGTTTCTAAAGGTGGTGGTACTGTAGTTGTGGGAGAATCTGTCACGGGGGCTGCTTCCATATTTTCAGCAGGTGGTGGTGCTGAAGTTGTTGCAGCTGGACAGTAATCTGGTGGGCTAGCTAAAGTTGAGCTCTCTGTGGTTGTTACTTCTGGAGTCGTTTCTACAGGTGGTGGTACTGTAGTTGTGGGAGAATCTGTCACGGGGGTTGCTTCCATATTTTCAGCAGGTGGGGGTGCTGAAGTTGTTGCAGCTGGACAGTAATCTGGTGGGCTAGCTAAAGTTGAGCTCTCTGTGGTTATTACTTCTGGAGTCGTTTCTACAGGTGGTGGTACTGTAGTTGTGGGAGAATCTGTCACGGGGGCTGCTTCCATATTTTCAGCAGGTGGTGGTACTGAAGTTGTTGCAGCTGGACAGTAATCTGGTGGGCTAGCTAAAGTTGAGCTCTCAGTGGTTGTTACTTCTGGAGTTGTTTCTACAGGTGGTGGTACTGTAGTTGTGGGAGATTCTGTCACGGGGGCTGCTTCCATATTTTCAGCAGGTGGTGGTGCTGAAGTTGTTGCAGCTGGACAGTAATCTGGTGGGCTAGCTAAAGTTGAGCTCTCTATGGTTGTTACTTCTGGAGTCGTTTCTACAGATGGTGGTACTGTAGTTGTGGGAGAATCTGTCACGGGGGCTGCTTCCATATTTTCAGCAGGTGGTGGTGCTGAAGTTGTTGCAGCTGGACAGTAATCTGGTGGGCTAGCTAAAGTTGAGCTTCTGTGGTTGTTACTTCTGGAGTCGTTTCTACAGGTGGTGGTACTGTAGTTGTGGGAGAATCTGTCACGGGGCTGCTTCCATATTTTCAGCAGGTGGTGGTACTGAAGTTGTTGCAGCTGGACAGTAATCTGGTAGGCTAGCTAAAGTTGAGCTCTCTGTGGTTGTTACTTCTGGAGTCGTTTCTACAGGTGGTGGTACTGTAGTTGTGGGAGAATCTGTCACGGGGGTTGCTTCCATATTTTCAGCAGGTGGGGGTGCTGAAGTTGTTGCAGCTGGACAGTAATCTGGTGGGCTAGCTAAAGTTGAGCTGTCTGTGGTTGTTACTTCTGGAGTCGTTTCTAAAGGTGGTGGTACTGTAGTTGTGGGAGAATCTGTCACGGGGGCTGCTTCCATATTTTCAGCAGGTGGTGGTACTGAAGTTGTTGCAGCTGGACAGTAATCTGGTAGGCTAGCTAAAGTTGAGCCCTGTGGGGTTGTTATTTCGGAAGTCGTTTCTACAGGTGGTGATACTGTAGTTGTGGGAGAATCTGTCACGGGGGCTGCTTCCATATTTTCAGCAGGTGGTGGTGCTGAAGTTGTTGCAGCTGGACAGTAATCTGGTGGGCTAGCTAAAGTTGAGCTCTCAGTGGTTGTTACTTCTGGAGTCGTTTCTACAGGTGGTGATACTGTAGTTGTGGGAGAATCTGTCACGGGGGCTGCTTCCATATTTTCAGCAGGTGGTGGTGCTGAAGTTGTTGCAGCTGGACAGTAATCTGGTCGGCTAGCTAAAGTTGAGCTCTCTTGGTTGTTACTTCTGGAGTCGTTTCTACAGGTGGTGGTACAGTAGTTGTGGGAGACTCTGTCACGGGGGCTGCTTCCATATTTTCAGCAGGTGGTGGTGCTGAAGTTGTTGCAGCTGGACAGTAATCTGGTGGGCTAGCTAAAGTTGTGCTCTCTGTGGTTATTACTTCTGGAGTCGTTTCTACAGGTGGTGGTACTGTAGTTGTGGGAGATTCTGTCACGGGGGCTGCTTCCATATTTTCAGCAGGTGGTGGTGCTGAAGTTGTTGCAGCTGGACAGTAATCTGGTGGGCTAGCTAAAGTTGAGCTCTCTGTGGTTATTACTTCTGGAGTCGTTTCTACAGGTGGTGGTACTGTAGTTGTGGGAGAATCTGTCACGGGGGCTGCTTCCATATTTTCAGCAGGTGGTGGTGCTGAAGTTGTTGCAGCTGGACAGTAATCTGGTGGGCTAGCTAAAGTTGAGCTCTCTGTGGTTGTTACTTCTGGAGTCGTTTCTAAAGGTGGTGGTACTGTAGTTGTGGGAGATCTGTCACGGGGACTGCTTCCATATTTTCAGCAGGTGGTGGTCTGAAGTTGTTGCAGCTGGACAGTAATCTGGTAGGCTAGCTAAAGTTGAGCCCTGTGGGGTTGTTATTTCTGGAGTCGTTTCTAAAGGTGGTGGTACTGTAGTTGTGGGAGAATCTGTCACGGGGGCTGCTTCCATATTTTCAGCAGGTGGTGGTGCTGAAGTTGTTGCAGCTGGACAGTAATCTGGTGGGCTAGCTAAAGTTGAGCTCTGTGGTTGTTACTTCTGGAGTCGTTTCTACAGGTGGTGGTACTGTAGTTGTGGGAGAATCTGTCACGGGGTTGCTTCCATATTTTCAGAGGTGGGGTCTGAAGTTGTTGCAGCTGGACAGTAATCTGGTGGGCTAGCTAAAGTTGAGCTCTCTGTGGTTTTACTTCTGGAGTCGTTTCTACAGGTGGTGGTACTGTAGTTGTGGGAGAATCTGTCACGGGGCTGCTTCCATATTTTCAGCAGGTGGTGGTCTGAAGTTGTTGCAGCTGGACAGTAATCTGGTGGGCTAGCTAAAGTTGGCTCTCGTGGTTTTACTTCTGGAGTGTTTCTACAGGTGGTGGTACTGTAGTTGTGGGAGATTCTGTCACGGGGGCTGCTTCCATATTTTCAGCAGGTGGTGGTGCTGAAGTTGTTGCAGCTGGACAGTAATCTGGTGGGCTAGCTAAAGTTGAGCTCTCTTGGTTGTTACTTCTGGAGTCGTTTCTACAGGTGGTGGTACTGTAGTTGTGGGAGAATCTGTCACGGGGTTGCTTCCATATTTTCAGCAGGTGGGGTGCTGAAGTTGTTGCAGCTGGACAGTAATCTGGTGGGCTAGCTAAAGTTGGCTTCTGTGGTTTTACTTCTGGAGTCGTTTCTAAAGGTGGTGGTACTGTAGTTGTGGGAGAATCTGTCACGGGGCTCTTCCATATTTTCAGCAGGTGGTGGTCTGAAGTTGTTGCAGCTGGACAGTAATCTGGTGGCTAGCTAAAGTTGAGCTCTCTGTGGTTTTACTTCTGGAGTCGTTTCTACAGGTGGTGGTACTGTAGTTGTGGGAGAATCTGTCACGGGGTTGCTTCCATATTTTCAGCAGGTGGGGTGCAAGTTGTTGCAGCTGGACAGTAATCTGGTGGGCTAGCTAAAGTTGAGCTCTCAGTGGTTGTTACTTCTGGAGTCGTTTCTACAGGTGGTGATACTGTAGTTGTGGGAGAATCTGTCACGGGGGCTGCTTCCATATTTTCAGCAGGTGGTGGTGCTGAAGTTGTTGCAGCTGGACAGTAATCTGGTCGGCTAGCTAAAGTTGAGCCCTCTGTGGTTGTTACATCTGGAGTCGTTTCTACAGGTGGTGGTACTGTAGTTGTGGGAGAATCTGTCACTGGGGCTGCTTCCATATTTCTAGGAGGTGGTGATGTTGAAGTTGTCATGGGTGATGGTTCTGGGACACTTGCTCTTAGATCTTCAGCAGTTGGTTCTGTTGGGACTTCTGATGGTGAATGTATGGGACATGGTAGCTGGTGGTTTTTCATCAGGTCTGTCAACATTAACAATAGATGTCCCAATAGACACGAACAGTTGGCAGACGTGGGAGAGTGCGCTGGGCATGCTGGATCAGTCGGATAGCAGAACGCACTTGCAGTGATACTAAAAACTATGAAGCACCTGGTCAGGTCAACACACAGCATGGTAATGCGTGCGCGAGCCCAATTAATAGTTCTATATACAGATAAGTTTAAATTGGCGGCTGATTTACGATTTCGTGTCTTCGTCGAGGTCAAGAAAAACGTTTGCAGTAAATAAATAAATATACATGGTTATTTTTTAAGCACGGATATGAAGTTCAACACCTACGTGACTAAATTCAGTGCAGATTATAAGGTTCATGTACGGGAATATTACTGTTTTAATAACATCAACAGTACGTGCAAACACGTACAATGCGAATGACTTACCAATCACAATTCTTGACTTAAACATGCTTTGACCGTGAATAACATCAGATTTTTTTTTGATAAGGAACCATTTGAAAAAATGAAAATTAAATTTTTTCCTTTGTTAAAGATTTTTTGTTACTATTTAACTTTTGATTCTCACAATTAAAAAAGTGTTTTTTTACAAAATAGTTTTTGTAATTTACTCAACTTTTCTATAACAGAGGACGGCTGTTCGGAGGCTGCAAATCAGCATCGCACATTTTGTAGTAACCTCTCTTCCAAAGGGTTTTAATTAAAAATACAATTTTTACTTTTGTGTCTGTAGAGTATGAAAACACCCTTAATCGTAAGAAAACTAAAAACCCCACCATGAGAAGTTGTATAGAATATTAAATATTTTTAAATCATTTTTAATATTTAACCTATCTTTCAAAAATAAATGCAGTGCGAATAGAAGTAAATTAGGGTGAGGTGTTGGAATCCAGATACATGAAGCATGAAGGGATAGACATTAGCGATGTCGAATGACAAAGAGAAAGAAGAGCATGTGACATAGTAGTGAGCAAAAAAGAGGAAACACTGATGGAGGGAAGAAGGAGATGGAAATTAAGAGGTAGGGAAGGAAATCGAAAAGAAGAAACTAAAAGGACGGAGAGCAGAGGAAGGGAGTGGGGATTGAGAATGGATTTTGGGAGACAGAAAGCGAGCTAACCAAAGCTAAGAAAGTGAAAAGAAGGAACTGATAATGAAATTCAAGTTTACAGCAATGATGCAAGAAGGTTAAAACTTCAGACCAATATTAAGTATTTGATGACGAAGCTTCTTGTCTATCTACATTACTTTCTTTTCACTTTTCGCTGTTTTCCACTATCTCGGTAAATAAACTGAACATACAAAATAAAGTAGAGTTTACATTTTTTTATATTTTCATATTTTTCTAGTAGTCAACAAGTACATACTACCATTGAGTGAAATATTATTTAACAAAAACGTATAATACAAAGTCCTAAGAGCCGATCTTACATAATAACTAAAAATAAATAAATTTGTAAGTGGACTTAGCTTATCGTATAAATACATACGTTCCTCGAACCGCTAAAATCAACAGTGCACATTTGCACATATAAATCGTTCAAATTTAAGCTATCAAAACAATTGACAATAACTCTTAAGCAAATAACAATAAAATACAGTAAATCATATTTCCCGTCACTTATTTGCAAACAAACATTTTAAGAAGTACTTCCAAACATCGGGTTCGGCATCCTTTTGAGGCTGTATAACAGGAATATACAGTATTCCTGGGGATTTCAGTTTTCCACAAGGACAATCCTCTTCTGACTTTGATTTTGAAACAAGCGCCGATGCACACGTGGCATCTGGAACTGCTTCATCGGTAGGCTGTACATTTCCTGTAGGTTCCGGTTCTGAACTGCCCTTTGCTTCAAGTGCCTTACTGAAATTCAAGTCGGAAGGAGGAAGTCTTTCTTCAGATGACTCACTTGACAGCTCTCCTGAAGATAAGTCAGGACTTCCTGCGTTATTCGTAGATTCTGCATCTTGATTTACTTGTGGCCATGATACTTCAAATTCTTTATCCCAGGCAGTTTCAGGAGGTGTCTGTTGAGCTGTATTGTTCACAAGTCCTGAAGTACTTGCAGTTTCTTCTAGAGGTATTTGTGGTCCTGACGTCTCGAATTCTTTATTCACAGAAGATTCAGGAAGTTCCTCTTGAGCTGTTTCATTCACCGCTGCTGTATTGTTTACAGTTTCCACTTCTTCATTTACTTGTGTCGCTGACGCTTCAAATATTTTATCAGGTTCAGGAGGCGTCTCTTGAGCTGTTTCGTTCACAGCTCCTGTATTATTCTTAGTTTTCACTTTTTGATTTACTTGTGACCATGACGCTTCAAATCCATTGTCCGAGGCAGATTCAGAAGGTGCCTCTTGACCTGTTTGATTCACTTGTCCTGAAGATTCAGACGCCTTATCCGACATATGTGCAGGAGGTGTCTGTTGAACTGTTTCGTTTGCAAGTCCTCTATGATTCGCAGATTCCACTTTTTGATTTCGTTGTGAAGCTAACGATTCAAACAGTATATCCGATGTTGGTTCAGGAGTTGTCTGTTTAGCTGTTTCCTTCTCAGGTCCTGTTTTATTCGCAGTTTGCGCTTCTTGATTTACTTGTGAATTTGACAACTCAGCTGGTTCATTCGACGGCGGTTCAGGAGTTGCCTGTTGAGCCGTTTCGTCAGCAGGTTCTGTATTATTTGCAGTTTGCGCTTCTTGGTTTACTTGTGGTGTAGACGATTCAGCTGGTTCATCCGACGGCGGTTCAGGAGTTGCCTGTTGAGCTGTATCGTTCCAGTTTGCGTTTATTTGCAGTTTGCCTTCTTGGTTTACTTGTGGTGTTGGCGACTTCAGATAGTTTACCGAAGGCGGTTCAGGAGTTGCTTGTTGAGCTTTTCGGTTCCAGGTTCTGTATTATTTTCAGTTTCCTTCTTGGTTTACTTCTGGTATTGTCGAGTCAGATGGTTCATCCAAAGGCGGTTCAGGAGTTGCCTGTTGAGCTGTTTGTCGAGGTCCTTATTATTGCAGTTTCACTTCTTGGTTTACTTGTGGTAGACGATTCAGCTGTTCATCCGAAGCGGTTCAGGAGTTGCCTGTTCAGCTGTTTCGTCCGTGGGTCCTGTATTATTTGCAGTTTGCGCTTCTTGGTTTATTTCTGGTGTTGAAGACTCAGATGGTTCATCCGACGGCGGTTCAGCAGTTGCCTCTTGAGCTGCTTCGTTTGCAGGTTCTGTATTATTCGCAGTTTGCGCTTCTTGGTTTACTTGTGGAGTTGACGACTCAGTTGGTTCATCCAAGGACGGTTCAGGAGTTGTCTTTTGAGCTGTTACGTCCGTAGGTCCTGTATTATTTGCAGTTTGCGCTTCTTGGTTTACTTGTGGTTGACGATTCAGTGGTTCATCCGAGGCGGTTCAGGAGTTGCCTGTTGAGCTGTTCGTTCTCAAGGTTTGGTTTATTTGCAGTTTGCTCTTTGGTTTACTTGTGTTTGGCGATCAGATGGTTACCGAAGGCGGTTCAGGAGTTGCTGTTGAGCTTTTCGGTCGCAGGTCTGTATTATTTTCAGTTTGGCCTTCTTGGTTTACTTTGTGTTGCGATCAGATGGTTCATCCAAAGGCGGTTCAGGAGTTGGCTGTTGAGCTGTTTCGTCCGTAGGTCCTGTATTATTTGCAGTTTGCCTTCTTGGTTTACTTTGGTGTGAGATTCAGTGGTTCATCCGACAGCGGTTCAGGAGTTGCCTGTTCAGCTGTTTCGTCCGTAGGTCCTGTATTATTCGCAGTTTCCGCTTCTTGGTTTACTTGTGGTGTTGGCGAGTCAGATGGTTCATCCAAGGACGGTTCAGGAGTTGTCTTTTGAGCTGTTACGTCCGTAGGTCCTGTATTATTTGCAGTTTGCGCTTCTTGGTTTACTTGTGGTGCAGACGATTCAGCTGGTTCATCTGACGGCGATTCAGGAGTTGCCTGTTGAGCTGTATCGTTCTCAAGTTTTGCGTTATTTGCAGTTTGCTCTTCTTGGTTTACTTGTGATGTTGGCGACTCAGATGGTTTACCCGAAGGCGGTTCAGGAGTTGCTTGTTGAGCTTCTTCGGTCGCAGGTTCTGTATTATTTTCAGTTTCGGCGTCATGGTTTACTTCTGGTGTTGTCGAGTCAGATGGTTCATCCAAAGGCGGTTCAGGAGTTGGCTGTTGAGCTGTTTCGTCCGTAGGTCCTGTATTATTTGCAGTTTGCTCTTCTTGGTTTACTTGTGGTGTAGACGATTCAGCTGATTCATCTGACAGCGGTTCAGGAGTTGCCTGTTCAGCTGTTTCGTCCGTAGGTCCTGTATTATTCGCAGTTTCCGCTTCTTGGTTTACTTGTGGTGTTGGCGAGTCAGATGGTTTATCCAAAGGCGGTTCAGGAGTTGCCTGTTGAGCTGTTTCGTCCGTAGGTCCTGTATTATTTGCAGTTTGCGCTTCTTGGTTTACTTGTAGTGTAGACGATTCAGCTGGTTCATCTGACGGCGATTCAGGAGTTGCCTGTTGAGCTGTATCGTTCTCAAGTTTTGCGTTATTTGCAGTTTGCTCTTCTTGGTTTACTTGTGATGTTGGCGACTCAGATGGTTTACCCGAAGGCGGTTCAGGAGTTGCTTGTTGAGCTTCTTCGGTCGCAGGTTCTGTATTATTTTCAGTTTCGGCGTCATGGTTTACTTCTGGTGTTGTCGAGTCAGATGGTTCATTCAAAGGCGGTTCAGGAGTTGGCTGTTGAGCTGTTTCGTCCGTAGGTCCTGTATTATTTGCAGTTTGCTCTTCTTGGTTTACTTGTGGTGTAGACGATTCAGCTGATTCATCTGACAGCGGTTCAGGAGTTGCCTGTTCAGCTGTTTCGTCCGTAGGTCCTGTATTATTCGCAGTTTCCGCTTCTTGGTTTACTTGTGGTGTTGGCGAGTCAGATGGTTTATCCAAAGGCGGTTCAGGAGTTGCCTGTTGAGCTGTTTCGTCCGTAGGTCCTGTATTATTTGTAGTTTGCGCTTCTTGGTTTACTTGTGGTGTTGTCGAGTCAGATGGTTCATCCAAAGGCGGTTCAGGAGTTGGCTGTTCAGCTGTTTCGTCCGTAGGTACTGTATTATTTGCAGTTTGCACTTCTTGGTTTACTTGTGGTGTAGACGATTCAGCTGATTCATCTGACAGTGGTTCAGGAGTTGCCTGTTCAACTGTTTCGTCCGTGGGTCCTGTATTATTTGC
Organism: Sinelater perroti; assembly: GCA_036346155.1. NCBI lineage: Eukaryota > Metazoa > Arthropoda > Insecta > Coleoptera > Elateridae > Sinelater > Sinelater perroti. The sequence goes on along the minus strand of JARFIY010000111.1, from coordinate 4,079,364 downwards.
AGTTTGCGCTTCTTGGTTTATTTCTGGTGTTGAAGACTCAGATGGTTCATCCGACGGCGGTTCAGCAGTTGCCTCTTGAGCTGCTTCGTTTGAGGTTCCTGTATTATTTGCAGTTTGCGCTTCTTGGTTTATTGTGGGTTGACGACTCAGTTGGTTCATCCGAACGGTTCAGGAGTTGTTTGAGCTGTTTCGTCCGTAGGTCCTGTATTATTTGCAGTTTGCGCTTCTTGGTTTACTTGTGGGTTGACGATTCAGTGGTTCATCCAGGCGGTTCAGGAGTTGCCTGTTGAGCTGTTTCGTTCCTAAGGTTTTGGTTTATTTGCAGTTTGCCTTCTTGGTTTACTTGTGGTGTTGGCGATCAGATGGTTTACCGAAGGCGGTTCAGGAGTTGCTTGTTGAGCTTTTCGGTCGCAGGTTCTGTATTATTTTCAGTTTGGCCTTCTTGGTTTACTTTGGTGTTGCGATCAGATGGTTCATCCAAAGCGGTTCAGGAGTTGGCTGTTGAGCTGTTTCGTCCGTAGGTCCTGTATTATTTGCAGTTTGCCTTCTTGGTTTACTTTGGTGTTGACGATTCAGTGGTTCATCCGACAGCGGTTCAGGAGTTGCCTGTTAGCTGTTTCGTCCGTAGGTCCTGTATTATTCGCAGTTTCCGCTTCTTGGTTTACTTGTGGTGTTGGCGATCAGTGGTTTATCCAAAGGCGGTTCAGGAGTTGCCTGTTGAGCTGTTTCGTCCGTAGGTCCTGTATTATTCGAGTTTGCGCTTCTTGGTTTACTTGTGGTGTTGCGAGTCAGATGGTTCATCCAAAGGCGGTTCAGGAGTTGGCCTGTTAGCTGTTTCGTCCGTAGGTCTGTATTTTTGCAGTTTGCCTTCTTGGTTTACTTGTGGTGTTGCGATTCAGTGGTTCATCCGAAGGCGGTTCAGGAGTTGCCTGTTCAGCTGTTTCGTCCGTGGGTCCTGTATTATTTGCAGTTTGCGCTTCTTGGTTTATTTCTGGTGTTGAAGACTCAGATGGTTCATCCGACGGCGGTTCAGCAGTTGCCTCTTGAGCTGTTTCGTGAGGTTCCTGTATTATTTGCAGTTTGCGCTTCTTGGTTTACTTGTGGGTTGACGACTCAGTTGGTTCATCCAAGGCGGTTCAGGAATTGCCTTTTGAGCTGTTCGTCCGTAGGTCCTGTATTATTGCAGTTTGCCTTCTTGGTTTACTTGTGGGTTGACGATTCAGTGGTTCATCCAAGGCGGTTCAGGAGTTGCCTGTTAGCTGTTTCGTCCGTGGGTCCTGTATTATTTGCAGTTTGCGCTTCTTGGTTTATTTTGGTGTTGAGATCAGATGGTTCATCCGACAGGCGGTTCAGGAGTTGCCTTTAGCTGCTTCGTTTGCAGGTTCTGTATTATTCGCAGTTTGCGCTTCTTGGTTTACTTGTGGAGTTGACGACTCAGTTGGTTCATCCAAGGACGGTTCAGGAATTGTCTTTTGAGCTGTTACGTCCGTAGGTCCTGTATTATTTGCAGTTTGCACTTCTTGGTTTACTTGTGGTGTAGACGATTCAGCTGATTCATCTGACAGCGGTTCAGGAGTTGCCTGTTCAGCTGTTTCGTCCGTGGGTCCTGTATTATTTGCAGTTTGCGCTTCTTGGTTTATTTCTGGTGTTGAAGACTCAGATGGTTCATCCGACGGCGGTTCAGCAGTTGCCTCTTGAGCTGCTTCGTTTGCAGGTTCTGTATTATTCGCAGTTTGCGCTTCTTGGTTTACTTGTGGAGTTGACGACTCAGTTGGTTCATCCGGACGGGTTCAGGAGTTGCCTTTTGAGCTGTTTGTCCGTAGGTCCTGTATTATTGCAGTTTGCGCTTCTTGGTTTACTTGTGGTGTTGACGACCAGTGGTTCATCCGACAGCGGTTCAGGAGTTGCCTTTAGCTGCTTCGTCCGTGGGTCCTGTATTATTGCAGTTTGCGCTTCTTGGTTTATTTCTGGTGTTGAAGACTCAGTGGTTCATCCGACGGCGGTTCAGGAGTTGCCTTTGAGCTGCTTCGTTTGAGGTTCCTGTATTATTTGCAGTTTGCGCTTCTTGGTTTACTTGTGGGTTGACGACTCAGTTGGATTCATCCAAGGCGGTTCAGAGTTGCCTTTTGAGCTGTTCGTCCGTAGGTCCTGTATTATTTGCAGTTTGCCTTCTTGGTTTACTTGTGGTGTTGACGATTCAGTGATTCATCCGACAGCGGTTCAGGAGTTGCCTTTAGCTGTTTCGTCCGTGGGTCCTGTATTATTGCAGTTTGCGCTTCTTGGTTTATTTTGGTGTTGAAGAATCAGTGGTTCATCCGACGGCGGTTCAGGAGTTGCCTTTGAGCTGTTTTCGTGGTCTGTATTATTTGCAGTTTGCGCTTCTTGGTTTACTTTGGTTGACGATCAGTTGGTTCATCAAGGCGGTTCAGGAGTTCCTTTTGAGCTGTTCGTCCGTAGGTCCTGTATTATTTGCAGTTTGCCTTCTTGGTTTCTTGTGGTGTTGGCGATCAGATGGTTTATCCAAGGCGGTTCAGGAGTTCTCTTTTGAGCTGTTACGTCCGTAGGTCCTGTATTATTTGCAGTTTGCACTTCTTGGTTTCCTTGTGGTGTTGGCGAGTCAGATGGTTTATCCAAAGGCGGTTCAGGAGTTGCCTGTTGAGCTGTTTCGTCCGCAGGTCCTGTATTATTCGCAGTTTCCGCTTCTTGGTTTACTTGTGGTGTTGGCGAGTCAGATGGTTTATCCAAAGGCGGTTCAGGAGTTGCCTGTTGAGCTGTTTCGTCCGCAGGTCCTGTATTATTCGCAGTTTCCGCTTCTTGGTTTACTTGTGGTGTTGGCGAGTCAGATGGTTTATCCAAAGGCGGTTCAGGAGTTGCCTGTTGAGCTGTTTCGTCCGCAGGTCCTGTATTATTTTCAGTTTGCGCTTCTTGACTTACGTGTTGTGTTGACGATTCAGACGATTGATCCGAGGGCGGTTCAGGAGTTGCCTGTTGATCTGTTTCGTCCACAGGTTCTATATTGTTTGCGGTTGGCGCTTCCTGATTTACTTGTGGTGTTGACGACTCAGCTGGTTCATCCGACGACGGTTCAGGAGTTGTCTGTTGATCTGTTTCGTCCACAGTTCCTATATTATTTGCAGTTGGCGCTTCCTGATTTACTTGTGTTGTTGCCGGCTCAGCTGGTTCATCCGACGGCGGTTCAGGAGTTGCCTGTTGAGTTGCTTTGTTCGCAGGTCCTGTATTATTTGCAGTTTGCGCCTCTTGGTTTACTTGTGGTGTTGACGATTCAGCTGGTTCATCCGACGGAGGTTCAGGAGTTGCCTGTTCAGCTGTTTCGTCCCTAGGTCCTGTATTATTTTCAGTTTGCGCTTCTTGACTTACGTGTTGTGTTGACGATTGATCCGAGGGCGGTTCAGGAGTTGTCTGTTGACTATTTCGTCCCAGGTTCCTTATTATTTTCAGTTTGCGCTTCTTGGTTTACTTGTTGGTGTTGACGATTCAGCGTTATCCGAGGGGGTTCAGGAATTCCTGTTGACTGTTTCGTCCCAAGGTTCCTTATTATTTGCAGTTTCGCTTCTTGGTTTACTTGTGGTGTTGGCGATCAGTGGTTTATCCAAAGGCGGTTCAGGAGTTGCCGTTGAGCTGTTTTGTCCGTAGGTCCTGTTTTATTCGCAGTTTGCGCTTCTTGGTTTACTTGTGGTGTTGGCGGTCAGATGGTTTATTCCAAAGGCGGTTCAGGAGTTGCCTGTTGAGCTGTTGTCCGTAGGTCCTGTATTATTTCAGTTTGCGTTCTTGGTTTATTTGTGGTGTTGACAAGTCAACGGTTTTTCCAAGGCGGTTCAGGAGTTGCCTGTTGAGCTGTTTCGTCCGTTGGTCCTGTATTATTTCAGTTTGCGCTTCTTGGTTTATTTTGGTGTTGAAGACTCGTGGTATCCGAGGCGGTTCAGGAGTTGCCTTTGAGTTGTTTCGTTTCAGGTTCTGTATTATTTGCATTTTGCGCTTCTTGGTTTACTTGTGTTTGACGACTCAGTTGGTTCATCCAAGGGGTTCAGGAGTTCCTTTTGAGCTGTTCGTCCGTAGGTCCTTATTATTGCAGTTTGCCTTCTTGGTTTACTTGTGGTGTTGACGATTCAGTGGTTCATCCAAGGCGGTTCAGGAGTTGCCTGTTGAGCTGTTTTGTCCGTAGGTCCTGTATTATTTGCAGTTTGCGCTTCTTGGTTTACTTGTGGTGTTGGCGAGTCAGATGGTTTATCCAAAGGCGGTTCAGGAGTTGCCTGTTGAGCTGTTTCGTCCGTAGGTCCTTGTATTATTTCAGTTTGCGCTTCTTGAGTTTAGTGTGGTGTTGACGAGTCAGATGATTGATCCGAAGGGCGGTTCAGGAGTTGTCTGTTGACTGTTTCGTCCGAGGTCTGTATTATTTGCAGTTTGCACTTCTTGGTTTATGTGGTGTTAGAAGAGTCAGAGGATTCATCCAAAGGCGGTTCAGGAGTTGTCTGTTGAGTGTTTCGTCCGACAGGTCTGTATTATTCGCAGTTTGCGCTTCTTGGTTTACTGTGTGAAATTGCGAGTCAGATGGTTATCCAAAGGACGGTTCAGGAGTTCGACTTTGAGCTGTTTCGTCCGTAGGTCTTGTATTATCTTCAGTTTGCGCTTCTTGTTTACTTGTTGTGTTGACGATTCAGACGGATTATCCTGAACAGCGGTTCAGAGTTGACTGTTGACTGTTTCGTCCTAGGTTCTGTATTATTTGCAGTTTCCGACTTCTTGGTTTACTTGTTGTGTTAACGAGTCAGACGTATTCATCCAAAGGCGGTTCAGGACTTGTCTGTTGAGCTGTTTCGTCCTTAGGTTCTGTATTATCATCAGTTTCAACGCTATCATGAGTTCACTTGTTGCATGCTTAACGATTCAGATGGTTGTATCCAAAGGCGGTTCAGGAGTTGCTGTTGACTGTTTGTCCGTAGGTCCTGTATTATTTGCAGTTTGCGCTTCTTGGTTTACTTGTGGGTTGACGAGTCAGATGGTTTATCCAAAGGCGGTTCAGGAGCTGCCTGTTGAAGCTGTTTCGTCCGTAGGTCCTGTATTATTGCAGTTTGTGCTTCTTGGTTTACTTGTGGTGTTGGCGAGTCAGATGGTTTATTCAAAGGCGGTTCAGGAGTTGCACTGTTGAGCTGTTTCGTCCGTAGGTCCTGTATTATCTTCAGTTTGCGTTTCTTGGTTTACTTGTTGGTGTTGACAACTCACACGTTTGATCCAAGGGGGTTCAGGAGTTGTCTGTTGACTGTTTCGTCCAGTATGGTTCCTGTATTATTTGCAGTTTGCGCTTCTTGGTTTACTTGTGGTGTTGGTGAGTCAGATGGTTCATCCAAAGGCGGTTCAGGAGTTGCCTGTTGAGTTGTTTCGTCCTTAGGTCCTGTATTATTAGCAGTTTGCGCTTCTTGGTTTACTTGTGGAGTTGGCGAGTCAGATGGTTTATCCAAAGGCGGTTCAGGAGTTGACTGTTGAGCTGTTTCGTCCGTAGGTCTTGTATTATCTTCAGTTTCCGCTTCTTGATTTACGTGTTTTGTTGACGATTCAGACGATTGATCCGAGGGTGGTTCAGGAGTTGTCTGTTGATCTGTTTCGTCCACAGGTTCTGTATTATTTGCAGTTTGCACTTCTTGGTTTACTTGTGGTGTTAACGAGTCAGATGGTTCATCCAAAGGCGGTTCAGGAGTTGTCTGTTCAGCTGTTTCGTCCTTAGGTCCTGTATTATTCGCAGTTTCCGCTTCTTGGTTTACTTGTGGTGTTAGCGAGTCAGATGGTTTATCCAAAGGCGGTTCAGGAGTTGCCTGTTGAGCTGTTTTGTCCGTAGGTCCTGTATTATTTGCAGTTTGCGCTTCTTGGTTTACTTGTGGAGTTGGCGAGTCAGATGGTTTATCCAAAGGCGGTTCAGGAGTTGACTGTTGAGCTGTTTCGTCCGTAGGTCTTGTATAATCTTCAGTTTCCGCTTCTTGATTTACGTGTTGTGTTGACGATTCAGACGATTGATCCGAGGGTGGTTCAGGAGTTGTCTGTTGAACTGTTTCGTCCACAGGTTCTGTATTATTTGCAGTTTGCACTTCTTGGTTTACTTGTGGTGTTAACGAGTCAGATGGTTCATCCAAAGGCGGTTCAGGAGTTGTCTGTTCAGCTGTTTCGTCCTTAGGTCCTGTATTATTCGCAGTTTCCGCTTCTTGGTTTACTTGTGGTGTTAGCGAGTCAGATGGTTTATCCAAAGGCGGTTCAGGAGTTGCCTGTTGAGCTGTTTTGTCCGTAGGTCCTGTATTATTTGCAGTTTGCGCTTCTTGGTTTACTTGTGGGGTTGACGAGTCAGATGGTTTATCCAAAGGCGGTTCAGGAGCTGCCTGTTGAACTGTTTCGTCCGTAGGTCCTGTATTATTGGCAGTTTGTGCTTCTTGGTTTACTTGTGGTGTTGGCGAGTCAGATGGTTTATTCAAAGGCGGTTCAGGAGTTGCCTGTTGAGCTGTTTCGTCCGTAGGTCCTGTATTATTTACAGTTTGCGTTTCTTGGTTTACTTGTGGTGTTGACAACTCACACGTTTGATCCAAGGGCGGTTCAGGAGTTGCCTGTTGAGCTGTTTCGTCCGTTGGTCCTGTATTATTTGCAGTTTGCGCTTCTTGGTTTACTTGTGGGGTTGACGAGTCAGATGGTTTATCCAAAGGCGGTTCAGGAGCTGCCTGTTGAACTGTTTCGTCCGTAGGTCCTGTATTATTGGCAGTTTGTGCTTCTTGGTTTACTTGTGGTGTTGGTGAGTCAGATGGTTCATCCAAAGGCGGTTCAGGAGTTGCCTGTTGAGTTGTTTCGTCCGTAGGTCTTGTATTATCTTCAGTTTCCGCTTCTTGATTTACGTGTTGTGTTGACGATTCAGACGATTCATCCGAGGGCGGTTCAGAAGTTGTCTGTTGATCTGTTTCGTCCACAGTTTCTGTAATATTTGCAGTTTGCGCTTCTTGGTTTACTTGTGGTGTAGACGATTCAGCTGATTCATCTGACGGCGGTTCAGGAGTTGCCTGTTGAGCTGCTTCGTTCGCAGGTCCTGTATTATTTGCAGTTTGCGCTTCTTGGTTTACTTGTGGTGTTGACGATTCAGCTGGTTCATCCGACGGCGGTTCAGAAATTGCCTGTTGAGCTGTTTCATCCGTAGGTGCTGTATTATTTGTAGTTTGCGCTTCTTGGTTTACTTGTGGTGTAGACGATTCAGCTGATTCAACTGACGGCGGTTCAGGAGTTGCCTGTTGAGCTGCTTCGTTCGCAGGTCCTGTATTATTTGCAGTTTGCGCTACTTGGTTTACTTGTGGTGTTGACGATTCAGCTGGTTCATCCGACGGCGGTTCAGGAGTTGCCTGTTGAGTTGCTTCGTTCGCAGGTCCTGCATTATTTGCAGTTGGCGTTTTCTGATTTACTTGTTTGGTTGACGACTCAGCTGGTTCATCCGACGGCGGTTCAGGAGTTGCCTGTTGAGTTGTTTCGTCCGTAGGTCCTGTATTATTCTCAGTTTCCGCTTCTTGACTTACGTGTTGTGTTGACGTTTCAGACGATTGATCCGAGGGCGGTTCAGGAGTTGTCTGTTGATCTGTTTCGTCCACAGTTTCTGTATTATTTGTAGTTTGCGCTTCTTGGTTTACTTGTGGTGTTGACGATTCAGCTGGTTCATCCGACGGAGGTTCAGAAGTTGCCTGTTGAGCTGTTTCATCCGTAGGTGCTGTATTATTTGCAGTTTGCGCTTCTTGGTTTACTTGTGGTATAGACGATTCAGCTGATTCATCTGACGGCGGTTCAGGAGTTGCCTGTTGAGCTGCTTCGTTCGCAGGTCCTGTATTATTTGCAGTTTGCGCTTCTTGGTTTACTTGTGGTGTTGACGATTCAGCTGGTTTATCCGACGGCGGTTCAGGAGTTGCCTGTTGAGTTGCTTCGTTCGCAGGTCCTGTATTATTTGCAGTTGGCGCTTTCTGATTTACTTGTGGTGTTGACGACTCAGCTGGTTCATTCGACGGCGGTTCAGGAGTTGCCTGTTGAGTTGTTTCGTCCGTAGGTCCTGTATTATTCTCAGTTTCCGCTTCTTGGCTTACGTGTTGTGTTGACGATTCAGACGATTGATCCGAGGGCGGTTCAGGAGTTGTCTGTTGATCTGTTTCGTCCACAGTTTCTGTATTATTTGTAGTTTGCGCTTCTTGGTTTACTTGTGGTGTTGACGATTCAGCTGGTTCATCCGACGGCGGTTCAGAAGTTGCCTGTTGAGCTGTTTCATCCGTATGTGCTATATTATTTGCAGTTTGCGCTTCTTGGTTTACTTGTGGTGTAGACGATTCAGCTGATTCATCTGACGGCGGTTCAGGAGTTGCCTTTTGAGCTGCTTCGTCCGTAGGTCCTATATTATTTGCAGTTTGCGCTTCTTGGTTTACTTGTGGTGTAGAAGATTCAGCTGATTCATCGGACGGCGGTTCAGGAGTTGCCTGGTGAGCTGTTTCGTCCGTAGGTCCTGTATTATTTGCAGTTTGTGCTTTTTGACTTACTTGTTGTGTTGACGATTCAGGCGATTGATCCGAGGATGGTTCAGGGCTTGTCTGTTGATCTGTTTCGTCCGCAGATACTATATTATTTGCAGTTTGCACTTCTTGATTTACTTGCGGTGTTAACGACTCAGTTGGTTCATCCGAGGGCGGTTCAGGGGTTGTCTGTTGATCTGTTTCGTCCGAGGGTTCTGTATTATTTGCAGTTTCTGCTTCTTCATTTGCTTGTGGGGCTGAAGCTTCAAATACATGATTTGAAATAGGTTTAGGAGATGGCTGATGAGTTGTTTTGTTTGTAGATCCTGTATTGTTTGCAATTTCTGCTTCTTCATTTACTTGTAGGTCTGATGGTTCAGATGCTTTATCTGAAATAGATTCAAAAGGTCTGTGTGGGGATGTTTCATTCACTGGCCCAATATGATTGGCAACTTCCGGTTCTTTGTTTACTTGTGAAGCTGATGCTTCAAATCCTTTATCCGACACAGATCTAGAAGATGCATCTTGAGCTGTTTTGCTTCCTGTTACAACAATTTCGGTTTCATTTTTTTCTTGATTTGCTTCTACAGTTTTTGCTTGAAAGGCTTTATTTGTAGCAGATTCGAATGGTCTCTTCACATCTTTATTTACCCCTGAATCTGTTGCTGGAAATGTTTTGTTTGGAGCAGATTGAGGGAGCGATTGTTGAACTGATTTGTCTCCTGATACTCTGCTTTTTGTGGAATTTACTTCTTGATTTATCTCTGAAGTTTCCACTTGAAATGGTTTGTTGGGGGCCGATCCAGGAGGTTCCTTTTTAGCTGTTTTGCTTGTAGGTGTCAAGTTTTTTGGAAGATTCACTTGATTAGTTACTTCTGGTCCTGTTGCTTGGAATGTTTTATTTGCGGACGATTCTTGAGCTGTTTTTTTTACTGGTACTGCAGTATCTGTAGCGTTTACTTCTGGAGGTGCCAATTGGAATGGTTTGTTTGAGTTAGATCCAGGAGGTGCTTCTTGGGTTGTTTTCTTTGGTGGTGCCTCATTTTCTGCATTATTTACTTCTGCAGCTGTTGCTTGGAATGTTTCATTTGTGGTCGATTCAGGGGGTGATTCCTGACCTGTTTTGTTTGTTGGTGACGCATTTTCTACTGTTTCTAAATTTACCTCTGAAGTTGCTGCTTTAGAAGGCGCCTCTTGAGCTGGTTCATTTGCATGTTTTTGTGTGGTGCATTGTGCATTGCTTACAGTTGTTGCTGCTGTTTCATCTCTCGTGCATGCGCCGTCTAGAAGTTGATGAATGATGTCTATTAAATGATCTAATATGCAGGACCGCTGCTCCGGGGTCATCGTGCACACGCAGGAAGGTGCAGCGTAACCATTTTTCAAGAAACTGAGAAACACAATCACAATCACTATTTCCTTGGTAACAATCATTGTCAAATGTAAAGGTCCAATAATGCTTTTGGTTTTTATTATACAAATTTGTGTGCTTTCGTGATTTTGCGAATAGATTTTCATAAACATCTTTATTGATTAAACCAAACGAATTCCTGTGCAAGGCCGGCTTTCCGAACGCGTAACCTTTTCGATTTAATGGTAAACAGCATGTTTTTGAAGTCTTGTTTGTTACTCATTTCCACTTTGTTGTATTAATTATATTTGTTTTTATAGAGAAATATGTGATGGTTAATTACTCTGCACTAGAAGGTGTTACTATCAGTACAACTACGTGTGTTTTTAACTATTTTGTGTTTATTTTCACTTTAATTTTTTCTTAAGGTGTTACTCTTTACCGAAACTTTGTTACAAGCACATTTAGCTTTATAAATTTTGTAGCCTTTGCGCTATTAAAATTAAGTTGCTAAATTTGCACCCCCTTAAGCTTAACAAGAAATTGTTAGAAATTGTTATCGAATAAAATTCGTAAATAGTTCCCTGGATATAGAAAGACTTTTATTTATCATATTTAACACGTAATTAAATATTCGGGACTATTTTCTGGCATTTATTAGCGATTAAGGCTAAATCAACGTCATATTTGAATCTCGAGAATGGAACTGAATTACGCACCTCTACTCACGTGTTTTAAATACCTTTAAATCACGGAATACAATCGCCAATGCCTAGGGAATTATGTTTGTTTACAACAAATTATAATAAGTTACCTCGTAAACAGTCACGATTGGCCGTCTGACCTTTACACCATGCGACGTGCTGTTATTGCAGGGTAATTGCAAAATCTGCAGTTTAGCACCTTTTAATTTTTTGTTTTACGAGGGTGAACCAAAGATAAGCCGGAATTTTTTTTAACGCACCCTAGGTAGATGAATAAAGCAAACAGATACAACTTAGATGTTCTGATGGTGCAAGAAACAAATATAAAAGGCGTTTCAAATATGAAACTCCGAGATTTAATAAAAATAGACGGGAAAGCATTCCTGGTTAAAGAAGAAATAAGAAACTCAATTGTAAACTACAGGGTGGTCGATAAATATTACGTTACCTAAGATCAAAAGGTGCTTTCAGGAAAATTAGTATTGTAAGCGTCCATGCAGCCACAGAGGACACTGCAGAAAGAATCAAAGATGAAATTTATAACCATTTTAACATAAAAGTAGTAGCAGGAGATACGAATGCTAAGAAAGGGAAAAAAGAAAGAAACGGGCTAGTGGCAGGAAAAGGAAACCAAAACTTAGAAATTTCACTGCATCGAAACTAATGATAATTAAAAGCACATTAAAAGAACGCAAAAATGTCCATAAAGCCACATGGAAGAACCCGGGCGTAAAGGCGTTCAATCAAATTGACCACTTCTTAACAGAACAGGTACACGGACCGTGTGTAGGACGAGTAAACATGTATAAGAGCGCGGATATAGATTCGGACAACTTTTTCAGTAAGAACAGTGTTAAGACAACGCGTACCCAAACTAGTGAGATATTAAGAAAAAGGAAAATGGAAGAGGATTACACAAGAATTTGATGAAGGCAAGAAAAGAGACTTCACCGAAGCAATAGAGAAAACTATTCAAGAAATAAGTAGAGAGGAAGAATGGAACGCTTTAAAAAGGATTATATTAACAGAAGCAGAGAGGGTTAAGGAAAAGAAAGAAACGGTAGAATCAAGAAGACAGGCAAGACTGAAGCTACTACAAAAGAGAATGTTATAAAAGAGCAAGAAACCTCGTGAACTGTTCTCACAGAAAGATGTCAAGAATTTTTATAAAGACATAAGACTGGAAAACAGAATAATTGATCCCCCCAGCTGCAATAAAGAATGATGAAGACAATTTATGTATAAATAAAGAAGAAGTGGACGAATCTTGTGTGGAACTTTAAAAAAAATTTACTAGAAGAATACATAAAACAAGAGCACATACAAATATATGAGAAGAAAGATCGAACAAGATAACTCGCAATAGAAGAAATTTAAAAAACGACCCAGGGGATGACACTTGAAAAAAATACAGGCTCTCATAAAATAGTAATAGAGCTTATCAAGAATGGTGGAGGAAAGTGGATTAGAAGTATGGAAGCAGAAGAAAATGCCTGATGAGTGATACAATCATTTAGCCGATGACCAAAAAAGACGATAGAGAATTACCTCCCCACAATAGTAAGATTCTAACGTCCCGCATTGGAGCACGGCCTGCGAACTTAGAGGTCAAGGTTGTCATATGTTCGCCACTGACTCTAAAAATAAAAGTGCCCAAAACAATAATTAGACCCATCGTTAAGTACACGAGTGAAACGTGGGTGATGATAAAAGGAAACACTGAATAAGTGAAAATATAGGAAAGGGGAATTTATGTAGAGAAAGAGGAAGGTTGTAGGCGTAGAGGAATTGTAAAAGGAACTAAAAATAAATAGTCATCCAACACACTTAGTAAAACAAATTTTCAACACCAACATGGAAGAAACCAACGTGGACGTCCCAATAAAACAAGGTGGGAAACATCGTAGAAATCCTACAAAAAATAAAAATAACAAACTGGAAGTTGTTCGTTCAAGATAGAGTACAATAGAGGAAGAAAATACGAACTTTAAGCCTGCAGGCCCCAACAGCGGGCTATATATAAGGTAGGTGAAGAAGAGAGTTGTAGGTAGGGATGCCTGAAAGGGATTTCTCCTGTAGAGTACCTTACTCTATCTCTTCTTTAATCACTATTACTCTCATCCGTTACGCAATGTATTATTATCAAGTTTCTGACCCACCCAAGACTTAAGACACAGTTGTTTAACAGCCCCCTTAATAAGATTCTATTTTGGGAAGATTACCGACGTCCCTCGGGGATCAGCGGGACTGAGGAGAATATTCGTATTGTTCGTCGCCTTCTCAAAAACGGCCTTCGATTAAGGGTGAATGAAATTACTATTGAGATCGAAATGATCAACAATATTCAACCAATCCAAGCCGCTAGCCTGCCTCACGTCAATACCTGGCCACGTACCCAAACTCGACCAGTATTGAGGATGAAATTTTAAATCAATTGATTATTTTTTAAACTACAGCGTCTATAATAATAGTAAGGCTCTAACGTTAGGTTAAGGCTCTCATAAATTTGCCATTTGGGCTACTACCATTATTACCCCTTGTTCGAGGTGAACACAGGTACTCAATCGTTTTAGTGGCTGAGTAGGCCACCCGCCCGGCATCAAAGAGCACCGAGGATTGAACCCGGGCCCTTTCGCACCACAACCCGCCCCTCAACCACGACACCAGGCTGGCGATTACAGCGTCTATAAACCAATAAAAATTAATTTAGGTCTATTTCACTCAACCAAAGGCCAAATTTAAGAAAGAAAAACCATAGTGTTCTTAGGCGGTGTAGTACAAATCGTTCTCTTAGGCTAGCAAGCACAGGAATTGGCAACCCTAAAAGATGCTCTCGATGAGTTTACCCTATTCTTTTTGGAAACATCTTTTCCTGTGCTAACTTTCCATCTAGTCCTCCGGTTTTACTCTTACTTTTCTGTTACCCTTATTGTTACAAAACCAAAACCTCGCTAAATGATAGTAATCTCTTTTAGGCCAATTTCGGGCCACCTCATGAATTCGGCCAATTTGTGCGCTAATTAAAAGTTTGTTCTTCCACGTCGCTTTGTCAGTGGCAACCACTGTAACTGAAAGTATCTAGAATCGTTGCACAACGCATTATAAGGTTTTGAACGAGGTCCAAATTACGCTGACAGTTCGGTAGAGACACGTTACTGAGAAGTCAACTATTCGAATAACAAAGATCTTCACTAAATGACAAAGCGAGGTTGAAAATGCAACGCGCATGCGTTGAACTTGAAGATAGTCGACAACTAACAATTGGTTAATAATCAAAAACGTTAAAAGTTTTGAAATTTGCTCACCAAATGGATTCTGTGCCTTATTAAGCTGACCACTCAGCTACGCGACTCGAAATATCTGTGAATAGTGGCACGTGATTAGATTTTGGACTATCATTACACTCAAAATCCATAAAACCAAAATAAAATTTATCTGCGGGGAAGGCCTTTGCTACTATAATTTGGGATCACAAAGTTACAGTTTTTACTAATTCCTTAACCAAACTAAACAAAATCAGTGCTCAATACTACTGTAACCTGCTGATAAAGGAGAAAGTTGTTCATTGCGCAACATCTCAATGGAAATTATAGTGCTTTTTCATTGGACGACAGTAGACTACCAAATATACAAGCAGCAAACAGACAAACTATAATGCAATGTACAGGTGCAAAGTAAATTGTACGAGGATATGTGTGGGTCATTCTAAACACTATCAAATAGAATTCAAGCCAAACCAGGAGGTAATATGCAGATTGGAGCGCGTATTACATTCAAACAGATATTTTTTTATTAGTGAAAATAACTAGAGGTCAATTGGAAGCCCCTTTCGTTACCATTTTGGAACCTTGGTTCGTCCAAGAAATTCCAGATCTGAATCCATGAGACCTTTCTTAGGTCCTCAAGATCTAATGGAACGTCTTATGCAAGTCACATTGACAAAAGAGTAAAGACGATTTAAAAATGAAGGAAAGAAAGGGATCAAAAAAGGGAAAAACACACGTATCATCGATTATTTCATGGATGACAAGCAAACCTGAATATCACCTATATATATAATACGCTGAAGATATGTAAAAGGCTATGGAGACGTTAATAACCAAAATCACAAAGGCCAAAAAAGATAAAAAAGGCAATCGATGAAGAAGGCCGAAAAGGAAAAACAAGAAGAAATAAAAAGTTCAGATTTGAATTATCTTTTATAAAATGATTCTTTTACATTTTCTTTTTGTTGTGACAGTCCCCTCCAAGTATGCTTCCAACTGTTCTATTAATTACATCACCAAGAAAGATTCCCAAAAAGGTCAGTCTGAAATGGAGAACGAATTTTTTATTCACAAAATAAATTAGATGACGTTCAAACTTGTAAGGTCTTTTTCGAAGTAGCCACCTCCAATTTCTATATATCTGCTAGTTCTGGAAACTCTCTCTTTTGGCATCATCTTCACTTAATGATAGTGAAGTGAAACGCTTGCCTAGAAGTCTTATTTCAAACGACAAAACAAAATTACACGGAGTAAGCTCCGGACTTATAGAGGGTGTAGGGACACACTCGACCAGACGGATACACCTCATATCGTTTTCGTTGGACTTTTTGGTCGAGATCTTCAAAACTGTCTCAGCAACCTCTTCATATTGATAGACCATTCTAGGGTAATTGGAGAAAAAACCAAGGGTACCTTTCCTTCTGACTAAGTCTGTCACACGCGTGTATGTCACTACCTTTTTAGAATACAAAAAAATCATTCTCACTCTTGTTTGGCTAATAACTCAATGAAAGAGCAACAAAGTTCTAAGTCCATCCTTTTATTTTTTGTATTAAAAATTTCCTAACCAAAAATGACCGAGAGTGGTCACACAAAGAATCCACTATACAACTTTGGACCATGCCAAATTTACATCTGAAGAAAGTTTTGCGTTTATTAAATGATTTAGCCTTCCAAGTCATTAAAAAAAGGTTGACTATAAAATTACAACACTAATGTATGTCATTTATTGTAAAAAAGCTTTAATGTACAAAATATATAGTAAAAAACAAAATCGAATTAATGTTTAGGTCCCGTGAAATTCTTCTTCAACCCCTGCCAGCACTTGTAGTACTCGTGGTCCAACTTCTGGCAAGTTTCCGCGCCCCACTTCGTAACCGCGAGGCCAAAGCAGCTCTCGAACATGAACGCCTGGAACACTCGAATCAATCACCACCACAAAGTGTGACAACGACTCACCTGGGTTCCGTCGGCAACCCTAGCGGGCACCAGCTTCTGGTCGCTCGCCGCTTCGAAGCACTTCATGTCAGGCCCGTGCGGCGTCATCATACTGTGCAGCGTGGCTCCACCCGGCTGGAACCCGTCCTTCTTGGCTTCGTAGTTGCCCTTGATCAAGCCCATGAACTCGGACATGCAGTTGCGATGGTAGTACGGGGGGCGGAAGGTGTGCTCCTGCACGGACCAGCGCGGCGGGAAAATCACGAAGTCGGCCACGGCCGTGCCCTTCTTCTCCGACTGGCACGTCAGGACGGTGAAGATCGACGGATCCTGCAAGAACAACGAAGTAGGCGGGCGTTACGAAGCGCACGCGCGGCTTACGCAGTGGTCAAACGACACCGAGTTTATGACCATGAAGTTCTTCAGGTCGTACTTGTACGGCACGTAGTTGCCGTGCCACGCTACCACGTCGAAGGGGCTGTGGTCCTGGCGATAAACGAAGAACTTGCCCTGGTACTTTGCTATGATCTCGAACTCCTCGTCTAGGTCTTCGAAGAACGCGACCGGAGTCAAGAAGTCTCTGGGGTTCGCCAGGCCGTTGGCTCCTATGGGGCCCAAGTCGGGCAGAATGAAGTGGCGGCCGAACACCTCTAGAATGTAACCTCTGGAAGGGCCGGCGACTGCAACGGAGAAACGCATGCCTTGCTGGATGACGGCGATTTCGTTCGGCTGGACTTCCATCATGCCGAATTCTGTAGATATAAGCAAAGCTCCCGTCTGGGGGACTAAAAGATGAGATTAAATTAGGCCTATAAAAGTAGCGAGCGCTAGGCAGTTACAGTCAAGCGATGGACATAACGCCTTCCAGAAATGCAACCGTGCACGTGCAAGACTCGAAAAATGCGGAAATTTCCCGATGTTTACTAGAAGCTTCGCGTAGGCCCTAGAACCGATCTTGAGTTAGTTAAATATCACGCAACAAAGCAACCAGGGGAAGTCAAGTGCCGGAAGCGAAACGTTCTGTGTGAATGCGATAAATACAGTGTAATTTTACGTTGGTAATTCATACTAAATGGGGTTTTCTGTGACATTGTGTCAATTGTATTCGTCTTGCAAACCTGCGGGCACTCAGACCATGTTTCATGACAATTTTGTTAGAATTTGTATCCGGATAGCTGCTGTAGGTGTAAGACTGTTTCGACTTTTAGCATTTAATTGGAAATGGCGGTTCTATGCAGGCATAATTTAAAGTCTTTTAGAACTTCCTCCGTAACCTTGCTCATTGAACCAAGGTCAAGTAGGCCAAACGTTAACTTGTACACCCAGCGTTTACGATAACAACGGGCACTATATCTCCAGATTCCCAGATAGATATGGATTTTAATTCCACTACTAGCGCCATCGTGTGTTGCCAGAAGATATCAAATGCGACAGATTACTATGTATGATATCTAGAGCCACTTTTGGACAACACACGACTATCAAACGATCTTCCCTCTCTTCCAATATCCTTTGGTGTTATTTCTAGAAATTGTAAAGTAACCTAAATAGGAACCTCAAGGGTAAGAGTAATTTAAGTGTATAACCTAAGTGCAAAATCGTGTTATCTAGGTTTATCTTTCCATATTATCTTGCTATGCACGGTCATTTCGAGATATTTTGTTTGTTCTTCAAAAATAGCGCGCTATCGTAAAATATGAATTCTGGTAGATGATCCGCAATTTATTCAAAATCCTCAATTACTTTGCTACTTTCCAAGCTAGGAAGAATCATGTTATCTGTCATTTTCGCAAAACCCAGAAAGTAAGGCAAACAACTCTTTCTGTGGTTTGGTTGCTTGAATAAATTGTTCTAAGGGCTCAGTTCTTCCCGAAAGACAAGATCAACATCGGCTTAGCAAAAATTGTGCTACAGCTCATGGCCATAACGATATAATAGGTCGATAATACTAGGGAAATGTGCCAGACTTCCCAAATTGGGAAGCATCAAGACATTCTTTATTTTACAGAAGATAGCATTACAAAGAATGGTGAAGCAGACGTTTAGTTTTTGTGAGAAAGCTTTAGATACGCAGAAAGCATGTCGTGCTAACATTCCAGATAATCAGCAAAGGTCTTTGTCCATAGAGATAAAGCGTTTTTGGAATTCTCTCCGCGGATAGGTAGTCGGTAAAGGCAGTTTGAACTTCAAATACTATTTTTGATACTTCTCTTAGGCCCACTAGGGACAAATACTTTGCTAATCGAAGGGAAAAGTGTCACATTTCCTAAATTAGGACGCAACAAATAACAGTAAACATGATCAACACTGAGTTAGCAAAGGTCCCAAATAGTCAGTGAATATCTCAACTTTGTCCATAGAATTTTCTCCAAAAATAGGTCGCTATTTTTAATACTTCTTCAGGGTCAACTATGGACTGTTAGATCAGTAATTCTGGGGAAAAAGCCAAACTTCCTAAATTAAGAAGCATCAGGACGTCCGCCATTCTTGCGAGAAGACTTTAGACGCACAGTAAACACAATCAGCACTGATTTAGCAATGGTCAGGCTAACGTTCCAGACAGTGAAGGTCTCAAATTAGTTCATGGATAAATTGGGTCAGAACTGGCGGTTTCTTAAGACCTAAACCAATCTCTGGAAGAAGTTTTAAATGATTTGAACGGCAACTATTTTTTCGATGAGATGCTTAGAGTCCATAAAGTCGGTAATGCATTTCTCAACTTGTTCAAACATTCTAGAGAATCTACCAAATACTGATGGAGGAACCGTAATAAATAAAAATCTGACGGGGGTAGATTTGATATGTCTATGGTCTGTGTGTGTTTTCGCGATATTATAAGCCTATTGTTTATAAAAGTTAAGATTATTATCAGTAAGAGAAGTCTCTCTCTCTCTCGCCCCCTCTGTCCTATCCCCTCCCTCCTCTCCCCCTTCCTCACTTTTTTTTGTCGATGGGAACAACCATCCAACAATAACTCTCTACTATGATTAAGTGTATCGCTGCAAAATTATCTCCCTATCAAATCCGAGAATTTTTCGATCCACTCCATGCAATTGGAGGAAAACTCTCATTGAGCAAAAAAAACTCCGTAAATTGAATCTGCATATCAAGTGCTGCATCTTCATAAAGAACTTCAGCTCAAAATGTGACTGTAGGAGTCCCGAAATAGCTTTTATAGAGAAAGATTACGCACTTTAAGCTTCTCCTACTACACAATCTAAGTGTCAAATTCTATAAAGTCCTACAAATCTAATCTTAAGCTCAAGTATAACAGATAGGACCCCATAAATCCCAAAATACAAAAGAAAGATAATCAAACCTACAAGATGGAGAAGTCTGCTATAGGTTTAGAAGGTTGAAGTAAGCCATCGTTCCAACCTAATTAAAATTTAATCAATAGTACCGTATTACTAATACTAAGATTAACAAAGTAACGATAGAAGTTACAAGAAACGTAAGACGCACGATTGGGAAAACGCGTAGTAATTATATTTGTCTTCGTCTATTCATTTTGAAAACCATTGGTTGTATTGGATAGTATCTCATAAGAACCTTCACCTAAAGCTGTCCCAAATTTGGAGGTTGCCAAGTTGAAACCTTTAGCTGTTTAGTCACTAAAGTTGTAACAGACTCTACTGGACAAGTCCAACAGTCCACCCTTTTGAATCTTTTCTCTCTTTGGATAGGAAAACATTCTTAGGGTTAACTAAAAATATTCATCCGATACAAACCGAAACACTGTAATCATAAATTTATATTAGATGCAGAACTTATACCTCTCTTCACCTCACCCCCACCCATACACACAGAACCTTACAGTTATAAAGAATGAATTACATAAACTTCTATGGTTCATATTAATAACATTCAAATTCCCCTTTTCCTCCTCAATTTCTCATTTTTGTTTTATTTGTGTCACTCCATTCGCCTTTATTTCCTGCTACATGCAAATGCGACATGGCACTTTCAAGGTCATAATCTAGAAGAAATGTTGCTTCTTTCCCTTCTCTATGAATCTTTAAAAACTACGCCTCCATTGTACTTCAACAACAGCTACACCAAAAATAGAATCCAAACATTTTTGACACGTTCTAAATCAGCTCTGTTGTTCTCTCTCCAATACTCAGTCAGAATAGAAATGTTGTTTAGTGTTGTGTTGTACTTATCTAGTCGAAGAATAAAAAATTGCTTCAACGCAAGTTTGAGGAAGCATTAAGTTATATGTGAGCTGAAGGGGGAGGGGTTTGGAACATGATGACTCAGTCCCTAAAGAGAGATAGCCATCTTCCATAAAGAAATCCGCCTATGGGCGAAATAAGTTTTTCGCACGTCATTGACCTGGACATATAATAAAGATCCTCTTATGGCGCATCGATCAAGGTCATTTCAAGGTCAAGGAATCTTTGGGAACACTTCCAAAATCTAGGCTGAAAAACACCCCGACGCGGAAAAGCCCCTAAATGCAACAAAACCATGATATTGATGCTGCATTAAGACAGCTTATGGACGTCGAATGTGGAGTCTAGAATGACATAAGCGCCCATGTTAATTAAAAGTTGAATAACTGCACTCAGAATGGTCTCTAGTTTCGATTGCACCAGGTTTTGTTGCTCAACCGGGACTTCTTTATGGAAATGGCTATCGCTCTTTGATAACAATGCGCAACTGCTCCGTATTACCAAATTATATTTATGTTTGAATACATTTAATCTCAATGTCAAAGATGTATGTTTTTGAAAGCCATAACCCTAATCCTTGACCCTTAATTTGCCAATGTGAAGATTAGGAAACTATCTCTTGATTTTGCTTTTCTCCAAAATCCAAACATTAAGAAAATCCAAATAAAAAAAATTATGGAACTCAATTGCAAAACAGGCGATCATTGAAGGAGAGAAAAGAGTAACGATTTTTTGTCTTTGAGTATATTTGGGGCGGTCGCAATTTAAGGGACGCTACCTCACCTTATGCCGAAGAGGACTGACGTCATAAGATTTGTTTACAATTGTTTATGAAACAGTTGCCACACCCCTGCCTTGTGTTATGATTATGTAGGTCAAAAAGTCTATGAAGGCTCTCAAAAGCTACATCACCTTACCTATCAGAAAGTCTCCATCGGCGTTGTAGAATGCCTGGTTCTCCATGGAGCGGTTGCACGAGTAAACGTAAACCGCCAGCCCGTTCTTCAGCTTCGGGTCGCCGGCGCCGCACAGCGTGTACAGGCCCTCCACGAAGGTGGTCCTCTCGTCGGGGAGGCTGAACGGGGCCCACCTCATCTGGAAGCAACCAGTCATCCACCAGCTACTCGCTACGCAGGCCCTCACCTGGTTCGGGTCCGGCTCCTGCTGCGCCCAGTCGTGCATCACGTGGTGCGGAAGTGTCGCCGGCGCGAAGGGCTGGTGCCCCACCGAGGGGCGGACCCGGTACAGCCACGAGCGCCTGTTGCCATCCCGCGGCGCGGTGAACGCGGAGCCCGACAGCTGCTCGGCATACAGGCCGTAGGGGCACTTTTGGGGGCTGTTCTGGCCCTCGGGCAGCGCCCCGGGGCACCGCGGGTCCTCCGAGCTGAACTCGGAGCCGAAGCCGCTCAAGTACTGCAACAGACCCTTCAAAATCGGCAGAATTGGGGCGAGCTCCTTACCTTTAAGCTGGCCATGGTGCCACCAAGATACCGCGAAAATGGAAGATAAGAAAGTCGTCGAGGTTGTTCATTATATAAGGTCCGGTATGCTAATTAGCGCGGCACGTTGCTTGCAGCAGCGAGATACAGAAAAATGCGCTCCAGGCCGGAGCGCGTTGTAAACATGATATGCATGCACGCAAATTAGCTCCAAAGCAATGCGAACTAGTGACGTCACGTATTAAACGCAATTTCTTGAGCGGTGATTTGAAGGCAAGAAAACAATTGAGAATCAAAAAGTAAAGAACAGGCCTGAACTTAAGCGCTGCATAATTTAACAGTTATCTACGTGCAAGTCATCTTTAGAACAGGTCTGAACGGTTTGGAGCAGGGAAAGGTCAAAGCATTGGAAAAGTGGTAGTCGGAACTTGCGAGTCAACTTTTTTGCTTGGTGCAGCAACAGTTTTTCCCGACAATTAAAAATTCATATTATCTTAATGCAAGGTTAATGTAAATCAAAATTTAGATAAGCCAAATGTGGTAGCTGCTACCTTAATGGATCTACAAATTCCATGTTTAAAGGAAGACGACAGCAAAATGTGTTATGGAAGACAAAGAAGCAATTGTAAAGGATGCATTTGAGTCATTACTTTATATTAGTGATAGTTTGGTGGCACCCCCGCAGTATTTGAAAGATCAAAGTTGATTACTAATCTTATAACATCTCCAAAAGATATTGAAGGCCATCGTTTCGTACTTTAACCTAAAACAAGGGACGGTTTGGATTTGTGATCTGAAACAAACTCAATTGCAGGAAAGATATACAGTAGAAGTTGTCTGATACGTCAACATGATTCTGTTCGGCCCCCTCCAATTGTACCTTCAAAGCTTGAATAGCTTCACCATGTGTCACTTTTTGTAGTGACAGTCTTCATTATTTTATTTAGTTAATCATAAGACCATTTGTACCGTTAGGTGTTGGTCTGTATATTTTACATTTACGTAATATATTATTTACATTGGTGCATTACATTTACTTGATTGGATTATGTATTACAATTCGCTCTTATGAGCCCTTGATTTTTCTTGTCCTTTGCCATTGTTCTTACTTCACCCCAACTTATTCCTCGATTTTCCACCACTAGTCTGACTTGTTCTTCCCATCTTTTTCATGGGCGTCCCACTTTGTTTCTTCCTTGTATTCTCGCTTCGTATGCTTACTTTGCTATTCTATTTTCCTTTATTCGATGTAGGTGTCCCAGCCAACTCAGTTGTCTTTCTTCTATTATTTTCTCTATGGGTTTTACCTTCAACTCTTCCACTATTGCTGAGTTTCTTATCTTATCCTCTCTAGTAATCCCTTGGATTTTTCTTAAACATCTCATCTCAGAGGCCTTTTATTTTTGTTTGGTAAGACCCAGAATTCGCTTCCATAGGTTAGAGAGGGTCTTATAACTTTTTGGTATACTTGTGTCTTAGTTTCCTTTGGTATCTCTTTTTTTCCAAAAAATAAATTTCTAAGGGTGGTGTATAGTCTCCCTACTTTTCCTATTCTCTCAGATATTTCTTTTTCTATTTTTCCGTTGTTTTCTATTATTGTTCCCAAAGAGTTATAACTTGTGACCTGTTCTAGCGTTTGTCCGTTTAGTTTTATCTTGCGTTTCTTTTCTTCGCGGTCCATTATCATCGTCTTTGTCTTACTTATATTTATTTCCATGTTTATTGGTTTTAGTTCTTTTTAATATTCGTTTACATTATGTTGGAGTCTTTCCTCTGATTCGGACACCATCACCATATCGTCCGCAAATAACATTTCTTGGAATTGGATTGGTTTCATTTTCCATGTTCCTATTTTCATATATGTGCATTTTTCTTTACATTTTCTGATGGCTTTATCTATTACAATTGAGAATAGTAGTGATCTAAGCACACATCCTTGTTTCAAACCTATCTTTGCTGTGAATTCTTTTGATTCGTCGTTGTGAGTTCTTACTTTGTTTATATTGTTCTTGTATAATACTTTCTATCATTTCTTCTTCTTTTCCTTAGGCATACCCATACATCCTTATCCTTTCCTTTCCTTACTAATATGAATATTAAGTCTTGTGTGCTTCTTCCTCTTCTAAACCCGTGTTGTGCTTCTCCTATTGAGACTTCTAATATTTCTCTTAGCCTGTTTTCAATTATTCTCGTAAATACTTTGCTTGGTGTACTTGATAGGGCAATTCCTCTATAATTCGTACATTCTCTTACGTCTCCCTTTTTATACAGCGGTAGTATTAGCATACCTATGTTCCATTCTTGAGGTATTTCTTTTGTTCTAATGATATTATTTAACAGGTCCTTGAACATTGTTCTTGCTTCCTCTCCCATGCATTTTAGAATTTCTGCTGTAATATTATCTTGTCCTGCTGCTTTCCCTGTTTTTAGTTTATCAATAGCTTGCGTAATCTCTTGTTCTGTTATCGGTTGTATATCACTTCTTTCATTGGTTCCTACTTGTGATGTTTCTCGTTCTTGTTCTTCTATGCCTGTTCAGTTAATTCCTCAAAATATTGTTTCCGTCTATCCATAATATCTTTCTCGTCTGTTAATATGTTACCTTTTTTATCTTTTATGTTGGCTAGTCTCGGTACTTTCTTTCGTCTGATCTGTTTTAGTGTACCGTAGAAGAGCTTCTGGTTTTCTATCAAAATCTGCCCATGTTTGTTCCTTTGCTTCTTTCACTGCGTGTTTAACTTCTCTATTACTTAATTTATGAGTCGTAGTTTTATCCTGTTGTGGCCTTAGATACTTTCTCCATTTTCGTTTTTGTCTTTCATTTTCTGTTGTATTTCTGGGGTCCACCATTTGCTCTTTTTGGTGTGTATGTTAGTTGTTTCGGTTGTCCCGCAGCTTTCCTTGGCGGCTAGAATTATATTTTCTTTAGAGTATTTCCATTCGTTTTCTATTCCTATTATCTTTTCTGCTTCTTCCTTAGATTAAAAAATCTATTTTGTAGTTTATTTTGGTATGCCTTTTTGGTTTCTTCGTCTTTTAGTCTGTAACTTTTAATTTTTTCCTTTATTATTATTTTCTAATAATAATTTCTAATTGTAGCATTTGGTAGAACTCATCTTTTTCTTCTTTTTTCACATTGTCATTAGGTCCATACGGTATTATTAAACTGCATGTTTGTTTGTCCTCCCAATCAAGCTCTAATATTAACAGCCTTTCGTTTATGTATTTTTATTTCTTTATATTTTTTACTTTATCTGGACTTACTATCAGTCCTACTCCTCCTGCTACCCAATCCGTACTTTCTACTTCTGACCAAAATAACACATATCCCTCTCTTAGTTCTTGTATTCCTTTACTTTTCTTTTTTGTTTCTGTTATTCCGAGGTAGTCCAATTTTTTATTTTTCATCTCCTCAATTATCTCATCTTCTTTGTCCTTTAACCCTCCAATGTTCCAGGTTCCCATTTTTTTATATTTCTTTTCGTCTTCGGTTTTTATTTTTTATTTTCCTTACTTCTTCTTATATTTATCCTTGCAATCTTTTGGGGTGATTGTCTTTATTCGTAATCCGTCCCGTGTTGTTGATCTACTTTTCGGTCCAGTTTTCCTGTCTTCTTTGATTAGTTTTTTTCCTGGTTGTTCGTGTTACTTTTCTCAATTGTTCCTCAAAACTTTGCCCTGCCCTTCTGGTGATCTCTCTGCTAGCGTTCTCTTACTAGGGTTTTGGTTCTCTTTGATTAGTTCCTGGTTTTCTTTTTGTGGCTCGTTTGTTGTGTATGCCTTGATGATAATTTTTAGTTTATTGTACCTTAAGTATGCTGTATGTCCTTTTTCTCTAGCTTTTTTCAACTGTGGTATTAGTTTTCTCCTTTCTTCTTGCACCTTTTTCGTGTAATCTTCGTCTGTCCATATATCTGATCCTTTCAAGCTTCTTGCATTTCTTAATATCCTCCTCTTTGTACATTCTTTCGTCAGTTTTACTAATATTGGTCTTTTCCTTCCTCTGGTGAATTTTCCTAATCTTCTTATTTCATCTACTTCAGTATATCTTTCTAGGGTTATTCCTATCTTTTCTATTACTTTGCATATTTTTCCTCATCCTTCTCGCTACCATCATCATCGATCCCTTTCACTATGAAGTTTTTCCCTCGTATTTCTCTTTCCAGTGCTTCTATTCTCTCATTTTGTTCTTGGTTTTTTAGTTTCGTATTTTCCTCTTTTACCTGTTTCATTTCTAGTATGAGCGCGTCTAGTTTCTCGTTCATTTGGCCCGTAATAACACTTATAGTTTGGAACATCTCCTCTATTTTTCCATATTTATTTTCGAGTTACTGGCGCCAGAGCCCACCCCCAAGTCGACCGTTAGAAGGTGTGACCTCTACCTAAGTAACTCGCCATAGTACTTTCCTTACAGTAATGATTTGTATATTAGTTGCTTCCAAATTTGTTTGCTTTTGTGATTTATTTCGGTCCTTCTATCTGTATTTATAAGGACTCGAGATAATTTCCAGCGTTATTAATATTGTTGTGTATTTTTTGTTGTTGTAATTTATATTTTTAGCAGCAGTATAGATTTTAGATATATAAATTTACAACGATAAAATTATTTAATATAAATTTATTGTAAATTTATATGAAAACAGGTTTTTAGACTTGAATGTATTTATTTTATTAAGACTCAAATAGACGGTAACACAAAGCTGACCTTGTAATTTGTTTATAAAAACAATAGCATTAATTGTACTTTTGGACTGAATATACTTTTATCTTTTCCTAACTTAAGTTTATCAAAATTTTAATATAATTATATTTACGTTTAGCATAAGAAAATTGTTATAGCGCCTTCTGTACTACAATAGCTACAATGTAAATACTATTGTTTAATTTTTTTATATTCCAACATACTATACAGCCAAAAACTTACACAACATGTTGTTAACGTCAATTGTGAAATAAAGTGTGTTATTTTTCAATTTTGTGTTTTATTATAACAATCTCCCAATAAGTTATATTAAATTTATTTAAAACACTCTATAGAGATAAACAAATATTTTTAATCATAATTTACTTAGTTTATATAATTATATCATTATTGTCAGAAAAAAATTATTAATTTAATGTAACAATAAATCTGTGTCCTTAAAAATAAAAATAAAATCAAAACTCCTATATATGGCAGCAGGAAGAAGCTTTTAAAATTAAGGCACAAAAACAATAAACTAAATTGGTGTAATAAGTATGTTTTTTATGTTACTATTAACTTAAACGTAAAGAATTTTGAATACAATATTGTTTATAAATAATACAAAAAATTATTCTTGCAGCGCCATCTGTGTTGCAGTAGCACAACTAGGCCAAGCTAAATTAATTTTTGAATAATTAAAAATCCTTATACAGTTATAAAATTATTAACGTGTTATTAATGTTGATTATATAATAAAATGTGCGTAAATACAAAGATCTAGAAATAAGTTATACTACAGATATTTCAAATATGAGCTCTTAATAAATGGCAGAATAACGCTGACAGATTTCTGTAATTATTATTTATTTGTTGTAAAAATAACAAACTTAAATAAACATGGCGATGAAATTGCTGAATAATAATTTATTGCAATTATAAATTTTGTTAAAAAATGGCATTTAATGTATTTAATTAATATAGGCCTAGATAACAGAACACGGTGGACATTAAAATTAATTAATAATTAGAACAGAATTCTAGATTATGCTTTAATAATAAACATATTATGCATATTTTTATTAATTTAAAAAAAACTAAACCCTTAGTATAACTTTAGTGATTTTTAAAGAAAGTTTAATTAATTAAAATCAGCTATGTGTATTATAATAGCTTATATATTTAATTTGCAGTATCATAAAGGCTAAAATTATTTATAAAATGTTAAAATTGATAAGTTATTATATTAATATCAATTACAAAGTATATTTTATTTTTAAAATTTTTATTTTTTACAAAAGAGTTAATGATATGAAAATAATATCTTATGTGGCAGTTTGGAGTAGTGGTTTTAACGACTGCTTTCTCTTTAAATTTCTAGGGTTCAACTCCCCGTTCAGGTAATACAATTTTTCTCATTTAAAACAGTTTAAATAATTGTTTATAACAATATTTCAATAGTAGATAAAAAATAATGTTCATTTAATTTAGCTTTTTCACGTGCATCAGATTTCGGATTAATTTTCACGTAAGACAAAAAAAATTGATGACATCCGTAGCTTAGCTATCAGGATCACAGAAGGCTTAGAAGATCTCCCTCTCCCATATAATGGGACTGTCAAAATATGATAAGTTGCAGCAAAATAGGAAGAGCCACTCAAATATTTGAAATTTTAGCCAAATTCGAAACGGAAAACCTCCTCGCGCTTCTGTGTTCCTGGTAGAAATCCCGGTCTAATTCTCTAGCAAATTTTGGGTGTACGTAAGGGCGATTTTCGGGCAAAAGTGAAGATTTGTATCAAGATCGCAGGAGCCAGGGGAGATGGAATTTCTGCAAAAATCGCCTCTATGTACGCCCAAAATTTGCTAGAGAATTAGACCGGGATTTCTACCAGGATCACAGAAGCGCGAGGAGATCGTTTTATCGGGCGCTGCAGAAAATCCGAGCGCTCATTTATTGATTTTGAATTTTGCTCCGCATCGCATAACGATCTCCTCGCACTGCTGTGATCCTGATAGAAATCGCGTTCTCGTTCGCTAGCAAATTTTGGGCGTACATAAGGGCGGTTTTCGCTATAATGCCATCTCCTCTCGCTCCTGTGATCTTGATAGAAATCCCGGTCTAATTCTCTAGCAAATTTTGGCTGTACATAAGGGCTATTTTCGGGCAAAAATGAAGATTTGTATCAAGATCACAGGAGCAAGGGGGATGGCATTACTGCGAAAATCGCCCTTATGTACGTCCAAAATTTGCTAGAGAATTAGACCAGGATTTCTACCAGGATCACAGAAGCGCGAGGAGATCGTTTTATCGGGCGCTGCAGAAAATCCGAACGCTCATTTATTGATTTTTAATTTTGCTCCGCATCGAATAACGATCTCCTCACACTGCTGTGATCCTGATAGAAATCCCGGTCTAAATCCCTAGCAAATTTTGGCTGTACATAAGGGCGATTTTCGGGCAAAAGTGAAGATTTGCATCAAGATCGCAGCAGAAAGGGGAGATGGAATTACTGCGAAAATCGCCCTTATGTACGTCCAAAATTTGCTAGAGAATTAGACTGGGATTTCTACCAGGATCACAGAAGCGCAAGGAGATCGTTTTATCGGGCGCTGCAGAAAATCCGAGCGCTCATTTATTGATTTTTAATTTTGCTCCGCGTCGCATAACGATCTCCTCGCACTGCTGTGATCCTGATAGAAATCCCGGTCTAATTCTCTAGCAAATTTTGACTGTACATAAGGGCTATTTTCGGGCAAAAGTGAAGATTTGTATCAGGATCGCAGCAGCGAGAGGAAATGGCTTTATTTCGTTATTACAGGTAACTGTATTTTATAATAAAAATTAAAATGCAAATTATTGAGATAAGAACAATTTATTTTTTCTAGTTATGTAGTATATAAATACATGCATAAATAAATAGATAAGCTGTTAATAATTTTTATGCCTTTATTATTATTTATAAATTTCTAAATTTATATACTTTAAATTGTGGCGCCATCTCTTGCATATCTTATAAACTATTGTTAAAATTATTTTATATTTTTTGTATTGTATAATTTATTTTTAATTTTTTAATGTTGTTATATTATTTTATTATTTAATTTACAATTGTCAGAGAATTTAAAAAACCTACCTAGAAAACTTGAGAATAGAACATGGGTCTTGTAGTATCGCAAGTAAGAGCTCACTACACAGAGCTAAAGTGCTGCCTTTATAAGTGCTGTAATATTATGGAAATATATATATAAAATTTTTCGCACAATCTATATGGCAATATATAATAGAATTATTTCAATATTTTTCCATATTTTTTTAATTAAATCTGCTAAAGTGATTTTTCATATCTGTTTTATATGAACTCTCTCTGGGGTAGCAACAGAATTTTTTTATTCTATTCTAGAAAAAAAAACAAGAGCAGTTAGGAACAGCATTTTATTTGGTAATTTTTTCATTTATACTATAATTATTTATACACAAAAACTGAACACAAAACGTAAGCGATAAATCCAATTGTTCTTACGCGTAATACTAAGTCTACATATATAATTGAGTATTACTGAAGATTTTAATTGCAAAACCTAAGACTAAATAAGTAACGGAATCACATACATAAGCTTACTTTAAAACTAATTTTTTAGAATCCGAACAAGGTGCGAATCTTCAAAAACAAAAAAATCGAAGCTATCAATACCTCACTTTACATTAAACTTTGGCTTAAGTTTATTCTCTACATGTTTGTAAAGCCTCTCTTATTACACTACAAACAGGTCATCTTATCCCATAACTATAATCTAGGTCTATATAAAAGTTCACTCGCATTCCGACTCGCTCCTCGTGTACAACATCGGCGGCAGCTTCGTCCCCGAGGCTGCCTCCCTCTTGCTGTTCTTGTGCTTCCTGTCCGAGTCGACGTCAAAGTTGAAAACGGGCCGAATATGTGCGAAGACTCCATACACATGTAGCCGGGGGTGTTCTTGGGGTTTGGACTTGCCCTGACGTTGATTTCGTCGTTCACATACTCGTGCGGTGAGGAGAGGTACTCGAAGTCAACATCGCCAAGCAGTCCCTGTGGTCCTCTTTCAAGCGCTGAGTATTCATTACCAGGTAAGGGTCGTTTAGGTCAACATAGTGCTGTAAAAAAAGTGCTTTAGTAACAATGATTATTTTATGCAAACTTTGATTGAGTGTACAGTGAAAGAGTAGACAACCACACTGCTGCATGCTAACCTGAACCTACACTTTTCTATTTATTATAGTTCTTTAAAATCTACAGAGTTTTGTAAATTTATTATGCAGTGAACAAATCCATTACTACTGATTTCAAAATATTTCTGTTATATCTCTCAAGCTGTGTCTGTTTTGTTGAGCAGCCTTCTTCTCTGACTCTCATCTGTGCTTGTTGTGTTTTGAGCAACCCTCTTGCATATTTACAAAATAGTTGTGGCCTGTTGGCGTATTTTCCAAATCACTTCGCTATAGTATTCCAGACCATTATAAAGTATATCAGTGGTTATAGAAAATCATTAAAGGTCTGCTGGCGTTTTTTTCTTACAGTCATAACAGGGGTCGTTCATGACTTTAGTTTGCATCAGCGAGACCAAGATGACTTTCTTTATAGCTCTACAAAGTCAGTATCTTCCGTGCTCATAATCAGGTGGTCAAATTTTAGTAAAATTTAAAACATTCTACCCTCAATTACCTTCTTTAGAGTAGTAAACTATCTGACGGAAGCTGTTTCTCCTTATAATTCATCAGGCGGTCGACATCGAAGAGTAAGTATAGGAATATAGTATTGAATTTTTTTACTCCAACGTTAAATTTGCTTTAATTTATTTTAATTACCACATTTATTTTTACTTTATTTATTTATTGATAAATGACACATGGATATACATTAAAAAAATGTTAAATACTTAAATTAATTATCCACTAAAAATTACTAACAAAATACAATTTATATTTTCTCTTTTTACTTTTCAAACAATCTGTATACGACAAATTGGTCCACCCTGTATATTACAAATTTGCAATACCCTGTAATTGACTGTCTTGGCAGATTCTGTAAGCCCAAAGCAATAAATGTGACATTTTCACCTGGTAACTAGAAAGTACAGACGTCATTTTGATTTTTAGTTACCAACTACACACAGTTATTGCATTAAAAAATTACTAACTAATTAAAACTTTTATTTAATTTATTTTTTTAGCTTACTTTTAACCCTACTTGTATATCAGAAATTTGCAACACACTGTAATTAGTTTTGGCGGATTCTCCAACCTAAAAGCGATAAATGTGAAACTTGGAGTTCCATTGAAAAGGATATGCCAAATGCCGTCAAATGGTAAAGGCCCCAAAGCCAAAGGTGCAAGTTTTTCTACGCTCTATCTGCTGCATGTGAGAATATATGAATGATCTCAGAAAATATGGAACTAATTATTTTGCTAACACAGTTTATATTATGCAAAGGAACATTGAGTTCTATTAGAAAGGATATGCCACATTTCGTTGTATTATAAGAGTCCCAAAACCAAAGGTTTAACACCATTTTGTTTCTGTGGGTGCTGTTCAAACATGAAAGTTCCAAAGCTCTGTCTGTTGCCTATGGGAAGATATAAATGAATTTAGAAAATATCCAGCTAACAGAGTTTATACCATGCGGAGGAGCTTTGGATTCCATTAGAAAGGATATTCCACATGCTACAAAGTGATGAAACTCCTAAAGCCAAAGCTTTAGCAGTGTTAGATGGCATTCTGCGAGTGCTGTTCAACTGTGGAAATTTCAAAGCTTCATCTATTGCTTGTGGGACGATATAAATGATTTTAGAAAATATATAGAGCTAATTATCCTACTAATAGGGTTTATATCATGCAGAAAAACTTCATTAAAAAAGATATGCCATATGCCATGAAATTGTAAGGATCCCAAAGCCAAAGGTTTAGCAGTGTCGGGATTATGTGTGTGCTGTTAAACAGTGAAAGTTTCATATAGCCATGAACGTTGAAATATTGCCTAGCATACCGCCAAATATGACATCAATATTTACCAAGTTAAATTCATATTACTGGTGAAAAGATGCATTTACTAAACGTTACCCCGCGGACTTCGGCAAAAAAATTTTATCGCGTCCGGTCCTGGAAATGCCCAATTTCGCCCCCCCTCCCCCCGTACAAGTTGCATGAAAAATTTATATACGAAAAAGATGCCCCTTTTTAGACTCCACAACTTGATAAAGGAGCCGTCTTCGTATCTCCTGCCGTTTCAAAGATATAAGAAAAAGTGAATTTTTCAAGCCTTGGGGCCGTTTTTGGACAGGAAGGGGGCAAGCAAAGGCATGGGTTATTAAGCGTTTTTTGAACCCACTTTTTAGTTCTACAATTTGACCTTTATGGCAAATCGCTATCTGCCAAAAAAAGTTTTTTCTTCGAACCCCGATGGAGCCCTTACATTGTCATTTTTTAAACTTTGCAGAGAGAAACTTCACTAGGGGGTCTATAAATTCACAAAACTCCCAGAAAGTACCTACCCTGCGAGCGAAACAATTTTAGGGCGTTTTTGGCGCACCCGGTATCGTTTTAGCCTTTTTGTAGAATTGAATCAAACTAAAGAATGCCGAAAACCGCGTCTCGCAATCTCTTACCGTTTCCGAGATCTAGAAATTTTTTTTTTTAATTTTGACCACTCTTTTCACCAAGAAGTCGAGATGCGCATGTGATATACCACGTACATATAAATATAGAAAACAATTATACCCTCAAATGCTTTTCGCAAAAAATTAAACTACGTTTCCGATGGTGTTTACATATCAAAAGACAGTCAGTGTAGCATCGGATACCATTAGATACACATTTAGAGCAAATAAAATAAATCAGATTCTTAAGTTGTCCACCTTTATCATCCCTTGCACTAGCCGTAACAATTGCACAACGCTACATCACATTGACCATGTCAAGCAAAATTTCTTTCCAGAGTGTACCAGGAAACAAAAGCATAATTGCAACATGCCGAGAAAGAAAACTCATGCACAATGTTAGAATGAATTTATTGAGACAGAAGAACTAAGGAGCAGTCTTAAAGAAAAAATCATTTCCGAGTCTGCTATTACTATACATACTATTATTATAACAAGGGCCACTTACACACACACTGAACAGCGTAAAAAGATAGCAACCGGCAGGCGCTGGTGCACAGACGCCCAGCGTCCAGCCCCTACACTAGCATTACATGGACAATAATATATCATCATTTACGTACTTACATAGCTCATTTTGTTGTTAGCTCTTAACGTTCGTTTAACAATTTACAATCCGTGCGTACTTGCCGTCGTATAGAGGGTGTTTGCATCGCACACGCAATCATACTAATCGGAAACAGTGGCAGCGGGCGCAAACACTCTGTATAGTCTCGACTAAGCAGTCATCAATCAACAATCTATAAATAATTAACATACAAATAGATGCAAAGACCGAACGGGAAGATGCGTGCGGCGCAGACGGGAAATCATAGAGGTACACAACAAAATGCATTGAACATCCAGTACACGCCTAGTGTACACTAGCGGCTGTTCCTACCTTCATTTATTTGTATATAGTGTTTGGTCGCATGGCAAACCACCATCTCTTGCAGCCTCGAAAACCGTGCTGCTGCTTCGAAAGCAAGTGACCTGCCGCGGCGGCGGGGCGTTCAAATAAAATATTAGAGCAAACGGACACCTTTAGTTTACTTTATTTTCTCACTACAAGAGATGTTCTTAACACGAACAGTACAATAATAATTATGCCTAAGCACTGATGATATTGCAGGTTAAATAGGTGGATCTTAAAGGAAATAGTCTGGCGTCCTGCGCGTCACGTGTGGCTCTCCGCGACGGGGCGCCGGGTCAAACTGCAAGCTGAAACAGAGAGGTCGCAAATTAGTATGTGCACAAGGTATCACCATTAAATAACAAAATGAAGATGCCCCCCACCAATACCACCTACAGCCTATACCTGTCTACCATTACTACACTCTACAACAAAAAGAAACCCAAACTTAGCCTTAAGGCAACTTTAAACTTATAGTTAGTTACCTCTAATAAAAGTACTTCAATTATCTATATACTTAGATTGCACACTCATAGAGGGCAACAGTAACAACTGTGCATATGGTAATAAAGTTTTTTTCTTATAGATGAACATTCTATTATAAATTATTTTTGACATTTAATACCTGTTCAAACACAACCAATTCTAGTAATTACACAAACTGGGTAAAAGTGGAATTCTTAGCATGATTCGATTTTTTTAAGGAAAACAAGGAAAACCTCTGAAAAGATTCTGCTTCCATCGACTATCCCATATCTTTCCAATAAGTCTGTTCGACATTGAGTAAACGAATTCAAGTGCAGCAGAAGAAACACTAAAGATGTCCTGGGAGTTGGAAAACAACCATCATGCCATTAAATGGTTTTGGCCTACAGATGACTGGAAATGCGCGAGTTAGGCCACGAACATCTCAACTGAAACAAAACCTTAATTTTAAACTGTATAAAGTAAATAAGCTCAGAAGAAGGCAAAAGGCATACCGTATGATAAGCTGAAAAGGTGATGGCATCAGCTTTTTGGAATCTTAAGAAGGGGAAACTATACCTTTGCAGCACTTATGGAGATATTGGATCCAAGTATTCTTCCAGTGTGACAACTAAGATTTGAAATTTTTCCGAATCCACCCTATTCATCCATCTGTTCCTAAAACTCAAAACTTCACATCTAAACAAAATAAAAAGGTAAGTATTTTGAACCTACAACTCCAAATAAACCCCAAACCTGGAGAAACAAAAATTTGAGGGGGCTAGTTGTCTAAGTTAGCACCAAAACCACCCTCACGTATTTTAGTCAACTACTTAAAGTCAAATTAATACCTCCCTATAACATATAACATACTAAAACTCTGTAAGGGCACAGCACGTTGGTGTTCCACAGGGAAGTATGCTGTAACCTGTTCGGTGCATACATTACTTATAGTAGATTTTCCACAGCCAACAAATATATTCAATACTTCTTTTCTAATCTCTGTTCATCCAAGTTTAGCAAGTTTACTAACCAACGTCGGTTATGGATAAACAATAAACAATACAGAGTTTAGGTATGCTCTAATTTTAGAGAGCCATCAGGTGGGACTAGATTTTGATCAGCAAACAGGGAGACAAAATTTCAGACATTTCTAAAATTTGCCAGTTGAGCTAGTTCCGACCACAACAATAGAAATAAAAGGTGTAAGAAAAATATAAGTGCTATCTTAATCAGTTTCATTATGGCAATACAACAAGATGTAAATCAACAGAAAATTGGTAAAAAACAATTGTCAGGGGAACTGGGAGAAAATAAATGGGTTGTAAGTCTAATTGGTCAAGGTTCAGAACTGTACCATCAATACAATACTTAATTATTCTGCCTATCTCCCTCCATTATTTCCTAATATTTTACATAACTCCTTACACCTTCACCTCCACCTTCACCTCCACCTTATTCTTCTTCTCTAGACTACTCTTCCTTCTCCTTTATATATTTTTTTTATTCATCTGATTTCTTCTATCCTTTTTATGTGTCCATACCATCCGAGTTGTCCCTTTTCTATCTTTTTTACTGATATTCTATTCTTTGTCATATTTTTGCTATTTCTTTCAGTTGTACATTTAATCTTCCCTCTATAATTCAGAAGCTGTTAGGTTCCATCCATCACAAGTATTTGGCTATTTTTTAGCAATTCTTGCAACATTATCTCTGAGTATGCCTACAACATTTCTCTCTGATATCTGGTCCTGATCTAGTGAATTTCTAGCTTACGTCTTCCTGATTAATTTTCCATCTCCTTCACTGTCTGGTATTTCATTCTTACATTACTCTTACGCAATTTATTTTCATTATGTCATTTCAATATTATGGCTATCTGTCCATAATTTTTCCGACATTTTATTCTTCTTCATGTTTCTTCAATGTCCCACAAAATAATTCTTGGTTTTCCTTGTACGCCTCTTTCATTTTTCTCAGTCCTACCATTCATTTTCTTCTCCCTTCTTAGTATTTAATCTTTATTTCTTCATAATCTCCAGTTTCCTTTCTCTTTATGCAATTGTTTCATTTTGTCTTTTCTTTCACAACTGTTTTTACCTTATCATTCCGCCAATGTTTTCGTTATATCTCTATCTACTATTCCGATCGTTCCAGAGATCTCTGCTGTTGTACCCAATTCGATCCAATTATTTCGCGTCGTGCCAAGCGATTCCAAATCTGCCCGAACGGCGCCGACTATAGCCGCCACGGCATTTACCAACCAGGGCAAGGGCACCGGCGCATTTTCCAATCAGCGCAAAGGCGCCCCGGCGTCCACCAATCCTGGACAAGCCCTGCATTCCCCAGCGGGCTCAGAGTGCTTACACAAACTCTGTACCCCACCAACAGAGTGGGGCACGAGATGAGCCCTTAAAACCTGAGCCACCAAAGCATTCGGCCTCAGTCGCCAGCCCCTTAAGAAGAAATCATCAAGAGTCATCAGGTGAGTCCCTTTTGGTTTCTTTTGCTGCTCGCTGCCCGGACCTGCTGCCGCCCCTGCTACTCGCTGTCCGGCTCTCCCATCGGCCCCGCTGCTTGGCCCCTGCTGCTCGCTGCCTAGTTCCACCACCGGCTCCGCTGCTGCCCCTAGCTCGCGGCCCGGCTTCGCTGCGCCAGCTCGCTGCCAGTTTCAGCGCGTACATTAAGTCGTAGGTTAAGTTCTTATACATTAGCTAAGTAGGTTAAGTTAGCTAGGGTTGATAAGTTACAATAAGGTAGGTTTTGTAATATTGTAAATATAATTCTAATTCGTAAGTTGGAGCCGACGCTTCGTTTTCTTTAGCCTTCCGTGCCACACGCGTTGCCGGTCGTAGCGTCCCGACGCCCGATTTATCACCGCCCGAGCCTGACCTGGTAACAATATCTTACTTGTTCTGAAAATTTTTCTACTGTCTACATTCTACTGAAAATCTTTTAATTTACTTATTTGCAATTTCTCTCTTCTCTTCTTCCTTTTTCCATACATTTCTACTTATTATGAAATAATCTGTAATTTTTCATTTTTAATTATTTGTTATCTTATCTTCCCTTTTTTCGCAAAATGTGAATGTCCAATTTACCTTCTTATCAGAGATCTATTATTCTTTCCCATTGTTGTCTTATTCCACTATTATTAGTTTTTCTTGACTATTACTTGTTTCTATATTGCTCTTTGCAAGATTTTTCTTCACATCTTCATTTGGTCCACATCTTACGATAATCTTACATCTGCTATCATCAGTTTCATTTGTCGTGTTCTTTGTGCTTCACTGCTTTTCAACTCCTGAGTACATCCAACAGCCTTTTCAATGCTCGTCCTTTTTTTTATTTGAGTTGTACTAGCGTAATCCATTTTTAACTCTAATAGTTCTTCTGTTATCCCATCTTTCTTTCTTAGGGTTTCAATATTTCATGTTTAGAATTTTATCGCGTACTTTGTATGTTCCCTCTACCTTTTCTTTCTCCTATATTTCCTCTTTCTTTCTTTTTCATTGTTATTTCTGTTACCAAGAAACGGCTTTCCCTTTTTTTGCTAGCTTTTTGAAGGTTGGAGATTACACCCTCTCTAATCTTATCAGTACGATTTATCATCTGCTACTAGCCTTTTTGATGTCTCACTTAATAATATTCTTAACTTTGCTTGAATATGCCTTTCTTGTAATGTCAAATCACTTCTTATTACTGTGCTTCTTTTTCATTATCTTCATATTGTATTCCCATCTCTGTAATTTTACAATAATTATTTTCTTTACTGCATCTCTTCCTACTTTACAAGATCTCTAATATTTGTAGTTCCACTCGCACTTTATTGTTCAGAAACTCCCTAATTTTTAATTTCTTTCACTCGTTCCACTATTTCTCTTTGTTTTGTAGTTCAACTCTTGTGTTGTTTCTAAATCTTATTGTTTTTCCTATTCCTCTACTGTTGTTCTCGCCTTTTTGTGTCCCTTTCATCTGAGGTATGAGGTAATTTGTTTCTTCTCTACTAAAAAGCTATCAATTTCGCTTCCCACCGTTCAAAATCTATTTGAAAATTATTATAATTAACTGTGAGGCCTTTTCCTAGTATATTCATACATATTTGTATAGCCCCGCCGACACATTACATTCACACTTATCGCTACTCTTATCAGTTATTTAAAAAATTATTTATTTGCATATTATTCACTTTACTTCGGGAAAACCTTACTTCCTATCAACTGTCACTATCATTTGCCTATTAGCAATTTATTACTATTAAAACCCCTCATTTGCTCACCTCAGTTAAACTGCTAGAACGATAAATTTATTCTTCATCGTTTCTTGGCAATTGATAATAGAACGCACTCAAAAATGACGAAAACTTCACTGAGCCCCTTTGTAAAGTACTTCTATTACAAGGTGATTAGCGCCAACAAATCCTTTTTGTTAGACGCTACTAAAAGGTTATATTAACTTAAATAAATGGAACTGCAAATTTGTCTCAATAAACACTCTCAATACTTAGGTTTTCAGCCCTTGAAGGTCATGGCTCTCGAAAACCCCAGCCATAAATTCACTTTTTTGTTTTTGATTAAGTGAATGGCGCAACTTGACCTGCGCAATTCCGACATTTGCTCGTTTTATTTTTACAAGCTTATATGACCTACAATGCCGCATACCCAATTAGACGTTAATTAATTAGTAACATTATACAGCTGATGCTAAGAAAAATTATGAAGAAAGTAGCTGACCATATCTACAATAAATTTATATTATATTAAATCTGACAGCTTTTCCACTAGAGGGCGCCGAAATTAAAACTTGCAAAATCCCTTTGAGATCGCAATATAATGAAACGGCTGCTGTAAGACAAACAAACAAAAATGTATAACGCCAGAGAGCGCCTTACAAATTTATTTCCTCAAGTCAAACAAACAGAGAGTATTTCTAAATAGGTTTAAGTTTACCTCGACCAAAACCAAAATTGAACACTTGCTCTATCCCAACTAACTTAACAAGCTTATGATTAACACTCGAATTATTTTAGTTTGAGAAAGAAACAGCTACAAAGTTGCACCACTTTAAAAACCTTCTACAATTGGTATTATTTTGATTGTTACACCACATGATTTATATGCATTTTTAAATTTCATTCTACCATCAAAAATAGACATACTTGTACTGGAAAGTAAGTTTTAACTACCATATTATTTTTCTAATCGTGCAGCACTTATCTTAATGTTGCGAGA
Source organism: Sinelater perroti (assembly GCA_036346155.1). NCBI lineage: Eukaryota > Metazoa > Arthropoda > Insecta > Coleoptera > Elateridae > Sinelater > Sinelater perroti. The sequence continues at coordinate 4,040,000 of JARFIY010000111.1, read as the reverse complement.
CATTAAAATACATAACCTAAAAATGTACTTTTAAATTTTAATACATCCGGCGGTCAGATATACGACCGTATGTTATCGTATTAAAAATGAATCTAGCATGTCAGCAAACCCAGTTTGTAGTTATTATTCCAAGATCGCAAAATGAACAGGCGTTATTTAATGCTTGGAAAACAAAGGAACGTGCTAAAAACGACCTCACTATTAAATTAAATAACATGCAGATGCAGTTAGAAAATATGCAAAAACTATATACAGAATTGCAAACTAAATATACAGGATGCGGCAAAAGATCAACCCAAAATTCAGCCTCTAAAGAGAAGATACAAAATGAAGTTCAATACTTCACAGATGAGGAAGAGCTAGCTGGAGAGACGGAGTGGATAAGAAAGAAAAATAGGAAAAAACAAAAAATGGATAAGTCACTCACCCCTCCTTACAGCAGCCCTAAAGCCGTAGAAAAGGAACAAGGGCAATAAAAAAACCACAAAGTTACCACAACCGCCTCCAATAATAGACGGGGTTACAAATTTTAACACACTTCATAATAAAGGGGTTCCAAGTTAAAATCATTAATGATAACAATATCAAAATTAACGTTGAGGATGGAGAGCAATACAAAGCTCTCACTCAGGCTTTATATGAGAGGAATTACTCATGGTACTCCTACGAAAATAAACAGAATCGACCAATTAAGGTAATGGCCAAAAATTTGCGTCATTCTTGTTACCCTGATGAAATAACGAGGGAGATGAGAAAAAGAGGTTTCAAACTACTCAAACCTACTAGAAAACTAAAGTATAAAACAAAACAGCCACTGAACATGTTTATGTTGTCGTTTAGAAACGATGAAGATGTTAATAAAATCTTTAGCATACCCAACATCATGGGCATAAGAGTGCAAATTCAGCCAATTAGAAAAACCAAATTAGTGCCACAGTGCAAGTGGTGCCAAGCTTATGGACATATCCAGAAATACTGTGCTAAAGAACCTAGATGTGTGCAATGCACCGCGAAACATCTCACAGCACATTGTGAAAAACCAAAAGAAGCAAAACCAAAATGTATTCATTGTGGACAACAGCATCCAGCTAACTGTCGTAGGTATATAGTTGCAAAACAAATGCAAAAAATTAAGGATAAGCAGTTCAAGAAACAAATCCTACCTAAACAGCCTCAAAGATCCATTCAACCTAAAACAAATGCAGCTCCAATGCAGCAAGGAAACGGATCTAAGAGCAAAACCTACAGCCAAGCAGTGACCGGTAAAACAGATAAGCAAGATAAGAAAACAACTCAAACGAATTCACCTATGGACAAGATGCTTCAACAAATATTTGAGAAATTGAATAAAATGGATGAACGTATTTCCAAATTGGAATATCGCGGACAGGGAGCGATTCCTAAAACTAAAAATGGCTAATCAGTTAAGAATATTAGAATGGAATGCCAATGGGTTACTGCAACATCAACCAGAGTTGCAAACAGTCCTTGACATAGAAAAAATTGATGTATGTCTCATATCTGAGACTCATTTCACGAGAGTCATACATCAAATTTAAAGGATATAAAGCCTATCATACAATCCATCCGGATAATGCAGCGAAAGAAGAAAGTGCAATTATAATAAAGGAAACCATTTTACACCATCAAGAAATGGGTTATCAAACACTGGAAATACAAGCCTCATCTGTCAACATTAAAACAAAGTCATACGATGTAATGATTACCGCATTATACTGCCCACCGACACACGCTATAAATAAAGTGCAATATGTAAGCTTTTTCAATAGCCAAGGAAATAGATTCATCATTGGAGGTGACTTTAACGCAAAGCGCACACATTGGGGATCTAGACAAACTAAAACTAAAGGTAGAGAACTTTTAGTAGCATCTAATCAACTTAAATGTGAAGTATTATCAACCGGTAAACCAACGTACTGGTCCACTGATTCGCATAAAATCCCTGACCTCATAGACTTCTTTGTGATCAGAAATATCTCATCAAATTATATCCATGTTGAAGAAGCATGGGATATGAACTCAGATCATTCTCCAATACTTCTTACATTAAGTGATAGTGTAATCCAAAAAGAGGACCCACCGAGCCTAACCAACAAGATGACAGATTGGCAAAGTTTTAAAATCCAACTTGAGGAACTAATCGAGCTTTCAGTACCACTAAGAACAGCTAGATGAAGAAGTTGGTTTGTTTGACCGAAACATTCAAAAAGCAGCATGGAATAACACATCCCAGCTTACCCGTAGAACAAAAGGAAATAACTATCCTAAAGAGATTAGGAACCTTATTTCAGAAAAAAGAAAGCTCTCAGAAGGAAATGGCAGCAGACTAGAGCACCAAGTGATAATACAGCTCTGAACAACGCAACTCAGCAATTAAAAGGCGAAATCCAACGTATCAAAAACGAAGCGATTGGAGACTATTTGAGTGATTGAATGACAAAACAGGGTACTCACTTTGGAAGGCTACCAAGCGACTAAAAAGACCTATTTTGCATAATCCCCCAATCCGAAATGCAGATAGAAGAAATAACACCCAAAAAGCATACAGGTTTTCAGAACATCTGGAGAGCATTTTTTAGCCAAACGATACAGAAGACCCTCAAAATTGAACTGAACCAGAACAAGAAGAAGCAATTATCAGATCTACTTCACCAAAAGAAGTTTTTGGTAAAATCAAAACAAATATTAACCCAAAAAAGCCCCAGGCTTTGATTTAATCACTGGCGAAGTGTTAAAGCAACTTCCGAGGAAAGCCATAGTAAAACTTACCAATCTTATTAATGCATCTTTTAGATTGAAGTATGTTCCTAAGATGTGGAAGGTTGCAGAGGTCATTATGATCCTTAAGCCAGGTAAACCTCCTAATGATGTAGCATCATATAGACCTATATCGTTGTTACCAGTCATTTCGAAATCGTATGAAAAAATACTCCTAAGGAGACTAAAACCCATAGTAGAGAAAAAGAATCTGATCCCTTCCCACCAGTTTGGGTTCAGAGAAAACCGCTCGACTATTGACCAAATCCACAGGATCACAAACGTTATAGAAAAATTACTAGAAGAAAGAAGTCTGTTCTACCGTCTTCCTCGATATTGCTCAGGCCTTCGACAAAGTTTGGCATGAAGGATTGTTTCACAAACTGAAGCTGCTTCTACCACAACTTTCACAACTCTTACAATCTCATTTATCAGAAAGATATTTCAAAATTAAACAAGAATTAAAAGAAATCAGAGCAGAGGTGCCACAAGGCAGTGTACTTGGTCCGGCACTTACCTATTATATACTAGTGACATCCCGAGTCTTGAACATGAAACAATAGCGACATTTGCTGATGACAGCGCAGTTATTGCGGTCTGAAAAGATCATGAAGAGGCTGCCGAGAAACTTCAAACCTCTGTTAATAAAATCAACACCTGGACTACAACTTGGCTTATCAAGTTAAGCAAAAATAAGTGTGTACATATAGACTTTACTAACAAACAGAAGCAACATCTACCTATCAGAATCAACGATACCCAGATTCCCTATGTAGACTCGGCTAAATATCTGGGTATGACCTTAGACGCTAGGCTCTGCTGGAGAGTTCATGTCAAAAAAAAAACGTGAAGAGCTTGGCTTCAAATTGAAAAAATGTATTGGCTACTTGGACGAAACTCCAAGTTATCCACATACAATAAATTGCTCTTATATAAGCAAATCTTGAAATCCGTTTGAACCTATGGCATCCAACTCTGGAGTTGTGTCAACAAAAGGAACATTCAAGTGATACAGCGTTTCCAGAACAAAGCACTAAGAAACATCATTGATGCACCTTGGTACTGCCGAAACAGAGACATCCAACGGGACCTTCAAATGGATACTGTTGACCAAACCATCGCCAAACTTACCAGCAGCCATGAACAAAGATTACTCAACCACGTGAACGCCGAGGCTATCCAGCTCCTGGACAACACAAACTTAGTAAGAAGACTCAAGAGGACAAAGCCTTTTGAGTTAGTGCAGAGCATTGTGCGGTATTTGTGCTACACGTTATGTTTAGTGTAGTTAAGTTACTAGAACACAAGGCAAACTAGTGAGTAAGACCTTAGTTATAAGAATTTTCAAACGTAATCATTTAAATTTGAACAAAATTGCTCAATGATCTATTATTGATCAGATTGTAATCCACATAAAAGATCTTGTATCTTTTAATAAATTAAAAAATATATTATTTTTCTAATCTTACATTATCAGTGAAGCTGGTTTAAAGGGGGTAAATGCGCCATGGGCGAAGAGAGGCACCAATTGCTCAATTCTGTTTTTGGCAACAACAGGTTTTCTATGTAATCTAACTAAAAATTGAATACAACTTAGTCTAATACATCTAGACACAAAAATGTCCATATTTATGTTATTCAGGACTAAAACAACCCATTCATTGCCCCCAATAAGCTGTAGAAAAGTTGTAAAGCGTGAAAGAAATTCCATTTTTAAATTATTCTTAGCTACTCTCTCTCTCTCACTTATTTTGCGTGAGGTTGGATGGATTTGCTTGTTTTAGATATGATAGAGAACATATAGAATGATATAATAATGGTGAGGCTTCACCCTACAGCAAGGACCAAAGCTATGTTCATCCTCATTGCGTGCTTGCCACACACCGTCTTTGATGCAGATCAATGCGGCAAGCATCATGCTTCTTACAGCTACATTGAACACAAACACTCACTTATTAGTATTTGAATAAACCACCTTCAAGAATCAAATCCAGATCCATCTAAATTGAAGTCAAGCTTTTAAACACTAGAACATGGACTGATATGCATATAACAATACGTTGCCCATCAATTTTCAATGAAAACCTTCATTACACATAACTTAAACTGTCCTTAAGCTGTCAATCTATTACTTTAAGAGGAATTAGTAAAAAGCCTCCAATAAATTATACAATTTTTTATCTGTAATTTAAAAAAAACTGTACTTCCCAACCAAAATAACACAAAGCGAGCACAGCTCCTTTCTACTACCATGTAGAATACAGGAAACTCATATATAATTGATAGTTTTGCCGATAGGTGACGTCACTGTCAAAATTTCTAAACATGAAAACGAGAACTGAGAGTTCCAAATGCAAATATATATTTTTTGTTGTCTTCTAGCAAATAATTTTGATTTACAAATATAATCACAGTTAGTCCTAATGCGCATGCATTGCTACTTCACTTATTCATTAAGCATTCCCCACTAGACTTGGTTAGCTCATGATTGAATGTAAAACATGTTAATTTGTGTTTGGGACAGATTGTAATCTGAAGTTAATTCAAAAGACACTGGTAGCAACAATGTGCTCTTTTCAACGACCAGTGGTGAAGCTTTGACAATCTAAAGTAGACAGCTTGGCCAGGGTTAATTAAATCAATCAGAATTGGCACAATCAAAGCATCAGTTCATCCAAACTGCAAACAGTTAGAATTAATCTCAGTAAAACTCATTCATTAATCAGCTCCAAGCCCAGAGATCCGACTGAAGCCAACAAGCAATCGAAATGCAACTTCTAGGTCAGCTGGCATTAAAAAAATTCCATCGCAATCGATGATTAAAATATTAGCATGAATTCACATCAGCTCTAATCAAATGTCATTCAATCAGCATTGAATCCAAATATAGCCAATGTAACCAAAATATGACTCATCAAAGTTAGGTCACAGCAAGCATTAAGACTCGATGCTAATAATTCCAAGGACGATTAAACTAAAAAAACTAACAGACTATTCTATCAGTATTCCCAATTGGCTGCTAAAATTTTTGATTGTCATAGCAACCAATACAATGCCTCTAGAAAGTGTCATCCAGCTACCAGCCAAATACACAATCTGTTTAAATCAAATATGTATAAATAGCAATCTCGTCATCACTAGGCCATAGTGCATTCAATTTTGACCCATATACACTGTTATCACTAAAGAACTGTAAAAAAAATATGTGCATACAAATTACTGCTCATCCTCCAGTAGCAATCAACAAAAAGAATATTTTAATTGGGATGCAAACAGATCACTGCTACCTACACCACTGTTCATTAATAAATTTAGCAAGTATTTTTCAAATATGGAAACTTTGAGACCAATTTTGAACAAAGCAAGGCTGAAAGTTGACCAAACTAATGTGAATGTCACAAAATGAGTGAGCGATTATGGAAAATAAACAGAGCACAATGTACATCAAACCTGAAAGATTGAACATAAAAATATGCAAGACAATAAAGGATGAAACTGGCAATTGATCGAGGTCCTTTCAATTCTACCATGGCAAGGATCATGATGACAAGCTTTCTTTCTAAATACAAACAATACTTTTACATATTATTCCAAAATAAATTCCATGGCAAAAAAACCATACGTATTGAATGTGAACGGCAAAGCAATTATGATAACAATCAAAGCCAACAAATCAACACATACGTGATAATACAAAATTACCTTCATACCACTCTATGTGATTTTTATAAAAAATTCTTCTGCCATTGCAGTATATCTAATTTTAAACGCCGAAAATCAAGAAAACCAAATAAACTACATTCTATTTAGTATAATTACGCTTAATTGCATGCAATAGTACTTAACAGCACAGCAACTACCACATGACAAATTATACAAATCTCAAGGTAACTCAAAGGCGACTACGCATATGATTTGCATCCACTACAAATTCCCTAGCATGTTCTTTTTACTGCTCATTATGAGCAGCTGCCCAGCTTTTGAACTAATTAAACGCTAATTAGGCGCACGTTTGTTTATTTGTTTCACACCTGCCACACATTATTTTTAGGGGCACCCCAAGCGGCAAATCGATTTCCCAATTCATTCATCAGAGCCTACCCGAAATAGCCCCAAGAAAAATAAACTATCCAAAAATAGACCGCGGACCGGCATTACTCATTAATAACTTTCCTGAATATGCACGCATGCATCGGGCTCTGCTGCAGCAGGATCATACTTACAATGAATACTTTAGGGCGTCATCTAATTCCATTATGGCGGCCTGGTTGCCGCAACGATAGCAGTAGTTCGGGGCACTGAATATAGTGACAACGTTGCGGTCGTGGCACCAGTTGTAGCCCTCCATGACCAGCTGATGGGCGCGGGACACTAGCGTCAGCCCGTTCGAATGGTTAAATGTCTCAGATATATCCTGGCCGAAGGTGTAGCCAGCGCCGCGGGGCGAGATTCCCCATCCTCCGCGGTCGTCAGGGTCCGACCACAGCAGATCGCACATGGGACCTTCATGTGGAACCTAGCAATAAATTGAGAGGTCAACTGCAAGCTACAAGAACCAATTTGGCACTTACCTCTTGCAGACGGTCTAAAGCTCGAATATGGTCTAACGTGTCGATGCTGGGGCTCAATCCGCCGTGCAAGCAGAAGATCTGGCCATCCACGAGCGCAGTGAGGGGCAGGTAGTCGAACAGGTCTGTGAAGAACTTCCAAACGTTCGCGTTGCCGTATTTCCGCAAGCACTCATCGTAGAAGCCATACACTTGTGTAATTTGCCTGGATTCGTGGTTGCCGCGCAGTATCGTGATTCTTTCCTTGTACCGCACTTTCAGCGCAACTAGCAGAGTGACCGTCTCGACTGAGTAATAGCCACGGTCAACATAGTCGCCCATAAAGAGGTAGTTCGTGTCCGGACTGCGCCCGCCTATTCGGAACAGCTCCATGAGGTCGTGGAACTGGCCGTGTACGTCCCCGCACACGGTCACGGGGCATTTTACTTCTTGGACGTTCGACTCCTTTGCTAGGATTTCTTTAGCCTAAACGGTGCAATCATCAAAATTAATCACGCGATGAGTAATCAGCGTAAGAGCGACGGTCGCACCGTTCGCTCAAAAGCGGCGCCAGGCGTCACAACAGGAAATCCGAATACGTACCTTATCACATAGGGTTTTGACTTGGCTTTCGGTAAGTTGCTTGCACTCGTTAAGCTGTTCAATCCACTGATCCAGTTCCTTGCACGCAGCCTTCTCATCCATCGTGTGCGGCTTCCGATCACAAAACACAAATAGGCAAAGTTAAATAAAGACTAACGATTATTTTGTGCTTGTGCGAGGGCTGATCTAACGCTACTAATACTAAAACATTTCACCAATTACACCTCTACACACAAAACAACACTAGCAAGCAAAATGGCCGCAGCCAGTGTGACGTCACGCGGCGCCGCCAGCGCTGGGGGCAGCCCGGCAACTGCGCGGCGCGCGCGATTCAAATGAGGCGGCCGAGCGGCGGATAGTTACCCGGAACTGGTACTGCAGCGACCGCACGGACAGCACGGGGGATTTTATCTGGTTCGAGAACGTCGCGGTCTTCATCTTCCGGCCAGGCTCACGGAATATCCGGGGGCAGTGTATCGAATGACAACGAATTTGTTGCCATTTCTGGCGCGCCTCCCGCCGACTTGATCAGGTGCGATCATGCTTGCTTCCAGGCCATTTCTCTGAAGCACATATCATACCTACTACCAAATACCAGATCTAGTAACTTCAGCATTGATAACCTACTTGGAAGTTGATTGATTTATTTTTAGACGTCCCCGTACCGCCTCATTAGGGTATCCCCTGTCCAGCTCATAATTGTAGAGGTCACGAATAATGGGAGGCATCTCTTTGCAGAACGGTGTTCCTTAAGAACTATGGAGCACCAAAGCTAATACTAAAAGCTCGACTCTGAGCCACCAGAGAGTCAAAGACTTATTGTGAAGCTTTCTGGTGAGGTTCTAATCTAAGGTTGCTCTAGCTAGTACAGTTTCCGTTAATGCTGACTTTATTAGAGAATTTCGAAGTCATTGGGTTTCCCTTCTTCATTGATAATCTAGTGTGGATGTTGATTGATTTGTTTAGTCGCCCCGTGCCACATTATAGGGGAATCCCCCGTCCAGCTGGTAGTTGTATAAATCACGGATGATAGATGCCGGCATCTTTATGAAAAATACTGTTCTTTGAGAACCATGAAGCACCAAAGATAGTCCTGAGAGATCGGTTCTGGACAACCTTGCGCTTACTTATAAGAGTTTTGGTGTAGTAACCCAGATGGGTCTGGCGTTCGTCATGGTCTGGTGAATGATGGTTTTATATACTCACCTTGTGAAGGAACAGCTGGCTCTTTGGAAGGGAGTCGAAGGCTTGTTCTGAGTCCAGGTGAACTTATGATCTAAAGTTACTCTGAGGTAACTTTTGATCGAAGACTTTAAATTTCGCCAGCTTTGGCCGCTAGCAAGTTTAGCGTGGAGAATGAAACAACTGAACTCTTCTTGGTTTTTACTTTTATTCTCCATATGCTGCACCATTCTTCTAGTGAATTCAGGTTCTCCTGGACAGACTGGATCGCCATAGAAAGCCATCGCAAGTAGCTGCACAGCATCGCTGTCATCTGTATCTTGGGTCGACCATAATGATGAAGGGGGTCGTCTCGGATGAGTTTCATTTGGAACTTCCAGCTGGAGGAAAAAAATTGGCTCAGCTGGAGCAACGGCAACCAGCCATCTTGAAGACGAAACCAAATCTTGTCAAAGACTTTGTGAAGTAGACTGCAGCGGTAGTCTGCTCCTTGATAAAGCCTTCCATGATTTTTCTACCATCCAAAAGTGTTGATGGATAGTGGAACGAATGGAGCGGAACCCAAACATTCTTTGAAATCAGCTATAAGTTTTTGGCAGCTGTTTTTAGGCTAGTAGGTCGGTAATATTGAAGAAATGTGAAGGAATTTCCAGGCTCTAAGCAATATCCTGATGTTTTCTCTAAAAGCTGACAGCTGTGAGCTTTGTTTTTTGAAAGCGAGACTAAATATTAGTAGCATTTAAATTACTTAGCACAGCGGTGGTATCTTCATTCGAGTATTGCACGTAGAACAACTTTTTAATCTTTTGATCATTACCTACGACGACGCTTATAATGTGTGGGCTTTACGATGGGTTTCAGTAACAAAAATTGAATTGATTTGATATTAACTTACCGTTTAGTCATCATTTAAGCCTAATCCAAGAAACAAAGTTTTCTAGATGCATCGATCAGAAAACTATAGAATGTTTCCAAGATGGAAACGTTCCAGATTTAGAATATACCTATAATGCTGCTATTATTATTGAACACAGTAGAAAAATATTTCCGGACAGAGATGTTTGAACTTCCAACCAATTGTTATCAGTTTCAATAGTTTATAAACACTTGAAATTTTATTTCTGATCAGGTATTCAGCTGTATGCATTCATCTCCGAACACATCTCTAGACGGGTACGTAATTATATATTCAAACGTAAGTTTTCATTACGTCATACCTTTCTCGGATGACGTCATACGTTGTTATGGCAACGAAACATACAGAGTGTTGTAAATTATTTGTATGGCCACGTGGCCCTCATCTGAGTTACTTAAAGCTTCTTAAGATAATAAAATCAGAAATTTCGGAAAACTAAATTGAAGTCACCAGATTTTAGATTTTTTGAGATCACCAGAGTCATTTTAAAGTAACTTGGACCAATTTGGGGTAACAGCAGTAAATTTTCAATAATTTAATTATTACAGGTTTTTTTAAATTAATGGCGTCACTCTTCAGTTTTCAACACTTTAAGGTTCTCTTCTGAAATTGTAGTGATTTGATGTAAATCGAATCTGAATGTAGGATTAAAAATGTTTTAAAATATACCTAGAAGACTACACCTAAGAAACATATGTGCCGAATTTTATTCTAACGTGGCAAGCCTATGGCAGTTACAAAACATTCAAAAACATTTGAAGGCCATCCCCCCCCCCCCTCCCCGACTAACATTGCCCACTTACAAACTTAGTTAATAAATAGATAAATATAAATAATAAAAGCAGATACAAATGTTTTGGGCGGGTTGAGGGAGTTGTTTAAGGTCTGGAGGACACAAAATTTTCCAATAATCGTGACATGAAAAAACCTAAAAATTTTCAATCGGAGGCTCAAGCTCTTTTAAGATTATTAGTATCTACAAATAGCCTCTGTAAAAACAGACGACAAAATACTTAAAATAAACCAAATTGCAATTTTCTTTTTGTAAAAAAATGGTTTTAGATTAATTTTCTTTATGTCTATATATAGATAATAAAAATCAAATATTTTCGATTGCAAGTGTGTAGACCTGTAATATTGTCCACGTGGACTTTAGATGTAACAGGAATTGGCTAACGTAGAATATATATCGCGATATATCCGTTTCCAGGTCTTTCATTTTGGTCGCGCGTGCAAAGAAGTTCAGTCGGCCGGTAACTTCAGTTACAATCGCAAAAATGAGTGAGACATTGCAGCTTCGCGGCACCCTTTTGGGCCACAACGGATGGGTAACGCAAATTGCGACCAACCCCAAATACCCGGACATGATTTTGTCATCCTCGCGAGGTAAGGCGTAAGGCCCGCAGTCGGGTTAATCTCCTTTACCGTTTGTAATCCACGAACATCGCTCGCTGTCCAAGCACTTTGATGTTTGCATTCTTCTCCATCAAACGGTTTGGCCGCGATTATCCTCGGCTTGAGCGTATTTTCCATTGGGTTGCAGACAAGACCCTGATCGTCTGGAAGCTGACGCGCGAGGAAACCCAGTATGGAGTGCCCCAGAAGCGCCTTTATGGCCACTCGCACTTCATTTCTGACGTTGTGCTCTCCAGTGACGGTAACTATGCCCTGTCCGGCTCCTGGGACAAGACGCTGCGCCTGTGGGACTTGGCTGCTGGCAAGACCACTCGCCGCTTCGAGGACCACACCAAGGTTTGATCAAATTTTATCATTTACCGTCGTGAATAGCATTAATTACGCTTGACACAGCAAGAAGATTTTTTGTTTTGTAATTATAAATCGACATGCTTCGACTGAAGAGCTGTGGTCGGCGCTTTGTTGATTAAATGTAAGTAACGGAGCCTCTGTGGGCTAAAATTGCATGATGTGCAACTGTCGTTAGTAAATGTTGTATGAAACTGAGGCCGTTTGTGATTGAAATTGTTTGTTCATCTAGGATGTATTGAGCGTTGCTTTCTCAGTGGACAATCGTCAGATTGTGTCAGGATCTCGGGACAAGACCATCAAGTTGTGGAACACCCTTGCCGAATGCAAGTACACCATCCAAGATGACGGCCACACAGATTGGGTACAGCTAAGGTTTCGTTGTGTGTAGAATTACATAATTGAGGCTTTCGTTCATAGGTCTCATGTGTCCGCTTCTCTCCAAATCATTCCAACCCGATCATCGTGTCCTGCGGATGGGATCGCATGGTGAAAGTTTGGAATTTGACCAACTGCCGCCTAAAGATCAACCACTCTGGCCACACTGGCTACCTAAATACTGTCACGGTCTCTCCGGACGGCAGCCTGTGCGCCAGCGGTGGCAAGGACTGCAAGGCGATGCTATGGGACCTCAATGATGGAAAACATTTGCACACTTTAGATCATAACGACATCATTACTGCCCTGTGCTTCTCGCCCAACAGGTATAAATCTGCTTTATTAATTTATCGTTATAAAAAGCAGTTATGATGATAAATTACACTTTCTCTTGATATTTCCGTGAGAGATTTGCGGATATGGGACTGATCTGCACAATTGCAGATGTATTTAAACTTTTATTTGGGAAGAACTTACGAGTTGTGCTTTCAGGTACTGGTTGTGCGCCGCATTTGGGCCATCCATTAAGATTTGGGATCTGGAGAGCAAGGAAATGGTGGAAGAGCTCAGGCCTGAGGTCGTCTCTCAGACCAGCAAGGCCGAGCCGCCGCAGTGCCTATCCCTGGCGTGGTCCACGGACGGACAGACGCTCTTCGCCGGCTACTCAGACAACACGATCAGGGTGTGGCAAGTCAGCGTGTCGGCTCGTTAGGATAAACGTTTTTATAAGATGTATAATCTGTGACAAATAAAATATGATTAGGATTTTATATGTAATTTTATGTGATAAGTTGATTAAACTATTTTTCTAGTTAATTTGTGGCATTGCTGCAAATTGGTAATTATTTTGGTGGTTTGGCTTTGTGGTTTTACATGTGAATAGTAATTTAGTGGAAGTTTTGAAAGTTTAGCTAGCTTCCACAGTACCAGTGGTCCAACTGCAGTCTACTACATACGAACTTGATTGTAATTTTTTAATGCTAAAGTGCATAATCATTATTAAATAAACATGATTAAATTTGAAATTGGACTGGTACATAGCTAAAGTTCAAGTATGCGGTTGTGTACAACCACCTTGTAAATTTTAAATTTAAAAAAGTGATAACATGACGGTTATATTCAGGTTGTTACAAAAGTTGCACAGAGTGATTTACATTTTAGCTTTTTTTATGGTTATCAAAATAAATGATGCCCAAATAGAGTAAAAACTATGCTAAACAAGTTGGAACAATTTGCAATATTTGTTATAATCATTCAAATGATAAAAAAATAATGCTTTCACTATTCACAAATGCGGAAATTTTATTGAACACAATATGATAAGAATGAGTCTTTAAATATAAACTCTTGTTTGGCTGTTCTTCTTTCTGACATCTATATTGTTGAAAACTTTTTTTTTAATACCTTTCACAGCAATACAATTTATCTGCCACAATTTTATTTAGTGTTATCTAGTCATTTGTTGATCTTTTGAGAGTAGTTTCTATTTTTATTTAATTGTTTCTTCTGGGACTTTTTTGTATACTTTGTGGGTGATGAGTAACAATAATCCTCTGTAGTTGCAGTTTGCACACTTTCCTTTTATATATAGTTTATCACTTTTCCATGCTAATTGTATTCTGTTCAATAACTTTATCTTTTTAACTGCAAACTTAAGCAGTTTCATTCTTATATGATTTATGCCAGTAGCTTTACCTATTCTGTCATTTATTTAACCGCCTTTTCTACTTCTTATAATAATTATATATGTTCCTCTGGGGTCTTCCGTTTGCCTTTTTGTACTCTTCCTCTTTTTCGTGTTCTTCCACTCCCTTCAGTACTTTATTTTTTGTTCTGTGGATTTTTCTGACCCTTTTTAAGTCTCTTGGTGTGAGATATAGCATCTATTTCTTTTTTATCCAAATTCTTTCCTTTTATTACCACTTTTTTCTCTAATTGTTTTAAGCTTTTAACTTCTTTCGGCTCTTAAATTTATCGTTCACTTCTTGATGCTTTTTTATCAAAATCTGTCTATTTCTTTTTCCAACTTTTTAGTTACTGTTTTCATTTCTTGTATTGGAGCACTAAAGATGGTGCTAAGAAACAGGATCTGGACAAGCATGCATGGTGGTGAAGGGACAGCCAAGTCCCAGAATAGAGAACAGAGTAAAAGCTGTCTTGAGTTGCCTTTGCAACTGCTCGTTTGACATGAAGCTTCTTCCGGTTGAAGACACTAAGTTTTACAAAATTTCTTCGCCAACTAAGTCGGTTCCTTGTTCCTCACCATTGACTTTTAATCTCCATATACTACACCATTCTTCAGATTTGTCCAGTTCCTCCTGGATTCCCTGGACCGCCAGGAGTTATCCTGCGCCATTCTCTCAAAATGGTTACCGCCGTTGATAACTATCAAATGTAATGCCTTATTAAAGACTTTTGAGCTATATTTCGGAATTATCTTTTTGGCCATCAAACTATTGTTTTTCTACGAATTAAAACATGATGGATCTTAAGGTTTAACATTTTTGTGCAAAAAAGACATCTTTGGTAAATCCGGTGTTTCTTTGTTTTTATTTTTATTTCCTAGTGCCCTACATTTATTTCGCTGTCTTGGGTCTATCTTTAATTCAATTTTACTCAATGACACACTTGGAGCTTTTGATTTCAAGATTTGTTTGAAATTTTGACTTAATTTTTTTTAATTCTCACTTTTAATTGATTGTTTCTTTTGCTGTAGATATTTAAAGGTTGTCAGGTGGGTCTCCTTAGTCTACTTAATATACTCTTTCATGAGTGCTGTACCTTTAACTTGTAACGGCACGAATGTGAATATGTAAAAGCATTTAGCCGAAAATATTTGTTCTCTCTTTCTTCCATATCAATATAGACTACCCGAGCTTCTGAGTCCGCACTAGTGATTCTAGTATATGAATATAATACTTAGAGATTTGGCGTTTTGATTTGCACCCACATGACAATCGCCTCTTGAGTTTCTTTACGATTCCTAATAGGTGATATTCTTTGGGGGCACCTAGATGTTGTCATACAACACTGGAATACCTTTGAAAAGTGAAAGTTAGACAAAACAGCATTTCACGGAAGTAAGGAAATTATCAGATCGTTAGTTATAAATAAACCCACAGATACAAAGGAAGAGGAGAGACATACAAATACCACTAATAACGCACTATGTGAATGGAAAGAGGAGATACGGACCAAGACGAATTAAAACAAGACTTTAAAGCTAACCTTGAAGAAATCAAGAAAATTTAGGCAGGGAATGGCCTCCTGAGGAAGAAAACTACAAGCTTAAATAAGATAATATGGAAATTAAGAAACAACTCGTGGCCGTCAAGGAAAATATAGAATGGATAGAAAAAAAGAAAAGAAAAACAATGTGTTGCTGATCGAGAAATTATTAGAGCAGCACGCAAAGAAGAATCACAGCAATATGGAAACGTGAAATATAAAAAGTATTACGGGATAGGAGAAAGAAGTAATAACAGAATTATAGAAAATGAGATCAGATTATCTGGAGATAATTAAAACGAAAAGGAAAGGAATGATGTGGAGATTTACAACAGCAAATAAATAATACTACCTATAACATAATAAAGTAGGAAATGACTTTAAGGGAATAGAGTAGACCCAGGGAAAACAAGGAGAAAATATGAAAAATACAAATGGAGGAAGATTAGAGAAAACAAACGAGCAATTGCCAACTCCCACTTCCAACATAAAGAAATACACAAAATTACGAGAACTAAACAGAAGTAATAAAAATCAATAATGGATTCCTTTTTAGTTAGCACAAAAATGGAAAAATATTAAAGGCGTTAAATCTCGGAGAAGACCCGAGATTGGCAACCATTTTCTACTAGAGATGAAATGGGAAAACGAAAATTTCACATTATTAGGACGACACAAGAGGAAGATTGTCGACAGAAAGATCTGGTGTGGTAGATTAAGAGAAACGCAGTACAAAATGAATTTCAAGAAGTCCTGGAACAAAAAATGAAAAGGTTAAACACAAACAAAGGCGATTATAGAACGGCAGAAGAAATGCAGAACAAGGATAATAAATACACAAAACAAAAGGTCGCATTGGTGGACTGAGAACATGAAAGCTGCAATTGAAAGAAACAACGCTGGAAGAAATATCTATGGAATAAAATACAAAAAGGTATAAAAACAGAAGAGAAGTCAAAAGACTAGTCAAGAAGAAGAGATGTCTTGGACAGAACTTCGAGAAGAAATAAAAAATGCACACAAATAAATCTATTCTTTGGAGCCATTAAAATACGGGGAAAATTAAAAGTGACATGTTCACGCTTAATTATATAAAAGATGAAAAAATAAAATACTTAGACGAAAAAAAAATTAAACATTGCATTACTAAGTACAGTATAACAACCTAAGAGAAAAACTAGAAGAAACAATTGAAAACTCCCGCAGGGATTCAAAATAAGTAGCCGTACGACATGCAATTTTCGTTCTAAGACGAGCATTCGAGAAAGCAATCAAAAAAGACAGTGAGATGCATTTCTGCTTCATAGACTCGGAGAAGGAATTCGACAGGGTAAATAGAGGGGATATAGGAGAGGTACGGAAGAGATTGATACAAGGAACGAAAGTACTATAGAATAAAACGAGGAACTTTGTAAGAGTAGGACAAAAAAGTCATCGAAACTATAAAGGGGTCCATCAGGGATGCATACTTAGCTCTTTGCTTTTTCAAATCGTCTTGGGCGAAGGAATTAAGGAAGTTAAAAGGGAAATAAAACCATACAAAATTGGAAACTAGATGGACCATATCAGAGTCTCAAAAGTAACCTACATAGACGACATGGTCATGACCGCAAAAGATAAGAATAAACAAACAGAAAACAAAAACAATGATAATAGCTAGAAACGAAAACACGCACAGCGGAAAATTAGAGGAAGGAAAACTAGAACAAGTTAAAGGTTTCAAGTATCTAGGCTCAGTGGTATCACAAGACAAAAAACTAGATTCTGAAATAAAAGAAAGAACAGGATGGCAAGAAGATTGCAATAAAAACTCCATCACTAGCAAAAACGAAATCCCAAAAGAAACAAAGGTGAATTTACTTTAAAAAAAAGGTCATTCCAACTGTAACGTATGGTTCCGAGGCATAGACCTTATCACAAAAACGAAAATTCAAGATAGAAAATACAAAAATGAGATTTCTCAGAAGAAAAGACAAAATTATAAACAACATTAGAGATAAACTGAGGGCAAAGCCAGTAGAACAAATTATAGAACAGGGACAATTCAGATGGTTCAGATAGATAAGGACTGAATAATAAAGCAAGTATATGAAGCAAAGACAAGTATAAAAAAATAAAGAAAAGGCCAAGGAAGATATGGGCAGAAGAAAAAATTTAGAGTTAATTAACGAGAGATGAAAAGGAAGACCCAGGACAGAAATGCTTCAGTATTAATAAGTAAGGTACCTCATTTCCTGTGGAGCAGTACAGTTCCTGAAAGGTCACGTTTGCAACGCCATCAGTGATGTTCTTCAATTCCAAGCAGTTGATAAGAAGGTTTTGGTTCCGCGCCAGCTACCATCTTCAATAAAACCGTTCTGTGTCACGGTGGAGAAATTCTTCAATTGAAAGAATATGTGCAATATGGCCTTTCCCGTTACAATCTCCACTTCGATATTAGTCTTAGCATACTCACCTACTCATGTTGAACAGATAGGGGTTGGAATGCCTTTAAGTTTAGCAAAATTCTAGTTGAGTAAAGGAATAGGTCAAAACTGTTATGTACTGTATATTTAAGTAGAATTCACCCAATAAAAAAATGTATTTTTTGGCTTTTCAATTTTTAAACTACCTATATATTGTGACGTCATTACACTTGGTGTTGGATAAGTTGCATAACAGAAAGGCACAGATACACATTCGCGCTTTCGCCCAGAGATGTTAATTTAATTACGTAGAACAATTCGGTGCTCGCTGCGGTTATCGCGTTCGCTCGCAGCGGAGCCCCGTTCCGGATAATTTTGGCGGGAGATTCGGACGCCGCGGTCGCACGCACCGAGGCGTGACGCGGAGCCGCCGCGGCGTTGCTCGCGAATTCCAGAAGAGTGCCGACCTCCACCTGCGCGTCTCGGGCCTTCCAGTGACCAGCGGCCGTTGCATCATGGCGTACCTGCGCCGCCGTGCGCGCACCTGAGCGACTTAAGCCGCCTCGCCGCAGGATTTCGGCGCGGCCCCGCGGGGCACACACGGCGCCGCCCCCAGCAGCGCACAAGCGAGACGCGCCCAGAGAGAAGCACCAGCGCCGCGGCCGCCGATGGGGGTCTGCTTTTTGCGCGGCTCGGCGCGCTGGTGAGTTCGCGGTTCCAGGAAGTGCCGTGCGCGCCCGGGGCGCCGTCCCCCCCAGGCTCGATGCCGCGTGGTGGAAATCCGGAAGCCACCCCAGGCCGGCGAGGAATGTAGAACCAGAGGCAAGTACTTGCGCCTAAAAATATGACAATGCGGCCCGTCCGGCAGCGTTTTGCGATCGCTCGGGGCTGCCGGCAGCAGCGGCCCCGGCCCCGGCCCCGGCTCCGGCTCCGGCTCCTGGGGCGCACCTCATGTAGTCCTCGATCTAGGAGGATTTAATGGGCTGCTCGAGTCGGTCCCGATCTTGACCTCAACTAACAGAGATTTCATTAATGTAGCTGCGCCAGTAAATTTAACTGCCGCTCCTCAGAAATATACAAACCATTTATAACTCGTTTTAGGTCGGGCGAAGCAATTACAAATGCCTTTGCTGATAACTGCCAAAAATTTGATATTTTACAAAACTATGTAACCCAAGAGGATAAACCATTCTTGATCTTCCGAGAAAAAAATGGTCCAGCACTCTTGGCTTTGACAGGATTCGAACCCACTCGATGTGAAAGCATGGCCTGATAACTTTACCACTAATCATGCTGCCGATATTTGATACGCTTTTGAGTCTAGAGGTTCTAAGGGACCTAATGGCGGTGGTTTTGCCTCGTTTCTTTCTGTGATTTTGCAAATTTGGTTTATATTTTCTTCCATTAATCTACGATATGATTTGAGTGATTAAAGTACATATGAAGGGAAGATTATTGGGTCATTGAAAGTAGAATTGTTCTCTATTTTTGTATGGTTTTTTGGAAAGGTACACATTTTTGCACAAAGAGGGACAGCTTCCTGTTTAACTCCGATTGTTGTTTGCAGTCTCTGCTATGAAAGGAAGAGTCCTCTGTTGTTTGGTCCAATTTTAGGTGGTTTTTTCTTTAAACCACTCAAATATTATTTTTTCCTTGCAATTGAACCTTCACCAAAGATAGATAATTGGGAAAAATTGAGTAGCGTAGATTTATTTAACTCTGGATCCTACAACAACGTAAAAATGATACCAAAGATCTAGGGACCCTTTGGGATGGTATTTAGGTACCTCATCTTTGAAGGTCGGCGCGAATATAGTTAGGACAGAGAGCTTCTGTGTGGTGCAATTTTAGATGCATTTTTCTTCACTCTGAAGCTTCAGCATGGGTTGATAATTAGGAAAAATTGAGTAGCACAAATTCTTTGTTGATTACCAACACTTAGCGCTAGCTGGGTAGACTAGGCTAAACAAAAGTGTAAAGGTCTAACAGAATATACGAAGGTAATTATGAGATCAAGGAACCCTTTCGAATGGTAATCAGGTACCTCATCTTTGGAGGTCGGCACGAATATAGTCAGAGCAGTGAGTAAAGGTGATAGAGGTTTTGTATGACTGATAAAGTTCTGGGTCTTTGAGGAAATTTCGAGGGAATATCCAATCATCAGGTCCTCCACATAGAGTTAGTTCTTATTGTTTTTCAATTTTTCCAGAAATGTTTGCAGACTACATTTTTGTTTTCAATTTGTATCATGTCTTGTCGTTCATATTTGGCGTGATACCAAGTTTGATTTAGTCTATTCTATGAAAGGAAGAGCCCTCCATTTTCTAGTCCAATTTTAAGATTTCGAGGAAATAGCGCAACGGCTTATCCAAAAGATCAATGGTGTCTTGGTGCTTAATTTTATAGTTGAACAATCATCAATTCTTCTACATAGTTTTTATTGATCATTTTTTAATCTCTAATTCCTGAAGTTCATTTTTCTTCTGTTTCTATGTCTAACTTCTCTATGTTGGGATGGTAGAAAGGTTTGTGTGGTCTCTTCTATGGAAAGAAGAAAAATTGAGCAGATTTCTTCCTTGGTTACTTACGTTAACATTGGATGCTGTAACTGGGCTAAACAAAAGTGAAATAATATACAGGGATAATTGTAAGATCAAGGAACTTTTTGGGTGGTGTTCAGGTATCTCATCTTTAAAGGTCGACGCTAGATGAAGTCGTGGTAGCCAGCGAATGAAATAGAGCTTCTTCAAGGGGGGCGAAGTTCTGTGCCTTTGATCAAATTTCGAGGGAATGGCACAAAGGTGGCTCTAAAAGATTAATAGTCCTGGTGCTAGATTTTATTGTACAAAATCTCCGATTTTTTCACATATCTTAGTTCTTATCATTTTTCATTTTTTTTTACTTCCAATTTTTTAGATTTGTGTTTGGACATCATTTTTTGTGTTTAATCTATGTGATGTCTAGTACCTTTTTTTTCGATCTGAACCTTCACCATGGTTAGATAATTGGAGAAAATTTAGTGGCACAGATTTCTTTGTGATTACCAAAGTTCATATTTGGGATCCTTTGGAATGGTGTCATCTTTTGAGATCGAAGCGATATGCAGTCAATACAATAGGTTAATGAAAGAGTTTCTATAAGGGTAAAGTTGTGTGTTTTTGAAGGAATTTCGGAAGAATAGTACAACGGCGGATCTATGGTGTTTTGGTGTTAAAATTTTTGTTTAATAATCACAAATTCCTTTACATAAAGCTACCTTAGTTCTTATTGTTTTTTGATTTTTTCCTAAATATCTAACTGAAGGTTTGTGTATGTCTTAAATTTATGATGCCTAGTTTTTCTTATTTGGAGTGATATCGAGATTCGTTTGGTCTCTTCTATGAAATGAGTCGTCTGTTTGGTTTTAGATGCATTTTTATTTAAGCCACTCGAGACTATTTTATTCGGTGAACCTTCACCAAGAGAAATTGGGAATAATTGAGAAAAATTGAGTAGCTCAGCTTTCTTTCTTGAATACCTACGTTCACTAAACATTGTATGCTGCAACTGGACTGACAAAAGTGCAACAAGGTAATAAGGGTAATAAGTGAATGAGATAGAAGATGCAAGGGTGGCAAAGGTCTTTGATTGCGATAATTTCAATGGAATATTGCAACAGCGGATCAAAAAGATTAATAATGGCTTGGTGTTAAATTTCATTATTGAAAAATTGAACCTTAGTTCTTAACATGCTTTCTAAATATCTAGCTTTTGAAGATTTGTATGTTTCGACATCTTCATTTTTTAATTTTCAATTTGTATGATGTATAGTTCTCCATGATTCTTTTTTCTTTTCTATAAAAGTGTGTTTGGTTCAATTTTAGGTATATTTTCTTTAAACCACTCGAACGCTTTTTATCTTCTATCTAGACCTTCACCGTGAGTAGATAATTGGCAAAAATTGAGTAACGCATATTTCTTTGTTTGTCAGAACTGGTAAAAATGGCAAAGTTTTGTATTTGAGGAAATTTTGAGGGAGTAGCACAACGGCATATCCCAAAAGATCAATGGTGTTTTGGTGTTAAATATTATTGTTGAAAAACCACCAATTTTTCCATATAGAGCTATCATAGTTCTCATCATTTCTTCAATTTTAAGGTTTATGTGTTTTAACATCTGCATGTGTATTTTCTTGTCTTCAATCTGCGTGATATCTAAGCTCTCTTGTGTTTGTGTGATATCATGGTACGTAGGTAATGTTTCTTTTATGAAAGGAAACCCCTATTCTTGTTTTATCCAGTTTTTGTGCATTTGTTTTAAACCACTCAAAGGCTTTTTCCTTTGGTGGGAATCTTTATCCTGGATAAATAATTGGAAAAATTGAGTAGCACAGATTCTTTTGCTGTTTACCAACATTCAGTTGGGGCTGGATGCTACAAGTGAGTGAACGAGAAAATGCTCTTGTAAAAGTGGCAAAGCCCTGTATCTTTGAAAAAATTTCGAGGAAACAAAGCAAAGGCGAACCCAAAAAATTAATAGTGGCTTGGTGCTAAATTTTATTGTTTAAAAATTATCAATTTCCCTACTTAAAGCTACCTTAGTTCGTATCATTTTTCACCTTTTTTGAATCTTTTTTTTAACATGTTCATACTTTTTTGTCTTTAATCTTTGTCTGATTCCTCTTGTGTTGGTATGATATCAAGGTTCGTTGAGAATTATCTATGCAAGGAAGAGTTATTTGGTATAAGTTACGTGCATTTTACTTTAAACCACCCAAAGTCTCCTTTTTCCTTTTATCTGAACGTTTAGTTAACGCTAGATGCTGCAACTCCGCTAAACAAAAGTGTAGAATCCCCATTTGTCTGGTCCAAATTTATTTGCGTTTTTTAAACCACTTAGACATTATTTTTCATTCAACCTGCGCCTTCACAATGGACAGATCATTAGAGAAGATTGAGCAGCATAGAGCTCATTATTGATTACTAATCTTCAGTTAGATGCTGAAAATATGGTAAACAAAAGTGAAATATCCATGGTTTGTTTGTCTCTTCTATAAAAATTTGTTCGATCCAATTGTGTGTATTTTCTTTAATAAAGATAAAGACTTTTTATCTTCGATCTGAACCTTCGCCATGAGTAGACAATTAGTAGCGCCGATGTCTTCGTTAGGTACGTCACCTTTGGAAATCGACGCAAGATATAGTCCCGGCACTTAGTGAATGAGTAAAAGCTTTTGCAATGGTGGCACAATTCTGGACCTTTGAGTAAATTCGAGGAATATCTCAACTGCGAATACAAAAGATTAATATTGCCTTGGTGCTAAATTTTCTTCACATAAAGCTACCTAATTTCTTTTGTGTTGGTATATCAAGGTTGGTTTTGTCTCTTCTACGAAAATATTTCTTTGTTGTTTGTTCCAATTTTAGGTGCATTTAAACCCAAAAGGTTATTTTGCTCTTCGATTTGAACCTTTACCATGAATAGATAAGTAGGCAAAAATGAATAGCGTAGATTTGTACTATGCTCAACAACCCTTTGGAATTAGTCTTTTTGGAGATCTGTGCGAATGTAATAAGGGGAGTGGGATAAGAGCTTCTCCAAGGGTGGCAAAGTTTTGTGTCTTTGAGGAATTTTTGATGGAACAGCGAAATGGCGTATCCAAAACATCAGTGGGATCCTGGTGCTAAATGTTATTGGTGAAAAATTACCAATTCTTCACATCACATGTTGTTTTATGTGAATGTGATAACAAGTTTTTTGGTTCTTTTTATGAAAGAAAGTGTTTTCTGGTCTTTTCTGTAAACTATTAAAATGCTATTTTTCCTCCTATTTGAACATTAACCATGAATATAGATGGTAGGTAAAAATTGGGTAGCAGTCAGGACAGTGAGTAAAAACGAAAGATCTTCTATGAGAATGGTAAAGTTCTGTGTTATGGGAGGAAATTTCGAGAGAATAACTCAAATCCGATAATCCAAATAATTCAAAAGATTGTTACTGTCGTGGTGTTGAATTTTAATGTTGAAAAATCTCCAGATCTTCCACATAGAGCTAGCAGTTTGCGTTTTTATAAATTTCTGATTTTTTAGATTTGCATATTTCCGACATCTTTAACTTTTTTAATCTTTACTTTGTTATATCTAATTCTTCTTGTGTTGGTGTGATATAAAGGTTTGTTTTCTTTTTTTATGAAAGGAAGTCTTCTCTGCTGTTTGGTCTAATTTATTTATTTAATTTTGGTCTAATTTATATATTTATATATTTGGTGCATTTTATTTAAACCTTCACTGGTTAGCTAATTGGATAAAATTTTACAGCACAGATTTCTTTGTTGGTTACGAAAATTCAAATTTGGAACCCTTTGGAATGGTGTTCAGATACCTCATCTTTTGAGGTCGGTGCGATATGCAGTCAATACAGTAAGTGAATGAAAAAAAGCTTCTAGTTTGTTTAAAAAAAAAATTCGGAAAAATAGTGCAACAGAAGATCTATAGTGCCTTGGTGTTAATTTTTTTTGTTTAAAAATCACAAATTCTGCTATATAGAGTCGCCTTAGTTCTTTTCGTTTTTTGATTTTTTCCGAAATGTCTAAGTGAAGGTTTGCATGTTTTTTTTTTGTTTTATATTAATATGATGACTAATTTTTCTTATTTGGAGTGATATCAAGATTCGTTTGGATTCCTCTATGAACGGAGCCGTCTATTTGGTTTAATTGATTTTTTTCTTTCAGTCACCCAATGCTTTTTTTTTTCTTTGACCTGAACCTTCATCGTCATCATCGTTCATCATTGAGCCGTACAATTCTGCAAATTATGACTACGCCTTTCTAAGGCGTTTTCAATCCATTTATTGGGGAGGATCAGTCTCCTTGTTCTTGCAATCTTTCACAGTTTGTTGTTAGTTCTGGCGGTCTCTATTAACTTCTTCCATTCCTTTCTATCTCTGCATTTCGACCTCCAATCTTCTATTCCCATTATCTTTATGTGCTCTTCCAGAGCATATCTCCATCTCTTTCTTGGTGTTCCTCGTTTCCTGGATGTCCACTGCGTCACCTTCCGTATCATTTTCTCTGGTTTTCTTCTCCAGATATGCCCCGCCCATTTTAAGCGTTGTGTTTTTATGTGTCCGACTATGTTTTCTCCTCCTAGTTCTTCTATTTCTTTATTCTTTTTCAACCTTCTTTCGCCATCTCTTGTTATGCTAGGTCCTAATATTGTCCTCATAATTTTTCGTTCCATGATTTTGTTGAACTATTGTTGTTTTCGTGGCGTAAGTTATGGTGCGTCGAATCAGGGTCTTATAAATTTTTATTTTGGTTGTTTTACTTAATGTTTTGTTTTTTAGTAGTGTTTTGTTTCTGGCATATACTTGGTTTCCTTTCAGCAGTCTTCTTTCATTTTGTTTCCCCCGTTTTGTCCCATCGTAACTCCCAGATAGTTAAATCAGTTAACTCTCTCAAACATGTGCTCTTGTGTTTTTAAACAGTCTTGTGCGTGCTTATGTTCTTTTCCTACCTTCATGTATTTTGTTTTTCTTTCGTTTATTTCCATGCCAAATTTCCGTGCTTCTTCGTCTAGTTGATCTATGGCTCTTGTCTTCTTTCCTATTTCCTATGATTGCTATGTCATCCGCATTCGCGATTATTTGTATTTGATTGGTCATGGTGTTTTTCCTGTGCAGATTAGTTCTTCGTACAATGCTTTCTAGAGTTAGATTAAATATAGTTGGGGATAGGGAGTCCCCCCGTTTCACTCCTCTGTTTGTTTCAAAAGATTTTGTTCCTTGGAATCGTACTTGTGTATTTGTATTTGTAAGGGTCATTTCTGACAGTGCTAGTAGTTTCCCAGGTATTCCTATGTGTTCTAGTTCTCTTATTAGTTCTTTCCTGCTCACTGAATCGAAGGCCATTTTGAAGTCTATAAAAATAATATGTTCTACTTTATTATGTTCCCATTGTTTTTGGGTTATTTGTTCTAGGGTATGTATGACGTTTATGGTCGACCGGCCCGGTCTAAATCCGTTCTGGTAATCCCCAAGTATATTTTCGGCGTGCGTCTTTAGTCTTTTGTTTACTAGGTTTGCTAGAATTTTATAGGTGGTGTTTAAGAGCGCTATTGGTCTGTAATTTTTACAGTTATCTGTTCCCCCCTTTTTTATATATTGGGATTATTATGCTGATATTCCAGTCCTTTATATCCAGTCCCATATTTGTTTTATTAGGTGGCATATTTGCATTTGTATTTGTTTCCCCCCATATTTTAGTAGTTCTGCTTCGATCCTGTCTTTCCCTGGTGCTTTACCATTTTTTAGTTTACTTAATTCTTCCTGGATTTCTTCATCATCGGGGCAGTCTTCTTCTTGATCTAGCTGTCTGTTTTCCTTTTCCATATCCCCTCCTTGCATATATAGCATTTCTTGATAGTGTTGTTTGAATATGTCACTCATCCTTTGTGGGTCGTTCTCTATTTTGCCGGTTTTGTCTTTTATTCCTTTGGTTTTTGTTGACTTTCTGTTATGTTGGAGCCTTAGTTTCTTGTAGAATTGTTTTAAGTTGGAGCTTCTGCCTTCTTGTTCTATTTCGTCTAATTTCTTATGTATCCAGTCGTTCTTCTTCTTTTTGTATAGTGCGTTTGCTGCGTTTCTTTTAGCTTCGTATTCAGTTCTGCTTTGGCCATCTTTCCTTTCAATTGATTTAATTCTTGCTAAATTTTTTTGTTTTCTGGCTTCCTCGCATTCTTGATCAAACCAATCTTTGCTTGGTCGGGAATTTGTGTTGATTTTCAGTGTTTCCTCTGCTGCTTTCGTTATGTTGTCCTTCATTTCTTTCCATATTTCCTCTATGTTTGTTGTGTCTTTTGGTGCCTTTCTTGTGATGGTTTCTTCTAGTTTCCTTTTGGTTTCGTCGTTTTGTATTTGTTCTACATCCCATTTTTTACGGTTTTTACTTGTGCTGTATTTTCTCTGTAGATCTATTTTTCTTACCTTTGCTACTACTAGATAATGATCCTTCATCATAAACCTTCATCACGGATAAATAATTATTCACTAAGTATGGTTAATTTTATATTAATGTTATATTGATGCTACAACACGTTTTTTTTTAATTTTATTTTTTCGAAATTTCTTATTAATGAAGTTCAATGTGTTTTGATCTATGTGACATCTATTTCTTGTTTTTTTTTTTGGTCTTAAAAAATGGAAAACCCAAGTCCAGAAACTTTGTTGGTCGGTTTATTATAGTTCGATAGGGACGTCTGGGGAATCAGCTTCCTATCCTTACTCCTCTGTGATCGAACTGGCTCTTAATTTAGAAAAATCGTCCAAGAGAGGCTCAAATATAACTTCGGATATTTTTTGTACTGTACCTTCACTTAAGGTTGCACCAAGTGAAAAAAGGCAGTGACCACAGAGAATTTTAAGATCTGCTCCGTGGATTTTATTGGGGACTTAGTCCCAAATCAAAGCCGCTGCTCATTTATTGGATGTTTTTTAAAATCCATGTTGTTGTTCTCATTTTGACCATTATTATTTATAACCTTTTCTATTGTTTTTGATATTACGCCAATTTGACGCCGGTTTTAAGCTGCTCAAATATGTACTAATTAAGTTTTTGCGCCCTGAAATACTTTCTGGTTGTTTTTTCTCGAATCACCGTTCCGATTAATTTAGATTTCACTTTCTCAGCCTCCTTAAAAGTTGCATTAGAAACTCTTAGCTGTTACACCTTTGAATGGCCTTGAGGTGTTCCTTACCGTTTCCGGTTGCTTTCGCTGCTGGTACTTCGGATGGTGCAATACCACAATGTAACTATTTGCTTAGTTTTCGCAGAGAAATAAATAACTGGGCTTGAATAATATTGCTTTGTTTGCGTTCGGTCCACAGTTGCGTGTTGTTCGCTACCGGAATGCGTACTAATGGTTTTTGGCACCGGATGAATTTTGGGCCGCGTTTTTCTATTTATAGCGGCTTTGAAAGAAACTACAATCTGCCTCGTTTCATGTCGATAGCATATGGATGCGGTCAGTCATAAGTGGCAAGTTGAAAATGTTTTGATAGGCCATTGATACGTTACTGAGCTGTTTGGGGTGCCAGCCTTTCGAGTATCTGTTGAGCCAAGGCGGAACGAACTTTACAGTTACGGCTGCTGGTCGCGTCAGTTTGCTTCGTTAGCGCGCTTTCCCACGAGAATTAGCGCCGAACAATTTGTTACATTGAACGTGCAAAATTGGATCGCAAGTCTGCTAATGAATATTTCCTCGCTTGCGAAGGTGCGCCGAAATCAGTGAAATCGCCGTGCTGGATCTTTCGGCATTAGAAAGATTGCCTTAGAAGAAAAAAGAAGAGGTGATGAAGCAATGGGGGAACATGAGAAATACTACAAAACCAATAGCAATAGAGTAGTGCAGTGCCCTTGAAGACTAACAAGTTTGGGTTAGAGAACCAGATATGGTGAGGGAAAAAGAAAAATAAATCTTTTACTTCTGTTTAGTCCAGCCTGTACTAAAAGGCATATTGGTACGGTTATCACTGCAGTAATCACTAGCAATAATTCTTTCTTTCTTAACCTCACTCCTTCGCACATCCAGAAGTAAGGCAAGATAGGAAAGTCCAAGAATAAAAATATAAAAGTATACAAGGAGGGAGACATATGATATATAGAGTGAGGGAAAGGGATGTCAAAAATGACAAAATGTGTGGTATGGCGGAAATGTCAGATAAAATCTACAGCAAAAGATTTATTTGGTTAGATCTGAATTTCTAATAATTAATTTCAGGAAGCAATAAGAACACTTTACTGTTGGTCACACCATATCATATATAGCAAAAAATATCTGGAAACACCAGACGCTATTAGAGGGATGGGAGGAAGTTAAAGTAACCTTTAAACTACTTAGACTGCATCGATATGAAATTATCAAAGGTTGTATGACATTAATGATAGGTTGAAGAAGTATATATGGGGGGGGGGGGGGTAGATACAAAAGTCTACAGAAAAAGACTTACTCGGTTAAGTCGATATTTTCAAGAAGTTCAGAAGCTGTTTGTCATCCTATATCAGACATTTCGGAGAATGTCTGGTAAGGCCAGAAACTATTAGAGTGATGGGGAAAAGTTATAGATTTAATCAAATTGCCAAATGTGTAGTATGAACGAAATACTGGATAGAACCAACAGAAAATATTTATTTCGTTCCAAGAAATTCGTTTTAGGAAGCAATAAGTTATGCATGGTCGTATCATAACGGACAGCGAAAAACACCTGTTGGGATTAGAAACTATTATATGAATAAAAAAAAGATATTGCAATCCAAAAATTACTTAAATTGCGTAAGTATGAAATTATATGACGTGTTACACCATTAATGGTAGTTTGAAGAACTGTATAGAGGGAGGGGGGTCAAAAGGGGCCAAATGTGCTGCATGGAGGAAGTACTGGATAAAATCAATGAAAAAAACCTTGTTCGGTTAACTGAATAAAATTAGATGTTTTGAATAATTGAGAGAGAGTAAAAGGTCATGGTGAAGATGAGGTGGAGTGGAGAAACATGGATATTGAGGTACTGTACTACGTAGGAGGTCGTTTTTTTTATAAATGTGTTTTATAGTATAAAATATATTTGTGTGTAATTCAGTACTATAGCCTACAAATCCACATGTGGATTTTCTGCAATCAAAAATTGGCGATTATTATAGTTTCTACTATTTTTAATAATTTTTTTCTGAAGTCACTTTGCTAATGTCCTAGACTCGGCAAGTGGTGAGAAGAAAATCAAATTTACCGAAGTCCAAGCCGTAACTTTGAAGGTCGTTATTTTTTACGTGCTACATTTGTTGTTCACGACGAGCAGCTCTTGCCGCGCTATTTTTAACCGACTAAAGGTACCTCTGCAGCTTTGTGGCATGGACAAGTCAAACGGTGCTCATCCTCTCAAAATAAACGGCACAAAAAGCGTAAACGCCTGCTCATAATCGTGTTTGACACAGAATAAATTGGCATGCCGTTTGAAATGCCAAGGCGCGCGTATTCGTTGCTTAATGATCCATTCTTCGCGGTTCCAGCGCTGATTGCCCTAATGGGATTGGCCGTTTTGACCTGCCTTGCAGTCATCAGCGATCGAATTAGGTTTTTTAACCCTAGCGGTTAGCTGACATACTTCC
Source organism: Sinelater perroti (assembly GCA_036346155.1). Classification (NCBI taxonomy): domain Eukaryota; kingdom Metazoa; phylum Arthropoda; class Insecta; order Coleoptera; family Elateridae; genus Sinelater; species Sinelater perroti. Next base: position 4,010,062 of record JARFIY010000111.1, on the reverse strand, counting down.
ATATACGTAGGAGGATCTAAAAATTTTAATCCTCAAGGGAAGGGTTATTTGATTAATCCTCTTTTTTCATACTTGGCCAAAAAAACCTGAGACAGTATTGTTTGCGGATAAATCTACTCCACTGTAATTCAAAACTTTTTCCTAAATCACTCATGCCGTCTTTTCTGTGTGGTTTCTGATAACGATATTAAGTTACAGAAGGTCGACTTAATATTCAAAACCACTTTCCTTGCTTTCTATGAAGTTGCGCCATCGTTTGGGAAGGTGCGGATGATGGTTTGAAATCGATAGATCTGATTACCGGCCAGGTGATGCTGCGGGGATCTGAAGGGATGGGATAATAATCAGAAGAGGTAAAGTCTGGCGAAAGCGCTGGGTATGATGAGATCTCCAAACCCAGATTCAAACTGAAACTGTTTCCAAAGTCTTTTTCTTTTGCTGATGTAAACAGATTTTTTTGTTCAACATGTCACAGGCACCCGTTAGTTATTGCTGGTAACATTCGGCGCTCACTGTTTCATCATATGAAAGTCACTCACTCAAATAATTCCTCTCGCTTTCTATATATTTACGCCATCTTTTGGGAGGTGCGAACTTCCACTTGGGAAGAAAGAGGATGGTTTGGAGTCGATAGACTCAGACTTTTTTCGATATATTCGATAAAAGTGAGTATCGCCTAGGTGATTCTTCGAGTATCTGAAGGGGTGATAATCAGAAGGGGAGAAGACTGACGAATACTCGGGATGTGATAAAATCTCCAAACCCAGGTTGACGTCGCGTGTTGTCCTGCAGCAAAATGATTTTTTCCCTTGCTGGTATGCTGGTATTAGTAGAGCACGGCGATCACTGATTCACCAGGTGAAAGCAACTGGATATTAGGTCGCGCGGTGCTGATAAACGGTTCATCTGGATAAACCCACGATTTTTGCCTCCTTACAGTCTTATCGAAAATCCATTTTTAACTGCCGGTCAATCTGGCTCAAATTTGTTTTATTAGATCTGGAGTGCAACGCTGTAACATCAAAGCGATTACTCTTGTCAGCTGTAAGTTTGTGAACCTTCCCCAACTTATATAGACGCTTAGAAATATCTTGATGTGTTACTCCAAGTTCATTTGCAAATTCTTTACTGTGTGTGATAATAATTCTCTCTCAGAAATTTTTTGTCTGTCCAGAAGCTGAGCATCATGTAAGTCAAAACTTCCATTTCGATTGAACCGTTCGTTGAAGGTACCGTAGCAAACATCATTTCCCGAGCTTCATCGGCACTTCTTCAACTGAAACACGAAAAAGAGGCAGCGTCATAAATGTTGCTTGCCATGTGGGATTGCTTTCAGTGTCAGTTTTTGGATTATGGAATAGAACAGGCATCTCTTGTATTACATTGTAAAGACTATCATCAGGACCGAAATTAAGATGTGCCATTATAAGGAATTATAACTGTGACCTTGCTGATTGGAAGAGAGGGAGGAGGAAGGTTTGAGGTAGAAAACTACAGGGTGGTTAATTACTTTTTAGATTCTCAACCATCTCAAACCCATTTTTCATCGCAGGTCAAAATCTGGTCTAGAAACCCTTCTTTTTAAATCTGAATCATTGCATCCACTCTTGCTCCTCAGCTATGGGTTTATGAGTTCCTCAGAAAACTCTGTGTCTTTATCCAAAAGTCGTTTGAGTTTCTCGTCTTCGACTTTCGTTAGTTGTCCAGAACGTTGAAGGTCGTTGCAGATCACAATTTGGTGTAAGAAATCTTTTTTCTCGAATCTGAAGACCTATAGCGTCCGCTCTCTTTCTCAGTTATGAGTTTGTGGAAAACCAAACGACCTCTTCTATGAAGATGCTTAGGAATAGCTGAACTTGTTACTCCGAGTTGCAAGCTCTAAGTTTGGATGACAGCAATCTTCATCCAAAAGTTGTTTTAGTTTCTCATCTTCGATTTTTTTTGGTTGTCCACAAGGTTGACAATCATGCACACCAAATTTTACATTATTAAACCGTTGGAAACACTTCTTATAGTTACGGTAGGGAAGATCATCCTCTTTCAAAGTAGCATAAATAATTTTTTTCAATTCAAAATGAAGAGATACTCGCAAATATTGCATATTACACGACATTGCTTTGACCATTGATTTTTAGGTTATGTTGGTACAACAGACACCTCTTACAATGCGTTGTAAAGCTGATAGATGGCGCTTCACTATGACTATTATCGGGACCGATATTAAATTTTAGCCCTAGTATTTGTGGAAGTTCCATTATAAGGAATTATAATTATGGTGCCTATTGGAAGATAAGAAATTTTTGGGTCCTCATAGAGAATCTGAAAAGCGCCCCCTCGTGTTTTCAGCCATGACTTTGCAGGAAACCAAACGACCTTCCCTGTAAAGATACATTCCGAGTTCCTTTTCAAACTTTTAACTGTGTGTAACAACAATTCAAGTTGTTTCAATTATTTATCTTCGACTTTCTTTGGTTATTGATAACGTTAGAGGTCATGTAGGTCAAAATTTCCATTTTTAAATCGTTGAAACCACTTGCAAATACTGTAGGATGTTTGTTCTTCTCTATTTCCCGGGTTTCACCAGCACTTTTTTCAGTTGAAGCATGAAAAGAATACAATCGCAAATGCGTCGTGACGCACGACATTGCTTTCACCGCTGATTTTTAGGTTATGGTGGTAGAACAGGTGGCTCCTACAGTGCCTTGCAAAGCTGACAGGTGGCGTTTCACTGCGACTACCACCGAGGCCTTAATATTTGTGACTGGTGATACTTGTGCCATTGGAAGATGGGGAAAGGGGAAGATCTCAAGTGGGAAGCTCCAAATTGTACTTCCATTTCTGTTCACAGTTATTTCGAGAACAGAACTATCCTAATAATTTTTACTTTGTTTAACGTGTTAGCGAATAGCAACTAGTAGAATTCTATTTCGGTTTTATTGCATAATTTGCGTTTAGCTTGGTATTTGTTTGGCGTGGTATTTATCGACTTTAGTGTTTCTACTCGGATATTTCGGGTGTAATGAGTAATATTGCGTATTTTTAACGGGCAACAATGGCCCCACTATTTCTGGACACGCCGGTTCGCCGCGGCCCCTCGCAGCGCCAATTTATTTCAATTATTTTTTCTGCACGGGCCCGATTGTTTGGCAAACGCCCCGGCCGTTAATTAAGCACGTGCTTGCGCAAAGAGCGCCCAACGAAACCACAAAAGAAAATAGCTCGGCGTGCGAACGGGCGTTGTCCAACCGATTGGGCGCGAACGCTGAATTCGTAATGAAGAATCGCAGTGGCATGCTTTGTTTATGATAATCGCCTTCACGCAGCTGCAGGCCGTAAAGCCGCGGTTTGATTTACGGCGGCTTCAAAAAACGGATTTTTGACTTATCGCGCCCAGGGCCGGCCAAAGTAAACTCGGCGCGGAGTTGCAGCGTTGTCTGGCTGCGCCTGAGTTATTGCTGTAAAGTACACACTGATTAATTCAAACCGATTGCGCAGTAGCACTCGTGGCGAAGCTTTTCACATCTAGCTTGGTTTGGGTACCCTTGTTCTTGGCGTGTCTTTCGTGTTTATCTACCTTCTTGTCTTTGAAGGTCAAGCCTTTGGTACCCAAAACACACTTTTTGACCAGAATGTTCTCAGAAACGGACCTTCTCCAGACCTTCCACTGATTTCTGACGGTTTCTGTTTTTGTTTGTTTCTTTTTTTTTGACAGTTAATATATTTTGTTTTTGTTCCTCTGCAGCTTATCTTGCAGATCCTTTCCTATAAACCAAGGGTTAATCGTAAGCTACACACACACACATCAGTCACTGGTGATGTGTTATACCAAAACTACATCTTTCATGCTTGAAATTGGTTGACAACAAAGAGTTGATCCATAATGACGTTTTTCCCAACTCACCTTCTCCAACAGCTTCTTCTACAATTACTTTTCTTCTATTTTGGATGTTCTTTTAATGTTCAATTGATCTTCTTCTTTAGACGATGATAAAATCGACCAATTTATAAATGGGGATTAATCAGACCAAGATAATGATATGAAGAGGTTAGACAATAAATGCCGAAGAGTCGAATACAAACACACAGAGTTACAAAAGTTGTTATTCCCTTGATTGTATCGCTTTTATTTAGTAGAAAGTATTTTCAGATAGGAAAACCATTACGTATAGACTCTTCTAATTTTGGAAACAAATCGTAGTCTGGCGAACCCATACCTGAACTTTATGGGGCATAAGGTAACATTTCCACCCATACTTACTCAGCAACTCGTTCATAGTGTTCTCTATGTGCAGACGTGCATTACTTTGTAAAACAAGTGGTTAATTTCTGGAAAAGTCAGCTTAGTTTTCGTGGGTTTTTCTGAAATATCAATCTCGATGATCTTGTTTAAGATAATCCACCACAATCTTCACACTTCTTTCACAAGTTGATGTTTTAGATTCTTCTGCCTTGACAAGTTCTTTGCAAAATAAATGACCACAAACTTCAACCTCCAGTTCCTATGGGCAGTAGAACCGATCGCTGAGAGATATAACAAGAGAGAGGTCACCGGCCTTATATACCTCGACGTAGCCAGAATCTTTGATAAGGTTTGGCACAACGGGTTGGTGTTCAAGATGGCCTCGGCACCCATCCCGCTCTCGACGGTTCAACTGATTTGATCTATCCTATCGCAAGAAGGTTTAAATGTTCAACCACAACTTGCTGACACGTCATAAGTGCATATTCGTCTACTTTTGACCTCAGAATATATTTAGTAAGGCCAAAAAGCCCAAGAGCTGATTTTATATCGAGTTTGCTATTGTATTCCCATGTGCAACCCTTGCGATTAAAAATTTGCTTTAACTCTTTCAAAAACCAAAACCCAAAACTTGGAAAAAATGGTATAAATGTTGCATTATGAAAAATTGTTTTTGCAACAACTTATATAGTGCACCCAGTAGGGCCGTTGTCCTAGCCACATCTTTATATCTTTCATATTTGGCAGGTGAAAATGTGGAGTGTGCGTTTCTAAACTCGTTTTTATTCCATTCGGGAGCCTTGTATTAAAGTCTTAAAACATTTGACCAGAACTGGGTCATCTCTATCTATGGACTACCAAAGATATGGTAAAGGTGGACGATACTGATGGCTCGAACTGTCAATAAACAGCTAGAAATGTAGGATATAGATGGTTCAAGGCCACTGCAAAATGAAGATCGATAACGATTAATTTAAGTGATGGTCTATTGAAGAATGGCGATATTTTGTTCTGACTAATGAAGCAATGAATTTAAGAAAACAAAGAACACTTCAAAGAAGAATAACCATGATATGAAGAGATGTTTATACATTCCAAAAAGGAAACAATGAAACAATGATGACATGATGTTCAGATCTTCTTAGGTTTTATCTACGTGTCACTTCTTATGTTTCTGCATCATTCTTTTTTTACTTTCGACCCTAAACTTTTTCTTAAATTATAAAATATATTAGCTTTGTAATGCAATTTGAATATAATCATTTAATGGTCGTTATCTGTTGTTTGTTGATTGTTTTACTGATTTTCTATTTGATTCTGTTTTTCCTTGCTTTTTCACTCCTCAGCTCTCTTTGCAGTACAGAATTTTAATCGATTTTGAATTATTTAAGTAACTATACCAAAACTCTTCTCGTTCTCTGGAATTAAAATCGTAATCTTCTCTGAAAGCTGATATGTAGATCTCGAAGAAGATGTTATGGAATGTATTTATCTATACATTTAGTCACAACCCCAACTTTGCAAATGTTTGTTCATGAAAATTTAGAGTGTATTGGAATGCACTTTTCATTTTAGCATACCCCATAGAAAATAAATTGCATGGTGCAAGGTCTGGCGATTTCGCTGACAAAATGTTTTAGAAATGATATGATCTTCCAACGAGGAAACTCGTAAAAGATTTATTATTTCTATGTAGACCCTGCAGTTCTATAGAATATAGAAACAAACATGGGGCCGGCGAAGAGATTGCTCCGTAAGCAATCCCAGAACAAACTTAAAAAACCTTTCGATTTCGATTTCGAATTTTCCCGAAATTCGAAATCGAAATCGAAAATTATGCGACATAGAATTTTTTCGACTTCATTTTCGAATCAGCGTAAAATTTCCTATAAGAATCACATTTAAAATCGTAATGTCGAAAATTTTCCCGAAATTCGAAGTCGAATATCTCGAAAATTATTCTAGATAGAAATTTTTTAATTTCGAATTCGAAATCAGCGTAAAATTTGCTATAAGAATCCAATTTCAAATTTTAAAAAATCTCAAATTTTGTGACGGACCGACAGACAGACATAGAGAATTCAGTAACGAAGTTTTTAAGTTCGTTAAAAATGTTTCTCATCATGAGTATGTATTTTATCTAAGGATTTTCACTAGTTCAAACATTGGTATTTTGGGAATTGAAGTAGCCACATATATAGTAGTTCACCATTCTTGTATTTCACTGGAAAACTTCTAGAACCAACGACAGTAATGGAACATTTTCTTTTTCTTTTGAGGTCAGAAACTTCTGTGAAGAGGTCTGCCATCAATTTACACGTCTCTCTTAGTGGATCTGATAATGTTCTTGTGGTTTCTATTTTTGTCACTAGATACTGAATGGAGAATTTTTTCTATTGATTCTAAACTTCATACTGTGCATTCTAATATCTGTAGGTAATAAGTGCGCTGTTGTACGGTGTACTGTATGTCTGCATCGGAAGAGAATGACTGCGATCACCACTCATGTCCTTTCGCAACCATGCCACTCATACATCAAGGTATATCCGTCTCAATTTCTTTAACTTTAAGTTGTTTTAAATTGAAAAAGAGATGGAGAAATAGTCTGGACCATCCTTCACTATCAATCTATAATTTTTTTCTCCAAAGTCATACCTTGTACAACCTTGGCCTCTTCATCTCACATCATCGTGAGATGTAACAGCAAAATTTGATTTATTGCCCTAACCGTAAATGACGAGATCGCCCATGAACAGCGAAATGCATCCATAACACTGGCGCTTTAACGGGTTTTTTAATTATGGGAAATATTAGTACTAACGGCTCTCCACTCGAGCCGATACGTGAGGGCGAAGCGCCCGCCATCGCCCCGCCGCGGATCGTTCGCAGGACTCAGCCGAATGCTAATTTTATTATTTAATCACGCCAGAAGATTAATAGGAACATGCACGAACAGCACCGCTGTCTTCGCCGGCCTTGGGCGCCATGGGGCCATTCGGGCGCGATATGCTTCTATTTCAGTGCAGCTTAACGTGCCTTAATCTCGAGCTATTTTCAAATTGCGCGCGATGGACTTTGCAACCGGCGGATCGAGGGACTGCTATCTGTTTTGGTGCTTTCGGTGTATGCATAGGGTACTACAAAAGTTTTGAAATACAGCTCTAATCGAAACTAGTCGTGGAAGCAACTCTTTCACATTTTCTTAGGGGTCTGGATACACTCGTTTCCCTTTTAGTCTGTTCTTCACTTAAGAGAACAGCTAGGTTTCATCATCCATGCTGATGATGTCTATTTGTCGGTTAAGGGAACAAAACCTTTCTCACTTGAAGGTGGTCGTGCAAAATGGTTGTCGAGGTAGGAATATCCAAACTTCTATCTGGTGGAAGGTCACTTACCATAGAATGGTTACATCGAATATGAACCAAACAGTGATGGCTACGAATCGACCAAGCGTCATTGTTAGACCACTGGAATGTTGTCTCATCTGTTCGATCATCTAGTATTTGAGTCTTGTCCCTTATCAGGATTACAGATGTCGGCGACTCGGTCTTTCAAATTTATTTCATAATCAAACTATTGAAAAGTTAGATAATCAAAATGAACAATCAACAAAATGTTTATTTGATATTATCGATTTTATCCTTTCATATTCGCAATCACTATTTTTGATTCAGTAGGTATTGACATTTATATGTCTAAAATCACTATTTGTATTTTGACGCCCCCTACCATCCAAACCACTTTTGCTCGCTCAATCAAGTTTTCCCAAAATCACCTTTTCATCTCAGCTTATTTGAAGTTGTGACGTCTAAGACTGGAATTCCCCCATAGACTTGTTGTCAAAAATTCATGTTATTGTTGTGGATAATTTGGCACGTCAAAATCAGTAAGTATCCAGTTAAACATTAGTCCAAAAGCTAACTTGTCGAATGATCATGGTCAACTGACAATCGGGCTAACAACACTGAACTTTGACTTTGACTTCATTGGGGTGATTCCTTGGGTCCAACCCCTAACCTCCATCCTCCACAGTGACATGACACGGATGGTAATTGGCCTGTGTTAGGCTGCTCCTATACCGCCTTACAGGAGAATCAGAATTTTCAGGCGCTTATGGTGAGCACCTCCGTCAGCTTCATAGTTGTACCGGCTTTAGATGGCTGAATTCCATGGCCTTGGACACTTTGATAAAGTTCTTCGGCGCTCTGGGAGCTCTCGATGCGTGGCAGTGTAGTGCCTTTACAATGTAGTGCCAAAAATGATCTTAAGTAGCGGGAGTTTCTGTACGTGGAGCGTAGTCTCACACTGGTGCCTCATACTTCATGATAAGTCTCAAGTCGTCTTCTTCTGGAAGGACTGTTGGCTTGGCGAGTGAAACATGGAGGTTAGAGCTTGTCGGGCTGCCTTTGCTTTGGTTCCATGTAAGGTTGTTGTCCAAGGTGAATCCGAGGTATCTTTGTCTTCGCTCTTCAAAATGAGAAGTGTTGGGTTGTCACGCCAACAAAGTAATATCTTGATCATGTGAACGCAGTGAGCTCATGAACACCATGTCGTCTGCATGCTGAGCCATCATTGTAGAAGACATCGTCGGCATATCTCAAACATGAATGTTAAATACCGTCGGGAGCAGGACTGAGCATCTCGGATAACTTGATCCGGAACTTGTGACCGGACAGAAAGGACCGCATCGGCAGCCGAAGAAATCTTGAAGATAAACCTATCGTGTCACACCATGTCGAAGGCCTTAGCCACGCAAGGAAGATTGCGCCGGAGCCTTTAATATTTGATTTTTCCCACCATTCAAAACTGGTGGATGCTGGAGTGGCCAGGACGGAAGCCGAACTGACTCTCAGGGCCAGTTCCAAGTCTGCGACAGCTGTTCTCAGGCGATGATGGATGATTTGCTACAGAAGCTTCCCCATAGTCGACAGAAGACTAATTAGCCGATGGCGGAATATGCGCGACTTCCCAGCCTTAGCACGTCCGTAACCTTCAAATGGCTTACGAAATAGCGAAGAACAACATTTGCTATGGGGCTGAGGCAGACGACTGCTTTCCAGAGAAAAACCTTGAGTGCGCCATCAAATCCCGGAGGTTGCGCAGCTTCAATGCGTGGATCAGCTAGAGGACTTCTTCCAGGTTATTGATTCCGGGTGGTATCGAGGCTGCTGCTCGTGTAGGCGTTCTACGCCACGGTTGACCAAGGCCATGTAGTCAAGATCGCTGTAGTTGAGACCGGTCTTGCACTAGCGGTGTAAGCGAGACCCTGGTTTTTGTGGATAGTTGGAACTAGAGATAGGTGGTTCCGCAGGATCTTAATCTGTCCTCTCACTGATCCTAGGGTTTGAAAGAAAGTTGCATACAGTTCTAGCGGAAACAGGTCTCTTCTATCTGTGCGGGTTGCATGCGAACGTGATAGAGGTCGTGAGGTGTCGTGCGGTCTTATCCAGGACTTAACTGAAAAAGAAACAAGAAGGGGCTGACAAAAATGATAATCTCACAACCCCCTTGGCGTTCTTAGCACCGATGCCACATTTGTTCACTTTTTGTGGTTTTTGTCCCCATAGACTATATTAATTTCGTCTCAACTCCGAATAAGCTTATCACGTGGGGACGCTGTGGCTCAGATGGTTCAACCAGTTGGCTCTGTCCTCTAGCCGGCGCGCGCGAATTTGAGTCTCGCTCAACCCATGGGTGTGTGTGTGTGAATGTCCTAGAATAAGTGCATGTTAGTGGGCACAAGAAGCCCTTGAGGCTGCAGTGCCTGTAAGTGCGCCCTTAGTCGCTTTTACCACTATATGAAGAGGACTTTCACACATATGAAATATATGTTTGGTGATACAGTAATCATCCATTTTGAAAAATATAATCATTAGGTACTATAGAACATGAATGACCTTGAATTAGGGAACGGTAGATGCCGCAATTTTTAGCAGCACAAAGAAATATGCGCGAGACGTAAACCTGCAAGCATTTCAAACATCAACTGTCGGACAGATCCTTTGCTTTTGGCAACACCGTGGAAGTACGTGTAAAAGAGCTATAAAAACAAATCGTAAAGGCTAAAATAAACAAATCTTTTCGGGAATTATAAACCCCACGCTTGACTGTATTTTTATTGCTCGATATTACCGGAAAAAAATAAATAGCCGCGCGGCCGATTTTTCTTGAAAGCGCTTTGAAGCAGCGGGGGGCCGGGAAGCCCGCGGTTGGCCCTAGCCGTTCCTGTTGGTGTATCGAATCATTTTGAGAGTAAACTCAGATGAGTAGCTCGTTCGTGGACGTATTTGTTGTTCCGAGAAAGGGGATCACGCGCCATAAACCACCATCACCATTATGATCATGCGGATGTAGGGTTTCCCGTTTTAGTCTGTTACGACATACTGAACAAGTAAATTGGGCGTTTTACGCTTGAAGTAACATTGGAAAAAAGGTCAAATGGATAAAGTTTGAGTTGAAAATGCTGAGTTTCTTTTTTACGGTCATTCATTCTTGAACTTTCCCTTGGTGACTTCTGAGTGTAAGTTGTGTCCGTTTTGGGTCTATGATTTTTTGACATTGTCAATTCATCTGGTATCTGGTCGTCTTTTTTCTTTTCCTCATAACCTCTATTGTATGCTCAAAGTTACCATGCTCAATACTGTTCTAATCTTATTGAGTTAATTTCTTTCAATCAAAATTATATTTCGAAGAAAAATAAGTTTAAAAAGCGAAATCTCATGGACAGGGGAAGATGAAACGATCTTTGCACGCAAGCCACGCCTACTCCGACCTTGTTAACCAACCAGAAATTTCGTTATTGAAATTTACCAATCAGGCTGCAGTAATGCAAGTTTGAGGAAGAATCGGCTTAGATTAACTACTTTATTTCTTTGCTTGATGTGTTTTTTTGTTTGTTTTTTTTTTGAGAAAATAAAATTGCCTAACCATCTTGGAAAGATATACATTTGCATGACACCTTGTATAATTTGAAGAATTTGGTCAGCAAATTAAGTCTAGAATACCTGGGTTTTTTTATGTGGGGAGATCTTTCGATTTTTAAAAGTGATTCTGTCGAAGTCCATTCGAAAGTTGTTGAGCGTCTCAAGGCCTGCAACAAGAATCTTGTTCAACTTGAAATAAAAATGCAAGTGTTCGGGCTTATTGAAGATTCATAAACAATTTGAAGTTTTGATGCAATTCTCAGCGACAAGCAGGCAATGTCTTTGGAAAGTGGAAGAGAGCAAAAAATCGAATTATTTTTATGGTAAGACCTTCAGCTGCGTGCTCCCGTTTAACATAATTGGCAGCTCTGCAGTTTAAATGGAAAAGCGCCGTGATGGTCATTGCTTCCGGATTGGAGGTTGCTGCGCTACAAATGAAATCACCCATCATGCCATCATATAATTCGTACATGTCGCGTAACGACACGCAACGGTCGTGTCCTCCAGCTTTCTCTAATTCGAGACAATTTCGTAAGTCGCTGGTTTCGTGACAACAGCTGTCGCTCCATCTAACGGTGCAGTGGCCATAAAGCATTTTTCAGTCTTCAGACCCGAGACAGACTAATCGCCCTAATCATTGCAGTAGCTGCCGGATCCCGCGACCTGCGACTGCATCCATTAAGCGTCGCCCACCGGCCTCTCGACGCGTCCTCCAATTAATCTTCATGGGTTCTTTATCGATTACGCCGTCAGATTGGGTAGATCGAGCGTGAAGCGCGACCCGCGCCCACGTCGGCTGCCCCATCCCCGGCCTCGCCGCCGCAGCGCTGCCTCAGCCACCTACCGCCCCGACCAGTTGCGGCTTGTAACCTGGTTTACATCGCGCGCATGACCCGAATTTCACGCCGCGGCGGATTCCGACGCGATTTTTCTACATTGGCGGTTAATTCTACTCGTGGTCTACTCTTTGTCCTGTTATTTGCGGATGAACCCTCGTATGCAGTGTTTTCGTAACAATAACATCCCAACTGTAATTTTACAAAGGTTATCGGTGTAATTAGGCTAATTAACTAGCGGCAACATTTATTTGAAAGGAATGAATTGCGAAGTCGAGTGGTTTACACTGCATTCCTACTTGCAGCTGAAACTGCAATTACTGCAGCCTGTTGCAGTTATGTCCCACTTCAAAGCCGCATTTCTCATTTATTGTTTATTTTCTTATTTAATGCGTCTTTTAGAAAATAAACGAATTTGAAAGCTTCAGAGTGATAAACTCTAGTGAGGAATTAACACAGTTTAGATAGTTGCACGCAAACCACGCCCACTCCAAGCTGGTTAACCAACCGCCAGCACGGATAATAAAACTGGCCAATCCGACTGCAATGGTCACATGACCCAATGCATATTTTGAGGTAAAATCGGCTTAGATTAACTACTTTATTTGTAAAATGTGCCTTTCAGAAAATAAAGCAACTTAGCAAACTTCAGATAACTTTTTGTTTCTGTTGAGAAAATTAAATTGATTTAGATACACCAGAGTTTTCTCAACTTTTATTTGTTTGCCAATCACACCCACTCCATACTTGAGAACCAATCAGTAGCTCAGATAATAAAATTGAGGAATTAGACTGGTGTCATGTGACGTAATTCAAATTTGGGACCAAATTGGCTCACATTAATCAGTTTGTCTGTTAAATCTGCGTTTCAAAAAATAAATCCATTTTGCAAACTTCATTTAACTGTTCTGACTCGCCAACGAAATTAAATTGATTTAGATAACATCCAAATTGCTCGAACTTTTATTTACTAACAAACCGACCGGTAGCTCAGGTAATAAAACTGACCAATTAGAAAACTTAAACATATTGGAGAGATTACATTGGTTTAGCGTGCAAACTTGACCAATCGGGCTACAGTAGTCATATGACGTAATACAAATCTAAGGTAGAATCAGCTTAGATTAAGTACTTTGTTTAATACACCTTTATTAAAAATGGAACTTAACATGTAATTATTTTATATTCGTTTTAGAAAGGTTAAATCAAGTGAAGAATTTAAATTGATTTTAAAAAAATTCACCAAACATTTATTTGCGAGCTTATTTTTTCATATTTTTCATTTTTTTAGAAAATAAACAAATCTAACGTAGGTATAATTATCCATTTCAGAAAAGTTAAATCTACGAGGGAAATCAAATTGATTTAGATAGCATCCCGGTTGTCCAAACAGTTATTTTTTTGTAAACCACGCTAACTCCAAGCTTATTAACCAATCATTTGCTCGGATAATAAAACTGACCAATCAGGCTGCAGTAGTCGTATGACCTGATGTTTGAAGCAGAATCGGCTTAGACCGACTACTTCATTTGCCTTTCAGAAAATAAACGAACTTAACGTGTAATTATTTATTTCAAAAATCGATTTAGAAACCATCGGAGTTTTTGAAACATTTCTTTGCGCCCAAATCACACCTACTTCAAGTTTTTTAACCAACCAGTGTAATAAAATTGGCCAATCAGGCCGGAATTGTCTTATAGCGTAATGCCGGTTTGGTGCAAAATTACTTTAAATTAACTACGTGTTGTTTGTTTAATGTGAATTTCAGAAAATAAATTTAACGTGTAATTATATTATATCAATTTCAGGAAAGTTAAACTTACTGGGGAAATGAAATTGATTTTAATTGAGTTATCCAAACATTTATTTGCTGACAAACCATGCCCACTCCAAGCTTGTTAACCAATCGCAGGTCGTGTACTAAAACTAACCAATTAGACTGCAGTAGTCATATGACGTAATGCAGATTTGCGCTAGAATCAGTTCGGATTAACTACTTTTTGTAGTTTGGTGAAAATATTTACTATTCGTATGCTTTGTTAATCAGAATTATGAAACATGTGATCCGGTGTTGTCTGCTAGTTTAATTATTGCTTGATAGCATACTATCTCTTTGAAGAGAGGGAGGTGACGAGTTCAATTTAAATTTTCCAGCCTAGACAACCTTCTCTCCGAGAGAATTCAGTGCCCCAGGAACCGACGCCACTTCGGTCTAAAAACGCAGACGAAATTGAGTGCCTTAATGCGCTGCTTGTCAGATTGGCCATTTAGGCCCAAAATTAGAATCGCGAAATGCTGCCGGGCGCGCTCGCTTGGACTCTGGGGAACGTTTTTGGCCGGCCGACGCTTAAACAAAACTTTATTTTTAATGCAAGGCGATGCATCAGAACAATGGGGCTGTCGCCGCTGGCAGCTCGACAGTCTCGTCCTTGGCGGCGAGCGTCTGGACTATTTCGGTGCCTTATCGCGCCATCCAAGGCTCAAAATAGGCCCATCGCGGCTTTGATGACCTGTGTAATGTTCGCCGTTGTGATCTTCGCGCTCAAGTATCCAGTGAGCGCTCTAATTGCCCCGACGCTAAACGGGCGCACCTAACCGCCGCCGCCGCATCCGAACTGTTGTGGGTGCTGTTGGCACGCGAACTACGTGGGCATCCGTATTTTCGAGCCGCCGTCCAACACAATTGCGCGAATCATTTCCGGCATAGCTCAGATGTGGTGGTGCATGTACGTGCCCCGCGTTGGCTCTGTGCGGTGTGCCGAACGCGAAGATGCGCTTTATCGCCAGATGCGCACCAGAAAGCATTCGTGCCGTTATCGCAAGACTAGTAGTGTAATACTCCCAATTTATGAGTTGTACTTGGAGAGCAAATGTAAGTTGAGTTTGCAGATTAGTTGGACTGATGCTCCGCATTTTTGCTCGTTCCGGCTTTCCTGAATCGAGATTTCTAGTATGTTCTAGCCTCCTCTGTCTGATTTGCGTTTGTATTTTTATTTTAGTCCTTTAAGCCGCTTCCAGAATATACGCGAAGTTTCTCGTAAACATCTGGCAATTTTCTATTGTTCGAGCCCCGCATATGCAAACGCAGCGCGGCTGGATTCCTGGAGGGCATTATGTGCGTCGCTCATGCGTGACGTTTAGGTAGCGCTACGGAGGGTAATCGGAAATTTGTTACAATATCGATATCGTATCATCGTCTTGGTTTTCTAGAACAACTGAGTAGCCTGAGTGGCTTATTTAAACATTGTTACTGGAACAATATTGCTGTTAAGCAACCTTGCGATGTAACGGAATGACAACGAAGGTTTTGATTAGTCAATCAAATTCGCTTTTGATCTATTATTACTTAGAAGATTTAAATATGTTGCGGTGCGTTTTTATTAAGTGTTACCATTCTGAAAACTTTCATCAGGCCATGAATCATGTCAATTGCAAAGAAGCCAACGGAGATTTGTCCTGGTGTAACTCGAGCGATGCAATAAAATTTTTCATCCGATTAACGAAAGTCCGGAAAATCATGCAAAAACCCTGACGGCTCGCAGGAATTATGGCCCATATATACCGTTACGGCTCTTTCATAAGGCTGCCAATTTTGTCCAATAAAGTGCGCTGCATCATAATTTAGAGGGTTTCGAGCACCGGCGGTTTATGGCGCCGGTAAATAAAGTCATCGCGGTTTGTTCGACTATTTATACCTTCGGCAGAAGACAAGGAGCGGTCCAGCGGCTCCCGTGCGGGCTAAAAGACGTTATAATAACTATTTACGACAGCCAGTCAAAATATCGCAGGCAGTTATAAATAGCTGATAGTTATTTCAGTCGGAACATGTAAATTGTGCTGCATGTTTTGTGGTGGCCCATGGCACGGCAGCTGGGCGCTGATACTAATTTATTGTTGATAGCGCTGGAGTGGCGGCTCGCATTATCATAAGCTGCAAACAAACGCGCGAACCGGGGCTATTTGTGGAGCTGTGGGAGGATTTATCGTCACGGTGCATTTATATAAATGGTTATGGGAGTTGTGCAGACTTGCAACGCGCTGTGACATAATGGAGTAGGTGGTTAAGGAATTGTCGGTACGGGGATTTTTCAGTCGCTCTAAGGTGTTGACATTTTTTGTTTGGAATAAAAACCTTTGAAGGGGATCTGGGGAGAAGTTCTTCCATTCCTATCAAGATGGCATGATCTTCTTTTACCAAAACTCTTCCCTGTTGGTTAGTGGACATCCTGGAACCTCCGCGGTATTTTCTCTTTTCAGCTCCATCGTCTCGGTTTGGCTACTTGTTGGTTTCTTTTACTGTTCTTCCTTTTTGCCTTATTGTTATGGTAGTTCCGAGATGGCCATTAACAACGAAGGATGGAAATTTTTTCTTATTTTTTTGTCTACTACAGCCATTCTTTCAGTTGTCTTTCCAATATCCAGTTTCTTCTCCAGCGAACTTTATTTCTATTGTTCTTGCTTTCTTGCCTTGTTTTCTGCTTCTTTCTATCTGTTTCTTCATTTGTTTATATTTTTTATTTTCCCATAGCGAACGTTTCCTTGATTTTTATTACCTACATACTTTGTATTCTCACTCTTGATTGTCGTTCTTCCTCTTTTCTTTACTCGGTGTCATTTAATATCCGTACTCTACTATCCACACTTCATATATGTTTAGATTTAGCGGTGTACCACTTCTAGTGTTTCACTTCTAGACTCAGCATTTCTCTTTCTATTTCGACCAAGTTAGTGATTGTCGTTTTGTATGGTTTATTTTGAGTTTCTCTTCGCCTAATCTCTTTATTATGGGTTTTTCATTTTTCTTGCGTTTGTTATGTTGTTTGGGTCAGTTTGTGGTCGAAAAGTTAAGACGCTTAGCCACGCTGCGAAAGGATCAGCTGTTTTAATTTTTTCTTGGTACAGAATAGTCTTTAATTTATTTATCATTTCTGCACACTGTTATTTTCCTCGTCCTTCGATTTTTTCAATCAGTTGGATCATGTTATTAATTCCATTTCGTCCGTTTAAGTTCTATTCTCTTTTTGTTTCTTTCTATTAACTACACACAACTAATGACGTACAACTACACAGTATTTATTTGCGACACTTATTTATGTTACACACGCAGCTTGAAGGTGCCATTAGGGTTGCGAAACATTAGAGGCGTCGGACTGAAACCTTCTGGAATGTTTGCCGCACACGTGTGCGGCAGCTGGGTTCCTAGGAGACGTTGTATCGGCCACCGAGCGTGATGGGGTGCGGATGTCTAGCGGCCGCGCTACGAGAAGCGTTCGGAAATTTGTTATAGTACTATGAGATGGCTATCCAAGTGTTATGTAGTACATATGGTGTAATACCGCAGAGCAGTAGAATAAGAAAATAGGATCATTTAGCTCTGAAAGAAGCGAGGGTCGGCCAAGGAAGATCAGATTGAGAGCCGAAAAGGTAAAGATCACCCTGTAAGCTTAGTTGAAAAATAGGGCAAACCCCAGCTGGGGAATCTTGGGACATTTCTTCTTAGTAACTTCTTTGGTTAGGATGTCTAGTTGATATTGTAGTTGTCTTAGGTGGGTTGAGTGTTTGTTTATCCTACACTCTTCTATTTTTTGATGTATAGATTCTCCATCTTTTCTCTTTTTTTGTCTGGAAGATTTATTCCATGTACCAGTTTTCTAAATTATGAAAGAGTTTTCAATCTCCCGAATTTCCAACCTAGGACTTGGTAATGCCACCTTACCAATTCAAAATTATTTTTTCTGAACATCTGGCGCAGTTAAGTAGGTTTTCTATTTTGACTTAAAGATTAATTCAGACTTTTCATATCTCTTATGTTTCTTGCTGAATTGTCTATCTTTGTTACATTTTATTTGTTGATTAAATTTTTTTTATTTCTAGGGCTTTAGCAAAATCTACTTTATCATTTCGGAAAATCGCTTTCTCTGTTCAAAAATTTCGTTAAAGATGCAAATCTAAAAACGAAAGTCTATTTTTGAAATGCAGTTAAGAGGCGAAAGACAGTGCTATTTTAAATTGATGTTCAGCGGAGCATGTGTAAAGCACGTGCTGCTTGAAATTCTATAACTGTAATGCCGCAGCGCGCAATTAATTTTGTCTTAAATGCGATTTAACCAGCCGAGGTAACTGTTGCCTTTTGAGTAATTGGGTTTGCGTTGATAATGATCACGTTTTACATAAGTGGGTCGAATTTAAACGAGATTTTTTGTTCTACTGTCGATGCGGACGTCGCGATGAGTGGTTCCCTTTCCATATCCTTTCGCCTATAGCAATCGTAATGTGTGTTGTGGTACAACGGGGAAAAATGTTAAAGCAAACGATACTCCGCCTACACTACGTCGATAGTTCGGTAGAGACACGTCATCGAGGCTCAGGTGTACAAATAGCATTAGATGTTTGCTGTTGGATGAAAAGACACACGTGGGTCACGAAGGAGGAAATTGACGGCTCACATCTGACGAAATATGCGCCAAAATGCATACGTTACGGTCAGTCAACAGTTTTAAAAAATATGAAATTATAAAGGTGTCTACTAAATGATTCATCTACTTCTCGAAGGTTTCTCGCCTGCTATGAAAAAAAGGGACGTGACAATCAAAGTTCAATAATTCTGAAATCTGCTGGTGAAAGTTAAAAGCCACTTTTTGAACAAACAGACGCGATACTTGCCGCCATAGAGGTGCTCTGAATCGAGCCAAATGACGACAGTGGACCATCTTTCTTATAGTCCTTGCAGTCGTCATCTGTTCAGGCTTCTTAAGTGTGCTTTAGGAAGCCAACAACCAGAAAAAACAAGCAGGAAATCACTTACTCACATATTCATTTAATTGCCAGCATAAAATGAGGCCATTAAGTACGTAGTTGGCACGCGGGAATTTGATTTTTGTTTTCTCGACTTGCCTGCTGTTAATTAATTTCTTAATTTATTTAATCCTGATTTCAAGACAGAATTTGTTTGTTTTAATTTCACATTGTAAACTAATTTGGCCTTTGACTTTTGTATGAAAATAGAACTCGTTGCCTTAGCTTGGCTAGGTGGTCGCAAAAATAGAGTATAATGTGCGTTTCCGCTGCTTTTTCCCAGAAGTGTGCCGCTTTTCTCAGACAGCGCTTCCGCCATTGTATCGTTAAAAAATAAAAATAAAGTCAGCTCGTTACTTTTATTTTCTGCTTTGTTATACGTGGGCGAGTCAAAAAAACTTGAATCGTTCAAAACAGTTATGGGATCGAGCACATTTCGGTATCAGCGACTAATTTCAGGGAGCTTTACTGTAACGGTTGACTCCAGAAAGTCGGCCTTTTGGAAGGGCTGCAGGACAATTGCAGATGGTTCGGGGCGATTCTGGGTAGTTCTGGCGTTAGCCACGGAGAAAATTAGTAGAACGGCAACTAAATGGAAAGGGACATTTTAGAAGAGTATCTGGAAAATTTGAAAGAAATTAGAGGATACCTTATTGACTATCTGTGACAAGCATTTGCAACTAGAGTAAAATGAGCTATACCACGGACAGGTAGTTGATCCGGTATTAAAAGTAATGTTGGATAGAAGCACCAAGGGGCGGTTAGGACACAACATGATTTTTTGAGATTAGAAGATGGTTTTCTACAGATAAACTTGAAGAACAGCGAAGATACTAAATCCAGGTCGTGGTTTTTTACCGGAAGTTACATGTAATCTACATGAGTGGCGTGTCCAGAATGAAGAAGACTTTGCAGAAATTTTATTGGATGAACTATAAAAGATGAATTCTGAAGGAAGAGTCGTTGGAAAGAGATGAGGCAACACAATATAGAAAGCTTAAGCAAAAAAAGGACAGTCTATATTTTTGGTTTTTTCCTAAAGACGGACAATGGCAACAAAGATACCCTCTTTGTGGTTTATTATTTTATCGATAGATCTGAAGCTTACGTGGTATCAAATGAAGGGCCAACCAAAGTTCACTCCTGCAATTTTTACCATTCCGAGATAATGTGACTATTTCATTACAACAGTTCTGAACTAGAAGGTCTAAATATGGAACAACTCTGAAGGCAAGCGTGGCATATTGGAGACGATTCTTGGTAGTGCTTGTACCCGTTACCGAGAGAAATAACAATCGGCGTGCCGAAACGGAACTGCTAAGTTTCTGGTATCGAACTGTGCAAGCATTTTAGCTTATGTGAGCTGGAGACACCCTCATTGTCGTTTGTTGTTTTTTTTACCAATGGGTTTAAAGTGTATGTGATACTTTTATTGCTTTTAGTATTAGGACACTTGTAACTCTGGAGTAGTATGCCATTCCTCCACAACTTCTTTATAAATCGCAATTTTGGGCAAGAACGACCTTAATGATCGACACCAGGAAAACTGCGAGCAATTACGGCGATCGTTCAGCGCTGATAGATTTTTTATTGTTCTGGCACCAGTTGTGAAGGAAAGTTCCACCAATCTTGAGAATTTTGTAGTTAAACTATGCAGATATTACAACGTATACCAATAGGGTCAGAGTGAATGCGAAAGAACATTCCAGAAATCTTAGAGAGGAATTGAAGTCAAAAACAAAAGAACACTTTGGGGACTTGAGAAGAAAGTTGAAGGAGAATACGGAAGAGTATTTAAGAGGTTTAAAAGAGAAGCTAGAAGAGTTAGAGATATCCTTGTTGATGAAATTGCGTTGCAGTCAGCCGCTTGTAATCAAAAGAAAAGGAACTACGTCACGACAGGAACTTGACTTGAAACTAAGAATGGAGGCATTGTCTTGAAGCAATATAAGTTATATGGAGAGAGAAATTATATCACAATAATCAACAAACTAGGGTATGGGTCAGCTAGTAATCCGTCGTAGATAAAAGAGATGATTATTTGCTGGTTAATTTCTTACACAAGAGGCCATATTTGTAACCCATCATACAGTTAAGTTAAAGCATTTCAACAAACATGCAACATATTGTATTGACTTAGAAACACATTTTTCCAATGGACAGGTGGTTTTTTGGTGTTGACAAATTTTTGTCCAACTGTTTCTTCTAAACAAATGATAATCGCAGAGCGATAATTCTGGACTGTAGGAAAAGTGTTCTAGTGCAGTCCAGAATAAATCTCCAATTTTTTAACGAGTTTGAACAGCTGTATGGGCCTGAGCGTAAGGTAACCTTTTGGGTTGGAAATCCACGTCTTTTACTATAGCATGAGAGTTTTGTTTTGTCCAAAAATTGACAGTAGAGACTGCATAAATAGTATGACGTACGTGGGGAAAATTGACGTATAAAATTTCTTTAAAATTAAAAACACAGTTTAAGAACCTTTCCAACTGAGAACTGGGTTTTGGCTTTAACGGGAATCTTCATTCTTCCTTCTTTTTCCTTATTGGCTTCTTTGGATTCTGAGGCGTAATGGTGTTCTCAAGTTTCATGATATGTAACGATCAGGTACAAAGGAGGCTCTCCATCAGCTTGGTAGCGTGTCAATACTCGTTTGCACACTTCGTCGTTTCTGATCTTTGGTAAGAAAACGAAGGACCCATCTTACAAACATTTTTTACAACCAAAGGTCGTTAGTAATGACTACCGTAGCTTAATCCTCAGAAGCAACTTCAGTAAGACGACGAACAATGCGACTATTCCTCTCAGTCACACTAGTTCTCTGATGAGGTTGGTGATTTTTACATTTTCGTCCTTTCAAAAAGTGTTTATGCTATGCGTACACTTAAGTCTTCTTAAGGATGATATCTCCGAATTGTTTATTAAGCCTTCTCAAAATTTTAGACGGTTGTATGCCTTTTGTAGTGAGAAACTTAATAATAATCCATTCCTCGAGGGATGAGGATATATTTTAGTCTGACATCACGATAATGAAGCAATAGTGCGAGGTACTCTATGAAGGGCACCTACTCCTTTGGGAACCCCTACGTACAACACCCAGAAGCTGCGCCTTCTTCCGTTTACCTCAAGGTACGAAAAAAAAATCGAATAACTTGAGCAAATTAGATGCGAAGGTAGCATTGAAGAGTGTTGTATCTGTGTAGTTATTCCTGAACATAACTTAAAGGATAACCTGGGAAGATTCGCAATCCAAAGCTAATTGGGGTTATAAATCAAGATCTAATGAGAGAAGCAAAATTCCAGAAATTGTGAAGCATTTCTGATAAGCATCATAAAACAAGACGTAGCTTAAATGGCAATTTCGTTAGCAACGGCGCTATGTAGCAACATGCCATCGGCTGGTTACATTTGTAAGGTACGGCCGTAAATTTGTCAAACCCGGGCGCGAAATGGCTGGAATTCGTCCAAGGTGCGTTTTTACCGGACTCGTCCATTTAACGGGATGAACAGCGGACATTCTTCAGTAAAGGAGTTTTATTGAAGTTTCCTAAGCTTATGCAAATTTGTCCCACTTAGCAAAGTTTATGGTCGTGTCGCCGGGTGTCCTCAAATGCCAACAACTACTCCAGCCGGCTCTGGAAATTTATGTTCAGCAGAAGGGGATTGAAATTGCCTTCAAAATAAACCTTTTTGAAGATAAGTCGACAACAAAAGAAGGAAGATGATCTAAATCTTACGCAGGGGGCGGGCGTGGTAGTCTCTAGTTGTTTATATGTTGTCGAAAGCTAGTCAGACACTTTTAGGGGAGTGTGGGCATTTTTTAGAGAATCATAAAGCTAAATTTATTTTCGCGTACAAGGGATCTCTGCTCCGTGCGATGAAATAACAGGTAAATGACATCATGTGAGCAATAGAGCCATTAGGCAACGCATTACAGCAACAATACGACAATTGCACAATCGCGCCGTAAAACACCTTATCGCTAATCCTCACTAGTGCGCAAACATGGAGGCTTATCTGAGTAACTGCATCTTTGCTTAGTATCGCTGCAAACAGTAGATCTCTCGTGGTGAGATTTCCCTTTGTTTTAAAAGACAAAGTGGCCGATTAAATACTTGAATGCCAGTTGCACTATAATAGAAGTTATCAAAACAAATACTGACGTAATTGGTAAATATTTTTAAGACTTGGATTGCAAGAAGATAGGGAAGAAATTATGAGAATAAAAGACAAAGATAAATAACATTATAAGGGTACGGGAGGAATATTGTGAAGACAAAGCAAAACAATAGAAAAACAGGAGGAAGAATCACATATAGAAAAGATAAGCAGAAAAAATGAAGTATTCTTTAAAAAACGGGAAAAAAAGAAATGATTAAGTACCTAGGAAAAAAATGCATATATGGCACTGGAGAATGGCAAAAAAGTATGGGAAACCAACGGACTGGGAAAAATATCTAGTAGTACTTAAATACAAGAAAGGACAACAAGTAAAAGCTTATGCCTATTATCGATAAGATTTAAGATCTATACAAAAATAATTCGTAGAAGAGGAGAACCAAAATTGCATGAGCTTTATAATTTAAGTTGTAATAGAAGAAGTTGGAAGACAACATCAAATGACCAGAAGAAGAAGAAATATGTAAATGATGAAGACATATGTTAGAAGAACTTTTCAGACAAACTATACCATGGTATATTTAAGATTAACCGGAAATCATAATTGTGTATAAAATAATGAAATCCACCAGAAGGTTTTTCCTCGAGTTTTTTTTCCTAATTTTTGATATTGTTCCATATCCCTTATTATTTTTTCTTCTACTTTTGGTTTTTTGAGTTTTTCTTAACTCCTATTCTGTTTTCCGATGGTCTTTTTGGTATTGTATCTTTCTTAAACATCTTAACGCCATCTGCTTGCCCCTCACGCTGACAATCTTTGTAATTCTTTGTTTGTTTTGATTTTTTTATGGAATTTATATAAATGGGGAAAATATGAAGATGGATCCAAGTGTCCATGTTAATATTGTTCAAATATTCCCAAACCAAGTTAGCTTTGTGGTGAAAATTGGCTTGCCGACTTTTTTTAAGTTTCCAGAAAACTTCAGCCAATTTAACCAGATTATCTGTCCTTCATGTGCAAGTGTCGGAAAGCAACGTCACCAAATCATCATTGCCAACTGAGGTACTATGATATTTGGCATTTGTTTTCCAGCTTTTAACTAAAGTTTCTATTGGCCCCGCCTGCCCCAAATTTCACCTATGGCCAATGCTCTTTTTAATAACATATTGCTACGCTTATCATGAAAAACATTACTATAGCAGACTATAGCTTCAGTCAAATTGTAGGAAGTCCATATTCTAAGCCTTTTGGTTGGACCAACTGTTGTTTCATCTCTTTCTGGGTGAATGCTGCATACACCATCTCTTTGATTATTGAGGTTAGTTTCTTACGTTTTTGATTTGACCAACCCACCGTTCCGTATTTTACGGATAAGCCATGTTTCTTAAAGCCACGTCAACTGCTTATAGATTTGCGTTGTGTCTTGTTTGAAAAACATTAAGATTTTGATGAAAGAATGCTGTTCCGAATCAGTCACCAAGAAAATGATGGATTCCCCATTCATAACCGAAACCGGTTGCATTTGTTTGCCGCCAGTAGTTTCTTAGAAGTAAATCTAGATGGCGTGATCGTTTTGAATGATCCTTCTCATGTAAGAAAGAGAATGTGATATCACAATTGAAGTTCAAGATAGTGACAGAGAAAGGATAGAAGTCAAATCCGGCATGTTCGGTTTCACCGAAGCCGTGAAAGCGCGTAGGACATTCGCAGAACAGCATGCCGGGCGCTGTTATTAACAGCGCGGCGATTTATTTGTAAACATCCTGTGTTGCAACGGATCCGGCGAGAGATCGGCGAAAGCACCAAAGACTGAGCCGCGCTTCCGGAATTCGCGCGCCCTTCGGAGAGAGCGACGCACCGTCGCATCGCAGGAATTCCTTCACGCTGAGCCCGTGGTGCGTGCGCGTCGAGCACAATAGGCGCGCGCAACGCGGGGCTCTCGCCGGGCAACCGGATTATGAAATCCGGACTGAAAGAAATAAAAGGCGCCCACGCCACGGGCCTGACGAATAACGTTGACAGCCGACGTAACGGAGGGAAGACGCGCTCCATTGCCGCGAAGGCTGCGTGGCTCGTGCGCGAATCCGAGGCCGTTGCCTCTGGGCGCAACCGTCGCGCTGCTCGGTTTAAATGGCAGCGTCATGACCTACGCATACCTGAGACTTTTGTTTCTGCAAAAATCGCGTCTTCTGGTTTTGATTGGCGCCATCTGCTGCCAAACACCATGAAATAGAATATCCTTCTAGTACGGATAGATCTCTTAAGGGTATTTGGCTGTGGGTAAAGATATGTAGCGGTAGGAAATGGGGCAGTTGGACATGCTTTTCTTCCTCGTACAAGATATGGCAGTAAGTCAATTCTTTTCATAAAAAACAACAAGGCAAGTAAAAAAGTCTAGCCTTCCACAAGACGTTCGATATGGTCCAAATCTTGGCATTAACAAACGTTCTCTTAAGATATCGAATCGATTTTCGTTACATCCAAGCAATCACAGACATGTACACGAATGCAAATATCGTTGTCAAACTGTTCGAAGATACAAAACCTATCGTGAGCAAGCGAGAAACTCTAAACTATTCAGAAACTTACTAGAGAACGCCTTCAAAAAACTTCAGTGGAGAACAAAAGGGTTGAACATAAACGGCGAGTATCTCAGCAACCTGAGATTCGCTGAAGATATTTTGTTTTTAAATAGTACGGAGGAGCTCGAAACTATGGTAGAAGAACTACAAGAAGCCGCGCAGGAGGTAGGACCCACAGTAAATATGGCAAACACAAAACGAATGACGAGAAGGAATTACTATTGAATGGACAACGAATAGAGCTTTCTGCCTGAAGCAAAAATTTAAGGAGCCTACCCAGCGAAGATCAATCGAAGAATTCAATTTGCATGGTAAGCTTTTGTCAAACCAAGAAATGTTTTTAGAGAATATTCACACAAATCCAAAAAAACAAAGTTATCAACCAATGTGTACTGCCTATCCTAACACATGTTTCACAAACCAACATGGAGGAACTGAAGGTGACACAAAGGAAAATGGAAAGAGCTATGTTAGGAATCAGGCTACTGGACAGAAAAAACAATGTATGGATAAGGAAAGGATCGAAAGTTGACGATGTAGCATAGAGAATAGCGACACAAAAATGGTGATGGTACGTAAAGACGACCTTATGGAGACCTCCAATAGGCAAGCTGGACAGAGGACTCCCGAAAGCACGTTGGAGGGATGACATCGCAAAAAGAGCAAAAACTCAATGAACAAGAAAGACACAAAACCAGACTAAGTGGAAGAATCTTGAGGAGACGTGTGTCCAAAACTAGAGTGGCCTCTGGCGCTGTTTCATCATGATGATGATAGCAGATTTATGGCTAAAGTAGTTTTATTGATTTACAGATAGAGAAGCTGAAATTTTCAAGTGGCTACACCGCCAACAGAAAATACTTATGGGGGTTTTTCAAAACATGAGTCTATTAAGTCTTCTCATTTTGATCCATCATCATTTTTACTACTTTTTTCATGTTTTTAATTCATCTCGCCTCCTTTTTCTTTGGAAGCAACTTGTACTTTTCCTTTAATTTTCAATTTTTTATAGATTTTATTGATTCATGCATGCAAGTGCCACATTCTGCCACAGATCCCTCATTAGTATTGGAATTTCCAATACGCCCCCATTGGAAAAAATCCAGAGGAGTGATCACGTGACGGGACCTTCTGTTTTATTCCTTTTTGCAGACAACAAAAGGTATTATGTCCAACATTTCGAATGAATCTCAGACAACGTGAATTATTAAAAAGAGGTGTCCAGACCAAACCTCATTTGTGAACAGTAGAAACCGTAGGAACAGTGTTGGATAGACCATTGACAGAACTGAACTCCTGTCCCTTCAGTACTCGCCACAGTATCTTTCGAACCAAACATTTTAGGGACATTTTATTGATGTGCTTCTAACAGACGATTCAACGCCATCTCACATTCTGGCGTGAGAAGCTTTGTTCGTCTAACACCATAACCATCACTCTATGGGTTGAACGATCTAGTCTCTTGTAAATGTCTATTCTAATTTAGGCGAAGACTTTTGTGAAACCTCTCTGTACAGCCTTTCTTCTTTTTCTTCCTTCTTTATTTACGATTTTTGGTGTAGTCATTGATGTTTTATGCCTAACTAAAATAATCTAAATGGTGAGGGTTTACTTATCGAAAATGCAAATTTCAAATTAATAGCCATCTTTGAGCTAGAGGGAAATACAGCTAAATGGATTGACAAACGTTCTTTTAAAGCGCACCCAAGAAGACTAATACCTGCGATCTACGACAAAGTCAAAAAAGAGACTACCAAAGAAACTTCTAACCAGCAGCATAATGGAGAAAAGGAGAAGACGATCTAGCCAGAAGAGTTGTGAAATGAAAAAATACATTTTGGGAGTACATCAATTGAAAAGATTGAAAAGTTTGTTAAGCGAGAGAATAGTTTTGTTTAATAAAGCTGAAATGACAAAGTCTGTTGAGTGTAAAAAATGGTAAGACTTTTCAACCCAACTTAACCAAAAAAAAAGTCTTTTACAGTTCATCAACGTTGGGGATTTTTTATAGATCGTTGTGCTTAGTTTATCTGAGTGATTAATGTACGAGTTCTTTAGATGCTGCTTGTAGTTCTACTTTTTAATTAGACACATTGAGAAACTAATCTTGCCTCTATGAAGTCCTGCCGTGACATGAACAAAGAAAGGTGCGTTGTAAATAGGAAATTTGTCCAGTAGGACACCCCACACTATCGCTTTTTTAGTCAACTTATACCCTCGTTCATTCCCCAACGAATTTTTTCAGTACTAAAATCTGGAAAAGATATAAAACACAGTTTAGCTGGAACACCCTTCAGACTCACGTGTGTAAATGACATAGACAATTTTTGGGAAGACGAGAAACAGGTCAAAACGAAGGTCGCCAACGTCGCCCGAAGTCCGGCTTGACTGAGAAGGATATTTGCATTGTTCTGAAATTGCTTCTGAAGACGGAATAAGCTGTAGCATTACTCAAACAGTTCAAACTGATCATCGTGGGTTTCAAAAAATGTTCTCAAGTTGGGTCTCTCGTCTTCCCGTCGAAAATTAGAAATGACAACGTCCCGAAGTGTGCAAACGACTATTGACACGCTACCGGGCTAAGGGAGGGGGGGGGGGGTTTATTTTTTTGCACCTGCGATGAAACTTGAGTACACTATTACACCTCGGAATCCAAACAAACCAGTATGGTGTGAAGAAAAAAGTGAGAATTTGCACCCATCAGATCCAAAACTCGATTCTCAGCTGAAAAGGTTCTTCCAGCTGTATTTTTTATTTTAATGAAAGCACTATCAAATTTTGGGCAAAATAAAATTTGTATATCGTCGGGAATGGTGCGATTTCCGAGGAGTTATTCTGCTTCACGATTTCGTTCGGCCCCATATCCCTGTTCAAACTGGATAAGAAATTGAAGATTTGTTTTGGACTACACTGAAAAAGCCTGGAATTATCGCCCTGCATTTATTATTTGTTTAGACCAGAGATTTGACGACGTGTTACTGTCGAAGTGATCGGTTAATGTCACAACCACCTCTATTCGCTACTATTTTGGGAAAGTGTTTTTGGTTGTCTATTTCTATACATGAAGGTTGCAAAATAAACTTTTTTTTTGAAGATTAGCACTCGGTAGTCTATTCTACGAATCGAATTATTTTTCTATTGTCTATTTACAGTTTGTCTCAATTTTCTTTTGTTCATTTTGGTATATACCGAGTTTTAGTCATTCGCTTACGCAACTGCCACTGGCTAATCGTAGTAGTTTACCTTTTTTATTTTAATTATCTTCTTGTTTGCTCGTGGTTTTTAGTGCATAGATATGGTGCTGGGAAATTGTTGCATCACACCTTTTCAAAATACTTTCCAGCACACTATATACACAGGTCATAAAGATGTATGTATATCTATTACAGTGTTATTGACATATTAAGACGTTAAATTTACAAACTTATGCCCCATGAAACGTGTCGTACTATGAATTCATCGGTTAAGGCTTGAGCTACCCAAAGGGTATCAAATTTTCGACGAAAGAATGTCCAAGAAGTCTGCCTAGCTGTAGGTTACATACCTGTCGGACTCTAGCATATTTCTGATAACAACGATGGTACATCTCAAATTGATATTCCTTCTCTAGAACTCCCTATATACCACCTGAATATGGATGGAAAACATCATCTTCCATTACAAGAACCAAACTGCATACAAAATTGTAGTCAAGATGACTGCGATTTTTTTTAACTGTCGCATCTAACACCCAAAGCTTGTCCTGGCGACTGCAGTCCAGATTTGAACTTTGTCGCAACGTACTGCTATTGCTTGCGTATCAGGAAACTTTGAACTTAATAGAATTCTTTGAACCCTACGAAAGAATTGATTGCTTATATATTTTTTAAGCGCTTGCATCCATGTTTGAAGTCATAGCGTCATAGTACTACATATAGAATTAAGATGGGTATCGGTGTTCTGGTCTATGATGCTATTTGCTGATTTTGATATATATATATATATATATATATATATATATATATATATATATATATATGATTTCTAGCAACTTATTCGTTTTTCATTTCTTTTGAACCGAAATAGTCTCTTCCTTTGTTATCTCCTTTATTTTACTCACATCTGGGATCACACGCATATATTATTTTTGTTGCAGTTAGGGTGTTTTTACTGCTTCTGATTTGGTTGCTTCATATTTGTCTGCATTTTTTCAGCTTTCCATTATTATGTTGCAGTTTAATCTCGAGACGTCATTTTCGAGAACAATAGATTTTCATTCCATTTAACTCTCTCTCATACCTCTTTTCTCTTTATCTACCTTCCTCTATCTCTCAATCCTTTCCTATCCCCCTTCTCCTTCCTTTTCTACCTATCTCCCGTTTCTTTGTTTTCCCTCCTTTTCCCCTCTTCTTTTCTTCTGATTCCCACAAGCTTTCTTCTTCTATAGGGGTGATAGGAGGATAGGGGTGACTTTGTTTCGGACAGCATACCAGCTGAACATCACGTCGCAGATTCTCTCCCAACTACATAATATCTATGTTATGTATATCTCAGCTAGAGAATGGGGTGAAATATGCCACAGTTGAGTTGTCGCCAGTTCTAAATCTAGGATTTGAAGGTAAGGGCACGTTCATATTGTTGCCGTTTTTTTCTTCTGTTTTCGTTAGTCATTTGTGACAGAAAGCTTCCTTGACGCTCTTTTTTGTATGCTATTTTTTACATATTGTATGATCTGAACTTATTCTTTTGTGCGATGTAGTAATTTCTTGAACTACCTCCACAACTTAGACTTTTTAACTTCTCCATTTTTTACTGTTTTTGTGACATTTGTTAGTCTCAGTTGCAACTCAGTTCATAGACCAGCTTGGCACTAAGCCGATGGAGGGATTCTGAGTCCTCGGCTCTATCACCCTCGCCTGTCGAGAGAAGGGGTGAGTTCACATATGTTTTCGAGCTACCATTTTGTATTTCATGGAGACATTTAAATTATCCCTCTAAAGAGTCCTTTTCGTAGTGGTCCTTGTATCAAATATTCAGTTAATGACTATTCATAACCTATTCGTTGCAACTTGTCATCTTAAGAAGCAAAGGAAAGAAATTCTGAGTCAAGAAAAGATATAAAAATTGAGAGAGGTGCCCAAAACAATTCAGGGGCGCTCGTCTTCTCTTGCTGTTCGCAAGCCCAGAAAGGTGCATTTCTGTTCATTCCCTATAGGACTTTTTAACTCATCTCCCCTCTCACTTTCTCTCTTTCACCCTTTCGTTCTTCTTTGTCTCCTTCCTCTCTCCTTCTCCTCCTTTTTATTTAGGATATCCCAATCGGTAGAAAAATATGAACTCATAATCACCATTTCGAGGAATTTTGTAGAAAACATATGAAATTAATTATATTATACAGTTAGGCTGTAGGACGGACTCTAAGGTGAAAGCATCAAGTCCATAAAATCGTTTATTTGCGATATCTTTGGATTATATGTATTTTTTTAAGCGAACTACAAATTTCTCTAAGAAGCCGCCGCTAATTTATACAAACATAATCATTTTAGTATAATTAATTTGCAATTTAAAAAGCCGCTAATGACGTGTAAAGGACGATACGCAGATCAATAAATAAAATTATCCACAAAAAACACATTACTGCCCGCGATACGGATCTCCGGGGCCGGGAGGCCATTCATCATAAGTTATGGCGCCGGCACCAGTTATTAATCGCGGCCTAGCCAAACCAAGTTGGTTTCGAAACGATCGCCGTCTTCTTAATGAAGTGAAATCTGTGGAAAGCCGCCGGGAAATTCGGCAAATTAGCGCGAGGCCAACCGGCTGTAGGCCGTAAAATTCGCAAAACGTCGGGAACTACGGCTGTTATTTCTTCATGACTTAGGTAACTCCCTATACCGATCACAGAATTAAAAAAAATCGATCTTGCGGAGATTCGAACCGAGGACTGGTTTGGTGCAGATTTGCCGTCTTACCACTAAACTGCTCGCTACGTGATTTTTTTCCTTTTTGATTTAAAAATCAAAAAATATCACCAGCCTCGGTTTTTAAATAATTTTCGGTTACACAACAGTTGCATTTGTAAATAAAAGAGATTTAAATTAACATAAAAGCGTGGTCCTAATTATAAAACATGGGAGAATTATTGAGACATGCCATTTGCATTTATTAACAGCATTCATTCATTCGAGATATAACTTTTTTTATAATTGGCGTATGCTGTTATGTACGGGGTTTAACAATAAAATAAGCGATTTTTTTTTATAAATCTCCTGTAATCAAAAGCTGTATGGGGTAAAGCAGTGGGTTGTGTTCTCCCTTGCATTTTGTCGAAGGGAAGATTCTTCGTGGAACTCAAAAATCTGTTCATGTGAGTGTCTATCTCGGAATCAGATTGGGAACGAATACAAGGGCGAATCAAAAAACCAGAACGGTTGTAAGTAGGAATCGGTAACGTTTCTGAATGGATTCCTCCCTCCATAGGGTACCTTGCACTACCTCTTTTTTAGTCAGTACCACGATGTTAGAACAAGAGGTACCCTCTTCTGGATTATTATCAAGTTTCTCACGACAGAGGGCATAAAATCGTCGGATCGGTTCGAAGACAATATACTTAAAAAGATTTAAGTGGACACGTGACATAAGCAATTTCTGAGAAGAAGAAGCAGTTGAAAATAAATCGCCCAAGCACCAATATGAGGACAATCATAACGCGAAGTTTGTGTCAACGCAACTGCCTTGTCGACCGTACTTCGTATAGGCTTAAATACCTACGCAGTTCGATTCTAGAATCCTCGTAGCGCCTCATTGACGCTCCCAGTGGATTGCTGTAACTTCTTTTCGCGGTTGGTGATAGAGCTACCGATAATCGTTCGGAAACTTCAGTAGTTGTTTATAACACTTCCAATAAGGCCACTCTTCTCAAAGTCCTCCATAAGACCGTTCTGCCCCACGACAGTGATAAGCTCTGCTAATAGTGGGATAATCTGTAGAAAAATCACCATAGTTCTTTGGAGCTGCAGAATCTTTCTCGAATCTCTGTCTCCTTAATTCTGAAGTGTCTTCCTCATGTCCTATCATATAGATGGCGTAGGACTTTCGACACTTGGCTTCTCGATTTTAATAACCACAATCTGGAAGATTCTCTTTAAAAAAACTTATTGTGCTTTCTTAGCCTGTACCGCCCAGTTCAGCTTGGCCTGACATTTCTATACCACCATCACCACTATTAATTTCAAGTCAAGTTCTTATCCGTGATGTTGCTCATTTTTCTTTGGTTACAAACGACTTCTACAGGATGTTATCAACAAAGTAAACCATATGCTTCTATATCTAACTCTTCTAACTATAGAAACTTTCTCTTTCTCAAATACTCTTCCCCTTCACTCTTTTCTAAAGTCCTCAAAAATGTTCTGAAATGTCCTGCGTTAATTCCAGGCTTTCCAGTCTGAAAAAACACCGAACTACTTGCTCAGTTTGATTCTAGAATCCTTGAACCCTACATCGGTGGGTTAACTACCAAGAACTCAAATATGCGTCACGCTTGGCCGCAGCTCTTTTAGAAAGACTTGGCTCCTTAGAGAAAAAGAATTGCCATACTACTCCAAGGTTGCGTATGTTCTGATACTAAAAACAGTAGTGACTTGGAAGGTCCTCCTTAGAAAACGACCTTCTAACCTCAAAGAATTATTTTGTGCTCAGTAAGTCTTTACCGCTGTTGACACTTGACTTCCATTTTTAAACTAAGAGTCAAATCCTCTAGTTACAAATTACTGCTACACGTTTTAGGAATAAACCAAGGCATCTACTTCTATTTCTAACTCTTAGTTCCCTTTTCAAACTTCCGTAATACTCTTTATCTAGAATGTTAAAAGTGTTCTTATGCGTATTTCTTCAGCCTTTCTCTTACATTTCTGGAATGTTCTTCCAAATATGTTTCTTCTAGAATTCTCGCGGCCTCGCTTCGGCACTCCGCTCAGGTTGCTGAAACTTTCCTTCGCGATTGATACCGCCAGTGCTACCAAGAACCGTGGACTCTTGATTTAATATTGCGTATGCTTCAGACCCATTGGTAAAAAATAATAATAACGATGGCAGTTTGTTATACTTATCCATCTCTAGAGATGATTCACAAATGTGAATTATCACCTTTTTTCTTGTGCTTTTCTCACTCCTCCTTTACGTCTTATTTACATTTTGCTCTTGACCCTTCTTATTTCTGAAGCGCCCTCTTGACACTCTACCATACAAGTGACATATGACTTCCGACCTTCGGCTTCTTGACTTTATTAACTGCGATCTGTAAGATTCTCTTCAGAAAACCGTCTTCGAACCTCAATAAATCTTATTGTTTCCAATAAGTTTTTACCATCCGGTTCGGCCGTCCTCCCATCTTTTCTCTGTTAGCAAATAACTATTACACAACTTTATCATCCAGCTTCTGCTTCCATGCCTGACTTTTTAATTTGACTTCTCAAATATTCTTCCGTATTTTCCTCCAACTCCTTTCTAAAATCAAAGCGGCCTGTGTTTTCCTTCGGCTCCTCTACGATCTCTAGAAGATTCTACTATGTCTACGCCGGCGTCTGATCGCTACTAAAAACCTGCGTAGTTCGATTCTAGTATCCTCGCGACCCCCTTCAGCACTTAGAGCGATTTTCTAGAACTTCCCTCCGTTGACAATTGTTCTTTCGCGGAATAGACACTCGCTTGCCTACAGCCTTTCTAGAGAGTTAGGTATGATATAGATGAAATTCCATTAACTTAAACCTTCTCAAGCCATCTCTATTTGCTTCATTTTGATTCTACCCAACGCCTCTAAATTGTTACAAATGGAATTTGCATCATTTTGCGTTTTTTAATTTACACCACCCTTTCTTCTGGACGTAGGTAGGTTGCGACCATTTTTCTATTTGCCTTCTGTGAGCCCCAAGGTCATCTCCAAGTCAGGAAAATTAGAGCAGTTAAATTGAATTAATTAATTTTAAATAATTTCACTGCCAAGATAATTGGTTATATAAACATCACTGTTTATTATTATTATGATCATTGTAAATTAGATTCGAATTAATTTCAGGATACAGCGCAATCTCAATAATCAGGTGAAGGTCTCGCGTAACTTATTTTACTACTATACCTCCTCCCTCCCCCCATTTGGAAGTAATAACAGCTTTTAATTTGACTAAAGTGCGTGGGGACGTAGCAGTATAGGATAGTGAATGGTAGAGCATTTTTTTGTTTGTTTGACTCTGGGTCCCACATGGAAGCACACATGTTCGCTTTCTCTGTCCGGTCATCACGTACCATCTCAGATGTGGGGCGATGTGACAAACACCGCGTCTTAGACGACCGGAATGGTAGAGTAACAGATTGAAAATACCTACCAACACCCTTCGAGAAAAAGTTTAAATATTATGCATGGCAAAATGTATACTCAATTTGGAGGGGGGGGGGTTAAGGCTCAATACTAGACTATTAATGGAAGAGGGAGAGGTAGACCAGTAACAGGTTAAACTTTACACCTGAAAGTAAAAATTGATAAGTGCCATCAAAGTATATTGTGTCCCCCCCTCCCTAAAAAATTGATAGATTTGTTTATCGTCTATGTGGTTTTCTTTTTGCCAAAAGTTAAAAAAAGCTCTGCTTGGTGGAATTTTTGCTGAAAGTTTTTCCATTTCATTTTTTCCTTGAAGAAAACCACATTAAAACCGGAATAGTGGTAGCAATGTGGTTTTGGTCTACTGTGTTGGACCAGTAAGTTTATGCTATTATATATACAGACTACAACGTTGTTCCAACCATCGACCGAACTAATGAAGATGGCCTTTATGTTCTTTTTTCTATGACAATATGCCGTCTTGCAGCTATACAACGCGATGTTTTCTACACAAACCTTGGAGCACCTTTCTTCTAGAATCCTCCCTTTTTACTCGCTAAAACTCATTGCATCTTTTTTTCTCATATTGAAATTTTCTTAATATAGTGCCCCAAAATGAGCATAAGTAGACTGGCATGTGGACTTTGCTCGTATACACTTTTATTATATCAATACCCTTAGGTTTTTATCTGCTGTTTTATGTCCGTTTTTACTAGGCTTCTGTAGATCATATTGAAACGTACGGGTCTATTTTCCATTATCGCCTTTTTGGGAAGCATTTTCGGATCTCGCCTGGATTAACCTTCTTTCTACTAAAATTCTTCTTTATTCAGATAAATGATCAGTACATATAAAGCGTAGATTACTCCCATTTTTTTGCTCGTGGGTTAACCAGTTCCTACCAACTGCCATTTCTATGGTTTAATGCGTATCATCAGGCTTTTGAAAATCCCCTTACAAAACATTTTTCTAACTCTTTTATTGTATGCCTCTCCCCCCTTGACCTTTGATTCAAGAAAGTTTTTAATCTTGACCTTTAACCAAAGTTTAATAGATTTTCAGCACCATTGGATGATCTTAGGCATTTTAGTCTTTATTCTCGTCGAATAGTTTGATCTGACCTTAAGGAACCGTGACAATAAACTCGCTAGCATCTTTATGGTCACGTTTTCTTTTCTTGGTGCTCATTCGTATTCTGCAGATATTTTTTTGTTCACCAACTTCTGTCCAAATAAATGAACAGCCCAAAATGCAAAGATTTGATAAGCTCCTAAACGCTGTATGGTCTGTTCAAACCCCAACTTTCTATTGTACTTTTTATAATGTTTTGCTGTTAAAACTTCACAAGAGCTACAGTACTTTAATTCCATGTACAATTTGTTATCAGTTTAAAGCTTCATTCCTAGGTGACATATTTGATCTTATCCATGATCATGCAAATGCTTTCTTTCTTCAAGGCTTCAAAGTTTTAAATTATCTGGCGTGTGTAATCACAAACCTGTAATCTTCTTCTCATCCCTTTGGTATTGTTGGGGTTTAATCTTTCACCGAGTAACTGATGATTATGATGATACTGCACATTGTCGTCATGGCTTTCACAAGTGTTTTGTTTTCTTCTAATCATTCTTTTTGGGCAATCGTTCATTACCTTGACGCGCTTAAAGCCTAGCTCATGTTACAGTTCTTTGAAATGTGACTTGCATTTTTTGGACTCTTGACGTTTGAATGATATCTATAAACTGGTTTGGCATAGTTCTAGATGGTCTCTGCGTTTGTCAGTATGCTTCAGATAATTTTCAATCAAACGACGAATATGATTAATTAACTTTTCTATTTATCTTCTTCCCTTGGTGGAGTACTTGTAGCTAAAAACTGGAATCTTTAAAGATTGGATGACGGTTAGATACTTCTCAAGCACACAAGGAAGCTTGAAACTGGTTTCTATATCCTACTCTATTCCCTTGGTTGCTACAAACGTGCACCTTCTATTGATTGGATTATTTGGTTTTGTATAGACCTTATGTTCCCTAAAACAGGTAACATCGTTATTTTGTGTAAACCTAAAGTCAACACCTCTAGATGGTTTTTCAACTAAGAGTTGTCTTTATTCTCTTCTTTGAATTAGGGAAGATGATCAATTATCTTTTCTAAGTATTTTCTCCACTTAGTGGAATGCTTGTAGATAAAAGTTGAAATCTTTAAAGATTGGACGATGGTTAGATACTTCTCAAGCACACATGATATTGGTTTCTCTATCTTATTTTATCCTCTTGGTTGTTTCAGATGTTCACCTCCTATTGACTGGAGTTGACCCATATCACCCATTATAAAGAAGTCTTTGCTGAACTTTTATTGGTTTAGTACTAAGTAACATCGTCATTTTGTAGAAACTTAAAGTCACCGCCTCTAGTTGACTTTGTTCTTCCCTTTGAACTAGAGGCATCAAATGGTGATACCCTACCTTATCCAGTAGTCACCATCAAGATTCCAGAACCTCATTACCTTTCGTAGCTCCTCACCAACCAACTATTGATGTTTGAAAGAAAACCCATCAGAGAGTCGTAAAGCCTTTACGAGCTGGCATCTGCAGCGTGCACCGAGCCGTGGGAACCCAGGCCCGCGTTTCCCAATTGCGCGCAAGCCGCGAATAATCGGGCGGGCGGGGCGCGCGGCCACGGGGCCATCAATTTCGTTCGGCACCTCTGACATCATGCAAATTCGCGCCCATTACGCGGCCCAGCGGCTCGAGGTTCCTGGGCGCGCTCGCTATAAAGGCGGCCGCGGCCGTCGCGGCGCAGTGCGTCCCTCGGCGCGCCGCGCACGATCTACCAACGGCTGCTGCTTTGACCAATTCGGGGACGGCCACTTTGTCTCGCCGTAACGGTCCGTGCCATTGTCGCGAAGTATTTATAACCCAGCGCGGCCACTTGTGGGTGATCGCCGGTCGGGCGACATTTTTGCCTCACCCACCATACTCGCCGAGTTTTTCGGGCGCTCGGGTGCCGCTGCAGCTGCGCGCGTTCCCTTGAGCTCCTTTGGCAAATTTGGTGAATAAAAGTCCGACGTCAGAAACGTATGTCAACGCTATCAATATTTAAAAAAAAATATGAGTAAGATATTTTTTATAATAATTGTAGGATAAAATAAAACATGGGCATGGTTTTGATCTAACTGCTAACCAAATTAGGTCGGCAGCGTGAAGAATAGACTTTTGTGACCATAGTTTTCAATTATGTTGACTGCTGGTACTAAAAAGGCTATAAAACGTTACACTTTGTAGTATTTTGGCAACTGCTCCGTTTCAACAAAAATTTAGTAACATTGTAATGTATGAGGTGTTCGATGATTTATAACCAACAAAAATTGCTGTGTTTACCGTTTCATCTCGAATACTTTGGTTTTTTAAGTTATATGCGTATGGTCGGAACCAAACATTCACTTATGCCCATTACCATTACCAGCACATACCTTATGCCACAAATTGCAATAATTGTCATTAAATGGGTTTTCCTATCCCTTAATGAGAGCTCTAATTTTGCGGAATTAAGTATCGGTGAAATGACAGTCTGGTCTTCATGAAAATCTATAACCAAAACACTTTGTGATGTGGTTTGTTGGAGTTTAGAGTGAAGCCGCGTTCTAATTAATCCTAAAAGTATTTAATGGTGTCCTGGTCAAAGTTCTTCGTCATAGGGAGCCTCTTCATCGCAATAGTCACTCGTGCCATTCGTGCTCTTTTTCATTTAGATTTTATGAAAAGACTCATTCCATACTATAAAAGATGGCGTTTTCTCCAAATTTCACTGTTGGTCGTACACCTTCTGGCAGATAGTTTATCCACGTATTCGTTATATCCAAACCCAAAGCATGATTGATCTTCCAAAAGATATATTTCCAATTATCTATTCAGTCCCATTTACAAATAAACTTGACCATCTATGTTAATTTCTGAAGTACAGTTATAGTGCTAATAGGGCATGGAATGACAGTTTTGATCACTATTGGGAAGGGTTCAGTTGTACGCCTGATCTTCCGTTAATGTGACAAAATGACTGTTGGTCATGGCGTAGTAACTTCTAGACGCCAGTTTAGCAATAAGGATAACTGTCTAGATAGTGTAAGGTGTCAAAATAAGATGCATTTGGTAGGAGACCACGTCCAAAGATGGTTGACTTACCCCTGTATGTTACCTCTGTATGTCAGTTGAGCTGTTAGAGATGTGTCCAGATAATAAGAATCTTAAGTTGCTTCACCCTATATATTTCGTGTCAGTAAAAATACTCCAAAATATTAAAATTGGCGCAATATTGGCCTTTGTTTGAAAAACATTAATGTTCCTGTATCTACCACCGTTTCTGTTTTGAAATTTCGCAATTCCTAGATGCAGTCTTTGGTTTAGTACTTACTAGTCCAAATCCACTATACTCTGTCGATTATATTCACAGTAGTTCTAACACTGAACACCATAGACAACGCTAAGAGCTACTAATAAATATTTTAAACTCTTTATCGCTCACCTCCAAACCCATAGTATGGTTCAGTGAGCACATATGTGCCTTTATGGACCATAAGAAGTTTGATAATGATGATAGTGATGACGATCATACTTGAAATACTTGTAGTATTTGACTTCCCGTCTGTATCATATTTTTCCAGCTTAAATTAGGCCAGTTATGAATGCATTTAAGAAAAAGAACTCATCTTGCTCCAACTTCGGAGGTCCTATGAATACTTTGTAGTTCAATCTTCTTCATGAATGTTAAGTTTTGTGGTAGTGAGAAGAGACTGCAATATGATCTTGATAAGCAGTTTTGTGCTACAAATTTGCACGCGGTTTGAGTGTTAATCAGTGTTTTGGAAGAACAGCTCCTATGGTGAGAGATGATTGCACTTATGATATTCATTAGGGGTTCTGGAGAGCAAAAGTCAGAAATGTGACCTTATCTCCAGATAATCTGTATTATAGGACCCGGTTCATATTTTAGTTCTTTAATTGCCAATCCTCTTTTATGGTCTTTTAGCACGTGGACTGATTTTAACAAATTCCTCACTATCTCTGAATTATTTATGTCAAGCCTTTATTCATGCCGTACTCACTGCATTCCGAAAGTCTCCTGGATTATATAAAGGAATGATCCAGCTTCACATAAGAATTTATGCAGATGCTCTACTGGATCCGTCATTGCAAATGCGATGATCATACATGTACTTGCTCACCGGCGTCTAATTTCCAACTGGTGTACCCAGTAAACCCGTTTTCATTCACGCATGCGCGTCGTCTCTCATCGGCTAGTAGATTACA
The DNA here is from genome assembly GCA_036346155.1 of Sinelater perroti. Lineage (NCBI taxonomy): Eukaryota > Metazoa > Arthropoda > Insecta > Coleoptera > Elateridae > Sinelater > Sinelater perroti. Next base: position 3,969,912 of record JARFIY010000111.1, on the reverse strand, counting down.
TTGCATTAATATTAACTCGTTTAGGCTTTCTAAACTGAGGAAAGGGGCAATAGGTCTGTTTGAGTAACTTCATTCTAAATTCTCATTCTAGAAATTTTCTCAGTTTGATCAATGTTTTAATGTACAGGAAAGCTTTGCAATATGGAGTGACGACGATCGTACGTTGTAACAAGTTCAAACGTATTAAGACAGATTCAAACCTGCACTGCGGGTGGAAAATGATCTCTGAATTAGTTTCTCCTGAACTGTGGCAGTAAAAAGAGTTCGCAATGTAATTTTGGTCCAAAACACAATACCCGCCATATTCATGTGGTAACGAGAGCTCCAGTGAGAAAATTTTAATGGAAAAAAACGCTTTGAGCTAAGATGTTTATCGTCATCTACAATGGAACAGCAGAATATTATTGCTGTCAGGAAGATACTCGAATTCAATAACCATATGGTCTATCAGCAGATAGAAGTCACGACACAACAGTGAGAACGATTTATTCCCTTTAGGTACCCCTATACCTTAACCAACGACCAGATGGCACCCGTCTGCGAGATGATCAATAAGTTTGCAAATTTAACACCCCAATATGTCAATAGCATCCTAACAGACAACTAGACCTTACTTGAGCCTTCTAATAGAATGAGATGACAAGCGTGTCCAAATCCTTAAAAAACGTTGAAGGGTTGGTTTGACAACTGATTGTTCAAGATGGATCTCTTAAAATGATTACAAAAGCTTCAACTGTTTTTACCTGAATCATCGAGCGACTGGCCAAAATTGGCCAAACCTAATTACAAGCAAATTTAAAAAAGATAGGTATGGATCCGTGTAGTGTAGAGCAAAGTAAAATGAATGATCCATACTACCTAATAAGTGCTTTTGAGCTATCCTGGAGTAAGGATCTCGACCATCCAATTTCAGTAAGGATGCCAAAACAACGCCACACTCGGGCTGTTCCATGTTATTTTAGAATTGTCAGATAATCTGTGAGTACCAAACCGATTTCTCTGTGGGTTTCCAAGCAAAACCGATTGTTTTCCAATAATATTGCTGATAGAAACTAAACTCGGAGAAACCAAAAGATTTCAAACTACAAAGTGTGACAAATAATAATTTTTGAGAAAGAACATCTCTTTAGGCTTTATGCAAAGAAAATTCGTGTGGTCGCGAATTTCCGCCTCCAAGAAGATAATGCCCAGCGAATCCCACCAAATAGAGAGCATGGCTTTCTACGAGTGCAGTTATCGTTTTGACTAGGCCTCACGACGTTTTACTCATAGTAGTGGCGTAAAAACACCACTTTTCGTCTCCAATTTGAGCCAGGTTTTGCTACAACAATAGGACAGCAGCAAAGCGGCAGCCTCAGAACGGCTATCGTTAATCGTCAGAGATTCAACTACAGCATATCTCATCCTGCCACAGTCTCACACTCGCTTGGATGTAGATTCGCGTAGACTAGTTCTCGCGGCAGATCCCGATTAAGAGTCGAAGTCGTCTTCGATCTTCGCTAAATGCAGACTTGCCCCGATTTGAAATCGTGTAGTCAATAGCTGCGCATGGAGGGCTTAGTTGAAGATGTTGCAGAATTCAAGGTCACGTGGTTTTGAAACTAACAAACGTACTTAAGTATCCCCAACACCAAAATATAGCATTTTATTGGTGGATTTTCCATAAAATACTTTCCAACAACTCGATAATTGGATGCAAATCTCAAATCGCTACCAAGGACGAAAAAGAACGAACGTGCCAAAAATAGCGACCTCTAATAAGCCCACATTTGTAATACTAGACACGGCTCGTTAAACAAACGACCTCGGTTAGCGTTAGTCGTTCAAGATTAACATAATGAAGCAAATAAAAACAGAAGCGAAGCGCGGAAGAAGTAACATCATACATAACTTATCGTTAGGAGAAAATTTTGAGTCAAAAGAGATTTATGCGACTTTTGGTACGGCAACTCGTTCAACCAAAAAAACCATTAAGATAAAGCCTCTATAGGACACAGACAAGATGAGAGAATAAGAACAGCGTCACGAGGTTTGACAGAAAAATAATGAAATTGGAAATTGGCAACACCACGCGCGATTGTTGATGCGTCTGAAGTGAAGTTTGGTTTGTGAGGTGTGCAAAGTTTGAGCAAATCCTGTGTTGTAAAGGGCTTAAGGAGAACTTCCCTGTCCAGTGCACAAGTGTTGGGATAGTACAAGACCTTTTTAGGAGGGTGAGAAGACATGGAAGACCTCAAAAAAGGACGAGAATGTAGGAGTGAGGACTCTTGTAATGTTAGACTTTTTATTCCCCTAGATGAAAAGCATTTGAGAAGGCGCCATTTTAGTACTTTGTATAATACCCAGACAAGCGTAACCGACCGGTTGAAAGGCTTTCCAGGATTGCTAGTCTTAGAATTTTTCTAGCAAACCTCGTATAATCAGCAGAGATAATACCTGCTCTTGACCGGTTTTAGGTTCACTTTCTACATACAAAGTGTGTAAATACAAAATCACATTAGTCTCCCTTCTCTGCCTTGGTTTGGTTATGTGTGTCTCGGACTTGTCGTGTCCTGAATTCTGTCTACCAGGTCAAAAATTACCGAACGGAAATGCATTGTCAATTAACGCTTTGTTCCGAACGAAAAGCGCTGTTCCGGCACTTCTTTGCACCATTCCTTTCACTGACCGCTCAACCTTCTACGCTTTGGAAAGCGGCAATCAGGGTTTTTCTATTGTAAAGAACATTGTCTGACCATTCTTTGCTTGAGACTTTAGTCATTTCAATTACCTTTTTAAGATTTATGTTGCTAATGAGGCATAGACATTTTAATCGATTGAACTACGGACTGGCTTAATAAGTTCTCCATTCGAATTCCTAAAAATGAGAGCAAGAATGATTTTTCTTGCCAAGTAAATTATTAGATAGGGTCCAGATTGATATGTCACCATCATGCCTCAACATATTATATCCCATTTGAGACAAGTGAATAAAAAAAGTTGCATGGAAGGTTTAGTACACCTTCAGCACTTTGTTGACCCAAATATTAAACAATCTTTCATCATGTTCATCAAAATGGTCACAATTAATTTGGTATGGGCAAAGGAGCACTTCGTTTTGATAGACCATTTTATGGTAGTCGAAGAAGAAGAAGATCGTCTTCTTTGGGTGTTTTCCGCAGTGTGCTTATCGAGATCGTAATGTTGGAAATTTGATAGGGCCGACATGCTTCGGACGTTAATTCTTACGGGACTATGATGAACATTAATAATTGCTGATTTCGTTAGATGCCACAGCTGAAGTATCTAAACCATTGGTTGAAACACGACCTTCTTCAACTATCTAAACCATCGAAATGCAATCAGTTTTGGAAGAACACCATTTTCCATAACCAGCTGCTAACCATTTGCTGAGGCCTCTTTTCTCTTGAATATGATTGGCACTGTTATTTGACTCGCTCTCCTATATATGAAATCGTTATACTTGACAAATGCTAACTACAACTCCCATCACCACCTGATGGATCAATTTTCAACATTTAGGTGTATATATTTTTTTAATTGATTAATAATAGTGACATTTGTTTCCAGGTGAGATGGCAGACACCGGATGAGTGGTGGAGGCGGCGGCGGCGGTGGGGTGGGCAGCGCGGCCTTGCGAGCGGCCGCCAGCGCCGGGGACACCGCACGGTGCGCGCGGCTCCTGGGGTCGGCGCGGTCCGTCCGCTTCTCGAGGGATGAGCTGGGCCGCTCCGCCCTGCACCTGGCGGCCAGCGCCGGCCACGGCCCCGTGGTGCGGTTGCTCCTCAGTGTCGCCGCCCCGCGCGAGGTGGACAGCCCCGACGGCGCCGGCTGTACGGCGCTGCAGCGGGCCGCCGCGGACGGCCACGAGGAGGTGGTGCGGCTGCTGCTGGCGCGCGGCGCAGACGTCGACCGCCAGGACAGCGTCCACGGCAACTGCGCGCTGCACGAGGCCGCCTGGAAGGGCTACAGCCGCACGGTGTCGCTGTTGGCGACGGCGGGCGCGAACCTGACGCGCACCAACGCGGGCGGCTTCACGGCGCTGCACCTGTGCTGCCAGAACGGGCACAACCAGTCCTGCAGGGAGCTGCTGCTGGCCGGGTGCGACCCCGACCTGCAGAACAACTACGGCGACACGGCGCTGCACACGGCGGCGCGCTACGGCCACGCCGGCGTGACGCGCATCCTCATCTCGGCCAGGTGCCGGGTCTCCGAGCAAAACAAGAACGGCGACACGGCGCTGCACATAGCCGCGGCTATGGGCAGGAGGAAGCTGACCAGGATCCTCCTCGAAGCCGGGTGTGACAAGGGGGTCAGGAACAAACAGAACGAAACCGCCAGGGACATCGCCCTGCGCAAGGACCTCAACGAGATCCTCAACATCCTGGACGAGTGTTCTTCGAAGAAGGACAAGAAGTCCAAGGCGAAGAAGCAGCGCTCCAAGAGCAAAGTCAGATTCGATGGGAAAACCACAGGTAAGTTGCCGTTTTTTTCTATCATAAGATAGCATTAATGTAACTTTTTGGATGTAATCCATCTACTATGTGATGGTTTTGTTGATTTACGTTCCCATGGGTAAACGTTTACTAATTCTCTCTTAGTCTTCTTTGTGAGTTGTACATTTTAGTCGACAACCTGGTATTGTACGCGCACAATATGTAATTTGGGCTATGGAGACCATTAGGAGATCACCAAGGAAAACTTTGTTTCTTCCAAAACTTAATGCACAATCAAAAATAACACCTTTGTATGTGTTGAGCTTTATGAAACTTAACATCAACCCAATTTTGGTATTTAAAATTATTAGAAGTGGTCAAAGTATATATAACCTCTCCCCTCCCCTCTAAACCTATCACATCACACGAAATGAGACTGGAGGTGAAATGACTTTTTTCCCTTCAGGCTCCAACTTTCGGTCATGAGGGCTTAATGTGTTGATAATTACTCACGCCCACTCCATAACCTTGTTCCCTATAATAAAAGGCAAGTGTGTACAAAACAAAGCCCTTTGGTTCAATGTGTGATATGCGTAACTGTTTCTGGTTCGTTATTAGAAAATCCACAGTTAAGTCACCTTTATATTTCTTGATTATCCACAGCCATGTGTCCTATTAGGAAAGCTATCTTCTCCTTATAATTATGGTCTGGTCTACTGATCCAGTGAACTTTATGGCGATTACGAACCCAGTCCCCAATGTCTTAATGAATTGCGCTTCTTGGCACTCCCAAAGCTGATTCTGGTCCTCAATAATCATTAACTCATCCCTGCCTTGCCAGTTCATCTGTTTTTTCATTGCCTTTGATTCAATGATGACCTAGAACCCAAAGTAGTCTCACCTTTTTCTGCTTTGCTAGCTCATAAGTTCTTTGTAATATTCCCAAATCAAACTAGATGTGACATTTAACCTTGAAAGAGCTTTCAAAACGTTTACTTTTGTACTATCTTCTACGAAGTCACATTCTTCAAAGAAAATGCAGCTTTTTTGTCTTCCGCCGTAAAGCCCTGATCCAGCACCTGTTTCAGATACCTAGCTGTCTGTGTACCTGGTAAGAGTACTGGGGGCAACTCCAGCCTGGGTTCTTCCCATTTTTTAATCTCCTATTATCACCTTGAAGATAGTATTGATATGTTTTGGACTCGTATAATCCGTTCTCATTTGTAGAATGGAACTCTATGCTATCCATCAAACTGGTATGCTCTCTGTGTATTCTAACTTTGCACAAAGAAAATTGTAATCCTAGTATGGCTTCTCAATAACATGAAGAGGGAGCACATCCAGAAGTGTCTTTTTTGCAGTTATGGGCGTTATCTTCATTTCCTCTGTTCTGCCCCCAACAACCAAGGTGTAGTATGTTAGGGCTGATCTGACCACCACCCTAATGTACATTCAGTATACTACACTTGACCATAGAGGCCAAAGTAATTTCTGATTTTCTTAATATTCTTTCTATTTATATGTTGACTCCCGGTAAGTTTGGAGTCTAAGATAACTCCCAAATTCTACGATAGTCTTCTACAACTAGCTACCGCATTCAGGCCCCTCTCTAACCATGTCCGTTTTAGAAGGATGACAAAATCATCCACGTTGCAAGAATTCTCATCGTTCAGGGTGGTAAGACTTCACAGGAGAGGTGAAAGAACTCCTTTCCGGGGACATCCTACCATCTGGATCGTGAGTGTCTCATTCAGTAGTGATGTGTATACTCTCCTCCTCTTAACATGTGGTCAATCCATCTCCAACAAGTATCCCCCATACTCAATCTCCTAATAGCTCAAATGATGGCGTCGAAGAATGTATTGTTGGAAGACCCTTGCATATCTAAAAAAGGACCTAAAAAAACTTTTTATTGTCCAGCTCTTCCTGCAATCTCCAGATAAGGTGCGGCAGCGTCATTACAATTAATTATCTTGGTGAAGAGAATTGTGTACTAGTGCTTATTTAATGCCACCCTACTTAACCTCCATATTATCTGTAAGTAAAACCGAATAGATACTTTCAACTAGAAGGTCTGGAACCTTCATTAGCTTGGTCGGAAGGATCTCATCCACTCTCAATTATTTAAATGACTCAAATAAATTCACCGTCTATTTGACTGGTAGGGTTACCACCAGTCTGCCTTTGTTGCTCTATACCCAGATGTTTTAGGATCTAGATTTTGCCAATCAAGAGGGTGGTAAATCTTATAGTATTTGATTCAGGAAAGTGTACCTGAAATAGTTTAGTATGCTTTCTAGTGCTAATTACTAGTTTTTATTGAGAACCTTAAATCTTTGGAGTCTGATACATACTGGATATTTTTGCAGTATCTCCTTCTTCGTGCTATGTGAGCTCTTCTCGCTGATTTTGTATGTTCAGTAAGGGATCTTTTCATCCCAGATTTTTTGCTCTGTTAAATAGTTTTCTTACGTTTTTCTTCATCTTTGCGAATTCTTTGGCTTAGCAAAGAACCTTCCTGTTGGACGCTTTCATAACTGGGGAGGCAGTTAATCTGTCAACTAAGTTGCTATCTATCTCAGCTTTAATCCTCTCTAAATCGATCTAGGTTCTTCTTTATAAGATTCCCAGTTCATTTTGCAAGGGTTTAGATATCCTGAAATCTCGCAACTTAAGCCTATAATCATAAAGTGTGATAAAGTGGTTTAAATAACAACGTGGTATGGTGTGTTTATTGTTAAAATCAGTTACTTCCCACCTTCAAGTATGCATATTACCTTTATTGTTCTTTTTCTTTTACCCCTTCCTTGTACCCTTTTGAAGATCAATTTGGGTTATGCTTATCTTTATATGTCTAAATTATTTGCCATAATAAATTGCAATAAATATTTACCCCTGTGATTGATATTTATGTCTCCATATACCACTTAGTGAGCTTTAGCATTACAGCCTATTATTAGTTATGATCCATTACTTCTACAACTTTGTACCAACTATTCCAGTCTATTAAATAATTTATTAATTAAAATAATTAATTTATTTTCAATTCTTGCACACATTTAAAACTATTGACTTTTCAGCAGCCGCTTCGGAGAACCCCATACGCTCGAAGCACTGGTCGCCGTACGGCTGCCACTACTACCCGGACCCGGAAGCGTTCCCGTCGCCCCGACTGGACACCCTCCCAGACGAACCCCTCAAGCGGGGAGAACAGTATTACTTAGATTTAGCAGGAAACATTCGCAAGGGCCCAGTGGGGGTGGGGTACACGTGCTACTGCGCGCCGCTGTTCAGGCACCTGGAGGCGCGCCTCGAACGGGATAAGCGCGAGCTGCAGAGGGCGCAGCTGCGCCTCGGTCAGCGGGTGGCCGGCCTCGAGCAGAAGCTCAGCCGCGGCGCACACGGGCGCCGCTCCGAGCGGGTGGCCACCGTCAGGGACAGCCAGCCGCCGTCGCTGCCGCGCTCCAGGAGCTTGGAGATGCTCGACAAAATCGACGACGGCATGCCTCTGCAGGGTACCAGGTGAGTGCAGCTAAAGTAGCTGAACTTGTCACATGCTTAACCATTTGCTTTGCTTTCTCTTTTACTGAAAGAAATTTGAGCTTGCAAGAGTGGCGCCAACTTATGCATTAGCGACATCTATGGGGTAGTGAAGAAAGGTATGCAGGAGATTCCCCCTATTTCAAATTTATTATAAATTTATTTCAGCAGACTCAAAAATCTATTTTCTTATATTTATCTCTTCTTATTGTACATAATTCCTTTTTGTTTGTTTATTGTAGAAGTTGGCGACCTATTGAGTAACTTTATTTAAATTATTTAAATAATCCAATTTCCACACTTTTCTTGCCATTGTGTGCAAAATTGCTGTAAACCTACTCTGTAGGCTTGTTAATTCAAATTATTTGAATTTTTAGACTTTTAATACCTTTTGGAAGGGGGGGGGTTATACTAACGCAAGCTCCCACTCGTATCTAGGTATGGTTACAAAATTTCATCCTTGAGTTAAATATAAACCTGAGTTTGTGATCATTTATTTACTCAAATGTTCCAAATAGATGAAAGTTAGTTTGTGAAGGTTCTTACAATGTAACGTTTCCAATCTTTATATCGTTTAGAATTCTGTGATCAAGAAGAGGCTCGCCTTTTGGTCCTGATTATCACAAAGTCGATGTGTTTTATATTGTAATCCAAATTTGCCCAATTTGACTCTAACTACCACTAGAGTCCATGAGTGCTCTTTCCATTGGATGTCAAATTGATTTTTTTGTCCGTTCATCAAATCTTAATGATTGAAAAAAAACCCAGCTGTTTCTGAGAAGTCGAGGAAGGATAGATGATCAGAAACTCAACTTTGAAAGGGAGGAGGTGTCTAGGAATTAACCTTTGATCGTTTTTAATCCGCCTTAAAAACCTACTCAATCCGCTCTCAGCTATAAATTCCAAAACGTGTGAGGGAACTGTAGACATGCACTTTTTAAGTAATGGACAACATCTGAACCTCTTTATAGAAGAACTTGGTTTTGGGCGACTACTTTATCAGTTTATGGGATTGGTTTAACTTTTTATGAGTAGAAGACGTTGATGAAAAAATAAAATTTGATTTTTCTATCAAAGCACAGTCTTTTAACACTCTTAGTACCTAAGTGGGTTCACTTTTCCGTAAAGATGGCGACACTGGTAGAAATTCATACGACATAGGGATGTACAAACAGAAAATCCAACTTCCCATTATCCTCAAGGTGATTATACTTCTTTGAAATTATGGAACAAAGCTTGAAGTGATTTTTCTCAGAAAAGACTACAGAAAAATGTTGATTCAGTGATTGTCCATTATTTGATGAAGAAATTCAGCTGTTCATCCTCTCATTGTTGGATGAGGCGTTGGAGAGATAAAACTGGAATATATTAAGTTGATATCAAAATTTAAAAAATCTTAGTTATTTCATTGCTGTTAGAAGTTACAAACTTCAGAAGTACTGCGAGTTGCCTAACTCGAGTCCTCAGAAAAGGTTCCCTAGCTTTATTTATCAGAACCTTTTCAAATTCCAACTCTAAATGTACTCTTTATATATTCGGTTCTTCATGTTCAAGGTGTTAATGGTAGTAATGACACGCATCTTTTGCTAGGAGCATGGACGAGCTGGACCAACCAGAGGACGAGGAGGAGGAGCAGGGCCGGCCGAGCGTGAAGGAGCTGGTGGCGAGGATCCAGCAGCAGCACCAGGCGGCCGGCGGCGGCGAGAACAGCGAGAGCAGCGACGACGAGGACAGCCCGCTGCGCCTGGCGCAGCACCACGGCCCGATGGGCAGCTCCAACCTCGTGTACGCGCCCGCGGACCCGAACCCCAACTACGAGAACGTGCCCAACGGCGCGCCGCGCAGCCGCATGGGCGTCTACAGCCCCACGGCGATGGGCACCGCGCTCGTGGACTCGAGCGCGAGCTACATCGAGCCCAGCGTGCGCGTGCAAGAGTCGAGCGTGCGGCCCACGCCCAGCTCGCGCGTGTATACCTCCACGGCGCGGATCCCCGTGCACTACGCGCAGCAGGGCGGCGGCTACGGCGAGCCGGAGGTGCGGGCGTACGAGCCGGGCCCCAGGTACTACGAGCAGGGCGTCAGCGCGAAGTTCGCCAAGCTCCGCATGCTGGACAACGCGAAGATGTTCGAGGGCGCGAAGGGCGGCCACGACGGCGGCGCGCGCATGCTCGACTCGACCAAGATGTTCGAGAGCACGGCGCGCATGCTGGAGAACCCGCACGACGCGATCGACAGGGACACGAACAACGACTCCGGCTACTCCACCAAAGTGTACGGCAGCTCGAAGGGCAATTCGCCCTGCCTGTCCGGCCAGACGGACAATGAATGCTTGGGCGCTTCCAGTCTAGTGTAGTGTGCGGGAGGACGCACCTCATAAGTGTAAATATCACCCGAGACTGTCGGGTATTCCATTAGTCACGTGAATGGTTCAAATTACCTGTGTTTGTGCAGATGCACTAGAGTAAGTGTCTGTAATCCTGAGCTCCTAAGCTCTGGGTTGGTGCTAGAGCCAGTGCCTTATTTATTTTACAGTGTAAAGTTTAAGAGCAGCGCTAGTTTACGTTTAATAGTATTCGTAGGTTTAGAGCGATTACCTGATTTAACTTTTAAGGTCAAATTCTATTGTATGTTAGATGAAAATGCCATACCAAAATTGTTGTCGACTACAAATTTTGTATATCTGGCTTATTACTAAATGTTTATTGTAATTTCATATTGCTGCAGATCGTACTTATTTTAATATTTTTGAAGAGGATGTTTTGTTATATAAATGTTCGCACAGAATTTTAAGAAAAATATATTTTATTATTTTGTCGTTTCATTCCTCTTGTGTGTGCTCAAACTACACGATGGAGAAAAGTGTTATCACTTTTGACACCATAAGAACCTATAGAATTAACTTTATTGTGAAAAGATAATTGAATGTGATAAATCAACAGGATTTTGAACTACACCTCGTCATCTAGCTCAATAATTCAAAACCAAAAGGATCTGGGTATTTGTTAATGGGACATACTTACATTTGTGCTCCTTTCCTTTCCATTCCTTGTAGATCTGGGCTGGTAAAGCAAACGGTAATCTCCGAATCAAACTGAGGCGAGATACCTCTAGTTTGGTAACTCCACATCTCTTGCTGTCCAAGATGAAATCCTTCAAATAAATATGTACTGCATCTCGCCCCACCAGTGCCACTCACGCCTTTCCCTTTTAACAGAAAATGGACGTCGTCATCTAAAAGCAAAAAGTCAAGAATTTTTCCTGAGAAAGTTTTTCATTTTGAGATAAATCTGTGGTAACCGACTGAGACTCTTGATACTCAAAAAGCCGATGTAGACCAAATGGCTCTCCCTAAAAAGCCTCTAGGGAGTCTCATATATGTAGAAACATTGCTGACATCCTTAATCAATTAAGTCCCTACCGTCTCTTCCTGAAGGGAACAGAAAACGATGATCATAAAAATTTAGGGACTTCTGTTGTCATTACCATATTAAAAGGCGAACGTTATTGAAGTGGCGTGTCATCAAGGTGTTTCCCCGGGCAGAGTTGTAGAATTTACAACAGGTAATGGACGTCATCATCTAAAAACAAAAAAGCTAAGAATTTTTTTCCGAAAAAGTTTTTCATTTCTGTAAAAATTTCCAACTGATGCTATCTTGATACTTCAAAGTCGAGCCACTCAAAGCCAATGTAGACCAAATGGGTCAAGATGATGCTGTACAATCTTCCCAAATAAATCAAAGTTCATTGCTGTAAACAGCTCCAGATGAGCGCCGCTGAATTTAATTGTGCTCAAGTACTTGTGGAGATGTTGCTGACATGCTAATCAATAAAATCTCTGCTTTAAGTTCCTACTGCCTCTTCCTTAAGGGAATCTTAATGATGACTATAAAAGTCTAGGCCCTTCTGATGTCACCGTCTAATTAGAGTGGTGTATTGTCAAGACATTGATCAGAGTAAAGTTATGGGATTCGCAACAGATGGTAAACATTCCCATAGCTCACAACAACAGTTTTCTGATTGAATGATCATTTACCAGATTGGATATAAGATCAAAAAAACACGACAATTGAAGAAACATTTTGCATACTTGTTTGGTGCAACTACTGGAGTGGTGGCCAGCCTGACGCTAAACCTGCCTAGACCCCAATATAGAGCAAGTGTTCAAGATGAAAGATTCATTTGGCTTTCTCCGAGTTCCTCTCCTAAATCTGCAGCTCTTGTTGATATCATCCTTCCATACATAACGACTCAAAAAAATAATCTGTCTTGGGCATATAAAACAGATAAAACACCTTTATTTTCAGTTAAAGGGCAAGCAATCTGCCGATGGCTGTGGTGAAGTAGATTGAAGTTATTTTATTTGGAGAATCCAGTATGGTTCTACTCTTCAGAAATAGTAGTAAAGACAAATTAATCAATGTTATCGCCCACATTTTTTGGGGCGAGGGGGAGGGGGTTATTCCTCCTCAAACATGAACATACAGGTAAGATTCATACTGTTCGTTGCTCATGCCTTGTGGAGGCTTAACCAACAATTCTGATTGCTTCTTAAATGATCACTGTTTTTCTTTACATGTCTGTCTTGATACTTAAAACTCTAGCCATACAAGGCCAAAGCTCTAGGCAGCCTTAGTTGGGCATCACTAGATTTAATTATACTCAAGTATGTGGAGACGTTGCCAACATGCTTAATCAATAAAGTCCGTGGATTAAGTCCCTATTGCGTAGAATCTTAACAATGATCATAAAAGTTTAGGAACCTCTATCATCACCACCCATTAAAAGGCCAATCTCATTAGAATGGTGTATCATTAAGGTATTGTATGAGGCAGGGTTGTGGGATTTGCAATAGATGATGGACGTCCTCATAGCTCACAGCACTTACTAGATTGGACTGGAGAAGCTGGTCATCTCCAACTCACTAGGTAGATATCATGGCAATTGAAAAAGCATAGTACAAACTCGTCCTGATTTTGATGTAATTACTGGAGTAGTGGACAACCTCACATTAAACACGCTTGGATCCCAATGTAGAGCAAGGTTTCTCTCAAGTCCTTTCTTCATCCAGTGAGAATAAGGAATTCCTCAACTTGCCCTTCCACACATGATAACTCAAAAAAATTTATCTGTCTAGAGCAGATAAAACTAATATCCTCACTTTGGCTAAGGAGCAAGCAATCCCTCAGTGGCTGTAGTGAAGTAGATTGAGATTCTTTGAATTGGACAATCCAGTATGGTTTTGTACAGAAGGACCGACTGTCTTGCTCTAAACATCAGGAGGGATTTTCTCGACTAACGGACCAAATGTGAGCGTAGGAGTGCTTCCAGAACCTCAAACTGGACGAAGGTCGCTGTTGGTGATGGCGTGGATGCTGCTATCGTGATGTAGGTGGAGTAAACGCTTCGACATGCCAGCTTAAGTCTGTCATTTGGTATGGGAAGGTGTAGAAGAAACGAATCCGTATTTTGGAGGTTAAGGGGACATTGATTTCTCCAAACAGGACCTACAGTTAAGTATCTGAAATTCACTCTTCCTCGCTTATGTCTCGCGAATTTTGAACCAATTTTGACTGCTTCCTAACATGGACGCGACCATAATGATCTAACTTATAGTATATATGGAAATAACATAAATCAACTAACACCTAAATGATCAATTTAGCGACAAATAAAATGATGCACCCACAGTCTTCATCAGCATAAATGCGCTTTCAAACTTTGCTACTTACATATAACACCATCATTAGTTGTACGCAGAAATGTCATCAATGAAAAAAAATTAACAATGCCCTTACTCCTAAGACTTTGCCCGCGTCTTAGAGTTGAAAATGCAAATTGACTCTGCTTCACTATAATGCACTCCATACTCTTCAAAGAACTGTTGATAGACTCTTTAGAATAAGTTGAGTAAACTACTCAAGATGTTCAATTGCTCCTTATCATTAATACTAATGGAACGGTCAAGTGCAAACAAACCCAACAAGCTTGCATACTCTCAGGCTGACTCTCAAAATCTCTTGTATGGAGTATGGGGGGGATCTGTCTGAATATCTTAAAAGAGCAAATTCAGAGAAAGTAGAGCCTCGGTGAGAATATTCTGGAATGTAACAAATATTTGACGGTAAATTTTGTGTTTATCTGATAATTTATGCTTTAGTCAAGCTTTCTTCATTCAACATTTTTTTCTAAAATTCCTTATACTAGATTTCACTTCAATTCTTTTTAAATGACAAGCAAAGCGTAATAGTGGATTAAGCAAGAACCAAGTCTTGGTAAAATCAGTAGTGCTCGTTGGGAATGTTACTTGAGAACTTTAACCATATTTTTCATTTAGGCCACATTTATGTGGATGATAACAAATATTATGTTCTATTTCTTCTGTTGTATAGTTGAATTATGCTCTATATGTCCAAAGTGATAATTAGGTATTAGTTAATTCTTGACAACATTGCAAAAGTTGACTTAGACTTAGGAGAAGAATGTCAAGAAAATCATCTGAAACTTCTGACACCAGAAAGCATATGAAGGCCACTTTCTAGGACATCCTCACCACAAATGTGCCGATATCAGACGTACATTTCATTTTTAAATATAAACCAGTACATCTACCAATTGCTTGTAGTAGTTGCAGGATAAGTACTGAGAATTGGTACACAGTAGCAATCCTCCTGGGCTTTTGAATTACAGAAAATAAGTTGTTTTACAGATATTTCAAATACGAACTCTTCATAAATGCCAGAATAAAGTTGATAGATTTCTGTAATTATAATTAATTTGTGTTTTAAAAATAACAAACTTAAATAAACATGACGATTAAATTGCTGAATAATAATTTATTGCAATTATAAATTTTGTTAAAAAATGATATTTAATGTATTTAATTAATATAGGACTAGATAATAGCACAAGGTGGACATTAAAAATAATTAATAGTTAGAATATTCTACATTATACTTTAATAATAAACATATTTTGCAAATTTTTATTAATTTAAAAAAACTAACACCTTAATTTGAGTGATTAAAATCAGTTATGTGTATTATATTAAATATAAATTATTATATTATATATACATTATATTAAATAGCTAACATATTTAATTTGTAATATCATAATATTTAAAGTTATTTATAAAATGTTAAAATTAACAAGTTCTTAATATCAATTAAGAAGCATATTTTATTTTTAAAATATTTATTTTTTACGAATAAGTTAATGATATGAAAATACAACTATCTGTGGCAGTTTGGTGTAGTGGTTTTAAAGTTTGCTGCATCTATAAATTTCTTTGGTTCAACTCCCTGTTCCCGAAATGATATTTTTTTCACATTCAGTTTGAGTAGTTTTTTATATCAGATTTCAGATTAATTTTCACATAGTAAGACATAAATAATCATTAAAATTTGACTTTATCATTGATCACAATCGTAGCTTAGCTATGAGGAGCACAGAAGGCTTAGATCTCCCTCCAAATATAATAAGACTATTAAAATAGGATAAGCTGCAGCAAAAAAGGAAAAGCGCGTGAAATATTTGAAATTTTAGCCAAATACGAAACGGAAAACCTCCTCTCGCTCGTGCGATCCTGATAGAAATCTCGGTCTAATTGGCTAGCAAATTTTGGGTGTAAATAAGGGCGATTTTCGCTATAATGCCATCTTCTTCCTCTCCTGCGAACCTGATACAAATTTTCAGTTATTCCCGAAAATCGCCCTTATGAACACCCAAAATTTGCTAGCGAATTAGACCGGGATTTCTATCAGGATCGCAGGAGCAAGAGAAGATGGCATTATAGCGAAAATCATCCTTATGTTCGACCAAAATTTGCTAGATAATTAGACCAGGATTTCCATCAGGATCGCAGGAGCGAGAGAAGATGGCATTATAACGAAAATCGCCCTCATGTTCGCCCAAAATTTGCTATCGAATTAGACCGGGATTTCTATCAGGATCGCAGGAGCAAGAGAAGATGGCATTATAGCAAAAATCGCCCTTATGTACAGCTAAAATTTGCTAGCGAATTAGACCGGGGTTTTCTATCATGATCGCAGGAGCGAGAGAATATGGCATTATAGCGAAAATCACCCTTATGTTCGACCAAAATTTGCTAGATAATTAGACCGGGATTTTTATCAGGATCGCAGGAGCGAGAGAAGATGGCATTATAGCGGAAATCACCCTTATATTCGCCCAAAATTTGCTAGATAATTAGACCGGGATTTCTATCTGGATCGCAGGAGCGAGAGAAGATGGCATTTTAGCGAAAATCACCCTTAAGTTCGCCCAAAATTTGCTAGATAATTAGACCGTGATTTCTATCAGGATCGCAGGAGCGAGAGAAGATGGCATTATAGCGGAAATCACCCTTATATTCGCCCAAAATTTGCTAGGTAATTAGACCGGGATTTCTATCTGGATCGCAGGAGCGAGAGAAGATGGCATTATAGCGGAAATCACCTTTATATTCGCCCAAAATTTGCTAGATAATTAGACCGGGATTTCTATCTGGATCGCAGGAGCGAGAGAAGATGGCATTATAGCGAAATCACCCTTATGTTCGACCAAAATTTGCTAGATAATTAGACCGGGATTTCTATCAGGATCGCAGGAGGAAGAGAAGATGACATTATAACGAAAATCACCCTTATGTTCGCCCAAAATTTGCTAGATAATTAGACCGGGATTTCTATTAACATCGCAGGAGCGAGAGAAGATGGCATTATAGCGGAAATCACACTTATATTCGCCCAAAATTTGCTAGATAATTAGACCGGGATTTCTATCTGGATCGCAGGAGCGAGAGAAGATGGCATTATAGCGGAAATCACCCTTATATTCGCCCAAAATTTGCTAGATAATTAGACCGGGATTTCTATCTGGATCGCAGGAGCAAGAGAAGATGGCATGATAGCGAAAATCACCCTTAAGTTCGACCAAAATTTGTTAGATAATTAGACCGGGATTTCTATTAGGATCGCAGGAGCGAGACAAGATGGCATTACAGCGAAAATCACCCTTATATTCGCCCAAAATTTGCTAGATAATTAGACCGGGATTTCTATTAGGATCGCAGGAGCGAGAGAAGATGGCATTATAGCGGGAATCGCCCTTATGTACAGCCAAAATTTGCTAGCGAATTAGACCGGGATTTCTATCTGGATCGCAGGAGCAAGAGAAGATGGCATGATAGCGAAAATCACCCTTAAGTTCGACCAAAATTTGTTAGATAATTAGACCGGGATTTCTATTAGGATCGCAGGAGCGAGACAAGATGGCATTACAGCGAAAATCACCCTTATATTCGCCCAAAATTTGCTAGATAATTAGACCGGGATTTCTATTAGGATCGCAGGAGCGAGAGAAGATGGCATTATAGCGGGAATCGCCCTTATGTAGAGCTAAAATTTGCTAGCGAATTAGACCGGGATTTCTATAAGGATCGCAGAAGCGAGAGAAGATGGCATTACAGCGAAAATCACCCTTACGTTCGCCCAAAATTTGCTAGATAATTAGACCGGGATTTCTATTAGGATCGCAGGAGCGAGAGAAGATGGCATTATAGCGGAAATCGCCCTTATGTACAGCCAAAATTTGCCAACGAATTAGACCGAGATTTCTATCAGGATCGCAGGAGCGAGAGAATATGGCATTATAACGAAAATCACCCTTATGTTCGACCAAAATTTGCTAGATAATTAGACCGGGATTTCTATCAGGATCGCAGGAGAAAGAGAAGATGGCATTATAACGAAAATCGCCCTCATGTTCGCCCAAGATTTGCTAGCAAATTAGAACGGGATTTCTATCAGGATCGCAGGAGCAAGAGAAGATGGCATTATAACGAAAATCGCCCTTATGTACAGCTTAAAATGGCTAGCGAATTAGACCCGGATTTCTATCAGGATCGCAGGAGCGAGAGAAGATGGCATTATAGCGAAAATCGCCCTTATGTACAGCCAAAATTTGCTAGCGAATTAGACCGAGATTTCTATCAGGATCGCAGGAGCGAGAGAAGATGGCATTATAACGAAAATCACCCTTATGTTCGACCAAAATTTGCTAGATAATTAGACCGGGATTTCTATCAGGATCGCAGGAGCAAGAGAAGATGGCATTATAACGAAAATCGCCCTTATGTACAGCTTAAAATGGCTAGCGAATTAGACCGGGATTTCTATCAGGATCGCAGGAGCGAGAGAAGATGGCATTATAGCGAAAATCGCCCTTATGTACAGCTAAAATTTGCTAGCGAATTAGACCGGGATTTCTATCAGGATCGCAGGAGCGAGAGAAGATGGCATTATAGCGAAAATCACCCTTATGTTCGCCCAAAATTTGCTAGCGAATTAGACCGGGATTTCTATCAGGATCGCAGGAGCAAGAGAAGATGGCATTATAACGAAAATCGCCCTTATGTACAGCTTAAAATGGCTAGCGAATTAGACCGGGATTTCTATTAGGCTCGCAGGGGCGAGAGAAGATGGCATTATAGCGGAAATCGCCCTTATGTACAGCTAAAATTTGCTAGCGAATTAGACCAGGATTTCTATCAGGGTCGCAGGAGCGAGGGAATATGGCATTATAGCGAAAATCACCCTTATGTTCGACCAAAATTTGCTAGATAATTAGACCGGGATTTCTATCAGGATCGCAGGAGCGAGAGAAGATGGCATTATGCCGGAAATCACCCTTATATTCGCCCAAAATTTGCTAGATAATTAGACCGGGATTTCTATCTGGATCGCAGGAGCGAGAGAAGATGGCATTATAGCGAAAATCACCCTTATGTTCGACCAAAATTTGCTAGATAATTAGACCGGGATTTCTATCAGGATCGCAGGAGCGAGAGAAGATGGCATTATGGCGGAAATCACCCTTATATTCGCCCAAAATTTGCTAGATAATTAGACCGGGATTTCTATCTGGATCGCAGGAGCGAGAGAAGATGGCATTATAGCGAAAATCACCCTTATGTTCGCCCAAAATTTGCTAGATAATTAGACCGGGATTTCTATCAGGATCGCAGGAGCAAGAGAAGATGGCATTATAACGAAAATCGCCCTTATGTACAGCTTAAAATGGCTAGCGAATTAGACCGGGATTTCTATCAGGATCGCAGGAGCGAGAGAAGATGGCATTATAGCGAAAATCGCCCTTATGTACAGCTAAAATTTGCTAGCGAATTAGACCGGGATTTCTATCAGGGTCGCAGGAGCGAGGGAATATGGCATTATAGCGAAAATCACCCTTATGTTCGACCAAAATTTGCTAGATAATTAGACCGGGATTTCTATCAGGATCGCAGGAGCGAGAGAAGATGGCATTATGGCGGAAATCACCCTTATATTCGCCCAAAATTTGCTAGATAATTAGACCGGGATTTCTATCTGGATCGCAGGAGCGAGAGAAGATGGCATTATAGCGAAAATCACCCTTATGTACAGCTAAAATTTGCTAGCGAATTAGACCGGGATTTCTATCAGGATCGCAGGAGCGAGAGAAGATGGCATTATGCCGGAAATCACCCTTATATTCGCCCAAAATTTGCTAGATAATTAGACCGGGATTTCTATCTGGATCGCAGGAGCGAGAGAAGATGGCATTATAGCGAAAATCACCCTTATGTACAGCTAAAATTTGCTAGCGAATTAGACCGGGATTTCTATCAGGATCGCAGGAGCGAGAGAAGATGGCATTATGCCGGAAATCACCCTTATATTCGCCCAAAATTTGCTAGATAATTAGACCGGGATTTCTATCTGGATCGCAGGAGCGAGAGAAGATGGCATTATAGCGAAAATCACCCTTATGTTCGACCAAAATTTGCTAGATAATTAGACCGGGATTTCTATCAGGATCGCAGGAGCGAGAGAAGATGGCATTATGGCGGAAATCACCCTTATATTCGCCCAAAATTTGCTAGATAATTAGACCGGGATTTCTATCTGGATCGCAGGAGCGAGAGAAGATGGCATTATAGCGAAAATCGCCCTTATGTACAGCTAAAATTTGCTAGCGAATTAGACCGGGATTTCTATCAGGATCGCAGGAGCGAGAGAAGATGGCATTATAGCGAAAATCACCCTTATGTTCGCCCAAAATTTGCTAGATAATTAGACCGGGATTTCTATCAGGATCGCAGGAGCAAGAGAAGATGGCATTATAACGAAAATCGCCCTTATGTACAGCTTAAAATGGCTAGCGAATTAGACCGGGATTTCTATCAGGATCGCAGGAGCGAGAGAAGATGGCATTATAGCGAAAATCGCCCTTATGTACAGCTAAAATTTGCTAGCGAATTAGACCGGGATTTCTATCAGGATCGCAGGAGCGAGAGAAGATGGCATTATAGCGAAAATCACCCTTATGTTCGCCCAAAATTTGCTAGATAATTAGACCGGGATTTCTATCAGGATCGCAGGAGCAAGAGAAGATGGCATTATAACGAAAATCGCCCTTATGTACAGCTTAAAATGGCTAGCGAATTAGACCGGGATTTCTATTAGGATCGCAGGGCGAGAGAGATGGCATTATAGCGAAATCGCCCTTATGTACAGCTAAAATTTGCTAGCGAATTAGACCAGGATTTCTATCAGGGTCGCAGGAGCGAGGGAATATGGCATTATAGCGAAAATCACCCTTATGTTCGACCAAAATTTGCTAGATAATTAGACCGGGATTTCTATCAGGATCGCAGGAGCGAGAGAAGATGGCATTATGGCGGAAATCACCCTTATATTCGCCCAAAATTTGCTAGATAATTAGACCGGGATTTCTATCTGGATCGCAGGAGCGAGAGAAGATGGCATTATAGCGAAAATCACCCTTATGTACAGCTAAAATTTGCTAGCGAATTAGACCGGGATTTCTATCAGGATCGCAGGAGCGAGAGAAGATGGCATTATAGCGAAAATCACCCTTATGTACAGCTAAAATTTGCTAGATAATTAGACCGGGATTTCTATTAGGATCGCAGGAGGAAGAGAAGATGGCATTATAACGAAAATCGCCCTTATGTACAGCCAAAATTTGCTAGCGAATTAGACCAGGATTTCTATCAGGGTCGCAGGAGCGAGAGAAGATGGCATTATAGCGAAAATCACCCTTATGTTCGCCCAAAATTTGCTATCGAAGTTGACTGGGATTTCTATTAGGATCGCAGGAGCGAAAGGAGATAGTTATGCGACGCGGTGCAAAATTCAAAATTCGCAAATGAGAGCTGAGATTTTCAGCAGTGCCTGATAAAACGATCTCCTCTTGCTTCTGTGATCCTGGTAGAAATCCCGGTCTAATTCGCTAACAAATTTTGAGTGTACATAGGGGCTATTTTCGGGGAAAAGTGAAAATTTGTATTAGGATCGCAGAAGCCTGAGATGGCTTTTTGTCGTTATTACAGGTATCTGTATTTTACAATAAGAATTAAAATTCGAATTATTGAATTAAGAGTAACTTATTTTTTCTAATTATGTTATATATAAATACATGTATAAATAAATTAATATGCCATTATCAATTTTTATGTCTTTATTGTAATTTATAAATTTCTCAATTTATATAATTTAAGTTGTGGCACCATCTCTTGTATATACTATAAACTATTCGTAAAGTTATTTTATATTTTGTATTTAATTGTATAATTTAATTTTTATTTTTTAATGTTGTTATTATATTATTAATTTACTATTTTATTTATAACTTAGTGAAAAAAACGTACCTTGGTGGATGTGGGGAATACAACACGCGTCTTGTAGGATGACAACCAAGCGCTCATCACACTGAGCTAAAGTGCTACCTTTAAAATTGTAAGAATATTATAGAAATATTTATATAAAATGTTTCGTATCATCTATATGGCAGTATATATTAGAATATTTCAATGTTTTTCCATAATCGTTTTTTAATTTAATCTGCTAAAGTGAGTTATTCATATCTGTTCTGTATTAACTTTCTTTGGGGTAGCAATAGAATTTTTTATTCTATTCTAGAAAAAAACAAGAGCAGTTACGAACAGCATTTTATTTGGTCATTCTTTCATTTATACTATAATTATTTATACAAAAAAAAAAACTAAACAAAACGTAAGGGAGAAATCCTTATTAAGTACATCACTGGAGATCGTAATCAATTTTCCTTACACGTAATATAAGTCTACATAGATAAATTGAGTATCTATTATTGAAGATTTTCATTGAGAAACTTAAAATTAAATAAATAACGGAATCACATACAGATTACTTTAAAACTAATTTTTTAGAATCTGAACAAGGTGTGAAGCTTCAAAAACAAAAAAATCGAAGCTATCAATACCTCATTTTACATTAAACTTTGGCTTAAGTTTGTTCTCTACGTGTTTGTGAAGAATCTTTTATTATACTACAAACAGGTCATGTTATCATTTGTTCGTAACTATAATCTAGGTCTATATAGAAGTTCACTCGCACTCCGCCCCCAAGACTGCCTCCACGTTGCTGTTTTTGTGTTTCCTGTCAAAGTTGACGTCAAAGCTGCAAACGTGGTCTTCGACCAAGTACGGGCTGAATATGTGCAAAGACTTCCTGGACATGTAGCCGGGGGTGTTCGTGAGATTTGGACTTGCTCTGATGTGGATTTCGTCGTTCACATACTCGTGCGGTGAGGAGAGGTGCTCGAAGTCAACATCGCCAAGTAGTCGCTGTAGCCTTCCTCCAAGTGCTGTAAAATTGATGTGCTTTAGTAACAATTATTCTATGCAACCTTTGATTGAGTGTGTAGTGAAAGGGTAGACAACCACACTACTTCATGGTAACCTGAACCTACAACTCTTCTATTTGTTGTTATATTTGTTCTTTAGAATCTACATAGTTTTGTGAATTTATTATGCAGTGAACAAATCAATTACTACTGATTTCAAAACATTTCCGTTGGGTCTCTCAAGCAGAGTCTGTTTTGTTGAGCAGCTTTGTTCTCTGATACCCATCTGTGCAAGTTGTGTTTTGAAAAACCCTCTTGCATATTTACAAAATAGTTGTGGCCTGTTGGCGTATTTTCCAAACCACTTTCACTATAGTATTCCAGACAATGATAAAGCTTATCAGTGGTTGTAGAAAATCATTTAGTCTGTTGGCTTTTTTTTCTTACAAAGTCATAACAGGGGTTGTTTAAGTCTTTGGTTTGGATCAGCAAGATCAAGATCGCTGGTCAAATATTTGTGAAATTTAAAGATTCGACCCTCAATTACCTTCTTTAGAGGAGTAAACTATCTGACCTAAGCTATTTCTCCTTATAATTCATCAAGCGGTCCACAACGAAGAGTAAGTTTAGGAATATAGTTTTGCATTTTTTTAGTTTAGTTGGGATAAGGAGCCGACCCATAGAGGTATTTTTTCTTACATTTGTTCGAATTATTGCTCCGAGATGATGCGGTTCAAAAAAAAAGTTTGTTAAAAGTGGGGATGCTACTCACTTCTATATATTTACCTTTCGCAAAAATGACCAGATTAACCCACCATATTGTGGTTTTTTGCCAATCCCTTTAGGTTAGCAATCTTCTCTAACTACTGCGTCTCTCACTTCTTTTTATTCTGCAATTTTGAATGACCATCAGTCTTCAAGTCATTTAACCTCATATTCATCCAACCATTTACCACCAGAACCATTTACATCAACGATTTTTGTTGTTCTTCCACTCTTTTTACTTCAGATTTCATCCAAATGTGTTTTGGTAAAGCACTGAGTAATAGGATGCATATAATACTAAAATTGCAATGGCTAGAAAGTAGAACAGAATTTCCTGTATTAAGGATCATAGGGTGTTATCCCGTTTCTTCCAGGTATCTAAACGATTTGTGTTTTTAATATGTATATAGGTAAAAAGAATAATTTCATAGACTGTGTGAAAAACATTATGTCACCATCATGGTGGTTACTTTAACTTCATAATATTCACACTGTTCGTAAAATACCAAGGCAGACCTACGTAATTCGTCTTTTGTTTTTATAACCTTCACATAACATAAAACAAAGTAATTATCTTTTAAATGGTTTTAGTGGACTAAATTTCAAAACCTTCGGATTGTTCTATTATTATTCCCATTATAGACCCAGAAAATTTAAGCTAATTATAATTGATATTGGCCAAAGATGCAGTGGTACACCTACCACGTCAATCCAAATCTCACAGAAACGAAAGTCTGTTATTATGAATGGTTAACATGCTGCAATGTTTGTAATAGGCACTTTCATATTTTAACAGCTACCTTTGAAAAGTTGTTAAAAGCAGAAAATAAATCGATTCTCGCCTTCCATAGCTCTGTACATTGCAGTAGAATTTACCACCAGGATCACAGAAGAGTGAAAAGATCGTGCAGTAGTCCAAAACCAAACGTATGATTACAATATTTGGTGGCCCCGAGAATTTTAGTTCAGCTTGCACAACCCTTTAATTGTATTTTGATACAATTTTGACATATACTTCTTACACTGAAACTAATCACTAGGAATGCATCTCGCCATTTCATTACAAAGTAATTTATATCAGTAAAACTTTAACGTTTACTCTCTTAAAACAATTTCAACTCGAGGGGGCTATTGAATACCCAATTTACCTTACAAATCTTCCCCCCGACCTGACAATATACACGATAATTAATATTGCTTAAATCACCAATTACGTTACCAGTTTAGGATTATTAAAAAAATCTCATTTGGAAACAACCGACAATAAAACAAAACACAATCTTTTATTTACATCATACTGCTATAATTCACATACTCATCACAAGAATTGTCCACATTTTTATTGTGGAACTCTGAGAGGGTAGTGTGATACAGAGGAATCCCCTTCAGTACCTGCGAGGTGGCAGCATTGATCTGCACAACCACATAGTCGCCCGGCTTGATGCACGACAGCTCCTTGCCGCTCTCATCTGGAACTTCATCAGCTGGGAAAATAACTTTGATGTTGGCGTCGTTGCGGCCCTGCAGATGCAGGTGCGACCTTTTGCTGGGTCCCTCCACTAAAACTAGATGCAGTTTTCCTATTTGAGAGCAGTTGAGACGCTCCGCCAGAGAGCGGTACAGGTTTTTCATCTCTTCCAGCCTTTGCAATTTTACAATCTGCGGGACGTCATCCTCATAGCGGCGGTACGCAGTCGTCTTTTCTCTCATGCTGTATGAGAACAGATAGGCAGTGTTGTATCTGTAATACAAATCAAAATTAAGCAGTCGGAGACTTTTTAGCACTTTACCGCACGATTTCCATCAATGTAAGTGTGTCGGCAAATTCATCCTCTGTTTCACCACAAAATCCACAAATCATGTCGGTGCTTAAAGACACATTCGGTATAATTTCCCTTACGTGATTTATCAGGTCGAGGTAAGCTTCCCGGGTGTATCCTCTACGCATGCGTTCCAACACATTAGAATTGCCAGATTGCGCGGGAAGGTGTAAGCTACTGCAAATATTGGGCTTTGCTTGTATTAGCTGCAATTTTCACTTTTAACCCTATAGAAATTTACTTCATTAGTGATTTACTTTTAACACTTCATCAGGAAAATCCTTGGGATGCGGCGATGTGAATCTAATACGCATCTCTGGATCGATATCTGCAACTCTTTCTAATAGATCGGCAAACCGCAAACCACCCATCTTGGTTTTGTAAACCGTTTTAAAGCCCTTGGCCATATTTGTCGGTCTACAGCCCATGTAAAAGCGATTCCCCTCTGACAAATCCCGATAGCTGTTTACATTCTGCCCGAGCAGCGTCACCTCCTTCACGCCCTGCTCAGACAATTGCTGAACTTCGTTGAGTATTGAGCTTACAGGCCTAGACCGCTCACGTCCTCTAGTGAAAGGTACAATGCAATATGTGCACATGTTGTCACAGCCTCGCATTACTGAACTACAAATAACTAAAGTACAACATAAATCTTTCACTTGAATGCCAACTTACACAAATGCAGTTACAGAATTCTCGCTCAGCCTCACCGGCATTATATCAGCATACGTTTCTTCTAAAGACAAAATAACGTTAATTGCAGTCTGGTTATCATCAGCCAAAGCCAACAGCCGAGGCAAATCTTTATAGCTGTCAGGTCCTGCAACGACATCAACGCTTTTATCTTTCTCCAAAACCTTGTGCTTCAGTCGTTCCGCCATGCATCCTAAAATGCCGATTTTCAGTCCAGACCCTATCTTGGCCTTCTTGTTGCGAATGCCTTTAAGATACTCCAGCCGGTTCCATATCTTCGCCTCTGCCCCTTCCCTTATAGCACACGTTATCATCAGCACTACATCGGCCTCTTCCAGTTCATCCGTTTTGAGAAAGTTATTGTTCTTTAAGATCGACCATATTATCTCTGTGTCGCTCACGTTCATCTGGCAGCCGTAAACATCAAAGTACACCTTTCGGCGCTTGCCATACTGCCGAGTGCTCTGCAGATACGGGATTATCTCGCTCTCCGGCAAGTTCTCTTGGTCCTTCAAGTGCTCATTTTTGAAAAAGTCGCGCAAGTTGGGGCCGTTAAGTAGTAACTTGCGTGGGTGGTTGCTTGCAGCAGCAGGAGTGTTGGCCTCCTCTGTGCTATTAGTTCCTGAACAGGCACGAACGGTTAACCTACTACTAGTACGAAGATGGTTTAATGTTCTTCTTACAGTAGACCTCACAATCATGTTTGGCAGCTATATTTAAAAAGTACATACTAAAATAACAATTTACAAGGCTATTTACACAACAAAAGTGAGGTTAAATTAAGCACCATCCAACTTTATATTAAAATATAATTAACTTAAAACACTATTATCATTACTTTCGAGATGGGCTGTACGTAACTTATAAAATAAACATCTAGTGGCTGAATGCTGAACTACAACACATAGAGGTTTGTATCCACGGAAACGCGAACGCACGGAAAATGGTGTTTCTATCGATTTCGTAATTTCCAGCTTGTGTGCGCGCGAAGGCGGCGATATTGGCTGAGAATGTCGCGGCAGGAGTCCAGGGACTACGCCACGCACAAATCTGGTAATTACGCCCCCTCGCGAAGCTCGCGCTCGCAACTAACCTCACCTAACCGTGACGCATGGACCCACATGCGTAGATCGATGCCTTCTATTAAAATCTTTAAATTTGTCAGTGTTTACTAGGCTCGAGCTCCGGCAAGGAGCGCGACCGCTCCAGGTCGCGGTCGCCGCCGCGGCAGGAGCCGAAGACTGACGTGGGCTCGATTGCGAAGAGCCGGCTCAAGAACATGAGCATCCAGATGAAGCTGACCGCACAGCGGCCGCCCGCCAGCGTCAAGCCGAAGATCTCGGTCGCGGCCGCCTTCAACCAGGACAGCGACGACGAGCCCGAAGAGATGCCGCCAGAGGCCCGGATGCGCATGAGGAATATCGGCAGGTGACCCATTTTTCCGCACTCGCAGGACATGGTCTAACTAATTGCTTGCAGGGATACCCCGACATCCTCAGGGCCGAACTCGTTCGGAAAAACCAAGCATGGATTCTCGGACGCAAAGAAGTTGTTCGAAAAAAATTTGAAGGAAGCGATGGAGAGCGCTCTAGCCGACGACTAGTTCAGCAATAATAAATAAATCAGTTGAAATGTAGCTTTAGGCGTTGTCGAAAGTATTATTATTCCGGCACTTTTGTTGTGTAATTGTCAGTTATATAATTGTAATTTGGTGATTAATACGACATGGTTTTGTGGCACGTATTGTTTTACAGTTGATGATTGAAGATTGTTGTTTCATATTTTAATAATGTAGTGTAAGTACAAATACAGTACAAAAGTGATTACTTAATTCCGAGATAATCATTGATGCATTTTTAACGATATGCTGTGAACTTCGTAGTAATTTTTGTGTCATTCGTATTTTGCACACTTGTGAAAAACCAAAATACTTAAAACTTCTTCTGCTAGAAGGTATTTTCATCAAAATCATTCAAACGGCGCAAAATTCTGTACCTGGGAAGGATCGCAAGCAATTATATAAATTTGTGGCGTATGTTAAAATGTTAAGCCAGCCCCGATAACTTCCGGATGGTTTCTGGAAAACTTATTCATACTTTTCCAGCTAGATGATGTGTTTATTGAACTTGTGGAAGTGATAATGGTCTAAATTTCTGGAATGGGGATATCCTAAATATTAACATACATTTTTTGACCTACTGCTTACTAATTCTTGCCCATGCCGGTCAAAATTCCCCACTATCAGAACCAATAGTAGAAGTACGAGTTTCTGTAAAGTAATTAAGTACAAGAGTGTAGAAGAGGTGGAGAGAAGACTTAATAGGGGAACCTTTGTTTCAGTCCGAGGAGAGTACTGTTGAAATTTTTTTCTAATTTGAACCATTTGCACCTTCTTTATATCTCGAAAGGATTTTCAAAGTCCTCTGCACTTCAATGTCAAAGTGGAAAGAAAAACTACTGCCGTTGCAGATCAACTGCTCAAAGAGCATAGGAAAAAAATTAATTGGAGCCGGGTATGTTGTTTTTGTACACAAGAGATTCTGGCGAAGACGAAAAAGAGAACGCAATAAAAGTCTTGATTTGAGAATGTTAAACCAAGACGAGACAAAGCATGTGGAAGTTACACCAGACAATTAAAAACATTAAACAAAAAAATTTTTACTTTCGTTTTATATATGTGGTCCTCAATATGTTTATTTAGAGCAGAGGTGCACCTCTGAGGGTCTTGATGACCACAGCAACGGCTCCATGGAAGGGAAGATTCACTACAATTAAGTCTATTGAACAGTTTTAAAGGTGGTGTTTAGTAACTTAAAAGGATAATGAATTCACAACCATCAATATATATGCAAATATAATCCAGTCACTATTGATAATTCTAGGTTTACCAACCAAATCACAAACTTTGTCCTTCTTGTAAAGAAACCAAAATTTATCATTTGCTTTCATTCTCATGTCATCCACTTAAAGTAAACAGAAAAATTTAAGAGAGAATAGTGAACATCGCCTTCATCTCTGACATCTTCTACCTAAACAACTTAAAAACAAAAGATTCAAATGTTTTTATAGATAGTTATACTAAGTAAAATGTTGATTTTACTCGATTATTTAAAATTTACCTTTGTATAACAATGTAATTACTTCACTTACCTATAGGCTCATAACATCAGATTATGTTAGTGTCATTGACCATTTCTTTTAGGGTATTTTGCTCATTTATAAATGTGAGGTCAAAATATTAAAAACAAATGAACTTTATGACCTCGGCCAATCCCTTAAGATAGGTAATTTGTATTACTTTTTTTTTTGTCGCTTCATTTACTAGTCATTATATTCTAGTTTTATTTTTGCACAACCAAGAAAAGTGCAATAAAATATCCTGTCACACTGTATCAACAGCATTATTGACAAAACAAATAACTCAAACAGTATTGCCAGTCAAAAACCAACAAAGAGTTCCGATTGACTCGTGCAACTTTTCGCAATAAGCACTCAAAGTGAAAAAGTCAAATACGTTTATTCAACCATATTTTAAAATTACAATTACGATTACGTGCTCACTTTCTCACAGGCTGGGCAACTCTAGTGTCCCGGCCGGGGAAGTTGCGCTGGGGAGGGGTGCGGATCCTCCTCTCCTTCTTGCTCCTGTTGCGCACGACCTTGCTGTGGATGGCGCAGGAGACGCAATAGTGCAGCTTGGCGTACAGCTTCGGCAGCACATACTCTGCAACGCAACCAAGTATAGCTGCATCCCACACTAAAAAGGCG
This sequence comes from Sinelater perroti, assembly GCA_036346155.1. Lineage (NCBI taxonomy): Eukaryota > Metazoa > Arthropoda > Insecta > Coleoptera > Elateridae > Sinelater > Sinelater perroti. Next base: position 3,940,220 of record JARFIY010000111.1, on the reverse strand, counting down.
GCAAATACTCACGCGTGTAGACAGAAGCTTCCGTAATGTCTCGGACGGCAGCTGCCTCGACGATGTTACGGATCACGAACTTCTTGATAGCTTTATCTTTGGGGACGCACCGGGCGCAGTTGGTGCAGCGCACGGGCTTGACGTGCCCGCGGCCGTGCTTGGAACGTCCTCCATTGCGCCTCTTGCAAGTCTGCGATAAAATTCCATTAATTACAATACACATACATGGCCATGCGGGTATTTTGTGAGGTTAGAAAATTCCTTATCGGAATTTCGTGGTAAAACTTAGGCACAAACCAATAATAATATTACTACTGTTAAAATCATACATAACAAATAATTCAAAGGTGATGAAATTGTTAAAAAATACATTTAAAAGCAAAAACTTACCATTTTGTCAGGTTCTAACCACTAACCGGAAACAAAAGAACCAGCAACACTAATCTGGTGAATTCCTTGCTGCCAACTGCAGTGCTGGAATGGCGGGAGAAATTCAAATGCGGCGTTTCGCACGATTGGGCAAATCAATCATGAAGCGGTGGCGCAAAAACGTCGCTTTCTTTCTGCCAGCGGAAAAACTGTAACGCTTGATCAGAAATTTCGATTTGCTGCTAAATGCTCCATTTTCCCGATAGTTTTTGTGGTTTTCGGTGAAAGCAGTTACTAGTATAAAAGCACGCCGGGCCATCAGGGTCCTATACAACTCCGATAAGTCGATCAAGACAGTGCAAAATGCAAAGTGTACGTTTTTAGTTGGTGTGTTACGGCTTGAATTAAAATCTTGTTTGCAGATTTTCAAGTTCGTCATCTTGCTGTGCGCCGTCTGCGCCGTGCTTTCGTCCGCCACTCGTCCGAGGGGCTTTGTCCAGAACCAGGAGGTGGACAACGAAGCGGAGTCGGCGAACAGGCTGGAAAGGAACGCAGGCGGCCACCACCACGATGTGGTCGACTTCGGGGCCCACACCGGACACAAGGGCTCCTTCGGCTGGTATGCAGACTTCCCTGTCCTCACCCACCACGGCCACCACTAGGACTTGAAAACGCTTTGAATTCTGCTTAGAAGAAGTTTGTAAAATCTTGTGATTACACTTTTCTAATACTCCAACTTTCTCTTTTCGCGCTGCTTCAATGTAATCCGCTTCTACCTACCTTCCCCCTTCCTGCTGCTCTGCTTCCTAATTTTCATTTATGCTGCTAATACACTCAGTTTCTTGATATTTACTTCCATTTCATGTTCTTTTTTAACTGGGGCTTGGTGCTTTCGCCTTTTTTAATGTTAGCAATCTCTACTTTCCAAACTTCCTCTACAGCTAAACTAACTATAATTTTCTAACACCTTTTCATTCTTTCATGCTTTCGCTTGTAACTATCGCCATCTGTAATAGTTTGAAAGAAACCAGAAGTGAATGTTACTGATGTTATTCATTTTTTTACTGTTTGAAAACTGTTGTTAATATAGTAAGCCATGTTTGGGTGCGAATAAAATATCTCGACATGGATATGTTGTTTATTTCTTTATATGCATACATGCAGCGCGCTCGGTTATAACAGAGGGGCGCACCAATGCGCTCAATTCCGTTCGAGTGACTACTTAACTTTGGTCAGGAATCATCTGAGCGTGATTCTAATACTTTTAGGTAGATTAGTTATGCTAACAGTAACGTAATGCGTATATTTCATATCAGCTATGAATATACAACAATCTAAGCATTAACCCGTTAAGTGAGCCGGTGAGACAGTAAGCATATGCGCCCACTTGCCAGGTTAAACTAACATAATGATTGTAAGTATCTAATACCATTATCAATTCAATTTTTAATTGACTTCTTAATATACAGGATGTTTAAGTAGGCACGACCAACAGAACAATGTAAAATGCTGGGCTCCAGGTGGAATTGTAACACAAGGAAGTAGCACTTGGGCAGTTTTGCACAGTAACAAGTAGTAGCGTCACGTCTCTCGGTCTGGTATGGCGCTGCGCATGGCGCATCATTGAGGCCGATGTAGCGGGCTACATCATAAAGAACAACAACACAGCTTGACATTGAGACAGTCGAAGGCCTAGGTTGGAGCGCGAGTGACAGCGAAGCCTACGACGGGCACAAAACTTGGCATACAAAAATATACTTCAATACCCTGTATATGAGTATTTGCGTCAACCAAACTCTCCTCTCATATATTGCTAGAAAATATTACTTGTTTACAAGGGATTGTAGTGTGACACAGCGATGGTGACGGGCGAGGGGCTGCAGGTGCATCGTTTGCCTATCCAGCTATCTATCAAGAAGCCATCGATAACAACACAACAGAGATTACATTTATAATACTGACCCTAGCAAGCACTAAATATAATAATACTCTAAACAGTTGCTGACTTACTAAAATGCATTTAAATGATGGCCAGTTGATATATTAAGAGAGAATTGTCCAACTGAAGCTCTCTAGCTGACGGTTAAGCAGTAAGCAAAATAATTCTGTTCGATCCAGCCAACTTCGGTAATATGGAGCCTCGGGCATCAAGAGAGCTTCACTTGGGCACCTCTGTATTAAACAAAAAAAAAAAAAAAACGCTTAAATGTAAAAATGGCACCTTGCAGCGAATGGAAGTGTATCACGTAACAGTAACACAGTCCATGCCCGACACTTGAAAGTCTTGAACAAGTACAAATTTGCATAACATGAACGAACAACTAACATTTCTATTAATTTGCTAATTTGAGATTTGAAACTAATTACATGTGCATGCAGTCGGCACAGTCTACGGCCTCCATCCCATGACGACCTTCTTGAATGGCACAAAAATTCCATGGTAAGGCTCACTGAAATTAAGCAAGTTGTAAATACTTCACAATCTTATTACCACCGACCTTTCAGCCCCCATTACAGTGAATCTATTCATAAATTGTTGTTAGAAAGACGGGCAAAAAGTTAGTCCAATTAGAGGAACAAAATAATAAAAGCATAGTGGGGTGGGGGATGAAACCCATACTATGGGATGGGACTTCACTTTCACATCAAGGAAAAGGGAAGGGGAGGAAAAGTGAATGAGGGCCATCATAGGAAATCATTGGGCATTATAAAGAAAATGTTTGTTATCGTTATTATTACAAACGATTTTTTGAGGTACCTCAATCCCAACTCCTAACATAAGCTTCATCATCGCCTACAGAAAAATCAGTCACTTCAAACACCTGATTATCAAGTTGGGGTGTCCTTGAACGTCATTGTCTTGGATCACAAGAAGTTCCAAAATTCTTCTATGGACTTCAGATCCCAGTTTCAAATTATCTGAAGCTTTTGGGGGTAGGTTTTGCAATGTATCCCGTAAATGATCTTGCATATGTCATGCTTTAATAATGGTTTTATAGGACATCTTGATCCCGGGAGATGGCTTACTTTCATGAAAACTCCCGGTAACTTTGGTGTTATTAAATAGGCTAATGAATAGACTCGTGTGTTCTCTCTTAGTTCTTATAGTAAATAACACAGCTGTACTCTTTTCATTTGAATTCGCCAGTGATCAACTTAATCCCGGTTCTTGGTTCATGGTGGCCATGTCCCCGACAAATAGACTGGAGACAGTGTAGCATAGATCCTTCTTGTATTTCGGCACAGAGCTGCCCCTCTGATAATCTTCTCCATTATTCTACATCTATTCACTTTCACTAATGGCAATGGTAATCACAAAGACAAGAGGTTTTCTCTGGGCGAATTTTGATGTTATGGTTGAAAATAGGTCCATATCATCTAGCAGACTTCGGTGATCACCAACTTAATTGGTCAAGGTAGTCTAGGTCGACATCCTGGCAATGGAAATCATAATAGTGCTCTAAACTGTCAACAAGTATCTCACTCTCATGGATAGATGACATTAAGGTGAACTTGTCACTTAATACCTTAACAATCTTTCAGAGCGAGTTATACACCACATCAAGGGTCCCTAATTTACCTTTCCAAACAGCGTTCTGGAATTCTGTGACAGTGGTTTTGATTTCTTCAGTAAGTTTCTTGTAGGTGAGACTGTCCTACAAATCCACGACTCTTCTCTTAAATCTTTTTTTTAGATCTTGGGATAACAAGTTTCCACCATCCCCCATAAGGAGTTTTTTCATGGCAACAAATACAATTCCAGGTGGTAGTTTAAAGATTTTGCACTACCTCCCCCGGACGTTCTTTGGATCAGATAATGGGAACCAGTCTAACGTATACTGCATAGATATGTTCTATAACGTCTACTCTCTCAGAACATGGTGAAATAGAGTTTCAGTCAAAAACAAGCGTCAAATGCAAAGTACTCTATAACCTTTGATCTGCAAACAAATAGCTATTGTTTCCAGGTGATTAATGGCTTAGAGTCAGATCAGATAGTGCTGCAAGATTGACTTTACATCTTCAACCCATTGACTTTCCAAAACGCCAGTATGATAATGGGTCTACTCATTAAGTAAAGTTGGCAAGACAAAATCCTAAATGTGAATTAAGGGACCCTGGAGGATTTCCTTAGAACTTTTGTTGTTCCTCAAGGTTTTCAACAGCAAAACACAGCTCCAGAGCTGCTCAAGATCCAGTTTTTTTTAGTTGAAAAATAGCTGCTCAGGATTGTCAGGAATTGCTGCTGCTGCCATTATTGTTACTGCAGGTTAGTCAATAGGCTAAACTGCTGCTGCTTTTAGCTGGCTGTATTTCATACATCAAGATGTACTGCAACAGAACTCCTAATATTTCTGAATTTTTGACAACAATAGCACTATCCTATCCACTTCTTCCCTTGCAACTGCTCCATCTGGGGGACAACAGAGTGAATCTCGCGCACTTCAAATATATTCTTGCCATAAAATCTCAACGAACATAAGAGGCATTGGGCATTTGTCTCTCATGTCTTGAATCCTTCTTGGCTCACATCTATCAAATAAAATCTTCGGAACGGCCCTCATGATTGCCCTTTAATGGTTACATAGGATAGAGGAATTAGTGCGCATCCATCAGGCACATAATTTCCCTGTAACGCTCTTCGCTGGCTAAAAATGTAGAACTTTTTATGATTTTGCGTGTTATCCTTGTGCAGGGGTCATGCTAATCTGTATCGTTTTAATTTTAGCGTATGTATCATGCAAATGTAGCTGCGGGCACGCTATTTAAATCTAAATAAAACTGGTAACACAAACGAAATCTGGTGTAGAGGGAGAAAAAATGAGCGTAGGACATGCAACATAACAAAAATATAACGTATTAAACATACAATAAGATTATTTGCTTTAAGCAATAAATACTGGGTGGGCAAAGTCACAAAGCTAGTTGCAGTAGTTTTTTTATTAAATTGTAAACTTGGGGAGAAACATTAACAGATAACAAAGAAAATTATTGGTATATGTATGAAATATCGACTGGAAAACAGCAAAACTCTTCTTTATTTGAAAAATTTGACGAAATAGTAGGGTTTGAAAGAATCTCAAATTTTAATTAAGTATTCCAATGTTCCTATTAGTTACATGTATGAGGCATAAAAACCCAATTAAAAAAACTTCAATCGCTGAAACCCATATCTTTAAGACTTTTAAATCTATACATCAATGTTTGAGTTCTCGGAAACTCATTAATCTATGACCATTACAACTACAAGGTGGGTAGAGGCGCCTATAGCAAACGTCCAAAAATTCTGATTTTCCAAAGATAGTGAAGAAACAATCTTCATCAGTCAATTACAATTGACTCTACGTCACCACAAAAGAAAAAGGTTGGAAGCTCGACGAAATCAATGCTAGCTTTGCTTTTATAGTAAATAATTCCAATAGACTGTACCTGATGTCAGGTGCTCTTTGCTACACTACTATTTATCATTTCAAAAGTAACTTTTGTGGTTATTGCCTGTTCTTAATACTCTCTATTTTCAATACAAATTCGTACTAGCCTTTCGCCATAAAAATTCAAGAATTGAAATAAACATCGCAGGTGACCTTGAAATCCACTTCCAATGCAACGTTGTTCATCTTCCAAAAAGCCTTCACACTCATGAAAATTCTCCTCACCCAACAATGTTTGCAGTGGAAGAAGTCTGCCTCATTGCTAACTCCAACACAACATCCTAATATGAAACGTTCTTCGCTGCACTGTAATCAAATCCTTTAGTTGTTTAATATTGCCAAGGAGGTTTGTCCTTCAAATGGACACCATGATTGTAGAAGTAGCGTCCACCAGGGCTTTAATCTAGATAACCCTGACACATAATTTTGATATCAGATATATTACTAGAATTTATTTTCCAACATCACTTAACTCGTATGGTTTTTAATATTTTTGCAATTTGGTTCACAATCGCTATTTCAATTATAATTTTGCATTCAAGCCTCACAATTCTAGAATTGAAGTGACTGCCATAGAACCGAACCATCGGTCGTTTGTGGCCTAAGAGATCGTCTTCCAACGCAATGAAAACGAAGATGTTCTTGCTTAGTTATCATACCGGTAAATTCCTAGAATTCGCTAAAAAGAGGGTCAAAAAATTAGGGTGTTTCTTTAAAAGTTTCACACTTTCCAACTATGGTTCTCACGAAAACGTCGCTTTCTTTCCACCAACCAAAGTTTTGGCGTTTCTCTCAGTGCTACCACACATTCACTGTCTTTTTTTAAAACTATATATATTAATGACTGAAAATTTAGCAATATAAAATTACTGCATGAAAAATAAACAAATGTCACAACATAAATTTAATGTAATATAAACTGGAAATCAAGGTTTTCATATATCTGCCCTCAGTGCCTTTGACAACCGTATTGTTAGCCCTTGTTTAAAGTAAACACAGATTCTCACTTATTTATGGAGACTTACCAGAGTGGTATTTATAGCAAAGACTGGTCGGGTCCATTATTTGCAGACAAAGAGTTACAGACCAATTAGTCTTATGTCTTGTTTGCTTAAGACGTTGGAAAAACTGCTTGATAAACACATTAGGGGAGGTATACTGGTACACCAACCACTATATGAGAACCAATTTGCCTATCAAGCTGGTCTCTCAACTGAAACAGCACTTCACTACCTTACTTGGAGAAAACGCTGGACAACAAAGAGATCCTTCTATGTGCCTTCTTGGACATAGAAGGAGCCTTCTACAATACATCTTTCAACTCCATAACCTCGGCCCTGAGAGGGCGTGGCCTGAAGGAGACCTGCTGCAAGTGGATAGACTGCATGCTCAAAGGAAGGGTGGTTTTTTCGTCAATGTATGACGAAACTATTATGGTCCAGGTACTGAGGGGGGGGTGTGTCCCCAGGGAGTTCTCTCCTCCCTGCTATGGAACGTGGTAATGGATGGATTTTTAAAAAACTTAAAAAACGAAGGATTCTCTTCTGTAGGCTACGCCGATGACCTAGTTGTCGTGGTGGAAGGAAAATTTGTAGGCACGATCAGGAAACGGATGCAGAGGGCTCTGAATATGGTAAATGAATGGTTTGAACAGGAAGGCCTCAAGGTCAGTCTCGTATAAACCAAAATTTTACCCTTCACGCAAAGGAAACAATTAAAGGGGCTTACACCTCTTTTCCTTGGCGAAAAAGAAATCACCATGTCGGGAGAAGTACAGTATCTAGAGTCATTTTCGATTCTAAACTTACTTGGAACCGTCGACAAATCGGTGACAACTCTAGCAGTTGTCAGACGGATATATGACAAGTCGTGGGGGCTAAAACCAGGTATGGTGCACTAGTTGTACACCAGAGTGGTTAGACCCTCTCTTACATACTCAGCTTTGGTCTGGTGGCCCAAAGTAACACAAGAAACCTCCAAACTAAAACTAGGCAAGGTACAAAGATTTGCCTGTTTGGGCATTACAGGGGTGATGAGAACCACGCCCACTGCAACAATGGAGACTCTTCTAGACCTCCCACCTCTGCACATAGTAATTCAGAGGGAGGCAAAATTAGGTCACTACAGGCTGTATCATTCACTGTACAAGACACACACGGGTACAGGTGATACAAGAATAATTAACAGTCTGGGGGGGCTCTGCTTGAAATGAGGACAGACCACATGACCTAGAAGCGAGACTTTTAGACAGGCAATTGCACCTGGTAGCCTAATCTGGTACACAGATGGTTTTAAAACTGTGGTAGGCATCGGAGCTGGAATATATGCCGAGGCTCCCAGGGTAGAGCTAAGCTTTTCCCTGGGTCAGTACGCTTTTGTCCTTCAGAAAGAAATACACGCCATACTACAGTGTGTGCGCAAAAACGGTAAGAGGGCTTGCAGGAGCAAGCAGATCTATATTATATCAGACAGCCAGGCAGCTTTAAAGTCTTTATCAAGCACAAAAGCATCACCTAGACTGGTATGGGAATGCATCAACGAACTCAATGCACTGGCAAAACACAACATGGTGAAACTGTTATGGGCACCTGGACATTGTGGTATCTATGGCAAAGAGAAAGCCGATGAATTGGCCAGGCAGGGATCTAGTGAGGCTTATACAGGTCCAGAACCTGCATTAAGAATTTCGCGAAGTGCTGTCTGAAGCTTTATCATATCGACCAGGGCATAATTTTAGCAAAACCTTCAATAAGGGACCTTGCCAAAAGAGAGCTGCAGAACTCCTAAGTAGGCCACAGCTAAAGATAACCATAGGGTTTCTTACAGGACATGCGACTGTAAAAGAACACCTCTGGAAAATTGGTAAATTCAATGGTGACCTTGTATGCAGACTTTGTAGAAAGGAACCAGAAACAGCCTTACACATCCTATGCAAGTACGATGCGGTGTGCAGGAAAAGGCAACATATATTCGAAAGACCAATCCTGGAACTGGAAGACTTCGAGACACATCCTGTAAAGGACCTGTATCTGCTAATTCAGGGGACATCAATTACAGATTGGTTGTGAATTTATTTAATTAGGGTAATCACAATAAGCCATAGGTTGCAGTGAACATGAATCCATTAAGGAAGCCATACCCTAAGCGCAAAAAAAACTGGAAAGTCAAGGTTTTCATATATCTGCCATCACTGCCTTTGACAACCGTATTGTTACCTCTTGTTTAAAGTAAACACAGATTCTCACTTATTTTTAGTGACTGAGTAGGTCACCCACCAGACATCTCAGCACCAGGATGAAATCTGGCTCCGTCTGCACCACAGCTAAATGTCTTGAACGTTTGCGCACGAACTAACTATAATACCTATATGTAAGAAAAAAATTTACCATCCACATTGCATCATCTGCCATTCGATATATTTACTTTATCATTATTTAAAAACCCTTAAATACAAAATTGCCTCTTAACATTAAAGAACAAAAAGGTTTGTAGCCTTAACGTTATTTTTGTAGTACTCAATCCAAGTCTCTTTAGTGCCATTAAAAATACCTGGGGTGTGATATCACCTAATTTATCTAATAGTCATGTTGCGTAGGATAGAGGATAGTTACTTCTCACAGTCTTAGTACTTCAGAAACTTGGCAAACTCTAAATAAGCTCTTAATTTCTCCTCATATCCATAAGATTTTCCTCTTCCACGACCAAAAACTGTCTCTATCCATTCTATATCATTAATCGTTATCCATATCATGGATATAAACCCTTCATACCGTTGAACAAAATTCAAACTAATCCAAAAATCCTCAAATAATACATAGAGTATCAGAAATGTAAGAACACTGAATTAACACAAATTTTTATGTCATTAAAGACTAAAAATCAATGCAATTCAAAGCCATCCTTTACATATTGTATTAGCCAACCTCAAAAATGGACATAATGTAATTATAAAAATTTCTCGGTGGCGTGGAGTGACATACTACTAACACTTATATAATCTGACGGAAACATACAGCCTTAGAAGTAAAAGAAGATTCTCAAAAGAGAGAAACAAGTAAACTGACATTATGCATATAGAGGGGCATAGTGTTCCATCAACAATTAACAATTTAATCTAAAAGTTGTTTGTTACAATACCAATCCTATGTTTTTAATTCCAATCATAAAAATCATAATCATAGGATCCACTTGGGACCACAATATAAACAATAGTTCTATTATTCAGTGTTTAATGATTACCAAACACTGCTATGAAAACAACAAAGAGTGAAGTGACCCTAAAACAAAATATATATTTACTTACCAGTTGAAATACCGCCTGTTATTGTAAGTTCCATCGGAATGGCCCTCGGGAGTGCTCAACTGAACGCCCACGTACTGCTCCGCTTGGTTCAGCAGCGGCCCGACGTAGCGTACTCGCCCGCCTCGAACCCTGCCCTCTGGCACGATCACCTTCACCCAGTGGTCGAGGTGCAGGTCGCGAGGGGTGCGCGGCAAGAACGGCTGCCAGTCTTGTGGCGGCACGTTGTCCCCGGAGGGCTCAGGGGCAGAGGCGCGCCGAAAGCTGCGAGACTTGGGTTCGCTGCACATAAAATCCTCTCAGTTTCATCCTAACGATGCAGAATAGGACGCGCACCTGCGGTACGGCACGTCACCGGTGACGATGCAGTCGATCGAGCGCCTCAGGTAGTTTTCGGCCTCCTCCACGAGACTATCGGTGGAGTCGCCACTGTCTGCAGAGGTGCCCCAGTCGCCGCGCAGCTCCGGCAAAGAGCCATTAGCAAACCGCACCTTAGACATCGTGGGCCGTAACATGACGCGGCGTGAAGGGGACACGGGCGCTGAGAAGCGCCGAGATTGCGCCGGGGGCGAAGTCAGAGGGTACATGCTGCCAAACCGTGAATGCAGCTGGCTCACCTCGCTTGGCGAGGCTGTCGTCGCAGTCCAAGTGAACTTCTGGGACTAATCAAATCATTATTGGTTTAATTACTATCACGCAGATTTCCTCACCGTGAAACCTGGTGAATACAGGTCTGTGGTTCTTAAAAACTGCCCATAAGAAGTCGGCGGGGGAACCTTTACGTTAGCTGGGCAGAGGTGATCCGCTGACCGTGACAACTCAGGCACCATGCTCGTGAATCCAATGTCAGACAGGAGGACTCGGCGCGCCTCCACGTTCGTTTTTTCAGACAAACGGAGACGGGATCCCGGCAGCGGAAACTTCGACGGTAACGTGGTGAAATGTTCACCAACTTTAACCTGCGAAAAGTTCCCATTAATCAGATTGTTCTATAACAGCAGGATAGATAAAAATACAAATACCTTGTGTGCTAAACTGCTCTCTGACCGCCAAGATGAGTTTGGTAGCGCCGAAATGTCGGTTTGGGCGCCGGACTCGCGCCTGGCATTGCTCGAATGCGTCAAAATAGGCCGCCCTTTCCTGCTACTCGCACCTTTCCCTACAGCTTCTCTAAAACAAACAACAAAACTTTGCTTGCTGTTGGGCAAGTGTCCTCCAATCACATACCGATGAATAATAGGCCGATAAGGTAAAGGGTTGGGGCAGGTATTCCGGCGCCCCACAACGTAATCTGGGTCGACGATCCCGCACTTGGAGATGTCGGTCTCGATAATCCTGACGCGCTCCTCGAAGCGATCGAAGCTTTCGTCCTTCTCTAGCGACTTGTTCTCGAAACTGGAGTCTTGGTAAGAGTAATAGCTCTTCAAGCTCTTCTCCTCTTGGTTAATCGAGTTGTCCGACTTGGAATTGTAGATCTGCGAATTCTCTCGCTTGTACGGCGGCGGGTGCGCGTTGCAGTTTTCCTGGCTCTCGGTTTCATTGAACACGTCGTCCTCCAGCTCTCGGTCCGACAAGCTTTGCTCGAACTCCGACGGTGGACACTGCAAATTCTTCGCAACAACAGTAGATTAGTTTAAACAAAATACTACGTGTCAATATGAAATATTGAGCATTTATTTTGTGCTCAGAATGCTTCATCCATTTCGCGACAACACAATTTGGCGTCCTCTAATAGTAAAACGAAATGATGCGGAGCAAAATAAGTTGCACATTTTATCCCAGATATAAGTTCCCGTCTATAGAACAAAGTAGTAGACCCTAGTACTTTCTATACACCTATAGAGTATCACGCGAATCGATCCCGCAGTTTCTAGAAAAATTGGTGTTTTATAAGTTTTTATATCCATCACCGAACTTTTCTTCCCCCTTCTGCCCCAAATAACAATTAGTTTGTTCTCTGGTGGACAACGATGCCATCTCTGGTGCGGGGAACCAGGCCTCACACTTTAACCTGACCCCCAGCCCCCCCATCCATTCTATTTGAGAAAATCTGTATTTTCTCTCGCCTCCCGATTGCCGCTACAACTTTTTCCCCAGAGTTCTAGCAGCAATGCACAACAATACAAGTGATAACTGCAATTTTCTATCAGCAATAAATAAAAATGCAAATTCTTTCGTTAGACTCAAAATTTAAGATTCATCCCTATTCTGAGACATACTAAGTTTTGGTGCACTTTAGCCGAAAATTATTGCACAAATCGGTTCGACCTTTTTAAAATAATTTATAAAATCTGCTGCCGGATGACAAACACGAACAAATCCCATATTGGTGCATCGTGTGGTTGGTTCTCGGGTTATAAGGAATTCAGAAACTCTTGACGTTTCGTCTACAACTGCAGCGGACAACTTCAGAAGGAAATTTTCTAAAAACTAAGTGAATGTCCTGTGCGTTTTCGCTTTTATACTCGTGCGAGTATGGTAGGGATGGTGTTGGGGGGTGGTTGTTGACGTCACCGGGGATGGTAGATAACGTGATCGGGCTAGCTGCTGACATCAATCGGGTCGTTGCAGGTAATATTTTAGAATTTTCTAACGTCACTCACTCTTTCACAGTATCGCGGTCTGTTTTTTGCCCCTTGAGAACGATAAACCAAGATTTAGGTAGATCGAATCCGTCGTCCCTATTAAAATTATTTTCATATTTATAAATCTCCACCGCCTCTCTGTATAATCTAGGGTAGTAATTTCTACAATTGGATAAAACTTGTGTTTGCCCAAATTCTATCTCGTGGTTAGAATTTTCCAAAGCATTTTCAGCTGATTTATCGGGTTGATTAGGGCGTAGATAATGTTTGTGTTTCTTTATCCTAGTGGTAATTGTACCACGTCAGCAGCTATCCCGATCACGTTATCTACCATCCCGGTGACGTCAACCACGCCCCCGCAACACCATCCCTACCATACTCGCACGAGTATAAAAGCGGAAATGCACGGGACAGCACTTAATTTTTAGATTTTCTTCTGAAGATGTCCGCCGCAGTTGTGGACGAAACGTCAAGAGTTTCTAAACTCCGACCACGGCCTTATAACTCAAGAACCCACCGCACGATGCACCATAATACCGACCGTGAGAGTCTTCGTATCTATTAAGTCCAATATTGTTACTCGACACCTTACTCAAAAATACAGGGTCAGGCAAAGCTCCTTCCCTTAGTTCAGGTCAAATAAAGAAAAAACAAAAAAAGATACACAAAATTTATTTTTACAGGGTAAAACTATAGAGGGGTGTAACTAAAATGACCACCTCGCCTGCATGGGCTATGTAAACCGAGAATCTGCCGGAATAAGCGGATCCCTCTTACTAACCAATAGCTAGCGTACTTGAGACGACAAATCGTTGTTAAAGGAAGATGAACCAACAAGTGGCCAATGGCATAAAGTTGCAGACGGTAACAGAAAACCATTTCATTAAAGAACCTTATGGATATTCCTAGTACAAACACCATGGCCGATAAATCTTAATGATAAAATTCAGAGTTCAAAATCCAGACTTTCACGATTAGAGAGAGCCTCCCAGGTCATCAACCAGCAAAACCAATGCTTGTAGAACCAGACTATAAAACCACTTAACATCTCATGGAAAGCGAATAAGAAAATAGACACATGAAATGTAAGAAGTTTACATCAAACAAGAAAACCCCACAATCTAACACAAGAAATGCAGAGACTTAACAGAAGCATTGAAGTTAGATGACCAAACAACAAAAAGAGCAACATCTACTAGTCGAGCACAACACTAGACGAAATAAAAATAGGGCAGTGTAAGACCAACCAACATAAATTATCCAGCTTCATCCATCAACCTTAACTAGCTTAGAAATCTTCCATCACGGATTAGATACGGCACTAAAAAAAAACAAAAACGGGAAAACAGATTTCAAGACAACACAAAGATATTGTAGATTATGGCCTGGGAATTCGAAACGAGAAAGGAGACAAACTCACACACTTCTGCAAAAACGCTAATATCATGATAAAAACCATAAAAAATCATAAAAAACCAAATTGACTTACATCTATCTAGAAAAACATATTCTCGGGCAGACATTTCAAGCGACCACAACTTTCTCTACTTTCTATTATAAAATTAAAGCTGAGGAAAATTAACACGCCACAAGAAAAAAATAAAATCGATTTGAAAAATCTAAAAATGAATACACACAACAAACAAAAGAAGAAACAAATAAAAAAATCGTCATAAAGCAAAAACAAAAAGAAACAGAAACAGACGGCAAACAACAAGCTAAAAACTGAGTCGAAAAATGATAATATTTGAAATGAAAGATTTGATAGTAAGAAGTGTGAAAAACAGAAACGGTCGAGAACACCGAATAATAAATATATCAAAAGTTAAATTACTGAAATGGTTGTCAGAGAAGTATGAAGAAATGGAAAAACTAGAACATCATAACAGTTTTAATTTACATTAAAGAATTAAGGGGAAGAAACAGAAATCGTAACAGACAAGGCACAGACAGGTGTCTCACTGTGGATATTTGCGCTAGAACTTCCATGAACCCACCAAAAAAGGCAAGTTCTATAGTGCGCTTAAGACATCATTTCAGCCATGTGTGTGAGAGAGAGGGGAAACGAGAATAGAACGAATGGGAAGAAAGAGAAGGGGGAAAGAGGAGAGCAAAAGTGGAAAAAGAGCGGAGAGAAAGAGAAAAAGCCAAAGAAAGGGAAAAGAAAGAGATGAGATAAAACGTTCGAATTTTAAACAAATATCAGCTGGGAATTACCATATGCCATTTGCCACTGCAATAATAATAATAATAAAGCTCTACATTCTATAGTAAACATGCACTACAAACTAAGAGGTTAAGGCTCCCATATATTCTCCACACCATCTCTAATACTGGGATATGTGGCAAGCAGAGCGCCTTAGACGACCTTATTACGCCTTGTCCGAAATGAAGGCATATATTTAATTATTTTTACTGACCTAGTGAAGCAGCCGCTTCATCCACGCAACCGCTAAAATTTACTAATGTTTATAAAATTCTAAAATAAAAAAAATGTCTGAAACCCTAACTTCTAGAAAGAAAGAAAGGCAGCCAAATAGTAGTTTGCGGTCCAACTCCAGATCCAGCGCATAGAGAAAATCTAGGGACGTAGATCCAAGTGTCACCAATTAACTTCATGGTCCTTCTAAGCTGCATATGCAACATTGCCACCATTTTGAACTACTGATTGGTATAAATAGAATGTATTGCCACAATGAAAAATTACAATTAGATATTTATAATAATAAATCTGTGAGACTACTCAGTGGTCCGACGATCTGATCTCTCGTGGCTGACGGCAACATCCCCGAAGCTATAATAAAAAGGGAACTGGAAAATCAGTCAACCATGGGGGTGGGGTGAGGACTGAATACCTTCCATTTCTCACTTCGGGATCCGCTCCTCCGTCTATTTGACGCCCCAGAAGTCAAACAGACCTTGTCACAGCGACGACCGAAAAGGGGGGAATTCATAGCAATTCATAATCTCCATACTTTTCCGAGAAAGCACAGACCAATTACAGGGACTGCCCAAACACGAGCGACAACGTTGTGGCATGTGAACTGTGCTATTATAGGGATCTGAAACGTGAGAAGTAATGAAGGATACCACATCAAACAAATGCCAGAGACGAATGCTGAATTAAATATACACTGTGAAAACCTAACAACATAGCAAGAACGCTTTAGAATGGAATCCGTAAAGACATAGTAAACCGCACTCGACTTATTTTAGATGACTTAAAGACTGTCAAAATAATATGGGGAAAAGCAAAAACCCAAAATAGAGTCTGTTGAATAAGTAAGTCCAATGGCTCAATTTCACAGTCTTCGAACATTTGCACTATTGTTAATAATGTTTAAACCTTAAGATGTCTATGTTTCTGAAAAAGGAAAAAATATCACTCATAATAGTTACACATTATACCGACTGGAAGCTTTTCTACAATTTGAATGTTAGTATTAGAGGGTGTGTCCCACAGTTGTATGCCATATATTCATATGGACTTGAAGGCCAAGTTGCTTCCGTTTCTTTCGTTTATGATTTTTCCATGTTAAACATTTGTCTATAGGCAGCTAGATATTTCACCTCTGTCACTTGAAGTAATGCTACATTATGCATAAAAACTTGCGGTATGTTTCCTTGACATTTCGTTCCATTAATTTTTATCCTCTACCTTTTTGGCCACCGTTCTACATTATAGAACTATGTAGTCAGCAAAGGTTATTGGTGGGTAGCTCCACAGTAAAGATAAGGTATAAGAGAGGTCCTAATACACTGCCTTGAGGAACACCAGAACAGACTGGGTGAAGGCCAGTTAGCTGCTGTTCATATTTAACTTGAAAATGCTATTTTCCAAATAAGACTTGTGGATGATATAGTATGAATAAAGCAATATAATTTAAAATTTATAGAGAAGACCGCCATGCCACACTTTACCAAAAACCTGACTCGTTTGTCAACCAAGTCAAAGGACTGATTTATAAAGTCTACCCCTTGGTGGATCTAATCATTTTCAATAAGATTATGATCTATGATAGACGTGAGTCTTTTGGTTAGCAACTTCTCAAATAATTTTGGTAGGTAAGAGAATGACAAGCGTGCACGAACTAATTTTATTGGATGGTTGACCAAGTTTGGAAGATAGAATGACTAGAGCAATCTTCTATGGTGATGGGAAGCAATCTACTCCAAGAATGGCATTCTAAATAGATATTAAACAGAACAATGCCCTTTAATTTATCTGTAACGAGATCAAAACCAAGGGTCTCTTTTGAGTGACGATTGGTTTTAGTAAGGTTCTAACTTCCCTGACTGCAAACAAATCTAGTAAGGAGCTTCTAGCGCACTCTTAATTTCCAGTTCTGCTTCAGTGGTGTTAGATAAAGTTAGAGGTTGAATACGTGTACCAAATATCGCACAAAGTTATCAGGCAGCATTCTTATGCGGTTTTAGAAAAAATCTCAGGTGTAGTGAGATACAGAACAGCAGCTTCAAGGTCATTAATGTTTTTTACTACTAACAAAGAAGTTAGTAGAGTACTTTGGCAGACAGTAGGTTGTTGCCAGTCTTCAATCTTTACAGTTGTTGCCTGTATATATTTTTCCTGAAATTTAAGTAGCTCATGATATCTGATGTTTTCTAATTATTATGACTGTGCCACCAAGCGCTTGCAACTCTGAGTCAGTATAATTTGTACAGCAGATGGTATAGTTTGAACTGGCTTCTGCTGGAGAAGTGAGTTTCTGATATAAGTAAGTTGCCAATATTATTGTGCAAGAGAAGTGTTACAACTTATTGTTTTTGGTTAGAAAAACTACTTTATAACTTGGAGCTACTTTTTTTTCAGATTGCAATGATACGCTATTGTGAAGATGAAGATGATGTGAATGAAACAATTGACCTCAATGAGCTTCCAACAGATCATGTAAGTAGAGTATCAGATTGCAGAATACTGATGAAAATATATTGGATGACGTGCTTCCAACTGACGTGCCTGATAGTTTGGGCCTGCATACTAAGCTTGTACTGAAAGATTGCAAAACATTTACAGAGACAGTGGAAAATAATAATGGACCTACTAGAAAAAAATAAGACTGCCATTTCCTCTAAATGAGTAAAGAAAGAAGCAACTTATAACAGTACCTACCCTAATCCACAAAAATAATGGAGATCTCGTAACATAACTAAAGGGCAAGACAGTAGTTCAAGTCTTCAAGGAATTATACCGTGTGGCATTGATGAGCACAATTCTTAGGGAGAGTGTTCAATGTGCCACTCGACAGAACAATCACAATTTTTAGCTTTTTACTGAATGTGTTAAGAAGTTCATAGGAATATTGCTTTTCAATGGATATCATGCACTTCCTCGTAAACAATTATATTGGTGTGACAGATATCTAGAGATCAAGCGCCATCTACATTTCAATAACAATGTACTCCTTAGTAGCATCCCAATGGAAGAAAGAGATGAAACGTTCAAAATTTGTCCGCTCAATAAAAATTTCTTGAAATTTGGAGCTTTCTCTCAAAAGCTGAGCAAAGGATTAGATACTATAAGCATCATTGTCTCAAACAATTCATCCAAGGTAACCCTGAGAGATTTGGGTTCAAGCTGTGCGCCTCATAATGTTCCCAAAGAGGCTACTGTTTATCAAATAAGGTAAAGAGTAAGGACTCAAATAATGTTCCAATTGTGGGTCTCGGTTCTTCAGTAGTACTGAAGATGATTTCCTTCATAGATACTTGGACAACTTCTGTATAAGTTTCAACCTGATAAAAATGTTCAAGGAAATGGGAGTGAGAGTAACAAATAGTGCCAAAAGAAACAGAATGAACAACTGTCCCATAGAAAGTGAGAACAGTATGAAGAAGAAAGATAGAGGTGTCCATGATTATAGATTCGACAGCAAGAATGAGATTTAGGTAGTTACATAGAAGCATAATAGTTGTGTCAAACTGCTAACAAATAATGACACAAGAAAACCAGTAACCCTCGTCAAGAGCTACAAATCCCTCATTCAAAACTAGTAGCAGAGCAAATTGGTTTCTGTTGACAAGCAGGACTGGAATGTGCAGAAGTATATCAGAATTTGAGGAAATAAATGGTGCTTTCCATTGGTAACCAATGCATGTGGCATTGGTCAATGTATATGAAAAAATGTCGTTGCTTCAATTCAGGAAGATGGTGGTATGGGCATACATTGGTGAATCTTCTCTTTTAGGCCTAAAACAGGCTGGACCTCCATCATACCCAAAACCATCAACATCACCAGTTCCAGTAGAAATAGGGACTTTCAGCACTGGGTTGAGCGCACACCAATGGGAAAACAAAGGAAATGTGTAATAAACAAAAAAAAGTGATATTTGCCATGATTCCCAATTGGCAATTGCTCTATTTATGCCCCTTATTTTAGAACTATTCAACTATGTACTTTTTGTTCTCTTTAACTCTCTTTATAATGGAACACATCCTACATTGTTTATTATAAAAAAAATTTGGCAGTTGATGAATTTATTTTGTCACATCATACATGCGTAAAGCGAAAAAATACAAGATGCTTGCGAAGAAAATGCTCAATTATATATCAGCTTATGGTTTCTTTCTAATAACTTTTAATTAATTTTTAATTATTGAAAACATTCGATTCTTCTCAAGATTATGTTAAACTGCTAATATGCCAACAATCCAACATAACATTGTTAAGAACTTAAGATAACATTTCAATTGAGAGTAATAAACTTTGTTAAATGTTTTCAGCACTCACCCTTCTATTGCGCCTATCCTGATGCAAGTGCGCCTCACTGGTGTCGATTGGCACCAACTCCTCCTTAAAGTCCGACTCTTTGGTTTCGTCCGTAGTAAATATCAGTTCGATGTCGTCCACCTCCTCGTTCTGCTCAAGCTCCTGAGTATTCTGCAGGGTAGGCTCCGACTGTGCGTTCTCCAACATGCAGTGCTGCGCCAGGACCGACCCCTGGTAGGAAGTCTCACTCGACTGGGAAATGTTCGGCGACGACGACGCGTTTAACGAAGGCGAAATGGCACGCGGCGGCAAGATGTTGTGCCTGGGCGAAGCAGAAGTGGCGTTACGAGTGGAGGAGTCGTCGACCGAGCCCTTGCGCAGATTCTCATTCATCGTGAACCCTTCCTTAGTGCTCACCGGGATGTTTGAGAAACTGACAGTTTTTGAAACGGTCGATTTTCTCTTTGTGACCGGAAGGTCCTCCAGAGACCTCGAGATTTTTTTTGAGCTCAACTTTTGTATTGCTATCGTTACTTCCACGAAGCTGTTGTCGGGAGCGTTATGTGATTTTGTCTCTGGAATTGGGCTTAAGTCATCTGGAAATGCTTTGTGTATGTTATTATCGTTTAAGGGATTTTGTGGACTAGAACTTCTGGGAGCTTTGCAGAGATCAAGTAACTGTTCATGAGCTGACTGCTCACTTTGTTGAGATGGAGAAGTGACTATTCTCGGAGAAGTAATAATTTTCGCGTGCTTCCCGTCATCGAGCTCGCTCAAGCTCTGCTCCTCATCTGCCTTGGCACGTTTCAGGATCGTGCTCCTCAGGACGTGGTTTTCGATGGCTAAGTTCCTCAGCGCATTCTCGACAGACTCGACTGGCCAGGCCCGCTGCTTCAGCTCCAGCACCTCGTTGCGGCTCTGCTCTAGGGCGGCCCTAAGCGCGACCACCGTTTGGTGCAAGGCTCTCACTGTCTCCAGGCATGGCTTGTCCTCGACGGCTGTCTCCCCAAATTCCAAATCCATTGCAGCCCACAATCACCCATGCTGTTCGAGGCAGCTCGACCCATCCGGCTTCAGATCTCGGCAGCTGCCGGCGCTGGCATCTCGGGTTGTCAGCAGAGCTGGTGCTGCTATTTAAGGGTACACCACACAGACCGCCCACCCTAGTAAAGATTCGACAGCTCGCCGAGACAGCGTTCCAGCCACATATTGCGGGTCATCTAAAAGCAGACGTAAACAATCAATCATTGTGCTCTATTTTAATTATTTCCCAAACATACAAATCAATACGCAATAATTCGTACTGCCCCGGGAATTAAGAGTCAATCACGGACAGGGCCGGCATCGCCCATCCTTCTCATACCCAACCTCGCCACTGCGTTGGTCCCCAACGTACGTCGGCGCCGGTTGCTCGGGACGAGCCCGATTTTCACTGGTATTTCTGGGAGTAATTGGGATGTGGCTTACAGCTGAGTTTTTACTTTTATTCCCGAATTATGAGAACTACTTTCGAGGTCTACCACCGCTGCCGCACCAGACGATGCCAACTTCTCCGACGAAATGCGCAATTTCACACGCTTATTACTGCGTTTACGCGTGCATGAGATCATCCAATTTCGCTCCATTTATTCGCGGCGCTGCCGCTCGCTGAATCACTAACAGGAGCCGAAGGAGTTCGGCCGGAGCAGGCAGCCCTTAAAAAATTCGAAAGTTGGCGCCAAGTGGCCGGCGACTGTCGCTTGTCCGGGCTCTAATTGGCACTTGACACTCAACATAAACATAACCTAAAGTCCTAAAATTCCTGTAGTGTGATGAATAATGTTCTGTAATAACATTATTCGGGTAAACGCTTTCGCAAACGGGAGAATACTCGCAAGAAACAAACACAAGGCCACACATTGGGTATGTTAATTTTGACTGCGATCTAATTTTCGGATTTGTAACTACTCTGCTGCTTCTACTAACATGGGCAAGCCGAACCCTCTTGAATACTTCGTTTGCGGCGGATTTGGCGGCGTGTGCACGGTTCTGGTGGGACACCCGCTAGACACTATCAAGGTTCGTTTGCAAACGATGCCTTTGCCAAAGCCTGGTGAGACTCCAATCTACTCAGGAACTTTGGATTGTATGAAGAAGATAATCGCCAACGAAGGCGTTGGCGGTTTATATAAAGGGATGGGCGCACCGCTGGCTGCGATAGCGCCAATTTTTGCGGTTTCCTTCATGGGGTACAGCGTCGGGAAGCGCATATTCGGACCACCGCCCGATGAACACTTCACCGCACTCCAGTATTTTACTTCGGGCGCTTTCTCTGGAATTTTCACCACGTTTATTATGGCTCCAGGGGAGCGCATCAAATGCCTGCTGCAGATCCAGCATGGCAGTGCTGAGAAACTTTATAATGGACCCTTAGACTGTGCCATCAAGCTGTACAAGCAGGGAGGTATTAGAAATGTCTACAAGGGGGTAGTAGCTACAGCACTGCGGGATGTGCCAGCTAGTGGCTTGTATTTCCTGACTTACGAAAAAATCAAAGACACATTAACAGACTATGGACAGAAAGAGATGGGGATGTTTGCTACAATAATAGCCGGAGGTGGGGCAGGCATGTCAAACTGGATGATCGGAATGCCCGCTGATGTGCTGAAAAGCCGGCTGCAGACTGCTCCTCCAGGAGCCTACCCAAATGGGATGAAAGATGTCTTTGCGGAATTGCTGAAGAATGAGGGGATATTTGCACTGTATAAAGGTGTTGCACCTGTGCTGCTGCGAGCATTTCCTGCGAACGCCGCCTGCTTTGCAGGGTTTGAACTTTGCAAGAGGTTCCTGGATTTCCTATTTGGAAAAATGAATAGCTGAGTGTTGAATAATAATAACCTATTCAGCTTACAAAGGGAAATTCTACATGTAAACTAATATAAATTATACATTTTGCAGGAGTCGAATTAATTTTTGTCGTTGGTGTGATTGCAAGATGATGAAAAATGCGTTTGTGGGCAATTATTTCATTTTCTCATTATATTTGCGATTTGCGGGAATTTTGTCATAAATCAGCCACAAACTTCAAATGTTCAAATATTGTGTTTAAAAGTGGGTGGAAATATTTGCTAACATTTACTGCGCAGTGGGAGATGAAGCAATGAGCACTCATAGTCTAGAATGGGTGGGGTAATAGAGATAAAGATGGCGATGCTTTGCACTTTGCCAAGTAATATATTCTGCAAACTGGAAGGTTCAGACTTCCCTAAGTGGCCTCACTATCTAGTTGTTATGCACCATCTCTAACATAAGAATGTCGCAAATACCACATTTCAGACTTTTAATTGAATACAAATACTCGCTTGTTTTTAATTATTGAACTGCTGAACCAAAAACTAGCTTTATAAAGGAATAATAAAATTTTCAAAATTATTCTCAGTCTCCCGATAATTTTTTTTTTATTTTTTACACTAACAGAAGAATTTTTACTGAAAGCAATAAGTTGTTTATACATATTTTTAACATAGGATTGAAGTTAGTTTATGACCAAGAACATTCAATTGACTAATTAAAACAAAATATTGTACTGGCCTCTGCAGGTGTTAACACATGATTGGCAGGAAGATTGCCCATAAAATCACTGGGGCGCGATCCGTAGCTTACTCGGTGACTAGCCTGGTTGGCCGTATCATTAGTGCCGAACAAAGACAGCTAGGTGATTGTGTCCAGAGTGGCCTTGCATTGAACTGAGGGTTGACATCTTAAAATGTCTTTTGACCAAGAGCTAACATAATGGACTGAACGAAAACACCTTCGTGTAAGATGCTTTGCGTCATATTACTCAAGGTGGCCTAGTTTTGACCTCAAGGTTTGCTCTCAATTTATTGGAGCTTGCTCTTAGTACTCCCGGATGGGAAGGTGGCCCAATCTTGAAGACACAACCATGTAGACTGTGTTGAACGTTTACATACATTTGTACTCGTGCTCAAAAGGCTCTCAAACTTGGGCTTTTGAGATGAGCTGAATCTTCTAGCCTATAAATGTCATATTATCACAAACGCCAGTTGTTGAGAGTATCATTTCTGAGGGAACAAATTCTATGTCAAACCGCTACCTGTCATCATCAGTTCTGATACCTTCCCAACTGAGTTCCTAACCACAACAAGAATTAAATCTGTGGGAAGACAAGTACTAAGGACTACTGGACAGTCCTTTAAATTGCCAAGCATCCTGACATTATAAGTCAAGAGGTGTCAGACATTTTACTGCCTCAGCATTACCACATCCCTGTGTTATAAGATGATACACAACAACTGAGCAGTGATGGTGCACATATAGAAGTTGTGACTTCTGGTTTGCAAACCATACTCTTTCTTGAAGCCTCGCCATTATTGTTATAATAAAAAACATTTATGTTTATTATCATTTGTAACATAAGTACAAGTAATCAGAACGGGGGAAAAATGTAGGCAAAAAAATCTCTTAGAGGAAAAACTTGATCCATGGATTAAAAGAACCTCAGCATTTCTTTTGGAAAGCTACTTACCATCTGTTAAAAATGAAAAATGCCTTTATTTTGTAAGTTTTTTTTTATGAATGAGGAATGGGCAATAAGATTTTTGGAGAAAATGTGTACATTGTTTTCATTGCATTTTTACTTTTTTTCTCGTCAAATTTAATGTACAATTGTGATGGTTTGAAAACGTTCTCCTAAGTCGAAGAACAATTGCTTATGTTACACTACATCAATGAATACATGCATTAGTTTGCCTCTTATATACATTCAGAAGCAATTGAAACGCGTGTTAGCTGTAATTGAAATAACATCAGTTGCGCTTTTGAACTTAAAAATGGGATATTTAAATAGTTGATTTGATGTTTTAGTTGTAGTAGGGAAAAAGTATGTTTCCGGATATTTGAAAACCTTATCTATTACGTTCTCTTTACAGGCTCCCCAATGGGAATTTCGATACGAGTTTGATTTCGATTTTGAATCCGGATAGATTTTTTGATAAAAAAAGTTTTGTGACATGAGGCTTGTATGGAATTAATACAACGAAATTAGAAATTAAACAAGCAGAAAGTACTGTCGCTTTAGGCATTTAGGCACGCATAAGATATCGCCTGAAAGGAATCATTCCAACATTGCAGCTTTAAGTTCATCATAATCGTGGAAACGTTTGTCCTTCAGAAACTTTCTAAAAGGCCAAAACAAATGAATGTCGCAAG
The DNA here is from genome assembly GCA_036346155.1 of Sinelater perroti. NCBI lineage: Eukaryota > Metazoa > Arthropoda > Insecta > Coleoptera > Elateridae > Sinelater > Sinelater perroti. The sequence goes on along the minus strand of JARFIY010000111.1, from coordinate 3,915,598 downwards.
GTGACAGGTTAGGGCTATAAGATGAGTGGTCAAAATGCTCAAAAATGCCGCCAGAAGATTGTCTTCAATTTATTTGGTTTTGGTAAGCCTATATGCTGTAGTTTGACTCTTAATTTAGGTCAAATATCTCGAAGGTGCCAAAAAACTAAAAATTGCAAAAATTAAGAATTGTATGTAATCTTTGAATGAGCAAAATTCAAAGAAGGCAACTAAACTGGATCGGCCTCATGACTAGTATCAACCCAAACAGACTGACCAGAACGGTTTGGGGAGCAAAAAATCAGACCAGGAGAAGAGCATAGCCAAGGAAAACTTGGTGACAACAAATAGTGGATGTGGGAAAGGAAAGGGACAAAACAATAGAAGAGATTAAGTAAATAGAAAGCATTGGATAAAAAAAAACCTAACCCAAATCCGACACTCGAAAGGGTACAAAAAGGGGGTGAAAGATGATGTAGTTTCGTGTTTTTATGGTTTTTTTAAGGAAAACACCAAGGGACTTGACTGACACAAGTAATACCCAAGCTAAATATTGTTTGTGCCAAATCGTTTAAAATTGGTCTTTGGAATATTTTTTGTTTTTTTTTTGCGGTGGCCAGCCGACTATATTCTTTAGATACGTTCTTATCAGCCTCCTTAGCGCCGATATAGTGGGGCGGTAACACTTATTCGTTGAACGGTAGCTTTGATCCGGTGAGCAATATAAGAGAAATGCGATATTCTGTACACCATAATCTAAACTGCGTTATTAATTTGTCTGGTTTGTCAGTCTATTAGCTTTCACCATATGAGATGGGAGTTCTTCAAACGGATTTGCAGATAATCCGTTGAAGATATTAAGACATCATTATATTTTAAGCTGGTATATACTGGTTTTTAATGAAGTGTATCATTTTGGGAATGGAGAGTTGGCTATTAGATTTGTATATTTTTGGTGATTTTAATGCCATCCTGAACTCAATGGTCATTTATGAAAAACACACTGCTTACGGAGCCAATCGATTTTTTAAGAAGGGGGGAGGCGAAAAAGCTTAGGTAACAGCCGAGAATTGAAGTTGCATCCTTTAGTGTGCTATACTAACAAATTATTACTTAGTACTTTCCATTTCTTATATGCCACATTTATTTGAAATAATCACCATGACTATCTAAAAAAGCGTTGTGCGACTACTTCGCGATAATTTGCGCCGTTTAGGAATCTAGAGCGTTTTTTACATTTCTACGAAGGTAACGGAATCAAAATATTTTCTCGACATTTTGGGGACCTTTGCCACTTCCCGTTTGTTTTTGTTTATCTCTGATACTTCTTGGACATCATTTTGACCATAAAGTAGTGGTGATAAAAGATTTTGATAGTCTGTGCCTCATTAATATTCATGTGCAGTTGTTTTTACAGTTTTCTCTGTAAATGCGGTATATAGTCACTAAATGTAAATGCAAATTGATACGCTTATTATATCAAGCTTTGCTTGTCAAATTCTTACCACCCATCCCACCCCCACCTACATGTGTTTGTGCTGCTAACATGGAAGTTGTCATTTTTGGACTTCTTGCAATATTAATATCCCTGCAGTGTTTTTCTCTATTCTTATTTGAAACTTTCGAGTTCTTCACGCCTTCACCAATTGTAGAAAAGACGATCTTCTAGGGTTCAAAAAGTGTTTCGATTCTTTTTTCAAACTTTCCAATTTGGCAATAGAAGTTGCTTACTATTTAGCTTGCTTCCATGTTTAGTAGTAGAGAGAATTTATTACAGTATGGTCGGCACTTTTAATTCTGATTGTGCAGTTTCTTACCTTTCTGTTTTGAATTAGAAAAGTCCCGTGTTCGAATTGCGGAACTATCTTTCCTTATTCACTCACCGGCGTCTAATTCCCGACTGATCGAGCCAGTGAAGTCGCCCCCATTCACGCATGCGCATTACAGTCTATTGCCAAGTTATATCGCGGCCGCGCAATTTTCGAACAAACTACGTAAGTGACTCCTCAAGTTTCTATGCTAAGTTTTATTCGGTCTAGAGTGGCACAGGACAGAAATTCAAGGCGTTAAACAACGTCCTACCTGTTGGTTTTTATCACATAGTTGCAGTGAGTGAAGGCTGGTGCTGGTGCTGAGAATGGTCTCTCACGTTCTCTAACTTTAACCATACTAGAGAGATATTGCACTACAATCTCTCATGTTGGTATAATTTCTATTTTATGGGCGTGTAAGTTTAAACTTGGCACACGAGATTAAGAACAAAAGGCATGCGATGTTTGTCGTATTCTAAATGAACTGCCCTTGTGACCCGCAATATTGATTCGCCGATCATCGCGTGCATGAAGGCGGCTTTGGGCTCTCTTTATAACTTTTTGTGTTCGCTTGCAGTCCGTTCTGCGGAAGAAAGTTCACGCGAAGGATAGGGCACTAGACCACTTCGATGACTTCTACAAGCAGGTCTTCGCCCACCGCTGGCCGACCATTCGGGAAGGTCTGCTGGCCAAGCAGAAGTACGTGGCCCTCGTGAACAACTACGGCGACCCCGAGGAAACGGTGGCGAACCTTGAAAACGCGGGCGCGCTCAACATGCGCACGCTGTTTCACTTGGCCAAAGACAACATTAGACAGCAGTACGAGGAAAACAAGCGCGTGCGTTATTTGGAGCGCATTTGGGAGGCGGAGCGCCAGGACGAGCCTGCGAACAATCCACCTGCCGACACAACTCCGGCGGCAGAAAAGCGCCAGTACTCTTTGGAGGCGAGCATGCGCGATGCGGCCATTGACGAGTCCCGCCTGTTGGACGAGCGCAGCGGAGCGGCAGCCGAGAACCTCATGCAGTTCCTACCAGCCACCAAAATCAAGGGCAAAGAAGATTGGGTTTCTGAATCGCAATATTACAAGTATTACGGCGACGAAAAGCCTAGCGATATTGTGCAGGTGGAGAAGCAGTACGACATCCACTTCCCGGAGCACTTGAACGTGTACTGCTTTGAGCAAGACAACCACTCCAGCTTTGAGCGTCCTAAGAGAAGCATAACCAATGTGTACAACTATTACCTCATGGATGGCGGCTCGATTTTACCAATACTAGCACTAGATTTGAAGCCGGGCCACCGGATGCTCGACTTGTGCGCAGCTCCGGGAGGCAAAAGCCTAATAGCACTACAAACTTTATATCCCGACTATCTAGTGTGCAATGACGTTAGTTTCTCGCGCGTAAATCGCATATTTGACGTCCTGCACCAGTACCTGTATGATCTGAATGAGAGGTGGCTTAAAGCGAACAGACTGAAGGTAACGCAGAACGACGGCCGAGTTGTCGCGAAAGATAACTTCGATAGAATCCTGGTGGACGTTCCCTGCACCAACGATCGACTCTCCGTCACCGATAACGATAACAATTATTTCAAAGCTGGAAGAACGAAAGAGAGGCTGAAGATTCCCGAGCTGCAGTGCGACTTGCTGGTGCATGCGCTCAAGTTGGTCCGGAAGGGGGGCGCTGTCGTGTACTCCACGTGCTCGCTGAGCCCCATACAAAACGACGGCGTTGTACACATGGCGCTGAAAAGGATCTATGAGGAAACCACGAGGGAAATTGTGGTGAGGTAAATGAATCTTTATATACAATAGTGGTCTGTTCAGCTGCGATAATTTTGTATTTTGTAGGGATTTGAGTCCAGCCCTGGCACAAGTTCACAACGTTTTTAAACTGGCCGACCGGAGGCTGCTGAAGTTTGGACACCTTGTGGTTCCTTTCGTGGAGCAAAACTATGGACCCACGTATTTTTGTAAACTAGAAAGAAGAACTTGATGATTGTGGTTGTACAGTAATTTTAATTGTTGAATAAAAATTGTAAATTGCCATTGTTTTTTTTTGCTTTCATGTACAAAATTTATGTTGGCCAAAAAAAGCTTGAATAAAGGAATGGCAAAATACTTTCTTTCTTATTTTGAATAAAAAACAGAGAAGAATAAACTCTGTTCTTCTTTATTAATATCGGTGTAAAGGTTTCTGCCTTTATATGCATGAAAGCGAAATTGAAAGCTTTAATCGACTTTCAGTTCGTTAATGCAGTGGTTATCCTGCTCCTTTTTGTGACTTTTTTCTGTGAAGGTTTGTAAATGATATCTTTGTGCCCCCACTCGTCACTACTGTGGCTCTAGCCGACCATGATATGCTGACATGCTTGTCTGCTTAAAGTGTTCATTGAAGGTGGAAAAAACTTTGCGAGATTATCTGTGTTTCAGTTTAATAAATCTGCGTAGTTTTAGGGTCTTATGAACAAACCTGTAATTTACTCGGGCGATAAGAGCCAAACGAAGAAATGCGGTACAGAAGTTATGGACGTGACTTAAAAAAATTGGACCAACTTGTGGCCTCTACAGATGATCCAATTCTATCAACCCAAGTAATAAAGAAATTAAAACTTTCAACTGAATTAAAAACTATAGTGTACAAAATCTCTAGGAAGATAAATATCAATTGTAAACTTATATTTTTGGATTGCAACATAACATAAAAGTGTGCTAAGAAACACCAAACAATCAAATAAGCATAACAGGTCAATGATAAAATCAACAGTCTTATACACTATAAAGAAAAGAACATCGAGAAAAGGGGAAAGAAGAATCAATAGGAGAAGACTAAGAAGAACAGAAGATCTGTTTGTTGTCCGGTATGTTCCCTCATCTATCTAATATCCAAATGAAATAAGATGAAACTTCTTTCAATAATATCAGGATCACATATAAAATAAAACCACACATTCTCCACAGATTATCCCTAAATAAACACAGGATGGCTTGACAATCAGGCAACAATAGATTAAGACTTGGGATTAGATATTGTTCTTCTAGATTCTTATCCCACGGATAGCTAGAGTTACAAACGACGAAGCGCTGAGAAGAATGGGAAAAGAACTTTGGCCATATAATGCGCAACTGTAAGTATCACGTGCTCCAACTTCTCACGATGAGTAAAATAGAAGGAAAACGGAGAATAGGTCGACCAAACATGTCTTGGTTTAGGAATTTCGGTAATTGGACTGGCTTAGGAGTATAGAAATAATTTAACGTAGCCCAAGACAAAGAGAGATAAACTGAAGCGATCGCTAACATCATTAAATGATTGCACTTTAAGAAGAAGAAGATGTTCTTTTTCTATCAACATATTTGCAGCACAGTTATTGTCATGTAACATGCTAATTCGCCTCAATTCTTCCGCTTGGAAAGAGCGTAAAAAACTTTAAGCCCATATAACCCCTATATAGCCTAAATGCAATGAGTCCGCGTTCAGGTATGTTTTGCACCCTTTTCTCTGCTGTTTTTTGGTTCTTTAACTATTTTATGGCACGTTTGGATACACCTGTGCTATGTACAATGAACATAATAAGAAAAATAGATATAGGTGAAACAATAACAAGCAAAGGAAAACAAATAATAGCATATGCTGACGATAGTTATATTAGCAAGAAGTCTAAGAGAATGGTTATAAACGAAACTAAAACTAAAGACATGAAATGAAAAGAAACCAAAACACCTATTTGAAGAGATGGATATTTTTAAATATTTAGGAGTACTAATAAACAACAACTACAAAATGGATATTAAAGGAAGAATACTAACAGGTAATAAAGATAAGATGAAAGATAGGAAGATAAGCAAAGCTGAAAATACGAAGGCTGGGAAAAGTAGCTGTTCTGCATGGCAGAAATGCCACATACAGTTGGTAGAAGCTGTTTTCCATACCGAACACTCGTAAGGTGAATATCAGACTTTCAGCGAAAACACGAAGCAACCAGCAACCTGCGAGTCTGCGGACAGATTACAAGCAGTTATCGATGGACGATGAACGTTGTTTGAATTAGAGAGAAAATGGGGATACGCACCATACACAGAATTTTCAGTCTTTCTACTCAGGCCACATCTATCCTGCACGATGATAACATTGCTCTCTGTTCAATTACAGATCATCACAGAGCCATCTTGGATTGTGGATACATACTATGAATGCACGGCTTTCTTGAGACGTATGACATTCTGCGATACCATTCTTTACCTTTGGAAAAAAAATATAGTTGCCATGAGTTATGCTCAAACTCCTGTATTTAAAACATTAATAAAACCATTAGTAACGTGTATAAAAGGAGAAGAAAGCCTAAGATAAACAGAAGAAAAATTAATGAGGCCCAGAACCACAGGACTTGAAAGGAGAAGACATTCTGAAGAATATTAAAATACAAATAATTAGATGGTTGTGATGTAATGAGAATGGTAAAGAATATGACAAAATAACAACTAATGGAAGGCCAAAAGGTGGGACTAAGTTGCGGAAGATTTAAGAATTACTAAGAAAAAATTGGAAAGCAAATGGTTAAACCTTGCTCCCAACTCAACTGTATCAAATTTCAAACAATTGAAAGTTGGCCTGCTTTTGCAAAAAGAAAATTTAAATCTAGAATCATAGAATTCTTATCGCGAGGTTGATTTTATACAAAATTCCTCCAAGGTCATATTAAAACAATTTATTAACGAACTTCCTAATTTCTTCCTGATACAAAACACAAGTAACGCAAAAGAGTCACTCTTCATCCACGACAAACGGGGGCACGTATCCCCCGAACGCCCTCTCCAGCTCTTTGGCGACTTCGATGCAGAGGTGGTCCTGGCCGGGCGCGGCGACCACCTGGATGCCGACGGGCAGGCCTTCGCAGTCGAGCCCCAAGGGGACCTGCGTGACGGGGAGCTTCAGGGCGTTCCAGGTGGCGAAGTAGTGCAGGTCCCAGGGGTGCAACAGAGGCACGTTGTGGTACCTGGCGGACGTGGGGGCCGAGGCGCACAGGATCACGCCGTTGTCTCCCAGCTTTTCCTGAAACCGCAACGGTCATTTGAAGACTCCCGACAAAACCCCTGAGCCTCACTGTTATCGCCTGCCGGAGCTCCTCGGTGAGCTTGCGAGCCCAGCTTTCGTTTTCTCGAGGCAGGACATGGTTGATTAGCAAGAGCATAACTGCGGCCGTGAAGTCGCTGCGGCCCACCATAAACTTCGCCAGCTCCGCCCACAGGTTGACCTTGATAGGAAAAAATTGTCATTGGCGTCATTTAGTTTAAGTGATTGGTTTCAAGGTCAAGTCACTTAACAGAACAAAAGATAAGTTTTGAAGAAATATTGTTTCCCTTACCTCTCCTTTGCGGTCCATGAGGTCCCTCTTGAAATTGGGGAGCTCCTGGCTTATCCAATACCTCCACAACTTTCCGCCGTACCTAACATCAGGCAAGTCCAGCTTTTGAGGCCGCGACGTACACTTTTCCGAAAAGTGATCCACAGTCTTGGAAACTATCCTTCTCATTTCGCTCCTAAGCGGGCTGACCTTTGGGTCTTTGAATTCAAACAAGTAGTACACCTGCAAATCCTTGACGTGCACCTCTTGATCTAGCTTTAGCCTGTCTACGTTGCTTCCCAAAAACACTTTCAGGAGCGGCACGATGTCTTCCGCGAATTTACAGATAGGGCCGGCTGTGACCATAGTGGGCCCTTCATCCCCCTTCCTATTTGTCAAACCTTCAGAAGGACACAGAAGTTTAGCGGTCGCGATAGGACTAGAAATTGTTAGCGTTACCTTTGGTGGATATTAGATCGTGTGAAGGCTTGTGCCCAAACACGCCGCACATGAAGGCCGGAATTCGTATAGAGCCTCCGATGTCCGTAGCTGCAATACCGTTATGTCAAAACGTCGCAAAGTAGCAAAAGTTTCTTACATATGCTCAGGGGGGAGCCGCAGGCGGCCATGGTGGCAGCTTCGCCCCCGGAAGAACCGCCCGCGTTCCTGTTCAAGTCATAGGGGTTGCTGGTTGTTCCGTAAATGGGGTTGCTGGTCTCTTTCCACATGTTCAGTTGGGGTATGTTTGTGACGCCTGCAACACAGAACGTAAGCTTTTCGTCGGAGGGTCCGCAGCGCGTTACCTATTAGTATCCCGCCAGCCTTCTTCAGCAGGACGACCACGTCCGCATCATCTTCCGCTATGACCTCTTTCCGACACATGATGCCGTAGCTGTTCTTCATGCCCTTGCAGTGCGTGGACTCTTTGGTGGTGAACGGCACGCCTGCAATGGAAAACCGTATAAATTAACGACTCCGAGAAAACTAAAGACCAAGAATGGTATCCATGAGTTTTCCACTATAAATATATTAAAGAAATGAGTTCTTTGACAGACTCTACTTCACTAAAACATATTGCAGAAATTGACAAAATTAGCAATAATAGAGAAAGAGAAAAGAGGCTCCATATACTATTTATGGAACTTTGATATTGTAACAAATTTCTGAACACTCCTCGTAGAGATATCGTCTTCCACCGCCGACATAATGCCTCCCAGGAATCCAGTTGCCTCTGGAACACGTGTGAGAGTTCAAAGAAGGCGAGCCTTCCAGAAGGTTTCAGTTCGGCACCTCCAGGTGTTTCACGACCCTTCTGGTAAATCTAAAATAGACATAAATATCGCACAGCAAGGCGACAATGGCTTTCAAAGTGACGATAGCGAATCTAAGTGCGGAAGCTGTGCGCGTCGGCATAAACAATGTGTAATTTTAATTTATATATTTAATTGTATATATATATATATATATATATATATATATATATATATATATATATATATATGTATATAGTAAAAATGGCTTCGGCGTGATTATTAATCTCAGAAATCTCCTTTTTTACTATTCAAGGTAAAGGCAGATATGGCGTGTTCTTCAAATAGGTAGCTGCTCACGTGAGCAAAGCACCCTTAGTTCCACACGGAACGTGATAAACTCTTGTATTACAATTTTTCTGGTAAAAGTTTCTTTTTCTCATTATATCGTGTGTTCTGATCCACGCAGTGATAAAAAACTGGTTTTAAAATGTTTTGGGCCCGGCAAGACAAATCTGGTTGGTCAAATTTTTTTTATCTTTTTGAGATGTAGTAATTTGCTTGCTCTTCTTCGGCTTTTGGCGGTCTTCACTGACTTGAGATTTTTAGGTAAACTTCTATACTTTTCCGGATGATGATAATGATGATGAATGGTCTTGTTGTCATATAAAACATTTATGAGCTATCGATTTACTTCTTTATTTAAAAAAAGCTGAATAGTGATGAGGTTCAAATAAGATGTTTCAGCATACAACCCGAGATATTTCTTGCATCGATGACAAAATGTTTCAACGGGGAAGATCAAGTTGAAAGCCTTCAATATAATTTTTTAAATAAATCAGACTATAACCAGATATGCTACCGTAATTGTCTAGACCTTGAAGATATCATTTGTTGATCACGGAAAACCATCTAGAACATTTTTGTATATGGTACTAAAGCTTCCATCGCTTGGCCATAGAATTTCTTAAGAAATTGTGAAAGTTTTAACAGCATCAGTACTCCCACACACAAAATATAGACTTTTGGAGTGGAAAAAAATCGCCCAAGTGTTCAAAGATAAAACCGAACCCAATTCAGTGCGCTAAAAAACTTCATCAAACATAAAAACAAAACCATCTACCCAACAAAAATATTTTGCAAGCCTTCATCTGCTTTGTGGATAAGCTAAAGTGCACATTCTCCAATCTAACTATCCAACAATTCTCCTAAATCGGGAAAGAATTAAAGTAGGAAAACACCAGCTTGGATGAGTAATGGGAAAAACTGACTAGATGAAAGTATACCATGGTAATCGCCAACCTCATGTCCTCAAAAAGCATCTAACGAGAGAAGAGGGTTGTATCCAAAAGTGTATGTTGTTTGTGCCTCCATTTTTTGAGTAATTTCTCTTCTGGCGTGTTCTTCGATGCCTTTCACTGTTTGTCTTTTGGAAATAAATCGTCGGCGAATGCTTTGGAACCGACGAAAGTTTGGTTAATCTCTGTTAAAATGGGATTTTTAGCATTTTTTTTTATTTGGTACCTCAGTATCTCGCGGATCTTAATTAAACGTGTTCTAGAGAGTGATGTCGGAGAGTCTCGCTATCATCTAAGATATTGCGTTTAAAGGTGAAGAAAACAAGGTTCGGACTGAAGTTTAAGAAATGCTTCATCATCACACGGTGTTCTAGAGATGTTAAAATAGGAGATGTAAAATTCTCTTAAACTGATACACCTACAAAGACTCATTTTTTATAATGTTAAAAATAGACAATAAAGTTGTTTTGGAATAAACTGTGATCAGATATGGTAACGATAATTGACCAAGGTCTTACTATATCACTTGGTGGTCTTTGAAGACACCTCCTTTTGGAATGGCCCAAAATCGTCTAAATGTTCAAGTACAAGGCCAATATAATAGTAGACTTATAGATTACATTAAATCTCATATTACCAAAATATTTTATAAGTTTTCATATTCTTTGGCTTTGAAGATATTCAAAGGGACAAAAGAGTTGTATCCGAATTTTCTTCACTACTATTCATTTTTTCATATAGATGTGTTAAACCTTTCAGTGCTCTCTTTTTCTGAACAACTTGTTCAACATCTCTACACCTTGGTTTACTAAAAAAACAGTTTGGACCACCGTGGTACAAATCTGTGGACACTTATCGACTTTCTGATCAGTCCCCGTACTTACGCCAACGACATTCCGATGAGACTTCGACCTTTTAAATGCAAGACAAAGTTCGCCTTATGCAAACCAGATATTGCGGCCGAGCCCAAAAGTCCCTCGGCGTAGTAACTTTGGCGGTATCAGTCGAGTAGCAAAATTAAATCTCTGCGTTATCTCCCGGGCTACAAAAAGTTCACAGAAACTGAACTTGTTTTGTAATCGAACTCGAACAAAGCGCCGAATTCACAGCTAATTAGAAATTGCCCATCATAACTTTTACAGTACAATGAAGGCTATTAGATGTCATTAAGAAAATTATCCTTGCCTCTGGTATGCAAATCGGCTTCTAATGCTTCCGTTATGAGAGTTCATTAGATTTGATTGGGCGAATTTGTAGTAGCATAAATTTGCGTTTTCGTTGTTGGTTTTGACCACTTCGTCGCGATGAAAAAAATTAAAACATTCAAACACCAAAAGGACTTAAAATCGAATATAGACCAAGATTTTAGGAGCAAAATTGTAATTGTTTAGTACTTTCACGCACTCGAAGCAGCAGCTGTGTCACAGCAAAATGCATTGAAACCGTCTACAACCCTCCAAAGTCACGCTCGCTTCCCAGCCACATTACCAGATTGACATGCATCACCAAAGGTCTGCAAAAGGGAGCAAAATCTTCGTTATGAAATAGTAGGCGTACAAAAAGAGTTCAAAGAGTTGTAGCAAGGGCTGCAGGGGTTGCAGATGAGCTACGAGAATGCATTTTCTGGGTAATAATAAACATCTTGGTACTACAATAATTTCTATACAACAACCATCTCGTGTGCGTCAGAGCACTAAACAATTACCATTTATTTTTCTATAGAATATTCACGCTTGGTTTTAGAACAATGTCGATAATCATGATGTAATGGCAAGTCTGAAGCGATTTGGTAGGAATAATTCACATGTTTAAAACAATAGACGTAGCCTTAAAATAGCGCATGCAAATTATTGCAACACCAATAAAACCTAAACATACTACTGAAACCTTCCACTTAAAGAGACTCAAAGACGACAGTTTCTAGAAATTTTCTTTTTTTACTCCAATGCATGATGAAACACCTCATGAAGATCAGAACTGATTCTGGTGAAACAAGAAGCACTTTTCATACTCAAAATGGCTTACCCAAGAACGGCTTCTCCTTGAAGACGTCGTGGGTGATCTTGCCGCTGGCGATGTCCCGGTCCACCTCCTGCGCCTCCTTGATGGCCTCGTCGAAGCGGCTGTCTACAACGGCGTTTATGAACGGGTCGGCCTGCTTGATGCGCTCGACGAAGGCCCGCACCACCTCCTCGGAGGTGGCCTTGCCATCGCGGATCTTCCGCGCCAGCGACGTGGCGCTCTCGAGGACCAGCGGGCTGTGCGGCTTGGGGAGCTTCTGGCTGCTGGTGGTGTAATAGAAGGTGAACAGGTAGTCCACGAACCGGTCTATGTAGACGCGCACGAAGAGGATGAGGTCCACGAGCCACGACATGACCAGGCGCTTTGCCGCTCTGCGCCGCTCTCGTCGCCTGGGCTTGATCTGGAAGTGCAAACAATGCCGATCACTTCACGGCCATCGAGATTGCGGTGAGCGCGCGCGAAACTGAGTCACTTACGTCTCTGCCCCTACGAATACGTGCCATATCTGGTCAGAGGCGATTGAGGCAAAACCGAACTTCCTGGCGCCGCTGCTCACTGCCTTATTGTTCTGTTTGTCCAATGTATTCGGCTCATTAAGGAAAGTTTGAAAAGGTCATTAGTATTTGATGAGTGGCAGGGCGCACAGCTAATACTTCCTTTCCTGAATTGGAGAACGACGAGACCTTCAAGGAATTTTGAGAAACCAACGTGAAAACTACAAAGCATAAGTATAAGGAACTACAAGCAAACAACCCTTAAGCATAACTGGAGGTGAGGGTGGCAACAACATATCACACGATGACTTTCTGCAACTTTTGCTTCGCTATTCGTCAATTGGGAGGTACTCAATTGCATCCGGTTCGAAGGACCATAACCAGAAATTATATAACATTTGCGAGTAGAACTATACAATAGAAATACTGGCGACATAAAAATGGCCACGCAACAGAAAATACTCTACAACTCATAAAGAAAAATCTGAATTCAGCCCACTATAAACGAAAGTTTTTTATCTCCAGTGCAGTCCTGTAAAATTACTCGAAACGTTCGACTAATTTTGTCGATGAAATTGCAACGTCAACGAGTACAAAGTGTGCAAAAGTAAATCCGCAACAGCCAATTGTTAATTTTCACACGTCAAACTGAGTATTATAAATTTATATTTACAATGTTCGCGTCAAACATGAAAACAATAAAATTTTGCAACCTTTATACTCGCAAGGTATTCGATATTTCAGGAAGACTGAAAGCAACAAATGAAAAAATTCGATGCAGTGCGTTGCAATTAAATGAGGCTAACGACCATTGAAACCTTGAACAACCGGACATCGGTTTTTTAATCAGGCTGCGAAGCCAAAGTCGCAAAGATCAAAAGATCAGGCTGTATGCATACGAACCTGCTCCCATTTCCACCTTTTTGACGGCCGAATTTTTGCTGTCGCAACTTACAAATGTAAAAACTACAAATATCAATTTTGGGGCCTGAATTCCTCTAGATGTTAATGCACCTACCTTAAATAGAAACCAAAATCATCCAGCTAAGATAGGCTCAATGGAAATTTTCCTTAAACTTCTAGCAGCGTGGTGGAGCTAGAACAATGAGGAAATTTCCAGATGTTTACTAGATGGTTCCTGTTGGCCCCAGAACAGGGCCTGATTGCACAAATATCACGCAACGAAGCTGCCAGGGATGTCAAATAGCGGAAGCAAGTGCCTGAGCTAGTACAACATAAATAATGTTGAGTGTAATTTTATGTTAGTAATTCCTTGTGTAGTGCGCATAAATATCATTAAGTAATTTAATTTCCTTTAAGTAAAATAAATATGTAGTTTATTTTTGAGCATCTCTCTATAGAGTTCACGGAACGACAAAATCAAGAATATTTTGTTTACAATTCCTCAAAATTGATGTTCCTAGCGGTTTTCTACATCCAAAACCACTTTTTTAACTGGTCATTTGCGCTAAGCTGGTGAAAATGGTTAAATTTACAACTCCGTTTAAGATGGACGCATTTGCTTAAAAAAATGTCGTCACATCTACTTATCCCGCAATAACGTACTTGCTCAAATAAAGTTAGATGAATGTAAAACATTCTAAGGTCATCAGACACCATAAAATGTTTGAGTGTGTGCACAGAATGTTTTGCGTTTCAAACTTTTATATGCGCAAATACGCTCCATCCGCGTGCAAACATGCAACTAGGGATTATGAAGATACAAAATACTAATCCCGTGCTCACAAAATTATTGTCATAACCAACAGAAGTCGACAAATATCTTCAAACTCTAAATACCACTGATGAAAAATAATTGTTCGCCAGGAAAAAGTGATAAACTGGTAAAAATGCTGGGAAGAACAGATTACGTCGGTAGTGAACCAGAAATACTGCAGAGTGACTAGGTAAAAACTGTCAAAAAACCTCGGATAAGTGCACTGACATCCGGCTTCGCCTGCGCAACTATAAAAGCTTACACGCACGAGAGAACTTCTCACCGATCATCTGACTCCAGATAAGCTTGCTATTTATAGCTCCCCGCTGCACTATCGAGCTCTCCTCGGAGACTTGTACGCTATCTTCTAGGAGGAAGATCTTAACCCCAAGCACTCCCAGTGAAATAATGGGATAATGAACACCAACACCAGGACGCTACATGGTTATATCCAACTCTACGACGTAGTGGTGATGGACGGCCCTGTGTCTACCAATTACGGCCTCATCGGTCGCACGGTCGTTCTTAATATTGCCATATTAGCAACAATCATAATATATACTTGCCTCGCTTGGACCCACTGTGCCAAAACCCATGTGAACAAAACCGGGTCTTCAGGACCATCTTTGGAACTTCGTGATTCATAAAAAGCACCATCACCCAATCAGGACACCGTTGTGCCAACCATCTAGGAGTTTATCTCCCAGAGAGCTGTTTTATAGCGCCGAGGACTACAAAACTATAAGCCCTACGATTCTGATTCCTTCGTAATGCGGTACAAGAGCGACCTAAACTGACCAATCAACTTTCAGGCTGTAGAAGGGAATATAAGAGTTAAACAATCTCAACATTGGCGCTTAGAGGCTTGTGAAGAACAATTCTGGAACTTATCTTCCAAAACACTCAAGATCTCTACCATAGCAACCAAGACTATAGTAATCCAACGACCCGTGGGTTCTACAACTAAGAGGTTGTTAGAGAAGCTCATCTCAAGCTTTCGATTCCTTTGTAAGGCTACAAACATCCACGCCAGTTGCATCAAAAGGGGTGAGATTAGAGACTGAACCCAGACCATATCTCAATTATAGAAGATACTCTTCTAAAGACATCTAGTAACCGTTTAAATCTACTAAGATTACAACCTGACAGTCTTCGCACCCTAATTAAGGAAAAAAACCTCCTCTAACTGATAAGCAAACTGCGATTTAATTGGGGGAATAAAGAGAAGAAATAAAAAAGTTCGCTTGGTCTGCTCGAACTACTTTTATAGAACAATTTCTGCCAGATTTCAAAAATGTTGCCCATCGTGGATTACAAATTCCTAGAGGTAGGCTCCCAACTTTCTTAATTTTTCGAGAAATGTCGGTTCTGGGAAATATCCGAGAAATCCTGATTTGCATACACCCAAGCATGTCGGCGTTCAAACACAATACACAACCGAGCAATAAAATTTTTATTCTGGAGCGTGGAATAACTTCAAGGGCAGCTACAACCGACCGCTAATTAAATTTTTTTGATAAGATTGCTACTCTCTACAAAAGCGGTCTAAATTGCTCCATTACTTCAGATTTATAACTGAGCTATTTTTGTGACTGTCACCGAAAGATGGGTCAATCCAGATAACGCGCTAAAGCGCGGTGCGATTAGTGATGGCCAAGTAATGACAAAGCGACAAAATTGGGAAAAGTCTAATTAGTGCACAAATCGTTAAGTTAATTACGTGGTAACAAGAATTTACGGCCCAATTTATCGGGAAATTTTAGAGCAAACAGTAAAAATCATAAATCGCAGCGCCAACCATTTGACAACCAGGAAAAAGAAGCGCAGCTAACGGGAAATAGGGTTCTCAGGGGGTGGAGCCTATGCGCAATACAAACTTCATAAACACTAAACAATTGAACGTCCGTCATGTCGGCAAAAAATCTGAAAAAGAGGCGCGAAAGTCTTAAAGGCCCTGATTATAAGATTACATGAAGTTGTTTTGAGAACTACACCTAAACTCTAAAATTTTCCACAAGAACTTGCGGCAGCTTGTTTAAGCAGCAGATATACAATCTCCCTTTCCCATCCATCTCTCGTTTATTCACTTGAACCATTTCGAGTGACTTGGGATCATAAGACCAAAAAACACAACAATATAACAATTTATATTTTTAAACAGAAGAAAAAGTGAAATCTAACCGAGATAACCAAGAGAAACAAAAGAAACAAGCTAAAGCAATAACAAAGAGACAAAAGTTTACCAAAACAAAAAATAACACCTATAAATATCTCATGAACTATGATGCAGAAGTAGTGCAACTTAGCCAACTTTCCGTTATTTTAGTAGTTATCTAGTACGTAGGTGAGCCAAATTTAAACGAGACTTTTCGTCCCGCAGCTGATACAGCAAGGGTTGTTAGTTAATAATCACTGAACGACGCGTTGTATCAGATTTGTAGAGAAGAAAATGTTAAAAGTGCCCAGGCTACGTTGACAGTTCGACAGGCACACGTGTTATCGAGAAACCAAGTGTTCAAATGGTGAAATGAGGTCGAAAACGCAACGCGAGCGTGTTTCTCTCACTTCAGCAATTCTGAGGCGAAAGTTACTCGAATTGAAAATAACCACCAAGTCATGGGTGTGGCTAGTTAAAATAAAACTTGCACGACTTCTGGCTCGTTGTGAAGAGGAGAGAGACGGATTTTGCATCAAACGCTGACGAGTAATAACATTACTGTACTCCCAAATCCAAACAAACAAATATAGAACTCTATGTTATTGCTATCTACTACTGAAGTGCGAGCACCCTATCGGCAAAAAGCGCAAGATCCAATCAGAAGCGCCCTCTTGAATCCTTGCAGTTATTATCTGTCTGTACCGTTCTAAACTTCTTTAGGACAGTAATTTGAAAGCAATAATCAAGTAGAGAAATTCGTGCACAAATGGCCCCAATACTATCAAAAATATATCCAATCGCTAGATAAAATTCATGAACAGAGAGTATGTTAATAAAAATTGATATACCTACGTACAAGACCCTCAAGATAATAAAAGAAAACAGTCATTCGCCGATTTATAAGTTGCGATGCAAACTCCCACTTTCTAATGATCACACCTCGTATATTTTTGATTTATTTCTTACATAAATATAAATATTGTGCGGTACTGAACTGGAGATCAATAAATAATTACACAGGACGCCCAAGTTACTTACGAACAAAATCCGCAAGGTAGTGGAAACCACGCACGCTGCAATTGGCGTCAGCAGCACAGATAACAGCAATTATCGGGCATAATTACGCGCCGTCACCACTTAACTCACTCGCGAGAATGTTTAAAAACCCGTGCGATGTACCCGGCCCTTTCAAAAATCACGACCTAAAGTACGGTGCACGCTGAAGCACCTTACTGTCAAGCCAGCAAGGGTCATCATACTTCGGCTATGTAAAGGCTTGTATGTGAAAGAGATAGGCAACCCAAATCTCAAAGTTGCAGCTTTTTATACGAGGTATGTTTAGTAGTTTCCTGAAAAGGTGCGGCGATCAAGGCGGCACCCGGATGATAGAAAAGTGACACCACAGATTAAACTGGTGAAAATGAGATGGCGTAACTAACAGATCGAAGAAATAAATTTCTTAAAGAAACACCCTTACGAAGACGTAGCTATCTACTTATTATACCAATTGTTTTACAGTACTTCGTCATAAAGAACTTTTAAGTATGGATGAAGACAATAAGAAGTCTTAAACCATTGAAGGAGGCCTATACGAACCAAAGAACTGTGTATCTGGTCAAAATAAAGCGAGAAACCAGTTGTTTCGAGTTCAGAAAGTCTTTTCTTTGAAAATAAATTTAAGTTCATCACTTAAAAGAATTTTCAAAAAGGGATCCGATACCAACCAAATAGGAGAATTCGGAAAAAGTTTGACAGGGGAGAAACTAAAGTAAAAAAGAAGCTGAAAATCCATTTAAAAAATAAGAACTGATGTAGAAGACTTCTGAAAATGACTGCAACGAATTAGAAGGTCAATATTTCCATATATACTTAAGGTTTGAAACACACATCAACTGTTAAAGGTAAGTGAAGTGATCAAGACGTCAATGCGACGCTGTTCCATCACAAAACTGAACAAAGGGTTGTTTTTTAAAAGACAACAATATCTGAGCCCAAAATGCCACGACAAAGATAAGAGCAGAACAGACGCTTGAAAATCTATCTACTTAGGTAAATCTCACGAGGATTTCAAGTTTGTTCACGTTCTTTTTATTACTGAAGGAAGTGTTTGTTGTTAAAAGTGACTGAACTGGTCTTTAGACGGAACTGACATCTACTTAAGTAAATATCGTTCTTTACGCCTAAGATCTAACGAAGACCTCAAGTTTGTTCATGCCATCTTCGTTGATAAATGAGGTCATGGAGGTCATGCAAAGACCTCAATTAGTCTTTAGATATAATTGATGGCCACATCTAAGATTTCCATCTTGGCCCTATTTTTCTGGCCTTTAATACTCTTAATGGTTATCAGATCATCGTGGTGTTTCTGCAAGATTTTCTCTTTTGAATTTGCTGTTCCAATGTGAACGGGATCGATAGAAAAGCGGATGATACATTTAATAAGTCGTTGTCAAATTTGGTAAGAGGAAAATTACGCACCTGCATACGTAACAATAGAACTATAGTATTATTGCACAAATGGACGTGTCTAAAGCTCTAGCAGCGGCGATACCGAGATAAGGGAATTTAGCTAATCTTCTCTGAGAATAGCGGATAGATGTGATAGAATTTTCACCTACCGCATGGTCCGTCAAAAATCCACAATCGTGTAACAATCATGAAGTCTATAAGATGTATTGCTTGTATGGAGTTTAAAGGTGTTTGCCTTGCTTACACCAGAAGCTCTTGGCTAGTGAAAATACACTCTTTGGGACTCTCTTCCTCATTGTAGGTCGCACTTCAACACATTTGGACATATGAAAAAAATTGCTAATAGTAGCTAAATGTTGTTAAGCGCTTTGTAATGGCCTTATTCCACAACACAGCTTAACCATACCGATATTACAGTTTGCAGGTATATTCATTGGTCTCTTTTATTTAACTTTTTTGGTCACGTCTAGTCCGCTTAGCTTTGTGAAAACCCTCATTTTTAGGATTTTTCGCACAAGTACACAAAATGTGATACATTTTAGTGCCGCTAAGACTAAAATTATGAATTATAGCACATTAGCTCACTGCTGCACTATATTCTTCCTTCATACTATCATAGTATTGCGATTACCAAGAGTAATGCACTTAAAAAAGTTAGAAATCCGAAACGAAGTAGAATGTTATTCAAGACAATCAACTTTGACTAATTTGAAGATTTTATTAGTAATGGAAGCCATCACTGAAGACTTCAACAAAAAATTCCGAATCAAACTTTCGAAATTTATCTCCGGCAGATGGTGCTTTGAAGATACTACAAATCAAACCAGATGTTCTGTTAATGAGACAAAGCTTCTTGAAAGATCTCCTTTTATTTTTTGTTTTTCTTTTGTATGGAAAACAATATTTGAAATAAGAGCAAGACAATTTGTACAACTTTGGAAAAAAAATAAATAAAAACCTCCAAAAACTTCTCAAAGTAGTCCATGGCTTATTCCATCTGTAGCTTAAAGGGCCTATACATATATTTGATATAGACAAAAGTATTCAGTTCCGTTTCACTCAAAGAATTGGTGCTTTCTTCTAAAAGCATGGTTTTCTCTTTTGTACGTTTAAAAAAAATGAGATTTCATTTTGATAGAACTGAACTTTTGGTCTCAGATAAGGTCTAGTTCACAAAAATGATGGAGGGGTTTCAGACTACTTGAGGCTTCTCCTCATAAAAGTATCCAGATTTTTTGGTCTGTTCTTCAATTTTCGACGTCTTCTTCCTTTTCTTTTGCTTGGACAGCGCTAGATTCTTAATCATATAAATATCCAGAATACCATCGTGATATGGCTGCTTTTCTTCCAGTGAATTTTCTCTAGTACCATGACTAAAAACAAGAAGCAGTCGAAATACCAGGTATGCAATATTATCTTTGCCATCTGCGTCAGCATCTAGGAGAAGGTCATCAATAGTCAGTTCTCTTTCGAATCAAAAATACGGATGTTGTCGTTTATCTCAGTGTTGTTCAGCACCTCTCCAACAGGCTCAGTATTCTTGGAACAATAATAAATTACGCTAGCATCAAAGCAGCACAGAAAAAAGCCGAACCACTACAATTAGAACACTTAATCAGACCTTCTTCAGATTTAGAATTGGAAGATAGTTCATTACGATCAACTATTTTTTCTCAAGGTAATGTATCGGGGTCCTGCACTGAGGCAACTTGATTTTTCTTTTTTTCCATTGTCTTTATTTTCAATAGGTCTAGCACCAGTTGATGTCAATCTAACTTTATCTTTTGGGAATTTTTCATTTTTGAAAACGAAATAACTTTTCTTTGTAAAAATAACTTGCGATAGCTGTCTACTAAAAGTCTAAACCTATTGGAATGTGTTGACAAATCACAAAATTGGTGTTCGTTGGTTTTGAAGAAGACCCTGCAGACTGAATATCACACTTACCCAATGGTGGGTCTAAATAAGTGGCTTTAATAAACTAGAACATTTAATCACGAAAAATATTTGGACAAAGGAAGAATTCCAGTTTTACAGAATATATTTTCTGCATATCAATTCTTCTGATGTGAGTTGGGTGGCCATCCGAGTGCAGAAAAATTGGCTTCTTTTTAATTAGTTTAAAGAAGTTGACAAAACCTTCAAACCACTTTACAGAAAGATTTTTCCGCATCCATTCGCCGAGTCGGTATTCTGTAGAAGATCTTAGTGGAACATCATTGCGTGCTTATCTAACGAGAGACAAACATTAGGGGTATATAAACCACTAAACCACCCTCTTGCCGTTTTTCTCAATCAAGGCAGTTGTTCCATATATATCTGCAACTTACCTGTAATGAGATTATAGAGACTCCCGAGTCTCTCGAAAGTACTAGTTGGTTGGTGGTATCATGAAAGCAACATCTAGTGATTACACGTGATCAGAGCAGTGCATAAGAAAAACAATTCAATAATTTTGTTGTAAGTCGAGTGGCTTCTCTTAGTTGTCCTTACGAATTAGACAAAATGTTAGACCACTTCATATAAAAATTCCCTCCGCATGCACTCACCAAGGTAATATCCTGTATAAGATGGTGGCAGAGCATTACTGAGTGACAAAGGAACACGAACATAGAAAACACATAAATTACCAAAACCATGATCTTGACATTTCTCCTTCAAGATAGGAACCTTCGGTTGCTTATTAGGATCATCGATGTTGTACTACAAAGTTCAGAGAGGAGATCAAAACACTTCTTCACTATGCCGGTTCAGCAAACTTAACTGCAAGGGAAGGCAAGGTTTAATTTATGTTGTACTTACTATTCAATAGTCAAAGGCGGTTTTTTAGAATGATGGTAAACATCTGTGGAAAAAGTGACAGTGTGAGCGAAAGATGTAAGCACATATCAATATATTAACAAACAAAACTGTCACGTTTGGGGAACAGAACATCCCTAAGCTACTTTACTGTTCTAACTTCGGTAATTTGAATGGGATGGCGATGAGCATTTACTCATCATTTAATGACTTTAGCAAACGGATCAAGAGATGAACGCACATATAATGTTCCTGTTACATAAATTCATCACACAGCTTTTTTTTTAAAACAACGTGAATTTTGTTTTCGAATTTTACGTCACGGATTTACAAACAAAAACAAAGGAAGAAGCAGCTATGGAAAATGAATTGCACTAGGGTAGAGATATGGAACATAAAAAGCTGGAATCAGAGGAATCAAGAGTTACTGATGTTCAAATTTATGCACTCCAAGAAACGAAGGAAAAAAAAAGAATGAGAACATTTAACTCTTATACTTTTATACTCTTATATAGTGAAGTCAAAAAATAGAAAAGAGTCAAAGGAGGTGTCGGACTTTTGAATCTAAACTACATTTCTTCAAGATGTACTTAAGAACAATGGAAAACTACTAATTCAAAATATAAATACATAAGGTATGATAGAACAAGACAAAATCGATTACATTGAAATATAAAACCAAAACAAGTAGTACCAATTAGAACACTGAATTAACCAAATACTGGCAGTGATCACCGACTAGTACTAGCAAAAATGAAATTACATATAACACATAAAAACGTGTAAAGACAAAACTCATAGAAGATGTAACGATAAAATAATTGGTATGAAAGAAGACCGCAGAAAAAAATAAAAAAATAACTTAAAATCCAGAAAGATGCACAAAAATGCAACAAAAAATAAAAAAACTAAAGAAAACTGTTAGAAGAAATACTTTAAGACTATGGAAAGCAAGTGTGAAGACTAATAATAAACTGTAAAGCTGATATGAAAGAACTAGTAGAGATTACAATATTAAAACGGAGACATGTACGAACTTTTTTAAAACTCTATACCAGCTAAATGACGAGGAAGAGCAGAATGACGACAATCTAATAAATAATTTTATAAGAATTGAAGACAACCAAGAAATAAAAAAGACGAAGTTAAGAAAAAGGCCAAAAAACGAAAGAGTAAAAACCGCCAGGATACGTTATAAAAAATACTCACTAACAGCAACATAAGAACAGGTAAAAGAAGCCATACAAGAGAGTCTACAAGAACACGTGGGAACTAGGAAACTTAAAGAAAGAAAGGAGTAGTTCACGGAAAATTGCAAATGAACACTAGAAGTACAAAACCAGAGAAGATTAATGTTCTTAAATAAACAAACAATGGACAATAAAAAAGGTACAAGATGCTAAGAAAAAAGCGAAGCAAATATGTAGACAAGAAAAAAGGAACCATATAATGCAGAATCTGCAAATAATGGAAGAAAATTATAAAAACAAGAAAATAAGAAACATTTACCAGAGTGCTAAGAAAACAAGAGACAATTCACAAAATGTAACATCATAAATGAAGAACAAAGACGAAGAGTTAATAGGAAATGTGGAAGCGAAATTAAATAGGTGGGTAGAGTATTTTGACGAAATATTAAATACAGGAAATTATGAATAACAAAATGAGGAGGTCGAAATACAGACAATAACAAACAAGGTGAAACTAAAGAACCAACAGATCAAGAGGGAGAAGATGGATGGGGAAATCTAAAGAATAATAAAAGTGAAGCAGAAAACGGCATTCCACAGAAGGACATAAATTGAGAAAGACAAGTAGCACACTAACAAAGAGAATGTGGCACGAAGAACAAATCCCTCTGCTTGACGTTGCTTGTAACGTTTTAGCAAGAATCATTAGGAAGAAATTCAGCTGCTATCATGACAAGCTACTAGGAAAACATCAAAAAAGGTTTAAAAAGATTGAAAATGATTTAAAATCAAAGCTATGAGCAAAACCTAGGTTTACATATCTTGTTTATTGATTTTGGAAAGGCTGATCAGTTTAACAAAGATGACCCTGAGAGACACGCAAAACAAAATAGCGACAGAAGGAAAAAAACAAACAGGAGGATCCATTATTCACGATATTATTTAATTTAGTTCTAGAAACAGTTTTTAGAGATAGTGGAATACAAAGTCAAAGAATAATATCCCAACGAAAACAACAAGTAATTGTCTATGTAGATGACGTAGCATTAGTAACCAGACTGAAGAAGGAATTAGAAAATATCTTTAGCAAAATGGAAAAGGCTGCAAGAAGTTATGGATTAAGAATAAATGAAGATAAAACAAAATACCTAATAATGAAACAAGGAACAACAAACGAGGGCTTATACATCGGATTTAAAACGGACGCAGCAATCTGTAATGTTGACAGAGAAACCCATTTTGAGTACTTGGGGGTAACGGTTGCTAGTAATAAAGAAGAGAAGAAAGAACAACGGTTCGTTAAACAGAATGCTAAGGTCAAAAGAAGTCTCTAGAGCAGCGAAAATGAGGTCATATGGCATAATAGTAAGACCAGCTGCATTGCACGAATGCGAGGCATGGATTTTAACAAAGAAGAATGAAATGAAATTAGAAATATGGGAGAGAAAGGTGCTAAGAAGAATATTAGGAGGAACAAAAACCGAAAATGGTATATGGAGGCGAAAAACAAATTAAGAGATAAAAGAATTATACGGAGACAGCAGCACAATTCAACACGTTAAAGTGTATATTAGCAGAATGCTAGAGTACAGACATAGCAAACACTGGAAGTCTCCTTCTTCATGTGGGAAAAAGAAAAATGGTTAGATGCGGTGACGTCAGACATGAAAAGTATCGGTGTAACAGAGTGGAGGACAGCGACTCCAATGGAGAAAAAAATCTACGAAAGTGGTTTAGATGCAGCAGTGCAGAATTGTTTAGAGCGGGAGTCAATAAAATCCAAATAGCCATGATGGTTTCTAACCTTTGATCGATAGGAGAGCAACCAAAAGAAGAAAAAGAAGGGGAATGGAAAGAATCTGTGTAGTAACATAGATAAAACAAGCAAATTGCTTAGATTCGGGTATAATATATAAAATTTTGAAATGTTCCTCGTAGAAAATTACGTTTTAAATACAATAGGCCAGTTAATTACGTAAATTGTGATATCTAGCTAGCTACAGATGACGCTACCAATAAACAAAATTAGCAACAAATCTATAATTGTCGATAATAAAATAAAGCAATGAAAAACCTAGTACAAATATTTTCGATGTGTCGTGGTATGTATAATAACGTAATGCAAAGTAGGGTAGAGGGTGGTGAATTATTTTTATATTATTCTGCGTTTTCGATGAGCTTAATGGAAACTGCACGACTTAGCAATTTAGCGGTAGAGATGGCGCTGGCGCCGACGAAAATCGTTAATGGAGGTCATGCGTAGTAGATCAGTGATTACGTATAACTTCGTGGCAAGCGAGGCATATCTTGATGGCATGACCGTCCGGGACAAGTACAGCAAGTACTCGTTTCATGTCGACCAGCAGTTTTTGCTCATGGGACATTTGTTGCTTGTTATCAAGTTCTCTGCACACTCAATATAAGTAGGGTAGGCCAGATAAACTCGGTTTGTGGTCGGGGGAGGCCGAAACAACTGCTGCAAAGTCGGCATTCCTCCCGTTTCATCCAAAAACACGCACTCGGGGAAAATGCGCGTACCCCGCGCGGCACGGTCCGGACGGCCAATTTTTCAGCGAAGCGACCCGGAGACAATGGGAGCCCCGTGCACTTGTTCCATCCGAGCTGGATGTATAGAAATGCGCACAATAGAAAGGAACACGTCGAAAGAGTGGTTGTGGGGCACAAAGCCCGCGGATCGCGCGACCCGGCGGCTGCCGCCCCCCGAGATGGACTCGCCCGAGCCTCAATTAAACGGCCTACTATACGTTCTGAAAAGGTTTCGCGTGATGCAAGCCCGGTTTATTTTCGCCTTTTGCGTTCATTGTTTATTTGCGGGCGCCTTTTTCTGTCTGCGTCCGCCGCGAAGGGCCGCGCAAAGGCGCGGGCCCCAAACCGGCCGGAGCGCCGCTCCCGCTGCGCGGAGCGGCCGGAATGCGAGAACAGCCTCGCGGCCGCGCTGCTCCGAGGGAGCAGCCCCAACGGCCGCGGCGCGCTCGCTGGGCCCGGAATAGACCGGGAAAAACGCAAAAAACGGCGAGCGCGGCCGCGTTTCGCGGGACGGCTAGTAGCGCTTTACGGGCGACCGAAAAGTCCAACCGGACGAGGACGGAGCATAAAGGAAAGCAACAGCGCTGTACACGAAACCGTGCGGCGCGGCTGCGACGCACGTCCCGGTCGGCCTCGTCTGCGGCACGGCGCGCGGGCCGCGCCGGCCACGCAGGTCGCAGCGCGCGCGGCGTAGAGGCGGAGCAGCCTTTTGAAGAGACGGGGCCCAGTATGTTGTGTGAAGCGAAAATACGTAGGGAAGTGCGCTCGCACGGTGATCCAGTGAGAAATTAGTGCAGCCCATGTGAAAAATATTGCGTTCCGGCGGCGAAAACGGGCGAGAGTGGCGTTATGTGAGGTGGTGCAAGTGCGGGGGCAGCCGGCGAGCCGACATGAAGAGGAGCAAGCGGCCGCGGTGGAAAATGTGAGATGTGTGTGTGTCTGTGCGGCGCGACGAAAAACAAGGTTTCTCAATGAGGTGTGCGGGGCAAAATGGTCAGAGAGACTAGACACCTTTGGGTTGGAAATTTGCCCGATAACATACGTGAAGATCGCATCCGAGAACACTTCAAACGGTAATAATCCAGCTTTTCTAGGTGCCGCCGGCCGGCGCGGCGGCCACCGCCGCCGCCGCACGTGCTAGTGTGTGTTTCAGTTTCATGTGCTTTCCTCCTCCTCCCAGGTAGCTTAGGATGCCGCATTGCCCGGCGCGGCCGCCGCTCGCCGGCGGCGTTCCGGCAGCCTCCATGGACCAGCGCCGTTCAGCGTGAGTTCGTTCCTCTTTTTCTATTGCTATGCGGCGCGCAGCGCGCCGCGAGCGACGTCCCGGCCGCTGCCTCCCCCCGTGTTGTTTATTGTTGTTGGGAGGATGTTTGTTTTGCGTGGGTGTGCCCGGCGAGCGGCGGCCGAACGCGCGCGGCGCCGCCGCCGGCCAGCGCCGCGCCTCGCATTCTTCGCTTGCCTACGATGCTCTTATAAATACAGAAATTCTAAATTTAATTCGGATTGCGCCGAGCCGCGACGTTTTTCGGCCGACTAGTAGCGGCGTCGCTCGCTACAGTAACTGCGGCGGCGGCCCTCTTTAAAGGGGTGAAACGCGGCCGCGGGCTCTGGCGGAGCGACCGACATTTGGGGCCCCGTTCCCGCCGATGCGCACTTTTTTCGGCAACAAACAATTGCTGCAGCGCCTCCCCCGTCGTGGCCAAGCGACGCTCCCCGCTTGTTTTCGAACGTCACGACCCGCCAGTTCTCGCTATTCCTTTCGGGAAGGAGCGACATTTCCTAAATTATGAGTTACATAAGCGCAAAACGCAGGCTCTAATTGCGGCGCGCGATTTTGCCACGGTAATTGGCTTTTGTTTTCCATTTTCTGTTTCCATCATAGGCTAATGAACACCAGTTTCCTAAGATTCTTTTTTAGCTAATTGCGCTTTCTTTGCTCGGCGGGCCCAATTGTGGCCGTGCGCGCACAGATCTACTGATGTAGGTGCAAAGGTCTCGCCTGCTCATCGATCTCCTCATCCCATCTATTGATTCTGGCCATCAGACACCTGCTTTTCCACAAGCTTTTGTTTTTTATTTTAGCCACAAGAATCTTCGTCCTTACACAAACATTTTGAATTTGTACCGATTAGCTGATCACCAAGAGCATCAAATTTATGTGAAAAATTTATCTTTTAAATAATCAAATAATTCAGTGTTTTTAAACTCGACTTTTTCTTTTTACATTCCTTCCCCCTCCCCTAAAAGTAACAAGAAACGCTGCTGTATTGTTTTTATACGTCCGCAACTTCGCTCACTGGGAATTTTCCCTCCGAGCGAGCCTATCTTTTGTTATTTCTTTTTTTTTTTTTGTGAAGTAACAGACAACGCAACTCTTTTAAGCGTCAAACGAAAGATGGTAGCTGACGTGACGCGAAAATTTGTCGCGTTTTGACTGTCCCATTTACAATCATTTACTTAACCAAATTTGTAAGCTCAAAAGGGTCTTCGGGACCAGTAGCTTTTTCTGTCACTCTTTTGCATTTTCTCCTATCCCTAGCTTGTGCTTCCCAATTGGTGATTTTAGTTCTCGTAAGTCTTCTTTCACACCCTCCCACAGATTTTCCTCTTCTTGGTGCACTACTATCCTACTTTCGTAATACATGGCCTAACCACCTCATTATTGCATCGATAGGGGATTCTTATGCAGCTGTTGGAGCGCTTGGTTTGTTCCTCTTTTCCAAACTTCAATCTTTTAATGTCTTTTGCTTTCAAAACCCAGGTCTCATTACCGTTTTATACAATCGAATCTTCGCACCATCAAACTTAATATTTTAATTTTACCATTAATCTTCTTTAACACTAATGGGTTTTTTTTGGATTTGTTTCTCAACTATATCCCTCTTCTTCCGCGTCAACTTATCCCAGGTTTGTGTATTTCCGTGTATCTTCCTCATTTCTCTTATGGAATATTTAATACAAATGATTTTTAAATGTTCCGGTTCTGTTCTTATTACCACTTCTAATACTAAATTGTTCCAGTCCTGGGCTTGTTTTGAATTCTTATAAAGTAGAGGCGTTTAGTTTTACCTGTATATCTATGAATATTGCATATATTTGGATCTTCTTTCTCTCTGCTTCTTTGTGTATCATTCTTATCGTGTGAATTTGGTCTACCGTTCACCTATTTCTTCTGAATCCGGTTTAGTACTCTTCTATCTCTATTACTTTTGCTGTTTTGAACTATTTGATTTTTTCTATTCATTTGGCATTTCATAGGTTTTCCAGACTTCTATTATTAATTTGCATGTTTTTTTCTTCATTCCAGGGCTTTTATAATTTCTTAGGGTGTTTAATATTTCTTTTAATTTCTTGCTTATTTGTTTGGGTCAAACTGACATTACTGGTTTAACTTCTGTCTAGGTGTCTGTAATGTTCCGCCCATCTTTTCAGTACCTCTGTTTCCATCTCTAGTAGTTTCCCTTATTTGCCTACTATAGGTAATGTTTTTGATCGATATTTTTCTTGTAAAATGTTTACATTTTTTTACTGTAGCTTTTCTCTATTATCGCTTTTTCTTAAAGACACCGTTGGCTTCTTTCCTTGCTTCTCTATAGGCTCTGCGGGTTTCTTCTGGCTTCCTTTCTGTCTTTGGTCGCTCTTGCATATCACTATAGAACCATTTTTTGGCCTTTCTGCAGGAGCATTTGTAAGTTTTGTAGATTGTGCTTTTTATTGTAACCCATTTTTTTTAAGTCTGTTGTGGCTTCTTTTTTCACAAGTTCTTTATCCGTTCCGCTCATATATTCTCATTTTTTCTTCTATTTTTAATCCCTGTTAGTTTACTTTTTTTTGTTGTTTTGCCTTCTCGCAGTCTTGGTATTGTTATAGGGATGTTCACATCATATGATAATGGCTATCTACATCTGCTCCATGGTGAGATTCCACTTAGTTTATTAAGGATGTGTTTTTTTCTCCAAGGAATGATCTGGTTTAATGTTATGATTCGAAAGTTGATTTAATTATTAGTTCTTCAAGTTCTTTATTTCCCTATTGCTAGTTTCACTATACCTTTCATTCACCTTTCTATATTCCCCTCGCAATCTGATATATCTTAACCTGCCACTTCTTTTGTTTGCATCAACGATTTTTTTAATGGGCTGTTTAAAATAAAAGCGATCGAGAACTACAAACGTCAGTTTTCTACAACCCTCGAACCCCATCTGTCATTTTAAAATTACATCTCGAAAAGCGCGCCATTTCATGATAGCAGGGGCCATTTTCTAATTGATGGCAACTCGTGGATCATCGTGATCGATCGCCGCTAGTTCGCAAATAAAAATCGAATCCGCGGATGGCCGTTTGAAACATTAAGCGGGGCTCAATTTAAATTCGTTTCCAGAGCGTTTATAGGTGCCTGAACGCCTTTTAACCCGCCTTTCGGTCGAGCTCACGCCACCTTCATAAAACTGACTCGCCGCTTGCGCAATTTATTGTACCTTTTTATAACCTCGGCTCTGTTTCGCTTCTTATTTGTTATATAACTAGACTTTCTGCATACCATCGAGTTGCAAGTTCTGGTTTTGAAGTCTAATGAAATTTGGGTTCACCTTACTATTTTTTAAAAATGTACTTGTAAAATATGGCGACTTAAGCCGCCATGCCCAAAAATTATTGATAATGAAAGATTTGTTTGAGTGCCTTACCATGTGGGACTATAGCGTCACACACAAAAAGCTGTATTAATTGGATGGTAGTCTTTATGCACAGTATCCGATCGAAAGTATCCAGACATGACTCTATACCAACAGATATAGAAGGAGCATGGACCTTTGTCCGCGTTTTGCAGAATGAGTAAGTCAAAGGAGTTCGAGCTTTGAACGTGGTCTGGTTATCGCTTACCACATGAGTAGGAATTCGGCCAGAGACGCTTCAGCCCTTCTCAATCCTCCCAAGACAACTGTTAGTGAGGTGATTGTGAAGTGAAAACGTGAAGGCACGTCAGGGTAGGCTACACGTAAGGACAGTGCGTCGAAGGACGTAGTGAAAATCGCCAATTATCGTGTGAGTGCTACGGATTGTCTGACCAACACCGTAACTGTACAGAACCGAGCAGCCGCCCACGAACCAAAAATTCTTCCAAACATTACTTGCAGTATTGCAAAGAATTTTATAGACAGGAAACGTGTGACGAATCACGCAGGAGTGTTGAATACAACAAACGCTTAGAGCATGAGGCCCCTCTCGTAAAACTAAAGAAAAATACGTTTTGACCAGTTTTGTCTTGACTGCAATAGAACAGTTTGGTGATGACAGCGCACCTCGTCGTACAGCACGGCCTTTCATTAAGGAACGACTTTGGGATGGCATAGAATTCCGGCTTCGCTCCCGATCCCAACTCTTCACAAAGAACTAACATCTAACCGAGCGTCTCTTCCAAGTAAAGGTTGGACTCGCTCCATGTTAATGACTCACTAGAACTTGCCGCACAAGGTAAGTCTGATAGTTTCGAGACGGTGTCCGGATACTTTCAGTCAGATGATGTGCTTATTGGTTGTTTTTTACTTGTTTTTAATTTTAATTTCTGGGACAATTCTGATATTTCTGTACCAAGAACTTCGATATTTGGGCGCCGTTTTGACCACGGAGGTATAGAGCAGGTTTTCGCTGAACTATCGAAATTGTTGACAAGCGCGTGCTGTTATTTGGTTACTGTGCACTAAATCAGTAAATGTTTGTTGCTGATAAGAGGTTTTCCAGATTCATTTTTTCGTGACTTTTGCAATCTTTAGCCTATCCATCTGTTCAACTACGCGGATTGTCCTGAATTTTTAATAATCTGTAACTTTGATGTTGCTTTATTTCACATTAATCTATAATTCTATTTTTTGTAGTTTACCCCGCCAATTAAGTAACCAAGAAAAAAAAACAAATGATAAAAAGAATTAAAGTAATAATCAAAATGTGCTGGTATCTGATTTTTTAAATAACAACGATTACCTAATTTGTAAGATTGCGCAAAAATATATCTTAATCTGTCCGGAAAGTATCGGGCCTTACAATGCATAAATTAAAATGGCAAATAACTGTATAATAAAAATGATACAAGACACAAGAAACATTATACGCAGCCTCAGTTTCCTTGAGAGGGTACATTTTTTCCAGCGTCGTTTCTACAGTTGCAGAGTCCTTTGTTGGGATCGTCGTTTTGGACCCAGCCAAAAGTCGCAAGGCGACAAACTTGGACTGCAAAATCCACCTTTCAACAAATTCCTGGCAATTTTTGAATTATTTGTGCCATAACTTTATGCCGCATTCACTGAATTGTTCCCGAAAGCTATGTGAATCACCTAAATAGTTTCTAGCATTGCACAAAATTGAATCGACCAGTGAAATCACCCTCATTTAAGCATGCGCATTATAGTCCACTCTCATCGGCTGCCAGGTGACATCGCGGCCATGCCTGCTGTTTTTGTTACATTAACATAGACTCGATAATTTTGAAATAGACCTCCTAAATCATTTTGGATAAATATAAAGAAAATGAATTGGGGTTGATCACGTGTGCAGCAGTCGCCTAAATTTCTATCACACAGATGCGATGCTCTTTTTTGTTCCATTCAGGTACAGGGTAATCGTGGTGTCCTCGCTTTCGAAACACTGTTGAAGTTGTATTCTGAAGTTCAATATCTGGTCTGGTTTCTTAAGGTATTAAGACTTTTTTAATTTTGTCAGATAATGATATTGATGATGCTCTACCATCTACTGAATAATAAATGCTAGCCATTGGTGCTTTTAGAATCGCCTTTTCGGTTTTGAAGTATACAACAGCGTGTATCTCGAAATAGTGAATTAGTGAGGCGGGTGGGGTTGTTTCCAACTGGACAAGAGAATGGGGTTTTGACCGTAAACGTTGAGTGATAATTTTTTTCTAATTTGTCATCTAAATAACTCTTTCTAACTATTCTGTACCACCGTTTCCAGTTAGTGATTTTTCTAGTCATCAAATTTCATTGGACCTTTGTCACCATCTGTTCCACAACCTCTCTTTTGTTCTTCTATATCATTTCGGATCCCATTCCATTATATTAGATCGAATGCGTAACAAACGCCTTAACCATCAAAGTATTTTGAGATTTTATACGGGGTAGAGCAAGACACTCCCCCCTTCTTTTTCAGATTGAATATAGTAAAGCAGTAGGAGGTTATAAAGTTTATTTTGACGGGCCTTTTGAAACGCTCATGGGGTGTCCTTTGGTTCTGAAGGGATTATAAGAAAAAGAAGAATGTGTTTTAAGGAGGATATCGACCAAGTGGCGTCCCTCATTTTTAATGTACTGTTGAAGGCGTAATCTGAAGCTCGCCATTACTCTTTCCAACATGTGCTGAGGAATGTATCTGATTTGTTCACGTGTGGTTTGGAGTGTCTTAAAACGATGTTTGCAAATTTCAATCTTAAGGTATTCCTTAGAATAGAAAGAAATCGCACGGCTGAGATAACCAAGCAACGTCGCAGTCTTACGAGAGAAGCTCTTGCTTTGTGGGCTGTGGCTCCATTCTGTTGGAACCAAACGTTTTCCAGCTAAAATAGTACGTTACATGACCGCATTGTTTCGAATTTACGTTTTGACCTGTTGACTATTAGGGCTAGATTGCATCTAATCAAATTACTGTCCCCACCCTCGGACTACTCTTTTCTTCATAACTTTGGAGTTTAAAATTAGAGAGCGAGTTTTACCCTACCCGGTAAATATTACGAGATTTAATTTAGGGCTAAATGCTATTTTGCCTTTCTTTCCCTAAACTGTGTACCTCCAACTTCACTAAGAACTTAAATTTTTGTGGTTTCTATTTTTCTGTTTTGGAGATACCAACAGGTAGTTCCGCCCTAGAATTTTGTAGTAGACGCGTTTTAGATTTTTCA
Organism: Sinelater perroti; assembly: GCA_036346155.1. NCBI lineage: Eukaryota > Metazoa > Arthropoda > Insecta > Coleoptera > Elateridae > Sinelater > Sinelater perroti. The sequence continues at coordinate 3,882,612 of JARFIY010000111.1, read as the reverse complement.
TTTTTAGAAAAGTTACCATAGCTACATACTAAAAAATTGATTTGGGAAGCCGAACTACCATCCTTGTGATAGCAACTTGGAAAACAGAAACTCCAGGTTTTTAAGTCGCCGCAAAAGTTCGCATTAATGTTGTATTTTGACATCACGGTCCCAATATCCTAAAAGATTAAGCACGATTATTCTCCTAAGAAATTGCTCGATGATTTTTTTAATTCCATCGACTAGCTGCAGTAATATTAGGCCAAAAAAAAACAAAGACCAAGGGGTTGACAAGAAATAAATCATATTTTGCGTTTTTTCTTGTAATCACAAAACGCAATAGCTCAAACACAATGACATAGTCGTACTATTTTTGTGTGTTCTACTGGATAACTACAAAAGTTCGTACTCGATTTGTAAATATTAAAAACACGAGTTTGTGTGTTCTTTCTTTGTAGAATCTGCTTGGGTTTTCTTCAGAGAAGGTGGTAAGGTAGTTTTCGACAACATCCACAAAATGAAATAAGTGGAAATCTGAAAGAGTATAGGTTTAATCTTAGTCTCTCAGTTTTCGCTGCGTCAGTTAGAGGCAACGCGCAGTCTGATGTCGTGGTCGGTGGAAACCAGCCGGTTTTTTTTTTTTTTTTGTAATTTTCCACATTGACATTGGTGTTTTGCTTACAGTATTTGTTGGTGAAGCTTATTTTGAAGTTCGAAGAATAATGATTTCTCTATAACTCAACCAAGCGGTCAGCTGAATGTAAACCACCTATTGCTTGTTTCCAGCGCCTCCCCGAAAGATTTTTCTTGCTATTCGAACACTCACTATTTTTCAAAATAATAATAGTTCCCCATAACAGGCCTTGAAGGCCCTTTGGGCTCGTAACAAGATAGGTCTGCTACAATCTAGAGCCTACGGTACACAAGGGTAGTAATGTGGCTAGCGCTACGTACCGACCGCCTATTATTACCCCAGAGTTTGACCTCCAGGTACTCATTTATTGCAGGATGAGTCGAGCTGGGCCGTAAAAATGCCAGCGATCGAATTGGCGAAGGATTCGAACCCGCAACTCTTGGTTTCGTAGTCTAGCGATCTATCCACTAAATCGCCACGGCTCCATTTTTCAAACTACTAACTTATAATGCTCTCACCTGTCCTTCGATGTACGGTATGGTCGTAATACAAACACCAGCATCCCCATACGGCAATGTGTCTCCACATATAAAAATTGAACACGAATTTTAGCAACCATCCGACAACTTTTAAATTAGCATTTCAATTATTCTTTTGTGTTACCTTCTTTAAGAAATATAAATGTAGTATTTTCTTTATCTTTTTAATTTTTTACTTACTATCCTTTGTGCTACTTGAAGATAGTTGGTTGTAAAACCTGTATGCGCTTTTAAGGCTCCTGAATCTGACATATATATATATTGCACACATCCCCCCTCTCCCCCCATTTTTGAGCACTGTTTTTTTTTGAGAATTTTATATGTTGGTGATTTATTAAGTTCTTTAATTGTTAAAGTTCAAAAATTATGGGGCAGGCGATCAACTTTCGTTAGTCTCTTTTAAATACAAATTTTAGTTGGAATATGAAATTAATTTCTTCGTTATGAACCACAGAGATAAAACTTTTTAAAGTCTCGAACATATTTTGACAACATAACTAAAAACAAATAGAAGCTTTTTTTGGCGAGCTGTTTTTTTCTTGAAGAACTTCATGCGGCACAAGGTTCTGCCTCTAGCAAAAATTCAAACACAAAAGTTTGTCCTTAGTTTATTGGATGATCTTACCGATGACCAGGGGCGTTAACAAGTCGGTTATTTGGACGGCCTCAAACTGAATTTTGCCCTGGAGATCCCATCAGACACAGTATTGCTTTGGCTACAGGTTAGAAAAAACACTTCTCGAATTAACTCTCATTACGAGGATTTTGGAACCGGTTTTGATAGCTACCCGCATGCCGTTCGGCTGGGCAGCGGTCAACTCAACGTTCGAGGAAATCCGACTTAGTCTAGTCTGCTCGGCGTGGAATTTTCTGAACCACATTTGTACTACATAAACGAAGACAACGCACTTTTTTGTTGATTCTGCGGCTTTTCACTATTTCTAAATTGATGAGATGGAGTACCATGAATTAGCCCAATAAAAGGCACGGTGATATTTTAAGACATATAAATCAAAAGATTTCAATTGCTTAAAAAATTAGTAAATGGACTCGGTTTGGGTTTGCTATAAATCAGCAGTTTGCTTGATGACTTGGAAAAGCTTTCGAACTTCAGAGTTTTGATGTTTTATCTAAATAATTGCTTTATTCGCTAACAGATAAAAAATAATAATAAACAAAATACATCCATTGAACAGACTGAAAAAGTTGACAAATTTTAATGAACGTATAACCAAACTAGAATATAGCGCTAAAGCAGCTATCACCCCATAATTGATTAGGGATATATAGCCTCAAAATAATGAAAAAGAATGTCGATGAGCTCTGCAGCAACAACAAGAACTGCAACAGTCCTAGATATAGAAAATATAGATATGACTTATCTCTGATACTCATTTTATCAATATTATTCGTTAGATTCAAAGGATTCAATGTATACCATCCTGAACATGTAGCTAAAGGTGAGAAGCACAGTTATAAAAGAATCGATTGTGCAACATCAAACATTTGGTTGGAAAAGTAGTCACTTCAGTCTATTGCCCCCTAAACACACCATAAAAAAAGAAAATAGATAGAACTTTAAAGTGAAACACCCAATTGGAATCTAAATTAATTACAACCGTTCTCTTATCCTTCTGACATGCAACGATACAATTATTCAAAAGAAAAGTGTTCCTAGGCTTGTTAATAATCTGACCAACTGGCAGAGCTTCAAAATTGATCTTGACAATTGCATAGATCTGCAGTTTCAAGAATATTCAACAATCTACTTGCAACACTCCACTCATTATCTAAAGAACAAAAGGTAATAACTATCTAAATAAGGAAATTAAGGATAAAATGCCGTCACACCGGAACTCCAGCAGACAAAACAACGTTATACAACAATTGAAAAAAATTATAAGAGTTAATAATGAATTAATTAGTACCTATCTTAGTAAATGGTAGTAGCACCAACTATTCTAGAAGCCGACTAAGCAAATGAAAAGGTCTATTCTACTAATTTCTCCATTTAAGAATGGAGGTGGCAGCTGAGCAAAAAATAATGAATAAAAAGCTAAATGATTTACCGAACTTCTTGTATAATATACACTCCAATTATATCAAGGAAATAATTTACCAATTGGGGAATATACCAATTAAGAAGTAAATATGAACCCACCTCTCCAACAGAGATAAAAGAAAATCTCAATTCAAAGAAAACTCCAGGGTTCTGAAACTTCTCCCGACGAAAACCAAGTATAACATTCATCTTATCAATGCTTCGTCCAGGCTAAGATACGTCCTTAGGATGTGCGAAATTGCAGGGGCCAGACTGGAAGCCACCGTTGAACAAAAAAAACTTGATTCTAACTTATCAGTTTGGATGAAGCCCACAGGATCAGTAATACTATTAAAAAATCTGTAAAGAACAGAAATCTTCCTTGATCTTGCACATGACAAAATCCGACAAGAAGGGCTGAAATATAAACTGGACATGTCTTTATCCAAATATTCTTCTTCATTCGTGATGTTAGCGACCAGTTCATTATATTGAGCTTGAGACCGTGCTATTATAAATAGTAACTCTGTGGCTTCCATCATCATCAGACAAAGTATTTCTCTCCTCTTGTGACATGTCCGAAATATTTTGCTTTTCTTAGCCATATAAATATTATATTAGTATATTTCGGACCTAAAACAGGAAAAGGCTTAATCTAAAATTTAAAAAAAATTACGACAAGGGTGCTACAAGGTGGTGTTTTAAGACTTGTGCTATATGTGCTCTACACCAATATGATACCCAAACCAAAACATAATACAATTACCAGACCCCATTATCGTCTGGGCTAAAGGCAAAGACCATAAAAAATTGAAAATGCACTACAAACATCTATTAATTTAGATTAATAATTGAATCAAGAAAGAGCAAATAAGTTAAATGAGACTCATTTATAAACATAAAGAACACTCAGATACCATATGCATTTCAGCAAAATACTTGGTTATTGTTCTCGACGATAAAGTATGCTGAAAAGCCCATGTCGGAAAGAAACGCCAAAAGCTTGGTATCAAGTATAGGAAAATGTTAGGTGCTTGAGACGTTCTACTCTGACAATGTATAGTAAACTAGCACTATATAAACAAATACTTAAAACGGCATGGGCGTAAGGCATACAGAGTTGGGGTTATCTGAAGAAGCAATAAATTTACCCCAAGAGTCATAATTTACGATTTCTTCAAGACCATCCAGCTCCTCGACCGCACACGGCTAGAAAGAAGATTGAAGAGGACGAAATCCTTTGAGTTAGAGAAGTACACTACATAAACATAGTAGAATAGAGAATAAGATTACTCATCTTCTTATAATATAATTGTCTTATCTTTCTTTCTTTCTCAACTTATAATTCTATTTCATCCTAGACGCTTCAACCGATTTCCTTGAAACTTGCACACCACATTCACAACTATATTTGCTAATTCGGTGCAAAAAATCGGCCTTCTAACTTTAACCGTTTTTGAATTATTTAAATATTTTGATTATTGTATTGTATAGATGTCACATCTATGACAAATAAAAACATTTTTTTGAAACACATCTGTTGGACGTAAAAGTAAAGCCACAGCAACGCGTGGCCGGGTACAGCTATTTTAGAATAAAAACAAACATTCTGTTACTGTTGCCAACATTAATCTAGAGAAAAATTAAAAATTACTGCAAATGAACGTAAAACGTAAAAATTACGAGAGTGCATTATGAACGAGCGCATAAGCTTTGCATTAATTCAACTTTACGTATTACGTATTTCCTATGGGCGGCTTATGCCTACGTCCACCATGAATGGGCGTTAAATTGTTCCATGTTTGTGATCCAGAGAAAAAGCCGGTCTAATTAAAAATTTATACGTTCGCACCTTACAAAAATTTGAGGGATGGCGGGTGAAAAATTGTCAGTCTAGGACACCAAAAATATCTTTTGGCGGGCAACTCCTAGTTGATGAATAAATGCCCACTTAGTGGTGTTTATTAAAAACTCAGGTTAGGTTTTAATTTGAATAAATGTGAGCAGTTTTTAGCCTGTGAAATGGGACAGAATGACTTCTGTCTCCCCCGATTTCGAAATTTTTTGACGTAGATATGGACGTTGTAAGTAGTTATTATCGGTCGACTTCTGTTTACTTGTATTTTATTTCGGCATTTGAGATTATCGAGAGTGATACCACCATACATTCCTATAGCACTAGTCTTATCATTAAGCTTGTTAGGAATGTGTTTACATTTTTATGAATCTTTCACGGCAGGTAAAACAGTAGGAACTAATTACATGATTTTAACTAAATTGCACCATGAGATGTGTTTGGGATGGTTTTCATCCTTTAATTTCTACAGGTCGTCCTTCTTTTAACTTGAGTTTAGTAGAACGTGGTCAGTCGTTAACATTGATTTATTGGTATCAACTTCTAAAGGATGGTTGAGTTAAAAGCGGCACTAATTGTGGTAGCTGTGGTGTGGATTATGTTTTTTGTCTATTCGAGGTTACGTCCATGGAACGCTTACATGGCTTTAGAGATATAATCTGACCAAAAATATCTCTTAAACTGATGTCTAGATATCACTCCCACCTGGCAGGAGCACGGAGCTATGATTGTTTGGTGCCAAGTAGTACGAACAGAATGGGTAATTCATTAATGGACTCTAATGGTGGTTTAGAACATTCATCAGAGACATTTCAGCCTTTCTCAATTTACCCAAATCAATTGTTGGAAGATGTGATTATGAAGTGGAAACGTACATGTACTTTTGGAGCGGTATGTCACGCTTTACCATGTAATGGTTGGATAAGAGGGATTGGGTATTGCAAATGCCTGTCAGAATGTAGTGCAATACCAATAGTGAAATTTGGAGGAGATATGGGGTAAAACTGAACAAAACCAATTGTGCGAGATACAAAAACATTTTGGTCAGTTTCGTCTTGTTTACGGTAGACAAAAAATTCTATGAAGACAGTTGCCTATATTGGCGTATCGGCCCCTGTCATAAAGGAATGACTATTGCAGATAGTACTAACACGGAACATCTTTGAAATGAATTTTTACACCAGTTTTGCCCCAGACCTCAATGGCCCCAGCTTTTTAAGAAAGAATGAGATAATAGTTCTCTGGAGACATTTGAGGATCTGGACCCATTCCTCATGAAAATCCAGTTTGATGACAGTTTTAACTAGGTGTCCGGATACCTTCGATCAAATAGTTTATGGTGAATATTTGCCCCAAATCTGGTTGTCTGGTAGTAATGTAGCTATAAAATATTGGTTCATCTTCTTCATATTGGAAAGGACCCTACGATCTAGAGCGTGGATTCTTACTCAAGATCTGCGTATCCATTTGAGGGAATTAAGGGGGTTCGTAAGCTTGAGTATCGCAATTAACTTGAAAAAGAGCAAATTTTTATTTTACAGAAGAATAAGATACGAGGTGGGTCAGTTCAAAGCATGCATTGTTTCTTGACAAAAAAATTGGATTTGGTCTTCAAGGAGAAATGTAATAAATTTCGAAGTCTTCAAAGGCTACCAGAGGCAATTTGTTCTATATTTGGATAAGTTATCTGCTTTGAAAGTCTCTAGCTTCCAACCACCAGGCACTACAAATAGTATTATATCAAAAAATAAAAAATAAATATGGTTTAATCTGACTGACCTCCCTCTCCCACCAAGTCTTTTAGACTCGAAGATTTTTCCACACTGGCGTATATATTAATAATTTAAGGTTTTCAAAAAATCGATCCCCCATACTAAAGACTAGTTTTAAGCGAAGGTTGGTGAATGGAAATCAAACAAATCTTCCAAATCGCCATCCTTCATAATCCACTATTGGCAACGTTCGTTCGTAAACTTCCGGGAACGCAGCAAAGGCATCTTTATGAATCGATCCTAGAAACACTATCGCACATCCCCGATACTTGCACTGTAGGGATGGGTGCTAGTCACATATGGTAATCACATTTTCAGAAGTTTCAATCCGCTTTACTTTCTGTTTGTCTGTCAGCTTGTAACATCTTCGGTCTACCCAAATGATGGTGCGCACCGTCTCCTTGCTAATGCTCAACTTTTCCACTGAATTGGTACGGCAATAGGACAGCAGTGAAACGTCACCGACGGTCGTTAAGCGTCACACAGTGGGGTGTGCATTGGTTTATCTTTGACTCATAACCTAGTGCACGTTGCTGCAAAATACATTAAGCCTGTTTACAATTTCGCGCTTATCTCAATTAATGGCCAAGAGTCGTCCTGAGAAGGGCTAGCGTTTGAGGTCGAAATTGCTACTGGGGAAACGATTGACCCAAATTTTATTAAAGGAACGTTTGCCAATTTTACCGTAAAAAAATAAAAACGGATTACTTGGATAACATACAAACATAGATTAGTGGATAAGTGGCTTCATAGTTGAGAGAGATCCATATCAAGAAAATAATGGCAATAATATCCACATAGGAATTGGAAGACCCATAACAATAGAAAACTATTACTGATTTCCATAGTTAAACTAATGAGTAAATGAAGGTACTCTGTCAGTTGAAGAAATTCTTCTTCTTATATAAAGAACTTGTACAATTTGTGTCCTATATAAACCTAATCGATTAAACGGAAAGAAAAAAAAACGTTGAGAGAAAAAAACAACATATTCATTTATGTTAGAACGCTGGGACAAAATAATAAACGTTGGTCCTTTGTGCTGACAGCTCGAAGGAAATAATGCACAGCGAATCCCAACAAATGCAGAGTATAATCTTCTACGAGAACAGTTATTGTTTTGGCTGCAGTTGTTTTCTGCACTTAAATGTGACATACACCATTTTTCATCTTCTTTCGTCATGGTGAATAAAACTAAGTCAATTGTCCATTTCGTGCCAAGGTACTGCTTGTTGGTGGTTGGCCCGAACGTGACTCACTTTAGGCCGTTTCATTTTTATTATTTTGGCTGCCAATGTAGTCGTCGGATTTTTGTCCAAGATTCTTTGCACTTAAAAGTGATACAGAGGCATGAAGTCAGTCGCAGATTTTGTGCCAGCGTGTGTGGGGTTTTGCTTGGTGACGACCGACCCAAACGTAGCTCATTCTCGGTCGTTTCTTTCCCCTCGCGAATGACGTTCTACGGGCGCGGTAATGATTTTGGCTGCCGTTGTAGTCGTCAGATTTTTGTCCAGAATTATTTACACTTAAAAATAACCGAGACTCCACTAGTCATCTTTCGTCCCAACGGAATCAAGTGAGTCGCCGATTTCGTGCCATCGTATGTAAAGTTTCGTTTGTTGCAGGTGATCCGAACGTGGCTCATCTTCTGAACCAGTTGTAAACACATTTTCGCCATTTTACAATTTACCCTTATGCAGAACCTAATGTTCACTTGTTGCGCCATTGCGCTGTGACCCCACCCGTCACTTTGACTACATTTGATTACCCGCGGCGGGTTTACCTGGACGATAAGGTGTGAATACAAAAGCAGTTCTGTTATATAATACGAGAAATACGTGTAAAACATTATTTTGATTTGACTGACTGGTGGTGGGAGGAGGAGGAGGATCTATGGTCGATATTTCAAAAATAAACGACATTAAAAAGTAATTATAATATTTTTAGCTCCAAAAACCTGCGATGACTAATAACTACCGCTTCTGAGAAGCGTTTTTGCAGCCTCAGAGCTGCTCTATTCCTCCTGCCACATTTGCCTAATTTGAGCGCTTGGTCGAGTTGGAAACGACCGTTCCGGTTATTCAATCTATCAAAGCAATAAATTCGCTAGAAAATATGCGCGGCGTTACTTACGTATTTATGCAGCGCGACGTTGATACGGTTATTTACAGCTCGGGGAAAATTCCGGCGCTTATCTCCAGCATTTCATTCCAATGGAGGCATGGCGGTCGTAACCGATTAATTAGTTCGCACTGTCACCATCAGTCTCTAAACTTGGTAAATGTCAGCGGCGGGCGACCCTGTTAAGGCAACAAAGTGAGCCCACTTATGCAATTGTTGGTTGCCGTTTGCAAAACTCAAAATCGATGCGGAGTGTCGGTCGTTGTGGTAACAACAAACAATTCTTTCGGTCGTTAGAGAAACAATTGCCTTAATAAGAGAGCTGATTTGAAATCTAAGTAGAATAGTTCTTCCGTATTTTTCACGCTCATGAGGTATGCTGACTGCATAATGGCGCTTTCTATGGCTAAAGAAGTCGTCTCGGCGCACAGGCCGCCCAGTTGGAGGTATTTACTTTTGCTGTCCATTCCAACTCGGAATTTATGGCAGTCGTTGGATAACCCTGCCTTCGATGAAGCCGCATATCTCGGGCGTTAACGAGCTGCCTACTTTTATGCGAATTTTTGAGTTCGTTGCGACATCCGAAATATCGTTCCGGCCGATGGGAGTGTGACCTTGAACTTTGCGAAAATTAAGGCTATCGCGCTGCACTGAACGGCGGATAAAAAGGGTAAACAACTACGGACGCTAGTTGCCAACAGAAATCTCACCTTGAACGTATTGGAATCATCTGACGCTGAAATAATATGCTCCGATGGCGCCCCTGAAGTGATAATTGGACGAAGATTGCTCGGCCTCTCGCAGACGTTGTGGGATTTTTTCATTTCCCACCAAGACGAGCTTGGGGCAAAAAATTGTTTTGCTCGAGCTCGGTGTTCATCGGCGGTTGCGTAACCGGAATTTAATTGTGAGAAATTTTGGCGAAATGAGGTAAAACGCGCCGCACATTTTGATGGGCTAGTGTCACGTCTTCTATTAGGTAATGCGCTTTTCTTATTACGTTTTTGACATTTGTGGCCGTGTTTGGAACGTGGTTGTAAGCTGCTTTGGTTTCTTTATTTATGTTGTTATTTTTTGGTCGTAGTGTCTAGACGCACGACTCTATTCGATGAAAGTAAAAAATCTCATCATATTGGGATAAATTTCATCAACGGTCTGGTATGTCTTCACTTCAAAGGGCAATTTAAATTTTGGGAACAGCCAAAAATCCTAGGGCGACAAATCTGGATTACAGATCTTCTAGTTTTCTGCTCATTACCAGTCTCCCCGAACGTGGATCACTTTTAACAGATTTCCGATCATCTCTGAATCGCTTGCACCATGCTTTTAGTTGTATTGTCCCTATTGTGTCGTCCCGAAAGTCTTCGCAACCAACCCGACAGTTTCTGTGGATGCACAAAATTTGAATTAAATTCAACGATCACACACTACATGTACTCGTTCACCGGCGTCTCCCAATTGACCTGATCAGTAAAGTCGTCCTTGTTTACGCATGCGCATTACAGTTTCCTCTTATCGACTGTTAGATTACATCGCGGTCACATATTGTATTAAAATCGTCTCGATATTTTTCCAAGCAGACCTCGTATTCTGAGAAAAGAATCAATTAATCTCTGTAGTATGCAACTACTGTTAGTTTTTGGTCGGAATGGAAGGTTATAGTTCAGTTGAATACCGAATTAATAATTGCGCTTCTATAATCTTTGATTCGGAACTGGATTTTTTGCGTCTCTCCTTTAATTCTAGAAGATCCTTCAGTGTAATTGCTACCATTTTATCAATGTTCTTGCAGATAGAGTACTAAGAAAGTTTTTCAATATGGCGCACGTTGTATTAAGTTCAAGTATCTTGAGGCAGGTTGAAAGCTGCACTGCATCCGACAGGATGAATTCTGGATGGTAGTCGTCTTGGCCAGAAACAGAATACCTAGAAATTTTGTGCTACAACTTTGCACAGATCAGAATTTGCAGGAATTTTAGTCTGGAAGACAATTGAATATCACTACACCCCATGGGAGGACATGAGATGACGAGTGTACCCAGATCCCTGAAAAAAGGTGGAAGAGTTGGTTAGATGGTTGGTTTTGGAGGATATCGTCAGATAGAACACAATTTGGACATCACTACACCTCATGAGAGGACATGGAATGACGAATGCACCCAAATTCCTAAAAAAAAGTGGAAGGGTTAGTACAACGACTGGTTTTAAAGGATATAAAAGTGTATAGAACCCAAAGAAAAATATTTTGGGAGATTATAAACAGTGAATTACCAACTAAATTTCTAGTATCCTGTAAATTATCTCTAAGAATGATTTCGATCAGCTGATCTTTATGTCATTTCACTGGTACTCCATTAAGCTTTGTTTTATTCTTGCATCAAGTCTTGCAATAGCTTCCGTGCCGCGGCTGTAAGACACGCTTCACTACATACGTTGTGGTGTCGAAATAATACGTTGGCTTGTTGATTTAATGTTTATATTTGCCAATCGATTAAGTATTACGCGGAAAAGGAAACGAAACCTACGCTGCATCATTGATTTTGTAAATAAAACCATGACTAATAAAAAATCTTCCAAGAAATTGAATGTTGTTATCCTACACTTGTTGACACGATAAAAAAATTTGTAATATCGTGGAAAATCTTGGTTACTGATCAGAATTCTTCGTTCATACAGAAGAGCTTGCAGACCACTTACTATAGCTTTCAATGTACGTGATTCTATTTTTTATATATTTTTCTCACAACAAAAACCAAAAGTTTTTCTTATTGGGTGATTTTTCTTTTGAATTTTTTAAGAATGATGAAGCATTTTTTACTCTTCTTTCAGATGTAGGGGAAGAGGGGTAATAAGACATATATAAAATAGAGCACTTATTTTAAAATCTAAAGTTTTAGTTTCCTTCTGTATGAACTTTACTTTTGAAGAACAGGAAAAAAGTAGTTTTTTATTACCCACTTTGTATGTATACACCGTCTTTTCTCTATTGCTATTATTTAAAATTCAATTGGCTAATAGGAAATATTAGCAAGGCGTTTGATATTACCCAATTTTGTAATTGACTTCTCTCTACGTTGCTTTTTTAACTCTAGCCGACAGGCTAAGAACCTCGAAGCCGAACATTCTCTTAACCTTCCTTATTATTCTTTTTTCTTTTGTAACATTCTGTCAGTATTGACATAGTTAAATGACGAGTAAGGCCTTTAACGTAACACACATACATGCAAGTACTTAATAAAACCATACACGTCTTTGTCACTTATTTCGGGGTAGCCTCCCCCTTAACTTTAAAATTTTAACAGTATCTTGAACAAATGCAATTATGCTTAGTACCCAAAAAAAAATGATAATAGGAAATTTAAAGAAATAGGCTTGAAATCCCTTTTCATTGCTAGTAAAATAATCGGGAAAAACCTTATCAATCCAGGAAATTTTTTCAGCATCATGCAGTGCACCAGACAAAAACTTAACCTTCACAATTTGATTCTTCTTCCATATAGAGTTTTTTCTTGCATCGACCACAATGAAATTTGATATCAGCGGCTTTTTCCCGTGTGACTCAAGGAGTGTGAGATATAAATTATCGCAGTGTGCCCCTTAACAATAACATTTAATAGATATCATTGAAGTGTTGACAACTAGCAGAAGTAACAAAGAATTCTCGAAGTTTTTTGGGTAACAAACAGCGGTATGAGTTTAAAATCGTAGAGGTCTCTCTAGAATATACCCTGCCTTGAAGTGGGAATATTTGATCATATCTACAAAATGAGTAGAGCTTTCATATGTTGTCCATTTTAGATAGGGGAACGTCAAAACCTTCAACACCGAATACGATCTTGGAACTTTCCTCCAAATGCTCGAATTGTCGATCGAAAAAAGATACAGAGGTTGAATCCATGGAGTCGACTTTGAGGAAATTCATTTTTTGCCGAAAACGATATTGACAGGCTCGATACCCGCGTTCATTTCGTTATCTTTGAACAGTTTTGTTTAATCACAAACGAGCGGAAAGTTGTTAGGGGCATTTTGAAAGAGGATATCCTGGAAGAACTCTGTCTATGATTCTTGTCTTATTCATTTTATTAACCACGGCGTGAATGATAAAGTTCGATTTGCGAACCAATTCTGTTTTAATAAGGTAAGCTGAACGGTTGCACTTATTGCAGACGTAACAACAGATGAATGGTGAATGGCTTTTCATCGTATTTTAAGATTGCTTTCTCTTGAACTTCTAAAGTGTGAACTAAGACGACTCGGGTGGTAGAAAGTTATTTGAAAAGAGTGACTGAACTTCCAAGACAAACTGGACAGGATTCCGCCGAGCTCCTCATTGGCAAACTTGAGAGACACAACTTAATCACTTTCCGAGATACAATGCGATTCTATTTCTTCCAGTTGTAAATGAAAAATTGAGGCGCTGAGACGTGCGATGGGGGAAAGACATCGATAAGGATGATGCCTCGCTGATTTTAATCGTGGACAAACGTTCCTCCCTGATCGGTGAGGTTTCCCATTTTGAGATCCTCCACTTTTCTTCTGTGATGTGCGTCGATAGAAACGAAATTAGTTATAAATCATACTTGACAATCTTTTTGGTGGAATATTTCTTTCTGGTTGTCTGTTGGGATACTGTTGAATATCATTTTTAATATTTTAGTAATTATTTCTAATGTAGAATGAGGCAATAATCGTCCTGCTGTTGTTCTTCACTTCCTTCGTTTTTTTCTCTCATACCTTCAGAGATGAGGATAGTTAACTATCTTCAAGTTATGATTATGATAATTACTAGTTATCGTGAACGTCATGATAACTAAGGATTTTAAAGTGTTTTGCCGTAAGATCTTCAGAGAATATTCTTAATGTAAGAGCCGCGGAATATGCATAAGATAGCTCTCAACCTTTTCTTGACCATGCTCTACCTAAGTATCTATAAAATTTCAATTCCCCCTTGTGGCATATAATTCTTGTTATTCCAAAAATGGCAAACTCCTAATCACATGGGGAAAGTCTAAAAAACACGGATCTATATAGAACGCGATGTAGATCAAAAATTCTGGGAAAATGTAGTAAAAAAAACAGCATGTAATCATCACTTACTAATATCAAACTATATACCAAATTTCGTCATAATTGATGCACAAAAACTCTACGACATTCCTTGTGGACAGTTTAGTTGCACGAACAAATTATTCAAGGATAAAATGCGCTTAATTATTCATCATTCACAATGTGGTGGTGGGTTTTATCCATAGCACCGATGTTTCAAAATGTCTCTTTGGTCAATTATAAAGCGGGAAAGTTTTGTTGAAACATTCATTAATTGAAACTATGTGTTGTTAAAAGATGCCATATGCTGCCTTACCATAGCATACAATAGTATAAGTGAATCGGGACATTGTAACGAAAAAATGTGATTTTTTGTGAAAGGTATACTTGCATATGTAGAGCTGATGATTTTTAAATTTACACATCCATAGAGTTAGTAGAAATATAAAAATATATTACAAAATTACAGCAATGATGGAAAATGAGAAATTGTGCGTTTAAGTGAAAAATTGTTACCAAGAAGGTTTTTTTCCCACAGAACTATGTCAAATTCAACAAGAGGTGGAATAATAAATTTTAAGATTAAAATTTTATATTGCGATCAAATATAGAACTATGATAGTAAATGACAAATCAAAAACCTTGTCGGTCCCAAATTGCTACTTCACTAATCGTCATATACGCTTTCATTACCTTCATTAAAGTTGGATACAAGACGCTATTTTGTAGTGTAGAATACTTACGATGCCTCAATACCAATTTTCTTCTCCGTTGTTTTCCGACTCGTTAAACTTGAGTGGTTGAAGTTTGCCTATTTTTGTAACTTCTATTTATAGTTCACTTTGGGGAATTCTAAGAAATACCATAAATATTACTTTTGTCATTAAGATAATTAGGTAGTCAACGTTAATGATAGCTTCAATTACTCATAGAAGGTTATCTGATAACTTTCAAACGTATAAAATTTCTGTGAATGCTTTAATCATCGGAATTTTCATGGCAACTGTAAAAATATTGTTCTGGTGATTCGACAATCATATCAACATTTTTGCATAGTGTCACAAACTATAGTTTTATGGTGAGAAATTCTTTCAATGGGAGGAATTTTTAAGATGAGGGAAAAAGCATTGAAAAATTTGCACAACATCTCACTTTCACTTGACGATTTACTTCGAGTTGAATCAAACCTGGAAAATTTTCCGCGGTGCCACCCCGGTGCTATCAAGCCAGTTTGCAGCTGAAGGCGGGCAAGAGGTGAACGCACCGCGCGCTCTTTTGCAACAACAATTTCTGCTACAAATATGTTGTTTCGTCACGGCGGTGACGTTGCCGTGTGAAATCAACCTACGCCCGCGCTTCGCGCAACCGCCCCGTACGAGAGTGCTGCGGGCAGCCCTCGTCCTTGGCGCCGTTTCGCTGCCACCCCCGCCCGGCGAAACTAGAAAGTTAATGGGGCTCGTACTACGTGCGTATAGAGAGCGATAAAATTTGAAAAAGGCTGCCTTAGGATAAATTTGCATGCGGCTAATTCCACGGGTTGGTTATGGGAGGGCTGAAGAAATAGTCCGACACAATCGTTTGAATCACATTTTCTTGTTTTCGGGAGATCGAAACATTTAAAAAATAAAAAGAACTTTTTGATGATGGATAATATTACAAAGGTCCTGCAGTCTTAACAAGACCAACATTTTAATCCACATTGTAGCAATCGAACCACCACGATCTCTTCAAAGTGTAGGTACTTGAACGGCTGATGGCCTGATGGTTACTTTATTTTTTCTAGGTCTTCACATTGTTAAGGTGTTGGTATATCAATACCATACTAAGCTCAAAATAATTGTTCAACCTTTCAATGTTGGCTAATAATCTTATCTTCTCTGTCCAAACTATTTGGCAGTACACCAGCGACTTTTTTTGTTTTATAGAAGGGTGGTGTGTAAATGTCTTGATAGCTATTCCAAATATTGTACACATCTGTATCAAAAATGTCCGAGACAAATTTCAGCATAGTTAATTGTTGGATGATATACTCAAGATACCAGGAAGAGTTTTTGCATGACTGATATGGCTATTTTTATAATTTTAGTTTTTTACAGATTCTTCACATTATCAATGTGGTGGTATATCGATGCCATACTACGGTCAGAATGTGTTTAACGTTGCCCAACAAATTTATTTTGTCTACTCAACTTATTTAGTAACAGACCTGCAGTTTTTTTTTTATTGTTTTTTTTACCTAGAAGGGTAGCGTTTAATTGACTTGGTAGGTGTCCCAAATATTACGCACATTTCTGTATCAATTTTTTTGGAATTGATCTAAACATAATTAGCTATTGGGTGATTTGCCTAAGATTAAGGGTTTGGTACGACTTTTTTTAAATTCAGATTTTTCTAAATCCTTT
Organism: Sinelater perroti; assembly: GCA_036346155.1. Classification (NCBI taxonomy): domain Eukaryota; kingdom Metazoa; phylum Arthropoda; class Insecta; order Coleoptera; family Elateridae; genus Sinelater; species Sinelater perroti. The sequence goes on along the minus strand of JARFIY010000111.1, from coordinate 3,866,223 downwards.
ACACTATCAAGGTGATGATGTATCTCTACCAAACAAAAGTCAAAATAGTTCTTCACCCTTTCAGTGGTGGCCAATTGTTGGATCTTATCTACCTAACCTATTTAGTAACATACCAAATATCTTATACACATCTCTGTATCAAAAATGTGTAGGATTAATCTGATCATAATTAGTTATTAGATGATTTTTCCAAAATACTAGGTAAGCTTTTTTTATATGGTTAAAATAACTATTCTTAAGAATTTAGATTTTACAACCACAACTCGCTATCGGAAAATAAAGTTTCTCTCATATATGCAAGTCGCCATATGTTCAATTTTTCTACATTTGTGGCATAACTGGCAGCGCCAACTACATGTCTTAAATTATGAACTGTGGTGTACTACAGTAGTGTTTTAAGCCTTTCTATTTGGATTGTCTGGAGCAATATTTTTATAAAGGAAAAAATGTTTCTGGACGTTTAAATAGCCTACACGTATCGTTATAATACATGAGTAATACTCGTTTAAGCCTCGTAAACACGTTTACCACACATTAGTCAGATCGGTAAAGATGTAAAAGCGTGACGTCCTCAAAACCATTTTATTGCCTTTTGGGTAGCATAACAATTTGATTGGTCGTAAAATTATTATTGATAATGACCTATCCAACGCGCCATTAGTTGCTGCGATTGACTTTTATGGGCTTTGGGTAAATTTGACCAACCATTCCGAAGAATCAAAATTTCATCTTTATTTAACAGACTATAAATATAATGATGATCTTTTACCATCCACTGAACAATAGTTTGCGGTGGATTACATTCTGATGGTGGCCATTAGTGCTTTTCGGAATTCTTCGGTTTTCAAGTTTGCACCTGGTATAGGTTGATATACTTCTTGGAATAGTCAGTTATAGAGCTATGAAGGAAAGGTATTTAACTCAAAATGGAAATGGGTTTCTGGTCGTAAACAATAATTTGTGATTTCGAATTCATCGTTTAAAGTGGTAAGCTGTTAGTAACGGTCACTTTGTAGGTCTTATTTTCGCAGTCATCAAATTTAATTGAACCTAATGTTACCATCTGTTCCGTATTCTTCCTTATTTTCTACCTTATCATTTTCGGGTCTCAGTCCACTGCATTAGACCGCTAATCATACGCAACAGACATCTTAACCATGGAAGCCTTTGAGATTTTATACAAGGTGGGGCAAAATTATCTTCCTTTTTCAGATATAGTAAAAAATAAAACGATGGAGGGTATACTAAATTTATTTTTATGTGACCGAACTACAGAAGAGGTGTCGCTTATTTTATATGCTCTGATGAAGTGTTGAGGAATAAGCATGATTTCTTGACATACTACATTTCGTAGTGTTTAGTGGGTTCTAGGAGGATGTTTTTAAGTCCCAGATTGGATATATGGTCATAGGAGTGAACTGGTTAAGCAACGTTACCCGCACTGAAAAAATTGACGCCACACTTTCAGAGAAACTGTTGCTATGTGGACTGTGGCTCCATCTTGTTGGAACCAAACGTTTCCCAGTTCAAGTGGATTCAGTTGAATAGTTTCTACATTTTGATTGGAAAGCCTCCCTCTTCAAAAAGAGGAAGGGCCAATTAACCTAACTTTACTCACCGCACAACAAACAGTAATCAAATATCTTGTGGATTGTTGTCACTCCAAAACCCAACAAGGAAAAATGCGCTTCGTCGGTAAAAAAGATGTATCCATATGTTTTCAGGAGATCTTGACAATCGCATTCGAAAATTTTCTGTACAAGAACCATCTATAGATAAAAACGAAGGTTTTGTTGCAAATTTGCCGTAAAGTACGGATCGATACTAGTTGGATATTTTCCAGTATACGCACAGTACGAGGTCTTCCTCTCCTCGGTACATAACCAGTATTTATTAACTTTCCTGTACATAACAAAATCGATCCTCAATCAGGAAGGAAACTGAAAGGTTTCTGATTGTTCATGCACAAGTTGCTACTAAGGGTCCTTATAAGCAAAACTTCTCAACCATCTGCGTCTAATGAAATCACTTCCTCTTCCCTCAGACCACCAGAGGGGATATTTCTGCCCACTCAGTAAATTTTTTATAGTGTCTGTACTTGTGGTGTAGAAAAAGTTGTCTTCATTATATTACAACTTTTATTTTGAAACACAATATTTTTGAGCTTGGGTAAATGGTCAGAATGTGATCAGGTAATAAAATTTTTGGTACCACCTTTTGAACGTTGATTTTGTCCCACTTTTACCACAGGCAGAGCAAATTTTGCTTTCCGAGCAGTTCTCAGTGATGGCCATCATATAGTCTAATGATCGTAATGGGTACCAATCATGAAACCATGTAGTATTTGTAAAGATAAGCATCAATACGTTAAAATATTTTTGTTTCCCAGGAGGGTGGCATTTAATGCTCTTGGTAAGGAGTTAAAAAATATTGTACACATATCAGTATAAAAAATGTTTGACATTCATTTGAGCACAAATAGTTGTTGAATCATTTGACCAAGATACCAGAAAAGCTTTTTACATGACTGGTGTGACTATTTTTAAGAATTTGGATTTTTCCTGATCTTCATATTATCAAGGTTTTTACAGGTCCCCTGCACATTATTAAAGTAATGATATATCGATACCATACGAAAGTCAAAATGGTTTTTTAGCCTCTCAGTGTTTTTTTTTATGTTGTCTTTCCAACCTATTTAGTAGCACACGAGTCACCTTTTTCGTTTCCTAGAAGAATGGCGCTTAATTATCTTTGGTAGGTGTCCTGCTTTTATTTTACCATTTGAAGGTTTTTCTTGGACCGGTCACATACTTAAATCATTGTTTGTCGATTAAAACATAATTATTTCGGTTTATTACTAAATTGCCTTGAAAGTAATCGTAGATCTTAATTGTATACGTGTACGTGAAAAGTTTTGAATTAACATTGTTTTCTTATCTCCATGGAGTCCGTGTCTAAATGCAGATGCATGGAAGATTCTAGCGTTTCCCGATTCATTGGATGACTATGAATTCCGCGGTGGCTGCAGCTGGGCGGTTTATAGACCGCCATCAATTATTTGGAGCGTCATGAAGTGCATTAACCTCCAGGAAGTGGCAAAATTAGTTGTGAAAGCCGAAGTGAAATTGGATAATTCTGCTGAAAATAGGAAGGTGATGCAAAGGTGCGGCGCGATGGTGCAAATCCTGGGGTGCCCGCGGTTGCCAGAAGCGAGTTGACATACGAGGACATGGTGACCTTTATCCTTTCTGGAGTCGGCAGCGTTCGCCTTCATAGCCCACTTAGACCCGTGTACAATTTCTCAAACGCTCCGTATCAATGCGACGATAATTAGAAAATTATGCAGTGAGTCAATATTTTCCTCCTACCATTGACCTTCTGCCGTGGGTAATTTACCGACTGTGCTGTGGTTACTGTCTTAATGTCCTCGCGTCGCTATCTGCAAGCTTTATGGGCCGGTTAGGATCTACATTGTTGTGTCAGTACATGACGAGACTCGTTGGGAGCTTCTATGGAGTGGCGGCAGCGGTACCAAACCAGCCGGCGCGTCCTATCTGCCCGGCTCGTTTTCTCTTTTGACAGCCGACCTGCTTACGAGGCCAGGCCATCTACATGTATGTACAATGCTTTCTAAACCGCATGAGACCAAGAATTGGCCCCGTTTTGTATTCCGCGGGCGATGCAGAAGCGCCGCTTTTCGTTCATTTCCATTTGCATTCCCCTGCGTGATAACAGGTCGAAGAGGAGTTATCGCTCCTTTTTTCATTTTCCTTTCAAGGAGCGCGCGACCAGCGTGGCGCGCATAATTTGCTTTGACCTTTGACAGGTGAAAGTTAATGCAACAAAACGATTCTGAACTTTATTTGATATTTCGATAAGATAATTCTCCTTACTGTTATTTGCATCAAGGTGAAGTCCCGTTCATTGTTCGGATACGGCGCGACGCCGTTGGAAAAATCTGTCCTCGAAAGTTGAGTTAATCGCAAGACTTGGGAGTGTAGGCGTCGCGATAGCACCATCTACCTGCCGCTAACGAGTTATTGTCTCTCAGGGACGATTTTTTCTCCGGCACGAGTTGCTCTGACAGAACGAATAAAGCAATAAGCAATGTCACTCGATATGCATAATGTAGTCATAGCAGCAATTGCGGTGCAATGCGGAAAAGTCTATTTTTAGTTTTTATTTATGTACAGTTACTTGGAGTGTGGTACGAGACCTTCCCTAGGTACAATGTCCACCTTTAAAAATTGCTCGCGCAACCTGGCCGCGGTCCAGCTTTTCTGCTGCTCGGGTGAATTTAACCGCGCCCATGTGGACCGTGCGAAACTGTGACCCAGGCCTAAGAAACTTCGATGGACTGTGAGCGGAATCACTCCAGCCATTTTTTTTGGAAGGCGCAACGCTTTCCGCTTTTCTGCGGCTTTGTTATTGTTATCTGTAAACACGACTTGTTTATCAAACTATAAATAAGCAGAAACGCTCGCTGCGTCACAAACTACAACGGGACAGAAAGTTAAACCGTGCCATTGTTTGTTGCCCGTGTTAAATTAAGAATTGATATTCTCCTATACATTCGTTCTATTTCGTCATTCTGTTCAAAAAGCGAAAAATGCAATTATAATACCTGTGGACCTATAGGTGAATATGAGGTTTATACAATACAACGTAGGTATTACCAGGCAAAACAGATACAAACTACATACTTGTAATAGGAGAAATAAAAAGGGAAATACTGAAAAACGTAGATGACAAAAGAAGAAGTGTCTGTAATGTTAAAAAACTAAACACGGAAGAGATAAAGAAAGAATTCAATACAACAACAAAAAATAAGTTGTAAAACAAACCGAAGAAGAGAAAGAGACTGAATGGAACTATATAAAGACAGTAATAGTGGAAGCAGCAGAAAGTACAATAAGACTTAAGGAAAATCGACAAACCAAAAGAGTGGTTCGACAAAGAATACCAAAGCAAAAGCGAAGAGAGGATGAGAACAAGAACACGAACAGAAAAGGACGAAAACGAGTACAAAAAATACAACATGAAGTTACGAAGTTATGGAAAAAAAATGTTGGGCTGGATCAGTACACAGATGCAGGCGCTGAAAGAACATAATTAAGACAACAATAGGCTATTTTATATATTCAAGAAAACCACAAAGCACGACAGAATTGAAGATAAATGATAACAAGTCACATAGAAGAGAATACTTTTAATATCTAGGGATAATTGTAAATGGCAAAAACAGAACCTCAAAGATAATTGAACGAGCGAAAGCGAGAAAAAGAGTATACTGTAAATACTACAAGCTACTATAAGAGAAGCTACCAAAAGAAGAGAAAGAAAAGCTAAGGAAAATACTAGGGTGTTTTGTTCAAAATTAGAACCATGAAATTAGAAACCCAAAGGTTAAAATGGTTCGGAGGTGCTGATGCTATTATAAGGGAAATAGCAGGCTGGAAATCCATGGCAACCCAACAAAGAGGAAGGCCGAAGATAAGATGGTAAGACCAAGCGATTGAAGACATCAGAACCATGAGAATTGACAAGTGCAGAAGGAAAGATATGGATAGGGAAATCTGGAACAAAATAAACCAAGCGAAGACGCACAAAAACCTCTAATGAAAGAAACAAGGAGGAATATCCGGGTTTATCCTCCGCGTGACCAACGGATCAAAAGAGCACCTATGAATCTATTCAACAGTTCCTACTTGTATATACTATGGAAAGGTGCTCCATCTTGTTTAAAATAATTTAAATCAATTAGAATTATGTTAGTAATGAACTGTTCAACATCAACTCCGTTATTTCGGGTTTGTTGCTTTTAACGTTCCGACAGCTTGTTTACGAACTATCCCATATGAAGGTCAAACTTTAGGTTGAGGCGCAGCGCTATAAACTGATAAGGAAGCATATCGGAATTTCGTTTAAATTTTAACTAAAAAGCATGGGGCGCTTTAATGTGGTTTAATAACGTTTAACACAAAATTGTTTTTTTGTTTGGTCACGAGCGTTTTATCTGCGTATTTAAACGATTTTAGATGGCAAATAAGTGGCTAAAAAACAAGATAAATTATAACTATCAACGACTTATGTGTTCTTTACCTTACAACTTATGTCGTTCTGATATTTGACAAATAAAATAACATTAAAAGTATCATATTCTATATAAACGATTGAAGATAACGAAATATTAAAAAGAATAAGCTATTAAAACACAGAGGAAGATAATTGTTTAATAGCTTGACGCACTCAAAAGTTACTTTCGCAGAAATGGTTGGGTAACTGCAACCTCTACACCCCTTGTTAAAAAACTATAGTTCGGTGATTTTAAATACCCTTAGCAAGTGTACCCTGAAAACCGCTTTGCCAAATTGTCGTCTATCAAAATAAGCAAAAAAAGGTAGGGTAGAAAAATTTTGACCTACAATCCAGTAGCTATAGCATGTTTACAACGAATTCAGACCTTGTCTTCCAATCTATCATTTTGGAAAGCGAAATTTCCGTAATGCGGTAGTGTGTTCCTCACGGTACCAGTCTTCGAAACTACTTGGACCATTAGCGGATATTTTTCTCATGTTGAGGATCTTATCGATATCTACATCGAAATTTCCGTTGCACTTGAATGATGGATTTCTGACCCACAGATCATAAGACACAATGGGAGGTGCAATTGTTACTTCAATTTGCGAAAGATTGTTTTAGTTCCACGGTTTTCTTAAAATATGGTACCACTTTCCCACAACTGCTTTAACCATCGACGGGTACTATTCTCGCGTGTAGGATCTTTGCGATCTTCACGTCGAAACTGTCGTCGCACTTGAATGGCAGATTTGTGACCTGCCACCCATAAAACACGCAACTTTCTGTTTCATGTTAAATATCGCGCTAAGTTTATTCACGTGCTCTGTCTCATTTGATCTCGTAACAGTCGAGGTTACGTAATCGGTAGAGGGGGTTGTTAATTGTTAACTTCGACATGCAAAATATTTTTTAAACTCTGAATAGAAGACCTTCCCTATGATACTACTCTCCCCTGAAACTACTGGGACCAGAGGATCCTTGCAATTCTCAGGTGAAAATTGCCATTATGATGGTCATTAGAGACACGCAGCTTTCTGTTGTATATTACACAACATACCACAACTCACAAATGTACTCTGTCCCATTTAACTTTGTAGCATCGAAGGACAACGTACTACCGTTTTGTCATTTTTTCCTCACTCATTTAGACGTTCATGGCGCTATTTACCAAAAGGACGTCTGGTTGGTCAAAACCACTCGAGTCGCTGTACGTAATAAAGTTAGCTTCACTGTGTAACATGCTCAAAATAATCTCGGACATCGCGTAATAATAATAAGAGTAATTTTCAGAACTAATCTAGAAATGGATGGAATAGTTCGGCCGATAGTCAGTAGTTAAGCGTTGGTTGTCATGTCAAAATGACACAAAATTTATTATCATTAGATCATGAAGCAACTGTGACTCAAGATCATTATTATGGGGAGAGACACACAAGATTATTATTATTCTGGAATTGTGCTAGAGGCCTGAAATTGACTTTCGTGATATGGTCGCATGTTCTATCAGTTACATCTACATAGACCTCTGTGGTTACTCTTAAACGTTGGATATTTATCCCTTTAGGGAAATATCGCTGATTCTGCTGCCTGGAGATATACATTATTGTCTATAGACACAACTTTTAAGGTCAGTTCATATCTAATAGCCTCATATAATTTCAGCATTTTGTCTTTGTATCCTTTGCATTGTAATTACTATAACATTGTGTATGGTGCAAAAATAATATCTTCTAGGCGTTTTTCTTTTTTGGCAAGATAACTGTTTTCCTATAAATATTCCTTTTTATCACAATTTGTACTTTAAATATCCTTCCCCATATGTTTACAATAGAATTGAAGCTTGGAAATTGAAATCAGCTGACTGCTCTGATGTTGAAGGGGCAATGCCTATTAAACCACAACCAAATTGGCTTTTTTCCACGATGTTTATGGAATTGCAGAAGGTTCTTCTTTTGTTAGAACTTTGATTTAGAATTTGTAGTAAAAAGATGTGTATAATTGGTTTTTATAGCGGTTAGCCTCATAAAGCATCTCGCGTTTGTTTTATGTGTTTTACCGCAAAGGCATCGCATCGGTCACTCTTCACGTTGAATGTTTTGTACTGAATCTTTAATGTCCGTGAATATAATGTTTGGGCCTGTTGCCTTTCTGAACAGCCTTGGCACAATCATTAAATTCCCCCATATATTATCTGACTACCGCCAATAAGGTTTTTGTACTGTTCATGGGGTTGTGGTGATTTTGTTGTTCTCAAATCGTCACGTGAAGAGAATCTGTTAACTGACCAACACTCTTCTGGCATTGTGAATATTTACTAGAAAAGTCCTTGCTTCAATTGTAGAACAATATCGAGTTAACTTTGCTGAAGAGTTATGACAGTTAGACCTTCCCCAAGACTTCAACTACTCTCTATTTGGGAAAAGTGGTATATAGAGTAATGTGAGGAACTTTTGCGTTTACCAATTCCCCCACCGCACATACCTTTGTACTATATTACTGCGCACTTAGTATATACACTACAAGAAAACCACATCCCTGGCCAATTTCGTATTTCTCTTTATATAGTAGAAATGTTGTGTCACTGATAACAATGCATACTACCCGCTTTTGAAATTTGTGATCAAGATTTACATCCAAAATGTAATCTGCAGTTTTCGACTTCTGTAATCGCTGAAAAAACAATAATAAAAGAATACTTTTGTGATCTTACCATCTTAGAAGTCTCTTTCTAAGTAGTCAATCGTGTAGATTGGTTTGTCGTAGCCAGTCTTTTTATTTCTCGGTAACTGGGACAATCCAGATTTTTATGACTTGAGGTATACATTGTAATCTTGGGCTGCCATTATCCTCCTCATTAACGTACTTTTTTCTTCTATTTTTTCTAGTATCTCACTATTTGATATTATGTCAATCAATCTTGCTTTTAAGATTGTTCTGCAGCACCATAACTCAAATACATGTATCCACATCTTCTTCTAGTTCTACTTTACTATCTATACATCACCGTATAATTGTTCTAAATACTGTTTCTACCTTTCTACTATTTCGCCACAATCTATTAAAACATCGTTATTTTGACCATTAGTGCGTTTTAGAAGATTTTGATTGTTTTGAATCCGACGCCTGAAAGGGCATGAAGGAAACGAGAAAGAAGAAGAAGATTGTTTTGTAGGCTTTAAATAATTCCTCCATTTTTTCACATCTACATTTCACTCTTTTTGACTCTCTGTTAATTATATTTCCTATATATTTGTAGCCCCTCTTCTAATTTATCGATCTTGTATTTCTTTCTATCTTAATTAACCCTATTGTTTATTCTGTAATCCGATATTTTTATATCTCACTCTCTTGTTCTGGTATCAGTTATTCTGCAGATGAGATATTTATTTCCATTTAGTTCCAGTATTTCTTCAAGCTCCTTTCGCACATCTATCTGTAACATCCCCAGTCTTTTCTTTTTTAATTTTTTAAATTTTATATTATTGCAATTCGATCGTGGAAGTTAAAAAGTACAAAGCTGAGGGTAGTAATGAAAGTGGAAAAGTAGATAAAAGCATTATTACTAGAAATATATATATATATATATATATATATATATATATATATATATAAGCTATGAGCCAAATGATAACAAAAAAAAAGATTGAATTTTTCCAAAAGCTGCAAGCAAAAATAGACAGTAGAACAAGATATACTATAAACAGAAAGTAAAGGAAATGAAGCAACAATGGAAAAATATTTATAGTCACAAGGAGAATGGGGGGGGTATACCAACTATATAAAATAATAAAACGAGAGGTTAAACATTTATTGAGAGAGACAAAGGAACAACCAAAAAAATCAGAAACTATTTTATAGTACATTAAGACAACTGAAATGGAATGAAACCACTAAGATTACGAAACATAAAGAGTAAAGAAGGAAATATATTATCAAAGACGGATGACATTATAGACAGATGGAAACACACTCAGAGAATTAACGGAAATGAACCAAGAGGAACAAGAAAGGGAAATAACACAATTGGAAGACAATTATAGAAATTCTATAAGGTCGATATTTGAAGAGGAAATTAGAGTAGCTATTAGCAAATTAAAGCTAAAAAAAGGAGAGGAATATTCCTAACAAATATACCTGGAAAAGTCTTCACAAGAATAATAGAAAATAGAGTAAGCAAAAAAATAGAAGACACTACAGGAAAGCCCTAATATTTACACTAAAACAAGTAGGGGGAAAATTAGTAAGAAAAGGAGAATACATTCATAGAGGGTAGGAAGAGGATCTAATAAAAATAATCAGATTTCTATATATGGAGAAACACTGGAACAAGTCAAAATATATAATTATCTGAGAACAATGATAAAATATAACAGAAAAGTAGACACTATGCCCAGAAACACATTCTTCGGAAATAAGGAGATATCAAAAGAGATGAAAACGTAAGTGTACCAGAAAGTGCTAAGATCATCCCCAACTTATGGTTATGTCTTGTACCTTAACGAAAAGAAGTAAAAGTAGAATTAAGACTCTTAAGAAAAATCCAAGGAATCATTAGAAGAGACACGATAAGAAACACGGTAGTAATAGAAGACCTGAAGGTAAAAACCCATAGAAATAGTAATAGAAGAAAGACATTTGCATAAAATAAAGGACGACATAATAGCCAAAGAAGTATTCGAAGCTGAGATGCGAGTAAGACCACGAAAACGATGGTATGAAGTGAAATAATTCTCATAAGACAGAAATGCATGGAAAAGGAAAATTAAAAGGACTTAAGTTCCGAATTGTATTGTATTATGTAAATTATAGTCCACGGACTTTAAATTCTTCTTCTTCTTTATCATCTCATATGCTTCTGCCTTTCAAGATCGGATACGGACTTTAGATTAAATAAATAAATTTTAGATCACACGCTATCATAATTATATTGTGATCGCTGTCACAATCAGCATCTGGGTAACTTATACAACTTTTAATTTGGTTTTTGAACCTCTGTTTCACCAGTATAAAATCTATTTGGTATTATCGTATGTCGCTTGCCATAGTCCATATGTATCTTTTACGCGCGCGGTGTTGAAATAATGTATTTGTGATGACTAAAGTCATGTTGTGCGGTTTTAGAAAATCTTGATCACAAGGAAGAAAAAATGAAAATCACAACAACTAAACACGCTAAAAACGGAAACAAAATACTACGATTATCGAAATGTCTTACTGGAAGACAAAGATAAGTTAGGGGGAAGCATTGGATTTAAAAGCATTTCAATAATCCATCGTTTCAGAGTTTTAAGCCCATTGTTCTGGAGGCAGTCACTTAATGGGATGTCAGGCCGGCACAACCATCTCCGCCATTTTTTACATTGAAACATTTGAAATGCGCTGTTATTGTGTTGTTAAACAGAATGGACGTCGGATCTAGCGGATAAAAGCTGCCACTGTCTTAAGACCAAGAAAAGTTTTCCGTGATTTGTCAAGGTGCTTTCGGGACTTTTTGCGGCGCGGCCGTCGTTGGTGCGTCAGGCGATTTGGACGCGGCCCAGTACATTAAATGCAAGCAAATAATGCAGGAACGACTCGCGTGTACTGCAGTGAAAATAATCCGATCCGCAGCAGTCGTCGCTCCACTAATAAACAGTTCGCGAAAGTTCAACAACGCAATACGAGGGCAGCGAGCGCTGGGCTCGTGGCGCAGCGCGCGAGCCGGCAACGGCGGCCGCGGCAACGCCGCAGTTATGTAAGCAGCTGTGCCGCGGGTCGCGTGACGTCAGCGTAGCCCACTAGACCTGCTGCTGTGTTGGCCAACTCTGCGGGCCGTTCGGAGAATTCCTGGTCGCTGGGACGACCGAGGATGCCGCGCTCGCCGTTTCCACCTGCGCAATGTCGCAATCGCGAAGCTCCCAATTTGCGGCTCGCTTCACCTCTGGGCGGCGACCTGTTCCTTACGCGCCGTTCAATTGTTAACGAAGATGGTGGGCAGTTTATGGCGGCGCGAACGGTTTTTCTGCTCAACGTTTGCTTCTAGCGACGCAATTTTCCTTTACGCGCCCATTTTAATGATTACTTTGAGCGACCGTTATGGATTCGGTCAGCCATTTTGGAATCTTGAAGTCATTTTACAAACGTTTGGTATAAACAAGTGAAAGCGCAGCATATTTAGTGATTACGTTGTTTCTAAATTTGTTCTTTATATTATCAATTAGTAAGGGAAGTGGCTTTGATGAAAATCCCATCGTTCTTCGTAATTTGTGGTCATTCATCATGGCTTTAAGCTTCCAAGAAAATTTGAAGTACTAAAAATGCGAGATGTTCTTTATGTGATGACTGCGCCTCTCTGGATCCACAGGAAATGAGAACAAAATCGTGTAAGTTGCTCATAAAACTATCGAGGCGCCCCCTTTTAGTTGAAAAGTACAACAAACAAAAGACATATGAGAATGATGAGGATTGTGAAAAGGTCACGGGCGTTTTTGGGAATTTACTTTTGGTTAGAAGTGCCCTATTTGGGAATCTGGGACAAAAGCGTATCGGAAAACAGTTTGGGATCCAACAAAGTTTGAATATCAAAATAGTGCTTTAGGAAGACATGAAGATTTTTGAGTTCTTATTTAAATGTCTAGACCATAAATTACACCTAGAAGAGGAAAGTATGTAATGTACCAAATATAAAATTCAGCTCTATAGTCCAGGTTGACCTATAGCTTATATCTTCTTCCTCCATGTCTTTTTGTCCATACGTTACATTTCCCAGTTACCAATAATAGTTTCTTGTAGATCTTCTATTTGCTGCCACCATGTCTTTTTCGGTCGAACTTTTTTTTTCTACCTTCTGGTTCCTATCGCAATATTTTTTTTCTTCTTTTCTTATTACATAGCCCAGCCACCTCGAGCCTACTTTGCTTTATCCGTACACTGATGTGTATGTCTTCGAGTTCTTTATTTGTTCTTTTATGTCATCTCTTTTATTCTTCCAAAGATTCGTTATCACATCTTTCTTATTCATATCAATTTATTTTCAAGATTTTCGATGTCATGTTAAATAGCGGAATTTGGCTGTTCCTTGTTCCCTTTCTTGTACATTGGATAGATCATCACCATATTGCTTCATTTTTTTTTTGTTCAGATACGTTTTTATTAATTAAATGGTTATGTTGCACTCACACGTTTGACTGATTGTGTTCAAATTCTGTACTCCATCTTCGTTCTACTCTTCTTTCTTTGTTCTTGAAAGTTTTTTCTAAGTACTGCTTCATTATTTATGCTGCCTATTTTCAACTCATACACAGGTCACTTTTATTTTTTAGTCCTAATAATTCTTCTTGATGTGCATCCTTTGCGTGTATGTTTTTATAGACATTTTTTTATTTCTGATCTTATATGATTCTTGTCGCGTTTAATTTCCCCGTTCTTTTTTCTCTTTTCTCTCCTACATATTGTTTTGATTTTGTTTTTTCGCCATTTTGTATTTAACTCAGCTCTCGCGTGCGTTGCTGTAACAATTGCATATTTGCTATTCTATCCTCTTGGATGGCTTCCTCATATTCCCGGCCAATCCAATCTTTATTATTTTTACTGGGACTGTCTTTTCGTTTGTTATGATTTCTATGTTCTTTTTCAAATTTCTGTGGTTTATTTTGTATATTGGTTTACGTTGCTTTATTCTGATTTTGTTTAGTGTCCGTTTTTTTTTAAATCAGTACACGAAGTTTCTTTGTACATGTTTTTCTTTTTGAGCAACCCACTTTTGATTACAAAATTATTACTTGCCGCTAGGTTAATTAGCCGTTCGCCGTTGTTTGTTTTTTCAATATCTTTCTCTTTTCCTATTTGAGCGGTTTGATCTATTATTTTCTTATTTTTTGGGATTTTGTTAATCGTACTTTCCAAGTCTTGTTCTTCTTCCTCTTTTTCTGTGGGCACGTTTGAATTAATGGTAGTTGTTTTCTTGTATTTGCATCTTATGGGCATTGTACTTATTCTTTCTTTTATTTTTGTTCGTCGTGAATCGGGAAAGCCTGTCCCGTACCTACTCTCTTCCACCTCCATTAATTCATGTTTTTGAATTTTTGAGTTCGCTTCTTCTTTGATCTTGGTTTCTTATGTTCCTAGAATATCTCCTTGCTTCCCCTGCCAGTTGTATTATTTTTCCTTCCTTATTTAAACATTGCATGTTCCAAGATGCAATGCCATATAAGAGTTCGGAAATAGTGCCGATTCAATTTTGTTGTCATCGTTCTACCAGGAAAACAATTGTTTTTCCTCTTCTATTATTATTTTGTATTATTGTAATGCTTAAAAATACCCTAGAGTAACCTTTTTAAATGGAAAATTAATTGTAGAACGTATTTAATGAGCGGGAAATGTTACACGATTTAACTTTTTTTAGAGTGAATTCTATAACGTCTATAATAAGTTATAGAAAAAAAACTTTTAGAGTTTTGTTGCTCTCTTGGTTTCACATTTGGTCTTTATATTCAAGATTTTGGGGAAATATTTTTCACCCTTATTTATATACCTGTCTTTCCATTCGCTTAGCAATTTGACCAACTTGGATAGTACTTGTGCTTAGCATAGGTAGTTCTTGGTATAAATTTAAGCCATAGCTTTATAATTATTTCAAAAAATCGTATATCAACTGAGGCAGCATCCATTGAAGATCCAAGGAGCTACTATTGAAGTCGGCCACGCTAGTTTTGAATTAAGCTTATTACTAAATCTACAGGATCTAGAAGATTCCAAATAAATACTTCTGATGTAAATTATTATCTACTCGTTCTTTACGATGCACGTTCCTTCTAGAACTCTGTTTTGTATTAGACATATTATTTCTTCTCTCATTGTTTAATCTTTTCTAATGTTTACCAAATAGTGTTAGTCAATTATGCGAGTTTCTTCTTTGTTCTTTCTTCTATTGATCTCGCATACCTTGGTTATTACCCGCAGTGATATTTGTTTTTATCTATTCACTTTTCATTATCTTCGAATGTATCACGTCCACGACTTAATTCTCGACCTCCTTATAGTTAACCGCTACTTATCTATCTAATCTTCGAAATAAGGACAGTGGTTTTGACTTGATCAGTTCAAGTACACTTCGTTCGACATTTCTCACAGAAGCAAAACGGGTATCGGTTAGGTGACCTTGCAGAATCCGAAGTGGCGAAATCCGGCCGATATGTTTGGTGGGATAAAATCTCCCAACTCATCGGTGATCGTTTCAGGTTGTCCTTCCCTTGTCGATACGTTTTTTTATGTACATCGCGTTACTAAAGCGTACAAATCATTTCCCAGACTTTTCGGCAATTTTTTCAGATGAATTGTCGCAAATATTGCTTGTCGTGCGGTATTGATTGTACCATTGATTTTTAGGTTTTTTTAATAGTACAGTGCGTTGTAAAGTTGAGAGATAACACTTCGCTATGGCTGTACTGTTACTAATTAAAGTTAGAGATCGAAAATTCACTTATACTTGACGTATTGATTATGTCGTATTTGTTTTGCTGACAACCATTAGGGTGGAACAATAATCTTCTTGCTTAATATACTTTTGGATCGTTATCAAAACTTTCTTGTAAGAGATAAAATATAATGTAACACAATAAGAAAATTGTTATTGAAATCTGAAGTAACCTTGCATTCAGCAAAATCCGAACGACTAGGTCTCTTACGTTACAGTTTCCTTTAAGCGAATGTTAATTCAAATAATTAACTATCGATATCACTTTTTACTTGTGTGTATGTTATGTCCATATTGCAACTGGTGGTATCGCGGTGGTATAACGCTGTCTTATACTTCAAAATGGTGCTTGTCTATCCGTATATTTATTTGTTTGGGAGGCTGCAACACAGGTCACATTTGGCAAAGTCAACATAATCCACTAGTTGAACTCTGCCTCATACTACATGTGGGATAAATTCGCCTCTCCGTCTATCTTTTCTACTCTTGCTTCAGTCCACCATCCTCCATTCTATTTGATTTAAATTGGTTATTAATTAGATATCTAACGCATTGTATTTTAAGATATCTAATAAGTATTTATCTGGTAACAGATAAATTACCTAAAAAAAGTTGATTCGAAACTTTTCCTTCGTTTGGAATCGGGTTTAGAATTAACTGTATTTTACTCAAACTACAATACAAAAAGGATCAATACCATCTCATCTTTTCCCAGTCAACTTCAGTTACTCCAACCCAACGACTTAAGCATTTTGCCAGACTTATGTCGTCATGTACGGTTTCCTAACTGCCAAATCGGTTTTTGTTTAATTTAGATTTTTTTGCAGTTTTCACATATAATTTCTAAGAATGTAATAAAGTGGAGTTGAATAAATTCTGTAATAAAGTTGCGAACCTTAAGCTCCACGAAATATTTACTCTGCCACTCTGATTATTTGGATTTGTTTGAAACTAAACATTTTGTGTACTAGATAAGGCAGGCCGGCCGTCACAGACTTTTTCACTAGTTTAAGGTCCACGGCTTTATTCTAGAGTCAATTGGATCGGTCATAGAAGTCACCATTACCCCCATAGAGATGCCAATTGTGCAACGGAAAAAAACATAATGGTTAAACTGGCTGATTCGTCCTTTGGGCCATTCTGAATAGAAAAATATTAGTATAGTGTTCTGATTTGAGAAGTTAATTAAAACCGCTGCCGTCATGTTTTGTTCTTTTTTTCTCCGATCTATTACAAAAGGCTATCTGCCTTTCCAAACAACCATATGAATCGTCTCCAATACTACAAACAACAACACAATAAATGGAATAATTTTAAAAAAGAATATCTCATTTGACTATATCTAAGAAAAAGGATATACCAATTAAGCAGGAATGAGTGAACAAACATAATAAAAAGAAAAGATAAAATAGGTAAAACATGTAATAAATTCACTGAAAAAAAAGATGATAAGAGTAGCGAAAAGGTCTGCAGGGATACCAAAGACTAAATCACAAAGTAAATATAGATATAAAGAAATTGAAAGCGAATCCAGCCTTAGAGGCGAGAAGTGAAGATTTAGACAATTATGATGAAAGGATAGATGAATTATTGCTATTCAAAGAGGAGTTCGGTAAAATAATTATAAATCTTAACAAAACAAAACAGGAACAGATAATACTGTAAAATAAACGATTAAGAACGGATATATGGATGTAACGAACCAAAGCAAATACTACAAATTAATATAGTGCCAAAATTAAAGAATCCCCCTCTAAATGCAAAATATAAAATTTTGAATATGCTAATAAACAAAAGTCTAATAAAATGCACAGAATTAAAAATTTAGGAGCAAAAGATCTATGATAGATGCGATTCACAAACCAAATAGTTGAGAAGTCTTACCAATATGGCATTGGAATTCAAATTTTCTATATCCATTAGGACTTTCATACATATATCCAAAAGCGGTGTAAGTTGACCGATTACAATTATTGTAGGTATGGCAGTAGGTAAATATTGGATGATATTTGGAGTGTAGACAACCTTCTTTCCGCGAAGTTCTAAAGTGCAACCCAAAACGACTTCTAAATTAATTCCTATTTGTTCGATGTCGATTATTTGCTGTGACAGATAATAATTTAGAATGAATGAGACTTCCAAAATAAACTGGACAGCATTGTTTTCAATATTCTTTTCCCCTTCAACAAATTAAAGGAAAAGAAACTTGGCCACTTTTCAGTATTCTCTTTCTTCTTACTCTAACTGGAAATACAAGACGCAGAGAATTGTGATGGAAGACGTGCTTGGGAAAAGACTTGAATAGTTAAATTATGTCTTTTTGCTTCCCTGAAAATAGCACATCCTTCCTTAATCTTTTGAAATTTCTAGTTTTGAACTCCTTCACTTTTCTTCTGTGCTTTGCGTCTATAAAAAAGACGTTAGGTTACAAATCATATTTGACAATTGTTTATGGTTATTTAACTTTGCTCTTTTCGCTGGAGTAGCGTTTTCTGATTGTTTGTTGGGATGCTTTTGGATACTATCCCAAGTATTTGGGATGATAATTATCCTGTTGTTCTCCACTTGGTTCGTCTTCTCCTTCTTTTTCCTACCTTCAAAGATATTTAACTAGTTAATTGTGTGCAAATAACGATGATGATTATTACTCACTAATTGGCATTGAAGTCAAATTGAAATTTTGTTGCATAGAGATGAATTTCTGCAGTTCTCGATCATTTCGAAAAGTTTCGCCGCAAAGCTTTTTTTAAGGGTTATTGGTAATTTAAGGTGATCCTGAAGTTGATATTTTTGATAGAGGAAATGCAGAACATGTGGTTGACTACCGTGACGAAATTGCAATAACACTTATTGACACTAAAGACAAAAATATAGTGATACCTACATTAGACAGTGTAGAACAAGTGATCTTAGAGGTTCCTGAAAGAAAGAGTATAAAAAGAATATTTTAATTGCAAGAGACGAACAACAAAAGCGAAGTCTAAAATAAAAACCACCATAAAAGAAGACATTGTTAAAATAATAAAAGTTCAATAAAAAGTAGTAAAGAGGTGGGCGGGATTACATTGTGGAGACTAAACATTAGCAGAAAAGAAAGATCAAAGCGTAGGTGGAAAGATCAAGTGGTAAAAGATATAAAAAGCCGAAGAATTCAAGGATAGATAAAAAGATTTAGGGCCGGGATACCTAGAGGAAAATAACAGGAAGCAAGGACAAGTAACCTTTTTGCTATTCGTCTAATCTATTCGTTGTAATCTGTTTAGACGTATTAAATATTTAGACATTTTTGTTTACCATTTCTTGTATCTTTACTTACGCATTCTCTATCACAAGAGATAACAGACAACAATGTTTATTGTTTGTTTAGAGTTATATCGATTAAAGCAACGTCTGGTCCAAAATTAGTAGTTTATCAATTGTTTGCATTCAAACGTTTCGCCCGACACTAAATACAGCTAATGCATTTTTCTCTCCCTTATGTCAGTCAAAATTTATGGTAAATCCAAATTTACCAGAAAAGGCCAGTAGATTAAAGGGAAGTCAATTTTATTGATTGATATTTGGACAGGGAACTACCGAAACTGCGCAGGGATGTCTAATTGTTTTTTTTCCTGAAACTAGTGCACTTTTACAAATTTGGGAAAAATGACTTTAGGTATTAGATTTTCATTTTTCTATGAAGCTAAGCAGGATGAACTAACGAATTTGTAGTCCAGATAAACCAAGAAAATGGCAACTGTTGAAAGGTAGTGGTCGATTAATCTTTAAAAATTGGCACGATGTTTTCTAACGTGAGCATTTGTCAATCGGCCCCTATACACCGGTGTTTTTCCACGGCCAACTTTCGAACCGCGATAATTGGGTTGATTACTCCCGGCAAAAAATCAAAATAGAAATATGAAAGACAGAGTTCAAATAATTTATGGCGGGTTATTAGTCGCGTTCAAGGATAATTACGCCGCGTGTTTACAAAAAATCTAGCACATGCTTCAGATATGCAGAAATGGCTTTCCTTATTGTCGCTTGCAGCTGCACTCCACGCCTCCGGTGGCAAAACCCGCGCGGTTTTCCCCCGAAACTATTTTTTGCGGCTGGAATGCGTACGGCTCACAACGCCAGTAACGAATTCTCCTATTTAAATTCGCGCGCGCTTAATTTGTTTTAATGGGCCTCCGTGTGTTTCTCTTTTGCAACGGCCGCTTCGGCTCCAACTAGAACATATCGCCGTTTAAAGCTGAAACTGTTCCTTCAAATGCGGCTAAATTTGGCTAGGACAATGCCACGCAGACGGGGTTCATTAGCGTGATTGGAATAATGTAACGTCGCATTGTTCCTGTTCTATTGTTAAAATCGCGCGAAACTATAAAAATGTGGTAGGAAGATTGGGCAACGTACGTAATTATGGTTGTTACGAAATGTCGCAACCAAAATAGTGCCTTGGAAGCGGTGTAGTCATTATCAAAACCTGCTAGTGGTGTAAGTTAGCTAAAATTGAAGTCATGGTCCTCGGTGGTTTAGTGTTACACAAATGAAAAATACAAAAGTTTTCAACAGGATCCTGGAATCCTAAGAACAGCTTCAAAATTGATGAAAATCTTGAGGCTAATAGTTTAGTGCCTTGACACACTCGAAGTAATTATTTTATGAAAATGGTTGTGATACCAAAATGTTCGTATTTATTAGGGAACGCATTCCACACCGCGGAGCTCGTCTGCACTACCTGCACCCTTTAAAGTTCCGCGTTTTTGAATACCTTTACCAAGCTTCCACAAGGCATTATTCGATACGGTCGAAATCTGGGCATTAAAGAACGCTCTCCTAAGAAGCAGAATCAATTTCCGTTATATCCAGGTAATCACGGACAAGTACACGAATGCAAATATCGTTGTCAAACCGTTCGAAGCTACAAAACCTATCATGATCAAGCGAGGAGTAGGACAGGATGCCTTCAAAAAACTTAAGTAGAGAACAAAAGGGATAAACGACGTGTGAGTACGTGAGATTTGCTGATGTATGCAAATAGTATGGAGGAGATCGAAACTATGATAGAAGATCTACAAGAAGTCACGCAAGAGGTAGGAGTCATAATCTATATATCAAAAACAAAATTAATGTCAAATAGGAATGGTGGGGTGGAGTTTCTATTGAATGGACAGCGAATGGAGCGGGCTAATGAGTACACATGCCTGCGGTAGAAATTAACATTTAAGGATCGGAGAACAGTCGAAGAAATCAACCGATATGGTCGGCTTTTGGCAAACTAATAAATGCTTCAGAGAATATTCACGCAAATCCAAAAAACAAAGGTAACCAACCAATTTGTGTTTGCCTATCTGAGACTTGGATGATACCAAAAACCAAAATGGAGAAACTGAAAGTGGCACAACAGAAACTGGAAAGAGCGATGTAGGAATCAGGCTACTGGACAGAAAAAAAAAGAAATGAAAGTCGACGATATAGCGTAGAGAATAGCCAAACCAATTGGAGATGGGCAGACCACCTTGTACGTAGAGACGACCTTATAGAAACCTCGGACGGGCAAGCAGAACATAGGAAGGCCGAGAGCACATTGGAGGAATGACATCGCAAAAAGGGCAGGAAGCCATTGGACAAGAAAGGCACAAGACGGGACCGAGTCGAAGAATCTTGAGGAGGCGTGTACCCAAAACTGGAGTGGACTCATGGCACTGTTTTATGATGGTGATGATGAGCAGATGGTTATAGAACAATATACGAAAATGATCATATATAAGGAACATAAATAAATACATTTAATACAGAAAATATCTGCCACACACAATATTACACTGTCCAATGTATTTTCAGTTCAAAAATGTTACGACGGCAAAAATTAGAATAGCATTGTCTAAGGAACCCCCCAACCCCATGGATTACAGCATTTTGATTAGTGAGGGAGAATCTCATACCTTAAGGCGTTGATTTTTTTATACTTATAGATACGTGGTCATACTTCATCCAGTAATTATGAACCAATCTAATAGATTAATACGGTTACACTACAACGCCAAAGTATGTCAAAATTAATTATATAAGATAAACTAGACAGAAAAAAATCAGGAAGATTTATGAGACTAGAGAATTTATAAAACAATTCATAGAATGAACTCTCTATCATCCAAACATACCATTTGCACTATATATGCATGCATGTTAGAATTTATGGAGGGAAACGACTAGTCATTACATGGTTGAGTATAGGAAATTACCTCCAGATATCTTTTTTTTGTCAAAAACTTGCACTAGGTGTTAATCAAATGAACTCTCTTAACACAGGTCGATTTAAGGCAATCATTTAGTGAAAAGAATTAATTGGATTATTCTGTGAGATAGTTGACAATTGTGAAAAGTAATTGGGAGTATCTATTGTATAATTAACTCTTGGATTTCTTAGTAAATCGCAATTTAAGGTGTGAAATAACTTACGTCTGAATCTATGTACTCTTCCTTCCTATTACTCAGTTAGCAGATCTGATCTTGGTGGAAAAAACACCATTTTGAATTGTGGTTAAACCAAATGGGATCTGAGCAACAAGCCCACTGAGAGTTAACGCAACAAACAGAAGATGTCCCTGGTGAATTGCGTTGTGGCCTGGAGATGTCATACATTAATATCGCTTGCCTAGAGCCCCCTTTCATTACTAGAACTGTTAAGTAAGCTACTTGTAACACAAGGTTTTACAGCCAACGTCAGCGCTACATTCGATCAGTATTTTGAAACAGGACAGCAGGACCTATTGTCCTAATGTGAAAACCCAAGTTTGTTGGTTTGAACAAGCTCTAACTGCGTAAGAGGTAGATTTTCTTCCAACAGTTCTTCTAAACTGAAGAATTGTTTTTGGCTAAAATTAATTTTTTCTCTGAAACATTGGAGAGCACTTTTATACATGTTGCATGACACGGCAACTTTTTCCAAGACAAAGTACCTCATTTCCTTAGTCGTGCAAACTTTTTTTTAGACTGGCGTACTGCTTATCGAATATTCTCCTGTTTACTCTACTTATCTCATCCTTTTTGAGAGAGTTTCAGTCAGTATTTGGTGTTTCAAAATTCTAACGTGACGGTAAAAAGTTTGTATAAGCAGAATAAGAATACTATTATTAATGATTTTTCAAGTTTCCGCCCTCTAACGACAAATAACTGTATCGTGAATTCTAATAGCCATAATTCTTTTGGTTTTCAAGCCATGAATATTCAGTACGTAAAGGACTACGCAGAACTAGCAACCCCGCCATTTACTTAGTCTTTGAAACGCCCTTAGAGCGCCCTTTGCCTCTTAGGAAGTTTTAGGGAAAAAAAGAAGAAGAAAAGACTGCGTTTGCAACGATAACATATTTTTACTCATAGAAAATCTATGATTTGCGAGAAGTGTTAATTTATCACTTCAATATATAAAAAAATTGCTGTCGAATCTCATCTACATGATGAAAGTGCAAAAAATGGTTTCGACCTTTTAATTGTTGTGATTTTGATGAAGTATCATGGGATGAAGATTCACAAAAACAACTTGCTCGTTCTCAGATTTCCAAACATTTGAAAGCCATGAGGAAGCCATACAAATTGAAGAACAAGGACATCGAAAGGCGAAAACGATGTACTTGATCGGATTGATTATGGTAACCCTACACGTAACATGAATTTGAGATCCAGGCCAATCGTCAAAATGGAATATTCATAGAGAGAAGACAATGCTGTTTATTTGGTATGATTAGAAAGGCGTGCTGTACTTTGAGCTGTTAAAATCGAGTCTAACGATCACTAGCAATGTCTGCCAACGACAATTAATCAATTTGATCCCAACATTGCAGATCAAACATCCAACATAGGGCAAAAAAGGCAATAATGATGTAATCTTTCTTGGGAAACAGGTCAAAAACCCACTGAAGCGCTTGATTGGGATGTCTTAGCCTATCTACCTTATTGGTCCTTCTCACTACCACTTGCGTAGATCGATAGCATGACTGTTTGC
This sequence comes from Sinelater perroti, assembly GCA_036346155.1. Classification (NCBI taxonomy): domain Eukaryota; kingdom Metazoa; phylum Arthropoda; class Insecta; order Coleoptera; family Elateridae; genus Sinelater; species Sinelater perroti. The sequence goes on along the minus strand of JARFIY010000111.1, from coordinate 3,842,701 downwards.
AGAGCTCGTATGAAAATTGATTATTTTTGTAAAATGATATATAGGCACTATATTTATCTTTTCGTCACAAGATTATGCAACTATAGAGTGAAAATTGCCCTCGATATTATGACTTTTAGCATTTTGAAATATCTCCTTGAAAGTCTGTATGTATAGAGGCAAAGTTTCAAAAAGTACATCAGTAAATTTTACCTTTTTGTTCATTGCTAATTATGATCACGCATAACAGTCTCTTTTCTTCCAACATCAGGTGATATCTCATTAGCAGTGGTCATTCATAACTGTACCAAAGTAGAATGGGTTTATAATATGTGGTACAAAGTAGTTGGTTGAACCCATCGAACATAAAGTAAAATTTTTTGAACCCGAATTCTAGGCTTGTTTTTTTATAATTTCCTGTGATCCGTTGCTGAAATCACAGAACATCGCAGAGCCGTCTTGTGTTGCGGACACACACTATGAATGCACGGCTGCCTTTGTGATACCATCCCTTACGTTTGAAAAAAAAAGTAGTTGCCATTGACTTATGCCCCTACTCTTGTAGTTTGATGTCAAAACATATTTTAAAAAGTATGGTACACTTCATGTCGTTTTTTGTCTGACCTTATGAGGAACCCGTCTATTTTCCTTCTCATATTTTCCTAATTCAGAAAAATAATGCGAAATTTGGAAGTTAAAATCATGTGCCATGCTTTGATTTTTTTTAAACGTTGTTTCGAAACAACTGAAAATAAAAGTACAGAAGGGGCAAAATAGTAAGCTTGTGAAGTTGATATTATTTTAGTCGCAGTAGTTGTTTACTATTTTTATATTTTGCAACAAGTGTTGCGAAGGTCTCGCGACTACGTAACTCCGATAAAAAAGCGTGTAGAACGTACCTTTGACTCTGTCTTAACAGGCTGAAGATGAAAAGTGATGCTTTGTCTTCTTCTGTAAACAGCCTTAGGTAAATCTTGGAGATGATTCATTCTGTGTACGATAATAAATAAGGCCGCTGCATTGTTTCCCCCAACTGCATGCAAGATAACAGGCAACGAGACTTGCCACAGTTATTGACCAACACCATTGTGGCCTTATCTTTAAAAACGCAGGCGAAGTGCATTGCACAGTCCTGCGTCCTTCCCTGCGCTGCGTAAACCCGATCCCCGGCACGCCACTGACGAAAGGCATACCCAGGGGTATTCGTTTTCGTGCCGAGTTTAGTCACCTGTAAAGGCAAACCAACGGTAACACTACACGGAAGGAGTGACTAACAGGTGAACGGCGAGGGCAGGGCTCAAAAAGCCCCTCTTTCTTTGAATTCTCCAAGCTCAGCGGTGCCCGCCGCACCCGTAACGTTATCTCTTGGTTTAGGTTTTCTTGTTCGCACGGTGCAATCGCAGCCTTTAATTGGAGTCCACTGGACCGCGAGCGGTTTTTTCCGTCTTGGAATTTGTCCAAAGATATGGGCCCTTCGACAGGTTTTTCCAAATTTAGAGTTGCCATTTTTTGAGTGGTTACAAACGTCTACGTTTTAAGAGTGCTGATTTTCCAAATTTAAAAAATCTACGAGTTTCTAATTGCTATAATACTAAACTCATATCAAGCATGACCTACGTCCAAAAAGTTTCAATTGGTTATCAAAAAAAAAAGAAGAATATTGCGGACTTTGGTTTATGATTTTTGTTTCTGCGATGATTGAGGAGTCATCTGCGACATCCAATCATATCTTGACACAGGAGTAGAGAAAAATAGGGCAAATTCGGCTTTATCTTATATTCTCAAAAAACAGCGATATTGAAAATAAGATCATCGCGTTTTATTCATCCACCATCACAGATGGCTAATACATTAATTTAAAAATTTGTTAATAAAAAAATACTATTTTTGAGGACATAACAGTAATTCACTACTCTCCAGTTATTAATACATGTTTTGAATTTGGAAATTACCAACGTTTCTTTAACATCTTCAAAAGAGAAATAGACCATACTGTTCTAAAATTTATGACACCAGTGTAGTTAGAATTTGAACACATCTGACTCATTTTGACCAACATGGAGGGTTATCTTGTAAAAATCATTATATTGAATAGATTTTTGTTTGTTTATTTGCTTTACAAAACCTAAATTTGCCGTAGATAATGTTTCTCTATTTTGGAAGCTGTAGAAGGAGCTTGTACATTATTGTAAAAATCCACTAATTATCTTAGCAATCGCGTCTATTTTGTCTTAGTGTTTTCTCTCTTTTTTATTACTGACAATTACACTTTTTCTCATAATGCTTCTTTTACAGCCTTAATTGATAAATATAGTAATAAGTGAATAGTCTTCTTCCTCTTGCAGTTCCTTTGCTAAGGCTACAAAAGTAAAGCAATTGTCTAAGACAGTTTTCCTGAACTTAAAAATAGTAGAATGACGAACGATGTATATATATTTTTTGACTATATAAGAAACAGAAATCATTGAATTGGTCCAAAAATGGAAGAATGAAGTACGGCTTATATTTCTCTGTTTATTTGGGAAAAACGCATCATTGAGTACATCCGTCATGGGTCCAAAAATGGGAATATGAAATAGGACCCATATTTTTCTTTGTTAAAATAAGAAAGCACATCATTTGGCACATTCTTCCGTTGTCTAAAAATGGAAGAATAAAGTGGAACCTATATTTTTCTTTGTTAAATAGAAAAACTTATTATTTAGTGCATTCTTCCTTGGTCAAAAAATAGAAGAATAAAGTACGGTGCATGTATTTCTTAAAATGAGAACATCATTTGGCTCAATCTTGGTTAGTTGGAAAATCTAAGAATGAAGTGCTACTCATAATTTTTTTGTTAAAATAAGAGAACGCGTCATTTATTATATTTTTCCTTGGTATATTTGATACATTCTTCGTTGGTCCAAAAATGAGAAAATGAAATATGTGTGTATTTCTTTCTTAAAATAAGAAAACCTGTTATTTGCTACTTTGTCCAAAAATAGAAAAATGAAAGATGATACATATTTTTCTTTACCAAAATAAAAAACGCATTAGTACATTATTACTTCGTCAAAAAATGGAAAATTAAGTGCAAATTATATTTTCTTTGCCAAAATAAGAAAACGCGTTATTTAGTGCATTCGATTTTAACATTCGTGGGCCTCTCATTTGATTTTCCAGTTGTTGACTATGAAGTGATGGAAAATAAGACTAAAAACGCTTCTTCATCAATAAACTTTATTTTATTATCTTTTTTACACGTTATCTGATGATATTGCTTCTAAATGTGACAAATCTTTCGTTATGTTTTTTTTTACTAACACTTTTTGTGTGGCGCAAATTTAGAGAAAAAGACGTTGCGTGCCATAAAGCTTCTTTGGGCGTTTTGTTATCCGTCCTTTTTTATATTAGGGAAAAAAGATGGAAAAATGATTTTTCCGTTTTGGATTATTTGATCTCCTGTAAACGTAACGCATGCATCTGAATTTAAAATGCCTTTCTTAATATCGATTTTGACAGCGAAAAGATCATTTGGTGGTATGATTCTGATCTCCATCTGTTCGAAAGGAGCAGCATGTTGCGCAGGATCTAAAATTGAAAAATGGAACGATGGCTTAACAAATTTGACCAAGGTTCATTTTATGTATGTCGCTTCAGATTTATAGCGGAAAATGGAAGTGCGTTTTATTCGCCATTGGGTTTCTTTTATATTAAAGAAATGGAAAGTCAAAAGCTATAGGAAAATTAATTTTCCGTTTTGGGTTATTTGGTCTCTTGAAAACCTAGCGTGTCTCGTTATCGAAAATACCCTTCTGAAAGCGAAGAGACCATTTGGTGTTAAAATTCTCAACTTCATCACGCTCGAGAAAATCGAAAATTGGAAAATGGATGGATGATCGCGTAAAAAATTTGACCAAGAGAGTCATTTCATGTGTGGGGGCTTCATATTTGCAGCCGAAAAATTGAACTGCGTTAGATGCGTTTTGTCCGCCATTAATTTTTTTGTATTAAGGAAATGGTAAAACTAAAAGCTAGGAAAATTATTTTCCCGTTTTGTTGGGTTATTTGATATCTTCAAAACATAGCGTATCTGAAAATCCAAAATACTCTTCTGAATGTGGATTTTGGAAGCGCAGAGACCATTTAGTGACAAAATCCTGAACTTCATCACGTTTAAAAAGAGCTAAAATTTGAATGTCGCTTCAAATTTGTGGCTTAACAATTGAAGTGTGTCATAAAGCTCCTTTGGATGCGTTTTGTTCGCCATTAGGTTTCTTTTTTCCCATATTGGATTATTTGGCTTCCTGAAAATAGACTATTTCGGAATCCAAAATAAGCATCTGAATGTTGATTTTGGAACGAAAGAAACCATTTGGAAATTCCGAACTTCATCGCGTTGAAAAGTACCTAAAATTTGAAAATGGGTAAATGGTCTTCATTCTTTTTTATATTAAAGAAATCTGTAGTCAAAAAACGTGGAAAAATTATTTTTCCATTTTCGGTTATTATATTATAATTTTTTTGATATTTTGCAAGCGAAAGATCATTTGGTGAAAAAATGCTGACTTTCCATCGCGTTTTAAAGTATTTGAGATTGGAAAACGAGTGAATAATCCTGTAAAAAATTTGACCAAGTGTAATTTGATTCGTCAGCTGTTGTAACGTTAAAACAGAACGTTGAGTCTTTACGATTTGCTTGTTCTAAAATGGCGCCTATGGCTTGGTAATGGATAAAGTATATCCATACAAATATTTGCAAACAGAACTTCGTAGATTGTATGGCGAATATCACTTTTTCCAAGAAAGTTTTTTTGGTATTTGCGATCTCCCATAGTGTAGATTTGCTTACTTCTGGCTTTTGGTGGTCTTAGAAGTTGTCGTACTGCGACTGTTTTGTTTTATACTACGAGAAATAGAGGCACCCTATGCCTATTAAGGGATATGGAAAAGACGAAGGGTCTAAGTATGTTTTTTATCAGTCCTTATATGTGCTAGCGTGGAAGTATTAAGTAATGCTGCAACTTATCGGCAATTGCAAATAACTTTCCGTGTAATTGCTTTTTAAGCAGCATGTTTTATGCATGACCTACAACCACGTGTGTACATGCGTTAATGTGTTTGTTAGGTTTGCTGCGATCGATGCATGATCACACCATTAGTAGTTGCCAGCATCATGTGTTCCAACTTCTCATATTATACGTAGTGCTGGTAACTACGGCTTGTAGTGATGGAATGAATATTTGTTGATTTATTCCAATTATATTTGATAGCTAGCAAATTTCTTAAAGTTCGAATAAAACGAGCAGATCAAAAATGTAACAGGATTTGGCCAGCATTTGTTATAATCTTCGGTGACTCACTGTGCTTAATATTGTACCATTTCTATCAGCTTTAGAAAGTAGAGCTCCTCATTAGTGTAGGATGTGTCAGCCTTCACGTTACACACGTAGATTCGCAAAAATGCCGCAGCCGGGCGCGTTGTACATCCTTCGCCAAACTAGAACAGCGAAAAAGTTCAGCCAATTTGAAAGCCTAATTTTTTCATTACGAATAACAACGATGCCGTAACGAGCGTTGTCTAACCCATACATTTACTTTCATTTCCATATTTTGGCCAGTTCGCAGCGTTGCCTGGCCCGGAGAATTTTGAGTAATGCGCAGAGGTGAGGTGATCTAACGCGTTCCTCCACGTCCTTGCTTGGACAAGACCCACGCGGTCAAAACTTAAAAATAGCGGAGGTCTTCTAAAATTTCCAACTTTCGCTGGGCATGTGTTGGGCAAAAAAACACCTGTGGGGATCTTCAGCCTTGAGTCAGTCTTCCTAAAGTTAGTGGTTCTCCTTCCTTGTTTACGTCTGGGTAATTATATGTTTGTACAAGGTTTTTGGTTTTATTTCATACTTTTGTTCTTTGTCAACATTAAATTGCATTTGGATTCCTGGCAATTGATTATTCATCATTTTGACTATTAGAAAAACCTTTTGTGAGTATAGAATGTTAACTTTGTTATACAGGATGAGCCAAAACTCCGTCTCTTTCTTTCAGATTAAATAAAGAAGTTTTATTTGAACAAGTTTTAGAGAGGATATCGATCAAGTTGAAGTCCTTCATTACTCTTTCCAATAGGAATGTGTTAAGGATTGCGTCTGATTTTTTTAACTTATTGTATTTGGTAGGGCTTGAAGGGACTTAGAGTTCGTCAGTTTGTCAGCCTCGTCCTTGAAATATCCCCATAGAAAGAAACCACAGGGCGCTATTTGAAGCAAAGCTTTTAGTGTGTGGGCTGTGGCTCCACCTTGTTGGAACCAAGAGTTTTTCAGATGAAGTACACGGAGATTCGGTGCGAAAAATTGTTGAGTCATGTCCACATATCAGTTGTAAGTGACACTAACATATTAAAGCCCTCTCTTCAAAAAACTGAGCGTCTGTCTTTGCCCACCTCTATGAAGTGGTCTTTTATGAACATATCATGGATTGTTATTTCACATTCGGAAAGTTTATGTACAATAGCCTTCTGGTATGGATGAAAACAAAAATTTTGGTTTACAATCGGTATCCTACCCACAACAAAATCGATTTTTGATCGGGAAAAGAGGCCCGAGGTTCAATTTAAAATAATATTTACATTGGGGCACCAAGAGCTCGTACATCTACAACCCCTCATTTAATAAAACTGCTTCTCCCCACCAAGGGTGGTCCGAGACTACTTTTGGTTTCATAACCTTTTGAAATTAGGGAAGGAATTTTTGTCCACCATGTAGTAGCTTTTTTCGTCCATAGACACTAACATACGTAAAATAAAACTGAACTAAAACCAGAAAAATGTTAATAGAGGCGTCAAAACAACAAAAACTTATACCGGTGTCATTGTTCTTTTTTGTGCTTAGCTGTGTTTGATATCGCTGCAAGTCTGATTCGTTTACTTTGATTTTCACACACCAATTCGTTATACAAACCCAAGTTCGACAAACGTTGTGAGCAATTAGCCAAGAGTTAAAACGGGCAAACACGCCTAGAATTGTTCCTCTATTAAACATTCCATTATCACGCTGCAAATCGGCGGAGGCACGCAGCTTAATCATCCGAAGCGCATTTTTCCCTTTCCAGCGGTTCTGCAGCCATTAAAATTAATAATAACCGGTATTCATCTCCCGAGTTCGCAATTAAAAATTCGCCAAGGGCTCGTATTCGTTATAATTGATGGGCGAGCTTCGCGAAGCTACACGGTTCTTCTGGACCAAACTAAATCAACTATTTAGCTGCTTCGCAATTGTTTTTCGGATGTTGTCTTGCCCAATTCAATCGAAGTCTTATCGCTGACAGCATAAGTAGATAGCCACTATCGTCTTGCCTATCGCGTGCAATCAGCAAAACAAATTACACCTGACAATTCGATAAAACTTTGTGGAAATTTAAGAATCGACTTTGAAGTGTCCCTTGATATCTTGTTTTGGTGATTGTGTATGGAAATACTTAGAGGTTGTGCAACATATCTATCAAAAAACTTAAGCGCCGGTGGCCAAATCCAGATCCGTTTCTGGTCCACGCGGGCATAGTTCGTTTTAGAAAAGGAAACCGCAGCGCGCCCACCTGCAGGCGTGATAGAGTGCAGACGTGCTACGATAGTTTCTAAATTGCTCAACATGCATCCTAGATCCATATCGCGACATGCCTTCCGCATTTACCGGCTCGAAAATTCTACGCGTTCTTTCCTGCAGTTAGTGCATTCCGTGTTCTGATTAGTTCGGCGATAAGGAAATTTGCATTGGCGCTGCGAAATGGGGGCAAGCCCATGTTAGGCTTGTTTTCGCTATTGAGAATAGCCAAACGAATAGTGAAAGAGGAAAACAATATCAAAAGAGAGAATAAAGAGAGAAATATAATTTCATTCCTTTGTCTCTAAAATCATAATTGAACCTCTCTGTTTGTTTGAAGACCAACAGTAAGCCTATACCAGCATATGTATCGCTCTGTTTGTTGGTAAAGGAATTTCTGACTTTTCAAAGTTTTCACCTTAGTGGAAAATAAGTGAATTTCATTCTGAAACACTCTTTTTGTTTCTTCATAAAGCATTAGGACTCCAAGTGAAATTTTAAAGATGGTCCAAAAAAATGGAGAGGGAAAGTAAGTGAATCAATGAATCAGAAGTCAATTATAACAAAATAAAAAAAAACGGAGCAAAATGCGAAAGTAAAAATAACAGACAAAGGAAGGACAGCAAATAAGAAGACAGATCTAGGGGGAAAATGAATGAAAAGATAATAATGATAAGACCAGAAAGAATTGCGAGAAGAAAAAACGAAATTGAAAATAAGAAAAGATTAAGCAAATACGTTATGCTTTTACATACACACAGCTTATTCTGCAAAGCTCATCTCCCATACAGAACTCATCTTCAATAATCAGTTATAAAGTGAGTCAATTTTATTACTATGGGCGCCATCTTATTTCGTAAAAGAAGAAGGGGTTGAAAAAACACTTTCAAAGAGCACTTCCACCGTAATACATGTCATTGCCTGGCTAATTTGGAGATTTGTGTAGCCGCTGTGTTGATCCAAAAATAGTTTTCCCAGGAGTTCCTTGAACCAAACAGACAGATGAAGACAAGCGGTTTTTCTACGATACAATATGTCCGCTTTTGTTTGTCTCTCTGACTTTTGAAAGGTGAGAATAAATTATTTAATTATCTGTAGAAGTTTTGGTGTGACCCCCATTTTGTTTTAAGGAATACTTTTTTGCGGGGCTACAGCCGTTTGCCGGTTATAATTTGTTGTAACATACACAAAAACACTTCTGTTTTAATATATATAGGTTGTACTTTTAGGAACTATCACATTTTTTTGGATAATTAACATTTAAAGTTATATATATTCTGCAATAGGAGTGCTGAGTTTGATTTCGGTGCCCCTAAAAGTCCTTTTTTAACCGCAGTCGCCAAAAATGAAACAAAACACAGTGTTCATTTCAACATTGAAGCTGCAGAAATTCGACTTGTTATACTTGCGTGTCAGTTATCCGGAAGATAGATTATCCGAGTCAAATCGCCACGTGAAGTTCTAAAAAGATAAGAGGTGATGCATTATTACCAATTGTAGTTTTTCATTCTTTATACTGAGAAAAAAGTAACACAATGCATTTTTTGGTCTTCTATTTAAGCTACAGGAATTATTTTATGTATCTAGTAACTGTTTCACATCTAGTAACTTTACCACAAAAAAATTCTAATCTAGTAGAAAGTCTACATTAAAGACCGTATCGTTTAACAGAAGAACATCTGAATAAAGAGCTTTAAGGCTTAAACTCTTTGCAATCACCAGATGCATGGGCAAAAAGTCCTGTCATTATAATTAATCCTTGGTATAAATTAGCAGATTAAGAATTTTTATATTGGCTTTTGACAGATATCTTCTTCTTCTCTAATCCTTTATGCCCTTTCGAGCGTCGGATGATTCGACAGATATGAAAACCAAAAAAAGAGAGATTTAATGAATATCTTCCAGTAATTAGTCTGCAACCCCTGCACTTTTCCTCGTTACAACCCTTTAAAATGCGACTTTATTGAATGTTTTTCTGTATATTTGTGAGTTCTAACGACTATTCTGGTGTAAAATTGGTGTTCTATGTAACGTATTTTAACAGGACAATATAGTAGCTGACCAGAAAGAACAAATCGCGAAAATATCTGCTATTTTGTCATTTGTCAAAATAACCCACAAAATGACAGAGTGTATAAGTTATTACAACAAATAGAAGCTCACTTTAAAATAATTTTTATATAAAAAAAAAAACTTGTGAACGCACTAAAACATCCAACGAAGTTACACTTTAATTGGTTGTAATAAGAGGTCCAAGGATTGATAGATACGGTGGGGGAGGTGATAGAATGCATTTTCTGAGTAATAACAAATATGTTTGCACTACAACAATTTTTACAAAATATCTGCTTCGAGAAAGAGGCAAAAATATTGTACGATGGTGCTCTGCAAGAAGCATAATCTCGAAGGAACACATTTCTCCATTGTAATCGATCTGCAGTATCCTTTTTCTTGAACGTTTCCGGTTTTTAATGCCCCCCCCCCTGTCCAAAAATGTTGTTTTTATTGTTAAAGAAGTGTTTTTCGATAGAGAATTGCTTGGGGACTCCAAAAAAGCTGGCATTTTGGGTTCTTATGTCTATGACTGTCTTAATCTTAAACTTCCCAATTTGCATTTCTAGTCTATTAACTGTTAAACAAAAGAAGATTTGTGTTCCGGCACCACCAATTTTCTTTTTTTTTACACCCACCCTTCTCTCTCTTCCTTATCCCGTTTTTTGTTTTTATAAATCGAAGAAGTCGATTGAATTTTGTCATTTCAAAAAGCGGAAAAGAGCGGAAAATTAAGTTTATAAATTTTTCCTCCCCCTCCAATTCCTTCCTTACAACTGAACGCATTTGATGCTTCATCAAATTTTGTTTTTTCTATAATGTGCTATAATTCATATAAGAATTACCAATATAACAATGTAAAAAAATTAGAACATTGGAAACTTTCCAATTCGAGTCGATTACATTTGTTAAGGCCGATGTACAACTTAGAACTTACTTTTATGTGAAAACCAAAACGAGGGGGAAATAGGTGCGCAACGATTTGCGTGTTCGATGTTTGCAGTTAATTTTAGATGTAACTGGACATCCCACTGTCTCAAAAATTAGAAGCGTAAATACATGCGCTATTTGTTTAACCATTTAGTGGAGTGACATTTGAAATGCATTTTTGTGCAATGGCAGCTTGCTACTCCTACAATTACTGTGATGTCTTTGTTTAAATGGGAAAGGAAGTGATGGTTGTTACTTTTTGATCGTTAGCTGATTCTAGTACCATTGTCGTCTAAAAAACTTTCCGTTTTGATCTAAAAAGAATTATATTTGAAAGTATTTACTATCGCGTGTATTTTAGATAACTTTTTAATTTTGTTGTTAAAGCAACTACAACATACGTGTATAAAAACTGTAAACTAAGAAATAAAAACGTTCTATCAAAATGAAACACTTGAGGAAAATCGCAGGGAAAACCAAATGCGACAAACTAAGAAGTGATATTAGAGAAATAGTAAGATAAGAACAAATAATGGGAAAAAATAAAAAATCAATTAATCTGGTAGGTACACATAGTGAAATGGAACCAAATGGAATCACAGGTAAAGTAATGGAAGTTTGAGAACTAACCAAAAAACGAAGAGGAAGACCAAGTAGAAAATTGATTGATCAAATTCGAGAAATAGGATTAGGAAGAGGAAAGACAGTAGAGGAAATGAAACTACTAGCGAGGGATAGAAAGGAATGGAAAAACTGATTGTAGGGTCAAGAACTAATATCCAACGCTTGAAAAGGCAAAACGATTAGAAAAGAAAAAGTTGTTGAAACAAAAAAGATGGAGTATTACCGAAACATTGTCGATACTTATCAATGATCTTCTTTGGTAATTTATAAAGTTTTTTGCATCATTGGGTTGGGCGATATGATGAATACGGAACAAATGTGAAGAAAGTCCAAAAAAGAAGAAGGTTAAGTCTTCTACTCTACTGATTTTCGGTTCTGCTTTCATCAAAACAAAAGAAATTAATCATCGCATTAATGTCCTTTCTTATTGAGCAGTATTCGAGGCAATAATGTAGGTTTGAACTATCTAGTTGGTAATTAAAAGGGTCATATTTGGTGAAGTTACCGAGCTGCATGATGAACAGGATGATTGTGCGATTTTCTCAAGTTCTCTTGTGGTCTACGGTGTTTTTGACTGGAATAGCGTCACAGTAGATATTGTTGCTGACCTCATGTTGAATACATCTGGTCTTCTGATTCTCAATTAACAAAAACTATAGGAAGGGGTAGTCTGACGAGTGATCCTAGCTGCTTGGGGATATTTTAAAGGTTGCTCAAACCAGCGCAGTGTTGCGTCATTTTGGGAAACAATTTTCATCACCTCTTCACACTTATTTCCCTTTTGTGCAATTGCGTTGTCGCATGGTTTAACAGTTCAATGTAGGACTTGCATGTTCACGCAATCAAAAACGATTTTCCACGATCTTCGGGGACACGTAATCGTCGCTGGTTTTACATAATATTGTTTTACGTTGTTATTGTAAAACAATCCGAGACTGCTGGGAGGAGTAAACAAAACGCCGCTTGGATTGAAATAACATGCCCATTGGCGCGATAGCAGAGGACGATTTCTTCGAACAGAACACCGATACGGGTATTTATAGGTTTTATTGTTTTCTGTTGATTGTTGGTTCCTACTATTTATAGCTAATTTCGAATAATAAAAATCATGTATTGCCGAAACGTCGCTAGGATCATCCGGCAACGGCGCCCTGGCGAGTCTAGAAACTCGCCCGGACTTCTGCTCTTCACTCTCTTTCACGTCCCAGAGCTGTACAAACTCGCATCCATGAATAATTTTATTGGAAAACGGGGTCGCCATCTGAAGGGAGCGTCGCCTTGAGGGTGACTGTGTAGGTTACTTTCGACCTTAGTGGGTGATTTAGTTGCATTTAATCATTGGTATACGATAAGGGTTGTGCATACATCAAATGCAACGCAGGAGGCTAACGAGAGCGAAGCAATTTTTGTGCCTGAGTAATTGCATCCGCGCAACAATAATCCGCGACCTCTGATCAACGTGTGCGCAAGTGATTCACGCTCATGTGGCTTTTTGCTGCAAAACAAATTGCGCTGCAAGGCAACGTTGCTGTTCGGCGGAGCAGCGCACGCTGTTGCCGTTATCTTTCACGTAGTGCGTGGCTCATGTTGCATTAGGCGTACGCCGTGGGTTCTCAGTGATAAGAAGGCCAAGGGCATTCGTTCCTGTGAGCCGCCGCTATCATCTTTCTTTCACCTCGCGATAGCTATGTGAAAAGGCGCCAAAAGCGTTTCTCAAGGCAGGTTACTCATGAGAAGATAACAGACATTACACACTCCTCCGAATGAATGGAATAATTTATAATACTGAACTTTTTGACTAATTCTGGACGAATCATTCTGTACAACTTTTCTGTCAATTTAAATTTATATATATATATATATATATATATATATATAAATAAAAACATAAAATTTCCAAGGAAAGTTATGAAGCAGGGGTGGTCCGAGGTTGGGGGGATGATTTTATAGGCGGATTCTTAGTTACCATGTGTGATAGTTGTACCCTCAAATGGATTTTTTCGTACGTGCTTCCAATTGATGCCTAGAGTCTCCGTTTCCGATCGAAAATATATTGTGTTGTGAGGAGGGAACGTCAGAAGTACTCATTCTGTAGTAAGGAGGGAAGGAAAAAATGTTGGAAGTGTTAACGTCGACATTGACTTCGTTGGCAACATTGGGGGTCCCTGCATCCAACTCCTAACTGCCTGCTTCTTGTCCTGTATTTCCAGGTCACAATCGTAGAGGTCAGATATGATGGAGTCACCGTGACCCGCAACGTTAATTAACAGAGATGGTTCTGACAAACCAGAGAACGCCAAAGATGAACCTGAGGGCCCGGTTTTATATCACTTGAAGCTTGTTGATGTGCGTCTTGGAACAGTACCTCTAAGCGGGGCAGGCGTCATCATGGTCGAGAATGTGATGGTCTTATTGCGAAAAGACAGCCGGCTTTCAGGTTAAAGAAAGGACCTAAGGGCCTGCTAGACCGTCTTCATTTTCGCGACCACCTGGTCTTGGGATCTCCAGATGAACTTTTCGTCCAGGGTGTTTCTTCTCTCCAGGATATCTCCCAGTTGAAGGTTCTGAGCTTTGCTAGGTTTGGTCGCCAACGAAGTCTGGTGTTCTTGGAGTGTGCGAACATTAGATTATTATTCATTCGGTTACACTCCTATAACTTAACTTTTATTATTCATATTTTGGTCTTGCTATTTTAATAATTTGTCACTGTTTGTCCATGGGACCACCTTCAATTTTTTCTCTTTGCAATTGTTTTTGGTACGTGATGATTGTGAGGTTTTTGTCTAGATTTGGGACTTCTGCCTTTCTTTGTGAGTACCACTAAGTTCTTTTTCCTGTTCTCTTTAGTTATCTATGCTTTTTGAAAGGGAATGCATCACCACTTTTTTCTTTCGTAGAAAGCTGTTCCTCCATTCCGAATATGCTTCTTCTAATTTTTTTAACTAGCGCTTTTTTTCTTTTGTGAAATTGTAGAGACGATACAAATGTCACGAATTCTTTCCGATTATTTGGAGGAGGTGTAATGTCGTTCGGTTGATTATTTTATCTTTGTCTGATGGTGTTGAATCATTTAGATAATGAAGTTGGTAACTAAAATTAATTTTTATTTAACCAAAGACAATAACACTGAAAACGTGCTCCTGTGGCCAAGTGGTCGATTAGTATTATTGTTGTTATTATTTCTGCGAGTCCCCATGTGCCGCAGAATTAATTTAAACGTCAGCAGTGATGCGAACGAAGCCGAGTCGCGGCTTTTCGTCACTTGGTACACAAACACATTCGTAGCTACACCATGGCGTGTTTGAGCAATCGAGGTAATCTCGAGTGCGCTATTCTGGGAAAACAGCGCCCACGCTGTTTGTTTTAGTCGCAAGCAACGCACTCTATTTGTTAGCAACAATCGCATTCTCGGACCTTTAGTCAGCCGCGTTGCATAACGGCCGCTGCTCGGGTGAGTAATATCCTCCGCGATTGCTTATCAACCTGAGGTTGATAACGGAGCCTCATTTTATTGTGCACCACCTTGCTAGGAACATTCGCTGCAGTGACGTCAAGCCGGAGACGAGCGTTCCCCAAAAATGTTGGAGCACCGGGATCTAAAAATACTCCCCCATGCTGGTACGGCGTGCGTTCGATAGCCCAACTTCCCCAGCGTTCTGAACGGAGGGGTGTCCGAGCCGGATTTTCCCATGATAGTGCTGCTTCCCCGATTTGCAGATAGTTGAAGGGTTTGGAGCTGATTGTGTTATATTTTAGATTTTCTAGAAATTATCAGCTGATAGTTCGAACCATTTGGTGGTTTTCAGCACTCTTGTGCAGCTTTTAAGCGAAGTTTGCATTTACGGTGAGGAACAACCGAAAACCGCCACTCTCGATGAAGGATTGAACGTTTTATTATAGGCTTGTTTTGAACAGGGAAAAACGTTAGAAAGTTTCAGTTACATGCTAGTGGTGGACGAAATTAACGAAGTCTTTTTTTTCTAATCAGAACAGGAATGTCGATTACAAAAATAGAATAATTTCTACGCTATTTCTGCCCTCATGATACTTTTATAAACGAAAAAATGCAATTTCCACTTACATGCCTAATGATCCCCATTTATTTAAGTTGGTGATGAAGCATCAGGTCTGGAATAATAAATGTAATAACTGTCGAATGGACCATACACGACCCCCCCCCCCTCTCATATCGGTCGAAGTGTGCTTTTTAATCATTCGAGGAATGGATAAATAAACATTTTATTGCTAGATCACAAACAACAGTACCTTAATAATACCAAAAAAAGGTGCCTGAATTTTTCCAAAAGCTACAAACAGAAATGGACAGTGGAACAGGAATGGTAAGAGTGGACAGTAACGATGAAGGTATTCAAAGGTATATGGAACCGTATGGTGAAACAACCAAAAATAATAATGGAAAAAGATTAATAGACCTATGTGTGGCCAATGAATAATCTATTACTGACCGACACAAAATCTGCACACAAAGCCATACATACATATACTTCTTTACGCCCCGCCAAGAAAAGAAAAATCTATGGTAAATGGGAAGAACAAAATAGACAGATGTTAGAACAACGTGTAATAGGCTGAGATGAAGTAAAACCATTGTCACAAAACAGAAACGTATGGAAAAGGAAAATTAAAGGACTTAAGATCAGATTTAAATTAAATATATAAAATTGTAAAATAATATGTAAATTACTCGTAATGGTGTACGGATTTTAGATTGAAAAAAATAAAATTGCTAGATCATATCGAAAATTTAATTTAGAAAGAAGATAAAATTTTCCGAAAATGTTGATTACTTGCAAATCAACCGTAGCATCTGCACCGTACATTCTGATATGTTGCGTTTCTTTAAAAATCATGACCGAATTCTCTCGCCTCTATAGATTTGCCCAAAAACTTCCCCCAAATGCCCTTCTTCTGCGATGTTCTTCCATCTATCGAATAAGCATAAGTAGATTATTTTCTACCCCCTGTAGTGTTTCAAGGACCAATTATTATAATCTCTAATAACTAGAAGCATTTCCCGGCCATTCTGGAGGCAGTAGTATAAAACTTTCTGAGGTTTGCAACTCCGGTGCCCAAATTTCCCAGAAATTCCCAACTGGACATGTCTGACCCCTATCAAAAGCAGCGTTTTCTATTCTGTTCTCCAGTTAAGTGCATTTGTCATGGATTAGACAGACGACCCTGCCATCTCACATTCCACTGCAGGTAAATCAGCCTTGTCCCTTTTCACTTGTATGGGCCTGTCGTAAACTGTTGACAGCACCTACACCCCGAGAAGTGACGTTGAGGTACAACCTCTGCGAAAGACACCGGACCTTTCCCAGCGCACGAAAGTGTAGCTAGAAATGAAAAAAAATACTGAGCGATAGATTTTAATTTGCGCCACACACCTATGCTAATTTTAGAATTTGCTACCACTCGGAAACATGCAAAAAAAATGTTTATAATGCGCGCTCAAGAAATCCTTGTTATTTCCTCGTAGAGGCCTTTTTTTGATTTTCCGAAGTGACCAATAATTTGCGCCGTTGCTAATTGAATTTGCGCCGTAACAAAAACGCGGAATATACTTTGCGATTATTAAAAAATCAATGAAATTCCATTTTTGCAGCGAATTTGCGTGTAACGAGTACCGCGCGTGCGCGCGAATGCATTTACTATACCAAAGTTAAGCCACCTACGGTCGAACGGTGCTATTGTTATTTTTTAATAATCGCAAATTAAAATCTATCGCTCAGTATTTTTTTTTTATTTCTAGCTATACTTTCGTGCGCTGGGAAGGGTCCGGTGCGAAAGACGATCAGACGGTTCTTATCCGCCACTCCTCCGCTGCTATTTAGGCTAGCTGTTTGCTTAGGCGTTATCGCTTTTATTTCTGGAAAAGCCCAAGGAAAGCGTGCTACGCACAGAAAGCCGCCTATTTTCGCATTCGCTTCGTTGTCGTGCCAGGTTCGTTTCGTTTTTAATTACAGGGCTGGGCTGCTCGAATCGGTTCGCTCCAACAATAAAGCGAAATCGGAGCATGCAATAATACCTGTTCGTTTTATAATCGCTTAGAGTGCCGTGCGGGCCGCTTTTGCCGCCCATGTACGCGGCTAGCTCTCTGCAGTTCCAAACCGTGTAGGACCAGCAGGGCTCGTCGATGGGCTCTCGCTAATTACCGCGGCCCGCGCCCGCCTCTAATCCAACGGTGTCATTTAACGCAGCAGCCGCGTGCGGTCGCGCCGCATTTTTAAAGATCACGGGTTGAGAAACCGCGTAAATAAATATGTCCACCTTGAAACCTTGATTAGACAGACACACGGCTATTAAGCAACCATTTTGTATCTGTATGGGCGACCGCGTTTTCCGCGTCCCGCGACGCGCTGTTGCCGCTACTTCACTATATTTCTTAATAAGTCTTGGGACATTCTACTCGCATCTTTCTGCTTAAAGCAGAAATCTTTAAATAATCCAGCACGTAGAAGTTTATAGAAGAATTGTCAATCATAATGGACAAAATCTGTTTTGATGAACTTTTTTCAAATTTTAATACCGGCGAAATTACTTCTAATGCGCAATCAAATCTATTGGTTTTGGTCAGTTACATCGCCAATCTGCAAAACGCTTTCTCAACTGACACTTTTTGTAACCTTCTCTAACGCTACAGTCTGTCTCTTCCCTATCCGTCTATCATGGGACACCGTTCGGCGTCATTTGAACATAAAATATCGGCTTTTTGGAATCTCTAATGCGTGGGAATTGAATTGCCTCCATTCCATTAGCCGGAATGCTCCAAGCGCGTGCTCAAGGTGGCCATTGATTGAATGGTAATTCGAGTATGGACTTGGAGTTATGAAACACGGGCACTGTTAGTTAACATAAATTTAATTTGAAGGAAGTACCTATTTGCTTAACCCAAAGTCTAATTTGATGCAGAGGTTTTGGTTGAGTTCATTTTTTCTCAGCAGTAACGAGATGGATGTGTTCCTCCTCCACCCCCTCATCCTCCTATAAAAAGGATTTAAAGAACACCACATCATATTTTTGATGTTTTTTCGTGATAATAGGAATGTTGGTTGATTGAAATGCCTCAAAGATGTGATAATTATAATGTTGATCGAAGATGAAGTAATAGAAATTTCGCTAGTAATCTTAAAATTTCTCTAACCTTATCAAAATCTTGAAAAACAAGATTATTCCAGAATCTTTCAGTATTTTGAGACCTAGTTTTATCTGAACGTTTACATGTACTCACGTGACTTTGTGCAGAAGAAAATCCACGTGATAGGGGGAAGAATAAAATGATAAGTATAATATTTCTTGTCTGTTACTGATGTGTACTGTGTCGGTTAACACATGATAAATTGTGGTCATCTAAATGGCGTAACCACTCCACGTTTAATGTAAACTTAAAGGAAGTTGAGATGGTCTACTAATTTTGAAAATCTACGGCCACCAAGATCACAAAACGTAACGCTACTAGGTTTCTTCTTGTAGGGTTTACCGGAAGACCATCTATAGAGCAAAATATAAGAGAATCATATAAGATGCCGACTCTAACGCAATTAGTAGATTGAGAAACTCTTAGTCATTTCCTGTTGATTGGATTTAACTGCTAGAAATGTGACAGACTATCGTTGAACAACTTGTGTAGTCTTACCCTTTATTAAAGTTGGTCAATGTTGATAGATGCCTTTTAGCTTTTTTGTTCTAGCCTTCTGGGCCCCGAATTTAATAACTATAATGTAGGAGACAAACCAAGTCATCGTTTATCAAAGTTGGCTAATGTAGTTAGGCGATTAGTTTTTCTCTAGGCTTCTAGACCTACAGGAATCTCTTGATCCTGAATTTAATAGTCAGAATATAGCGAACGATGCAAACCATCGACTTGGTTGTCAAGAATAGCAAAGCTGTAAAAGTTGGCGAGTAAATCGGTTGGTGATGATCTCAGTAAGAGGTTATAAAATCTTGCTCGAACTAATTTGTATATTTGATGACAAAATCTTCGAAATTGTGTATGTGTTCACAAAAGAATAAATAGGATATTCCGATCCTCGATGTGGCCGTTGAGATGTCTCCTCTCCGTCAAAGCAACATCTGAAAAAGTATTTTTGGATTATCTCTAAGTAAACATATCATCAAAGTACATGTAATGTTTACAACAAAAAGTGGATTATTATGACCCTTCCCCTCCTCCAGCAAAGTACCATTTGTCAAACCATTTCTGTATTATCGTTGACCAAACAAACAAACATAGAAAACAAGATAAAGTACGTGTACCGTTCACAACATAATTAGTCTTCCGAATCTTCTTATAGCTATTAACACCTTCCCGCTCTTTTCAAAGCACTCCTGGGTAATGGCTGACCAAACAAAGAGACAAAGCACAATACCATCAGATGAAATATATGTACTGTTCGCAACTTAATAAAATAGACTTCTGAACCGTGTACCTCTTGATACCTCCCCCCACGTCCAAAACACTGTTCAAATCGGCATATCGTTAACGGAACAAATAAACTCATAATACCATCAGATAAAGCGTATGCAATATAATAAAATAGGCTTCTGAACCCCAATATAGCTCTTCACACCTCCCACCTTCTAGGTTATCACTGATAAAATGAACAAACACACAATACCATCAGATAAAATGTATGTACTATTCATAAAAAAATAATATAGTGTTCTGAATCTTCCTGTAATTTTTGACACTTCTCCTCGTCCTATTCAAAGCACCATCTGTCAAATGATTCTTTTGTAATAACTGACCAAACAGATAAACATGCAATACCATTAGTTAAAATATATGGACCATTCATAATATAATAAAATTGAGTGTTCCAAAACTTCCTATAGGCCTTAACACCTTCTCCCTCCCCCTAAAGTAGCACCCATGAAACCATTTTTGAATTATCGCTAACTAAACAGACAAGACCACTCGATAACATCAGGTAAAATAAATCCCCTATTTACAGCAGAATAAAATATAGTGTTCCAAATTTCCATGTAGCCCTCAACACTACCTGTCAAGCCGTTGCTGGGTTATCTTTGACCAAATAGGCAAACACGCGATAGTATCAGATACACCCTACGTACTGTTCACAAAAGAAAATAAAATAGAGTATTTTGAACTTTATGTAGCCCATAAAAACCTCATCATCCTTCAAAGTCCATAACAGAATAAAGTATTCTGTACCTTCATGTAGGACCTGACGTCCCCCTCACCTCCTTCAAAACAATATGTATGAAATTATTGTTGAGCTACCGTTGACCCAACAAACGGACAAACGCACAATATTATCAGATAAGGTGTATGATCTGTTCACGACAAAACAAATGTTCCGAACCTCCATATACAGGTGTACAAATAAGCTCCTACAGAGTTGAGTTTCTTAAGGAAGTATATTTTTTTTATAACTGTTCTCGTTATTAGTTACAGAGAAGTATTTTTCATTTCTTTCTGTTTTCCCCTTTTTTGTTTATATTTTTCATCATATGCGTAATATCTCTTATTTTACTTGTGGTGCTAATTGGAGGTTGTGAAGGAGGTTTCTCCAAGCGTTTTAGAGAGATCATAATCAACTTTATTTTCTTTATAATCAAAAGTTAATTTTTCCCATCAGTCTCCATATTTTTGGTTTGAAACCAGTTGGGTACAGAACGTAACCTGGAAAACTTGATAGTTAGAAGCGACTTATGGTCGAGGTTTTGAGAATGTCAAATTTCCAGAATTTTTTAACTTCAAAAGACTGATTTTATTTCCTAAAGGTATTGACTGCGGTTGCGAAGCTTTCTAAATACCAAACCAATATTTATTATTGGGGTGGGGGTGGTTGTCAAGAGCTTGTTTGTCGTTGAATTCTAATAGTGTATGGGTGTGAGGATATTTTACATTCAAGTGTGAAAACAAATGTGTAATTGATTACAAAATAGTGCAAATGATGAACGATGAAATGTACCAGAGATTATAGTTTTAGCCCGTTAATAAGAGCAGTACATGGAGTTTCAATTAAAATTCGATTAACACGCTTAAGTGCTTCGTTTTCATTATATAATCATAATCGTAATTGAAACCTTGAAATATCATCTGAAGGTTACAATTTATCAACAGGGTATTTAGTATAATAAATAATCTGCAATTAAAAATCCAAACGTTTCTGCGCGTTGAAATTATGAGGGAAAACTCGGAAAATAATCGATGCTGGCTTCCGTGTGTCGATACGTCGAAACGCTCGTTAAGCGGCCGTTTGCCGCTTGCGTGAAACGCGCGCCGTGCTATTCAGCCTAGAACCGAAGTAGCCCCTGCTCTTCCATATCCCGGTCAAACCGTAACTCGCGGCAGCAAGTTCGGCAACGCCGCAGCGGGCACGGCAGCGAGGCAACGCCGTATATCGATCAGCCACCCGCATTTTATGGCTGGTAGGGGAAATTCATCATCGGTCACGTACGAAATCGCACGACCTCCCCTCCGCCCCACCGCCCGCGAGACTCCGACTGCCGATATCCAAGTCGGAATTGTATGGATGTGTTGCGAAGTTTGGAGTTCGTTTGTACCTGCAGGGGTCGGGACGGCGAGTTGGCGATTACCGGCCGACCGGCTGCACCGCGTCATCGCCGGCTCGTTTTTACCGGTGATTACCACTGTCGGAGACCACATTGCTGCATAAATCGATACATGTGCAACGACATCGCCGTTAGATCTCGGCAGGCCGCGGGGGAGGGGTGCAAGCACGGCCATGAATAATATAAAAACGGCCGCGAGTACATTCGGTCTAATTTCCCCTAATGAATATGTGATAGCGTTTAGTCGTCAATGTCATTTTAATATTAATAATGGTCTGGTGGATAGATGGGCAGCGCAGCGCCCGCCCGCTCTATACATAGACGCGGAAATCAATTTTTGGGTCACCTTGAGTGATTTCTTAATGCCTTGCACTTAGCGCAAGGTGACCGTGATATTCGACCAGCGGGTACAGTTATGGACTCTAGAATTGATCTCTAGACAGTGAATTTGCTGGGGTTGGCAGCACTGAGTTCACATTTCGGTAGCTGCAGCGCCTTCATTTGTTTGATGACGAAAACTTTCTAAATATTGCGCGCATAACTCTACCTATGTCGCCTTAGAGGGTTTGGTTAGTCATGAGACGTAGCAAGTTTGTTGATCTAGAGACCACGTTTCCGCGACGTTCGCGATTAATCAATAGCATCCGACATGTCCGTTTATTTGTAGAATTAAACTACAACTATTTATAATTCATAATGCAGATGTAGGCAGTTAGTTGCTGTTCCATATCGTAGTCTGGTGATTCATCCAGCATAGCATCTCATTTATTGTTGTTTTCGTGTTCAACCTTCATAACACGGAGGTAGAATGCTTTTCTGCTGCACCTAAATTTAGAAAGGTCGGAATTCATAAGTACTCCATTATACTTTTAATTATCTTACGAAGTGCTGATCTCTTTAAAGATTTTCTTGACTCCCGTAACCATGGAATGTTTCATCAACAATAAAATTAAAACTATCAGGCTGATAGTTTCAGTTCATAATTTCGATTGATTTCGAAATGAATTTTGAATTTTTTCTATAGATACTATTAGTGTGAACTATAACCCCTCAGTAGGATGGTAGAATCTAAAAACTCTTGGTATAATGATGTGTTCCGTGGGTTGATCGCATCTGATTGACATAATAGAATCAAGAAGACGAAATTAGCTGTTTGATGAAAGGTCCAGTTTTTTGTTTCAAAATAAAGATCAAACAAAAGAATTCTGATGGCAAAATTGAGATTGGTTCCAACGATTAGGCCATAGATTTCATTTTCTTTCGCTGTAAGTTCGGTAATACCTTTGTAGTCTCTTGTTCTAGAGTGGTATGCTCAACAAGTTTGAATCTTTAGATAAGTTTAATTCGTTTTTCGAAAATAAGAAATTATGGGTGTTAACACTAAAAGAGATTCTTAATATCTCCAAGATTATTCATTAAGAAGTAATGCAAGGCTAAATCCATAGAAGAAGAATATCATGGTTACGAAACCACAGAGAATGGTTCGGATGCACCTCTGGCGAACAACAGTAACGATTATTGCCAACATTTGACATGGAGATGGCGCCTAAAAAAGTAGAAGATGAGAAAGTAAAATGAAAGATTATAAGAGGAGTTTTCTCTTTATGTTACATTCTATAATTTGTAATTAGAATTAGATGAATTGTCGAGGTAATCAACATATGGAGCCAATTTTCTCTCTTCTCGTTTGGTGTTTTATGTATAAACTGGCAAAAAAAAAATAATGCACTCTTTTGCACTTTAATCATTAAAGAATGCAGATGCCTCTTTCCCTTTTATTTGTTAATGGTCAGATAATGTACATGTAATCGTAAATTGTCCCGCTTTACTATCGAATCTTGTCGATCCTCCTCTACTGCTCGTGTGTTAGTTAATATCTTTTATGGGCGAATCGTCTTTTAGACTCTTCTGCTTCTCTGTGAGAGATCGAAATATATGCTTTTAATCAAACTCGCCTGTTTTACTTTCGTAAAACCAATAGTCTAATATCGTTTCAAAGGTGGCCAACCTTCGATATTCAGTAGGAATTCTTGGTTGAACAGAAGAAACCGCCTAGAAGCATCGAAGGTGCGAAAAGGTGGTTTGTGCAGTAGAGAGGTGCGAGTGATCAAAGATGACCAACCTATGATATTTTTTGAATGAACAGAAGAGCCACTTGGAAGTCTTGAATTGGTTTTTATTAATAAATTAGTCTCGCATCTGAACTTTCGGTAGGAATGGCTGGTTTGTATAATATATATATGGTATATAGTATATATAGGGTACTTTAGTGTGAGTGTCGCCTCAGAATTGGCTTTTTTTGAACCGATAGATGGTAGAAATAATGCGTCTAATATTTTTAGGTTGTAGCTGTAACGTTAGCTTCCGCGACGAAATGTTCATTCTACTAATAGGAACTAGAACGGAACAACACAAAAACGCTGTTGTTCTTAAATATGCTGAATTGTTAGCACAACACTATGATCTTTAACAAATCTATATTTTTTTGTTTATCGTTGAGGAAATAAACAGACAAATGCACGATAAGATCAGATAAAGTACATGTACTGTTCACAATATAATGAAATAGGGTGTTCTGAACCTCCCTATAGTCCAGGTCTATCCTATCTGTGTAGGAAATTCTTGATTGAACAGAAGAATTATTTTCGCATCTGGACTCTTGGCGTGAATTGGTTTATACAGAGTGCTAGAATGCGAGTGGTGTCTCGAAGAAGCCTTTATTCGAATCGATCTTTCTTCATTAGGTCGATAAATCGTAAAATCGTCTAACATTTTCAATGTAACGTTAGAACACATATTGTTCTTTGAATGTTTGTAATTGTCAGCACAACAGTATTATCTTTAAGAAACCGATCTACCCTTCTAGTATTGTTTCCGACGAGTGTAACTTCTGTTCTTCTGAGAGTTAGAGAATTATTGGTTTGTACAGTATGTAGTAGAGAGTACTATAGTGTGAGTGATGTCTTAGAAGAAACCTTTCTTCATTAGAATGACTAATAGAGACAGATTAATGTTACTTATCCGTCTGGGATTTCTGTAGCGTTAGCTTTCGTAACCAAATGTTCGTTCTACTAATAAAAACTAAGTCGAAAGAACTGATACCGTTCTTTAACTATTCATAATTGTCAGCACAACACGTATCATCATCAAGAAATCGACTTACCCCTCTAGTATTGTGTTGTTATCTGTTGTGCAGCTTCTATCCTTCTGTGAGTGTTTTTAATTATGTTTTTAATGTTCCATCTTTCTCTTTAGTGTTCATACAAATGAACGTTTGGGTTTGATGAGGGGTAATGAGTCATCAAAGTTCACTCACATGCTCGTTTTAAAGACTGCTATAGTTCTAGTGATATAAATTGAGATTGTATCGTCCTTTATTATTTTTAATTTTCTTCTCCAAATAGTAGATTGGTCTTAATACATAAAATAATTGTAATACTCGTACTTTTTTACTCGTGTTTGAAGAAAGGTGGGTTAGAAGAAATAGGTTTCCGTGGTTTAGGAGTTAGAGGAAATAGACAGATTTAAGAATTGATAATGTGATGGATTGGCCGCCCACGTTTATCAATAAGGTGTAAATGTAAAATTAACGCAAAATAACTAAATGGGAGTTTGACTTTGAAGAATTGCTTAAAACAAGAAAAGTTTAAATGTAATTAATGCAACCTTTTTAGTCTTCCCCTCCTCTCTATTTGCTTTGATTTTTAAAATATCCTCATAAACCTTAGCGGTTGAACAATAGATATATTTGGTAATCTAATCAGATGTCATTGACCATTGAGTAACATTAAAATGGAACAATACATTGTTAAAAATTTTAGGAATTTGCAAATTAACGGTTCTAACCTTAGATCAACAGAAGTAAGAGGGGTGGGTGTAAATGCGCTACTAGCTTACTATCTTGAGGTATTTGAAGCAATTATAAAAAGGGTTGCAGTACGAAAATGTTTGTTGTTACTTAGGGAACGCATGCCCTTCTCTTCACACTTCGTGTACAACTCCCGCGCCTCTTGAAATGCGCTTGCGCGTGTCTTCCAGCCGTGTTCTCAGATTGCCGTTTGTAAAAATAAATTGCAAGGTTGTAAAAGGGAACTTAACTACAAGGGTTTTAAACGCGTTGTAGACGCCGAATTTCAAAGGGTTGTAACAAGTGCTTCAAACTCGAAAACTACAAATGGAAACAAAAGCTTTTTTTCTTGTCTATAACTGCTTCGACTTTTAAAAAGTATCGAAAACCATTCACATACAGTACTGTACTGTACAGGCGCCCTATTGTTCTTCGGGACTTACAAGACGAATGATGATGATTTTATAGAAAGGATTGTAGTGTGAAAATGTTTTTTATCGCACTTGTTCTTCGCAGCTCGTGTACAATTCCCCTGCAGCCTACTGTGTTGTCAGCTGGTCGTCTGTAAAAATACATTGCAAAAGATGCAGCATTAAAAGGTACAAATGGACTAGAAAACAAGGTACATTGAGGCATTTAAGAACGTTGAATTTCAATGGGTTGTAGTAAGGGGTGTGGGGTTTTG
Organism: Sinelater perroti; assembly: GCA_036346155.1. NCBI lineage: Eukaryota > Metazoa > Arthropoda > Insecta > Coleoptera > Elateridae > Sinelater > Sinelater perroti. Next base: position 3,816,444 of record JARFIY010000111.1, on the reverse strand, counting down.
AGATCTATGTTTCCTAAGTAATAGCAACCATTTTCGTACCACAATCATGAGATTGTTTCTAGTGCGTCAAGATACTAAACAATTATCAAAGATCCAAAATATTTCTCCAAAACTTCATATTTTTGGAACGTTGCGTTTTAGTATCGACATTTTCGGATGGAATTAGCCTGCGGTATTATCCAATGGCAATTATTTACTTTCACTCTCATTGCCTTATCTCGAGCAGACACCTGTCGGTAATCCGCTAATCGAAAATCCATCTTCGCGATAAGATAACGCCAGCGCTAACGCAATTCCTGGTTCGTGCGCGTTATCCTTCCACGCGCAGGGTAGCGCGGCGAAAAATTAACGACGCCACTTTATGGGTTTTCCGCCTTTCTGCAAATTAAGCTTATTGAAGGCTCGGAGACGCGGTAAAAATAGGACCACGCGAGTGATAAATATAGCGATACAACCGCGTCTTCTCCGCCTGTATCTGCTAGCAATATTTCGTATTGGAGGCATAAATAGACCTAGGTCGCCCACCAAGGGCACAGCCGTTGGAAGCCGTCCCGAATTCCGAAAACGAAACGCGGCACCGATAAGGCGATCTGGCGACGCCGCCGTTGGTCTTCCAGTTTTGCTGAACACAGGCCAGTTTCGTAAGAAATGGGTCACGGTAGTCCGACTAGTGCGAAGTGTTTACGGGATTGTCAACTTATACATCTTCGCTTTGCCCACCTACATTTCTTGGAACCAGATGTGCTCGTTTTTTATGGCGCCACAACCCGAGCACGGTGAATTACCGTGAGCCAGCCGTACAACCACGGCAACGACTATGAGATCGTGTCGGATAAGTTTTTCGGTCGATTAATCAACCGGATGATTGAGTTGTATCTGTCGCATCGGTGCTGTAGGCAAATAATGTTTATGCCAGGCCTATAACGGTTTTTGTGGCCAGAAAAGTTGCTGCTATTATGGGGAACCCATGGTTTGGCTTCAAAACTAATAAAATGTTGAGGATGGAGGCAAAAACCTAACAATTGTTGAAGGTAATAAAAATTGAAAAAAAAGATAACACTAGTGAAGTCTTGATGAGAAGAAGTCAAGTTGATTATGAATTTGGTCGTCCGGAAATTAAAGTACAACTCATCATGTAAGCATTCATAGTCATTCATAGTTTGATCACCCTGATACACCATGAACGCAAGTTTCACGCTTTTTCCCACTTAAAAATGAACCAAAGAGGTAGAAATTACAATTTTCTTCCGCTTGTGAAGCCTTTGGTCTACCTCTTTGTGGGTTAACCCTAAACATACCGCTCACCATTAAGTTCCTACCTTATTCTAATCAAAACGCTTGTATGGTTGCTGTAATTATACTAACTCACTGCGTATACTTTATTTATCGGACAGTACCAAGACTAATTTTTTCTAAATTCTTTGTTGCTGTTGTCACAGTATGCTTCAAATGGAGACACTTCTTTACCTCTGGAAATCACTAGTCACATTTTTTTCTGCAAATTTCTACTACTAAAAACTGAAACATTTATTGATCTATTAACACGTTGAAATTGATCCATTGTGGGGATTAAAGATAAATCATAACATTCATTACTGTTGATACAGCGAAATGTTGTAGTTATTTCAGAAGATCCATCGAAAGTCGTTGCAAGTGGTGTTTTTCGCCTTTTTTATTTTTTTCCATCCTGCCCGTATCGATCTCCCCACGGTGCAGGAACAAAAGGAGGGGGCAATTAAGCGCGGGAGGAAGTGCCCCGAGCTACGAGCGCATTTAAATTGGAAACGACGGTCCGGCTCTTTGTTTTCATTTTTTACGAGCGACTGCTCGCATCTGCCAATTTGCGCGTTTTCTGTCGACCCGGCAACGCCGCGCCGTTTCACCTGGTACCATTTCACCGGGAACAAAAGAGTAGGAAATTACCTGTAATTGGGTCCAATGCGCCCTTTATTTGCCCGAGGAACGAGACTTGACAACATGAAATTGAGGAAATTTTGAACTGCCAACTATTTTTTTTTACCGTAACTCCTCCCATTATTTGTTTCATATAATTAGTCGCCCGATAGTGAACCATATCAGTCTGTGGTCTAAGTAGTATAACTTGACCATACCATTGTTAAGGTCATCTTGTAGGAAGCCCTCAGATGTGGCAGTGGATTCTTTCACATCTTTTCATTGTTATCAAACCAATTATTGCCTTTGAGTGTTGACTATTGCATTTTATCATCTTCATTTTTTTTTGCCAAATACGTGAGAAGCTCCCCGTACATTGTTCCCATTTTAAGTGGGAACTTTGCAATTTTGCGCAGTTTATATCGCCATTGTTCTTCCAATTAGATAATTAATTAGCCCATCCGAGGCCCGCTGATGTGAGAACCAGATCGTCCAGATCTAGCCTGGCTTCGTTTCGCGCGTCCCGCGCTCAGCCAGCAGCCGCGGGCTCGTTATTATTTAAATATGCGAACATTCGGCCTCAAGTGGCAACTACTTTTAGTTAACGGTGTTCTGGCATTCTGCGGTTGAGGCGCCCGCGCAAGGCGAAACGGCCGTCGGTTGGGAAAGAGTCGCTCCGCGTTTCTAGAGCCGATTCGGCCGAGCCGCGTCTCGGTTTCACATATTTCTGCGCGCGAGATTTCTCCTCTCGCCTCCGTTATAGAAATTGTTATTGTTATTTATGGCGGCGATTAAATTTCAGTATGTAGGCAACGGGATTTCTCGACTTTCCACGGCGGTCAGGCCGACCCGCGAATTTCAGCGGCGCCTGCCGCGCATTTGCATTTGTTGCGTGGACGTGCGTCACGCGGCGGGGTCAAAAGGCCGCACCTAGTCTTCAGGTGCGCTCATCGCTGGCCGTTTCGAAACACAACTGCTTTAATGTCAACTGGAAGCTTAATTAGTGGTTTTGCTGTTTTTCTAATCTCTTATATTAGCTCACACCGAGGATTCTTGGCGGGGTCGAACGGACCCTGCTGGGGTCTATAGATTTATATGGGAGAGGGTGATTTTTTAACATTCAACATTTTTAATTTATGCCTGTGATTCTCGACGAGGATGTAACATTAAATTTTTTTTAATTAAATATTAAAATTACTATAATTGGCACTTTTGCTATCCTATTATCTCTTGTGTATAGCAATTTTTTCAACTACAGATAAAATCTTCAGTTCACTTCAGAGATTCTTGGCGGGGTTGGAATAAACCTTTTGGAAATCTATAAAATAGGAGAATAGAATTTGGAATATTATATAATAATAATATATGTCCAGAAAAGTCTTTTAACTCAATACGGAAATACTAAGGGGTTAAACGGGGAATAAAATGAAAACTACTATGATTGACAATTTTGCTATTTTATTACCTTTTGTACTGATCTCTTCAATTTTAGATATTCAACATCTTTAAATCACGTTAGAAATTCTTGACGTGGTCACAATAGACCTCTTGGGGCTATGTAATATTATAAATGGGTAATAGAACTCAAAAGATCGATTTTTCAACTTTGAATAATCAAAATTTTAAATTTTTACCGGTGATTCTGGACGGGGTCGCTATAGCCCCCTTTGGGATCACCTTATTTAATTTTTTTAATCATTCGCTAAATATAAGTGTCATAAAAAGTCTTGGAGGACAAAATTAATTATTAATTAATGGCAAGAAAGCCAATGAAAATATTTTTTCTGGGGGTGCGGTTTTACTTCTAATTGACACTGCTATAATTGAGATTTTACTATTTTATTCCCATCTCCCATGTACCGTACGTTTCAACTTCTTTTTAATTTATACCGGTGATTCTCGACGGGGTCGTTATAACCTTATTGGGGATTTCCGGAATTATAGAAAAGGCGGATAGAACTTTAAACGTTAACTGATGGCTAAGAAAAAGGTCAAATAATTATTGTACTCTACTTGGAAATGTTGTGCAATTTGTAAATAATAAGAATAAAAAACAATACTGAACATTATTTCAATGTGTGTTGTGTGTATGTCGGAGGGGGGATCATTTCTATAAAACTAGTATAATAGGTGTTTTTGCTGTTTTCTCCATCTCTCCTCTGTACTAATTTACTTATATTTTTGCTATGCTGTTTTCTCTTGTGTACCGATCTCTTCAACTTCAGATATTCAACATCTTTAGCTCACATTATAAGTTTTAGAAGGGGCTGATTAAACCTCTTAGAGGTCTATAAAATTCTCAAAAGGAAATTTAGCTCAAATTTCTTTTATTTTTTAATATTTGCACTGGTGATTCTTAATGGGATCAATATACACCAACTGGAGGCCAGCTGAAATTAAAAAAAAGGAGAAGTAAGGTAATTATTATACTGCTTTGGAGACATCGAGCTATTTTTAAATTATTTATATACTTTTTTTAACTACACGAAATAGCGAATCGAAGGACCCATCACCTAAAAAACTTATTAGGTCGCTTTATATATCTTGTGTAGTGATTCTTCCAATATATTTATTCATATGAGGGATTCTTAGTGGGATTCAATTCGACCCCCTAGGAATCTATAGAATTTTATATGACGGAATGATTCTTCCAACATTCAATACTCAACATTTTCTATTTACATTAGTGGTTTTCAACGTAGTCGATGTAGGGCTTTTGAGGATTATGAAATTTTGAAAAAGGTAGATTAATCAAAATGTCGAATATTAGCCAAGGAAGGTCCAAATAATGATTGTATTCTGTTTGAAAATATCAAGCATTTTTTTAAATAACTAGTATTGTAGCAGTCGACTATACAGTTAAACAAAGTAGAGGAAATTTACTTCAATATTAAATTAATTAAAAAAATGCCAAATCTTGAAAAAAATATTGTAAGGGGATCAACGAAAAATAATATTTACGAATTGGGAGCGCTATTGCCGTTTTTTTTTATCTCAAGAGATAATTCTTTTACTTTTGGATATTAAATATCAATAGTTTACACTATAGTTTTAGTGGGGTCGACTTAGACCCCTTAGAAATCTATATAATTTGAAGCGTTGATGTAGATTTAAATGATCACTGTTTTATCTTGTATTCAGTATCTTTAATTAATGCGATGATTCTAGACGGGGTCGCTATAAACTCCCTGGGGGCTATGGCATTTTGAAATCGATTGAAAGAGCGGCAAAGGAGAAATTGGGTAATTATTGTACTTCTTCTTCTTTGATGGCACTATAGCCTAAATTGAGCCCTGGCCTTCAGTTTTTGACTCCATTCCTGCCTGTCTGTAGATGTTCTTCTCCAATTTCTAACGCCAAGTAGCTTGCGGATACTTCCATGTTCGAAAAACAAAATCCATATTTTGTTCCTTAAGTCTTTTCCTATTTTCCCATCCTGTGTTCCGACGCAAAAGTTTAGGTTTTTTAAACGGTTGTTAGCCCTTAGCCTAACGCTCTCGTCAGCCCTGACCCCACATTCCGCCGGGATTGGCTACCCATTCTCAGGTTTCCGGGGTTCACCACCTTTATCTTCATATAAAGGCTAAAGGTGAGAGTTGGTATTGGATAGGAGAGGCTATGTGCCGCTGACTGGAAACAGCGTAGTGTATTGGTTCTTTTAACCTCGTATATTCAACATCTGCAGTTCACTCACACCAAGAATTTAACAATTTCATTTTTGTATATTTCGTATAAATTTTTGGGAAACCAAATTTATTAAAATTCTAATGAGGTCACTGGGAAGGAATATCTTTTTGGTGTAACTTTAATAAAGCTAGTATAATTGTCGTATTTGCTGTTTTTCTTTGTTGCGTGCTGATTCCTTCAAATTCGAATATTCAACATCTTTATTCATGTGAGGGATACTCGGCGGCGTCAAATTATACCCCCCTTAGAGATCTATAGCATTCTGAGGAAGACCAGAGTGTGGAAAGTCGCTTTTTCAGCTTGGAAATTAAACATTTTTACTTTATCCTTGTGATAGTCAAGAAGGTCGATATATCCCCCTTTGGGTATCTATGTTATTTTAAAAAAAGATTGATTCATGGCCTACGAAGAAATAAAATTATGCTGTAATTGCAAATTTACTTGAACATCGGACTCATTAAAAAATTCAGTCATTCTTATACGCATCATGCGAAATATTATGAAATTATTAAAATTCTAAGAGGGTCAATAGGAAAGAATATTTTTTTGAGGTTGTGATGAGAGGGTACTCCTCACTTACTGTTTTTCTCGTGTTGTGTAGTGATTCTTGCAATATCCGATATTCATTTTTAATTATATTAGGGATTCTCGGAGGGTCAAATTAACCCGCTTAGGTGTTTATAGGAGAGGAACGGAGGGTGGAAGGTCGTTTTTTTCATCTTTGAATGTTTAATATTTTTAATTTACCACAGTAATACTCGAGGGGGTCGATATGATAGCCCTATTAATTGTTAAAATCTAATTTAAATGTTCAAGCAATTTTAATCGAAGCAAAGACACCTAACTCGTTAACAAAATTAACAATTCATTTGATACATGTATTATTACAAGAATTTGAGAAACGACATTAGAATTCTAAGAAGATTAATGGCAAAGAATATTTGTGTCTGAGGGGGTGGGTTACGCAAGAAGACACATTCAAAGCGCGCCCGGAGATGCGGCTATTACATCGTTGATCAAATCGTGCATGCAAAAGGCAGCGGTAGATTGTGTAATCGCAAGAAGCGCTTGCTAATGGCATTTAACGTCTTGTAAATGTATAGGAGCGTATTATACACTTGAAGATGATTATATTAAAGGGCAGATTACGGCGCATTACGGTCTATTTTTAAACCAGAAGAATACCTTCGTTAGTGGTGCACAGCGCGCCACAAACGAACGGTGATGAATTGCTAGTTTGCAGATAGTTTCAGCGGCCATCGCTTGGGCCGGAATTGATGAATGCTTGGGATCGCTTGGTCGGGCGGAGGAGACTTCTTCAAATATAGTCATCAGTGGCAAATTCATTTTGCAACTATAGTTGATGTGATCTGAAAAGTACCAGGACTTCAATGAGTAACGCAAGCAGGACTGTTTGGTGTTCTTTTGCTCGAATCCTACCAACAAGCAGGCTGTACATTTTTCTTCTTGGATTTTCAAATGTTTACTACACTATCTTGCTACAGAAGGGTTGATGTTCGGTTTTACTAATTCAAAGTGAAGAGGGCGAGGGACAAAACTATATAATTAGACCGTATGCCTTTGGTTATATAGAAACGTAAAAGCCAAAGAGCACCGTATTTGATCTTTCACCAAATTATCTTCCCCCAATACATTTCGGTTGGAGTTTTGCCCGTAACTTCTTTTGGTAAATCCTTTCCTCGTCCAGTCAACTTGTGGTTGTTTTTTTATAACGTCCTAGGCTAGATGAAATGTAGTTTTCAGCTTGGGTCAGCATGGATCTTCATTATCTTTCTAGATATCAATTTGATTTCGTTTCCGCTGCTTCTGCATCTTCTTTATAGGTAGTTAACTTCCTCTTTTTATGGTGCAATTGTTTGGGTAGATTTAGAATTTTTTATTCGCTCCTTTCACTTTTCTCAAATGATTGAATTGACTTGACACGTTGAAAGCAGAAAATGGACATCAAAGTTTTCCGCCTTATTAGACTATTAGACTGTTTCATCTAAATTATCTTTCCAGTGTTTAAAGGGGGCGTCCTGGTCTTCTCTTTCCTTGTGGTCTATGCATAAAAATGGTGGAAACTAAAATTTCACAACTACCAGATGGAGGATAGTTCGGGTTCTTCTGCAAGCTAACAGAATAGAAACCAAAATTATTTAAATGTATTTACGTAACCCATTTAATTTGAGAACGGCATTGCAACACTATTCTCTTCAACGATAAACTTCTCTCGTTGATAAAGTGCTGGTGCGATCAGAATTAATAAGCGCGACCAAGACCGACAGAGGGGGGTCTTTGTTCAGCAACGCAGTGCAATCACTGCGGCCGACCTCATGGTACGTTATCGGCTTCTGGGAAGAGCTGTTATTCTTGGAAAGCTGGCTTAGCGCTTTGTTGTTCTTCAAGCGGTTCCAGTGCATTTGCAACATCCGCCTCTGCCCGTTATTTTGCATACTTTGAATAGATTGAAGGTGAATCGAGCCCGGCCGTCGTATCTTTGTTAATTGTCTATTTTAAGACTAATGTTCGTTATGAGGCTCTCTCTTTAATTCAGTTACTTTTTTAAGGTGTCACGTAACTGTCAGCTTTGCCATGTTTATTGTCTGGATTAAGTCCAGATGAAATCAATCATGACAATAAAATACATTGAGGCAAAAATTTTGTATAACTACAGTCTAGGCATATGCCTAGTTGCTCTTCAAAGTAACCAAACCCAGTCTACAAGTTTACCGCTTAAACGAACGTTTTTTATTAACGACCTGGAGGCCCGAGTCGCGCTATTACGGACGCCATTGAGAATAAATTTTAATTCCGTCGAACGTGTAATTACGACAACCGCGGATGCTTCTTTTATGAACTTCGAAGGTTTAATTGCCACAAAAACGAGCGCGGGTTTGGAAATAGCGCGTCGCTATTTTAAAAACGCCCGCGGCGAGTTTTGGATCATGAAAGATCGATGAGGTTAACTGAAATCAGTTAGGTGCCCATTCCTACGCATCGCAAGCTTTTCAATACATCGGGGGTCTTCCTTAGTTTGGTCATGTCGGGGGAGTCTCATCGACTCGATGAGCTTTACTCTTCTTACGTTACACTTGAACTATTATTTCCTCCCCATATAAATAGAATGATGGACGACGATGAAATATGCAGCCCACTGTTTTAAATCAGAACTTTTTGTGTAACTAATCGGAAATAAAAAGAGGTGTCACAGGTACCCTGCGGTATTTTCGCGGATAAAAAATTTCCGCGTGCAATTTACTGCATTTTAATTCTGAAAGTTGTCGCAACTGCGGGCTGGATAGCAAAAGCGCGCCCTCGAAACGGCTCGATTCAAGGGAAGTCGAATTATGCAAGATTATCGGTGCGTGTCCAAGACCATGCCATTTTCCAAGTGAAAACACGCACTAACGGTCGTTTCTAGAGCGGCCGTCAAATAAAACTTATTTTTGGCTTCGTATCAAACTTGTTTGCTTATCAGTGTTTCGCGTTCGCCGTCCAGTTGTCACTTGTGCTGCGAGTTGGTATTGGGCGGGGATCGTGATGAAGACATATAAACACAAAGTATAAGATTAGATGGATTTACTCAAAAAGGAGGCAAACAGGATTTTCCGTGCAAATTTGCCACAGTTATAGTGGATAATAGTTGTCAACGAAAAGTGTTTTGGTAATTGTTTAGCATCCTGACGCAATTAACATATTTTTATAGTAATGTGTAATATAAACTTCAACCTCCTGTAATTGGTCTGTAATCTTTGCATTTCGTTCTTACAACTTTTTAGAATGCGATGGTTCTGATGTAAATTTGTGCAGTTAGCTATTTGAAAATCATCTACGACCCTTCTAGATACTTTGACAGACAATTTAGCAGACGGGTAGAGTGCGCGCTCGCCCAGAGCATCGTCTGGCACGTCAAAGTGTGTAAAAAAGATCTGTCTAGAGGACATTTAAACGCATTCACATAAAAAAATCGCGAGTTTCTGGAATTATAGATAAATTACTGGAGGTAGAATGCCTTTCGTGAGCGATTTCTGTAAAAGAATTGGTTCCAGAGCGACAAGGTACTAGACCATCACCAGTTCCTTAGATAGGTTGTGTAGGTTTTTTTTTAAGACCAAATCTTGTAAACAGGGAGAATGTTAGCTGTAGGGAAAAACTTTAGGAGGTGATTGATTACTGATGGCAAAAAGAACAAGTAAGTTCATACGAACATATATGCGGAAACCCACGATAGTCCACAATAGTGGACATTGCACCTGTTCAAATCTTCCGGACTTATTCAATTAGCGTCACAGGCTAAAACTAACATCGGAAACTAACAAGTCAGTCTAGTGATGGGCCGGGCATGCAACAGGACCGAAATACTCACAAAGCCAGATGATTCTGTAGTAATTGTAGATATATTGGAACATTGAGGGGTTGTGGAAAAACCACTGCTTCAAAGAAATGATCACCAATAATCCAGCCCAAGCCGTTACTGATGATGAACTTTAATTATTCTATGGGGATTCTGGATTCTCTCTAGCCTACATGTTACTATTTAATAGATTGATGACGTCATCTCTACTAATGTAAGAGTCACTTCATAATGGTAGTGGTCTGTTGTAAAAATCAATAACTAAGATCTTGAAAGAAGGTCTGACATACTTTGCAAGTGATAAAGATAACAGACATATAGAATGAACCCCCCTATGGTAATATTCATTCTGCATAATCGACTTTGATCTCTTACATCGACTTTCCTCTCACCCAAACAAAATAAGATCAAGTTTTGTGTTTTCTTGTTTATTTTATTTTTCTTGGCATTTGTAGTTCACGCTTATTTACTCAAAATTGTGTTTTGTACTTTTCTTTGTTTCGTTTTTATATCAGGGTTTAAACCGTGGCTAGATTTCACGTAGTACAGATATTCGTGTCCAAAAATTGAACAACAAAATTCCTATGGATTATGAGGTTCGAACAATAGGGCTGTTTTGAATGTGCGAAGATGCGATATGTTTGGACGACCAATAACAGAATATTCAGAGAGGATGTATGTATTAACTAATATTACGACCCATATTTGCTGTTGGTTGCGAGTATGAACCAAGCAATATTCGCTGGGCAACTGTTTTCGATAAACTATGTCTATGATAGAGGAAACCTCTTGAAAAGCTTTGCAGAGATTGTTAGATCTTAGATGTATTTCATTGAAAACGATGGACGTCTTTGTACACGTTTTCATTTGTCCCATTCTTTGTATCTTTTGGCAGGTCTTAAACATTTGGGTTACTTTCTATACTACTATGCTCTTGTACGTTCTTCAGATTTTTGATGAAGAACACAGCAGGTTGATATCAAATATGTCTTTGAGTTGCAACCAATACATGAAATGGAATTTGGTCCCGTTAGAAGTTTGTAGTAATAATTATACCATACATTATTCATCCTGAGTAGCTGTTGCCTTCATTTTAAGTTTCAGTTATGAAATTTTGGTCTAAAATAATTATATATTTTTTTCAAGACAAGCACCAGTCGAAGCGGTTGAAGAGCTTGGCTACAGTACGAATGGACCTGGGCTCATATACTTAGGGGGTGGACTACTCTGGCATTAAAAGTAATTGATTACCTTACCTGTATTTATTTAAAAAAAGGGGTAAAAATGAGGCCGTCTAAGGTGCGGTGCTTGTCGTATCGCCCCGTATTAGAGATGACCGGGAAGTGCCTTCACCCCTCAGTTCGCAGACCTTGTCTCGACGCGAGGCGTTAGAGCCTCTCACCATTATCCTTTGCGGTAACGAATAATCTTAACTCTTGTATTTGTGTTTATATGCTATCTGTTGGTTTTCCCACAATAGATCTCTTCCGTGGTGATCATTATTAAAAATCCGATTCGATAGCTTAATGTTAGATCTAGCGTAAATTTAGCCGAAGTCATCGTGACAAAAGACAGAAAAAACTAGCTTGGTTGAACGTTGTTTTCGGCACTTTTAAGTATGTTTACTCTTGTTGTAATGTCTATTGATATTTATTTGGCTATTCTCTTATTATTCAAAGTGGCAGAATGTTTGATGTATTTGCTCTTTCTTGCTTGTTTTGTTGTCTTGTTACCACATTAAATAAATACGTGGTGAGTGTATCGAACAGTGTCTGTTTCGTTGTGCAATCTGAAATGTCTAATAGAACTCTGTGCAGATCTGTTGTGCTGACGTTGTTACACACAAATGTTAGACTTTAGTTATCACCACGAAGATGCACGGGTAACTGTCTATAGAGATAACTATATTTTTAGATTTGAGCGTCAACTTCGTTTTCCCATAACATTAGCATCATAATTGGTTTTGCCGCTCCTTCACCTTCACCTTTGTTTATGATCCTCCATCAATTTGATATTAAGTTTGATACCAGTAGTTAGACGATTGTTTTGTCTCAACAGCTCCACCGCCGATATTATTCAGGTCTCAGGTTTCTCTATAGTAGCACGAACAATATCTTTCTGTTGTCTGTGAATGACCGGAGTCGAGAAGGAAGGGTCAACTAATCTCCAAATAGAATTGATTGCATCAAACCCAACAGCAATCTTGACTAGAGCAGCCAGTCTTTTGTGTTTTTGCTGATTATCTGAGCGAAAAAATCAGTGTTGCTTCTTATCGATCCTTTTTTGTAAGTCCGGAAGTAGGAGGTCTTTTATTCTTCAATATGGGGAAGGTTGGTGGTAAAACGGAAGGCCCTTTTACTTCGTTTTGGTCAAAATTGATTATAGGCATGAAGCCATAGAATAACTGCGGAATTGAGAGTGTACAAATCGTCTTCCTCTTGTGGGATTGTGCAGCACTTTATTACTTATCTGAGATCGCTGTTCGTAATAGCTTCTTTCGTTTCCATTCATTGTAAATACATTCTTTCGGATATTTCTTTTCTCTGAAGTTCACTTGTCTTACTCTAAACTTCACCAGAAGTTCTGTGGTGATGACCAGAACTTTTGTGGAGGTTTCTTCGAGCTGGTGATCCATCCGTACGTCGCAGATCAAAATTTAACAAAAAGTTGTCAACTACTCAAGGTTTAATATTCGTTTTGACTGTCACTTCATCACATCTTTCCTTAAAAGAACTTTTTACAGAGTGAAAGCAGAGTTTCATTTTCTGTAGTTCACCTGTCGCGGTTTAAACATCACCAGAAGTTCTGGAATGATGAGTTTTGGTGGGATTTTTTTAGCTGCAATTCGCAGTGAAAGCTTTAACCAAAAGTTGTCAACTACTCAAACTTAGTAATCATTTTAACTAACTCTTCTTAAAAGAATTTTTTTTCGAGAAGAAAGAACAGGCTGCTGTCAATAGAAGTCTTCTTTTGGGTGATCACTTGCAAATATTCAGTTCATAAGAGTTTTGCTTTTCTAGACTTCAATTGTCTTACTCTAAACATCGCTAGGACTTTTGGGAGCTTTCTACTTTAGCTTTAACCAAAAAGTCATCATTACTTAAAGTTAGCATTCATTCTTACTGATACAGTTGGTTATAACTTTGTTAAAATTTTGTACATGGAGTAGAGTTAGAACAGGTTCCTGACTACTTACAGATATAAAGTCCAGAAATATTTTGTTTTTTAGTTAGACATGGCTGGTCATTATCTTTTCTCAAAAGAATTTTTACGCGAAGTAGTTACAACAGACTGCTGACAGCAGGAATCCTGTAGCCATTTTCAATATATTTGTAGGTGTCTTGATCAGATGATAATAAGTACCACGAACGTATGTACTTTGTTGTCCAGATGTTCATGGTCCCCTTCCAATGACGAGACTCTTAGAATATTACGATATTATAAACAAAAGAGCAAAAACGACACGTATGTCTATAAAGACACTTCCCCTTACAAAGATAAAATTTGAAAGCTTATTGCCACTTTTCGTTTAAAAAGCTTCCAGGAAAAAGATCGTAATCTCTAGGTATTGCATATTTTTGATAGTTAAACGTTCCCAAGTTCTTTTTCTCTTTTTTCCTTGCGCCCTTGCGACCATCGAAAGCGTTCCCAAGTTCAAATCTTGAAATACAGATCATCAATAATTACTGCTGATTTTGGTAGCGTTTTTTAAACTCTAGGTGTTACTTTTCCATAGGTATAAAAACTTATTTAAACATTTTATGATGTCAGCTCGAGGTATCGGCAAACTTCACCAACCTTTCGACTTTGGACATTTATTTTGTGATTCACCTTTCAGTCTTGAGAAACGACTTCAAGATAGGATTAGGCGCTTGTTTTGTCACTTGCTGCTTTTTGTTTTTAGTGAAGTGTTAAACAAAAGAATGTTTAGGACCGCCATGCGCGGTTGCCAAGTCATCGCCAAGACAAAAAACGTTGCTAACAGCCGGAAGTGTGATCTTTGCACCGTCTTAAAACTGCAGATTATCTCGATCGTCTTACTTCGCGAACCTTTCCGTCTGCATTTCTGCACGTCGGGCGCATCTCGCGTCCGGCCATTCCGCCGGGTAACGTTTTCGACATCGCTAGTACGCTGAGTCAACAGCCACCGTTGTACCGCTGCAAAAACAGTCGAAAGCGCCGCGAAAAACGCGGTGCCGCACGACCGTTCACCTAGCACGGAGCCAAGTAAGGTTTGAGAATACGCCGCCGCAGGCCGCATTTACTATCCCGCTTTTGACCTTGCGGTTCCGTCAAAAATTCGCAGAGGTGCCTGTAGGCGAAGGGCACAAAAATGTCGTTGTGTTGGCATCGACTCGGCGACTACATGGTACTGCATGGTAACGGGAGGTTTGCAAGATATAGGTGGATGTACTCTCCTCTTTCCGTACTCCCAATCAATTTTTAGTTATTTACTTTTATCAGCTTTTCCGTCTCATTTCTGCAAGTTAACCCGGCTTTCTCATTGGGGCCCGTTTTTATCTGTGGTCGTTTAAGGACGCGAGTAGAGCTGGGCGCGGGACCAAGCGAAGGACTGCGCTTTCACCGGCGTAGTTTTGGATGCAGGTTTTATTCCTGCTCCACCAAAAGCGATGGTATTACTTTGCACACATTTTTCGCTGTGTAAATAAACACGGAGCGGCCGCGTTGCGCGGCCTCCCCGCGCCCATCCTCATCGCTTGACAGATTTCGTTGTTTCTCATTATAAATCAACAAGAGTGCCATGACGTCATGTAGCCTTAGGCAACGTTGCACAACCGGCCAAGCGACTAGTGAGCAGCGCTGCCTGTTGCGGCCTCCACTGCTTGTTTGAGCCTTTGCTTGCCCCGTGTAAGTGGAATACCCAGTTATAAGATGTAGTAATACGAGTCCAGTTTCTTCGAAGGCAGTTTCGAACCGCGCGGAAGTCAGTTTCGATAGTTACGCCAGGACTGGGAAAATGAGTTTTGGAGGTTTTCCGATTGATGAAATTCAAGAAAACGCGTCGTCGCTTGGGTATCAGCACGATGACTGGACGAATCGCTCGATACTAGCCACGTCAAAAACATTATATTATCGACCACGTGACGATGACTATCATTACGCGCGCTAATTGCAGGCAAAAATTTTAGTTGTTTGGCCGGTGTATGTCTCCTGAAGGAGTGGTAGGGCATATGCGAGGAGAAAATCACAAGTGCAGAAACGAACCAATTGCGCTTACGTAATGCGTTTCGTGTCGCAACGTAAATTGCTTGCTGCAGTCCGTAGAAAGTTGAATAGCTACCTGTAGTCTTATGTTTTAAAGAAGTGCGCATCGATTGCTGTGGATAGAAAAATTGCGTCGCCTCCCGGCACCGGTTCGAACGTTCTAAAAAGTAGCAGCGGGCCTACACTTTCGTGCCAGCTAATCGTCCTGCATGGCTGGAGGCAGGCAAACGCGCAGCCACGCTAGGAAATGCATGTACGACAGCCGCACTACTTCGCTGGCCGATTGCGTCAAACAATGGTAGCAATGGAAAGCAAAAAGTAGCGTTCGTGTGGCAACGCTTTGGAAGAGGGGGAGCGGGGGGCGTCGTGGCTGATTGTCATACTACGCAGCAGGCAGGGCCCAGCAAAATCGATCTGACGCAATGCGTTTGATTCAGACGAGTCTGTCCGTATTAATCCGTCGCTCGGGGTGTTCGTTCGTTAGTAGGGGTAATTGTAAAGCTTCTATAGACTTACTGCACAACTTCCGTCTGCAACGAACTCGGCACACTGGCCGTTTCCATTAGAGGCGCGGCACGCACACGAACAGTCGGATCGATTTTGTTCCCTGGCATTCCCCCTCATTAGTCAACGTATGTGCTCTTTATTGGCTCTACTTTTAAAACACAAACAGAACAGAAAAGTGCTCCTATCAGCCAGCCACACCCTGTACTTTTCAGAACGAAAGACTAAGACCTGCTAATTGTCTTTATTGTGCGACATGAACAATAGTTTAGTTTGTAGTAGCAGTTGCAGTAAGCAGTAGCGAGCGTGTTCGAACACAACTGACACTTCACTATTTCCGCCTGATGAGGGTGGCTGGAAGTGGTGAGGTACTGCGGCCGTACTCCAATTTGCGCTCGGTGTTCAAATGGGTCGGCGCTGACGTGGAATTCTGCTTATATACGGGCGTGTGCGCGTGCGCGCCCCTGGTGGAGTGAGTTTCCGCGCTTTCGTCTCCCCGCCTCTTGCTCGGGCCTGGAATTTCCATCTTGTCGACTCACAAAACATCGCTCCGTCTTCTTTCAGCTTCTGCCAAGCGGTGTGACACGCTTTCGGGTCGAGCGTAGTTTGCGCCCCACCAAGCCAATCCTTTAAAGTGCAGTTGCCCCTCCCGCCCCTCTTCGTCTCTGGCGACGTGACCGTCCGTTCATTGAACATGATACGGTCTTCCACCGATGTACGATTTCCTAGAGCGAAAATTGTTGCGAGCCCCCCTCCCCGTCCCCCATCGATTTTCACGAAACACCTGCATGTGCCAGGCGAATACACGCTATCTAGGACTGTTGTTGGACTTCTTAAAGCGACGTCATGCTCTGTTCCGGACATGTCTCCGTCTCGCTTCAGCGCTTGGTAAAAAGGGATCTTTGTAATGCTGGACTTGGGTATAGGTGTTGATGTCGAAACAGGAATCGCGTCAGTAAAAAAGGCGATGTGTGCGCGCAAAGGAAGCCCCGGTACTCTCGGGTCGGCGTTGCGGGCGTCTTTCTAACGGCGAAACTTTGTTGCAGATATGGCCGCGTACAGAGCGTCAAGTTGCTGCCACGGAGCGTCAAGGAAGAGACGGGCGAGAATACGACGGCGTGCACGGTGGCATTTATGGACATCAAAAGCGCGTCAAAAGCGCACACCGCGGAACATAAGATCGACGATAGGACTCTGACCACGGAGTACTACGAACCTGCTGCCATTCCGTCCGCTGCGTCACCGCAGAACACGAATTCTACGTACTCTACCTCCCCTGGTAGTACCCGCTTTGCGAATAGTCATGGGTGAGTAGATGGCGCCGCGGCGCCCATTCTTTTCTGTAGACATCCAGAGTAGTTTGCCGCGGTAGTCCACTTACGCAACGTAGCATAGCCCGTCACTTCTTGCAGTATTGCAGTGGGAAAGTGCTAAAAGTGAGAAATTGCATTTTGTCCAATTCATAGATTTCTTCGTCGCTCTAATCCTTGTTAGCTCCAGGCTCACAGCTGAATTTTAGCCAACTTCAGTTTTTCTTAGCACTTACATAGTCTTGAAAATTGATGTAAAATTTCATATATTTCCTACACGAGGAGCATTCAGGTTTTTGTTGGTCTGTTGTATTTGGTTCGGGTCTATTTATATACATCCTAAAGCCCTTGACACTTACGTTTTCTTGTCCTGCTTTCTGGAGCGTCGTAGACGGGACGAAAAGTGTCAACGTCTTTGAAGCCTTCAGATATATGTTCGATTTTACAAGAGAGCCCATTCCATGAGGAATATTTCTAGGCCATAAGGTCACCTTTTCTAAATTTCACTGTTGACACTACACATTCTGGCAAGTGTCGTTCTTTATGATTGAGCGTAATTAGTTACTCCAAATCACACGTTTCTGGTTGTTCATAGTCCATTGCAGCGTTGATGTGATTGAAGGTTCCTGAGGCAAGCCCCTAACCTTCTTCTCCTTGGTGGCTTCTCTTGGATGTTAGCCTTACGGGAAAATCAGATTCTTCGGACGCTTATAGCGTATAGGTTTCCACGGCCTTAAACGCTGGACATATATTTATAACACTACCTGAACAATTGGAAGCACCGATAGCTTACGATTTTTACGACTCCCCTGTAATTGCACATTACCTCTCGACTGTTTCATTGTTGTGGTTGATTTGGGAAAAATGAGAATAACTAAAACGTTTCTGATCGCTTTCAAAGTCATTAAACTTTTTCGACTCATCGTGGTCTTAGCATAGCTTTGTGCTCGTTTCACATCTGACGTCGGTCTTGTGAGTTCGAGATGTGTGAAACTTTTGGTCAGATACTATACACGTTTGGGTTTGTGTTGACGGCTCCCCAATACTTATCTTTTGGAACATGAGCATCAGAAAATAATTCTCTCATTCCAGCTGAGATTAATGTTGGTAGGCGTTTTTTTGTCATGCAGAATAACGAATATTTAGTACCGTTTGGTAGTTTGAAAAAAAAACCGTATAAAATCACTGTTAACCAGGGTCTTAACGCGTTCGCGACATCGTGGTCCACCGGCAGGTTACCTACTATGAACCATTGCATTGGTTTTGAAAGTCTGTCTGTATTGGGGGCTTGTATATCGTAACTCTGGCTACATGAGTACTGCATCTATGTACTAGCAACATAGTTTATCGATCATATAATTTAATTAAGAATTAACTGAATGAATGTAGATATAGCAAAATAACATATTTAAAGAACGATAACTCAGACATTGAGAACTTGTTCAAACAAAGATAATTATATGAAACAATACAATTACTAGCCGAACTTTTGATACCTTTGTTCGTGCTTCTTTGTTATCTCTTTCTTTCTGAATTCTTCTATAATATTATACTTAGAGCATCTCTTCCTACTACTTCTTGCTGAACCTTCATATTTTCCCATTCTGTAGCCTGCCCCATTTTCTCTAGCTTCCTTGACCAAATTTTCATTCTTATATTTTGCCTTCAGTAACCATCCTATTACATTTTCTCGAAATTTGAACATATCCATCCTATTTCTGGTGTTACTGAAGTTGCTGCCATTTACCCATGCATCACAATACGTGCCTCTAACCTTTTTATAACATTTAAAGCTTTTTCTCAGACTTGTATGAAAACATTTTGAAGTATAATTGCGCCCTCCAGAGTGAGCCAATAGGTTTATTGTTGTCACGAACGTGTTAATGATGTTGATTGTGAATAAAGTAACTCTAAACACTGGAGAAGATGTTGGGAAAATATATAATGGGTTGTACTGTCGTTTCTTCTCGATTTGACTTTTGACCGCTGCTTAGGATAGAAAGTTTTTATTCTCTCTAACCCTACGATCATAAATGAGCCAGTCTTTGTCGCAAACGGGTAACGAATATAAAAATATCTCGGGACATGATAAATGTGATATGGTATGGTTAGCCAGATTTGTTTCTTTGCTTTTTCTTGTTTGCTTTCTTTATTTCTTTCTTCCTTTTTTCCTTTCTTTTCTTTCATTTTTTCTTTCATCCTGTCTTTCCTTTTTACTTTCGCCTTTTTTCCTTTCTCCCTTTCTTCCTTTTTCCTTCCTTTCTTTTTTATTCCTTTGTTTTTTAAACTTATATGATATTATTGTTGAGCAACTGGGTTAGTATAAATGTGGATTTAGTTTTGAATGCTTTTGGCAAGCTCAGGAATTATGTTATGGCAATGATTTTTGGGTGGGATTCTGTTAGTCACCCAAATAACCTGCGTACTCCATCTAGAACGCGTTTAAAACGTTTCTAGTCCTCTTTTTAGTCCTGTGAAGTCGAGTATTTTACAGCTTATTTTGATAGATGCAATCTGGCAGGTTGCAGTGCGTAAACTCGCGTTTTTGGGGGTGCACCGCGGGGACCGCAGATCGCGCATCCTAGCCGCCTACCAGATTATCACATATCTAAATACGTTGTATAAAGCGTCTAACCAAAGGGCTCTACTAGAATGAGCTAGAAGAGTGTGATTGCACAAATTTAAACCAGAATTATCTCTGTAAAATAACTGGTGAGGGTACAAAAACATTAAACGAAGTCACCCTTCCAAAGGTTGTAATAAGGAATGTGGGGGTTATAGAGGAGCTGTGGTGACTGAGTGAGAACGAATATTATCATAATTCTACCATTACTATACAATAACTGTTTGGAGTACGTGAAGGTAATAAACAACCACTTCGTTTGAATTTACTTTTTCTTGGTTTTACCAGGGATCTGGGAAAAATCGTTTTTCTTTGTTTTCTCTATTCCATTATTGATTTTTTACCCCGTCATTTCCTTTCATTCAGTTTATGCGTTGAAGAATGGATTTTAGACATTGTACCGAAGAATACATGTCAAGTTTTTCTTGCTTCTTCATTATTGTTTATTAATTACCAGCTCCAACGCTTATATAAGCTATTGTTATAACGAGCAATTTCGGACGGGCCGCCGCAGGTAAAATCTGCGATCTGTTGCGAGTCGTGGACCGTGAAATGAATAAGCAGTTAGATTCTTAATGGCCCGAATGAGCGGTCGGTGACGGAATTTCGAGATAATCGGCGGGCAAAGTTCGCCGCAGACCGAAAACCTGAAATAGAAGAGATGTGTCAGAGCTTACTCATTTGGGGCGTTTTTAAGGTAATCGTTCCTGCCGAGTTAATTGCTTTGTAATCTGCAGTTTGTAGTCCCGGAGACGAATTTAATAATAATGTTTCGGGTTGGTTGCCTCATATAATCAGGAAATGAAGGCATGCCAAAAAGTAATTTCTCTCAAGTCACTATGATTTCTGGACAAAAGCAAAACAGGAAATGTTTTTACAGTGTTGCGATCAACATGTTCTTGCTCGCGTTATAACCTTGATGATGCACGCAACTCTGTTACAACTCCGCATTTTCTTTGTACTTCTAATGATTTGTTCCTGTTGATAAAAATCATCGTTCAAAATATAATGAACCATACGGTAATCTAAAGCAAATTTGTATCTATGGGATGATAATGTGAGGATGATTTAACGAGTAACTTGGTAGGGCGAAGGCAACAACTGTGTGGGTATAGTTTCCTTTTTCTGGTTGAATATTCTACGATTACAAATCATTCAGTAATTCTCTGATTAAACACAAGAATTTTGAGTTACAGCTCAAAATAGATAAAATTGGAATTTGCGGTGTAATTCAATTCTTTTGTGAATGAATTTTGTTTTTATTGGGTGACTCATATCCTCCTTATGAAATCGCCGGAATTTAGATAAATGAATTCAAATGCAGCAGAACATGCATTGAAGATGCCCTGAGAGTTAGAAAACGGCTGTTACTCCAGAAATCACCGACACAGCGGTGCTGTCCAACCCGAAGACTCCAGGAGAAACTGGACCTGGAAAGATGTTGGGACAGGTGAACAATAGGCATCAACGCAGAGAAAAGTACAGCAGTCCTGTTCTCCACCAGACCACTTCACTGGCGAAACGACCTGACAAATCTTAGCACCTTTGGAAGGGAGATAGCCTTGAAAGAAGGAACATCCTAATTGGAGTAATTCTGGGCAACTGACTTGGAGACTTTACATCGACAGGGCAGAAGTAGCATTTTCCACTCCGGGAGCCAACTGTCTACCAACAACAAGCTGATTTTGTATAAGACCATAATACGTCATGTTATGACGTACCCGGCTCCAGTTTAGGACTGAGCCGTTAAGATTCACGTCAATAAGCTTCAGGTCATCCAGAACCTAGCTTTAAGGCCCGTCTTCGGCATCCCGTAGTTCGCGAGAAACTATAGCCTTCATCGAGACTCTTAACGTTCTCACGATTTAGGAATTTATCTCCTGACCGCGCAAAGCCTACACTCAAGTATCCAAGGCCACGGGAACGCCATCTTCCGTGGCATTTATAACTACGAGGTCGATAATGGTTTCCATTATAAACTCCCAAAAATCCTGATGTCTCCGTGAGACCAACATCCACGACAGGTTATATCGATAAGACTTCTCGCCTGTTTACTCAACGTCAACGTTAGAAATCATCGACCAAATTCATGATATGGTTGAAAGTGTGCGACCAAAGTGAGCATCTCGCTTCCATATGAAGAAAAATTCACAACTTGAGTGTTGTGTTGGCTCACAATAGGGCATAATCGAATTCATATGCGAACATCAGCCGATTGCTTGCAAGTATTGAAGAATTCGATGGATTTTGCGATGATTTCTGATAGTGAACTAGAGCAATAAACCATACAGTGGACTGGATGAGGCGAAATGGCTTTGAAAACGGCCATGAAGTCGGTTTTTTAAGGTGCAAAAGGAATTCTAACTTTATTACGTTGAGAAAGATAAGAGAATTACTGCTTAATATAGTTGGAGTGGGGGTGGGGGTTAATATTGAAGGCAACGAGTTAATTGTTTAGTACCTTAATGCACTTGAAATGGTTATTTTGTAGAAATAGTTGTAGAACGAAAATCTCCCTTATTACTCGGGTAACTTTTTTTTGCTAATAATGGTTTCATGGTGAATTTCTCCCTCTTGCTCTGATAACTTTTGTATACCGTCTATAAACCCATTTCAAGCTCCTTTTCCAGCCTCCTTTTTTACATCCTTTGAAGCTGCGCATTTTGATAGACTTCCATCTTGAAGGCGGCTGGAATACTGCAAACGTGCGGAAACAAGGGCTTATAAAGGGGTCGTAGACGAATTTTGTAAGCAAAAAAGGGAGCCTTGCATAAATTCACACTAGAATCAGTTCTATAACAAAGCTTTTGGGCGTACAAGGAGAGCTGATGAAGCCACACTTCAGAGCGTTATAATAAAAGTTGTTGGAGTTGCAGACAAGACATAGTACGTTTGCAAAATGATGATCAACATGTTCGTATTACAACCGTTTTTTTAAAATGACTACATTAAGTGCATCAAAATATTAAACAATTACCTGAAGTTCTTTCACATCCACGCTATTCGCCCGACCATCTCTACCTATCTCAAATTATTATTTGTTCCCGATACTCTTGACTGGACAAAATTTTGCTGATAAAAGAGTATAAACCCTTTCAACCCTCTAGAGAAATTCACTTCCGAGAAAATGGCAAACCTTGAATTAGGTGCGTTTAACCTAGAGAGGACTGTGTCTAAAAATCAAATAGTGTATTATATTCATTTTGGTGTTTTTCCTCTACTATTAACGAGTGTTTCTACTATAATAATAATGGTGAGACTCAAACCCCCCGGGAACGATCTACAAACTGAAAGGTTAAGATTCTCAAATGTTCGCCCGGTCGTCGCGCACCATCTCTGATAGGGGGCAAGCACCGCGCTTTTCACAACAGTATTATTATTATCCCTTATTTAAAATGAACGCAGGTACTCAATTATTTTTAGTGGCTAAATAGGCCACCCACTAGGCACGAGATCAGATATAAGATATAAGCAATCCAAGTTTGGCTTTTGTGATTTTTTTAAATCTATGTGTCTATTATATCTTCTTCGATAGTACAATGTACACAAAACTCTTCTTTCTTAATTTAAAAGCAAGTCGTTAAGCAAAGGGTGGTCTAAAGGTGGGGGAAGTGACTTAATTAATTGCAGATACTTTTTGCTTGGATAGTCTCTTAGTGGTCGAACCAACAGAGAGCTTTTGTAACCAAAGAGATACATTCGGCACAATGACTGTTCTAGTTCCACAACGTTGTTTTCGGATGTGCTTTCAACTTTCGCCTCGGGCGTTCGGTCGCGATTGAAAATTGATTTTGTTGTGGGTAGGGAACTTCAGAAGTATGGGTCTTATAGTGAAAAGAAGGGAAGGAGGAAGATCTCGGATCTGAGCTTAAATATGCCATTGGTCTTTACTTGTCTAGTCGTACTACAGAGCAAATTTTCCACCAAGACATTCGTTTTAATCCATAGAAGATGGTTGTTGTGTAGGATTTTATCGAACGGAATGAACAAAATTTTGGTTATTGGAGTGATAACCTAAAAGATATTCACAGACCGTTTGGTGTCCGATGAGTAAGTTGGAGTAATTAGCCCTTACCTTTTTGAGGAACAGGACCGATATAGTACTGTCACTGGAAATGATTAGACAATTTTTTTTGCATCAATTCTCCATGCCCTCCAACTAGAAGGTTTGGTTCCAATAGAATGGAGATACAGCCCACACAGCAAGAGTTTCGCTCAAAGTACTACGGAAGATGATTTTTGGGCTGCTAATCTCTCGATACGCTGATGTCGCTTACCCTCTTACCAGTTCTCGCCATTTTTCCTATGAAAATGTCTCTAAATTGCCTGCTTTTGGACCTTCAACCTTTACGGAACGTGTCCTCAAATAAGTCCTCAAACCATGTTGGAAAGAATAATGAAAAACTTTAGAATACGAATTCAACAGTGCATCGAAATGAGGAAGACCACTTGGCCGATATCCTTTTCATAACACATTGAACAAAACTTTCAGTTTTGTATTTTTATCATATGATAATAAACTTTGTATATCTCCTGTCGTTTGTTCTTTATTTAACGTGAAAAAGAGGGTGGGTGGGGAATAGTTTTGTTTCATCCCATGTTATTATTATCCGTATCGAGTTTTTTGGTCCTTTTTTAGTTTTGTTTTCATCTTTTTGTTGGTGTTCTCTGTTTCTTCACCACTACAAATTGACCGTGGATTCCGAATACTCTAGTATTCTTACAAAAATTATTTGAAGTTGTTCTTTTGTAGTGATTAAAAACTAGTGACAAAATAAGTCTATTGCAAGTGTCTGTCGAAAACAAAACAATTAGTTCAAATAACTCCACAAGTCTGCGCACTGCACGCATTTAGAGGAGAAATTCTATAATATTGTCTGCTGTTTGATGCAATGTAATTTTATTTTCAAAGTAATTAATCTGAGTATATATTCGTGAGTTCATATCAGACTTCTGAGTTTGGGGGAAAACACTGCGAACGTGGAAGACTTAATTCATTGAGAATAACGCAATTCCTAGAGGTTAGCTAGTTAGCCTTACATGGTTCAGATGAGCAAAATAATTACTCTTTAGTCAAAATTATTCTGTTATTCGCCACCTGAAGTTTCTTTTGGTTAGTTCTCTCAATTGGGACGTCTTTTAAGTTATGGACTGTTTTTGCCAACCCTGATCATCTCCTTTTTTTTCTTCCGTAGAAAACCAACTTTGATTTTAAGATTGGACCGTTTTGACTTCAGTATATACAGACTCGGTGTGTAATAATGGGATCTTAGTCTTATTACATGCTACTCTTCAAACTCTTGAACACGGTTTTGGTTATAAATTTGTCTTAGTGTTGCTGATGCGAACTCGACGTATGTGTGATACATTTTCGACTTCGCTTCGTCCCGTAGCGGACAGCT
This sequence comes from Sinelater perroti, assembly GCA_036346155.1. NCBI lineage: Eukaryota > Metazoa > Arthropoda > Insecta > Coleoptera > Elateridae > Sinelater > Sinelater perroti. The sequence continues at coordinate 3,791,442 of JARFIY010000111.1, read as the reverse complement.
TACGTCATTTGGGTACCTGTCTGAACCGTAAGGTCTGGACAGAATTGTAGATCTTGAAAATTTTTTCTGGTTCAAAACTGTTATAACGTATTATACAATTATGTTTGGTATTGATATATGGAAGAGCTACTACTCGCGTGTTGAAAGACAAAAAGTTTTGTTTATATTTGACTCGCTTTCATATACGTCTTTTTCTTCACTTGATTTTTTAATATTTTATTTTCTTTTAGATTATATGGTCTTGTAGCCTTCTCAGTTTGCTATTATTATTTTGAATTTCCTTTTTGTTGGTCACATCGTTTTCCTCTCTTGAGGTTAATAGTTCATGCTTTGCTTTACTTTTTTTTTGCAGTTTACTATCAAATCATTCTGCTATTTATATTTTTTGGTTTCATTCGGCTAATAGACTACAAATGAAAAGGTCTCTTGCTCCTTTCTGGTTACTTATTGCACTCTCAATATTCTTGTGTTCGTATGTTCCTAATCTTTATTTTTTAGCCATACTATCTTTTTGCTTCATCTATTTAGCTTCTCACTCTTTCCTTTTGTCTTTTTACTCTTTTTATAATCATTTTCATATACTTACCGTACACTTCCTTTCTTCTTTCTTTTATTTCAATTTTGTCTATGCTGTTGTGTTTTATTTTTAGTCTTTACTTACCGTTGACGTATTAAATTCTTTGTTTATGGTTGTCTCTTATATTTTCATGTTTATTTTAATGTTCGTGTGATTCGTATTCTTCCATCATTTCCTGCACGCCTCTTTCAATGCCTTCTCGATCATCATTTTCAAGCGCTTCAGAGTGATATGCATAAGTTTCATTAAAACGAATTGTTTTGCTTTGTAGCACTTCGCTTTCCGAAACCAGTTGCTGTCAATTCCCCCAAATAAACTTTTTAAGTTCGATTTGCCGAATGAAGCGCAAAAGGGTGATATTTGCCGGTTTTCATCTCATGCCTGCGCGTTTGCCCGAACCATCTTGCCGCCGTTCGAAGCTAAGTTTTTGCTAAAAATGGCCCGTTTACGATCCCGTTAAATAAGGACGCTCACCGAGCAAAGCAACTGTAATTTTGCAACATGATATTTAGCTTGACCTCATGGAAACAGGCAGCGGTGGAAACGCATCTTTGTGCACCGTTTCGTGTATTTATCATTGTAATCGCGACCGTTACCATAACTGTAGCAGAGGATGATTTGAGAGATGCTGCGGGACGGGTCGTCATCCAATCAACGGCGTTGATTGGACGCGCCGAAATTGTCCTTGTTGCCACTTGATGGAGCCTTGCGCCGCGCAAGAATACCGCAATATTTTCGTTTTAATTGCGAGCCGGGCACGTCCGAGACGGCAGCGAATAATCGTTCGCGTTATTGGCCATTCAAATTTTATTCGCAATTAAGCCCTGTTGGCGTCGATAGCCAACTCCGGGCGCAGAACAATAGTTTCGCGTGATGACTGCCGATTATTAATTGTTGTACATAACGTTGTTATATAATTGGCGGCGTTGCTGCAACTGTTATTACGTGACTCATCGGCGGCAGGATTACGCCGCGAACAACCAGACATAATCATAAAACTTTATTTACAAATAATCCACGGTCAAGAGTTGATGTTTATGTTCTGGCCGCGATCGAATCGATTGGGTTTCCACGCGGCGGAGCGATTCGACGCAAGTCCGAACGAATTGGAACCATTAATGCATGGAATAATCGATTTATTCAACGTCGGCAAGAGTTTTTAGGGATTCTCCGGTATTTCTGCTTTACTGAATAATATTTTCTTTGGCTAGGGTGGGGCAAACCCATCTCTCTCTTTTAGGTTGAATAAAGAACGATAAGATAAGGTATACAAAATTTATTGGTTTTAAAGAGGATGTTGAGGAAGTTGAAGTCGCATTCTGAAGTTCTTCATTGCGCTTTCCAGTATTTGTTGAGGAATACTTTTGATTTTTGATATGTTGCATTACATGGGACTTGGCAAATCCTCGGGTGAATTTTGTAAATCTCAGCTTTGAGGTGTTACCAAAGGAAGGTCTCACCATGTTCAGAGAAACATCTCGCTCAGCTCTTAGAACCGGAAGTCTTCTTGTGTGGACTATGGCTCCATCCTGTTGAAACTAAACGAAGTAGCAGTAAGACACTGGCTTCCGCCCTCAAAGAGTAAGAGCCAATAACCTCAATTTTACTCCACCTATATCAAACGGTAACACGGTGGAAAGGTCTTTCATGAATATCTCATGGGTCATCATTTCAATAACTTTGTCGGTAAAGAAAATGACGCTTCCAAAATGTTTACACACATTTCAGAAGATTTGGAAAGTTCTTGTACAACAACCATCTTGTATGGATGAAAAAGAAGTCTTGGTGCAAAGCAGAAGTCTTACTGCATCGATGTTTCTCACTACAGAAGCAGAACTTCTGAAATTTCTGATCCGCGATAAAATCGAAAAGTGGATGACGCAAAAATAGGAAAAACTACTTTTCAGAAAAAAATAAAAACGAAGTAAGTTCCATAGATATAATAAAAATAATCCAAACACTATTTAAATAGATATTAAGTAATAAGTCTGATAGTTGCAAAATACAAATACAGCATGCAGAGAATACATCCAGTGATGTACGTCTTCTATAATTAGTCTATATAGAGACTATATTTTGATATTCTAGACATGTAGCACTATTTCACTAAATCTGTTGGACATTTTTGTTTCAACTTTTTTAAAACGCATTGGGATGCACTTTTAGTTTGTCTTTATTTCTTCTTGCATAGGATTTCCTCATTAACATAAGATAGTCTTGCGTCTTGATGCATAGCCTCGTTGGTGATGAATCCTGGTACTCCAATATTCTTAGTGTTTTGGATTGAAACCTCTTCATTATTTCTACAGTTTTCAACAGTTAATTCTGATTTTCTGCCTATTAGCCAGTAGAATTCCCTCAACTTGTGACTAAGCCGTTTTCTTTTCGTTAATATATGTTTTCTCCACTTGTCATTCAGTTTCTTCATAAGTAGTGAATGTTATATGTAGTGATGTGTCTTCGTTTGTTTTAATTCCCCATTTTTCTAACCATTTTTGTACTTGATTTATTTGGTGCCAACATTGCTGTCATCAGCAAATGTTGCTGTGATGATACCTGGTGATGTCGATAAATCAGCAGTATATGGGAGATATAAAACAGGCCCTAAGACGCTGCCTTGGTGTACACCAGTATGTATAGGTTTTATGGCGGCAAATTCCTTTTCCCTTGCTTCCCGAAAGTACCTGTTGTTAACATAAGACTTTCAGATTGTGAAGTAATTGACTGACGGCATATTGTCAAAGTTTTTGTTTATTTAATTGACAACTCCATGCACTTGCTCTATCATGGAATGTTGTTTCAAAAAACAGAATTTATGTTGTTATTAACTTTTTGTTATCTTAAGAGAGGTGGTATTTGTTAAGAAACAGTTTTTCGAAGACTTTAGAAGAGACCATTGGCAAAAGACTTATGGACCGGTAAGATTTTACATTTTCTGGTTCTTTCCCTGGCTTTAATATTAATGTTGTCTCTGCTAGTTTACATTGGAAGAGAAAGTAACTTGTCGTATAATAGAGTTGGAGTTGTTTTAGAAATTGATATGCTTTTTCTGATAAGGTTCTTGGAGGATTGAGGTAATTTTTTCTTCTTCTGGAGTTAAGTATTCTGTTGTATTTGGCGTAAACACATTTTTTAGGTGATTTGCGAATATATTTGCTTTTTCCTTGAGCTTTCACACCATTTTCTAGATTCTATTCTAATAGGTGGTATTGAGTAGTTGGATCTGTTTAATGTCTTTGTGGCCTTCGATAGTGAATCTAAGCCTTAAGTGGAAAATGTGAGAAAGTACGTGGTTTTCACTATTGAAACTGTTTTACATTAAAACCTGATACTATGTGCAGGTAATCAAAAAAGACAAAGAAAACAGTTTTAACGAGACGCATCGGAAATGAATGGAAAGCAATATCGAAAGAGCCAAGAAATATTAAATATGTTGTTGTGGTATGTGTTGTAATGATAACATTTATTTTGTAAATTACGAATATTCGGAGAAAGTCTCTGGAGCTCCATTTGTCCGTGTCTAACGAAATCCCTCGCCTTACAACCGCCCTTCGCTTCTTAATTTTTTTGAAATTAAGAATACCAATATACGAAATAGAGGCATTTCACTGCTCTCGTCACAATAACTTCTAGCTTAATTTCATCGTATCGAGAGATAAAAAGTGCCATTTTACGCCATTATTAGGCACAAAAGATTATGTGCAAAACAAGACGGACAGTCACAGCTCCAACGAAAGCGAAAACTACTTCTTTCCTTCTCCACTAGAAGGTCATGCTCTGCGTTTGGTGGGATTTGTTGGGCATTATTTACTTTGAGCTTTAAGCATTAAGCTGCACTTTGAGTAACTTCAACGCGTTGCAAAAATTCCATAAATCCTGCTCCACTCGGCGATTTTGTGCCAATACCTTATCACATTTTTAAGCATCAAGTACTACCTTGTAAGGACATGCATTTAATAGCGAAATGAAGCCTCATCAGTGGATAGACACTTTTTTTACATCGAAGTCGGTGATGTTTTACGAAGCCGGGCTCGGAGAGTTGCCTAAACGTTGTCAGAATTTTTTGTTTTATTTGTCCCCTTCTTTCGATTTATAGCCAACATAATTAACCGATAGAACTCACAATTTAACATGTATAAGTCGGTGATTTCAATCGTCGATCATCATATTCGAAGATCTTAACGTAATGCAAGAAGTGAATGTTGCTCCTATAAGGAAACAACTTATCGAGAGTTATTTCTCAAACTTTTGTTTGACAAACTCTACCCAAAGATTTGGTCTTCATTTCTACAAAAATTGAACTGATCATTGTACGCTCTAGAGCAGATCTAATTTTGTCAAGAAAGCTGTGAAGCATTTTTGGGGGTATGGCTTTGTTAATGAGCTAAATTGCAGAAATTGGGAGGGGGTGGTGGTCCTGATCCTCGGCCAAAAAGTAACAATTGCATTTTTGTTGGCGAATATTTCATCGTTTCTTTTTTTCAACGAACTTAAAAAGTTACTGAATTCTATATGTCTGTCGGTCCGTCACAAAATTTGAAAATTGATTCTTATAGGAAATTTTGCGCTGATTTTGAATTCGAAATTAAAAAATTTCGACTTCGAATTTCTGGAAAATTTTCGACATTACGATTTTAAATGTGATCCTTATAGGAAATTTTACGCTGAATTCGAAAAAATTCTATGTCGAATAATTTTCGAGATATTCGATTTCGAATTTTTAAGTTCGTTCTGGGATTGCTTACAGAGCAAACTCTTCGTCGGCCCCATGTTTTTTTAATGGATTTTGTTTGCCTGAGCGCAATACAAACGTCTGCTGAAATTAAAGCTTTATCGAGATCGAAGTTCTGGTGAGGTCAAGATGCTCGCTTATTCCAACAAACCACGACCTTTTGAAATCTCAAGGTCGTGGCCGAAAGATGGATTTGTCTAATTCGTTCCACCAAACACAATTTTGGTTTCATTTGTGTAGTTTTTTATACTAAGGGTTCAATTAATAACTAAACAGTCTGGAATAACTTTTGAAATAAACACAAGAGTGCTGCAACCATGGGTTAGCAGGTAATTGATTTAGTGCTAGTTTGATTGTGTAGAAGTTAACTGTAAAAATTGGGGCGTTTTCGCGAGAATTTGGTATTAAACAAACCAAAGTCTTGAAACGTCGGGAAAAGTGGCCAGCAGTTTACAGGAATCTGCGAAAGCGGTCAAAGTCAACAGTTAGAAAATTTGAGACGAGTGTTCGATGCTCATGAAGGAAATATGACAATACCAAGATTAATTAGGATACTGTAGGACTGAACAGCCAGTGTGGAAACAACGTGGGCACTTTTCACTAGCCCAAACATTACCCTGAAGCTATACTATAGTCTTTTTATTCTTTTTCCTAACGCTAACCTTGTGGGAGCATGTCAAAGATTTGTGAATTAGTTCAAAGACACTACCACTAAGAGTAGAAATGAGAGTTCAATAGTAGAATACTTTTTAGTTAGTAAAAATATTTGGAGAAATATAAAATACGTAAAAGCGACGACCACTGCTTATTGGAGATGAAATGGAAAACAAAAACAAAAAAAAGGAAGAAACTAATAAGAAAAACTCGGCAATAGAAAGATCAGGTGCCACAAATTAAGGAAGATATTAAAATTTAAAAATTGAGTCCAAGAGCTTATGGAATAAAAAATGAGAAACATAAATACACAAGGAACACTTAAACACGTGGTCGAACTTCAAAGAAAGCATCATAATAGCAGTCAAAAGAACGCATTGGAAGCAAATAAAACAACAATTACAAAGAAAAAATAAGCATGTAAAAATATAAAAACGAAAGAGATAAAGTCATAAAACTAATAAAAAAGGATAAACGAAAAATGAAGAATGCGTACAAAGAAAATCAAAAATTATTTTTCGGGGCTACCAGAAATGCGAAAAAGACAATTGCTATGCTTTCGAATATTAAAAATAAAGGAGTGTTACACAGAGAAGATCTTGTGGAGATGGAGACAGTACTTCCTAGAACTATTAGAAGAATCAGATATAATATGCAGAGAGGAAAATAGGAAAAAGAAAAATATAGTATTATCGTAAATATAGAAAATCAGCTACAGGGAAATAATATAAATACAGAAGAAATATAAGAGGTCATGGATTTAGAAAGAATAGAAAAGTGATAGATGCTACTTTCACAGTAGAGCAAATAACTGAAAAGGTAATTAGGAAAAACGGAGAGACCCGCCTCTGTTTTATCCACTTAAAGAAAGCTGGTAATGTAAATAGAACAGATACATAGAGAATACAAAATAACAGCAGTAAAAGTACTATACAGGCAGACTAAAAATTTTGTCAGATTTAAACACGAGAAGTCGCAAATATTGGAAATAACGAAAGAAGTAAGACAAAGGTGTATCATGAGCCCTTTACTGTTTACAATAGTTCTGGGTGAAGCTGTCAAAGAGGTAAAAAACCAAGTGACAAAAATTTTAGAATTATTATACGCGGACGATATGGTCATCATTGCAAAAAACGAAAAAGCAATGAACAATAACTTCAATATTTATAATAGGAATTTAAAATTAATTAACATGAAGATCAACAAACTCAAAACGAAAACGACAATTGTAAGTAGGCAAGAGAGAACACATCAGATAAAATTGGAAGAATGGGCGAAGAAATGGATGCAAGAAAGGGGGCAGCAATAGAGAACGCTTTTCTGGCAAAAAAGATACCGAAGGAAGTAGCAGCTACTCTAATTCTCACTTACGGGTCTAGACTTTAACAGACTATCAGATAAGTAAAATTCAAAGATCAGAAATAATATTTTTGCGGAAAATAAAAGTAAAACTAGAAAAGATAAAATAAAGAACAATATAAAACCCATTCAAGATACAGTGGATTAAGGAAAACTAAAATGGTTTGGTTACGTAATGAGGATGGGGAAGAGAAAATGGTAAGAAGAGTGTTCGAAGCAAAACCTTATAAAAAGAAGAAGAAAGGAAGTCTGAGGAGAACGTAGACAGTGGAAGTGAAAACTGCAGCATGAAGTGAAACAAAAGGCACAAGACAGAAAAAATGAGAGATGTGCAGACGAAAAACACAGTGACCCAACCCCAATCGCTTTACACTCGAAAGGGTAGGAAGGCTATATTATTAACTAAGTAATACTAAGATAGTAAAATAGAAGGAATGTTAATGAAGAGTAGACTATACATTATATGAATATTTAAATGGAAAAGAGTATCAGTGTGACCAAACGGTTGAGACATTTGGCTGTGGAGTGGAGGAACCCCCATCCTAGGATCGGATGTCTGGGGGGTGGCCTACTCAGTGACTAAAAATGAACGAGTACCCACGTTGAGAGTCTTAACCTCTCAGTTCGGAAGCCGCGCTCCTACGCGGGAGATGACATGGAGAACATTAAAAAATAGAAAGAAAATAATTAAACTAAACATAAACTTGCAATAGAACAAAACAGAATTGCAAAAACTTCTTATTCGTCTATTTATGTGGCACGCATGAGACAATTTTAATGTTGCTGATGTTACAATTAAAACTGCTGGTGGTTACCAGGTTACCACACCGTAATTGCCGATAAAAGTTTGCTCAACGAGCGGTTACAGCGAGTAAGTGGTACGTTTCATACTCTTATTGACAAGTTTGTTAATTAAAATGCGGGTATTATGGTGAATGCGGCACTTGACTGATTAACGCGTGAACAATGTCCAATTACGTTATTTTTGAATAACATTGTGACGTCGGTTTAAAATCTTGTTATCTGCACTTTATGTACAGTGCGTTTCATTATTGAAGTTTTTGTTTCTGCTGATTATTTCGTAATTAATGGAATTCTATTATTTTCTGCCCTGGAGTCTATGACAATTAACATTGCAAATTTACTTTCAGAACGACAGATGAACACGGAAACTTCAACGAGAGGTTCTACGATAGGAACAACAGCCGCGTAGCAGAGGGCGAGTACATCCGCCGCTCGGGTTATCACGACGGCAGGGGCCGCAACAGGGACAGGGGTTACCGGAACGGCCCCTACAACAACGTCATCGACCGCCACCGGACGCTCAACAGCTCGTGGTCGTACGACTCGTCGAGGAGCTACAACAGCGAAACAGGGTATGGAACGGCGCCCTCCGACGCGAACGACAGGAGATCGTCGGACTCCCAAAGTACAAAAAAGAAAACGAAGTCGCGGTCGGGAAGCAGGTCCGTGTCTCCTTCCGGCAGCGCTTCGAGCCGCTCGCCGACGCGGTCGAGGTCGCAGAGCAGCAGCAGCTCCTCGAGCAGCACCACCTCGCAGGCGTCGAGCTCCACCAGCTCTCCGAAGTCTCGCAGGGTGGCGGCGGCCGCGAACGCCGCGCACCAGCCGGTAGTCCACTCGGACGACCGGAGGCCCCTGGCCATCTGCGTCAAGAACCTCCCGCTGCGGTCGTCGGACACGTCGCTGAAGGACGGCCTCTTCCACGAGTACAAGAAGCACGGGAAGGTGACGTGGGTGAAGATCGTCGGCCAGGGCTCCGAGAGGCACGCGATCGTGTGCTTCAAAAAGCCCGAGGATGTCGACAAAGCCCTGGAGGTCAGTTATGACAAGCTGTTTTTCGGCTGCAAGATCGAGGTCGCGCCGTATCAGGGGTACGACGTCGACGACAACGAGCTGCGGCCGTACGAAGCTGAAATCGACGAGTTCCATCCGAAGGCAACGCGCACACTGTTCATCGGTAACTTGGAGAAGGACGTTACCGCATCTGATCTCAGGAAACACTTCGACCAGTTCGGGGAAATTATAGAAATTGACATTAAGAAACAAGGGGCTGTGAGTTCGTACGCATTTTGCCAGTACTCGGACATTATTAGTGTGGTGAAAGCCATCCGTGCGATGGACGGCGAACACTTAGGAAATAATCGTATTAAACTAGGATTCGGGAAGTCTATGCCAACTAATTGTGTGTGGGTGGATGGTGTAGTGGATAGTGTTAACGAAAAGTACCTGACGCTGCAGTTCGACTCCTTCGGGCCGATCTCGCAAGTGATGATAGACCGCGATAAAGGACAGGGGTTGATATTTTACGAACAAGTGGTGAACGCCCAAGCGGCGGTGTTGAAGATGCGCGGGGTCAACTTAAGGGGACGGAAAATACAGGTGGACTTCGCGAGTCGTGAGTGCCAGGAGGCTTTCTACGAGCATCTGGAGAAGCAGGGCCATGCCGCTGAGAGGATAAATTTTGAGGAGCGGCGAGACTCTTCTTCCACCTCGAGGAGTTTCGAGGCGACCGCCGCAGCTCCCAATCGGTTTGCTAGGTACGAAACGCCCTCGTCGCGGCCCCGAACGACTTCGTACAGTAGCAGGTCCAACATTACGACAGGTCAGTGCAATAATACGACGGCCGCGGTCCATTCCCCGAGCACGCCGGGCTCGGCAACTCCCAGAGGAAGCAGCTCGCGGTCCCGTCTGACACGATTCGCCGAATATTACGATCAGACAGCGGATTACGGTGAACGCAGGTATCGCAGTTACGACGAGTATAGCCAGGGAAGCGCCGCGTCGCACGAAGAAGGATACGAACACGAGTATGCTTACAACCGCGAAAGCCCTCCGCACGTAGAGCCTGTAGATTCTCGTAGTATACCCCACACCGGTGATCAGCTAACGTTAACATTTGCGCCTCCCGATATCAGAAATCTTCAGAAGGAAAGATTCCACCTCTTAGAACAGCTGGAAGATTACGCTAGCTCCGGAGATGAGCTCGTCAATCCGAAGAAACGTCCTCGATTAGAGACTCTCGAAGGATCGACTACCAGCGATGTCATAATCGAAGCTAATCGGGATCATAGAAAGGTAATGGAAGTTCGAAGAACCTCCGACGGGAGTCTAAAGCACCATTCCCGAAGGCCTTCGGTCGACAGCAAGCACGGCGTTCGCGATGTCGCCGTAGATAGGGGATCGTACATGCCGCACGCCATATGCAAACGTCGGAAAACGGCTGGAAGCGACAGCAGTTCCAGAGTGCAACACCACGACCTCTCGGGTTCCGAAAGTGTGGGCAGTTCTAGGCCGGGGACTCCGTTGTGCGACGAGCGACCCGAAAATCTCCCGCAGGAGCCTAGACGAATACCTCGAGAACGCGAAGGTCCTCTCAGCTTGCCTCTCCCAAGGTTTGCCGCCCAAATTCTAGGGAAGGGAAGCGTCTCCGTCGCCGGGATAAAGGGTCAAAAGGATAACAATATACTGTCTAGTCCACCGCCGGCTGCCACCAGCCCAAGAATTTCCAATCCCATTACGCCTAGTCTGACGCAAGTTCCTCCGCCTGCTTCACCTCCACCTAGACCCCCCTCGTTGAGTTCCAATTCGAGTGACAGCGACGTAACTCCGCCAAGCCCATCCTTGGACGAACGCATTCGATCTTTAGACGAGAAGTATGAAAAGTGGTCCGGCTCGAGGGCCGTGAGCGCCGCCGGCAGCGAAGCCCTGGCCAAGCTGGACGCCACAGCTTCCGAAAGGTTTAGGTTCAGTTATAAGTTATTGGACTTGGACTTGAAAGAGTTACAGCCGTCTGAAATAGTTAAGTCTGTGTTAGCCAAACCGTCGGTATTCGATGAAGATTCGAAAAGGTTAGAAAACGTAGGCGAAAAGTATGATTTTAGTTTGTTCTCTAAAAATACCACATTGACGACGCAACCGTCTCCTGTGTCGACGACACCCTCTACACCACCTGTCCTAAAGGTAGCTGCTGTCACCACCCAGTTACCAAAGACTTCTACAATGCTTTCTCCCAGATCTTCAGGTAAGATTTTACATGGTTGTGTTCTTTTTAGCATCTTTCGTTCTTTTCTGAAACTACACAGCTAAGTATTTGAATTTTTTCTCCATTACTAATCGCTTTTTGAATTAAGCAATCGTTTACAACATTACAAAATTGACATTGAGTTTTTGCTTGTCTTTTTGCCTTGATTAAAAATATACAATACTTGTCAGAACATTTTTAGGATATTATTTTTTTTGTATTTGATAATGCATCACTATTCGTAGAGCTTAATTGCTTATATTTTAGTCGTATCGAAGCAGAGAAAACTAAGGCATTTTTGTCTTCCGTTCACTGTGAGTTTATCGTTATTGTTTTTATTGTTGCATGCTCTCTATTTTGTATGCGAATACTCATTGTAATCATTTGTAGGTTCGAGTATAACGACAGCGAAGGGTTTGCAGTACCCGTTCCCCAGCCACCCTCCCGTTCAGACGGTTATCGGGGCAGCGGCGACGCCCACACCTGCACTCCAGACGCCCCCGCCTCCGCCGCCGCCGCCGCCGCCGAGCGTGGCCTCCAGGGGCAGCCACGGTGATAACAGACTCAAGCCGTGCGTGGCCGCTTCGAGTGGCGAGAGCAGAACTTCGTGCAAAGCGGGCACAAACCGTAGTACTGCCGCTAGTGGCGTGGTGATATCCAACTTGACGCAAATAAAACTGAGTGACGCGAGTAACGCTAGCAAAAGTGGTGTCAACATTCCTTTAAACCCTAGTGACGCTGAGCACAGTGCTAACGCCGCCTCGGACGCGGCTCCTAAGGTAAGAAGTAAACCAGTGGATAAAAACAGTGATAAAGTGACGAACAGGAGAGACTCGACTAACAGTGCGGGGTCGCCGAGGGGCGAAGTTAAAAACAGGAGAAATAGTGAGAGTAGCGGTCGGAGAGGGGGTGGCGACGCGGGTGATAAACGTAGCGACAGTTGTGATAATAGTGCTAGCGAGAGGAAGGCGGAAGAGAAAGCTAGGATTGAAGAACTGAAAAAGGAACAACAGAGGATTGAAAACGAACGGGAAAGGTTAGAAAAGGAACGCATTGAAAAAGAAAAATTAGAAAGAGAGAGATTGGAGAAAGAGCGTGCGGAGAAAGAAAGAGCAGAAAGAGAAAGGTTGGAGAAGGAAAGATTGGAAAGGGAAAGAATAGAGCGGGAACATAAAAAGGAGCGCGAGGAGAGGGAAAGAAAAGAGAAAGAAGAAAAGGAAAGGAGAGAACGAGAAGAGCAAGAAAGGAGAGAGAGGAGGGAGCGGGAAGATAAAGAAAGGCGAGAGCATGAAGAACGAGAAAAGAGAGAAAAGGAAGAACATGAACGGTCGGATCGGGAAAGAAAAAGGGAGGAGGACAGAAAACACAAGGAAGACAATCACGAAAAACGAAAAGATGAATATTTTAGACACAGAGAAAACCACGGTGACGTTAAGCATAAAGATAGTGCAGAAACTACTCGGAATGAGAAAAATACCAAAGAAAATAAATTGAAAGATAATCATGAATTGTTCAAGAAGGATTCGCACGAATCTCGAAATAGTCATGAAAGTAAAAGTACGCACGAAACTAGAGAACGACATAACAACGAATCAAGGAAAGAGGAGAAAAGTAAACACCACTCGGATAGGGATTCTGATAAACGGAAAGAAAGTAGTAAAGAGAATAGGGAAAATAATTTGCACGATAAATTAGCGAACATAAGTAGTGAAATTAAAGAGAACAGCAAACCTAGCATAGAAAGCCGACATTTTTCAATAGAATTAGACAAAAATAAAATTGATATTAGTCGACGTAAAGAAAGAAATAATAGTTTACCTGCAAGTGTTGGTTCTAAGAGAAGAATGAGCTCGCAAGATTCTTTAGAAATAATCGACGAAATTAAAAAGATCAAACTAAGCCAGGAACACAGGAAATTATCAGAAAGGCGAGATTCTAAAGATACAAGATCAGAGGAAAAGTCTAAAAGTAAACATAAAAACAACATTGCTAAAATTATAGAAGACAAAATGAGGCAGGAAAAATTGAACAGCGTTAAGGAAGTGACGGAAGAAAAGAGAAAAGATAAAGACCGAGACAAAGAAGACAAGCATAAACATAAGCAGAAAGTTGAGAAGCAGAGGTCTAAAGATAAAAATAAAGAGAAGGAATCTCCAAATTCGACGAAACAGCCATCTTCAAAAGACTTGTCGCTGGACAAAGACTTCCTAGCCATGTTGGATTTGCAGACACCTGAGGATACAGAGAAGTTGCAACGCCAAAGAAAAGAAATTAAAGAAAAACGGAAGCAGGAGAGCGTCGAATCCGAAGAGCGCAAGAGCGACGAGTCGAAGAAAAGCGAAGATAAAAAGAAAGAAAAGCGTTCATCTTCTGAAAGGAAAAGTCGCGACGAGATTCCTTCTCAGATGAAGGCGGATGAGCGTAAAAGCGTAAAGAAGGAACGGATACGAAAAATAGTTCAAAACAGCTCGGATGCCGCGACAGATTCCGACGAACCCAAAAAGCATCAGCCGCACTCTATATTTGATATAGTAGACGACGAACCTGCATACATCTCCATGTACGACAAAGTAAAAGCTAGAAGTTGTAAAAACATGCAGAAACAGGAAGAGGAAAAACGACAAGAAAAACTGAAAGCCAAGTTCAATCAGTTAAAGCAGAGTCGCGCCAAGAGAGAAGAGAAGAAGCGCTCTACCTCGTGGGATGAAGATTCAGATTCCGACCAGGAGAGGCGAGACCGCTTGCCGAAAATGGAAGGAAGTAAAGCCCGCAGGGGCAACAAAATGCTAATAATAAGTTCCGATGACGAAGACGTCGACAGCGGCAGCAAAATGAAACAACGAAAGAAGCGGGAAATCTACACCGATTCCGAATCTGAAAAACACAGACAAATAAAATCCGAACTGATGGAATCGAGCGACGAAGGCAGCGTGAAAACGAAAAACATTCACAGGAAGAACTCAAAATCTCGAATTGCCAGTGACACTTCGGATGACGAATTTAAAAAGGTGCAGGATAAATTGAAAAACGAATTGTTTTCGAATATCGAGATAGATCAAAGGTTCTTGGACTTGGAAGCAAAAAGTCACAAGCGCATTAAAGATGAAGATAATAAATGCGCCAGGAAAGAGAAGAAAAATAAGCACCAGGAACAACTAACAACCGAGCAGATCAACGCCCAGATATTTGGCGACTCCCCGTTGCCGGAAATCAAATCCGAGGACGTCCGCATGTTCGGCGATATCTCATCCGCCGAAGACAACCACGAAAACAAGAAAGAGAAGAACGAGACGCGCCGGAAGCACAAGAAGAAGCAGAAGCGGCAAAAGCATTCCGCCACCAGCGAAGAAGACGCCAAGTTGGAGCTCACGGTCGAGTTAGTTAAAGACGAAACTATCGATAAAATGAAGAACTTCGAGAAAAAGAAGCAGCATAGCAAGAAGGACAAAAAGAAGGATAAAAACAAGGACGAGGAGAAGCACAAAGAAAAGTCGAAGAAGTCGAAGAAATCAAAGTCTTCCGAAAGCTCCAAGTCGGATTCGAAACGCGATGGCAAAATAGAAAATATATTCGGCTCATTTTCCGACGACTCGGAAAATGGCCACAAAGATCACGACCGCGACCGCGACCGCGACGATATCGTACAAAACACATTTTTGGATAGATTCAGCGATGAGAAGCTGCAGATGTATGCTAGCGACTCCGACAGTATCTCCCAACTGGAAAAAGAGGTTCGTAAATCTGAAGAAAAAGACCGCAGCAAAGAAGAACACAAGAAGAGAAAAGAGAAGAAGAGGCGCGAAAAGGAGAAACGCTTGCGCGAAGAGGAATTCAACGATAACAGTATGGATTATGCGGATCTAGGGAAGCAACTGGAGGCTAACATAAAAGATGACATTAACGATATTTTGGAAGAATCTTTGGTGACGATCAAAAATGAGGGGGAAGAGCGAAGCGAAGATGTTTTCCGCTTTACCGAAGGGGACGAATCGCAAGAAATTAAAATAGAGCACGAAAAGAAAGAGATTAAGGAAAAGAAGAAGAAGCGGAAAAAGAGCAAAGAAGAAAAGCACAAACATCACCACCATCACCACGACAAAAATAAATACAAGTCTCCGGAACTGAAGAAAGAATTTGAACAGATATCATCCTCATCGGAGAATGTTAGCGCTAAGAGTGACATAATACCAGAGAAGCCAACGTTGCAAAGCCCTAGCTTACCGAGCATTATGGATTTACCTGGCCCTGCTCTTGACAATTCATCTGTTGCCTCGCTACCGCGAGAACCTGTGATTAGCGCTTTGGCAAAAACGCCGACATCTAAAGATAAAAAGCGCGACAAGTTCATACCAGGTTTCGGTGCAGAAATCGACGAGAAGGTCCACGAAACGGCCATCAAGTCTATATCTGAATTTGAAACGCCCAAGACCGAAACCATTACGGAAATTAAGGAGGAAGAGCTAAAACCAGATAAATCTGAGATCAATGATGATAAGCCACGCGTGGTGATTTCTCAAGAAGAAACTGAAGATGCTGTAGCAGCATTACTGGGCGAAAGTTTTGGTGGTAATGAATATTCCGACTGCTATGATGATCAGCAGCAAAGTATAACGAACAACGAACAAGATACCAGCGTACCAGAAGAGAACATAGTTGAGGATCTAGAAGAAATGAGGCAGGCCGTTCAAAGTCTGAATTCGGGAGATTTGGAAATTAAACCAGACACGCCGCAGAGTGAACACGAGCTGCAGATAGATACCGACACAGACGAACAAGAAGAGATCGGGTTGAGATACGACCAATCTCCGAAAACGCCTGAGGTAATAGACATCTCGCAGCCTCCAAAAACTCCCGATATACCCAGTTACTTCAGATCGGACGATGCCGCAAAAACTGCGCTGGTTATAAAAGCCGCTAGTTTGAACAGTCCACCTTCGTTGACTCCCATTAAACCAGCACCGCCGCCTGTCGTCGAGACTGCCAAATGCGCTTTGGAGACTCTGCCGGTCACATCTCCTCCCGCACCCGAGCCTCCCAGATCTGTAATATCACAAACATGGTCGGTGACCAAAACGGTCGAGGTCTCAAGCGCCGAGATTCCTTCTTTATGTAAACCCGAGTTAAGTCGACCGGTCTCATCCACGAATACTACAACTGTGAACATCAGCGATGTTGGTGCGACTTCCACAAAGTCGGTGTACGTAACTGCCGCAAATTCGCGACCTAGCAGCACTCCGCCTATAATTAAAGTCGCAACTCCCCAAGCTCCACAACCTCCGCCAGTGCAAAAGCAAGAAGTTGAGCCAAGCCCAAAATCACAGCTCGCGAAGCCTCACGTTTCCGTACCCTACAGCATGGCGGTTCACTTGCAGTACCCTGCAGCTTCGCAAGTGAAAACTACGCCTACAGGCCTTTCTTTCAATCGCTTACCAATCACCCCGGTTATGATATCGAAGCCTTTCCAACCAACCTCCATGGTTCTGCCGCAGCCCAAGCACGCCCAGTCGACGGATTCCTCCAACACCAGTGCCAGCAGCATCGACCACAGTCAAGATCAGTCGCGCGTTATGTATCAAACCGGGCAAGTGTCTTCATTCTTGATCAGTCCCCCCTCTCAAACTCGGATGATTGTGCAAAACGTACAGCTGTCGCGAGGAATACCACCCCAAGCCGTAGTGAAGCATGCGACACCAGTCAACTATGGGTATTCGCCGAACAGTTCTCCGTACGTTGCACAAACGGTCGTTGCTTCCAAGGAAAATGCGCCGCCTGAAAACCCGCGAATCCTGGCGACAACATCGGAACCTCCGAAATTAGTACCCACTTCTTATTCGGCGGCCTATGCTTTACAGTCTCAAAGTCTGCCCACTCCTCCAATCCCCCAGCCTCCAACCGTCATAACCGAGTCTAAGCATGCCGTTTCTGCAAGCGAAGTCAAGTCTTTCATGCCCGTCATCCAGGAAACTCCTAAGTTGATAAGCATATCCTCGACTACGCCAGCGCTACCTACAATTATCCAGTCTATTATCAAACCAACTCCACCTGGTACGCCTTCGAGGTCTGCCCCTATTTCCACTGAGGTTAAGCAGGAAGAACCCGAAACAACGAAGGACGTTCCTAGCACAGCGGTCGGCGAGAAACAAAGAGATGTGATGGAAACAACCAACGTAAAGGCTGAGGTTCGTATCGAATCTCCGAAACCTCAGGTTACGACGCCCAAAGAAGAAACAAAATCTGTTCCAATAAAAGATGAGACGGAAAGTCCGGGAGTGATTAAAGAATCTGCTAAAGCAGAGTTGGACATAAAGCAGGAAGTAAAAAGAGAGGAAGTGGTGGTAAAAGTTGAAGATCCAAAAGTAGAACAGGAGTCCACAACTGTTATAAAGAAAACAGAAAAGCTGGAAGATGATAAAGGGGAAACTGAAAGCATCGAATCCGATCTCGGGAAAGAACGCTTGAGTAGCGATCTAGTAAGTAAAGATGATGGCTTGGATTCCAAAGAAGATAGCGACTACTGGTCTGCCAAGGAAGTGAATATCGACTCTGTTATCAAAAAAGTCGATGCGCTTTGCTCAGGGGACGAGCTCTCCGATAGGAGCAGCGAAATCGGGAAGGACGACTGGTTCGACCAAGACAACAAGCCGCCGCAGCATCCGGACCTGTTCAAGCAAGAGCACGCCGAGGCTGCGCTACCAGAAAAAATCGAACAGATGCAGCCCGAGATAACAAAGCCCACGCTCCAGGACGTAGCGCCGCAAATCGAATTAGATCCGCTGGACGAAAGGGAAACCGCCGGCCGCACCAGCCGTCGCGGAGGAAGAACTCGCGGCCGAAAGACGCGTGGCGTCGCTCGAGGCGGCGTGCAGACGCGGCACTCCAAAATCGTCAAGGAAGCAGCCGCCGCCGCAGTTACTGCGCCTCCAACCATCGCCATTGCCACCACCGCGATAACAGCAAGACGAGGCGGGCGCGGCGGCCGCCCCAAGAGCGAGCGAAAAGCCGCCAAATCCGAATCCGACACGGCCGACGTGTACGAGTTCCGCGACGACTCCGACGAAAATAACGTGAACAAGGACCGGCCTAGGTTGATTCTGACGATCAAGTCGCCCGCTATTTCCAACGCCATCGGTGGAAGCATCGCCCAGACGCAGGCAATCGTTAAAGAAGTACCAAAGATGGAGTCGAAGGAAGACTTCCTTTCGCCGACCAACACGCGGAAGTCTCGCCGTTTGCAGGAGCGCGACGTTTCGCGGAACACCGTGGACGACACCATAGAGGATGTGGTGCGCAACACCGCCATAATTACCAGATCATCCTCAGTTGCACAGGCTCAAACGCAAATAAGAAGATCCGCTAGACAAACGGCCATTAAAGCCGTGCAGGAAACTCCTAGAAAGTCACCGCGGGGTGGGAAGAGAAAAGATAGGCGTGCTTCAGAAACCACAGAAGATTTACCCGAAGAAAAATCCATGAAGAATGAAAACGCGGTTAAACCTGAAGTGGAAGTGGATAAGCAGCCTGTGGTGGTGAAAGAACCCCCCAAAGAAGTTATAGAAGAAGAAAAGGTGGAACCACCTAGAGAGAAACCACACGAAGGATTGAAAGCGGCCGTTCTACGCCGCGTGAAGGGTGAAATGAATCAACAAGAGCCCATGACGCTAATCGATCCCGTAACCGGGCTATTGACACCCATGAGAGAATGCGAGGAAGGCCGCTACATTCCAGTTTCCAGTGCTGTTAGCCAAGTACAACCGACGAAGTTGGCTACTGTGCCTATCAAACCAATTCAAGCTCCACAGCCTTTACCGTCACCAAAACCGGTAGAGTCCCAGGCGCAGTCCGTTATTGCAAGCTCTCCAGTGACTACTCAACAACACAAGCCACAATCTTTGAAAGCTCATGTACTATCGTCGCAAGCAGCTCGGGTAGTCGTTTCACAGCAGCAACCTCAAAAGTTGGTGGTTACGGTTGGACCTACAATTTCACAACCAACCTACATAGTTAAATCAAATATTCCAATCAGCCAGCATTTGAGCGTGAACGTGTCTTCCCCGAGCTTGTCTCCTGCTCACTTATCTCCGAGACCTACTCTACCAACCAATATAAATAAAGCTATTCACTCCATGCCAACTGCTAAGTTCTCTCAACAACAACAGTTGCCACCACCTTCACCAAATCAAGCAATGGCGCACATAAATCAACCTAAACCACAGCATATCCTGCAGCCGCTAAATAAACAGCAACAGACCATTTTGTCGAAAGCCCATCTAAATTCTCCAGTGGCCTCCAATTCACAAGTGGTGAACACCCAGTTGGCGCACATAAAACAACAGGCTGCCATGGCCAAGGCGCAGGTCATCAAACCTCACAGTCTCCATCCTCAGCCGCAGATTCTAACGGGGGCTGTTGCTAGTCCTCCTCTGAAGCAAACCCACCATGTAGGTCAGCAGCCGATAATGGGCGCCAGCTCGGGGCGGCTGGTGCAGGTCTCTGCGTCGGTCCCCAGTGCTGGTGCCAAAGGTAGCATGGAACCACCAAAGGTGGAAGTCTCGATGGCCAGCGTCATGGTCCCACATCCCACCTCCTCGCCCCAAGGACAGCCTCGACACGTGCTGCAATCGGGCTTGCCCATGCCGGCGTTCGAAACTAACTTGGTAAGTGGATTGCATCCTAATGGTGAACATGGAACTAACCGATCTGTTACTAACAAGCAGCACGGGGAGAGAAGTGTTTATAATCGCAGCCGGAGCCCACCACCGGCTCATCAAAATTCACCCTCACCACAGGTGATTTCTTTATTCAGATTGCTCTGTTGCTCTGTTGTTTTGTAGTTAGATCATTACCATTTTCAGGCTGCGGTATGTACTAATAATGTGTGTGTGTTTTAGGGCGAAGCCATGACGCATTTTCCTCCTGGCTCTGTAAAACTTCGGCCACCTCACGACCTACTTCCTGCGCACTACATGCATCCTCAACATGTTATGTACCAACAGTACATGCGGCAACCCTATCACTTGCCAAGGTTAGTTTGATTTTAATTCAGAAGCGATTTAGATATTTAATTTTTTTAATATTTATTCTAGGTCGCCATTGGTTTCTAGTAATGTGGAGAAGTCGGGAGATGGGCAGGAAGGAGAAGAGGCGCCAGTGGAGTTGCGAAGACCTGGGTCTGTAGGTTTGGCTCTGACCGGTCGTTCCCCCGCAGTACCTCATAGTTTACAATCACCTCATGATAGAACTACAGGTAACTATAAGTTTTTAGGATAAGTAGTGATATACACCTATTTTATTTCACAGACTCTCCTCAAGTAGGACAAGTTTATATGCACAATTCACGGATGCAACATTATAACCGCTACTACGAGCAAGCAGCAGAACCGCCACCAGCTCATCGCCCCCTCACTAGCCACGGAACCTTAGCAGCCCTCAGTAGTGATAGGCCTTTGAGCCATCTTAGTGCATTGGGTGCATCAGAAAGGCCCTTGAGTAATCACCTGCCCCCTGATAGGCCAACTCTCCCAACAAGTCATATGAACAACTTGACGGCGCCAGCAACACATCTACCAGATCGTTTTGCACTTGGAACAGGCTTAGGAGCTGCGGGGAATTTAATGGGAGCTGTCGCGAGGCATGTTGGGGCTGAGGCTCCAGCAAGCCAGCGGGGGCTTCAGGCAGCTACACCGCCACATGCCAGCCAGGTGCCGCCTCAAGCCGAGAGCCTGTTTATGCTGCTAAAAGTGAGTGTGCTTTGCATTAACTTAACGGTGTGTTATGCTTTGCGTTTTGCAGCAATACCCATGCATGTGGCAAGGACTGCTCGCCTTGAAAAACGACCAAGCAGCTGTGCAGATGTATTTTGTATCTGGCAACGACCAGGTAGCCAAGTGCAGCCTACCGAAGAACACGGACGGCTCAACACCACCGCTGCGTATCTTTCAGAGGATGCGGTTGGAGCCGCCACAGGTCGAGGGCGTCGCCCGGAAGATGCAGGTAAAGAACTTGTTGGTTATAGTTGCACATGCAAGCATAATATTTTGTGCAGCTTGGAATGAGTGCAAAGTAGATTTGTAAAATAATGGCTGACGATTAATTATTTTTACGGTTTTTGCCGTAAGCTTCAATTTTTTTTTTACTTACTGTAGATACTGCAGTGGTTATCTTATGCAGTGCATCTTTGTTTGAATTGGGACGTTCCTTTATGTTTCTTGACATGCTATTTTCCAGATGGTTGGTTAAGCATAGCTTTTTAGCTTTTATTTAGCTTATTAGTACCTAGTTCATATGACGGTCATGTTAAGATTTAAATTTAGTGTATGAGGAGTTTTTTGTGTGTTCAGTTACATATCATGAAGGGTTGGGGTGAAAGCACAAAGTAAATTAAATTATATGGAAATGTAAAATTCCAAAACCAAATATTGAAGCTATCACTTATATTGAACTGCAGTTGAACTATTATTTGATTGAATTGGATGTAATGTAGTTATACATAGTCTGTTCTGAAAATATCAAACCTACGTTAATATAATGAAAACAATCGTGATGTAATTTGGCAGCTGATGAGAATTGACTGCAATACACGTGTGAATGTGATTGGGTCAGTTAGGAGTTTGATGGCGATGAGCTAGAACATGTAATATGTGCAGTTGGGATCATTCATCTTCAGAAACCAATCGGATGCTTCAGTACGTTTTCGGGAACAATGCAACATAGGAATGTTTATTAGTGTAAAATTTGTTTATAATTTTAGTAAAGTTTTAAAAATAGCATTGATTGTCTGCCATTATCATTTCAATGTTTGTTGGTTTTGAAAAAAATCAACCTGGAAACAAATTCGACTTGACCTTAAACCCTGCTATTTCATTGGTTTTTATACAGAGTGAAATTAGTCAACATAGGCTTGTGTAAAATAAATTTCCGATCGTATAATCAATTCGTTTATGTTTGTTTTACTGTTTGGTAAAGGTGGCGTTAGATGGCAGCGCTAGCTGCACTCAAAAACTTTAGTTTGGCAGAAGCCATCGGACATCAAAATCATGTGTATGTATTGTGGTCAAGATGTAATTTTATTATTTTCTAATGAACGCGTTGATATAAAAAAAAATGAACGTGACAGCTCTGTAAAAAAAATTATTTTTGCAACATAATGCAAAATATATTGATGGCAGATGATGCTGGACTGTCTAGTGGGTGGTCGTCAATGGTATCATATATATATTTGAACCCTCTGTTACTCTACAGAATTATTGTTTTGTTTTGTTTTTTCCAAGTAATTGATTCACGGATGTTTACTCTGAAGCCATAAAATGCTATAAGAACTGATTAATTTGTACTGATTTAGTGACTAGTCCAAGCATGAGATTAATGTTGTCTGGTAGGCTACAGCAAAAATTTTTTACTTTTGAACGATATGGTGACAAAATCTTTGTTCACTTGTTTTGAGGAACGGAAGTCGTAGAACAAGTCATTGTACCTACTGTAGTATTGCTTTGGTTTGGTTGTGGAATGTTTAATCCAGGGGTGATAGCTGCATTTTCATTCATTATAACCTCGTCATTTGTTTATAAAATAATTCCCATCTTACAGATGGAGAATGAGCACTGTATGCTGCTGGCACTGCCGTGTGGTCATGACCACATGGACGTTCTCAAACAATCCACCAACCTCACGAGCGGGTTCATTACGTACCTACAACAGAAGCAGGCGGCCGGTATTGTCAATGTGGCTGCTCCTGGTACCACTCAACCAGTAAGTAACATTACAATTCTAGTATTGCATTGTAAATGAGCACCTAATAACATGTCGGTGGTCCTTATTGCAGCCCGCATATGTCGTGCACATCTTCCCATCCTGCGACTTTGTCAATGAAAACCTACGAAGGATCGCGCCGAACTTGCTGGAGCGGGTATCGGACATTGCGCACCTGCTGATAGTCATAACCACCGTGTGATAGCACGCTTTCAGCACGCCGAGACGCGTCGAGTTACTCTTGCTGGTTTATTATACGGCCTCTTGACAGAGATGCAGCGCCCAGGGCTCCGCCCGCTGCGTCGTTACGCTGTTTTGTTTATGACCGTACTGGACTTGACTGCTACTGGCTTCGCCTATGTTTTCGAAATGCAAAGATTAACGTAACAAAATTACTTAAACATTTAAAATTTCACTGTGATTTCTTGACAAAAACTAGTTAACGTTATATAAAAAGTATATAAAGTATAAAAATAAACTACCCACTACCTATTAAGAGATCTCAAACTTGAAATTAGTTATGTAGACTTATTGTTGTTTAGAAGATCTTTATTTTTCAAATAAGTATCTTGTGAATAACTCTCAATGACGTTATCAGTTTGCCCAGGTTTAAGGTGCGTTTGCCTGCGCAAGCGCGTTTTAAGCTTCGCTGCTGTAGATTAGAGTGTATTTTCGTTTCGTTTGGCCACTCTAGGGTAGCATCTTTGCTGCCGGTGCGTTCGTTCGTATAAGTCGCTTTTTTTATTCCGTTGCGCAGTTATTGAAAATGGTCCTGTTCCTTTTGCCTGTCTGTTCAAATTTTGCTTCTGTTCAGCGTTTTTGTTGTTTCGTTTCATGCAAAGGGTGCAGGAAGCGTTTATTGGCCGGCAGCAACGATGCGTGACTCTTGAACGGCATCGCAAAAGGTAAATTAAACGTTACCCGTTAGTCGGCAAAAATATGATATAAATAAGAGCATATAGACATGATAATATATATATAAATATGTAGCATATGGAAGTATAAGAGGAATCAATCATTTTTTAAATTACCATGTAATATAAATGTGAATACAGATTTAGTTTGTTACTTTAAGCTTTCTTTAGTTACTGAAATGTTCTGTACAGTGTATTTAGATGTAAGTATGATAGGTTAGGGAACGTTACAAATGATAATATAGGGAACATTGTGATGTCTATATATTACTGTAAATTTTGTACATAACTAAAATAATGTGTATTGTGAGTAAACATTATTACATCTATTAAATCATAAGTAAACTGTTGTTTGATTTTATTGTCATTAAGAACAAGGCTTTTCCTTGGAAGAAGCAAGAAATCATCTATTTCAATTTTTTAGAAATCTTGAAGATCATGGTTTGATTATATTTCATTCATTGAAGTTTTGGTTAGGCTCATCTTTTGAAGCTCCGTTGCAGTAATTCAAATATCTGTCGTTTCCCTCTACAGCAAGTTTAAAATTCGCAATTATTTTTGGCGCACCTTATGGTTATTTATTTGTAGCGAACTGTATATGGCGAGTCCAAGAGGAATTGTCCATTCTGTTAAGTTGGTCATATTGTGTGTGTTTTTAGTGCATAATGAGTTTAACCTGTAATTTATGTTGAATGTATTTTAGTGTTACATGTCGTGCATTTAAGTCGGTTTTCATGGAATCCCTGAAGAAGAGGCGAAAGGAATTCAGGAGGGGCCCTCCGAGGCTCGACCACTCCCATTCTTCGAACCGGCACCCCCCTCATCTGCGGGGCAAAGACATCGGGCTGTTCTATGCTCAGCGGGCTAAAGCCAGGCGAGAGGCGGAGGGGCTGCCACCCAAGCAAAACAGACCTGTGAGTTCCTGGTATCTTTTCCTCAAATTCTGTGTCTATTTTTTGTGGTTAAGTACAAAAGTATTTTTACTTGCTTTACACAAGCCAAGATTGGAAAAGGCAATTGATATAAAAATAATAGCTACAAATTATCAACAAAAACATGTTACTTATCTGCGTTCTGGTCGTCTCTCTCAAAATACACCTCTTGAGAGAATGCGGTGTTGTGCCTGTCGGATGTTAAACTGCATTTTAGATTTTTTAACAGATGACTTATGGTGGGCTAAATCTGGACTGTATGGAGGATGTGGGAGGCTCAAAGTTCCTACACTGAGAAAAGTGTAGCACTTGAGGACATATGTATGATTTTTTCCTCTAAGAGTAACGTCCCATTCTAATAAAATATTTGATTTACAGTCCGTTCAGAAAGTAGGAACTTTTTGTTCATTAAAAAACAGAAGAAGAAGCTTGGATTTCATAAGGGATTTAATATATATTTGTCTTATCTCCCTAACTTTCTTTCTAAACTTATAATTCTATCTCCTCCTAGATGCTTCAACCGATTTCCTTGAAACTTGCACACCACATTCACAACTATATTTGCTAATTCAACGCAAATAATCAGCCTTCTAACTTTAACCGTTTTTGAATTAGTTAAATATTTTGATTATTGTCGCAGAAACATGTGGAATGTGCTACACGACTGCCTGGCGTCTAGATCAGGCTTCGTCGACGAAGCCTGCGGGGTCCCAGCTGGTTTACATATATAAGTGGTGATGAAAGTGGGGTGTACTATTTAGAGCTTTGTTATTTTATTTTGGTATGAATTTGTTGTTTTCTCTATTCCACAATGTGGTGAACAAACTCCTTGCTTGTGCATTCTGCATGATATTTTTCTTCTACAAAGTTGAATCAATCTGTGTATTTTATAACTCTATACAGATATCTGCAATTTAACAAAAATTTATCCCAAGTCAACAATCTAGACTGCCATATACATTTATTGCATCTTGTGGACTCCTAACCAATAAACATTATTACTAGGTGCAGTAATATATTATTCTTATTATTAATCAAGGGTTTATGAAGGCAACTTTTATTACATATTTTTATTTCTAAATGTGTTTGGACCTTTCGTCTCCTAAACTTTTTTAATGTCTAGTTATTTGTAGAAATTTTCAGCCAACAGCTAGGTTAAGACAATGTGTTATCAAATAGTGGGAGTGTCCTTTTATTGTTGAAGCGTGCATTTGGGACAATGACTGGTGTGGCTACACAACCTGCTTTTTGGGCGCGCTTTCAATTTGAATTTCGGACCTCTATTTTTGATCTAAAATCTATCTTGTTGGTGGTGGCAACTTTAGAAGTATTTGTTCTGTAGTGGGAAGGGGAGGAGGAAGACCTTCCATTATGCTATCTTCATGCTGATCTCTTTTCAAACGTGCCATTGCTCTTCACTTGTCCAGTCGTACTGTACACCGAATTTTGCACCAAGACCTTTGTTTTCATCCATTCAAGATGCTTGTTGTACAGTAATTTTTTAAAATCACCTGGAATATTTTTGAAAACACCTCACATAATGTAGTGATGAAGGGCATTTTTACTTGTTGGGATGTAGTAATAAACAAAACGTTCGTTATTGAAGTGATAACCCATGAGATATCCGCAAAAGGCTTCTCCATAGCCTGGCACTGTTTGGTATGGTTTTGAGGAGGGAGACCAATATGTTACTGCCACATCTAATCCATATCTCAGCAAATCTCGATGCACTCTCAAGTGAAAAACATTTGGTTCCAACAGGTTGGAGCCACAGTTCACACATTAAGAGCTTTGCTCCAAAAGCTGAGTGAGATGTTTTCTGGACGTCTAATTTCTCAACATGATAACGTTACTTGGCCAGCCCGCTTACCAGATCTCACTCAGTGCGACTTTTTTTATGGGGTTATCCTGGGGTTTACAAACATCAACATGATTGTGATCTTGAACAATTATTTATTTTTGAACTTTCCTCTACACTTTTGTTGCAAATGATGGAAAATTGTTCTGAGTATGATTTTAAATAAGAGCAATTGGTGACAAATTCGTAGAGGAAATGAGAGAACGAGATCACCATTCAAGTTAAATATGGAGGGATTATTAGCAAAAGCTACTCTAAGCGAGTTAAGAAAAATTGAGATCAATAAAAAAGGGACGAGGATTGGAATGAGGAGAGCTTATGTTGGTATTTTTTAGTATTCTATTGGCTATAGGAATAGAAGAAAATAATTTTGCAGAGCTTGGTACAATAAAGATTACGATGTGTGATAAAGAAGCTGAAAATAGAAACTTGGAAGAGGAATGAGAGCCATAAAAAACACAGGAAATATTTATACAGAAAATACAAAGATTTGTTGGTATGAAGAATTATCTACGATATAGAAAAAGAAGAATACAGAAAATAAATTAATTAGGGAATAACCGACATAATGGTAATGTGACCATGTTGGCAACCGACATAATAGAAGAAGAAAATTTTGTTTTGATATACTCATTACTATAAGAATTGCTATATTCAGTATGAATGTTCTAAAATAGACAAAACTTGGTGTACAGCACTAACTGGTATTAATTTGGATCAATTGGTCTTGTAGGTTTATTACCATAACGTTGGCAATATTTTAGGATGCAGCTGTGTGCATTATAATTAGTATGTTTATGAAGTAACATAGCATAAGCTTGGCTTGGTGACAATTTCTAGCTAATCTACAGAAGGTGGTTGTTCCAGTCCAGTCACCTTGATTGTTGCGACTGAACTTTGTGATGGTGGTGGGAGCAGTGGGAACATGGAGTAGCACAGTACCAGAAAGTCTTTGTGTCATCATCTGACTCAACTGACAGTGCTTTTTTTGATCATCCAGGAACATGTAGTGGTAGTACTAGTAATCTCTATTTACACCTGCACTATTGTGAAATGACTTGCATTCTCTGTATCTCTTACGTTAGTCTTAAGTGACACCCGAACATTTGCATTTGTTTGCAGTCTTATCATGAGTTATTAAATAAAATATATTGCAACGTTCGCGGCTGATGCCGGTTGTTGTCGAGCAACGGACATAATGTTTTCCAGGAATGCAGCCGCGTACGTGATAGGATTAGAACAATGCGGAAAGTTCTAGAGTTTCCCAGATGTTTTGCGTTTGGGCTAGAACCTGTCCTATTTGCTTAAATATCACGCAGCGAATCAGCCAGGGGAAGTCGAGTATCGGAAGCGAAATGGCCTGTGCTAGTGCAACAAAAATTTTACGTTAGTCATTCTTGGTATAGTGCACATAAACATTATTAAGCAATTTAATTGCCTGCCAATAAAATAAATAACTTTGTATGGTGATATCCATCATAGAGAGGAAGATTTAGAACACACCAAATTCATAAACGAGAAGTTGGGAGACTAGATACTTCTCTTTTACTTCAGAATCCGTTCTTCCGACAAGCAACACATAATAATTCTTGCAGTTGTTTTCTTTTCTAACGCCAACCCGAAAGCGGACTCTTTCGCGGGCGCGAGCGATCATACGGACCTTCTGACACGCCTTATAGATGGTGACACTTCTCGGCTTTCTCCTCAACGATTGTTAAACAAAAGCGCGAACAACCTAATTTATAGATTATCGGTATCTTGCTGCTGAACCTGTTTGTTGCGATATGTTTGAAATAATACCCCAGCCGAATTTCGCTCCAGAAAAAGGGGGTGATTTGGAGTTGATAAACTAGTAAATTTTTCTCGCCATCTTCGACATAGGTGAAGCGAATATCAGGTGGGTGATTTTGAACGGATCTGAGGAAGCGAAGTCTGGCAAATACTTTGGGTGTCATAAGATCTCCACAGTCGTGTTGGCGTTGTCCTGAAACAAAATATATTTTCTTCCTCTCTTGCCAGTATTAGGTCTTTTTGCTTTCCGTGCGCCACTAATACCCATGAATTGCTGTTAATAAAATGGGGCGGCAACCGTTTTATCATGTGGGAGAAATTTATAGCGTACGGCAGCTTTTCGATTTTATCATATACATAGTAATATTTTCGTGACGTTTATTTGGATAAATCTATGATTTTTCCATCATTGGAATCTTATGGAAAATTTAGATTTTCCGAAAGTCACTATCTGATACGAGAACAACGATATAGCAATATAGAGTTCACTCCTATTCTCAGTTATGAGTGTGTGGGAAACCAAACGACCTTCCTTCTGAATCCTGTCCAATCTGTGCAGATGATTAGCAACTATGGCATGAGTTTTTTTACGAGCTCTTATCTTCAGTTTTCTTTGGCTCTTCGGAATGTTCTGTATCATGCATTCTGAATTTACACTCTTAAATCATTGGAACCACTTTTTGCAGGGCTTTAATTAGATTTAATTTCTAAACACCCTTTTGGAATCTTGGCGATTTCGCTCTTTTTGTTTTTGAATTTTGTTCGTTTCTGATTTTTTGGTTAAATTTCGTGCAACGCACACTATTTTTTACTAATTATTATAAAAACATCCAACAAGTTACAAAGTGTTGTATTCTTCATTTTGTATTTAAGCTATTAAAACGTAACGGTGTGAATTAATTGTCGCAGAAAATTTATTTTAACGTATTGTAACGATTCTGCTCTCCACAGTGGTGAATGACACTGGAAATTTACTTAAAGTACTTATTTATTTTACTTACAGGCAATTAAAATTATTTAACACTATTTATGTACATAACACATACAATTAATGAATTAACTTTTAGGGTTGCCTTGCTGCGTGATATTTAAGCAGCTAAAAACTGGTGTCAGATGTACGCGAAAGTTCTCGCAAACATCTTCCAATTTCCTATTGTTCGAGTCCCGCACGTGCACACGCAGCACAACGTTTGGCGTTTGGGTAGCGTTATGGGGGCGTTCGGAAATTCGTTGCATAACGTTTTTTTTTTTTTAATAGAAGCATTTCGGTTATTTAATCAATGTTTTCTCAAATCAATTTGGTATCGCGTAAACGTAAGCGAGAGCGAGAGTGGAAACAGAACATGAGCGAGAGCAAGAGCGGGAGCGGGAGCAAACGTAATTGTTGTAGAGAAAATTATATAATTCGATTCCTTGTTTAGTATGTTTCGCTGCCGCTCTCTCAGCACCGGGATGATTTTGAAGTGGTGTACGTGTTGATTTATCCTTTGTTACAGATTGGCACCGTGCTTCTATCGGAATGCAAGAAGAACCAGATCCGTCAGCTTTTGGAAACCACCGCAGACTTTTTCAACAAAACGAACTCCACCAACTCGCACTTCAAAAGGAAATTTTTCAGAATGGTTACCGGCACCATCGACGAAAAACTGGACGCCGTAACGGCGGTCGAACGGTGTGTTTCCGTGGACAAGCGGCTGCTGGAAGAATTCCAGCAGCGCATTCAAACCTCTAAGTACAAAGCCATGCTAACCAAACGGCAGCAGCTCCCCAGCTACGCCAAGAAAGATGAAATCCTGCAGCTGATCAGAGACCACAGCGTCGTGGTGGTGAGTGGCGAGACCGGCTGCGGCAAGACGACACAGGTCGCTCAGTTCATCTTGGACGATTACGTCGAGAAGGGCCGCGGCTCTTTGTGCCACATCGTGTGCACGCAGCCGCGGCGGATCAGCGCTATTTCGGTGGCGGAGCGCGTGGCCGAAGAGCGGGCAGAGCCGCTCGGCGCCGGCGTGGGGTACCACATCAGGCTAGAGAACAACCTACCTAGAACTAGCGGCTCCATTGTCTTCTGCACCACTGGCGTCGTCCTCAAGCAGATGGAGAATGACCCATGCCTCTCCGACGTCTCCCACATAATCCTCGACGAAATCCACGAGCGCGACATCACCTCGGATTTCCTCATCACCCTCCTGAAGCAGGTCCTGACGAAACGCGCCGACTTAAAGTTAATTTTGATGAGCGCCACGCTGAATTCTGAGAAATTTTCCGCCTACTTCGGCAACTGCCCCCACGTTAACATCCCTGGCTTTACCTACCCCGTCCAGGAGTTTTACTTGGAAGACGTGCTGGAGCGCACCCGCTTTCAGTACGACGAACTTTCCCGCAGCAGGAGTAAGAAAACGTTTGCGACGGCGAACAAGGAGGCGTTTTTCCGGGATAATATGGAGCCGCATATTCGCAAATTAGAAGCCGAACGCGCCTACTCGAGGGATGTGTGCATCCAGCTGAGGAACCCCCAAGTTGAAGAGCTCAACCTCGAATTGGTCCTGGCGCTTCTGATACACATATGCGAAAAGAAAAAGAACGAAGGCGCGATTTTGGTGTTTCTAACCGGTTATGCGGAGATATCCAACCTGAATCAGCTGATGGAAAAGTCAGGGAAGTTTCCCTTAAATAAATGTATTATAGTGCCACTTCACTCGCTTATGCCAACTGTGAACCAGAAGCAAGTCTTTGAGCGACCTCCAAGTGGCGTGCGTAAAATCATTTTGTCCACTAACATAGCGGAAACTTCTGTCACTATAGACGATGTCGTATTTGTTATAGATTGTGGAAAAATCAAAATGACAAACTTTGATGTAGAGACCAACACTCAAACGTTGAAACCTGAGTGGGTATCACTTGCTAACGCCAATCAGCGTAGAGGAAGGGCTGGACGCGTCCAACCTGGTGTTTGTTTTCACCTCTTTTCTAAAGCGCGCAATATGGTGTTGGAGCAATTTCAGAAGCCGGAAATTCTCCGTACTCGCCTAGAAAACACCATTCTCACCATAAAGGTGTTGCAGTTAGGGAAGATCGAACCTTTCTTGAGTCGACTGATGGATTCGCCACAGCCAGATGCTGTCACCTTATCAGTCAATTTATTGAAGCGATTGAATGCGCTGGATGAAAACGAGGCTCTTACTCCACTCGGTTACCATTTAGCGAAGCTGCCGCTAGGCCCGCAAATGGGCAAGATGATACTCTTGGGCGCCATCTTCAGCTGCTTGGATCCGGTGCTGTCTGTGGCTGCCTCTCTGGACTTCAAGGACGCCTTTCAAACGCCGTTAGGCAAGGAGAAGGAGGCGGATGGGAAGAAGCGGGAGCTTTCGAACGGGTGGAAAAGCGACCATTTGCTGCTGCACCAGGCGCTAAGTCAGTTCGGTAGGGAGGACTTCCAGAGCCGCAAACGCTTCTGCTGGCACTACTTCCTCAGCTGGCAGACGCTCACGCAGCTGCAGAGCATGAAGCGCCAGTTCATGGAGTACTTGCAGGAGCTGAACTTTGTGGACAGTAACGACCCAGAGTGTGCTGACTATAATCGGAATTCGGACAATTCTAGTTTGGTGAAGGCTGTGATATGTGCGGGGTTGTATCCGAACGTTGCAACGGTCAGGTTTGTTTATTTGCTTTTTTATTGTGTTCTGCAGATGCATTTGAATTATTTTTATTTTTAGATAATCTAAATAATTTATCAGAATGTAGATGGTTAGATATATTTTCTGTTTGATGTTTATAATTTGTTATACAGGAGCAAAATTCTCTCCTTCATTTTAAAGGAAGGTTGGTTATTGGTAGTTTGAGAACTTTTGTGTAGAGGAGCTCTCAGCAGAGAGCTTGGGAACATTGAGTCTGTTTTCAATCGAAAATCAATTTTGTTGTGAGTAGCGAATTTTAAAAGTAAACTTTTTGTAGTAAGAGGGGTAGGAGGAATACTTCAGAGTGTGCAAATACCGGAAAATGATCCATCTTTTGTCTTTTCGTTTATTTCTTTTGTACATTTATAGAAAGGAGACATAAATTGACCCGCTGCAGGTATTGTAGTAGATGAGTGTTGGGGAGGGGATTTGGAGTTTGAACGTACTTGATGACTCTCTTCTCTCTTTCAACTCCCAAAGTGTACTTTGAGGCGACTTCTATATTAATGCCCATTTAATCAACATTGATTATTTGGTGTGGCAGAGTCGCTTGAAATAAGTAAATGGACTCACAAAACAAACTGCACAGCATTTTTTCGATCTTCTTCTCCTCGTTGGCAAACCTGAGGGAAACAAAGTTTTTCACTTTTGGAGATGTAATGTTATTCTCTTTTTTCCAGTGGTACATAAAGATCAAAATGTAGAGAATTGTGATGGGAGAAGTATTTGAGGGACAGACCTGTTGACAAGCCCACTGTTGAACATCTTCATCGTGGACAATTAAATGATGCTCTTTTGCTACCCGGAAAGTGACAAAACATTCTTCCTTGATCTCACGGAGTGCTTTGTATCTGTGCAAAAGAAATTAAGCTATAAATTATATCTGACAACTAATGATGATTCTCTCATAATCTGGCTCATTTCGATGAAGTATTGTCTCCTGGTGATCTGTTTTTTCAGGACACCTTTCAATGCGGCACAAAATTCAACTGACCCAGGAGCTGAAGATAAACTGACCCTAATTTTCATCGAAAAATCATCTTCAGCGATGAGGTCAATTTCTGGATGAATGGGTACGTCAGCAAACAAAATTGTCGAATTTGGGACGATTCCAATCCACATGAGATCCAAGAGCGTCCAATGCATCCCGAAAAAATCACTGTTTGGTGTGGATTTTGGGCTGGCGGCGTCATCGGTCCATATTTCTTTGAGAACGACGTTGGCCAGGTCATCACCGTCAACGGCGAGCGCTATAGGTCGATGATTACCAACTTCTTTTGGCCTGAATTGGATGATATGGACACCAACGACATGTGGTTTCAACAGGACGGCGCTACGTGCCACACAGCTCATGCCACATTGGACATTCTGCACGAGCGATTTGAGGGCATGGTCATCTCACGTGGAGGTGATGTGAACTGGCCACCAAGATCGTGCGATTTGACCCCGTTAGACTTTTTCTTGTGGGGTTTTCTTAAGTCGCCGGTCTATGTGAATAAGCCACAAACCACAGCGGCCCTCAAAGCCAACATAACCCACGCCATCGGTCAAATTCAGCCTGATTTATGCGCCAGAGCCTTGGAAAATTGGACATTTCGGATGCGCATCCAGCGAAGCCGCGGCAGACATTTGCACGATGTTATATTCCATACATAATGGCATTGATAGGCCTTTCAAACGAATAAAAAATTTCTTTTTTTTGCACTGTCTACAAGTTGGGTCACAAGCAATAAGCATTAGTTTCAGATGCTTTCTAAGGCTGTTAATAGTCCTGTTATTCTATTTAGTTATAGCATTTACTTTGTACTCTTACTGGATGGGGACATCATTAGTGTTTGTGTCTGTGTATTTGTTCTCAGTAGATTTTATGTTTTTCCTTCAGTAAATCTTTGATAATTCTTTTTGCAGATAGATAAGAAACCCTAAATGTAGATTGGGGACCTACTAGCATTGCTCAGAAGCTAATTTCGCAAGCTGGTCAGCTCTTTCATAATCTTCATAACCTTGGTTTCAGTGTCACCAGTATTTATGTACGATTAGCACGACTGTGGAGTGTATTTTAGTACTTTCTAAAGCCTTTAACATCGCTTGCCTGTCTGTTAAGTTGTAAATTTGAAGATTTTATTGTTATGGATGTTATTTCAGGTTGAAAGACTGGGGTGGGTTGACCTACGTTAATTCCGTTCCCTGTTCTTGCCTCAGCTCCTGTTTTTGTTCTTCGTCACGTCTCTTGAGTACCCTGAAAACGCTGTTGATTTTATTGGATTGTTAAGTATGCAGTTTTTTCTCAGTATGTTGAAGATCTCGGCGTTGGTTTCTGTTCTACGGTACATTATTTTTAGTCCATATGCTGCTGTTAATGTTGGGGATTCCGCCACAAGGTGTGGGGAAGGTATCATTACGTAGACAAGTCTTTGTAGTTTATCCAATTTGTTGATTAGCACTCTGTTTCTCATTTTATGTTACCAGAGGATAAAGGCATATGTGATTGTATACCGGTAAAACTATCCTTGGTTTCAGATACCAAGTTTTGCCTACTGTCCTTCTAAAAGCCCATAACGCCATTGTAGCTTTGTTAGTAATCTTTTTCAATTGAAGATTAGTTTGGTGCCTTGGGTGATGCCTAAATATTTGACTTTTACCTCTATAAGTATTGACTGTTTGCTAATTCATATTTCCTTCAAATCCTGAAGTTTTTTTCCAAATGTGAATGTGATGATCGAAGACTTACTGGGATCAACTGAAAGTCCTTTTAAACATCACCTCATCAAGTTTGTTATAACTCCTCCAACGCCTTTTATGAGTGTGGTTATGCCATCAGCATAACCTTACGTAAACTAATAGATTTTTTTTTTGAATCCGATGAGGGAGTTGTCAAATATCGGAAAATCTTGAGTAAAAGAAATAAAAGCTTAAGATTATTTTCTGGGATGAAGATAAAGTTTCAAAACTTTTCTAAAGCCCTGTGGTTTTATCAGTTTGAGAAAGTTGCTGAAAGCGGTAGCATTCGCCTGGAAAAAATTTACAATTCACCAAAAAGTGAAATAGTTCGATCTTGACTTCAAGTCTTCTTGGAAATGCTTTTCGGGTTCAAGAGAAATCATAGAATTAAATCTTACAAGTTGATGAAGGTTGTAACGACGTGTTACCAGTTTGGCTACCAGAAGGTTATGTGTAGATGATTTCGGGATGTTTTTTATCATCGATGCTCGCTCAATTGTAGGGAAGTACGTTGATGATGATTACTCTCAGGCTTGAATTATTAATTTTACGTTGACTCCACTGATGTTAGTGGAGGTTCCTCATCCAACCCCTAACCTCCGTTTTTCTAAGTGATTTGTCTTGGAAGTTCGTTGACCACGCACTATCGTCTTGTATCAAATCAGGATCTTTGGGGGTTTATGTAGGGCATCTCTGTGGACGTCATGGTTGTATAGGCTATGAAAACATGGATTTCCCTGTTCTTAGACATTGGAGTAAAGTTGTTTAGCGCACTGGGAAATAAACCCAAGGGTGATTGGCCAATTTGCATCTCTCTGCATTAAGGAGTGTCAAAGATGATGATTCTTAATGTTCCGTTTTGAACGACTTGAAGCTTATCCATGTGTGTTTTTGCAATATATCTCTGTACTGGTGCCATGTAAGTCATAATAGACCACAAGATGGTAGCAAGCTTGTTCTTAAAGGACAGTTGGATCCGGGGATAAAAAATTGGAGTTTGTTAGGCTTTTTTTGTTTTGCTTATCCTTTCAGTTTGTCTTCTGGTTGAAGCTTCCGAGTAGCGTTAGGTCTTTATGCTAACGAAGCCTCATCCTGGTGGAGAATAGTTCTTCTCTCTGTTGATTTTCATTCTTCTCCTGTGGAATCATCCTTCTATGAGGTTGAGAAGTTGTTGGAGTCGCCGAATTGCCAGGAAGTGATGTGGTGAATTGAACAAGACTGTCGTGTGGTTTGTGTACTGGGCCATCATCGTGGATGGCGTCGTCAGCATGGCTCGCGGACACCATCCAGATGATTACGCTACCGATCTTTGTTTGGACAGGAAAGTCTGATCAATTTATTGGTTTTACTCAACGAGAACTCGAGATATTTGGTGGAAAAAGGAAGTGAATTTTAGCCAATGTTTATCATGTTGGACATGTTAATGAGGATGCTAATTATTGTTTTGTAAGAAAGCAATCAGAATAATTATCACAAGTGTGTAAGAGAATACATTCCAGATAATGTTATTATCAAATGCAGCTCATCTGGGAAGATGCTGAAGGCGAAAGGTTTTTTTTACACGGGGTATGTCACTGGTGGCGCTGGACAAGGATTTTGTGCAGCTACAGGACTCATGTTTTGCTCAAAAATAATCGAAGTTGATTACACAATTATTTGGCAGTAAATTAAGCAACCGTCTGACGTCTTCTAACTTCTAACAAAGTTGCACTTTAAAGAATTGTAATTAAGGGTACAGGGGTTTCAAACGAGCTACGGCAGGTGGAATGGGAAAGTTTGTAGAAGCTATCGGTTTACTGCACGTAATACATCGGTTCGCACACTCACACGTCGTCCTGTCCGTTGCTGGTCGCTGGCTGTTTCGCGTCTTCGCTGAAACTTCGTTACCCACCTCGCGACTGTTCGGTATGGAAGAACATTATTCCCGACATATATTAAAGATCTGGAAGAAAATTGAACTATTGTAACAGTTTTGTCATTAAGTTTGTTGCATTACAACCTTTATCAGAAGATTAACTTATGAACATTTTGTTGGGAAGCATTCGGCTTATTTGCAAGGTAATTTACATTTTGGATTTTTGGACACGAATTTGCCCTCGAACAAATTAGACGTGTAATCTAAATATTTGAAGTTTGACCTTGAAAACATCTCAAGACCAATGAGAACACCATTGAAGTAAATTCTAACGAAATATTTTCCGTTTCTTTCAAAAAAGAGACATTTAGACTTCACATTTACTTCGCCCTTGGATAATAATATTTGACGATTTGCAAGTCCATTAAACAAATCCTCTGCGCAGAGGCATTTCGAAATAGCTGGATTGCTTCCTCGAGGGTTAATATGCTTTTTACAAGTAGGCGCTCGCGAATGTAATGTACATTACCGGCACACTTTCGTTTTCTTGTCGATTAGAGGAAAAATCTGCGCCTGTCAGTAATTAGACAGTTAATTCGTAACCAGTGCCTTTTTAAAATGCTAACGCGGTCTTGTAAGACGCCTTCACCGCGATTTCAAAACCAAAGAGGTCTTTGAGCGTTGTGAAATGTTTGGCGGTTAAAATTGCGCGTAAATATTGATTCTATTTGCTTATCTTGGTGTTTGTTGGTGGAAAGAAATAAATTTTTAAGCGAGCTGTTCTGTTGGGTCGAAGTCCAGGACTAGGATAGGTGGTATGTTTTTCTGACGTCTATGTACAGCAAGAAACCTTTAAAACATCGCTAGGGTCCTAATACACGAGTACTATTGATGTTAGGGGAAAACTCGCCATGTGTTACATTCAGTATGGTCTATCATTCAATTTTTTTTTGTTACCTTTTTGTTTCATCTTGACTAGGTCGCCTTATTTTGTTTATTTGCTTCAAGATATATATATATTTTTTTATTGTATATTTGTTCATATCTTTATCATCAGCTAATACATCGCCTTAGTCATTAGTTTACATCTGCTTTTGAAGATCTCTGCAGAAAGGATTATTGAAACTTTGTCTGTTATTTTTTTGCCTTTTACCAGGATAATAAAATTCAATCCTTTCGTGTGCAAAGAATTTTTTTTGCCCTTAGACTGTCTTTTCTTTCTAACTCTTCCTGTGATAAAGAAAGGGGCTGTTCCTTCTTTTTGATTGGGGCTTGGAACTGACTATGCCGGAGTTTGAATTTTTACCCACAGATAAA
This sequence comes from Sinelater perroti, assembly GCA_036346155.1. Taxonomy (NCBI): domain Eukaryota; kingdom Metazoa; phylum Arthropoda; class Insecta; order Coleoptera; family Elateridae; genus Sinelater; species Sinelater perroti. The sequence goes on along the minus strand of JARFIY010000111.1, from coordinate 3,753,271 downwards.
ATTTTGATCATTTATTTTTTAGGCCAATTTTGAAATAGAATAACTTTCTGGTTTCTGAGGAAGAAGAAAAGGAAAATTAGGAAGATGATTGGCTATTTAGTCATTGAATATAAAGAAAATGTGATGTTAATTGAGAGCTTTGTTCTGCTCCGACAGTTGAGGCTACTTAATATGTTGTTGCTAATCCATAATGACCTAAATCTTGAGACATGTGGGTGGTTCAGCTTTGTTTTGGCCGTGGTGTTCTGTAAATCTTAAATTTTAGAAGTTTTTTTTTTTTTTGAAAATTACATTAAAGTATTCAGTGACAAGGAGGAAGGTAGATTCTATGGTTAATTTTCTCACTATTTATTCACCACGTTGTTGTTTAGGACCTAACAAGGTTTTTGTGTTGTGTATAGGGGTAGGAAGTTTAAGAAAATAATTCACACCGTTGAGGGTGAGAAGGCGGAGTTCCATCCCAGATCCATCCTGTGCAAAGAGACCTACTTCGAGACGCCGCTGCTGGTCTACCACCTGAAGCTGCGCTCGTCTTCGAACTTCATTCACGACGCGACCCTGGTCCACCCCCTGCCCCTCATTTTCTTCGGCGACAACTACCAATTTAGCAGCGACGAGCACGGCTCCACCATCTCCATTGCGAACGAGAGGCTGCGCTTCAAGTGCTCGCACAGCACACATGCTATAATCAAGGAGCTGCGCGACAGGCTCAACTGGTTCCTGGAGTACAAGATTTCCAACCCAGGCATCGTGGACTGGCGCAGCAAGGATGGCGAGGTGGCAATTTTGCAGTATTATTCTTAAAGAATATGTTGCGGTTTTCCTCTTATTAATGTTGCTATTTGTAGGGCCGTGACTGAATTGATCACCAGCGAGGATTTGGGAGATATCGACCTTGAGATGTTTGATGATGAAGGCTAAGCGTGGACGAGTTTAAGTTTACAACAAATTTTGTGTAAATAAACTGATTAAAACCGAATGAATTTGTTTAAATTAAATTGAATTGTCTATTTTCAGACACAGAAATGATGGAAACTGACTGTGTTTTTTCTTTTAGGAACCCATTGATCGTTAGTGAGGATAAAAGTCGAAGATTAGCTTTGTGAAGACTGGCCAGACACAAGTTAGAATAAATTGTTATGATGGCGCAAAACGAGATGCAACATTAAAGTGATTTATTAAAGAAAACGTAGTTTTTGTTTAGGCAGAAATTTATATTTAATATTATTTTTGGGATATCTTAATTTTTATATAAGTGGTGCTGGTGACAATATTAGAAGGTGTGCTCCTGTGATTTTATTCACTTTTTTGAGCAATTGTTTTGTTTATATATTTCAGCTGTAGTTTTCATTTAATATAGGTTACTCTTGAGCAGCATGCTAAGTAGATCTGCACATATCCAATAGTAGTTTCTTCAAAAAGGATCTAAAAAAATGAATGCAACTCCATTCAGTTCATCTGGCAAGAAAATAATAGAAATGCCGGTTTCTGTAAATTAAGCATCAAGAGATTGTCTCTGACAATCTTGAATGTTGTTCTCTTTATGTATAAAAGAGGATATTATCAATTGGCTTTGTATTTGCTAAGTGTGACCTTTCCGAGGTCTTTTGATTGTTTGTTCCGCGCAGACTAGTTCAGGTCTCAAACCATGGGTGTATGTGACGTCCTAGTATTAGGTTAGTTAAGTGCATGTTAGTAGACAATAAGCTCTTGGGGCTTCAGTGTTGATAAGAGTGCTCTAATAATATCCATAGGGAAAAAACGAAAGGGCAAGATATTTATTGAAGTAGGTAAAAGGGAAAAATCAACCGGAATGCTTATGTTGAATACCAAAGAGTAGTTATCTGTTGGGTTGATGTCGTACAAAGTTGGCGGCTTGCTCACTTATCATAATTCTGAAGATGAATGTTTTAGTCTTACAAAAGAGCTGTGTAGAATATGATTTGCTGTTTCATTTTAAAGCCAGCAAGAACTTTATCTAAACCAAACAATTTGATAAAATGCATATTTCTAAAGACTGTAATGCATAATCAAAAAGAGTGGCATTCAATTATGGTATTGAGATCCCGAAGCAAAAACAAAGTAATAAAATTCCAAGACGTGTATAAAAACCACTGAGTGTTGAGAAATTAGTTAATTTTTTGAGTTTTTCAATTTTGTGTTTGGTTATAGCTAATTTGTAGAGTAAATTAAAAAAATCAAAAATAAAGGGATTTTTAAAACATTCACTAGAATATTTCTAGAGATGAATAATCATCACTGTTGTAAGTGAAAGATGTTTGTGTTTAATGATTTATTCAAATTGGAATAGTATAAGTTGTGTACGTTAAGTAGTGACTTTAGATTGACAGTTTTAGACAATATAAAAGTTAGTTTGGAGAGTATTATGAGAAATGGGTTTATGAAGAAGGCAATGGACGAAATGTTAAAATAAACGGTGCATGCTATGCTGCGACAAAATTGTATTTTGAAGGTACTGTATGAACTGGAGGATGTGAGACTATTGAATGCTTTTCAACTGTTTCTTGGGAAAGGGTGGATCTTCCAGTGCTACTAAAAAAAGTAGCTCAGATTAAGATTGTCTTTTGGAGAGTGTTATGAAAATTGGATTTGTGGAAAAGATAACAGACGAAATATTAAAAGAAACGTGTGCTATGAAGTAACAATATTGTATTTTGAAGGTGCTTTATCAATAGAACGTACTGGAGGATGTTGCAAGAATTCAATGCTTTTCAACCGTTTTGTGTAAAAGTTGATTTTTTAGTGATTTAAAAAAAAGGAAAACAGGCAAACGTTGCTTTTTGGAGGGTGTTATGAAATTGTACCTTTGGAAGAGGCAGTAGGCAAAATATAACAAAATATTTAACCGATGGGGGGGGGGGCGAGATATAAGACTATTGTGTTTCAACTACTTGGCTTGAAGAATGTCATAAAAATTGGACTTCCGGAGAAGCCAACGAACAAAATGATACAAAAAAATGAGCCCTGAAGTTACTTTATCAAAGAAATGTAGTGGAGGATGTTGCAGGACTCTTTAATGCTTTAAATTGTTTTATGGAAAAGGGTGAATTTTAATACTACAAAGAGACATAGCATATATGAAGATTGACTTTTGGAGAGTGTTGCGAAAATTGAACTTCCAGAGAAGACAGCAGACGAAAAATGTTTAAAGAAATTGCGCGTGCTATGGGTCTCGAAGGTATTTTATCAATTGGGAGATGTTATGAAACTCTTTAGTGCTCTTCAACTATTTCGTGGGAAAGGGCGGAGCTTCTAGTGCTGCTAAAAAAAAGTAGCTCAAACGAAGATCAGTTTTTGGAGAGTATTATGAATATTAGATGTTTGGAGAGGGCAACAAAGGAAATCTTAAAAAAACGGCGCATGTTATGGGGATGATAAAATTGTGTTTTGAAGATACTTTATTAACGGAATGTACTGGAGAATGTTGTAAGACTCTTTAATGTTCTTCAACTGTTTCCTGGCAAATGGTGGATCTTTTAGCACAGATAAGGATTTTTGAGTATTATTAGAATTAGATCTCTGTAGAAGTAACCAGCGCGCGCTATGAAGTAACAAATTTATGCCTTGAAGATACTAGATCAACGGAATATATTGGATTATGCTATAAGCTTGTTTAAAGCTCGTCAACTGTTGTGTGGAAAAGGACGGATCTTTTAGTACTGTTAAAAAAAGTAGCTTAGATGCAGATTACAGATACCTCTGTAGAAAGTAACGGAGGAAATCTTGGAAAAACTGACACGTGCTATGAACTAACAAAATTATTCTTTGAAGATATTTGATCAACAAAATATACTGTAGTATGCTGTAAGACTGTTTAGAGCTCTTTAACTGTTTTCGAGAAGAAGGGTGAATCTTCTGGTACTACAAAGGAAAACACCGGAGATGAAGATGCCTTTTCAAGAGTATTATGAAAATCGGATCTCTGAATGGGGCAACAGAAGAAATGTTATAAAAAACGGCGTATTCTTTGAGGTGACAAAATTGTGTTTTGAAGGTAGCTTATCAAAGGAATGTACTAGAGAACGTCTTTGGAAAGGAGGGAATAGACAAAATGTTACAAAAAAACCTGGAGGATGTTTTATGACTAATGTTCTTCAACTGTTTTGTGAAAAAGGGTGGATCTTCTAGTACTACAAAGAGGCACGATGCAAAAATTTGATTTTTGCCGAAAGAATTGTTTTGAGTGAAGCTCTGGGGTGGCCGCAAATGGTGTTCTAAGAATAAAATTGGTTAAGCTACGTATCAACTAGACGCGAGAAGAATGTTAGGGAAATTATGTAACATGTGAACTGATTGATGAATAAGATAACTTTTCCGCAATCCGATTCTCGTGGCGCCTTGTTACGAGAAAATCATGAAGACCATTTTTTGTCTGCTGCATGCCAACTTTTTAACGGATCGTTAAAGTTAAACGCCCCATCTCTTAATGTCAACTCCTTACTTTGTGCTGAATGCTAACTGGTACTTAAGTCGCGCCAGAGCCGCATAGCGCGAATGAAAATTTCTGGCACCACACAAGCTGGCTGCAATGCCCATAAAAGTCCGCGGCCGCTAAGTTATTGCCGCAATTAGAATGCATTTTCTAATTTTTGCATAATTTGCAATTTCTCTTTTTTCGCCGGCAGTTTATGACAAACGTGAGCGTTGCGGCAGCGGCCGCTGCGGTTTTTGCGCAGGGAAAGCGGCGCGCGGCTGCAATCCCACGAGAAAAAACTAATGCAGCCGCAATAGCATGCAAATGCGCGCTCTTCAAAATTACGACTGCAGATACGAGCGGAAAGGTCGACGGCTCGCAGACAAACAGACGCAGAGGTGGCTACGCGCCATGGCAGCTTGCGGCCAAATGTGTGTCATGTAAACAACGGCGAAAACACCCCTTGCTTGCTTGTAACAGCCTGGGCAACCAACAGAGTAGTCTATGAATGACAAATGGAAATGGTGACTATTTGAGTTACTTGGTGATCTATATCTAGCGAAAATGCCCCAGAACTTGTAGTCGTTTAAGTAATGAAACAAAAACAAACGACAGACAGAATAAAATTATAAAAAGCAACAAAAACTGGCAGACAACAACAGTCAATCATCTTCATATATTGTCTGCAGCTGAATAAACACTATAAATTATATTCGAAAAGATGACTAGAACTGCTGATAAGGATGCGTCATGGTTTCTTTACCTCTAATGTTTCTACTGTGCTCGTCTTAGTGTAATGAAGAATCGCGGTTTTTGAAAGGGTTAATCTTTCTGTTTAAAGCGAAATCAATAGGAAATCATTTTGGAGAGATACGAGAAGTAAGACACTTGTCTGTTAAGAGAAAGGATGGATCTGTCCAATAGGTACAAAAGAACATGGAATTATACGGTCGGTGCTACCACGTTTATTGCTTTGTGGGTCGATCCGATTCACAAGCTCCCGGCTCAGATGTGTACTGAACATTGCCAACGCTGTCCTCCGCTTCCGCCACTTCCCGAGCCCTTGAAAGGTGGCGGACGTCATGTTCCCCAAGTCTGGGAAGTCTGAGACTTTTCCCTAGGATTACCAACCATCAAGCATCTGAGGAGAGCGTTATCCTCCAGCTCGTCTGGGTAGTGGAACGTATCACTGAGGGCTACACCAAAAAGAAAACCATCGGTGTGGTCTTCCTCGATAGGTGTGGCACAACGGCCTGGTGTACAATCACACTAGTGATAGTCCAACTGGTCTGGTCCCTTCTCTCCGGAAGGAGGTTCCAGACGAAGTCCGGTGGCATGAGGTCATAGGCGCCCCCTAAGGTTCCGTCCTGAACCCATCCTATACGTCCGAGACATGCTAACAACGCCCTCCATTATAGTGGCACAGTATATAAACAATACGACGGTGCTGTTCAGCTCGCTGAGAACCTCTTTCGTGACCCAGAGGTTTCAGGCAGAGCTCAATCAACTGGAAGACTGGTGCGACAGGTGGAGAGAGTCAACTCGGAGAAGCTTCACTAGCGAGCAAGCTGGCGAATTACAAGATTTGGGGTCGTTCTGGACCGCAAGTTGACCAAGAGATCGCACGTAAATAGGGCGGTTACCAAGGCCAAGTCGACTGTCAAGCTGAAACAGACTGATCATCTACAAAACGATCATCCACCCTATCATGATGTATGGGGCTGGACCGCAAAACGACGTGGATAGCCAGGAGCGCGAGTTTACCAACTTCCGTAAGTACGGTTTGGAGAGTGCCAGAAACCTGTACATCAACGATCAGAGGGTAAATGAAACAGTGACTCTGGTAGTTTGGTACATTCTACCATCCAGAATAGGGCTGTATGAGCCATTTTTAACACCCTATGGTTCGTGCGAAACCATTACGTCCGTAGAGATGCTGAAATACCGATCATCCAGAGCGTTCAAGACCTATACAGCTCCATACAAGGTCACAGCTACATTACAAGGATCTGAAGATCTTGATTTCTCTGTGAGGCGGCCTATAAGGCTATCCACCTAGTAAGAGGGCAGGAGTTAGAGGTTGGACTCAGGAATCCCAAGTCTCACCAGTGAAGTCGACGTCAACGTCAACGCAGGGAATGTAATTCAAAAATTGTAGTTAATTTGAAGGTGGTCTAGTTAAAGCTTCCAATATGAGGCGTTTTAGAGCGTCTCATTTTGCCCAACTGACGTAATTATGAAGCGAAAATGTGAAGGCATAATCACTACTAGATGATAAGAGATTATTATGCATGAAAAAAATTACCTAGAGGTTACGCAGAATCTAACCAGTAGTATGGTTGTATATCGAGAATTGAGGTGAGATTACACGGTTGGATGGTTGGAATGATGTCATCTTTTACCATGTGGTAATGTCTGGAGGATGATATCTCCTAGAATGTGCAGGAGGGTGATTTATAACATAAGACTGTTTTTGATGAAATGAAGTGGGTCTCGCAAAGCTGAATAAAAATTGAAATGCGAGTATAGAAATTTTGATCAGCTTTGTCCTGTCTGCTTTGCGATGACAGTTGCCTGTATCACCATGACAGGCTCTCTGTCATAAAGCAAGGCTTGTAAGGAGAGTTGAAAATTGCTGACTATAGCTCTTCAGGAAGAATGTTCTGCCATTTCTTTTGAAACGTTTTGATACCTTATGGAAAGTTTTTTCCACAGAGTTAGGAAAGTCATTGAAACAGGAGGGGGGGGGGTGGTCCATATTTCTGGAACTTGCGATATGAGATAAATTTGATGACAGTTTCTAGTAGGTGTTCGAACGTATATTAACCTTTTCAATGGTTGTATAGTACTGATATCCGATAGTACTGATTTTTACATCATTAAAAATCTTTGTTTCTCCACTTTTCGCCTGCTTAATTTTAATCTATACCTTACAGTGTCGGTAGATATGTTCGGTTTTGAAGTCTTTGTGGCACCTTGTATATTCATTTATATTTAGTGGGGTTTATGTCTGACAAGGAATGTCGTGGAGTTGTGCACCGATCATGATGAAATTTGGTACACAGTTTAGTATCGGTGAGTGATGAATACATGCCATGTTTTTTTTCTGTGTGATTCAAGAATCAAGATATACGCATGAAACAAAAGAAAGATTTGTTTAGAATGTACCCTCCTATTGAATTTTATTTACCTGCAAAGTCTTCTGTTTGGAATTTCATGCATTGTCAACAAGTAGACCTTTATTATGTCGCCCTTTTTGGAGAGGCAAACATGCTCAATTTGAATGCAATTTTGGAACTTCTTAAATGGTTGATTGAATAGTCCTTTTCTTCTCTTAGGGTTAAATCGATCTGGTCGTTTTTGGAAGAATGGCCTTCTTGATAAAAGAATCTTTGAAGAATCCTTGAACAGTTTTGTTGAATCACAAATGAGCAGTAAATTGTTTGGTGTATTTGGAAAAAGGAGATCGCGTAAGTACTCGATGGTCCTTACCTTATTTATGGTGACAGAACTATTGACCACAACGTGACTAAACAAAGTTATTTGACTCGAGGGCCCAATTTGCCTTGGAGACGTAAGTTGTTGTAGGCATAGCAGTGACATTTTAAGTTTGGAGTTTTGAACTTCCTGAAAGGACTTCTAGATTAATGCTCCTTTGATCAATGTTGATTACTCGGTATGGTAGAAAATATTTTGAGCGAGTGATTAGCCTTCCAAGACAAGCCCGACAACACTGTCCTTGATCTTCTTTTGTTTGTCAGAAAATCGGAGGAAAACAAACTTAGTTGCTTTTCGTGATACAATGCGATTCTTTTTCTATCAGTTTTGGATGTAGGAAGTGCTTATAGGAAAGACTTTTTGACAAGAATGTCCCATCTTGAAAATGGCAAGGCACCCCCTTCACTTTGGGTTCCTCCACTTTTCTTCTGAGCTTTATATAAAATGAAAAGAGATTGGGTTATAAATCTTATTTTACAATTAATGATGATTACCTTATAATTTGGATTTTTTCGATGGAGTGCCGTTTCCTGGTTTTTTAGATACCTCTTCAAGTATTTAAGGGAACTTTTCCAACGTAACAGTTTCTTCTGTGGAATAGGATGATAATTGTCTTGTCCTCCACTTGCTTCGTTTTCTTCTTTCTCATACCACCAAAGATATGGATACGTAATGATGTGAAAATAAAGATGAACATTATTAGCTCTCTTTTATGCAGTATCATTTCCTGGTTGTCAGTTGAGATGCTGTTGGATATTTCAGAGCAGTGTTCTAACTTAGCAGGCGATGGTTTTTCTTTCTTCTATGGAATGGGTTGATAATCGATCTGTTGTTGTCCTCCACTTACTTTGTCTTTTCCTTCCTCATATCTTTAGAGATACGGATCGTTAATTATGTCCAAATAACGATGATTAGTATTTACCATTTGTCATCGAAACCGAGATCTACATCAGTTTGAATGAACAGGGATTGATGAATTCTTGTAGTTCTTGAGGACTTTCAGTATCTTTTTCAAATGAAAATTTGGGATTATTCTAGGGGTTATTTCATAACGTGGCTCTTTTTAATGGAGTATCGTTTTTTGGTTGTTCGTTAGGATGTTATTGGACATTTTCCCAAGATTTGAGGGAACTTTTCCAGCGTAGCAGAGGATGGCCCTTGTTTCTTCCGTGGAATGGGATAATAATCGTTCTCTCGTTGTCCTCAACTAGCTTCGTCTTTTTCTTCCTCATACTTTCAAAAGTATGGATAGTTAATTATATTCAAGTAATGATGATGACTGTTATTCAACATTTTTCATCGTAGTTGAGATATATATCAGCCTCAATGGACAGAAATGGATGAATTCTTGTAGTTTTTGAAGACTTTGAAGATCTTCTTCTTCAAATGAAGATGCGTTGAGATGATGTAGGATATTCTCTAAAATATCTGAGGACACTTTTCTAACGTAGCAGGGGATGGTCCTTGTTTCTTCCGTGGAATGGAATAATGATTATTCTCTTGTTGTTCTCAACTTACTTCGTCTTTTTCTTCCTCATACCTTCAAAGGTATGGATGGTTAATTATCCGCAAATAATGATGTTTATTACTCAACATTTGTCATCTAACCGAGATCAATATAAGTTTCAATGGGCAAAATGGATAAATTCTTGTAGTTCTCAATGACTTTGAAGATCTTTAAATGAAGATTCGGGTGATTCGGAGGGTTACCTTATAACTTGGCTCTTTTCGATGCAGCATTTAATGTTGGATATTATTCCAAGTATTTGAGGGCACTTTTCCAACGTAGCAGAGGATCGCCCTTGCTTGTGTGGAATGGGATCACAATCGTCCTTCTGTTATCCTCCACTTGCTTCTCTTCTTCTTTCTCATATCGCCAAAGATATGGATAGTTAATTATGTGCAAATAATGATGATGGTCATTATTCAATATTTGCCACCGAAATCGAAATCGATATATTTCTGCAATTTTTAAGAACTTTGAAGATCTTTTTCTTCCAAGGAGATTGTAGACTTATAGTGATTCTGAGGTCGATATTCTTGAAGGAGGAATTGCAAAACATTCATGAGATTGACCATGGCGATGGTAGTACAAATATCTGTTAAAACTAAAGACAAACATATGGACATGTATATATAACGTAATGGGTGGTTATGTGTTCTTCAACAGCTGCATGATATTTATTGCGATTTCTGACTTTGCCATGGTATTTGAGAATACCAAGATTGAGTATGTTCTCCTATGACATGGACATGTGTCCATCCCCAAGTATAGAAACGTACTTTTTATGCACAGATGATGCCGTATAAGTCGAAACTCTACACGACTGGTCCTCCATAGAGTTCTCCATATCACTGCAGAAAATTCGCGGTGTTTCACTGTTCTCAGCTGGGCAACTGTTAGTCCCGTACCTTCTCGCTGTTTGAAAACTGTATAAATTGGGACTCATCGGAGGAAATGGCAGCAATCCATTTGGGGGTGGATATGTTTGATCTTCTATCCTTTGTTTCAGTGTTTTCCAAACGTTGAGCAAAACTCTAAGGTTTGACGTTCCCCTAATCTAGCAGATAAGCAGCCCAACCGAACAAGGAGCTTTTCTATTTGCTCAAATGAATAATGGACTGACAAATTAAACATCGGAGATAAAGGACGGCGCGCGTATCGCGTAGGGCGTAACGTTGTGCGACAACAACAACAAAAGGCCGCGGATGGCCGCCTCGAGGAGGCGAGGAATTGAACTTTGAGTAAACAGCCGCGGCGCACGAATAAATTAGAGGAACAGCAAACAATGGCGACGTCGATCGCGCGCTGGCCGGCTAATAGAGCAAAAGTGTATTGAGCAAATATCGGGCCAGACTCCATTGTCCGGCGCCTTGTTTACGGGCGCTCCGCCGAATCCGAAAAATCGGAGCCTTATCAGAGGCCAGTGACTCCGACAAAAAATTAGGCTATAAATAAATACATATTTGTCTACGGTGACGAGATTAAGCTGAAGTGGCACTTCGGCGCGTATTCGCTCCTCGTTCCGTGCTGCAAGGCCGTTGACTCGATTTCCCTTCGGCTGATAAACGGACGGGCGGCGCTATCAATTAGTCCTTCGCCGTGGAAGGCACGACGGCGGCCCTTTGTCGGAAATGACTAACCCGGCCGCGCTCGGGAACCGAAACGGCTTTCCTTTAGTCAAGCGTCGCACCAAAAGGAAGAGGCTGAAAATCCCCGTTTTCATTCAGCGCGGCCTGCCCACTATGCCAGGAATCCGCTTTACGTAATAATGGCCCCTGCTTCTGGCCGCGCCGTTCCTAATTAACGCTAATTCGGCTCTCCGGCATTTTCGATCTGATCTGGAAGCCGTTCCCGTAAGGTCACGCTAATTAAATTACAATACGCCCGATCCTACTATCCCACGGCGCAGCTTGAATCAACGCCATGGTCTCGCTCAATTAATCGCCACGGCTTGCCAAAGGTGACGACGAAAGGTCAGAGCTAGCAGAGGAAGCCAGCGGCCAGCCTAATCAGACTGAAAGCTTGCATTTAGTTGTATAATAATCGTTAGAAAGTTGATTCAAATCCAAAAGTTTATGTTCAAATATCCGGTTAATTCGTTGGTTGTATCAGATGTTTCATAGGTGGCGGCGTCGGTGTTTGTTTTATGGCCTTACTATAGGTATATCGAATTTTTCAAAATAGAGAATGTCTAAATAGGTTTACCATTGTGTGATATATAAGTTTCAGAAGAGCATGTGATGGAACTGCAATGGACAACATTCGGTATGTTTATTTTTGACCGTCTTCCTGGTCTTACAATGGTGACAATGTGGACAATTGACTCCGCTTTCGACAGCCATTCGGCAAAGACAACGTTGTGTGTTCTTTAGAGTCTGCATTTTAAAAATGAGTGTCATTTATATAAACTACCTTCCAAGCTTTGTACACGCCACGTTGACGTTGGCTTCGTTAGCAACATTGATGGTCAATGTTGTCAACCCCCTAACCCCCTTTTTTTCGGTGGCCTGGAGTGGATAATGATTAGCTGACGATTGGCCACCCTCGTATTATTTTACAGGGAATTAGAATCTTTGGACGCTTACGGTTGGCGCCCTTATTTAGCTCGTAGTTGTAGAGGCCACGGATGAGAGGATTGCTGTGTCCTTCAACACTGTTAATCATCCGTTAAATGTTAAGTCTGTGGGAAATAAACTGCTGGATGGTAGGCACGTCGGCGAGTCGATGGACAACTGTGTCTCTTATTAACCACGGAACGACAAACATGGCTTTAAGTACCCCCAGACGAAGTCAGGAGTACAGTACGATCGGGCAGTTAATGCTTTTACGCCAGCAAAGTCGAGTTTTCGTTAAGAATAAGAGGGTTGTCTACATACTAGGTAATCGTCGTGGAGTTGAGAACAACACTGAGATTAGGAGACGCCGGCTCATAGACTACATAACTCGCCGACACGATCAGCAGCGAAATGGACGCTGAAGCCATCTTGAAGGCGAAGCCGTCGCCGTCATGCCAAACCTTGTAAAGGCATTGGGCACATCAAAGAAGATTGCTGTGATGGGTGCTTCTTGCAGAAGCCTTCCATAATTTTTTCCACCACCCGCCAGGAGTTGAATCCGGACTGGATCGCCTTCTTCACCCGTTTTGCCAGAGTTGGCAAGAAGCTGATAGGATGATAGTCCTGGGAAAACGTATCGGACTTTTTAGGCTTAGGAAACATCATCACGTCCGTCACTTTCCGAAGGTTCGGAAAGTGGCGGAGGGCAACGTTAACAATTGCGACGATGCAGATGTCTGCCTTTTTTGGAAAAGCCTGCAGCTCTCTGTTAGAGAGGGCTCGAATAAGCTGGAGGACTTCTTTGTAGGACGCGGGATCTAAGCTATTGTGGGCTTTCTGCACCTGCAGACGTCCAACGGTGGTGATATGGTCAGGGGCAGTGTCGGTGTAGTCTAAGGTGCACCGATGGTTCAGACTGTCCTTAAACGCCTCGGCTTCGTTGGCGACGATGTAGGGAATGCCGCTCTCCCGGTACCGAGGAGGGCCTAACATGGTCAATGTCGTTTTCTATGTAAGCGAGATTGATGGCAATGCGGATAGAGCCTCTACTAGGTCTCGCCAAAATGAATAAAAGGAACGAGACACATGTAGTTCCTCAAGTAGTCTCTAGAATGATGATTACTCACGTCCTTAACATTGTGGAACAGCGTGCCTCATGTTTTAACATTGTCCAACATTTTTTTCTTATGAGCTTGTTGTTCACTAACGGGAACCTGCATAAGATAACAGGTGGAACTTATTTACCAGCCCAGTTTGTTTCTAGAAATTGACGTCATTTTGCGCATAAAAAAAATTGATATTTTTGGGCTAAGAAGGTTTTCCTTAACTAACTAATTATTAAAAGTAGGTAGTATTCATTCTCTCACTGTTCGTAGGGGTAGTGGACAACTGTGGTAAGGTCCGGCAAAGATAGAGATTGATAAAGTACATGAGATGTTTGTGAGCTTTAGACATCTTACACTGAACTTTCGCAAAATTGTATCATGGGTCTTAGGTACCAAAAGCAGTTAAGAGTTTTCTGGACAAGACGCGACGTCAATTATTTGCGAACATATTCGTTAGTTTCTTTTATTGAAAGTTCCATACATATGCAACGAAGACAGTTATTTCTTTTGAAGGAATGAAGACCAATAACGTTGCAGGTTTAAGGCTGTAGGTAATGTCTTTCTTCCTATGGATGGCGGTACCGAAAAGCGCCTATGTGTAAGACCTTGACCATTTTTCACAGACTATTGTCCGTTCTCCCATTCGACAAATTGGCGCTCTGCGATTGCTGAAAATAATTTCTGATATTCTTGCTGGTCACTGGGACGAAGAGATCGCTGCGCGCGCTGTCATGGATGAGGTTGGTGGCGAAGCTGCAAGATGAAGTGGATGGTAGGGATGGGTTTTATTAATTCCTTTAGATGGACACCGAAAATTGGTCACGAGACGCAGAACCGGAACGACATGTTGTTTGCTTCATCAGCTGCTCCCAGGATGGGAAGATTTGGGTTGTGGTTACTGACATTCTCCATGGTCTACTGCATTGGTTCTTAAAGATGGCGATATCAAGGACGTTCGGGCGATTGGCTAGATTGTAATTCCCTCATCCCTCGTCTGGAAGCAGATGGTGATGGTTTCTAGGTGGTCGGTTGCTAGGAGCAGGGATGGAGTTGACAAAAACTGCAGTTCTTTTTTTTTGGTTGCTATAAGTCGATCAGTGCGATATAATTTTGAACCGGGACTGGATCTCGTTAACCACAGTGGCATCCAAATTACAGTGCTACGTGAACTATAGCAGCTGGTCCTTCTTATCCTACAGTTCATACGCGTTTCTAAAGGCAAGTTGGATGTGAGATGGTCTGATGAGTAACCTAGACATTGTGGGGAACCGGTGGACCTTGGAAGCCCTAGATGTGAGTCAAGAGGCGATTGAGGAATTTCTCGGTGTTCATGGATTCACTTTGTGTTTAAAGCAGGCGCGGGATGAATTCTAGCAGCTTCTGCACGCCCATGTGCTGCCGAGGGCTGTAGATAAAGATTCAGATATAGTTGGAGTTCTCGGGCTGGGGAACTGCTGCTGGCAATGCTCGGGGCTGGACCTCTTTTGATCATCTGGGTGTAGGAGTGTCTAGAGCGACGAGGAGCTGGTGTTGTTATCCCGCTAGAAAATGTTGAGCATCTTCAAGTGGCTGGGTACGACTCGACACACAAGACCCAGCGCGAGATAGCGGGACAGTTCTGTTGAGCGTTCCTAAACTTCTGGCAGCAGTAGCACTACCCTATGATTCTCTTGATGAAGGTTAAGAACCTTCTTTTAACGTCTAATCAAGAAGACATCATAATGTTAGGCCGCATGGAAAATGGAAAGTTCTGCAGAACTCACTGTATTTTCCAGATTTTTTTCTTTAGATTTCTATCTTTTCTAGCCCTTGTAGATTAGTTTGAAATGCAAAAAGTTGGCTGATTTAATGTTTGGCTTCAAATTTGATTGATCCTTAACGATGTATTTTGGTTTGCCAAACAAATAGCAAAGTATTTTTTGTAAGTTTCGGCTGGAAGTTAATTGTGATCCTTTCATTGAACACAGACACTGCCTTCTCAAGAAAAATGATCATGAGGATCGAAGAAGAATCTCTGGACCATTTTCCTTTGAACAGCAGTGCTTGTGCATCCGAATCTTGATAGATTGGATGGTCAAGATGTTTTTTAATGTTGCTGAGGATTTTCTAGTCTTGACCATGATCAAATCCACTAAATCCAATGCGGATATGAGGACCCAACAAAAGTGATATGGCCCAACAACCTCGCATGCTCGATCAGTTGCCATTGCGTGCTGACGAATGCGAAAGTTTGTGCTGGCTGTTGACAGCCCGTATGCGAACGAGTGCGCGCTCCTGCTGCTTCACATGGGTAGATTCTGGCAAACCTTTAAAATTCAGCGCAATTCCAAATTATACTTCATGATGATGTCACGTACTCGCAGCACGAAGTCTTCTTGATTTATATTCTGGAGCTGTTTGAGAGCGATCATCTTATTCGTTTTCCTGATCGAGATGTGCAAAAAGCCTTTAAAGAATTTCTCTGGGTTTTCAATTTTCGCGAGAGAATTTTATCTTTTCAGTTTTATATATGGTATCCACATTATATCTTCAAACTGCCTTATCGATGAGTATTTTTACAACAACAACAAAATCTGTATTCAAGACGATTGACTTTTTGGTTAATGCGGTTTTTTCGCAACTTTGGTGTATTTTGGGGTTGAAAGGTCATCTTCATTAGCAATTGGAGTATGGAGACAAATTAGGATTTTAATTATTTCAAAAGCAAAAAAGAGTCGTGCTTATAGTTTACTGCAATGTTTACTTTAAGCTGTGAAGAGGTTTTTTTATATGTGTTACTTTTATCGCGCTACCGGTAATGAAGGTTATGATAATGTAAAAGAGACTGTTAAAAGGATCTCCTTAACTTACAAAAAAATTGGAGTTCCCTTAGAGAATAACTCGGAAATTGTAACAGATCGATAAAATTGAGGCCAGATCTGGGATTAGTCAAAAACCTACAGTAGCTTTGAAATTTTAAGTAATACATTGTGGTCAGAGTTGGAAATTTATTAGTTAGGCAAACACGAGTTTGCTTATCATCTTCTGCCATTTTTTATATTAAAGCTAATGCCACCCAAATATACCACAGGTAGAGAGGTGATGGTTTCGATAGTTATCTCTTTTGAGCACGTTAGGAGGGTTTATTTTTTTAGGGCAGAAGATGAGAGGGGGTTTAAGACGCTTGGTCAGCGAAAAGGTTTGTAGTCTTTATTTTCACGTGTTCTTCAATTAGAGCCTCTTGACAGTTGGATCTTCCCAGAAATAAATGTCTTCATCAAGTAAGAGATTTGATGTCTAATATAATGTATGAGACTGTTTCATCTTATTTAGTACAAAGTTTACAGATTATTCTCTATAAATGTAAGTTAGAGTGACCGAAAACGTAGGTGATCACTAGCATAACTTATCTGTTTAACAGTAGTATGTCAACTGCTTTTACTATAGTTTCGTCTTTTTATCCTGCCCCATAGGTTTTGATCGGTCTTACATATTTAATGATTTTGGTTACTCTAAGCGATGCTTTAAGTCTAGTAAAAGTTTTTTTTATTCCTCTTGTTGGAGCATCAGATTCTTCATCTCCTGGTATACCTCTGTATTTCTGCATCCACATGAGAGTAACTATATTGGCTATATTAGTTTTTCTGTCCGACAGCATTATCCCTGTTATCTTAGTGTGATCAGGAATAGGGCTGGAATGATAATTCTACTTTGACTAATGTGTCTAAAGGAGGCAAACTTTGTTAACTTTTCACGGTTATGGTTGGTGTGATTTTCATTGTGCCAGGCAAGACTTTGGAATTAAGCCTATCTTTGTCTTGGCTTATCCTTGTTTTATTTTAAGTCACTATATTATTTATTTAAAATTGACCATATGTCTTACCAAAGTGATATTATTCTATTGCTTACAACTTGTATGTGTTACTACCAGATTAGCTTTGTATTCAGGATTACCTCCAGCTATTTACCCTTTTCTGACTGTATGAGTTTATGAAACTGATTTTGGAAAGCAAGATCAAGTTTCTTGTGGGGATGCCAGGAGTTACACTGCTTAGGTCTGCGTCCTTAAAGAATGAGAAGACCTACCCTTCTAACTCTTTTACAATTGTTCATTGAAGATGTACGGCAGTTTTAATTTGTCCAATATCCTTCTTTCCGTTTTTTGAGGGTTTACGAAATTTTTCTTGGTACACCATATCTCCACAACGTCCAAAGCTTTCTTTCTAAGTTTTGACACCAAATAGGGATGGTCGTATTTTTCTACTATGCAGGTGGTATTTTTATTCTGCGTCTTCTTATCACAGGGTTGCTGGCAGTGGGAGCGCCTAGTTAATCATGAATCAGTTGGTTTTGCACTTGAGGACTTGAAATCAATTCGAATAGTTTGTTCTTACAGAATCAAATTTATTAGACAAAGGTGTAGAGAGTTATGGTCGACTAAAACCATGATGGAAGCTATAAACCATTTAATAGTCTTGTAATCTACGAGAAAAGGCTAAGTATTATTTCCTATCAATTTTAAATCGTTAACTAGGCGTTAGCGACGGTTCTATAGGTGGATTCTCAGTAATTAAAGTTTAAGTCAGACTTGTTCAATTTTTAACATGTATTTGACTTGCGGACAGATTTAAGGGAACATAACAGCAAATTGCAGTAGTTTTTCAGATAATCTATGTGAATACTACTTTAATATGCCATTTTCAGTTGAACAAACATAATATTTCTAGAAAACTTACAGAGATTTTCATAAATTTTCATAAATAGTCAATACAACTCCAAGAGGGCATATGAACGTTAATAGATTGAGTTTATACTCAAAGAAGTTTCGATTAAAGAACGCTATTAATGTAATCGTTTTAAGCACCAAAAAAAAGAGCAGCGTGTAATGTTTCTACTCTTGGCAGTGGTGAATAAAACGTGCAAATCAACTATTTGTTGTACTTATAGATATTGCACACATTTAAGACGACTGTTGGTATTCATATATATCTGTCACAATCGAAGGTCATTGACTTTAAACGTTTTTAATTCGTATTTTAGGTTTCATATATCAAGTGTTACGCAATGCATATGGGGTTTTTCCTAGTACTATTTATATATACAAGAGATAATGTAAAACTATTTATGATAACATACTTTCGCACTTGGATTCGCTCGCTTTACTGTAACAACTTCGAATTCTAATGCTCTTGCCGCCCCACCGTGCGATATTTAATCAGGTCGGATGTACCAGAAGGTTCGCGAAACATCAGGAAGCGCCGCACTGTAACCTTCTGGAATGTTTGCACACACGTGCGCGGCAGCTGAATTCTTAGAAGGCATACTGTCGGCCTCCGAGCCTGATGTCTACTAACCGCGCTACGGAAGGCATTCGGAAATTCGTTACAAGATAATGTAATTGCTTGACAGTTCCAGACTCGGTGGTTCTTTCTCAACTTCAATACACAATGTGTCCCGGCAGAAGTTTCTTAAAATTGCCCCAGCCTATTCGATTCGGGAAAATCTATGCAGCTCACCAATAAAAACTTTTTTAATGGCCAAAACTTCAAATTAAACATTTCACCATTTTACAACGCATACTTTGTTTGGTTATTTATTTTTTTTAATCTTTGCTCTTTGTTTGTTACCGAATTGAATTGTACGTTTTAATTAATTTGCCACAACCTACATCACGCATAGATCTTGTAGCAAGTAAATATTAAATTATAACATGCCCCTAGGTGAAAAAATCATCTAAAATCATTAAGTATTGTCCCAAAAAGTAGAAAAACCAGCAACGTGTTCATCACTCAAATATCGCGTGTTAATAAATCATAAATAAGAGTTAATCTGTTGTTGTTGGGTAGTTGACCTTCTTTAAAATAAAATTTATATGTGCTTACAGCACACAATAAAATTGGCCAAAAACGTTACCAAAAGAAGAACATTAATTATTTCAATAAAATTAGCAAGAAAATCATTAAAATCTTATCTATTGTTTGGTTGTCATTCCGATCATTAGGCAAGGGGCGCGATTGGTTGCCTAGCCTATTAAGGCGCTGGAGTTTTAACTACTTTTGCGCCAACCTCTGCCAACTCAGAACGTCAAGAAACAAAATCAAACAGTGCAAAATGAACCACAGTTTGCTAATTGGCAAATAAAAAAGCGGAGGAAAAGTGACGTTTAAGTTGAAAATACGTAGCGAAATCAAGTTGCTAGTAAGAACGGGATGCAAATTAACCATCAAAATAAAAAAATTATAGCCGCGACCTTCTGTTAAAAAGTTAATAATGTGGGAAACATGACATGGATAACGCCGCGTTCTCTATTGCGGACGGGTTATGGTCCTCCAAGGACTTTCAATCATAAAACAGCAGCTGTCACATACTGCAAAGCGACAGTTAAATTATTAAACTGCGGAAAAATCTGAAAGGCATGTCTACAGGGGTTGGGGAAAATGATAAAGGCGGGAAGTTTTTTTTATAAATATCCATCTGACACTTTCTGTTCTTAATTGTTATTATAAATGTTAAAAAACAAGTAGGAGCACATTACTCTTTAAATTATGATGATATGCTTTTTTATCCAATTGCCATTGCATAATTACAGTTTGAAAAAATTTTGGACAACACATTGTTATAGATTAATTTTAGTTATTAATGGATTAAATAAAGTTCAATACTGATGTATCTCCCCCCATTTAAAAAACTATGAGCAAACAAGTAGGAGGTTCCGAAGGATATTTAATTTTAAAAACCAAAATTCTCCCCCAGGGGCTCTCTTATGAGGGTACGGGTGTTGGCAAGCCCGGGGTCCCAGCCTGTTTCCCCGACATTCAGGGGTATAAAGTATGGTGTTGTGTGATTCGAGCTAAGACTTGAATGGTATACTATAGATGTTGTGATGCAAGTGATCTCTACCTTTCTGTATTTTTGTTTAATGACGGTAATGAAGAAATCCCTTTTTCAAGGACCCTTTGTTCGCACGAGTTTGTGAAAGTATTATAATGAAAAATGCCTAAGATTTTCTAATGATGGAAATGATGGTTTTCATAAAAGCAAACAAGCTATAGAAAAGAAGAAGAAGAAAAAGACGATGAATGTTTTGGTCAAGTTAGTCTTTTTATGCTAGCCAAAGATTTAAAATTGTTGTCTTGCGAAGACTTTACCTAAATTAGAAAAACATCAACTGGACTTTTAGTTGATGAAACTAATCTACTCTAATAATGTCATTTTGGAACTATCAAACCCACGGCAACTTTAAATGTTACGGAAAGGCCAGAAGAAGTTGTTGCTTGTAAGGATTTGCTAATTTTATTAATATAATATGCTGTTTTTTATTAGTCTTTCTGGCTTTCGGAGGAAAAGTTACGGTAATTTCGAAGTTTGAGCGACCATAATTTTGTTTCAAGATAGCGGCCAAAGTTGGGAATAGCCTTCTTCTGGGTTTTCTGTAAGTATAGGCACAAAATGGCATTTTTCGTTTGCAAATTGCTTTTATCGTTTGGTCGACACATGGTTTTACAGTTAAATGAGGAAAATGAGCTACCATTTTGTTTTTTAAAACTAATAGACTATAGAAATCTCTTTAAAAAGGGGCTTTTGTCAAGGTATAATAGGCCATTTTTCATTTGTCTTTCCGACTTTCGGAAATCGAGAAAAATTTAATTTGGGGTTTTCTGTAACTGCCATTTGATTTTAAGATGGCGGTTGGAGCCAGGAAAGTTTTTTGGAAGCCTTTAGAAGAAGGGGACAAAAGAATAGAAAATAATAGAAAAAATGGGAATTCTTTGGACGCTATAAGTTTTGGTTAGCTCAAAATCGCAGCCCAAATAAAATGTTATGTGGTTCGAGCATAGGATAGACGTCAGAATTTTCTGTCTGTTGATTCATGGAAATGATGGAAATTAAGTGAATCATGTGCACTGGTAGACATTCTTTTTAATCGCGCAATTATCTCTTATTATGCTGTTTTTTTGAATATGGAGATGAAGTCCCTCCTTTTATCAGAAAATTTTACGTCATAAACTTAACAGTTTAACGTTTTTAAAACGGGAGGGGGGTAGGGAAGGGGATAGTTATATAATATAACGGTCTTATTATCGTCTTTTTCATGTGAAGTTTTTTATGGTTAAAACTTGTTCCTTCTTCTATGGATGCTTTTAGCATTTCACTAACTTTTGCTCTTCTTTTATGTTTTTCTTTTATTTTGACTATGGTAAGGCAATGTTAGTGCCTATCAAACGAGGTGGTCGCCTCTGGATGCAACATTTTAGGGCGGTATTACCTCCTGCAACAAGTTATTTTTTATAGAGGGGTCTAGATGTTCGACCCGGGTATGTTGGATTAGGACTCTAAAGGAGTCCGCTTACCAACTAAACCCATCTCTCTCCCTCTTTTCGCCCATACACCTTACCTGGAACCGCGTTAGCATTACATCGGGGGAGGGGCGGTATCTCGTTCTAATTAACTTTGCCTGCTCTTGTCCAAGTATGTTGGTTCACAGGGTACTTATGTTTTCCCATTTTGTTTCGTCTAGAAGCATTATTATATCACATAGATGATTAAATTTTATTTTCTATTGAGTTTCTTAGATCTTTCCATTTTTTAAATTTATCGTGTTCTACGTTATCCTGTTCTCCACAGTGACTACATTTGTCATCTTCTGCTCTTCCAAATCGCTGGAGATAAGATCTGGAATCTCCGTGCCCGCTTAACCTTTGAGTTAGATAATAATTTAATTGTCCGAACTTTCTCTTCTTGGTATGAGTTTTCTTGTCCATTTTTCTTCGTTACAACTTTCCTAACGTGTTTGCCAACTGTCTAACAAGCATTGTTTCTTATATCTCTTGGTCTGCGAGTTCGCCCCATAATGGTGCGCTCGTTCTCTAGCTAATAAATCCATTGGGGAAATAGTTATTACTTGTAGGGTTATGGTCGAAATAGTCCTATATAAACAACTAATTCTGATAAGGGAGGGTCTTTGTAACTTTTTGGTGTTTTTTGCTGTTCTAAGTCCTTCTATCCATGCAGGTGCAGCATATAAGAGTATTGATGTTACCACAGAGTTTAATATATTTCTTATCATCGTTCTTGGTCCCTTAATCCTAGGCATTAGCCTTGCTAGATTGTTGTATTCTGGGCCTTAGCTACAGCTGTCTGGATGTGGCTTGTCCAAGACAGGTGTTGACCGATCATTACGCCTAAATATTTGATCTCGTTTTTAATAGGGATAGTCACGCCTAATATATTGATGGTACTTTTAATTTTTTGTTCTCCTATATTGTTGATTGGATAAGCCTCCCTTTGTTTCTAGGTCCTGGTTCAATCTGTTCTTGATAATTATCTCGTATAACTTGGCCATAGAATTTAATAAGCATATGGGTTCCCAGTAATTTGCCAGGTTTTAGTATCAAGATTAGTTTTGCAATTTTTCATTCCGCTGGGAAGCATTTTATTCTCCATAGATGGTTTAGGGTGTTTTCAAACACTACAGGGCCGACTTCGACTGCCAATTTTATTGCTTCTGGAGGAAGCCCATCCGGACCAGCTGCCTTTTTCGTATTTAATTTTCTTGCGGCGTCCTTTATCTCTAACTGAGTAACTTGATTGTCTTTACCCGACGTGTTGTTAAAGTCCCATGTGTGTTTTGCAATAATTTTTATTAATTTAATTTTGTCATTGTTGCACATAGTTTCTTTCTTAATATGGAATCATACGTCTTCTTAAAATCCATAAGAGCCCTGGGTTTTGTTCCTATATATTATGTAATATCGGCTTTATCACAAAAATCTGGTCTATTGCCGATCATCCCGCCCTAAAACCGCCTTAACATTAGATTGATTTTTATATAGTCTTATTTCTCATTATTGTTGCTACTGTCTTGCAAACCAAATCATATAAGGTTATCCTTCGTAAATTATCACTTTTATTATATATGGGACAGATAACCGCCGTCTTCCAGTTGTATTCTTCTTGTCATATTCTTATTATTATCAACTGAGCAATCCTTTTCTATACACTTCTTCTCATCTTCTTTCAAAAATTCTACATCAATTATTTTTCTACAGATTATCTGTGTTTGCTCTATTTCTTTTTTATTTCCATTTTCCATTTGCTTGTCTTGTTCTTCCTCCATTTCTCTTTCTAGTAACTTTTTGTAGCACGGAATCCATCTCTTTAGGCTTGTCTCTCTCTCCAATCAGTAGTCCTGTTTTATTCTTCTCGTATTGCGTTGCTCCTGTATAACTTTGTTTATTTTTCCTACTTTCTTGGTAAACATTTTTATCTCTTTGTTAACGTAGTATTCTTTTAGTTTTTAGTTTTTGCCCATATATTCTCTTCTTCTGACATATTTGTTTAATTGTTTAATTTGATCCTAAAGATGATCATAATAAGAGAAAGTGAAATACAAAGAAATGGTTTAATGTATAATAATAGACAACAGTGCGTAGTCTTGATGTAGTGTTGATGGAGAGAAGAATAAGGGAGTTGGAAAAAATGTTTAAGAAGTATGAGTGTAAATAAAAATAATATTAACGAGAATAACACAAAGTATATGGAAGTGAAATGAGCAAATATACAAATGATAAAGATGGTAGACAATAAAGAATATAATTTTGAGAAGATAAAAAAAATTTGAGTATCTAGGAGTATCAATAATGAATGTTGGTCATAAAGAAACAAAAATGAACAAACTACTAACAAAAGTAGCAGAGTAGTAAGAGCGCTTGCAAGCTTAATAAAGTTGGAAAAATCATCTAGAAAACCAAGAATTAACAACATACAAGATGACAATACCGCCGATTGCGTTAAATGGGTGCGAAAATCCGGATTGTTTCAAAGGATCATGAAATAGATAGAAACTGTTTATTGTCCTGACTTTTAGTGATGGTTTGGTAAAGAAAAAAATTTCTAACTCACGGACATCAGTATTTTTTGTGGGAAAAGCGCTTGGAATAATCCCCATATCTCTGGAGACGAACTAGACTAATAAAATTGTTCCATATGCTACAGGTTACACAGGGACTCATTATCATTCAAAAACTTTCATAGAAAAAAGACTGATGGGCCTGTCTCTATCATTAATTTTGCCAAAAACTTTATGAAGGCGCTAACCTTGTTGCCACTATTTTAGTCCACATTGGAAAAGGAAGATATCTTGTACTTCTGAACTGTTGGTAGCTGCTATTGCCTTTTGAGTCTTAGTTGTTCAAACCCTTAATGATATATGGTACTTGGTAATCTCACTTTACGTCTTGGTGATTACGTACGTAAGTAAAATGAGAATAAGAATGCAATTGAGATCTTTCAAGAAGAAAAATTCTTTAGCAATAAACAATTTTTCTGAATATTTGCAGAATTTAGAGCAGAAAGTAAAGGGAACAGAGAGAGAAGACATAACTAGCAGAAAATTTTATGATTTTAGAAATCTCAGAGAATGTCTCAGGAAGACATCTAGAAACACATCCATGGCGATCCTAAAGTGAATTTAAAGTACAGTCTGATGGTAATTTAGCTCCTTTCTTCGGTGAGATCAATGATGAACTATCTCATATTTTAATAAAAAGCAGAAGTTTTAAAGTTCTTCAACGCAGTAAATTGCACTTAATTGATAATATCTACTGAAACAATTGTTGAGACTCAATGTTGGAGAGGGGGTGCACAAAATTTATCTGTAGCGAGAAAATGAGGACTCTAAGAGGTTTATAGATTATTATAGGCAATGGTAAAAATTCCTTTGGATGCGAATTCGCTTTTGTCCAAAGGTGTGCAGTGGACCCTTCATGTGACCCTGCGGCGCCTTCCGGTCTGGTCGAAGCGGCTGCGCAAGGGCCATTTCCGGCCGGAAACATAAAAGGGTTGGCTTGGAGCGTTTATGGCTCTTTTATTCGCTTGTTCCGTTTAATGATTAGATCGAAGAGACAATTACGTGAAAAGTCCCAAGGAATTCGCCCGCTATGTGCGTACGTACCATAACGCCGGTATTATGCGGCCACACCTAATAAAGCAGTAAACGGCGACATAAAATGCTATTTTAGCTAATGGCTAATTTACTTCGACCACTTTAATTAATTTATGTCCGAAACGAGCCATTATTCTACACGTGCGCGATACGCTTGTTGTGAGCCGCGACGTTAATGCCACCTCGCTTAAATGTCGGAAAATTTTAATGCGGCCCTCACTGTTCAGTGGAACTAAGATGCTTTTAATTGGATGTTACAATTTGTTGTATAATCAGCTGGACTTAATGATATCTTGGTTGTTTGGTGCACCTCTATTACGCGATATTTGGGGCTTTACGTTGAGCCACTGCTCGGAGTAGTACGTGCGCCACGAAAACTTTTTCGGTCACGTTGCTTGGTTATGCCACATTTACTTTTGTTAGATGATGGTTTGTGGTCATAGAGGCTCACATCAAAGGGTACAATAAACTAACCTGTAACATTTGTAAGAAAAACCATTTTTAATGCAGTAGTGAGAGGAAGTTTTTGTTGAATGAGTGGTTTCTGTTGATTTGCTGAGTTTGGTGATATTTGGGTGACCTCTTGGTGGAAAACAATAATGTGATTATTGTGACTTTGCCTTAACATCAAAAATTCATTACAATCTAGAAGGAAAAGCTGGAAAGGTCAAAAAAGTATCATCATCTTCTAATGTAATATTCACAGAGGAGTTGTTAAATACCTTCTTCCCTTTTATCTTTTTCTTTGACAAGAATGTTGGTAGCAAACATGTTTTGCCATGCTACTTTTTTTTTTTTTGAAGTCTAGCTTTGAATTGAAAAACACTAAAGCAGTGCCATAGTTGGTGGAGATGATATGGCTAAAGTGATGGCTGCTAAGTACGAGGTGACTTTACATTATGGTTGACGCAGATGTAGTCACAATCTGTCAGACAATTCCAGACACCAGGAAGATTTTTTCATTCTTTTATTTGGGGATTGAATTGAGCGAATGATAACTGCCAAAAGAACTACATTAAGAACAAATTGTCTTACCTGTATTGCAAAAAATTAGTTGGTTTAGTAGAACTATCTGCGTTTCAGTATTTTTACGAACGGCATTTGACCAGTCTTTTTGAAGGGTTTTTGGGCGAAGATAAAAGCACAAACAAAGGTTGAAGTGCTCTTTTTAGTACCAACAGCGATGTTCTAATCCTTGGGTTTTCTTGATTTCAAGAATTTTAAGTGGTTTTTGTACCGTCGTTAAAACATTATGGGCGTGTTTGATGTTTTGAATACTCCTTTTGAACTTAAGTTGAGTTTAAAATAAATAACTAAGTTGTAGCATGGGACTATTAGAATTCAGTAAGGTTTGTCTATGGCACTATTGCCAAATTTTGCTATTTCGAAATACAATGAACTAAAGAGAACCAAAACTTGTAAGTAAACAGTCCGAACCCTTACCATAACCAGAATTTAGTTGCTGGGATAATTCGCGTGTTATTCGAGTTATCTTTGACCGCCATTAACATTTTTCTTTCTTTTTCGTTTTAACGAAGATTCTCTAGCCATTTCGGCAACTTTTTCTAGTATTTCCATTCTGAATCTTCTTTACTACCTTATTTAGTCCATAGAAAGTGGGCTCCGTTACCTCGAGGCAACTGGCACCAAGTTCTGACCCTCAATGGTAGGTTGCCAAAGCCTCATTAGTTACCATGGGCAAATGAGGTTAGTTTTGAATGAGGTTAGGTTTGAATGGTTAGGGTTGTCACCGACCTTTACTCCCTCAACATTAACATAAATGGGTCTATTAATCTGAACCATTATATCTACCTATTCTATTTTTAAGGTATTTCAAGAATTAGAAGTGGACAACATATGTATAGCACCCAGAAAAATCGTTGTCGCGGATCAATTCGTTGAAATATGAGATGAGTCAAACGTTTTTCCCCTTTGGTATTAATTATGTCTCAAATAAACGAACGATAACACTTCTCAGCTTTTGGTTATTTAAAGTAGAAGGGCAAGAAAACCAAATGCATTTCAGAAATCTTTGATACTCATTGAACATAATAAGTTAGGCTTTAGCGATTTGAAGGAACAAGCAACAAAGATCAGAACAGATCAGGACGGCTAAGGACACAACTGATGAAACTCATCAGCAAACCTTGCATTTTCCACTAAATGAGTTGCAAATTTGAGTTCATCAAAAGACCAAGCTTTTTGCCCCCATTCTTCTGTAAATTTATCTTGAGCAACCAGGAAACTTTAAATTGCAACATCTGTTAATATCTTAGCAAATAAATGCATAATTTTACCCATCAGTGACGGAAGAATATGCATATTGTGTTATATTAAGTGAATATCTGCCATAGTGCCGCACTGAATATGACAATCTTCTGTTCGGAAATTTTTATCGATTTTACCGTACAACTTTGATGGAGAAAATTCATTAATCCTTTGATTGAAGAAAACATAATGACTTTGGTCCAGCGTATGAACAGCACACAAAGGAAGAATGCTAGATATGTTAGAGGAAGATTGGAGTTTTAAACATACAAAGTGAAGTATCAGGTTTATTACAACGAAAACGGTCTCTTAAGAGTCATCTTTTTGTTGTCTGATTACAAAGTTAGGTTCTTATTCCTAATTTCTTGAAACTAGTCTCCGAACCAACTATTAATATAGCGAGATGTTTTATTTTAGAACTTATTTAGCATCTCACAGCACCACGAAATGCGTCATACCATCCATCTGTTCTTCGGTTGAGGCATTGAGGTGCCTAAACCATCTACTCGGTGATAAATCACAGGCTTGTCGGATTTGAACATCTTTCTGTTCTCCTCCGCAAGATGGGCTTTCTGACCTTGGAGCGGATCTCAGATTGAATTTTTTTTCTGAAACTTCCAATACGACGAGGACAATCATCTTCCAGCACAGGAGTCATTTTATCCAAACTTTGACCAACACTTAATCCTTTTGCAAAGTGGTAGCGCAAAATGACATTGCGAAGTTATATAGGACAAATCGAGATGAAAATTAGAGAAGACTTAAAAAGCAAAATATGGGACATCCAAACAGTCAAGTTTTCTTTAAGGATGGTTGCTTTATTTGAAAGACCACAAGGAAATTTAGAACGAAACATTTCAGCACCTTTAAGAGTCAAACAGACTTTTGGGTACATTGCAGTTTCTTTAAGCCAATATCCTTCGAATTGAGGTCAAACTTTTTGGTTTGGACTTTCCTCAATTATCTCTATATTTTTATTTCTTTTCTTTCTAAATGGACTATTGAAGTTACGTCTATGAGCTTATAGTAACTGAATATAGGGTCATTCAACAGTCTTCTAAAATTCTTCGGCATAGTGTTGACAGAAAATGATGTAGTTGTTAAAACCCACCTTAATTTTTGATGTATTCTGTGTTGAAGTATACACTGATGGGTTATTATGTCATGTATAATACGCTGTTTCAAAGATGATGGGTAGTCTAATTTCTGGTATCAGTCGATTACCATATAGTCTTCTTTCCCACATATTGAAGAGTAGTGGCGCGGTGAGAGGAACCCGTGTTTTCGGGTTAATCCACAAGCAAACTTCTTGAAGATTTGAGTCGTTGCCATGATAAACATGGTTCTCAAAGATCGCTATGACTATAAGGAGTCTTAATGTGCTTAGAGAAAACATCCTGCCACAATCTTTGCTGGTAACTGGCGTATCTGCACTGGACTATCGATCTGATTTATCAAGAAGCGTGGTTTATCGGACTAGGAAATTTTCTTCAACTCTTCGACGGTTCAAGGGTTTTCTGATGGATTCTGTCGGTGGTCAAGTGCGGATACGCCTCTTGACAAAAGAAGCTATGGCACGGTTTGGTAGAAGTAAGCCAACGGGTGCAATGTTAAGGTAAGAGCGATGTTTTCCTAGAAACAATTAGAATAGTGCGTCACCCTACACGTCTCGAATCATCAAGGAATAGTTCGAGGAATATTTTAGGCATTTCAAGTCATGTCCTGGTTCTCCAATTCACCTTTTCGACTTATAAAAACGAGTTTGCCCAACTGCACTACCATCCCGCCATCTTAAAAAAATAGAGGGCCGTTTGATGATCGTTTGGTACTGAATACTAATCCATGTTATATCCCTGCTACATTACTTGTCAAATTTATACCGTTTTGCGGGTTAAAAGTAGTCTCATAATTGTCAACTGCCGGAAGAACATCAACAGTATCGTGCAGATTGCAAAAAACATTAAAAACCAAATTATCTAGTGGTACCAGTCTAAAAGTTGGAAAATAGACATCACAAGGAGCGTATCCATAATTTAGTTGTCAATTAGTGATGCTTTGCGCACTTCTCAGGTGACAGCGTTGGATCGATTTTATGTCGGCAATTGTTTATTAATTTTCTCTAATGAGAGAAAAAATAACCGACGCTTTCGGCTTTACAGAAGACCACTTTTATTTACGTCCCAAATGTTCTCTAACGAGTAAGCCAAAAGCCCGAGGTCCTCTTTGGCCATAAAAAAATTATATTCTCCGAAGCCGCGTCCAGCGGAATAAAATATTAAATTTATTTTCCGCGTGAGTTATCGACCTCGTTTTCTCATGCAAATGGTTTTCACGAAACGGCCGTTTTATAACTGACATTTGGGTCCACCAGCTTTACGGCCAAAAAACTCTTTGCGCAGATAGCAGCAGCCACATCATCGCTGCGACCGCCAAAAATAAATTATGACGGAAGTTTACGATCAGGAACTATGGGCTGCAACGTGACACCAAGCGGCTGAAAGTGTAAAGGTCCGATGTGTTACTATACCTTCAATTAAATTCCCCCACAAATAAAATAGGCGTGTAAAGCAAATTACGAGGTATACCCGGCAAAGATTTGAACCAATTGCTTTTACCATTTTGGACTTGTGTCAGCATTATGAAATCAGATGTGTAACATCTTGGAAAAGAGGATGAGCAGTTAAGGTGTTTGGCTGTTGCATTTTAAGTTTACCTCTACTTGCGAAGATTGGTGAGGTATGCAGGCTTAAGAAAAGTTTTTTGGTAAAGTTACTAAAAACTAGGATTGCTAGAGGGTGGAATCTTTAAAGTGAGAGAGGAGGATTAAATAATTTCCCAAGCCTGATAGCCTTGATTATCATAATTTCATCATCATCATCATTGAACAGCATCATAGAGTTCACTCCAGTCTTGTGCTTTTCTTGACCAACCTGCTCTCGGACTTCCTCTGCCCAGTTTATCTGTTCGAGATCTCCATAAGGTCGTCTTTTTACTCCATCTTTCATAATCTGTACGTAGAAGGTGGCCTGCTCATTTTTATTTTTGTTTGGTTATTCTATCCTGTTCTTTCTCTTACCCACGCATTGTTTTTTCTGTCCAGTAGTTTGATTTTAACATCGCTCTTTCTATACGTTATACAAGCCTCAGAAGCATATGTTAGGATGGGCATTACATCTTTGTTTCTGGGATTTACGTGAATGTTCTCTTAAGAACATTTCTTAGTTTGCCAAAAGTCAACCATGCAAGTTGAATTCTTCGATTGATCTTTGCTGCTTGGGTGGGCTTCTTAAATGTCAATTTTTGCTCCAGGTACGCAATCATTAGCCAGATCCATTCGTTGTCCCTTCAATAGTAATTCCCTCCCATCATTCCTATTTGTCATTAGTTTTGTTTTTGCCATATTGATTGTGAAACCTACCTCCTGCGTAGCTTCTTGCAGTTCTTCTAGCATAGTTTCGATTTTCTCCAAGCTATTTGCAAACAACAAAATATCGTCAGCGAATTTCAGGTTATCGAGATACTCCTCGTTTATGTTTAGCCCTTTTTGTTTTTGAAGGCATCCTCTGGAAGTATGTGAATAGTTTAAGAAATAGAGGGTCACCCTACTTGATTGCTCATGGTAGGTTTTGATAATTTACACTTAATCAAAAGATGCATCAACACTCTTCATTTTCTCTATATTCTTCAAAAGATCATCAAAGTTGTTAAATCAGGAACTCTTCCCCGCCCATTTGATAATTATGTCAGTATATCATCAAGACTACATTGAATGGATGTCAGACGATTAGTTGATGAGATGTAATCGAAGGCAGTTTTTCCAATAGAATTAAACGCGAATGTTTGTGGGTTATAAAGAAGTTGAAGGGGATATCGCGAAAGTGTTGATAGCCTCACACTGATGTTCTGGTTTAGTGGGAAATTTCGTTAATTTAAGGGTCGAATTTATGCAGATGTGGATGTGACAGCCCAACTTCTTAGTGCGGTTCGTTTATTTGTTATTATTAAGTCAGATGCACGCTAGATAAGTGTCCCACGCACATTTCTTACTGATGGCTTAACAGTCACTTTCTCCCCGTCTATTGCTGCCTATGATTGTCTATTTTTATGAGTTTCAGAGCTACTTTACCCACTATACTCTCTGTTCACATAGGGACTGAGCACAATTGGAGAGGGTGGAGGGACAATCATTTTTGAAAGTGATAATTTTGAAGAATGTTGGTTGGGAAAGTTTTTGAGGGCCATTCGGAGGGTGTCGGTGTGGTCGGAATTTCAGTAGCAATGAATGTAAAGTCTAGGTTGTATCTTCTCTGTCTGGCTGAGTGAAAAGATGGTTTTTGTTTGGCGCTATATATGAATCACTCTCCTTTAACATCGTTTACGACGTAGCCCCATAATAGATAGTGACTGTTGAAGTTCCTTGTGTATAGAACAGTATGTATTTGGTGGTTTGTACATGTCAGTAACAGTAAACTCTTGTATTTGAACAGCAAGTAAGAGATAATCTGACGGAGGAGCAAACTGCGAAGAAATTGTGCAGTCCATCTCTAGCACATGTTGCAGTGCCATATTGGGGGGGAGGGGGACGTTAAGAAGTTGTACCTTTGGATAAAGCTGTATCTGATAGTAATCTGCTGTGTAAGTTTTCTGTACATTTACATAGACATAAAGTCCAATAGTCAGCTAGTTCTCAGAAGGACAGTTTTGAGGTTGGAGCTCCTTAACTATGGGGTTAATGCGCTAGCCAGAAGATCGAAAACTGACGGTTGATAATTTGATTGTTCCGGTTTTTGTCATTTATATCTACTGATATAATCTCTTCATTTAACAGGACCGTAATTTTGGAAAATGTGTAAAAGAGTGAAGATGGGGGGGGGGGGGTGATAAAAATCCTATAAAAGAGGAAGACACATTTAAATACTGACAGCCCAAAATGGGTTATCAGATCAAAAAGATACAAAAATTTAACTTAGAAAGGAAAACCCAGAGTTTATATGTTTTTACTTGTCAAAAGAAAAACCCACTACAAATAAAGAACGACAACTAAAATTATCAGCAGGGGATTAAAAAATAAATGGCACTCTTCTTGTAAATTTTGATTATGTAACAGATTATACGCATACGCGAAGATGGGCCATCATTCCATCAATGGCATAGTGATGCGAGTGCAGTTGTGGACAAAGGGAATAACTGTAGAAGAATATGAATTATGTTTTGTTAGTCTGAGGAATGGCAGCAGATAGTCTCAAGAAACCAGGATTATTTATTTTAAAACAAATGGTGATTATCGTGTGAGATCAGAAGAAGGAAATTATGCTAATGGATTGGCTGCCACCTTGAGAGAGCATTACTAGTGAGCGATACTGCGAACAACTGAAGCTACTCTACCAGGAATACGAGAACGTTGTGCTGCCTCACGCGCCATATTTGCTGAATCTTGCAGCAATTTTGATACAGTGGAAGAGGCAATACGTTCCCCTAACAACAAGCTTCAATCGGCTGCCCATAAGTGATGCCGTGTTACTCCCAAAAAATGAAGCGCATAGACATTGAAGAGGACATATTTCAAATTATCTGTCATCGCTGAACGTCTGTATCTAGACACGAATTTTACATTTTATTAAGATCTTGACCTGTCTCTCGAGTCCTTAACCTACCGATAATTTTTATGAGATAAATAAAATTTAATTTCAAAGACAAACAGCGAAAATTACCTACTTTACTCTGTTACATTATTTTATGTGGAAATATCTAAAGGTAAAAAAGCTTGACGAAAATGCCTTCTAAGGCTCAGACGAACAAATTTCTAGCCTTACAAATGAGTCGCGCATTATAACATTTTCAATTTTAATTATTGGTTTTTTAAAACTTGCCTATTTATTTAATCCTTCGACCTTTCTATCCTTGCGTGTGTAAGGTCGCGGGGGTTGACTTATGTCCATGCCTCATTCCATTATTTGCTGTTTTGCACTTTTTGCCTGCTTCGCTCTCTTGATGATTGAGTTTCTAAGTTCTTCACTCCACGTTTTTTTGCCCTTCCTTTCTTTTTCTTTTTATGCATTTGTGCTTGAAATACGCTTCTCCCATCATCACCTCTTAGCTTAGCCATCTTAACTATTGGTTTAATTTTAGATTATCTTTTCTTATCTTACCCATTTTTGATTGTTTCAATTTTACATAAGGATCTCATTTCCATGCTTTGTATTCTCTTCTGGTTTTGCATTAAGACTCAAGTATCAGGATTGGGACGTTCATTCTTTTGGATATCTCCACCTTTTCTCCGTTTTTTGTTTTTACCCCATATTTTCTGAAGCACCATTCTACTCCTCCATTTTTGTTTTTCATTCTTCCATTTAGATCACCCATTTTGATAACATTATATTTACTTTCATCGAGTTGTTTGTAGCGCCTGAAAAATTTGATATTTTCTTTTTCTTCGAATTGTGGTTTGATCTATGACAGTTAAGATTCTTTGTTTTAAAACAGCATATTGGTTGGGTTGCAAAACGTCAATAGCGAACACGATAAAGATATAAAAAACAAAAATTTCAAACTCCTTTACTCCGCTGCTTTTGAGACCCCCTCAAGACACCATCTTAAAAAAATTTTATAAAGTAATAAAATAAGCCCAATACGTAATCCTCGGAGTAGAGAGAGTTTTTATGGTAACAAAGTGTGCTTTCAAGAGAATTGGCTGTTGGAATGTAAGCGGCATGTACAATGTAACTCAGTCAAAGGGAAACGTGCAGGTGCACCTCTTTAATTAATATAAAATTTTATTATTCTGGTATTAATAACAAGTTAACCATTTGACTAATTTTGTGGGACAAATTAATAAAGGGAATGCCAAAAAGGTATCTGCTACTATTTTAACTTACATGGAACACCAGATCTCACAAGAAATATCACATCTTGAGAAAGAAATTCAATAAATAATTAACGTTTTTAGAACAAATTACCCAACGCTGGTTATTCTGCAGTTTTCTACAGAAAACTTATAGCTATGAAGCCTTTTTACTAATTAACGTAATTAATAAGCTTTCTCGAACCGAGTCATAATGCGGAATTTTGTTGAATTTATTTTGTATTCAATATTTAATCACCCGAGCGAGTTTCCTCACTTCTGATTCACTATTAAAGAGCAAACACGTCCTTTCCTTGTCGAACTGTTTGTTTTCAAGTTAACACGTAATCAAACACAGGCACGAAAAGCACCCAAACGCCCATTACAAACATTTCATAACAAAGCAAATAAAAAGGGCAACGAAATAACAACACGCCGATAAACACGCACTTACCGTAAGTCTGTTGGGTACAATCGTTCAGGAAATCAATGAACTGCAGAGTTTGACCCCATAAAATATTTAACATACCTTTCTCACACAAGAATTGTGTGACAATCGGCCCCCACAGATTTCATTGTTGCGTTGGGGTTTCGTTCCGTGCTTAGTAATGCCACGTGCACAGTCCACAAATAATAAGGTAAAACGAACCAACTAAAAAGCCTGGGTTTGCCAGGAGCAGATCTACAGATTTTTACCATCTTAAGTTAATCTTGGGCATTTGGTATTTATCTTAAAGCACGAAAGACTTATGTTAACTTATGTTTCTTATTTATTTTGTTTACAGCGTCTTTCCATAAGTTCGGTCACAAAAATTCTGACAAATGGTTGAATGATTGACGTTATGTTAAGCAGTATTGGACTATACCTCACTTGCAGCACGTTAAATTATCATCAACTCTTTAATTATCAGCGTGAAGTACTCTAGAGAATTTTTTAACCTTTGGGAATTCTAAAAAATGTTTGTGTTTTTTAAAACTGCCGGATTCCAAGTGACGTCATGGCCGTTATATATGGCAAATATACCTATAGAAGTAAACTACCCTTCTAGAAAGTTAAAGTTTAGACCGGCGATCTTAATAGGGTAGGCTAGTGTCTGAAATGGCTTCCTCTATCCAATTATGTCTCGTAGTTTTTTCTCTTCTTAGTCCCATCCCCTTTTCATCAACGTCTTCCTCGATCTTTCTCTTTTCTCTTTCGTTCCACTCCTGCTTCTATTATTCTTTTGACCAACCCATTCTGTTCCATCCTATGGTTCAATATAAAAGATTTTCGAAATTTTGAGGTGAGAAATACGAACGGATTTAATGGTGGCAAACTTAGCAACTCCGAAACAAAAGCCCTGGATTGGAACCTACATGTACAGTTTATGAACCAACTAGATTAACACAATTCATCAAAGAACATAATCCATATAACTTTGATATTTAGGGTTGGAAAAAACAAGGTATAATGGACAAAGACAATATAAAACATTAAATGGAGAACTTTTGATTTTTAGTGGTTAGAAATAATATGAATTAAGTGAAAATGCGTTGGCATACTTCATAGTAAAAAGGCAAGAAAGTGTCTAATAGCATGTCAAACAGAATTATAACAGAAAGGCGCTATTTTTACTACAAAAAGCTCTAACTAAACCTTCCTCGATTAACAGGCTTTCTATGACCAACTTGCCCATACTTTTAAGTAAATTCCAATCAGCAATATAACTACTGCTATAAGAAGCTCAAATGCAAAATTGGTGGCAATAGCATAAATCTAGAAAGCAAATGGGTTAGGACAAATGAACAACAATGGCGAAGTGTTACGAAACTTTGCCCGTGCTCGGAAGTATAAGAAAGTAGAAATATGATCACCCAAAGGAGTAGAAAGATGTGGCGGAATCTTTAAAATCAATAGCTGAAAGATTGAGAAAGGAAGAAATCAATATGGGATGACACATAGAACGTTATAAGATATAAAAAGATGATCAAAGCAGAAATAACACGATCAAAACTGAAGAGAATAAAAGAGAAAGGGTTCACATCTACAAGTCTTTAAATAGAAATAATCTGAATCGACACACTCACATCATAAGTGAGAATTTTGCAAGAACACATAAGAAGATTATGTAGTATAACTCAACAGCTCGGCAGCAAATATCAAAACAAACCCACGTTAATAAGAGCAGGATTAAGGAAACTACTTTAAGCTTGGAAAGAATATTTCGACAAAATGTTAGATATGAATGACAATCGAGAAGAGAACGAAGAAAATAAAGATGACATACAACTACAAATAAAGACCGTACCAGTTAACACCATCCCACGCACTAAAAAAGAAATCTAAGCAGTACGTAAACTCAAAAACAACAAAGCTGCCGGCCCTGATAACCTGCCCAATGAACTCTCTTTAAAGCGAACCCCTTAGCCTGTTCTGAATTGTTCCACCCTTTGTTCGTGAAAAGAGAATTTGACAGTGTTAAATGCACGGCAACAAAATTATCAAATTTATTCAAGAACTCTACAGAGGAACAACCTCCTAA
Organism: Sinelater perroti; assembly: GCA_036346155.1. Classification (NCBI taxonomy): domain Eukaryota; kingdom Metazoa; phylum Arthropoda; class Insecta; order Coleoptera; family Elateridae; genus Sinelater; species Sinelater perroti. The sequence continues at coordinate 3,716,619 of JARFIY010000111.1, read as the reverse complement.
GTAAACTCCAAAGATACGACTATTTATTACTTGTTGCCTGTTGTCTGTTGCTTGTTGCTTGTTACTCGTTATTTACTTATTAGACGCAGCAGAATACGAGAGATCCGATGAACCTTGCAGATCTTTCTCATCTTAACTACCCAGATGATATATGTCTGGTAGTACACACTCCTGCAGACATAGAAAACCAACGGAACATATTGGTCAACGAAGCCAAGCGAGCAGGAGCAAAACAAGAGCCATGAGAATAAATGCCACAAATATGAACCCTTTCTCTAGGATCATCGTATCATTCAGGATGTTCAAGAATTTATCTGCCTAGGCAGTGCCATAACCATAGACGGAGGTGTCAGTATTGAATTTAAAAAGAAATTAAAAATTCCAACAAGCCTTTGGATAACTAAACCGTATCCGAACCTCAAGACAACTACCAACAACAAAACTGATAATATTAACTCTGTGTTTTCACATGGGTCTAAAAAGTGGAAAATAACAAATCTATTTAGCAGAATGAATAAGCAACGATAAACTATTGCAAAGAACAATCCCAATTAAGAAAGGAGTGAATGTGAAAGCCTATCAACAATATAACGAGAGCAGCTTTTCAATGGAATCTGGGAGGAAAACAAAAACTAAGTAGACCGCACTCGAACTGGAGACAATCAGTTCTAGATGACTTGAAGACTGTCAAAAGAACATGGCTGGGGACAAAAAAACATAGCTGGAATTAGAGTTTATTGGAAAACCTTCATTGAAGGACTATGAGATATTTAGACAAGCATTTAGGGCAATAAAAAATGATTGGTATTTTCTCCCCTCCTGGCTGGCTAGTAGATTGAAATGTAGGCGCATAAACTATAGTGGTCATAGCGGTGCTGTTAGAACGCACTAAAGGAAAGGTACTTAGTAGTTTGTGCAGTGATTCGTTTAGAGTTGTGGATATAGCAGGAAACCATGGACGATGAGAGAATAATTGCTTTAAACATCAATAAGAAACATCTGGGAATGCAGTTTAAACGGAGTACTGATGTCTCCAGATAGATCTGTTGAACGCACAGAAGGAAAAGAGTGGGTTATTTTTACAGTGATGCGAATAGAATTGTGGACAAAATAAAAAATCACGGAAGAATACAAATTATAGGCAGTGATGGTGGCAGATTTCTTTGGAGAGACAGCAAGGGATTACTAGCCGAATTCAAAGACGGTAAGGACTGTCTCAAGACATCATCCATGAGGACTTAATGATGACAGATCTGTGAAAATGGGTTTCCCGTATTCTCAGTGCTCGACAGAAGCGTTCATGTAGCTATATAGCGTGGATCCCGAGGCATTCTTCGAGTGTATGGTTACGGCAGACGAATCATAGTCCTGATAAGAAACCTTGGAAAAGGAATGTCGGTCTATGGAATAGAAACACATTGCAAGCCCTCGTCACAAGAAGCCGCAGCTTGGATTATTTATTACAAAACAAATGGCGATTGTCTTTTGGGATTAGAAAGGGAACGTCTGATTGCGATTAGCTGCTCCTTCATGAAAGCGTCACCAGTGAGCGCTGCTGCAAGTAACTCCGTTGCGGAAAGCTGCGACGCGTTGCTTCAACATGATAATGTGCGGTCATACATCAGTTGATCCCCCCCCTCCCGTTGCTATCCTATAGGCTCTCGAGTACACCGTGCTGCAAAAAATGTAGTGCGCGATAAGTTCTTCTCTAACAAGTTTTACTAGTGGTGCCATACTACACTCAAATAATCATGTGCAGCAATTCTGAAACTTTTCTAACAAAGACTGTATGTCCGAACAGTCCATGGGTCATACTAAAGTAATCGTTATTGCGATAAGGCAACATAGCCGGCCTGTAAATTGTTTGCGAACAAGTTAATTCAAAAGCGAATCTTCGAAAGAGTCCGCATTAGGTGAGTGGTTTGAGTGAGTGATTCTCAATCGCGTACTGCTATCGAGCGAGTTTCAGTCCCACTTATCTCCTAAGTGTCTGTGGCGTCGCAGGCACTAAACAAAGTAGGCCTGTCTAATGAAAAGCTAGTAGTGCGTAAGATAAAACAACACGAATGTCTGGCTAACTGTCTGTCCGGTTGGCCTATTATGCTCACCCATATCTTAAGAACACCTAGGATTTTTGTGTGGTATTTTTCCAAAAAAAGCAGTAATAGCTAAGAACAGATTTATATGCTACCCTTGTTTCTCTTTCCACTCTTTGGTCTATTTTTTAATGGTTGCAACGATTTATAAATAGCGTATGCTGCTTTATGGTTTCATCGTGTCTGTTTATCGGTTCAACATTTTGGAAAGGGGTTGGCACACTCTTTTAAAAGTTGTTACTTTGGTATCTTAGGGAGAGATGAAGGGACCTCCTGATTGACAGCTTCCGATTTTACTTCCGCAGATGGAATGGGGGCGAATGTTTCACAAGTTGAGGATTTTTTCAAATTTGATACATAGATATTTTAAGAAAAGAAATGTTTTGATTTACAGCCTAATCTCTTTCCTTTAAAGTAAGTATCCATGTAACAAATCCCTACTGAAATTGGTTTTGTCATATTAAGTGACGGTAACTAAACGGAAAGAACATCAATTGCCATAAAGGATCTTTAGCGATGGTTGAACCTTTCTCTTTCCCGTTCTTTATTTCTCTCTTCACATTTACGCCCATTAGACTGTGCCAACTAAATGGAAAGAACATCAGTTTCCATAAACGACCTTTAGCACTGGTGAATTGACATCTTCTGCCATCTTTATTTCTCTCTCCACATTTACACCCATTTTCTTAACAGTTGGAACAGTTTCTTCAATGACGTAAGCTGCATTATTATTTTAAAGTGTCTGTCTATCTGTCCGTCCAATACCTTGGGAAAGGGCTACCAAGTAGCGACCTACCGATTTTCAGCTTTCTACTTTTACTTTCTGAGGTGGATTGGAGTAGTTGGAGGATTCTTTTCAAATGTGGTACATGAGTACTTTAAGGTAAAAGTTCATTGATTTACAGCCATTTGTTTTCCTTCTAAGGTTCCTGTATAACAGATCCTCTCTGAAAAGAGGCCCCAAATCGAAAATTCGAGTACCTAAACGCAACCTTTGTCAGTTGAAAGTCCTAAGTGTCCTGAGCAATATTGTCTAAGGAACTAACCCGGTACGACCTCTCTGAATAAAGATCGGGGACAGTCTGCTCTAATAGGATTTATCGCGGTAACAAATGAGAATTCAAATAAGAGCCTAGAACCTAGCGACACCAAATTCGGTGGGTTTCAGAGGGTACCAAGGAAGCGATCTGAGATATAGGCTTTAGGACTTTTAGAAAAAATAGGTCATAGCGCCGGCTAGAAAAGACGTACAAAGAAGATTTTGGTATCTAATGATGGGGCCCAGCGTCCATAAGGTTTTGCCCACCCTCCTTTTCTTTTTAACTTCTTGTACAAAACACATGTTCATTATGTTTTTAACCTGTCCCAAATCTCAGAAGAACTTCCAGCTTTCTTTTATTTATCTAGATGATGGATTTGAGGGGTAAGACTCTTTTAAGTTTGGTATATGGGTATCTTAAGAAGAGGGAAAGGAATATGTTGATGTATAGCTGCTGATGTCCATCGCCAGGAGTATAGCGGAATCAGGAATTGAAAATGAAATGCCGCATGACATTTAATGAGAACACCCAAAGCTTGTTTGATCATTTGATGAAATAAATGTTTAAAATGAATAACCATAGTTGGAACAGAAACATCTAATTACAAAAACAGTAGTTAAATATACACCAGAACTAAAGAATAATAAATTATGAACTTGAAGAAAATCGGTACAGTTGTAAAGTTGTTTCGCTACTCTTTCACTTAATGGCGAAAATGAGAAGTCGGATTTGCAATTTTTAACTTGCTTAAGACGCTTTAGAGAAAGCGACACCATCAAATGAATCCTTTACGCACTTCGGCATTTCTATTTCGAATGATGCAATTGTTTAGACAATTTTACTGCTTTACCACCAACTTTTACTTTGCCTGTTGCTTCACCTAGCTTATTGCTAAAATATTTGCTTAGTTTTTAAACGACAGTTCGGTTATTTGCTCAACAGCCCGGCGCGTCAAATTTTTAAATTTCATTTGCTGTTCACCTTTTCCCGAAGCGATTTTTGGGACCTTAAAATCTCTCCTGTTATTTGCTAACTAGTTTAAGTTTTTTTTAGTGTTTCTTTGTGTTCGATAAAAAGTAAAGAACAAAATAAATCGAAGAAATAAAAATAACACCAAATAATTCTGCGGTAATCACTCAAAGCAACAAATAATTATGAAGACGATGAAAAAAGTTGAGAAAAAACAGCTAGCAAAACCTGATGTTTCCATGAATTATTCGAGCTACACGAACAATCCCATCTTTCCCAGGGATAAACTCCAAAATCTTTGCCATGGGCCATGAGATTCCCTTCTTTTTGCCAACTTTTGCCAACCTTAAATTTTAGCACTTCCGGTCTTTTCCTCATTGGATCAACTGAGACAAATACTCGTTTCTGAATCTTCCTTTGAGTTACACGAGAAGTTGTTGAAGATTCTTTCTTTGGTTTCCTAACAAGAGCACGAACTACTTTGTATTTTTTGGTATTATAATTTCATAACTTGACAACAATTTTTCGCAAAACTACTTCACTGGGACAGTTTAAGTTGTACAAAGAAATGGGTAGTAGAACTGGCGTTGAACTTGGGGATGGGGCCTTACTATTCTTGGCTATTTGGGGACAAAGGATTGCCAAATTATTCTGCTCACACAAAATCCACCTCACGGAAGCTTTACATCTCTTTGTAACATGATCCACTCTAAGACAACGGAAACAAGCCTTCTTATATTAATTTTACGTTGCTTCTTCTTTGCGCTTTGAAACAATCCTTAGACTCATGAGATTTGTCACAGAAAATTCAAATATTGGTTTTGGGTTGAGGACTGCAACTAGTGAATAACCCTGCTGCAATTGGACTATCTTCTTCAGGTTTGAATACATGCTTATGAGTCAACGGGGATGTGCCTCGAAGTACTTCTGAATCCTGCTCGTTTCAGCTTTCTCTGCTCCTCATTATCAATTTCGCTCTTCAAGAACTCCATCGGGAAATCTAGTTCGCCCTTTGGTGAAGTCAATGGCGAACCATCTTTGTCATAAAGGGGACAACGTTGCCAAGTAAGTAAAATGCCTTCTGGTAAACTAGACTCCACCATGGGGAATAAGAATTTAACCATCTGCTCCATAGTAACTTTCAAGGACGAACGAAGATGAGATTCTAAACGATCGTAAAGTGTGGACAATGTCATCTTTATCATAATTACCTTATTAGTTCTCTGACATAAACTTGGTTCAGAAGTTTGGGATTACCAAATTTATTTAAAAGCTCTGCTGCTCTGGAACCATTTTCCATAGACTGCTTCAAATAGTGGAACTTGGCAACTTCATGGAAATCAGTATTCTCATTAATTTTCTGGAACTGAGCCCACCACCCCAACCAGTCACTTTTGGCAACTTAAAGTTCCGCTTCTGAGATGAACCAGTAGCACTTTGTAAAAAATAAGTGGAGCTAACTGGACAAAGGACTTTGATAGCTCTGATCTGGACTTTTGTTACTTTGGAAACTTAATTCGCGATTCCACTATTCCAAATTTCCATATCTGAATCAGTGATTTTAGTATTGTCCAACATCTCATTTAACAGCTTCTGATCCAGGATTGACATCTTTTCTAATTATGCTCGAGCATCTTTAGGTTTGTTTCCACTTTAAGCTGATCTACTGTCTCGTTTGCCAACTCACCTTTCAGGGAATTCACTAATTTGGTTACTGATGATCGAACTGGACCTCTCGTCTTCTTAATTGTGTCCATCCTGGATTAATTACAATAAATATCAAGAATTAATTAAAGGTTCAAAATAATGGGAACCAGAACGTCGCTGACCTAGATTAATCCTACTCCGGCAAGTATCAGCCACGACGTAATCAGTTGTTTACTAATACACTTCTTGATATCGATCAATGTAGATTTAATTTTCCAGTCACGCTGAGACTGAACAACACCCAAAAGATAAGATAGGAATCACCATTAAATGTTGAGGAGAGTATCCTTCCCTACCTGGCAAAGGTCTTCCTCCAGAAGATGCTAGCCTTGGTTGTAAATGTCTAACTCCCTGACTATTTAACTAATGGGAGATCATTTGCTTTTCCTGAATAATTAAACTAGTTGATGGACAAAAATGACAAGATGAACTCCTGTCAACTTGTTTACAAATAATAAGGTTACTAGTTTTTTAACCAACAATTGAGAAAGTCAAAATCAATACATTAATAATCAATCGGTATTTCAGTAGCCTAAAGTAACTACGCACTTATATTACGTTTTTCTTGTCGAGAACTAGAATTGTAATGCAAAATATAAGAATTAAAGCCGCAAGGAAAACGACAGCAGAGAGAAAGTTCCCATTTGGAAAATACACAACGTTAGACCCTACTACAGGGAGTAAAAACCCAAACGATTATAAGTTAAAATAACTAATTCTATCTATATCTAACAAATGGAATACATGGATACTCAGCACGACTTAAGAGTGGTAATAACTTACATTGTGAGTCGGCATGTCTGAAGGTCCGACAGCAGCGATAATGTTCGACAGTCTTGTGAGTTTTTGTTCAGTGACGAGACCTTTCAAGTTTCAGATTTAGACGATGATGTTTTTTTCACAGTTGAGGAAGGGCGGTGTTCAAGATATCGATTAGTCTTCAGGAATTGACGGCTATGTCAAAGATTTCCAACTTGCTGGCCTAGACTCTCTTGGCGGCGGTTATGATTTTGGCAATCAATTCTTTGTATTTTTGCTAGTTAATGTGAAGGAAAAATCCCTATATGTATTATCGCACCCAAAACTGTTCGGTGTTTGCCTTTTTTAACATCGAAAAAGGGAAGTCTCCTTTTTGTAGTACTGATAGGGTTGATGGTGAAGCAGAGTCCTTACCAGGATAGAAGATAATAAAGATATTCTTGAGTTCAGAAGATTTTTCTTAATAAAGTCATTATCTAAAGCTACCAGTATCACTTATATCACTAAAATATTATATCCTATGTTATTGGATGAATTATATTCTTTTTCATCTATCGGGTGATTTCTCGTCTAATGTTTTGGTTTTGTGGAATTTAGATGTTTCGTCTTAAATTTAAATAGTTTTAGCCAGCACCGCTTGTCTTAGAAATGATGGGGAACCTTTGCACCATAGAAGTTCCTAGTTAGTGATCTATCTGCACATCATAGTCCTTCACTTTTTGTGAACCTTTTGGATGGATCTTGAAAGCCTACTTTTCCTTTTAAAACACCAAGCTAGAATGGGCTTATTAGGATTTTCTTTCACATTAGAGGCCGCAACCGAATATTCAACATTTCTCTGGGAATTCAGGATTTTTTGAGAAAAGAACTCCTGCCAATAGCAGCGAAACTTACTTTGAGTAGTTAGGTGTCCTCTGAAAGTAATCATTCCCAGAGTATTAAAGCGGCTACAGCTTACGGGCGTATTACTTAGTCTCTTGTATTGGAAGTTCTGCAGCTACGCGATGAAAATGGTATTACAAATCTAGGATTTTCGGCACAAATCACACACGAAATAGCGCGCCTAATATCTCTAAGGACAAAAATGGTAAAATAGAACACCCTATCGTACAGCTCCGCTATACTCATGTAACATCCTTTATGTACTATGAAAACTTGGTCAAGCGTCATCTTTTTTATAGAATTGCCGTTCTATTAACCCCTAATCGAAAAAATCTCCAAAGGTAATGTGTCTGAAAGGCTTTAAGACTAATAGGCAGTACAATATTATTTAAGAGGCCAATTTGATAAATAGTGGAAGCGACTGGTGAAAGTCTTGACAATATTCTTCTCTTTTTTCCTACAAAAAGAACTTTTACCATCAATCAAGAGAAGTTATTGATAATAGGAAACCTCCACCCCTTTCAATATTTTTATGAGCAACTTGAAGGAGTCATACGCCGACAACTTCGCTAATTATATTGTTAGATTTTGTTTTGACTTTCCACACCACCAATGTCTTAGGGTATAGAAGTCTAAAGATGCTGCAATTCACAACTATGGCAATTTTTTTTTCACTTGACTTGTCAGAAGTGTCCTTACTTAGATCAGAAAGTTCTGTATGTGTAAACTAAAATAGGTATAAGTATTAATAATGGCGAGGCTCTAATATAGCCCGCGTTGAAGCATGGTCTGAAAACCGAGAGGTTAAGGCTGTCGTATGTTTGCCTTCGCTGTCTGGTCGTTGCGTACCATCTCTGATGCGGGGCGGTGCGGCAAGCACTGCACCTCGGACAACTACACTAATATTTCTTAGTTGGAATTATTTTTATTAAACGACTAGACCACCCGCCAGGCATTGAACTCCAGTTCATCCATATCGCCTCCAAGCATCTCAACCGTTCAGCCATACTGACGCGCAGGCGTGTTATATAAATATAAAACATTGAATAGGAAGATAATAACCACTCGTCTGGACAAAATTAAAGCTAAGCGGAGTTGACCAAATGCAATTATCAAAATTTAATCGTTGTTCCTCGAGCAGTTGCTTAATTTTTTTTACTACATATCGTAAAGTGTTTTTAGCGGCTATTCCTTAACGGATAAGTCAGATTTAAAATTATTTGTTAATAAACCACTCATTCACTATGATCGCCATGTCAGCTTTCATTGCGGCGGCAATCTGTAAACTGACTGGCATGAGCTCTTTCCTAAAAATATTGAGCCAATATTTCCGGTCAGCCGCTGAGAATAGACTGTAATATGCATTTGTCTTCATTTCTCCTGTTAGAAGGCCACTTCGATCACGCCCCAGCAACGAGAAGGGGTTTAAACTCGCCTACAAGCGCCGTCCGTCCGGCGTAAAGCAAAGATGATGATGATGCCACATTCAAAACCGACTGCTAGCATTTTGGAGGTCCTCAACGAGCGTGAAGACGGCGTTGAAGGACCCGCCACCATCATTTCTTGTATGGGCAGGGAAATTATTCCTTTCGTCATCATCCGAGAGAAAAAGGCTTGGCTTTCTTTAAGGAAAGCAATCCACAACACCAGGACAGACTTTCTTAAAGCTAATAAATAGCGAATGAAATATTCATCTATCCTGCTACTGCTCGAGATTATAAGTGGCTAATTCTTATCCTGACTACCACCTGCTCAACCAGACAAGCTCCTTCCCGCCGATAAATAGTTGATGTTCCTGGAACTTAAACGATCCAACAAGGGAAAGCAAATTTCCACCTGCTTGACGTCCTCGATTGGGCTGTTAAGATGGAGTAGTTAAAAAGTTTGTAAGTTAGTGCCACCGGTGCCAGTGTTTGAGGGACGCGCAACGCTGCTGTTGCGCCAGCCTCAAAAGGCGTGGAGTGTGGAGACGACTTTTGTTCCAGAAACTACAAGAAAACCCGAAATAAGCCTGACAACTGCGCCAACTGCCGGCACTCTACAAAGTGACCAACCCTTCAAGTCATTCTTACACTGCAACGACTCAATAGCCATCACAACGTTCCAACCCACCTCTTAGGCTCTCTCTGTAGCATCTTCCGCGCAGTCAGAATACCTGGACAGCGATTGCTGGACGATTCCAGAACGTAGATTCTTCCACATTCTTGGCATCCTTCCTCGAGGTTGTCGCAAAATGTTCAGGAAGAACTGAACACGCTCAAGCTTTTGTCGTACTTATCCTTAATGGCACGCCCATTCCTAGTGTCAGGCCGTTCAGGAGAAGAAAGAGTAAAGACTTAGTTCCAGGAATCTTGTTTTCCAAGGCTAACAACTACGTCAAAACTCTTAAGTAGACGTGTGTTGTGGACTACTGTTAAAATGGCTTGTTGTTCGCATATATATAGAGAAACGTATGGAAATGATCGAGAGGCCGCATGTATTTACCAAGAAACCTACGCTTATAACAACAACCGATTTCCAAAACTTTTTCAGCAGCGTTTCGTCGTTTCTATGAGACAAAATCGTTTGATGGTAGGGGTGGGAGCGGAAGACGGATGCGCCATGTTCATACACTTGAGTTTGAAGGACGAGTTTCATTAAGCATTGAGATTGTCAGTGTTATATCAGTTAATTACCTGCCACCAGCAACTCTAACAAATTATCTGTCCTCAACATCAGTTGTTTTTTATCTTATTCAACCTCAACCTTAGCCAATCCTAGGTTCGTAAAATCTTTAGTCAGTTTTTAATTTCCAGCTCTAATTAGTCTACATCAACTCGCCAACTTCAAACCCTATCGTCATCAAATTTTCTGAAAGCTATATAAACCAGCCTGTGGTTGATCAATTTAAGGAAGATAACCTTCTTCTCCAAACTAAAACAGACAAAATGCAATTATGTAACATAATTTCGTTTTTGTTTCAGCAATATAATGGAACGCATTGCCGTCACAAGATAATTAATGTGCACTATATGCTGAGATTCTTTTCCATTTTCTAAATGGATATTTCAAAAGTATGCAAGAGTTGGCAATAACAGTTTTACTTAATAGTCAGATTTATAAGAATTTGTGTCAGGATATAAAATACGACTACGAGAGAGGTCTATAAGGGGAATCAATGAAGCAACATGTAGGTTTATCTGTAATACAAGGGTAATCAGGAAATAAAGGTAAATTTGATATTGTGGGGGTGCTGACGCCCAACACCACATCTGCAACGATAACTAGCCGTGCGCAACATCCCATCGTTCAGTCATGTTAGAGAGTAACGAGGGTAGAGGTATGGTTGCTTCACTCAATGGTTGCACCATTGGGGAATAAGGCGCCGTGGTGCACTTTCTTTGGTCAAAAGGGGTTAAATTTGCAGAAATCTATTGCCGGATGTTAGCACGACATATCTACGAATGGAGGGAAGAACAAGTGTAATGGATAAAAGCCAACTTGGTCGCCCATCGACATCACGCATGGACCAACACATCCTAAGGGTTAATGCCTTCATTTATCTCCGTTTGATTGCCACTTTAAAAGAGACACTGCGCGCTCACAAGTTTAGCTTAGATGATGAAGTTCAAAAAGCAATGCAGGCATGGCTTTGTGAGCAACTGAAAAGTGAAATAAAGTTGTTATATGGAAAATGTCTTTACTTTCTGATTCATCTACATATATAGGGATCTATCGACATTCTTCTTTCTTCTTCTCGAAACATCCTCCATATAATCACTGGTAATGGAACTGAAAACTAGGGGACGTTCTTGGATGTCTACAAATAGAATGTTGGAACAGCATACAAAACGAGCTATAGAAAATGTCTCAACAAACTGAAATGGCTTAATTCCTGTCGGTGGTTCTACAAATCTATCAATGCGGAAATGCTAGTCTGAACTGGGAATGTCTATCCTCAAAACACCCATATTTGGGCTAAAATAATCCTCACAACTTTTAGGACGGCCTAGTCTCTTCCATACAACAATAGGTGTCAAAGAATAGAGACACGCAAATTTTCCGCAAGTTTGTAAATCAGTTAAACAAGAAACTCCATGCTGACTTTTTGTAGGGTAATGCCCCTTGCTGCTACGTCTCCAATGCCAGCATGATTAAAACTAGTAGCATCTTTAAAGATCTTTAAAGGTCATCCGACCTTACCTCACCGGATTTCTTCCTGTGCTGAAAGAGAAAGTGAATCGCAGCCAGTCACGAAAGCGTATACCTTCCGTAACACAGGCACATGTGCTTTATGAGATAATTGTGCTTCTGATACAAAAAAATTTCTATATCAAACTTATGATATTTGCTTTGAAAGTTTTGAAAAGCAGGGAACCAAGAATAAGTGGAACATCTTATACATTAATATATTTAACACTACAATAAACTAAGACTGAGGAGGGGAAAATACTAAAGCCGGTTCGAAGACCTTCCAGTTGATAACATTTTCAGGAGGAACAGATCAAAAGGTTACGGCGTTCGGCACAGTTCGGCTTCAAACCATCCCGTTCATGTCGCGGTGAACGCTCGCCTAGGATATTCCAAGGCAACGCTCGTAAATCCAAACACCGGAAGCAACGCTGCTATCGCAAAATAAATTTGACAAGAGTGATGATGGGAAAAGTACGCGGACTCCCGCAACTCAAATAAGCATGGATAAAGCGGAGTTTCTTGAAGGCCAATAACCGATAAGATCAGAGTTGACAACAGATTACGCACCTATGTAATCATCTGGTTCGAACGTGTAGCATTGACGGATCTGACAATGACGTCAACATCTCGAAACTTCTGAATTCCAGGATAAAAGCCTAATTCCTACTAGCCAATAACTATTTGCTAAGTAAAATGTATCCAGCGCTTAAAGTACAAATTTAACATTTAGCGGATGATCTATTTGTGTGTCGTTCGTATCTCATTTCATGTTCTTTTTTGTAGGTCATTATAATACCACTTTATAGCACTCTCGGGATGGCTTCGGGACTTCTTCAAAATTACCTCAATAAAACGGAGAACTGGTTTAGTTGTTGACATATGGGAGTTCACGAACTATAAGTGTTTTATGTTTAAGAAAATTGCGAAGTTGTAAACACTACACTAAAGAAAAACAAACACATGAATTGTATACACTGCATTATGAGTGAACTTTTTATGTATTAAGACTATAAAGAACAAATAATATTAGAGAAATTGTTTTTTTTAACTAACTACAATATGCAATACTGAAAAAATATTGTGTTTTTAACTGAGTATTGTCAAAATAGGAAACAGAACTTATCTACACTTATATTATGGCAAACGCCTCAAACCCAAGGCTTCTAAAAAACCCGCAATAAACATTGGGAGCCAGTGTGTTTAAAAAATAAACTTTACTAGTTACAAATTAATGTTATGCCATAACGATCTAGCTTAGGGAGTGGAGTACGTCGAAGCGTTGGCGTCATTAACACGATAAACATATGAATCACCAACACGGCCACGACACGATATATAGAACCAGGGTTGGTGTTCAAAATACCCTTGAAAGCACATACGACGGAGCTCAACTATCCAAAACTATCGGAACACTCACGGTCTACTATGGGACTAAATGCAATGAGTCAAACTGAAGAAGTATAAAAAAGATTCTTAGGGACACCTTCGATCCAACTGGAGTGTCCAAAATACTCTACACTCCAAACTAAGAAGTCTAAAAAAGATTTACGGGCCCACCAAAACGGAGCTGGGCTGCCCAAAATATTTTTCCGAATACCGGTATATTATTATGGCACTAAATACAACAACTCAAATCAAAGAGGTAACAAAAAGATTTTTAAAAAGGAGCCGAAATTACTATGACACTAAATAAAATTAGACAAACCAAAGCATTGTTAAAAACACTCTTCGGAGCACAGTCAACACAAATATTTAAAATACTCTTTGAAGTACAGAGGGCAGAGTTGGAGTATTCAAAATAATCTTCAAACGACTTGCGAACCCCTGTGACACTGGACACAAATCATAAAGGTCTAAAATGCTCTATCGAGCACACACGGCGGAGCTAAAGTATCGAAATTATACTTTGGACACTTAGAACACTGAATACGATAACCCAAATTAAAGAGGTATTAAAGGAACTCTTTGGAGTACGCGTAACGGATTTGGCATATTAAAAATAATCTTAGGAGCACATCCAACGAACTGGAGTGTCTAAGATAATCTGAAGTCAAACGAGGAAGTGTAAAAATTACTTAAGAACATACTCAATGAGCTAGAGTGTCCACAATAATCTTTGAGACATTCGCGGATTGCTATGGTACTAAATACAATAACTCAAATCAAACAAGCATCAAAGAGACTCTTAAAAATTCACCCACCAGCGTCGGAATGTCCAAAATACTATTTAAACTCTTGCGGATTATTATGGCACTAAATACAATAAGTCAAACCAAAGAAGTATCAAAATACTTTTAGAAGCACACTCGACGGATTTGAAGTGTCTAAGGTACTTTCAGATCAAAACTAATAAATTCGAAAAGGACAAGAGCACATCCGAAGGAGCCAAATTTCAAAAATATTCTTCGAAACACTTGCTGATTACTATGGCACTAAATTCAATAAGTCAAACCAAATATATAGAGTGTATAAAATACTCTTCGGAGTACACAAGATGGAGCTGGAGTATCTAAAATAGCCTTCGAAACACTTGTAAATCACTAAGACACTGAATACGATATCAAAACTCATAAATATGTCAATAGAACACTTCGGGACATTCACAACAGAGCTAGAATGTTTACAATATTCCATGAAGCACACACGATGGAACTAAAGTGTCTAAATTACACTTTGAGCACTTAGAAAACTGAATATGATAACTAAAATCAAACAGGTGTCAAACAAACTCTTCGGAGTACACATAACGGAGCTAGTGTATTCCGGATACCCTTCAAAGCACAATGCTATGGAGTACCCTAAAATTATACACATGACAAACTTGGTATACCAAAAACACTCTTTTCAATACATGACAGAGATAGTGCGTCAAAAATATTATTTGGAACACTTGCGAATTACAGTGACAAACCAAATAAGTATCAAAAAGACTCTTACGGGTACTTCCGACAAACTGAAGTGTCCAAGATACTCTGAAGTCAAAACGAAGAAGTATAAAAGTTACTTAGTAGCACACTCAAAGAAGCTGGCATGTTCAAAATATTCTTCAGAGTGCACGCGACGGAATTGGAGTGTCCAAAATACTGATCTGAACACTTGCGACTAACCTCAATGCGAGATAAAATACGCAAACCAATTTGGCGTCCAAATCACTCTTCGAAACACGCACAACGGAGCTGGAATGTTTAGAATACTCCTCGAAACACTTACGGTTCATTATGGTACTGAATACAATAATTCAAAGAAAACAGGTATCAAGAAGACTCTTCAGAGCACTTATGATAGAGCTGTCGTGTTCAAAATTCTCTTAGAAGCACTCATAACTGCACTTGAGACTCCAAGATACTCTTCTAAAGATTCACGGATTATTATTGTACTAAGGACAATAACTTATACCGAAAAGATACAAAAAAGACTTAGGAGCACATAGAAGAGAGTTGAAGTCACCTTTGGAACACTATCGTATTGAATACAATCAGTTAAAGCGAACAGATACCAGTGAGACTTTTCGGAACACAAATGATAGAGCTGACATGTCCAAAATATTCTTCTAAGCATTTGAGGATAACTACAATACTAGATGTGGTACGCAAACCGCTACGTTGTCTAGATCACCTTAGAGGGTACACATAACAGAGCTGGAGTGTCTAAGACGCTCTTTGAAAAACTCTCGAATTAATATAGCACTAAATATATATCAAAAAGAACTGCCGCATCTAAAATACTCTTCAGAGCAAATAAACATCACTCTTCGACTCACACGTGATAAAGTCAGAGTACCCAAGATATTCTTCGAAAAACTTGTGGATTACTATGGCACTAAATATAATAAATCAAGAAAGTATCCTTCGGAGCACATAAGAGGCAGCTAAAGTATTCAAAGTGCAGTTAGGAGCTTACACGACGGAGCTGGGGTATCCAAAATACCCTTTAAAACACTTGCAAATTACTTTGACACATAATACTATAACTCAAATCAAAGAGATGTCAAAAAGACTTTTCAAAGCAGCTATGACAAAGCTGACATGTCAAAAATACTCTTCGGAACACTAGCGAATTACTAGGGCACTAAATACAATTATTCAAACCAAAGAAATATTAAGAAGACTTTTAGGAGCGCACGCAATGGAGCTTAAGTGTTCATAATACCCTACGGAGCACACAGGACGAAATTGAAGTGTCCAAGATACTCTTTGGAACACCCACGATTACTAAGGTAATGAAATGATATTTCAAAGTAAATGGGGGTCAAGAACGCTCTTTGAAACAGACATGACAGAGCTGGCTTGTCCAAAATACTCTTCAGAACACTTTAACCAAAAAGGCTAATCGGCAATCTCTGTTTAAGGTAAAAATTTCTTCCCAGGAGGAAGAATGTGACTGACCTCGTTACAAATATTTTACTCAATAATGGCCTCTAATGCCCATAAAATCCGTGAATTAGTCAGTATTGCTAGTTTCAAACAATATGTATTTTCTAACAGCCTTCTAAAGAGCATTGCCTTCGGTGACTTTTCTTATTATCAGAAGGAGACTGATAGGACGGAAATTCCATGGAAATCGTCTCGTTAGTACGACAAAGTTATCTCGTAACTTGCGGCCGTGTTGTAGTCCACCGGTGTGCATCAACTATAAATTTATTGAACAATACAAAGTTATTTTTCTACATAATCTTCTAACATTCTTCTCAGCGGCTTAGTTTTGACCCCGCTACCATAAATTTAAGATGATTGTGACGTAGTCGGTAAACCTTTAAACTTAAATGATTCAAACAAATGATAATCATAAGGTGATAAATCCAAATAGTACAAAGGAAGAGAGGGGTTTATTTTATTGTAGTTCAAAACACATTCTCAATTTTTATCGAATTTGGGTAACTGTATGGAGTTGGGCGTTGTTGTGGAGCAGGATAAAGTCTTGGGTTATTTGAGCACTGCCGTAGCTTATTTCGACCTTAGAATCATTTTCAAAAACCCTTAAATGGCGATCATCTACAGAAAGGCGGCGTACAATACGAATATTCTCCTCAGTCACGCTTGTGTTCGAGAGACGTCGTGACCTCCATTTTCAGCTGGTTTTAGACCTCTCAAAAATTGTTTGACACGCGTACACTTGAATGTTTTTAAGGGCGTTGCCCCAGAACTAAACCCTAAATATTTTCGAAATACTGACAGTTTTAAACGCTTTGTCATAAGAAACTTAATAATCCGTTGCTCGAGAAACGTATATCTTAATCTGACATCGTGGTACTGACTAAAATCAGTCCCCCTACAAATTTCTTTCCAATGCTTAGAATCTGCGCCTTTTTAACGTTGTTAAACAATAAAAACGACTTCCTAGTGTCTTTCTGCACAATTTCTTTACAACTCAAGAAATATGAAGCTTGCGGTGTGCAAATGGGCTATCAATCAGAAGAAACTTCTACGATGGTTTCGGTCGTCATCCTCCGGGGCACACCGTACTGATCATAGCTTTTGGTAGAGTTTTTGACGAGACATTCTGAACATTTTATAAACTTTATATGAATTTATCTCTAGACCTAAAAACACGTAGTGCTTTCTACCAAATGTTTCACAATTTTGGAATAATCTCTTTGATCGGTAATATGAGGAGTACTGTCGACCTTTTATGGTGACTTGGTTAATGAATCTTATTAATCGAAGAATATCAGTAACTCCTGGAGATAAAGTAGACTGTCAAAGAAATGTTCTATTTACTACGTACTCACTACGGTGCAACAAAACTCATAAGGGGAGGTTTTGACAACTAGTCCTTTCTTGACCTCAATCATTCGGGAAGAGGACCATATCATCTATAACGTCATGGGCATACCTGACGCCTTCGCTAAGCAAACGCAACGCTTGCGCATAGGCGGAAAGGCAGTCATTTCGGAAAAAAAATTGTTTAAATTCCAAGAAAAGTAAGGGATGATTATTTTTCTACCCTGAAAGAGAATTAACTTCCTTTTATTCACTGACGGCTAAGTCTTGCACTTTATCCACAATGGTAACGCATTTTATTATCAATGATATACATTGAGTACCATAACAGTTTTGCTATACACCTTCAATTTTTATAATCTTTCAAAATACTTTTTATCACCCAATAGTCAAACCAACTTTTCCACGTCTTCTTAGAGGTTTTGGACACATTTATAGTTGGAAATCTCCCTTTACGTAAGGATTCGTTGCGTGGTTCTGTAGAACAATATGAATTGCTTGTGTAGGAAAGAGGTCACATCCTGACATCAGTCATAATCTTCTTAGAGATAGATGAGGATAGGCGTTCTGACGTTGGAGGGCTTTTTAATTGGAATTTTCTTACTGAAACTTCTAATACCATCTGAATATGATAGTACTATGAAGATCATTTTCTGATCACACGGTATTCTGTTTATAGAGAACTCTCCCACCATTTTCTTCATCTCTCTTCGCTTTTGCCCACTAATTATATATTAAGGCTGATGTTGCTATAAATATTGATTGCGTTAAGAAAGTTTTCCTTAACTTTATCATTGTTAGAAAGAGTTTCTATGAGGATACTGGATAAATGTGGTAGGGGAAAGCAACAGCCGTACAGAAGCAGATACTCACAAAGTGCGTAGATGTTTACCTAAATTTCAAAAGCTCTCACCAGTAGCGCGAGTCTTAGAAGACTCGCAAAGATTACTTTAGTTGATATTTATTTCATGGTTATTAAGGCTGTAGAAAAGGACCTTATGGACCAGCGGTACTATCGTTTTTGTTCTTAATTACCGATAAAGTTCTTCTCTAAAATAGACTTTGCTACTGGAGACCAAACTTGACGAGTCAATCTCTGCCTTGTTACTTTTTACCTTGTTACTAATTTTTGCCAATAGCAGCAACACTTTTAATTCTATTGAAGGTTAAATGCCTAACTGGCATTTTTGGTAGAATGCGATATCTACATTAACTACAGTTTGTATGGATCACTAATCTCGCGATTAACGCGGTTATTTCTTTTGATTGCTCATTACTGTCGATTAGAAACACGAAGTAAACGCACGTCTACAACCCCAATGACCATCGTAAATTTGTTAACCTGAATATTGGTTTTGCGCTTGACAATCTGAATAATTCATGCTGGAAAAGAGTTGTCGGCTAAATAAACTGATAGTACAGTCTCGAAACCAGGCGAACCCTAAGGGCAGGGTCGTTGAACTCCAGATCATGGGATAGTGGTGATCAAGAATGGATCGTGGAAATGCGAAAACAAAAAATAAACATTTGTACATTACAAGAAACAAAAAAGGAAAGAAAAAGGGCAACATTCTATGACGACTATATCCTGATCCATAGCGATGTAAAAAAAGCACCTAGCAGCTAAAATAATAAATAATATAGGAGTAAAGATAACAAACACAGAAAGTCAGAGAAGAAATTGACAAAGAATATCGAAGTGTCTAATTAACATCATATGAGAAACCAAGGTAAGAATACATTGCATGTAGGTGAAATATGTGATATTCAATTCAATTCAGATGCTTGAAACAGAGAAGATAAAAATCTATGCGAAACAACGGACAACACTAGACTTTATAGAGATAGAAATGAACCGAAATTTCAGATTAAGAAAATAGGACAGAGTAGAAAAATGTAAAACGATTATGGTTAGAAACACCGTGTAAAAGGTGGGGCGTGTCGTAAGCGATCCAGTAACAACAGGCAGGATTTAGAAATAGAGTAACTGGATTCCATATATTAGGCTTTTATACATATAAAAAAGCTTATTGCGTAGGGTCTGTCCGTCGCTTTTTTAGCTTCGTGTATTTCCGCGTGGCCCCGAAAATGCTCGAAAGATTACCGCGCCGGGCGATAGTAGCAGCGCAGCGGCCGGCTGGCGGGATACGCGAAAAAAAACTAACGCTTTGTAGTTGCACCTTGATATTACCAATAATATGAGTTTAACTTGGCAGATATTACTTTTAAGACGTCAAAATGACGTTTTCTTTGTTACATTTATCGTTTTAGGCTTTTATATATACAAAAAAAGCCTATTGCAAAGGTTGGTCCATCCGTTGCTTTTTTCAGCTTTTTAATAATACGTGCCTAAATTGTTGTTTAATTGATATCAATAGATATGAATAGATTTACAATTCGCGATGAAGCAGTCGATCCAACAACAGAATTCTCATCTGATCTTAAAAGGCTATCGTCTTTTTGGAACCAATAATGCCGGTGGTAGCTTATTGAACTGGGGGCTTCCAATGATTTTTTGCAGTGACTAAACGCTCAAAGAACATCTTCAAGCCCACCCTATACAACTGCAGCTACTATTAGCATACCTCTATTCTGCTCAGTTCTCATAGATGTTGATATGCACAAGACCTATGGCATCCGCCAGCACGTCGAGTGTGATTCGCATGTTTATCAAGTCAAACACTTGCTAATTCTATCTTTCTTAGCACCGTTTTTTGAGCTTTATTATCCAGTGAAAAACAGTTCTGCGTCTTAATGCTGCGTAATCACACACGGCTATACTCACTCCCTCTCTTAAAAGAAACTACAGTATTGCTACCTATAGTTGTTTGCGTTTATGGTTCTTCGCTTTGTCCTTAACTGCACTCGCAACACTACACAAATGACTCACTACATGTTCTTTTGTGCGTTTAACAACACCATCTAGTGACACCACGTGGCACTATAGTTTATTCTCATACACCAGTATGAAATATTAATTCCAATTCGGCTACTGCAAACTAAGCTTGAGGCACTTAGCCACATTGCCCGCAGTGTGAGACGTTGATGAGCGACCTGGGCTCCCCTTTTAACGCAAAATTTTATCTCGAATCGTTAATCGACGCTGTGCTACATTTTCACTCGTCACGCGACGCTCAAACAATTGTCCACTTCGCAAACGATTCACATTCCATAAAGGCTCAGCGGCAAATGAGCTGGGTCAGACCGTTTACCTGGCATCCTCCACCAACCGTCAGGACCGAAGAGTCCGCCCTCTAACCTTTCTGATTGGATCAAGGAAATCAGTTTCATTACTTTCCGGACATACCTTTTTATTTTGTTATTTCCTACTAATTGACTGCATTTGTATAAAAAATGGAGAAACGTGGAAAGGGTTATAGTAGTCAAAGCAGACATTCGAAGACACAATTTTTTTGTGAACGCATAGATCCTAGCAAGATTCTTATTATTGCTGCCGTCAATTTTGTAACTTTCGAGATAACCCACTTTTCCCCCACTAGAGAATAAGTGAGTTTTATCAAACAACACACGCATGCACTAATTTTCTATTAATTTAAACCCACCTCGTAAATTCATGCTCAAAATTACCTTACGTAGTATTCAATGTTTGATTTTTCAGACCTTTCAGTTCTGAAAATGGTCGTCGGTTATATCCAATTACCTTAAGGCTTAAAAAATGCGCCGAGCAGTTGGTCAGATAAATTCCAGGGCGACGAATACGTGGCGATAACGCAGTTAACGAAATTTTGGATATTATCGAGCTGCACGCCAGCACGTTGCATCAGCCGACATAAATGGAATACAGGATCGACATTCCAGCCCAAATTGGAGAAAGTCTTCTTCATCATTTTCTCGGGCCTCAAGGTAGCTCAAACAGCTTTATTTTCCTAATTAGGTCGTTGCAACGGATTAGCTGCCGTCGGTGCGCTGCGTCTTTCTCTCGGGGTTTATCATCTTTTCCACACAACTGGAATCGGCTCGGGCAATTTTAGCCACAGAAACAGTTTTGGTGCAATGCACGCTGCACTACATCCGCGTCCAAATAAAAGCAATCAATTAAATCGTTCTTGTCGATGCTTGGAAGCCAAACAAAACAGAGCTTTAACTGTGTTGACTTTTCCGCTTTCGCAAATGTTGATACTGATACTTCAAAGGTGTGCGAGCATCAGCAAAAGCAATTAAAAACATTTCCATTTTAAATATCGCTTTCGCGATCGTGGAGTTAATAATGAGGATGAGATCCTCAAAATTAAAATGAAAATTCCACTTCCGGAATGAAGTTATATATAGGAATATAACTTAAGAACCTATCACTACTAATTTTCTTCAGTAGGAACAGTAGAAGTTCTGTATAGCACACAGATTAGGCGCGGATAGGACTTGTTCACATATTCCGCGGCACAGATAAGCACGCATGCGAACGAACTTGTGACTTCTGGCATTTATGCAGCATTAGCAATATATGTTACAGAAGCTAGGTCTTTTATTTTTTTACTGGTACTATAAACAGCGTGAGTTATACAAAGAAAATGCTGGGTCCATTCTAGTGCTATCACTTCAACATTAGTCAATACACAAAATGAACGACAGAGAGGAGAACGAGGGGTTTGTTCACTTATTCCGTCGGTAAGAAGACGTTGATAAAGTACACAAGTAAGAGAATTTTTCAAGAACTATAAGGGTTTGCTTACATATTCCGCGGGTAATAAGATGTATACAAGGCACAAATCAAGCAGGCATTCCAACAAATTTTGTAATGAATATTAGGATTTATTTAATAAAACAAATACAGCGCTGAATGCATTATATTGCTATCATTTCCGCCATTGTTCATTACTCCACAAAGCAGCTTCAGAAAAACAGTAAGGGCTTGTTCGCATAATCCACGAGTACTAAGACATAAGTAAGGCACAGATAAAGTACACATGCCAGTAATGACTAATGTAATTTATTACTATTAACAGTGAAAGCAGCGCAAACAAAGTCAGAGAAGGTACTGGATGTATTGCATTACTCATTATCATACCAAGTTAATCTAGAAAAACTGCAAGAACTTGTTTACATATTTCGGAGATGTAAATAAAACACGTGTGATGTACACATTAGGGTAGCGGGTACACACTCCTCTGTGATCTTGACAGAGGAAAGGTCTACTTCAGGGAAGCAACCCTGCCCACGCGAGCCTTGGATTGCCCTCACCCCCCAAATACCGAGGGCGATTCATGTCCTAATCCCCATTTCATCTAATACAAATAAATCCTTCTTTGATCCAACCCAACTTCACCAACCCGTCTGGCCAACGTGGTGAGTAACGGGTAACATACCCCCTACATAATAAAATGTCGAATTTTAAAAATACAAGGGAGAGAGGCTTACATCTGATGATGGATGATATAGCTGTTGATAAATACCTTCATTAAATAACCTTCATGCAATATTAACAATGGAAGCACAGTAAACACTGATTACATTTTATTTCTGCCACATTTAACATACTTATTATCACACCAAGTGACTCAAAAGGAACCGTGAAGTCTTGTTCACATATTTCGTGGGTAATAAGACATAGATAAAGCAGATACGCAAGGGAATTTTTAACGATTGCTAACCTTTAGACAGTATTTAACTTCAGAAACAGAATAAATGAAAGCATTTTATTACTTTTAACATCACTCATTAGCACACCGAACTATTCGAAGAGAACCGTAAGGACGTGTTCACTTATTTGGCCAGCATGTTAATAAGGCACATATGCGAGCAAACTTGTAACGATCAGAAGACGCTGGTCTATTACTATCGCTTCCAACGTTACTCATTATCGCACTAAGCAACTCGAGAAGAACCGTAAAGAATTCTTCACATATCTTGCGGGTAATAAGACGTAGATGTCAGTATTTACAATAGAAGCTATCGCTTTCACTATAATGCATTATTACATATAACGACGCGAGGTTAAATGTGAGGGCATGTTCACATATTCTGCAGGTCATAAGACGAAAATTACACAGATAAAACAAGCGAAATTATAATGGCTACTGGCATTTGTGCAATATTAAAGACGGTAGCAGTGTAAATGAAGGTAGAGACAACACTAGGTTCATTCTATCCTATCATTTCTAATTTTACTCCGCGAGGACTTAACACTTTTCGCCGGTAATACGATATGGCATAGATAAAAACCCACTCAAGCAAACTGATATTTATGCAGTAACAATAGAAGCAGCCGAACTACAGAAAGAAAAAAGTGGGTGTGTTCTGTTATTATCACTTTCACCACTTGAAGAAGACTTTTTTTGGATATTCCACAGGTGAAGCATACGTGCACACGAATTTGTAATAATCACTGACATTTAGGTAATTCTTAATATTGAAAACAGCATAAATGAAGATAGGAAATACTGGACGCCTCCAATTTTTTGTTATCACTTTATCAACTTGAACAACTTGAGGGGAACGGTAAGGGCTTGTTCACATATTCAGAGGTTAATAAAACGTACGAGCGAGCGATTTGTAATCTCGCATTGGCATTTATGCAGCATTAATTAAAGAAGCATTACTCATAGTCACACTGAACGACTAGAGAAAAACCGCGAAGGCTTTTTTACGTATTCTGCAGGTAATAAGATGTAGATGGCGAACAAATAAAACACACATGCGAGCACAATTGTAGTAACTACTGGTTTTTGTGCAGTATTGAAATGGAAATGAAGGGAGAGAAAACATTGGACGCATTCATAACTTCAAACATTATTATCGCACCGAACGACTCGATGAGAACTACCAGAACTTGCTATCATTTTCTGTAATAAAACGTGGATAAGGCACAGATGAAACACCCACGCAAGCGAATTTCTAATGATTACTGGGAATAATAGAAGCAACCTAAACGAAAATAAAGAAGACATCAACTGCCTTCTATTACTACCACTTCCAACATGACTCATTATGGCACCGAACGACTTAAGAGGAACAGTAAGGGCTTGTTCACATATTCTGCGGGTAATAATACTTAGACAAGACAAAGACAAAGCACATATGCAACCTAATTTGTAATAACTACTAGTATTTACGCAGTATTAACCAGTGGAACAAAGCAGAGAAAATATTGCGTTTTTACACAGGACGACTCTAGAAGAATTATGAGGGCTTGTTCACATTATCACACGAAACGGCTCAAGGAGAACCGCAAGGATTTATTGATACTTCCCGCGGTTAGTAAGATGTTGATAAGGCACGGATAGAACACTCACGTAAGCGAATTGTAGCGACTACTGTGATTTCTGTAGTATCAAAAATAGAGCAGCATAAACGAAAGGAAAGAAGACATTAAGTGCATTCTATTGCTAGCACCGGATAACTTGAAAGAAACAGTAAAACCTTGTTCATATATTTTGCGGGTATTAACATACATGCGAACAAATTTGTAATGACACCTGACATGTATGCAGTATTAACAATGGCGAACGCGCAAAGGAAGGCCGAAAACACATTGGGTTTGTTGCTATTACTTAAAACATTACCCATTATTGCACCGAAGTGCTCGTAAGGACTTGTTCGCATATTCCGTGAGTAATAAGACGTAGATAAGACACCGATAAAGCTATAATGATTACTGCTATTTATGTAGTATTAATAATGGAAGCAGCGTAATAAAACTGGGTGCGTCCTATTGTCCACCACTTCCACCATTACCTAGTCCTTACACCCAACGACTTGAAGAGAACTGTGAAGGTTTTTTCTCATGTTCCGCGAGTAATAAGACACAGATAAAACACAACCTTCACCGAATTTATAAAGATTACTGGCATTTATGCATTAACAATGTAAACATCGCAAACAACTGTATATTCTACTGTTATCACTTCTAAGATTACTTATTATTTCATGAAGCCCTTGAGAATTTAACAAAATATTTTTATTCATTTGCTTTTAATTCAGTCACAAAGTATGTGAACAAGTCCTTATGCATTTTATTACCCGCATAATATGTGAACAAGCACTACAAGGGGTCTTGCGATATATTTTAATAACAAGAACAGTTTTGCATACAATAGAGATAATAACTATTTACAGGGTGCCCCAAATGCGATTTTGCACTTGCCTTAAACTATAAAGTAGCTGTTAAAAGTTATTTTTTTGTTCTATTCCTCTTAAATACACTTCTTAATTAATTATTTAATTTCCATTCTCTACCTTCTTTCTTATACAACTGTTTCCGCCTGAAAATTAATAAGTGAAAGGCTGGACGCACTGCCCCTTAGGAATTTCCTGCCAAATGTTGATTAAATAGTTCTTGAAATATTTGCTGTTATGAGCCTTCTCCGTGCCAATTTTGTCGAGCTTGATATGAGACGACAATACGGCCACCCAATTCGGCGTAATAAAGTCCGACAAATTCTTTTCCAGCCAGCGTGCCTCTACAATTGTAGAATTTCGCTGAAAACAAAAATGATCCTTGACAAATACCTTTCAGAATCTGGCTAATATACAGTCCTCGTTTAATTCAACTCTAATTGAATGAGCTCTAGCAAAAGTTTGTTATAAATGGAAATAACCTTCCAGACCACGAGCTTTGACACGTTCTAAAAGTTTTTAATGTATAGTTTGTTACTAGAAACATTTTTAGGACTACAGTAGTGTAATGGCAATACTACAGCAGGATTTGTAGCAAACAAGGGACTTAAACAAGGTTATTGTCTATTGACAACCCTGTTTAAGATTTATATAGAATATGCCTTAATAAAATAGAAACGGCATATCATTAGATAGTACTATCATCTATATGCTATCCTTTGGGGATAGTTCTAATAACAAATGACAAAGAAGATCTTGAGTATATGACACGAAAAATAAAAAGAAGAATATGAGAAGGCGGGCTTAAGAGCATGAATTTAAATAAAACTAAATATATGTGTATAGGAGAACAATCGGAAGATTTAGAATTAGAAAACGGAGGGAAGATATCTAGGTGTAAGAAGAGAGCAAGATTGACGAGGCAGTAAAGAAATAAGAGAAGGAATAACGAAATGAAGATATCCATTAAAAAGCATAGGAAGAACACTTAAAATCTATAATGCCATAGCGAAAAGTATAACACTATATAGGACAGAAGTATGGAAGCGGAAACGATTGGCAGGAACAGAAATGGACATCTTAAGAAGATCTTACCGCATATCAAGGTTGCAAAGAATCCCTAGAGAAATAATAAAACGACAGATCGGGCTGAAGCATACCTTAATAGAAGAAGTGTAAAAGAAACAATTAATGTGGTACGAACACGCCATCAGAATGGGGAAGGAGCATGAAAGTGGAGACCCCTGAGAAGGGGAATTGCAATAAGTGCAAGAAACATCCAGGATGAAGACTGGCAAGATCGAAAGCAATGGAAAAGAAGTCTGAAGATCGGACCGCGTTGATAGCGTTATAAAACCAATATTATTATGTATAAATAAAAGAAAGCGATGTATGGTGGAGAATTACTTTAGAAGGGAGGGGGAAGAAAGCAAAGAGACAAGCAATGCGTACATCCAGAAGCAATTAGACAACTGACGCACTGAGAAGACAAAGCATCCGATGAACGGAGAAACAAGTGCGGGAGTCGCGACAAGTGCCGCGCCGCGGCTGCTTGAAGCCTGCTATTTTCAGTTTCAGTCCGACCGCCGTTGCAGTTGGTCGCGAGAGATTTAAAGGGTACGCACACGTGCTCGTCGGCTTGCGAGAAGTTTATGCCGGACTCTGTTTTCGCGGTGCCGTTCGCGTCCGGTGCGGCGCAGCAGGATGCGGGCTATCAGTAGCGCTACCACGGCCGCCGACTAGGTACGCGCGGTGCTGGTGCCGCTGGCATGCCCTCCTGACCGGGCAGCGAGGCTTTTTCCGAGGTCCTGAGTGCGTTGTGGGCGACCGCTGCCGTTGCCATGATTATTTCAAAAGATCTGTTCTTGCTGGGAGACCAAGACTACTTGCGACTCCCCAACAAGGACGAGAAGAGGCCAGCTATGATACGACCTGCCGTCAAGCCCCCGAGGTAGGTAGAGCCGGAACCGACGGAGGCGCTGCCGCGGCCGCTGGGCTGCTGGTCTTCGGGCCCGTGCCATCGGCCGCGCGGCGCGAAAGCGAAAGTCGCGATAAGTTTACGTCCGCGCTGACACACAAATACACGCGGCTCCAAATATTTACGTTACACAATGATTGCGAAAGGTGACGTGCTCCAGGGCTCTTCCGAGCGCCAGCAGATGCCATGGGGCAGTGCCAGGGCGCGCTCGCCGGCTGCACCGGCCTCCATCTGCTGGTCCGAGGCCCGGTACTGAAAACCGCTGAAAAGCATCCTCGTTCTTACGCAACCGCTCTTGGTCTACCCGTCAACTACCAAAAGGTCTCGAAGACAGATTTCATCACCCCGCCTTCCCTCGAGTTTCTTTACTATTAAAATACTTGAGTGTCTCCAATTAAGAGAAACTGTGCCACAACAAACTATGAATGCTACTAATTTTGGGCATTCCTCAACTTCGGCTAATTAATAGTCAGCATTTAATACACAGGAATCTTAGATTAATCAAACAACTAAAAACTGTAATTATCATACGTTCCACAGTTCGCTAATTGTATGGTAATTAGATGTAATTACGCGGAGTTAAATCAATAGGAGGTGTAGTTTGCTTAATTTGTCAGTTGTAAAGTCGACATTTTTCCAGTACTGGTATTGTCATCGCCAGCTTGCGCAAAGGCTCGACCAGTTTTCGGCAAATTACGACCGTAATTACCAGCCCGATCACTTGCGGTAATTTCATGTGAACTTTCGACACCCCGCGTAATTGAAAAAGTCGGCTTTCTGCGGCCGTACGGCCATAAAGCGGCAGTTATGTTAATTTTGCGAACAGAGTAATTTAGCGGCGACCCAATTTCGTAAGCATGGAGCAGATATTTGTCAGTAACCAAGATCTAGGAGCAAACGCCTGCGCTAATTCTTGGTCCGCGTGCTGTACGCAAATTGGTTCAGTTACTGCGTTTCCATGTGGCTGGTGGTGCCTTCGAGTTCCTGCGCTGCGACCCAATGTGAGCAAATTGGCGGAATTATACCTAATTTTAGCTAATTAATTAGCAACAGGGGCTTTGTCCGCCTAATTACGTCGCTGATTTTCCTGATTGCGGCGGCATTGCCGCCGCAATTGAGCGGGCGCAGCCACCCTCCGGTCGTTAATCCGAGGAAGTGGCAAAATACTGGAAAGCGCTGGGGCCGGCGCGCCTCGCGGCGACGTGTTCCGCGATTTCTACGAGTTTTGATTAGCGTCTCTGATTCACAGCCGATTCGGTGTCATTGGCCTGTGGCGATATTTCTAGCCGCGCCGAGCGCGGCCGAATCTCCGGGAAGCTCCCGGCCGCCTTCAGCCGGCGAGCACCTGGTGCAGCCCAGCGCACGGTGGCTGCGGCCGCCGGTCGAGGATGGCTGGGCACCGCCGCGTCGCGCAAAAACCGCGCTCTTTTGAGGTATGCGATCCTTAATGAACAGCTGAACTTGAACTCCGCGTTGGGTCTGAAAATACGCGGCTGGCTAACGACTCGCCAGCGACGGGTAAAAATACGCTGCCGCCGCTTAGGCACCCAACCGCCGCTCGGGCGCTCCTGGCAAATACCTCCGGTACGGAGCAAAAGGAGCCTCGCAATGGTTGCCCCTGCAGGCGTAGGCAGCGCCGACCTTGACTTAGCACCTTGCCCGTTGTTAATTGACATCTAAACATCCTCGGTTTCGGTTCTGCAGCTCTTGTTTTGGCGACTGGTCCTCTACAAACACAGCTCCCCTCTCTTCGACAACTCCAACTTTCTTCCATGGCAGTCTTTCCATAACGTGTCTTACTCGCACCCACACCGAGCGAAAGCTCCATCCGCCTCACTTTTGGCTATTAACGCGCTTGTTTTCGAAGTGTCCACCTTCAGTTTTGACATTCCACGTAATTATTCTCTTCGGCTTGTCGTCTTGGCACCGGCCAAAATAAGCGCAAACAATGGGCTTTATTTCGAGGCTGCGGCTTGCAATGAGACGAGAATTGGGAAAAATCGACCACACTGCCCTGGGGGCTGTTTCGGCCAAAGTTCCGCCGCAACAGCTGGGTGGACGCAACGCGCAATCCGCGCAAAAAGCGGCCTTGCCTTTTCTCTCCGACGCAGTCGTAACTAATAGAGTGGAAAACCGCGCGGAAAACGGGGCTGACCTTACCGTTTTTCCTCTGGCCCATTTGCGACCACCCGTCGAAGAGGCTCGCGAGCAGCGGCTGGGAAAATGGCGCGAAGCGATTAGTCACCGCGGCCTTGTGGTATTTTTGACATGATTGTAATTAATCACGCGAAGAGGTGCTGGAGACCGATCTGGTTCGAAAGCGAGACCGCTGTGCCGATAAATCGGTCTTGATGGATGGCCAACTTATACCAAAGAAATCGCGACGATAGTTTTCCCCGCCTCCAAAATTGCGGTACCCGAAAAACTGATCGACCAACCTTTGCCTTAATTGAAACCAAATTGGTCGTCACTTAATCTTCCACCAAATCATATTTTTTTAAGACGCTTCCATTATGATAAACAGATTGCTTTTCTCTTGTTTGTTACAGCAAATATTGAGCTATGAATCAAAAAAGTTTTTGCCTAAACGTCTAGAGGGTTCAGAACAAATTTTGCCCGCGCCTGAAACTGTTGTTAGTCAACTTTTTTACGACCCCCAATGCTTATTTGGTTACACCAAGACGAGTAGAGTAACGGGAGGTTGCTTCTCGATGAGCATTTTTCTAATTTGTCAACGACCATAACCTGTATCTCCTTTGCCTAGAACTCTAGCGCAGGTAGTGCTCGCTACGACCAACTCTTTTATTCATCTTAGCCGGGCGACCTTCCAGAACGCGTTCAGAAAGATTTTTGCCCATGTCTCAGCTTATTACATCTTTCAACATGATTGTGTGACTCGGTTCTCTCTATGTGGCTGATTCCCTTTGCCCTAAAATCAATCGTATAATGGTTCTGATTTGCTTTTATGGTTAGGGCATTTGTTTTGTATACTTTTTTATCCAGAGTATGCTCCGAACGACCTATAACAGTTCTCTTTAGCCTGCGAGGCTCTAGAAAAGGTATGGTAGAATCATTATGGAGCGAAAGAGAAATTTTTTGAAAATATTTTTACGCTACCTTAAGTTGCGAATGGATGGGTAAAACTAACGTATTCTAACTCTAGGAGTATTCGCAGTTTCAAATAGTGGACCAAACTAGTATTTTTCATTACAATGCAGTTTATTTATTTTTTAGAACTCTTATTATACAGATTTCACAACTTTTAGTAAAATTCGACTTGCATATGCATAATAATAAGATTGAAACAGAAGAACAAAAAAAGATTAAGAAAAAATCACGTGGAAGATGTTAAATGCCGCTATGGGTTTAAAAGTAAACAGA
Organism: Sinelater perroti; assembly: GCA_036346155.1. NCBI lineage: Eukaryota > Metazoa > Arthropoda > Insecta > Coleoptera > Elateridae > Sinelater > Sinelater perroti. The sequence continues at coordinate 3,685,841 of JARFIY010000111.1, read as the reverse complement.
TTTACGCGGCTTCGATTTCGTTGGTATTCCAGCGAGCTTTCGCCAGGAATCCCCAAATGTAATCTCTCATCCTTGATATCAGCGCTCCATTTTCGTGATTTCCTGGTGAAACCATTTTCCCTGTTCTTCTGAGAAGTCGCCCGTATTGTCCTTAAAGCTTTTAAGATGACAATCCAGTATATGAATTTTGAGGGCCTCGACTCTCTTCTCCCTATGTGTGACTGGTTAATTTTGCCCCATAATGAAGGAAAATCAGTGGTATAATGGCGCTGATTTGCTTTTGCGACCAAGGCACTTATTTTTTATGTTCCTCTTCTGATATTTTACCCAAAATTTGCTCGGGACTACCAATAAAAGTTCTCTCCAACCTAAGAGGTCATTGATTAATCCAACCAAAATTTTAATGCCCCCACTGCATGTAAAACTAAGTCTTACGAAACAATTTGTAAAAGGACTGGAGCCATTTCAATTTCTTCGAAAGAACTTTCCTAAGTTGTCGGAAGTTAAAGTTAAAGCAGGCATCTTTGTGGGGCCACAAATTAAAAATATCTGAAGAAGAAACGGCTAACTGAAGAAGTTTTATCGCCACGGCAGAAGGCTTCCTGGAAGTTATCAGGCCCTGGTCAAGAAGCTAGCGAACAATTTTAGTAAAATAGGATTCTCATCTTGAGAACGTTGAGGGCAATATGAGCAGCTTCCCGGAGGAAGAAAAAGTCACAAACAAAAATTTCTTCCTAGTGCTATATGTCAACTTTAATTAATCATGGAAAGAAGTGTTGGAGACCGATCTGGTTCGAAAGCGAGATCGCTGTGGCAATAAATGGGTTCTTGATGGATGGCCAAGTTGTGCCAAAGAAATCGCGGCGCATAGTATCGATTGGTGATAGTTCTTTCCTCCTCCAAATGTGCGGCATTCGAAAAACTGACCGACTAGCTTTTATCTTATTTAGATTCACCAATTCACCCTGTGTAGCCCGTTGTTATCATCGTATTTTCAATTTTAAACATTTAGGTTATTAGAAACGAAGGGATTTAGTGAGTAAGATTTAAGTTTGAACAAAATTAGAGTCTAATTTCAATAAAGTCCTTAAGGATGTTATTCTAAAAAATTGACGTGAAGTGGTCGTCGAATTATTTTGTAACAAGTTGTTTTTTTAAGATTCTTCCATTATGATAAAGATAGCTTTTCACCTGTGTGTTACATTAGAATTTTAGCTGTAAATTAAGAAATCTGCCTTTAGGTTTAAGGCAGGAAGTGCTTCGCTACTTTTGCCCCGGTTAAGCTGGTTAAAATTACGTCTAGGAGGTTCAGAAAAAATTTTTATAAAACCCCCTAATGTATTAGATCACACCAAGACGCCCGGAATCAATTGGCGTGTGCTAAAGGAACGGGAGGTTGAGTTTCTTGGAGATTTTTGTAAATTGTGATAGCATGTTATCAAAGAACACAACATAGAAATCTAGAACAGGAAGTGTCTCGCTAGGACCAACTGTCTTCATCCATTTTTCAGCTGAGCGATCGTCCATGCTTCACTCTGTAATCAGTTAACTTTAATATCACTCTCAATGCTTATTTGGTCACACCAAGACAAGTGGGATCAATTGGAATGTAGTGAAGGAGCGGAAGGTTGAGTGTCAATTTTGTAAATTTTGGTGACATCTTATCAAATAACCCAACCCATGTCTTTTTGGCTGGAAGTCATGAACAGGAAATACTCACTACGAACGTCTTCATCTTCTCGACCTTCCAGGACACGTTCAAAAAATTTTGCTCGTGTCTCGGTCTGTTATTAGACAACTTTCATATAACTCCCAAGGCTTATTTGGTAACACCAAGACGAGTGGGATCAGTTGGAATGTGGTAGAAGAACGGGAGGTCGAGTCTCGACGGAGATTTTTGTAAATGGTAGTAGTGTTTGGCCTCCCTCTTTATCGCTCTATGATACCAAGACAATTTGTCTGTCAAGGACGGATTCAAAACAACAAACTGTCTCCGTACTTGGAGTTGGCCTCTTTTCCCGCTCGAATGGTCTTCCCTCAACTGAGCCCAATTTGGAGAAGACCCCGCCAGCCTCCCGATGGGCTTTTTTGCAATGCAAAGTCTCGTTGTATTTATAGCGTATCAGTTACTAAGCCGAATCCACCCTAATTCCTATGCCGCACATAATGGCAGCCTTAATTACACGTTCCGGCGCGGACTCCTTCGCCTCCTGCGACTTTATTAGGTGCCCGATCCGTCTGCCTCCTCCTCTCCGTTCGGAAAACAATCCGGGCTCTCAGATTTATCATTTCTGCCTCCGAACGCGTGATATATCTCCGGACCGCCGTCAGGAGTCAAAGAACCCATTACTTTGAGATTATTCTGGCTCGGCATTGTGGGCTCAGCGATCAGGAAACGAAAACCGCAAGTGCGCGCGGCCGGCCGCGTGATGTATGTGCGGAAAATTGGGTTGCGGGAGGACGAAAGAGAAAGTCGCCCTGGAAGGCGGCCGCGACGTGGTGGAACCGCAGGGCGCGATCGATGGGCCGGGGGCTCCGGGTGGTATGTCAAAAACGGAGTGTTTTGGTGCCGGTATCGGCCGGTCGCGCCGGGCCCGTGGTAGCTGGTCAGGTCGGAGTGAAGGATGAAACCAACTGCGATTGGGGTTATATTTGGATGCGATGCATCGAGCTGCCGCTGCAATTCGAAGTGTTCTCGTACCGTTTGGGGGACGCGGAGCCGAGAGGGCGCGGGTCGTTGACCGCTGAAAGTGAAAAGAGAAGATGAGGCTGCAGCAGGGGCAGTGGAGCGAGACAAGGACGGGCGGCAGGGAGTGAGAGTGAGAGTGAGTTTGATTCGCAACCGTAGCACACATAGCGCAGCACATACATGCACAGTTTGCCGAAGTAATCGCCTCTAGATTGAATGACACCAGTTAGAGCGAATGCTGGAGGAATGAATTGATTTAAAGGCGGCCGTCAGCTGGCGGAACCGTTCATCGGGTGTTGCGCCGCAGCCCGGATTCCGGGCATTTTAGCCCAGTTTTCGGATTTCCACGCTGCCGCCGGGCTCCGGCGCGCCGCCACCTGCGCGCGGCCGGCCGCGCGGTTCAAGGACGCGCGCCTCCTAATCGGGGTCCTCGACCCCGCGCCAGCGGCCGCGCGGCACCTTCGTGCCGCACTCCGGCGGCCAGGAGGCGGCGACGGCAGCTCGCCGCTTCAGGAAATGCCTCGTTGCCGGCGATCGAAGTTCGTCGCACGGAGCAGCGCAATTTTCGGGCTAATTGCGCCGGAACGGCGGGGCGGAAAGGTCAAGGGAGGCTCGGCGGCCTTGGGCCGCGGTCAATACGGCGATGCCGCCACCGTTATCTAAATTTATGGGCACGGCACGGGTCCCTTCGTCCGCGGCCGTGAGCACGGCCCGCTCGATTACCTTTACCGAATCCAGTTAGGCTTCGATTAATTAATTTAACGACAACGCGTTACGCAACCGCGTATTGCTTCATGCGGGCCGCGGACCTGCTGATTGGACCCTTAACGCGCCCGTCCTCCGCCTCTCCTCGGTATGTCCAGAAGTTTCGAGTTTCTAAACAACAGAACGATGAACACCCTTTTCTTAATCCCACCCCTCAACCCTTCTATTATTTTTTTATTGATTAATTAATTTATTAGTTTTATTTTGTGTATCACTTTTTTATTTTTGGTTCGTTCAATCCTACCCCCAACCCACGCCCAACTCCACCGAAGCACTAAAAATCTTTTCGTTCAATTGATATTTTGATATTGATTCTGTCAATTCATTTAAAGCTACTGTTTGTCAGGAACCCTATATTACGTCTTTTTTCTGCCCTTCTACTCTTCCGATCCATTATTCGCGCGGAGGATCAACCCGCATGTTTCCTCTTCTGGTTCCTTCTTTAGAGGTTGTCGTGTGTCTTCGCTTGATTCCAGATTTTGCTATCCATACTTTTTCATGATTCTGATGTCTTCAATCACTTGGTCCTGCCAACTTATATTCGGTCTTTCTCTTGGTTGTGTTCTCATGGGTATCCAGTCTGACATTTCCCTTATAATAGCATCAGATTCTCGTCTCTGGACATGTCTGATCTGACGATGTCTTTTCCATCCATTGGGTCTCTTATTTCATGGTCCATAAGTGGCGAATATTCCTCTTGTACCTCTTTTGGGCCTTAGTATTTTCCTCTCTAATAGTCTCTGTTGCATACGTTATAACTGGTCTAATATCTGCCTCATATATTTTTATTTTTAGTTCTCTTACTAATGTGTTTGTCTTCTAGTAGCTAGTAGTATTTCCAATACACTCTATTCCCGCTCCTAGATATTTAAACCATTCTGTAGTGCTGTGTGGTTTACTTGAACATACAAAATATATTTCTTCATTAATTTTCGGACACCTCTCTTCAAATAGTTTTAAAAATGCTTTTATTGCGTTTTTAACGCGTTTATCTCTTGCTATCTCATCTACATATCCCATAACTTGAACTGAGCTTTGTGTAATTGACTTGTCGGGTTCTGAATCCTTTATCACCATCTAGGGTAATGTTGAAGAGGGTGTATAAACTCCTTGTCTTACCCGAGTTTATGTTAACATTTCTTGAATTCGATCTTTTGTTATTACGTTTGCCTCTGAATTTTCCGTTGTTGTTTTGGTTAGACTAATTAATTTCGCTAGTTGATGTCTGTTTGCACTGTCAAATGCTTGCTGGAAGTCTATAAATACTATGTTCGTATCCTTTTTCAATAATTGTTATCAGCATATGCATTCCGTCGATCGTTGATTTAGCCTTTTTCCAATTCTCGCTGTTATTGTCTTAATTTCTCCTCTGTATATTTAGTTGGTCTGTTTTTTATTGTTTTCTCTAAGTAATGAGTCTGTAATTTTTGCATTGTGTTGGATCTCCTTTTTTTATTTTATCAATCTGTTGATTTTTTCTCCTCTCCATATTTTTATTAACTTGTATATCCTTTATAGTAATTTTTCTCTTCCATTTTTGATTAGTTGTTAGCTGATTTCATTTGGTTCAGTTATTTTGTTTAATTTTAATTGCTTTACTACTTTTCTAAACTCATGATAATTCGGTGGTTCTTTCTCTGTGTCTGTTGTCTTTTATCTCTTCTTATATTTTTGTTTCTGCAGCACTGTTGTACAACTTTGTGAAGTGCGTCTCCGAGTCTTCCTTCTTGATCTTGGGTTATTGTTCTTTTACTACCAAACTGTTGTTTAATATGTTGGAAGAGCTTACTGTTATCTCTATTATTTTCTTCTAGCCCCTGCATCTATGTACTAATCAAGTCGGACTTATTTTTTTTCGCTTTTGTTGTGGTATTCTTTATCAAACCACTCTTTTGGTTTATTGTTTTTCGTTAGTCCTATTGTTCTTTCTGCTGCTTTCAGTATTAGCGTCTTTGTTTTTCCAGTTTATTTTCTATTGCTATTGTGTAAATTTTTAACTTTTTTAACGTTTTTCAGTATTTTCCTTCTTATTGCTGCTATTACCAATATGTGATTCGTGTGGGCGTTTGCTCCTCTGTGTGGTCTTACGTCTTGTGTAATACTTGTCCATCTTCTTGCGGTGTATTTGGTTTCCTTCTGTTTTGCCCTGTAACATCCAGGTTATCTTGAGTTATTTTTTATATATAAACCTCGTACTCGCAGAGCTGAGTTGCGCACAGTCTCGTTCCGTTGTTGTTCGTGGTTTTATAAATGGTGTTCTTCTCTGCTACGCCTGCATTGCCTTCTTTCTTTCCGATCTTCGCGTTGAAAACCCCTATTACTATCGATACGTCATTTCTAATTACATTTTTACAAGTTGACTCTATTTTGTTATAGAGTTCCGACTTTTGCTCTTCACTTGCTTCTTCATTGGGTGCATATCCAGCTATTATCGATGTATTGGCTTGTTTATTTTCTACTCTTTAGGTAAAATTGTTTTGAACTGTACTACATTGTCTCTTGTTTTCCTCTCACCATAAAATTCGTCTCATTTCTCTCTTATTTTCTCCAGCATATTATAGTGTGAAGTCTTTTTTTGAAATTTGTTCTTTGCCTTGCCATCTTATTTCTTGGAGCGTTAAGATACCCATTTTATACCTCTTCATTCCCTTGATGTATCTTGTATTTTCCTTATTGCTAACATGGTTTGAATATTTCGTGTTCCACTCTTGAACTGATTTTCTATTCCTCTTTTGTGTTTATTCTTTTTGTCAATGTTTAATAGTTAATAGATGTTTATAGTTTCCTGTTGGCTTTTTCATTTCATTTCCAACTGCACGGTTTGCGGTACGCTCGGCAGAGATGACGATAGTTTGTTATTCAAGTTCAGCAATATCACTAGTATAGAGCAGATGGGGTACTAGATCTACTACACCATCTTTTGGTATTACTGCATTTATTTTTTTCAATTCAAAGTACTTTCTTGTATTACCTAACGTATTCTTCTGACAGGCGGGATTTTAAAATTTGTGAATATTGTTGGGGTAGGAATATGTCTAACTTATGGAACAAGTCCTTATGCCATACTTTGTCAAAACCCTAGTTGAATCTAGGAAAACAGCAATTTTTCTACTAATGATTTTTCGATTATGTTTGTGCATTTGATCAATAGTTAAGCGACTCTCTCCAAAATTAAATTGGCGAGGGGAGAGATAAGACATTCTCTTAGATTATTCAGTCTTTTGAGGAGTAGTTTTTCGTAGAGTTTCGGAATAATTTCTTGTAGGGGGTTTTCTGGCTTAAATATCTTAGAAGTATACCTCAGGCTTTGATTGGTCAGTTTTATGATGGCTTTTCTTGGAACTCGCTTTAAAACTTTACCAGTAATAAGATTGAAAGCTGGAGCTTTTTTCTGATTAATATTAATCTTGATTTCGTCATTTGGTTGGAACGTCATTTCTAAGTGCTGCGCAAATCTATAAGCTTTTTCCTGGTTATTACGTGCCCAGGCACCATTTGCCTTTTTGATCGGTGAATTATGGAGAACAGGCATTTTTAGATTTTTAGTGACTCTTCAAAGGGAATAATCCGTTGTGCTATTATTGGTCAATTCATTTAAATAGTTTCCCATAGTTTTATGCAAAGGGATTATCTTCGATTATCATCAAATTACTTTTTTAAAGTAATCCGACAATATTCCAATTGAAGTTCTCTGTCTGTCTTAATGTGCACTACTGTTCTGTCTTCTTCCTGTCCGGTTTATATTTTTCCAGTAACGGTCTTTGGCTCTTAAAACCGAGTTGGTCAATTTAACATTCCAGTCTTGTTTATGCATTTACTCTTACTTCACTTTTTTGGCAATAAATCGTTTCGCCGCTTTCTTTCTTTTTTTATTGTAACCGCAGGAGAATATATTAAGACTTCATTTTTTTACTTACAATTATTTACATTTTCTTCAAGTAAATCTGCTTGAGTTATCTGTCTTATTCTTAAGTGTGCGTCATTACTTGTACAAATTTTGCATGTTATGCGCAAATTTAATAATTTTTTAATCTCTTTCTCAATGTTAACATTGAAACCAGCAATTGTCTTCAAATTATTTTTTTTAGTGGTCCGTCTTGTTTCTTCTGTCGTATCCAATTAAAAAAATTTCCCAATTATTAGTTCTGGAACCCGCAAGGAAGTATGTCGTGCGAATTAGGAAGTCAAAGGATTCCGCTTGTTTACCGTCGCCATTTAGATGTGGCTCACTATTTGTTTAATTTAATTAACCAAAATGGTACCAAAAATGTGATAATCAAATACCTTTTATCGGAATTACAATCTTTAAAAAATTGATACTTTTGAGTCTTATCTTCAGATTAGTGGTAACCAGAAACCGGGAACTATTTACTGTTGGATTTTATAGACATCTTTGAGAATGGTGATGTCTAAAATAACGGGGTAAATGATATTTGTAAAGTTCAATAAGAGTATTTGTGAATCAACTCATCGGTTACGCTCTTCCAAAGTACTAAAATGACGCTTTTTCAAATGGGTTTTTAACCAGAGGAATAAAAAGAAGTCACGGGGAGCCACAAAATTGTTTTTTTTTCCTACAAAAAAAAGTTGATTGTACAACATCAAAATGCATACAATGCCATGTGTCATTCTCTTCTAAACTTTTTAGGTTTTCCGATAAAAAGTTTGATTGACAGCTTATCTTGACGGCATAGTAAATTCTTTGTAGACGATCTCGTGACTACCAAAAAACAAATAAGTATCGATTTGATTTGCTTATTCTCCCTTTTTTGTTGGGTCGGGAAGATCATTCCGTGTGTCGCTTTCGTCTTGGAGACCTTGAAATTTATGATTCGCCCATGCGGCTGAAGATTTCTGGTTTTCTCTCAAAATGGCATAAAAGATCAAGACACGCGTGTTTCCGATTAGCCGTGAGGTTCTTTGGAACCATTTATTCTCTTGCCCAAATCCCATGTTACGTCTGGTGGACGGTAAACCAGTTCAAACTCAGTTTAATTCATCACCGATTCATTCTTCTTAATGTTAATCTACAGTGTGACATCGCAAGAGTCCTCAGCTTTTCCACAATGTCATTCGTTTTGAAGGTTGAAGGTCTTCTCTCACGAAGTTCGTTTTCTGCTTCTTCAAAAAGGCCTTGTGCCATCTGAATACTTGTACTCTGCTTTTCGTAAGTCATAGTAGTGGATTCACCCAAAATTAGGTAGCCTAACTTTCACTTTCGTAACGTACCGCACATAAAACTTTATTTTAGACTAGCAACAGTCACATAACAACTATAGTAAGTTCAAAATTATACTAGAATCTAGGGGGATGATTATTTCAATTGTCAGGTGAAGGGGGAGGCGACAGCATTGTCGATTCGCGCACATCTTCTTTTTCTGCCTTTTACAAACTGACTACGAGCGCAGTGACTCCAGATTCACCCTTTCTGTCCCGCCCCCTGTAGATTTGAGTGAAAGATAAAAACTAGAGGAATACAAATTTACATTTTCGAGTTTTTCATTAATTTCTGGGGTGCGTAAAAGCAAACATTTACGCCCCCTCCCTTATTATCTACAACAGTGAATTTTTCCTAGAAGTTTTCCGTCATCACATGCTAAGTGCATCGCTTTTTACTAATTCGATTGTGAGCAGAGTCGTATTCACCTTTCTTATAGATGGAAAAATGGGGGATTTAGGAAAAAAGATGAAAGAAAAATTGGGGGAAACTTGCGCCAGAATTAAAACTGACTTTGATCTTTTAAGAGGGACAAAGAAAAGCCCAGCATGATATTTTCGTTTGTGGTCTAATCTTTTTACTTTGCTTTTTTCTGCTGTTGCAGCTGAACATTCAAAATTTTTCCCAAGTATTTCATTGTGTCGCGATGTAAGATGATGGTATTGTTTACTGATGTTGGGATACCTTCATGGTGATTATTACATACAAACACAGTATGCACCTTTTGTATTCGCGTTAATCAAATGGTAAATTTACAGCTAATGGTGAAATAACCAGGTCTTCATCTTTATCATCTTTCTTTCCAAGATTATTTATGTCTCTTTTCTTGATCTTCCTTTATTTCCTTTCCTTTTTTTCTAATTTTGGTTTTTCAATTTGTTTCCCGACCTTTCATTTTTCCGTATATTGAGTTCCTTTCTAATTAAATCATTTCTTTTGCTGTCTTTGACTTATAATTGCCAGTTTCTTTGGGATGACCAAGGTTAGATAGACCATCATGTTCACATCCTTCTTAGTTGACCCGTTTAACGTCCTTTGTAGTTATTTGCAGTTTATTTAGCTTACATTGCATCCTAAGTAGTCAACTTCAGATAATTTTTTGAGTTGTTGGTTTTTACTACTTCAGTTTTAGAGGGAGGTTTTCTACTAAATTTTATATTGAGAAATCGGTAAATTACTCACAAGCCTCAAAAATCCCATTCTAGTGCCAATAGCGGCAAGTCTTGATAACAAAGAAAACTTCTGTTGGACTACTGAGTTCAATGTGTGAGAAATATTATACTATCCCCTTCTCTCAACTCTAGGCTGTTTAGTATTTTGGTTTTGAAGTTGTAGCGTTTGAGGTAGCGTTATGAAGATACCTAACGGTGATTCGACTCCTGGATACTATTCCAACTCCTTGCTTAAACTATTTTGATTTTCGATTATGAGAAAGAGAAATCCAAAGAAACCCTAGATGATCTTCCACCTTCTCCGTTACGTCCCTTGTTAGTTCAGTTATTTAATTTGTTCATTCGATATATGCTTTATCACTACTGTTGGCAGCGATCGCATTGGTGTACCGTCAGTAAAGGTGACAATTGGTACTGAAATATTCTTCCTCGTACTAGACTCTGGACGTTGTTCCAGATGTGTAGGATCCGTTGGTAGGTTTTAATCACCAGAAAAAAGATTCTTTACAGTCAAAAAAATTAATGGTGCGTCAGTAATCTGCTGTGGTCTATTTGGTTGAGTCTTGATGACATTTTGATTGTTGGTGTATTAATTAGTCAAATTTCTATCTTTCAGCACACGTTTTGCAAATTCATTTCGTGGAATGGCATACGAAACTTCTATTAATTAACAAATTTAAGTTAATTCATCCGCGTTGTATAAGGGTATAAAGAATAATGAGAACAGTTATCCATTGAACAATTTCTCGAATAAAGGCTAAGGGAACTATAAGCGGCCAAAGAATTTGCACGTCGTTGCTCAATGACTAGAAACGTTTGCTCGGGCAGCTTCGAGCCATGGTAACACAATACAGAGAGCTGTCTGAAACCAAACACTGGTTTTGTTCATTCATTATTCAGTTGAAATGTCAAAGAGGAGTGTACCGAGTTTGTCTTTTGTTAGAAAACCTGCAACACCCACGAGCTTGCGCATTTTTTGCCTAGAAGTGGAGGTGTAACTGATACGTTAGGAACTGTACGGAAGGATGCTGCGTAAGATTCTTTAAATTTGTTTTGGACATTCAGACCTTCAGAGGAGCTTTCAACTGGATTTTGCTGACAATTGAATTGGAAAAATTCAGTTCGTAATGTTGATGCTACAACTTCTTGAATATTGTTGTGGTTGGTTGAGTGAACGAGATCTGCAAAATTGTTGCTGACCATTGCGACGTTTCTGAGGGTAAATTGACGTGAAAGCTACAGATTGCGACATGTACGCAATGCAGTGCCAATCAAAAAGGTGGAGCAAATCACCTACTCACCACCGTTTCCACCCTTCGCTCCTGTTAGTTATGGTCGTTGGTTAATGCAACAAGCCGTTGCACCAGTTCGAGAGTTCTACCAGAAAAGGTCTTATCCTCGTTCGGGCGCAGTGGGTTTGATCCCGATGAGTTGCCGTATGGAAATGGCCGCTGATTTGTTTACATAAATCCTTGCGACAGTTGCAGAAGCGTACGCAGTGCCCTAGAAAGTTGCGAAACTTCAGAAACGGCGGCCTCCGCCAGGGCCGTGCATTGTTTTCGGATGACGGTGCAACGCGAATGCAAACGCTCCGACTACTGACGCATTTTTGTGGCTTCGGTCGATTCGCTCTTGCCTACATTGGTCGCGTGGTGTCAACGTTCTCGATTGTCGTGCCATCCGAACGGCTAGTTTTTTCGAACTGGTTTCGTTGCGGTTGTTATATTAATTAATTATAAAGGTATTCCTGCTGTTTTGAAACAACCCAAAACAAAACCGGTGCCCTAATTATGTAAAAAATGCTTTCGGAGAAACGGTTTTGAAACGTCGATGTATTTACGTTTCAGCCGAAATGTCACAAAGTGCTCTTATGATTCCGTGGATGCTGAGAGGTTAGGCAATCGCCTGGGATTAAAAACCGGCGCTGGTTTTGGTTTGTTCTCCGGCAGACCATTTTTGAAGAAGACTGGGATTTCGTTTTTGATACTCAACGTGTGTTATGATGTAGCTCTTCGGAGCATTTAAATAAAATGCAGTTTGGACAGAAACGGTACTATAACCAACCTCTGGGGGCATGGTGGACGCAACTATGCAAACGGCTAATTTGTAGCGAAACGACTACAAATCGGCGATAGCCATTTGAACCGCGACGATGACAGCATTCGCCTCCCACTCGTTGTAGATCGAAATTTGTGCCCAACTATTGTTCATTTGGGCGTCTAAAAATAAATGTGGCTCATAAAGCCAGCGCGCGGCTACCTACTTTCTGGTTCACGGCGCGGGCCAGTTCTTGGTTTCGGTTCAATTGCTGGGCGCTGGGGGAAAATCGCCCCGAGAAACCGAGAAACGATGCGGCGTGGCTCCCTTAATCAGCCTCGCGAATAATAACCGTGTAGGCCGCGCACTTCAAAACAGAGATCAATTTTGCTCGTTTCTGAAAGCCGAGACGATCAATCAGTCTGCGGTTATTAATTCGGCGTGCTCTTATTGGTACGTGTGGCCGATGTGCAGCCCGAGTCCCAGTACTCTAAGCTGCATTTGCGCCTCGGAGCCTCGGCCACAACAAGAGAGCGCGGCAGGTATTCGGAACAAAAACATATTACGGAGACCCAAACAACATTTACAATTCATCTTTCTGTCTAGTTATTCCTTATTGTGCGTCGTGGCCTGTCTGATTCACCGGCATCTCCTCCCCCTGCATTACCACAACAACCATCTGCTTTTTTCTCCTCTTTCTGCGGTTGGTTAGGTCACAAAGTTAGGAGGTAAGTAGTTAACCGGTCACTTGAGGAGTATTTTGAACTACCGTTTGTACTACTGCAAGATTCATTTTGACCTTCCTACACACCACTCGATTTGATTACTCAAAATGTACTTCCAAGAAGTTACTTTTGAACCCATCATTCAAATCTCCAGCCAAAAATTGTATTGCAGCACATTATCAACCATATGTCAATGTGTTTTGTTCTTTAATTTCAGTTTTATCATCAACTCAATGAAGTTCTTTGTTAAGTACCAAGAGTTTGTTAGAATAGATTATCACAGATTGATGTTCATCGTGTTGAAATCATTATAAGTTAAAAACACAGGTAATCAATCTTGAAAACTCACAATTCACGGTGCGACAAAAATTTCAATGCCTCCATTAACAAACTCGCGCATTCCAACACGCCCTCGTCGTGCAAAGGTGAAGAGAATGTTGTACGGGAAGTTTTACTGAAAATCCATGTTTATTTTTTACAAAATATACAGGATGACAATAACTTATGGAAACGATGATTTTTAATTGTAACTTCGCTAGTAGGTTGCCCCAAAAAACCAATTTTTACTTCAAAGCCACAAAAACTATTCTTCAAAATAGAGGCCATCATTTTTTACGATTCTTTGCCACCGATCTGCAGGTTTTAGGATTTGGTCGAAGAACTTTTGACACGCTACTTTAACTCGTCAAGTGATTCGAACCGGCGACAAGGTAACAAGTATTCTATTGAGGGGAAGAAATCATAATCTTGACCGTAAGTTGGATGCGGAAGAACATCAAAAGCGTTCAACTCTTCAAATTTTTCCTTAGTCTTCTTAGCAGTGTGGGATTTGGTGTCGCCTTGCTGAAACAAAGCGCGCTTTCGGTTGACCAAGGTCGGATACTTCTCCTTCAGCTTGTTGCAGACACGGTCCGACTGCTGGCAATAAAATTCGGCATTGATGGCGCGGCCATTCGGCACGAGATCAAAATGTAAATCTCTTTCAAAGTTCCATGATGTTGGCGGGGTTCCGCCTCGTGGGGCCCATTTCTTCTAACGATAGTGATTGTCGAAGAAGGCCCACTTCTCATCCGACGTCACAATTCCAAAATCACTCAAGGGATTGTTGAACAGTTGGCGGTTTGCGCTTCAGTGAGTTAATGCGGATCCCGTCGGGGCTTCTTGTGCACAAACCTAAGCTGATGAAGATGCCGATGAACCAACTTCAAGAACCGATCCCAAGTCTCGAGTGCTCCACGAAGGCTCATCTTCCAACGTTTCCAGCAAGTCTTCTTTGTCCAACTTTAACGGCTGACCAGAACGCGACTAATGTTTGAGACTCATGTTACCAGAATTGGAGACAGAGAGAAGTGGGCACTTCCTTCTCCTTAGTTGAATTTTGTCCAAAACCATTTTAAATCCTAATTAAATAGCACCAAACATAAAAAAATTTGACGGACTTCCAGCAATATGATCAACAAATATAATTACTACCAAGGCTCTCAAAATTGCTATAGAACGTTCCAGATAATAGAGCCTAGACCCAAGAGGGTCACTTTTTTCCATGCTCCATCCTTGCGTGAATCTTGCCTTGTAGTCAGGGGCAAAATCCTGATGAAGTGTCTAAATCTGATCGTCAGAAAGTCTAGAAGTAACAGATATTTCAAAATATTATTACGGTACACATCTTTATCTACTTTGAGCCCTTCGGGAACGAAAATAAGAGGAATTTTACCTATAGAACAGACTTGATCACATCGCATGAGAAATAATGCATCTGGACAATGTATAACAACATCGAATGGTCTTGGACGTCCATGAAACCACTTCCTATTGTTTTGGTTACTGTTGGCTTGCTCAATCGTAAAGACTTTCTGGTTTGTGGATGCTTTGCTACCACATCTGTAAGATACTGTTCCTTTCGCAACTTATATGGTGTCACCTGAAATTTTCTATTTGACTGAACTCTTTTTCGAATACGTTGTAGAACATGTAGGTTTTGGTGATTGATTTTGTTCCACTCCAGAGTTTACATACTGCCCAAGCCCCTGAAACCGCTATACTGTCCTGGCAACTGAAGATCACCGAGAAAGCGAGCGATGTCACGCTGGCGTTTTCCATCTTTAAAAAGCTTTATAATATTACTGCGACTGTCTGATGGTTTCCCCATTTTGAATAAGTAACTACAATGGCAAAATACCAGCAATTACCAATTTAAATAAAACATCAAACCCTGTAGTTAACCCATCGTATACAACGCGTATTTTGCGGAGCAAATAGACCAAAACTAATCCTGGTCATCTTCAATGATAAAGTTCACATTTGGGCGGATGGATAGTTGTATTAATAAACAAAATTGTTGAGTTTCGGAAGATGCTCATTGTCAGTTGATAATATAGCATTTATAGCGCCAACGATGCGTTTGGTGTGACTTTTGCATGGATGGCTCTCTTGATAAACGAATCGACAAGATACTAATCTTCAACAGATTGACATTCAAACCACCATTGCATCTGCAAGAGGTTTGATGTGATGTTTGGATGAATAGCTGTATAAACAAACAAAATGACCGAATTTGGGTGAGGGGAGGGTGCTAATCTTCAATTGGTAATTGAATCACCATTGCGTCCGTGAGAGGTTTAAAGATCGTATAAAATCGTGAAATTTGGAAAAATGCTAATCTTCAGATAATTGTTGAGCCACCATTGTGTCCGTAAGAGGATTGGTGTGATTTTAGGATGGATAGCTATGTTAAACGAGATTACCAAGTTTAGGGGATGTTAGCCCTTAGTTATTTTAGCGACCAAGAGATTTGGTTTCAATTTTGGATGGATGGCTGATTCAGTTAATAAAATAGTCGAATTTGATCAGATGCTAATCCTTCTATGCTTTTTACAGCATTTTTTCAGTGTCTTCGTTTCTTGTATTTTATTGAATAGTTGCTGTATTATTCTGGATCTATTATTGAACGCAGATACTCTCTATTTTTAGTGACTGAATAGGCATCCGATGGTCGTTGCAAACGAAATTGCCGAATTTGGGGCGATCCTAACTGTCAGTTGATAGTAGAGTCCAAAGAAGTTTTGATGTGACTTTTGGGTGAATAACAATATTAACAAAACAAAATTGTTTAATTTAGAAGATGCTAATCCTTGGTTTAGTGTGAGTTTTGGATCAATGGCCGTGTTAGTAAACAAAATTAGCGTGCTTGGGGGTGGGGGTGATGCTAGTCTTCGATTGAAAGTCAAGCGACCACAAGAATTTTGGTGTAACTTTTAGAAGGATGGTTGCGTTAATAAACAAAGTTGTAGAGTTAGGGGATGATAATCTTCATTTGGCAATCGAGTAACCGTTTGCGTCCGTGTACAAGAGGTCTTTTGGATAGATAACTATGTTAGCAAATAAAATCAGCAGGTTTGGGAAATTACTAAGCCTAATTTGATAGTAAAGTGACCCTTGCACCCACAAGAAACTACTATTTATTGTGATTTTTCTGATGAAGCCACTGGATTTTTTTCAAAAAGAAAGTATGACTAACTGCTATTGATGAACGTTGCAGTTTGAGACTTTTATTTGTTCTTTAACGTGAGCTGGCTTTGTTTGGTATGTGGGGTGAACAAGTTAGATATAGATATAGAATGGGGTGGGCCCAACGGCCTTCTGCACTGCAACCCTTAGGTCTAACTTGTTAGAGTTTTTTTTTCTAGCCCCCACAGTCTAGAGAGGGGCTCTCTGAACTTGGCTTTTCTTCGCTTACTTGCAGGAATTTGAGCCTCGTAGGATCTTCATAGTGTCATGAAATATGGTCTGCAACCTCCTGCTCTTCCTGTAAAGATCTGCACAGGCTGCTGTCTATTACTCTTAGGAGATTTAAATGCTTCAAGACGACATTGCCTAGCGTCAGCAGGCCAACTATGACCTTAAGTTTAGGTCTGTTTAATCGTAGAACGCCTGCTGTAAATTTTTGTGTTGGTCCTTGTATGAACTTCGATTCTCAAGTGGCTGGTATTGTTCCACCTTTCTTGAGCTTAATAAGTAGCCATTCATTAATGGATGATCTTTTGATGCTATTTGAAATGCCACAGTGGGGTCCGGGTTCGATGGGTTTGCCATCTCGCTACTCCTAAAGCTCCTATATCCCAGTACCTAGAAAAGGATCAGGCAATTGTCTTTTCCTATCTCCCTCAGAGCATCTCTGCAATCCCAAACAGCCTATGACTTTACTACAGGTGTGGCTAGAGCTTTAAGTGCTGCTTGACTGTCCTCTTATCCCTAATGTTAAGCCTTTGATCTCCTCACTATAGCTAGGATTTCCACCTGAAAAAGTATGGGAAATTGGCCAAACGCCATTGGAATCTTAATGTTCCTTTTTGGACTATAGATTGCTACTCCTGAGCCTAATGCAGTCTTGGAGCAGTCAGTATACCAGATAAAATCTGCGGAGATTGGAAGTCCTTCGTTTCAGTCTTCTGCATTTGGTATTATAATTTTGAAATTTTTTTCAAATTTAAAATAACTGGGAACCAGGTTATCAGTAAGCTTTCCTAGTGGATCCTTCGCCTCCAACTCTTCTCTCAGTTTTCATACTCCTGTACATGTATGGGGGGATCGGAGCTTGTCGATCAACAAGATAGTGCCACGTATTTTGCTTCTGCTACTTAACGTTGCGTGGTATCGTCTTGTGGGACCATGTTGACATAGACAGGATCATCAAAAATTCTACCAAACTTAATCAAGTCACTTAAATGAAATGTTTCTTGCGTAATATCATCAAGGGTGCTTAAGACTAATGAGCAAAATAATTAATGTTAGAAGAAAAAGATAGTAGAACAAAACATTTAAACAATCTGTAATTCACCGGCTGCTTCTATTATGATGCATTTTAAGTTTGCACTAATTGAAGTCCGAGGAAATTGCCTTTAATTTATTTAATGGCGATGGTTTTATTAGTCAAGGTCGCAAGCTTTAAGGCAGAATTGTTTTGCATGTCTATCCTTCCTTCAGTCAGCAACCCTTTACTTTTTTGTTCCGTTTTTTGGATTATTCCACCAGCAAATTAGGTTGGTGTGTTGAGGTTGTTACGACTTTGAAACATCTTGTGATGATCTACAATTTCATGTCGGTGAGAAATCGCCGACTCTCCCATCTTTGTCTACGTCACATTATCTTATTTGGGTCCAAAAATAGTTCGCGTTTCCATGGCCAAGAGGACGAACGCGCCGAGTCGTTCGCACGTACCGTAAGGAAGACGGAAAGCCTCAAATTAGCGGCCCGCTCGGAATGTCTGTAATCAGCCGTAATTGCGACGGAAAAACAATAGGGGCCCTAATTAAATTGCGTGCGGCCTCTCGAGTTTTCGGCGGGCTTACATCATTCCAATGCAAACTGATAAGATCGTCTCGCTCTGTTCCTCTGGTCTTTACGATTGTTGGGGTTGCATCTATTGAGGAGCGGCTTTTGGCAAACTTCTCGACAATACCTCGTATCAGAGATGGGTTCAAGCCGGCCGTTTAATATTTGCATCTCAATTTGAGCAAATTGCGCCAAAGAAGATTTACAGCCGCGTACTCCCACTGCCATAAATACCGCGTTCCGAATAGAGACGCTGAACGTATTGCCTATTAAAGACAATGTTGATTTTGCTTAACGATCTGGCCAGTTTATGAGCAACATGGGCAGATTAAACAGATTAGATAATTATAGCCCGATGCTGCAGCGCCTTCGGTTTACGTTGGCGAGGATCGGTATGGTCTGCTGAACTGATTTGCATTTATTGCTCGGGTGGGTGATAACTATAAAAATCGGCCCGGTCCTCTTCCTGTTCCTGTTCCCAAAACTCTGCTCCACTGCATTTATGGGTTTTTGCTGTGTGACTGGATGCTGCTCTTTCGGTTTGTTGACTCTGCTTCAGGTAAATGTGAAACAGGAAGTCCTTTATTTGTTAATTATGCGCGTTATTGCTTTGTTTTCCCTTTTTTAAGTATAGCAGTTGTAACTTATTTGAATATTATCCGAATTATGTCTCGCTGCAACATAGGCGTTTTGGTGCAGACAATTTTAATGTCTTTGTTATTGCAATGTTAACAGTAATGCTTATGCATGTTTCCGTTTGGTTTCTTCCACGCTCGTTTCTTTGTCCTGATTGTTTAAGATATACATAATTTAATTTCGCCCACTTTCTTCTTAATTCCTTGTTCCTTCTTTTACCATTTCGCTCCTTTCATGCTATTCTTCTTTTAATATAATTCTGGTTTTCCTTATTGGTTCATCCTTGATAATGTAATTTAATGCCAACACTAGCACCTAAGCGACTAGAAGGTTGCCTCAGTTGTCGATGAAAAATCAGACCAGTTGTGGAAGTCTAAGAAGAAAGTTGCAAAATACGCGGGTTTAAAGAGTGCAAAAAGAGAATAGAAGTAAGAGAAGTTCACCCCAAAATTACTAAACATTTACTAGCTGCGTCTGTTGATTTCTGAAGGACCACGCAACAGATCGAAAACGGTGGCGTTTCTCATCACATCTACATACTTTTTCGTAAAAAGAAAGTCCAAACAGTAATATAAGAAGTACTGACGACTTTATGCTCTGCCTTGGTAAAGAAAAACCTTAACTCCGAAATGATTGAATTATTTCACTTAATGCAACTTATACAGGTTCTCACCACTGTAATGATCTTACAAGAACACCATCATACAGTGTTGTCAAAGTCTTTCAAGTATGCTTAATTCTTTTGAAGGTAAAAATGTTGGGAGAACCAGAGGGAGCAAGCTAAAATCCCCGACTTACCCCCGATTCCATTTGGAGTCTTAACCATCCACGACCACTAGGGATAAATCTTTGCTAATCACTAGCAACGCTAAGAGACAAGATGGTCATATTAGGTCATAATGTTTTGGAATTTTCAGATTGAGCAAAGATGGAAGTAGATAGCAAAACCAGGGTCTGCCTAACTAGAAACATTTTTAAACATCAGCTATGGTGTAATTTAAATTTTTTCTTGTCTTCGTTGTGCTGTTGCTTAAATGTAGTTCTCTTTGGTTATTATGCTCCTATTGTCATTATTTTCCTCAATAAGACTCCATCTATGTTGGCACAGTTAACGCCTCTATATATCTTATTGCTTCTTACAACTTTTTCAAACCCCAAGTTAAGTTTTCTCAATGCCTACTTTGTACCTGAGTTTTTCTAAATTTCTAAGTGTCTTTATTTTAATTTTTTCTTGTTTTTTGTGTTCTTTTTACTCGTTTCCTTCTCCTTCACATAAAAATCTTCGTAACATTCGCTCCGTTCACCACTTTTTTTATACTGTTTCTAAAACCTTTATGCCTTGTAATATATGATTTTCTTCTCTTTTTTGTTCTTCTTTTTTAAAGTTTGCTTTTAATGTGTACTATAAGATTTTCAGACTTTTTGCTGCTTATTCTTTATTTATGTTACTACTTTCCTATTTTATTTATTTGTTGTTGTTTGTTGTTCTTTTTCTTTTTCACTTATTTCTTTGCCCAACGTCATTCAAACTACAATTTTTATTTCTTATATCGATTATATGCGATAGGCAGAGAAAACTGATATATTAAATGATAGGGAAACGGACGAACATACACTTGGGTTTGGTCTCTCAACTCTTAGATAAGACTTGAAGGTATTAAACGATAACTTCAAAGACGAAGTTTCCAAAATTTATTATGGAATATAGTTGTTGCACAACCTTCGTACAGAAGGGTGATAGTTTTGACTCGTCTTAGAATTTGAAATCTAGAAAATAAAATTATGAAAGGAGAAATTTGGGAAAAAACGGGGACATTGGACACACCATACCTATAAGTACAGAGTGAATAGCGGGGGAAGTGAAGTGGACTATAATAATCTAGAGCACTAATTATGGAGAAGGTGGTCAGATCTAAAACTACATTTTGGACATTTATACTACCTTTGTCAAAAAAATTCCAAGACTGACAAGAAATTGGTGTGATTCAGTCGCCTGATATGTTCTGAATAGACATGGCCTTGGAAGTATTGCCATATATACTGACTAGGTGGCTGGGCTGCGTTTAGCTACTCGATATTCGGCTTGGAAGTTATACTAGTGACCTCATAGGCACGGATTCAAAGCCGAGTTATTGAGTTCTGTGTTAAGCTAGGAAAAACGCCTAGAGAAACATGGAATATAATCCAGTACGCATATGGTGACAAGACATGATCGAGAAGCTGCGTCTTCGAATGACAAAAGGTTTCGGCAGGGCAGAAATTTAGTACAGGACGATCCCAGAGTCGGTGGGCATTTGGGCAGTGGTTCTTTTTACACGAAAATACAAGGCCCCATACTACTGTACAAATCCAGGAACATCTTGCCCTATCACATCCCGTATATTCATCCGAGCTGCCGCCGTGCAATTTTTTTTGTTTTCCTCTGTGAAGATACTGCTATTACATGTAATGAGAAGCATCCTGGATGAAGCTTTCTCTGCTTGCCTCCATGACCTCCAAAAATAGTGGCAGCTATATGTAGATAGCCAAGGAGATAACTTTAACTGCTAACTTGAATAGATTATTTTTTACAAGTCCAGTCCTGTAACTTTTCTGACAAATATTGTATGATAGATATATTATAGGAATTCGGAAGGTTTACGGTTTACACCTATGCACAAGATCATTAGGGCTAAGTCTTTCTTTATAATTTTTACTGTAGTTTTGTGGGCACACACATATCGTTTTATCACTTTATCGGGGACGTACCAAAGATGCTGACAATCGTTCAAACACTCTGTTCTGAAATTATTTTAGGATTTTCACGTTTGATTTAGACCCAGTTCCCCACAAAGAGATCTCATAAGTCGAGATACTTTATGGATCCAAAAACAGTCTGGATTTTCTTCTGACTAACTAGTATAATTTACGAAGTTGTAGTCCAAGTTCTTTATGCGTGTTCTCTAAGTCTACTTCATTGATTCAGTATGATGTAGTTATTGGCTGTTTAAGGTCACTAGTGAGCAGTTGTCGCGCCTTATAGTAAAAGAACATGTTAAGACTTAGATTTATTTACTTGAGTTCGCCATATCCTAAGCCATCTCTGAATTTTGTTCGCAAAGGCTTGAAGGTATCTAGATGCCGATTGTGTCCTAAAGCACTACCTTGGAGAACTCCTGAGGATGTAAGTCGGACATTTGTAGTTTCTTCTTTGTGTTTTATCAAGAAGTGTCTTTCCGATATATAAGATTTCACGAGTTCATATATCAGAAATCTAGAAATACTGTAGAACAGTATCTGTATATTTATTCAATTGTTTTGTGTTGGTTTCGGAGACCCTAATGGTGCTTAGGAATTAATTAATTGTAGTAATCTAGGATTGGCATTATTTTATGCAAATACAGTATAAGAAGTAGACTTTTGAGCTTGTACGATGTTATTTTGCCCGATGGTTTACCTGGGCTCGGTATCATGATAATCTGCGCTGTTTTTCGCTGAATTAAAACGTTAAGATTGTCTTGTTTATCTGTGTAAAAGCTCAAACTTCTTAACTCTGAGCCTTCTTGTGTTAATCTTTTTTATTATTTTTTAATGATCAACTCATTTGGAGAGGTGATCCTAAGTAGTTAAGGATTTCTTTTCTTCTCCTGGGAATTGACAAGCAAAGGATATAAAGACATTTCAAGTCAGTCTCTTTGTCTTTGTTACTTCGAGCCCAGTTACCACCTTCCTTTTTAATAGCAAACTTGTGCAGGATTGGCCTTTTTATTATTCTCAACGGTTTCCAGGGAATCTGTTCGTTCTGTTGTAGTGAAATTTTCTAGGCAATTCTATGTACCTTGGTATTTATATTATAGAAGCTTTTTAATTATTTGGTGGCCCTGTTCAGGTTCGGACCTGGTATTTGCCAACGTTTTCTAAATCATCTCTATTTTATTTTTCAGAGCGATGGTCTTGATTTTTGGGTGATTTTCTAGTTCTAGTCGTAGTCGGTTTTTATCGTTGACATTGAATACGTTGATGCGATTGAAGGTTCCTGAGACGAGCCCCCAACTTTCGTCTTGCTTCGTGGCCTCTCGTAGAAGTTGGTAGTCCTTTTTGGACTTCATAATTGTACAGGTCACAGATGGATCGATTTCCATAGGTTTTCAACGTATTGGGAGGTGTACCCCTGGATTGTGGGCAAGCCTACGGCTCTATGCAGAGCAATGTTGCGTATAAACCATAGAGCGCCAAGCTCAGTCCTTAATGCCCGGTTCTTAATGAACTGGAGCTTGTCTATGTGAGACTTCGCGGCAGAGCCGTAAAATGGTCTTGTAAATTATCAGTTTATTTCTATAATTGAAGATAGAGCTCGGGACTTGCCAAGCTGCCTTCCAGGTCAACTTCTTGTTCAGGGTCACTCCAACGTACTTTACTTCTTGCTTCCAGGGTATTTCCCTTTCAAAGATTCTAAGTGGAATTACTTTATCGCGCCGATGAAATTGCGTTCTAGTGGAGAATACAGCTGCTGAATTCTCCGGCACCATTCTTCTGTCTTATTCAGGTGGGCTTGGAGTTGTCTTATTGCCAAGTAGGTTCGTGGAGCGACCTGACAAGTATGACCGGATCAGTCGCTGAAGCCATCTTGCAGATGAGTCCATTATGCCAGACCTTGTCGAAGGCTTTGGCCACATCAAGGGACACCGCGACGCTGACTTTTTTGTTTGAGATCTTTTCCACCATCCTAAGTAGTTGGTGGATGCTGAAGTAGCCAAAGCAGAATCCGAACTGATCCACCGGGATCAGCTCGAGGTCTTCGACTTCTGTCCTCAGGCGTTGGTAGATAATGTGCTTCCACATTAGGAAGGAGAGTTATGAGCCTGTAATCTTAGGGGAAAGGTTCCAGATTTCTCAGGCTTGAGGAATATTATCACATTCGCCACCTTTCAAGGTTTCAAAAAAGTGAGTCGAAAGACGGTATTGGCAGTGTGGGTGAAGTAGACGTCTGATTTTTTCGAAAGAGTCTGCAGCGCACGGTTCGGGATACCATCAGGGAGAGTTACGCAGATTCAGGAGTTTAATCGACTGGAGGACTTGTTTGTAGGTGGTTGGCTCTAGGTCCACGATAGCCATGTGGTTTGCGTAGTCGAGGTCACACTGGTGTTCAAGTCAGTCAGTGAAGGCCTCGATTTTATCACTGATGGTGAGGGGTTGCAGGGCTTTGACCATTATAACGGTGTTCCTTTACAGTAGTCTTCACTTGGATAACGAGTCTCCTGTACTCCCACTGGTCTTCGGGATTAAGAGATCGAGGTAGTGAAGTGTTGTACGGCCTCCTCCAGGTCTGAAATGCTGACTGGATGGGTCCCATGATTCTTTGCAGATGTTTTTATCAGAACATGTGAGTCTCCTAAGTACTCTAGCCTGCTAATTTATGATGGCTGAGTGATCTGCTAGTTTTGAACGGGATGTGATACTTGTATGATACAGAATTCTATTAGATCTGGAATTTTTTGCAGTTGGTGGGTTCTGCTGTAAATAGGTAAGTTAAATTGTTTTCTTGTATAGGCACACGTAGTTGCTGTCCGTCACTTCTTGTTATGCGAGAACCTCAACGTCTGTGTCTTACACGAGTAATTTTTTTGGCTGGGCAATAAACTGCGAGTGGGATGATTTTTTGGCTTGCTCCATACCCTTGGTATTTGAACACCACTGATGGAAACGTCACAAACAGACCATATAGAATAGCATTCACCTTAACTATTTAGGAAAGCTTTGAAGACCTTTGACTATTAATGAAAAAGGATGGAACCGCACCAATATTTCTGTTTTTATTAAAAGCAGCAGAACCATACATCTGATGAAGGAATTGGCTCAAATCGAAAAATTTATCATGATGACAGTTTCCCAAAGTTTCTCAAAGTCCACCGAATCCACGGCCCGACGGTTTCGTCTGGCAGCCGCGGATTTTGGCAAGTTTCGGCTCGGTGTCGAGCACGGAGCGGTAATCGTGCGTGAGCAATAATTCGCAGATAAGGCTGGCAGTGACATTGAAAATACTTTTGCGCTAGTTTATCGCCCCGCTAATCGCAGTGAGGAGGAAGCGTGGGACTGCCTTTATTGCGGCGGGCACCTAAACCGTTGAGGGCGAGGCTCTACGCCCTGGCAGCTCCCGCTGCTCGCTGCCGTTCGCTTTCGACGGGGGCGCGCCGGCGGCGGCTCCATCGGCGGTGGCGAGCTTCCGGCGAGGCAGACGTCACGTTGAGCGTACAAGGTGACAATTCAAGATTAAATTGCGCGATTAGAAGGAACGTGATGTAAAATTCTAGCCTTCGATGTTGCTGCTGGCCGCAACGCCGCGCGTATCGGATTTTTGTCTTCCAGAGGCGTTGCTGTCCGTGTAATTAAGTGCAGTAATTTATTCGAGTACGTCACAAAAAATATAATTGATAGATTTCGAGGCCGTGAACCCGGAGCTGTCCTCCGCGCGCGCGGCGACAATTTGTTTATCTATTTCGGAACCGCCGCAGACGCGGTAATCGCCCAAAATTGGGGGCCCGCGCGCTTCCACGAATCGCCCTAATGCGTCTGTTTCGTGCGCCGGAGTGACAGCGCGCCCAAATTGCGGCCCGGGCAATTGGCTCGCGGAATCCATTAGGGCCGCGCTGTCGCGGCGCACCGCGCGGTGCAGCGCGCGCCTACCTGCCGTGCAGGCCGCTCAAAAACTGCACTTGCCGCTCGATACCGGACGACCTTCTGCGGAGGAAATGAATCGCGAATCGTTCGCTTGCCATGCACGCATTGTTGTCGGTGCATCTGCGCCGCAGCGGCCCTTTCCCGCGGAAAATTCCGCCGCCGCCCCCTGCATGAGGGCAGTCGAGTGTCCCCGGAACACGAAAAAAGCGGCCGTGCGGGTCGAGCTGCTCTAGATGAACCCATGAATCACTGAAATGTTCAGCTGTTCAATCCGGCCATGTTTCTGCGCAAGAGGCTGCCCGTGTGATAAACGCTATCTTAACAAGTCTTCGTGAGGAATAACCTGCACCAACATTAGGCCGTCTGGCCGTAGCTGATGGCTGGATTTTCCCAGCACGCAGTTATGGACCGAGTATGGAATCTCTAATGCTCCTTTGTACCATTAAATACATGTCGTAGGCTGTTACGCGTGTTTACGCCGTGCTTCTCGATGACGTGTGCTTACACCTTTTTACATTCTTGCACTCTGAATTGTTCGTGGGGTAGGAGCAGGTTCGGTTCCTTCCACATTCAGCGATAAAGGGTGCCGAATTTGAAAACAAATCAGTCTAAAATTCCACCCGCACTAAGCCTGCAGGCATTTATGCGTTCCTCAAAATCACACTTATGATTCCAGCTTCACTTTCAAAATCGTGCGTGGTTTGTTAGCGTACACCTGTAATTTCACCTATAAGAAGAAATCATGGGGTGTAAAAGATCGCAGGACCTTGCTAGCCATTCTTGGTCGCCGTGGGAATTTTTCATGGAGTAAGACAATTGTTTGGAAGATCACTTCATTTTGCTTAAATCAGAGATCAATCATAGCTTCAAAAGCCACAATTGATTGGATATTATGTTACGGTAACGTTCTCCATTGACGATAATTTCATTATCTACAAAAAAACGGTGCTATCGCACCATCTGCCCAAATACCACACCACACAGTCGTTCTTAGTGGATGCATTTCCCCAAATCCAGTCCTCCAGTACTCTGTTTGTTGACGAACCCACTCAAGTGAAAGTGGGCTTTGTCATTGAAAATTACTTTTCGTCCACTACCACTCTCTCCACGACCCATTC
This sequence comes from Sinelater perroti, assembly GCA_036346155.1. NCBI lineage: Eukaryota > Metazoa > Arthropoda > Insecta > Coleoptera > Elateridae > Sinelater > Sinelater perroti. The sequence goes on along the minus strand of JARFIY010000111.1, from coordinate 3,659,493 downwards.
AGCCAATCGAATCCGCTTCTCATTGTGAGCCGGCTTAAGTTACGTCAGTTGAATTGTATGTGCGTGCAGAATTCGATGCGAACCTCGGATAATCGCTTTTCCAAGACTCGCAGGTACACTGCCTTACACAACAGTGATTTGATTCTCTGTTTACCCCACTGCACCAATCATTCCGACATCCTCATTAGTCTTCAAACTATTGACTCGTCGGGTACTTTATTTCTGCCGAGAATTGCACGAAGTTTTCGCACTGTCTAAGTGGCGCTTTCGCCGCTTTGGTAAAATGTTTTAACAATAAAAACGCGCTCGATTCAAATTTGACGCCTTTTATTTGGTATTATAGGTATTCGCCAGGTTATCGAAACCTTAATCGCATCTTGTATACTCAGGTTGTCCTAAGACCTCGCATAGTATTTGAACCCAGGACTTGTGTTGCAAAGCCACTTCTTTCACTGTATAGCGTGTCTACTCACTTTATCATACGAATGAATGGCTTAGTTGGATTATTACAGCAGTCCAAACAGCCGTTACTCGTTCCTTTGGACAAGTCTAGGAGAGAAAGACAAAATTTGGGAAAATTGTTAGCAATTTTGGCTGAATTTTTTGTGGCTAGCCTATGAGTCAAATACGAAAAGTGAAGTTTTATTTTACTTTATTTGCGGGCATTAAAGTTTTTGATTTTTGAAAAAGTTAAAATTTTAGACTATACCCTAAGTCACTTGGTGTAAGTGAATATTGCAACGTTTTTAATCCCGCACTGGTGAACAACACGCGTAAATTTACTTCTATGCGAATGCTGCTTGAATAACTGACCAAACTACGTGCCGCTGGGTGCAGGAAGTGGATCACAAATCTAACGTTTTCATTTTGTTGCGTGGTGGTGTTCCTGAAAAGAGAGCAATAGTCCCCTAAGAACCTCCACGGCGACCAAGCTGCCCTTGAGGACCAAAGATGATGCGCTAAAAAAATTATGATGGCAAAATTTCCCTAATTAGTAAGTAAATGATGACAATCAGCATCATTAAAAAAATAGTGAAGACTACCTAGCGCAACAACCATCAAATGTTTCAATTGGAGCAGCCCTTCTCTGGTAATGCACTGGATGACGTCTGCAGCGTCTAAGTTTTGATCGATGATGTTCATAGTTTTAATGCCTTTTTGCGACATTACACTAGAAGGCAAGTGACGGTGTATTAGGAAACTTCCACAGTGGCGAAGGTCTTTTGCGAACCAGAGGTGACCTTTACATTTAACGTGGGATGTTTCAATACCTCGTCCATGTCGTTGGTCTAGAGGAAAACTTTCAAAGACACTGTTTTCTGGCATTAAAAGATTTGCATAACAGAGAAGTTCTTCTAGATGGTATATTGCGTCATAGAAATTTATTTTGAGGATAAACGCTTACTTTTCCAATCACCAACATTAAGATTTTTCTACCTTTTTTTATGCCGATGTCTTAAAGACCAAGTTTTCATAGTTTCCATGGACGGCGTAATTGTGTAATTGTCAACGTTCTGGTCCAATGGCGTTGAACATTTTAATCCCTGTCTCAAAATTCCTTAACAAAGTTTCCTTGGAACAAGCGATAATGCGCACAGTAACATCCAGGTCCAACGATATCAAGCACTTTAGTGGCTTTCTTTCAACGAGGTCCTAAAGGACTAGTAATGGAGTAAATTAGAATATGTCTGTGGCTGCGAAAGTTTTCTTTAATAATAAGTAACATGTCCTAGAGAACAAGAAACATTTCCACGATGAAATAATATTTTGCATTGAGAGATTTCTATAACAATCAAGTTCCTCTTGAAGACGAGTGACAATTTTTTGGAATGACAAAATTGAGCGTATAAAATATGACAATATTCGCTGTAGTATCTAGAACGGTAATGGATCTCTTGAAGAAGAGCGACTGGTGTTGGAATGTTTTTGAGAAAAAGTTCTGGAGGACGAATAAAGACGCTTTGAAGTTAAAGTTTTTCGGAAACAGGCAGTTGAGCGAACAGCAATGTTTCGACCGAAAACGTCAAACTCTTTGATACCTTTTTTTGTCGGCGGTAATTTGAAAACGAGCGATGGCACATTGAAAATTTTTCGGGGTATGAGTAAGGATATTTTTGCCCAACGATGTGGGTGTTTCAATTGCCCTAAAAAAGCAATGAAAAAATGACGATCGCTGGCATAGTCTTCTCCAACTATATCTCCTTCAGGTTTATTTCCTAAAAGTAGGTCACATTGCAGCTTCAGTTCACAACCGAAGAAAACATTGGTCCCAGTCCCGTTGATGGACAGAGTTGACATTTGACATATTTTCCCATTGTTATATTCATGAGTTTTTAAAAACTAGTAACAGAAAATGTTAGTTTTTGGTTTACTGTCTAGGCCTAATCAATGAGCCAAATACAATTTTGAAGCACTTGCGTATTGAGGCCATGCAGGTGTACGATATAGTCGTAGGCCATAGGTAGCGGTATTTGCTGAGAATATTCAATGTTTCATAAAGTTTGTGAATTTTTAATGAACTTCTTGTGCACGTGAAAATCTAAAAACGTTTTGGTAGATAATCCATACCTCAAGCTAATTAAATATTGAACACAGGTCACTTGGTATAGTCAGGGGGAAAATGATGATTTTTTCTACATTTAAAAATCAAAAACTTTTTAATGCACGCGAAAAAAGTAAAACCAAACTTCATTTTCCATATTTGACCCATAGACTAGTTATATAAAAAAAATTAGTCAAAATTGCAGACAATTTTCCCAAATTTGGTCGACCTCTGCTGGAATTGCCCCTTTAAAGACTGATTCTTGAAGAATATCCTAAACTAACCCAATAACGTTCAAATCTGAATTATTACCAAGCCAAGTCTCAAGTCTTCTTGATTTACGAGATCATGTGTGACTTCCAATTTGGTTTGCTCTCAATCCTTCCTTATGTTGTACTCTTGTTGTGGTCATATTCATCGAAAGTCTTATTGCGCGCTTAGACCGACCGAGTCTTCTCAATGATGGTTCTGTATCGTCCGTCATAGTCCTGTCTCTCGTTCTCTTGGTGTTTGGAGTTTCTTCATCCATTTGGCACTGTACAACCTGCGCAAATTAGCCATTTATACCGAACACCCATTCTTATGTAACCTCAAAGCTTTCCAATTAGAGCTAAAAATGAATTTGATGAAACCGAATGTTCGCGGCTGAATGTTTTAATATTCACTTTTAACTGACGGTAACATTTTAAGAGACTAAAACAGTTAATAAGCAAAGGAAAGTTTAGTTGACATGTATATGTTGTACCTAATGAGGAAAACTTTCTGTACATGTTTACAATTGAAAAGGAATCTCCAGAAAGCCCAAAGAATAATCATCGAAAACATGAGCGAAGTTTTCCAGTAATGTATAGAGCACGTACTTCTTATTTGCATAGGATTTTAAAGCTACGTTAATTTTGACTTTGTTAGGGATGTTGAGAGTCTTTGAGTCTAACCCCGTTTAGCCTGTGGTTAGCCGCCCCGGTACCTTCTTCTGAAGAATTAGAATCTGTCCAGTTCATCCGTGACCTTTGAGGTTGAAATTTAGTTGGACAACGCTTTGAGAAACAAACTCATGTTAGCGTCCTGATGAAGGATCATATTTTTCACGAACCATGGAGGACCAAAGATGATCTAAAAAGCCCGATTTTGGACCACTCGGATCTTGTGCATCATAAAGGGAACGGTTATGGTGATGTATATTAACATTTTGTTGCGAAAAGCCGTTGTAGAACTATACGTTCCATGTGAGGCTTTCGAGCGATCTTATTTAGGGTCGTTCCGAGATAATGTTCTTCTTTTCGCTGGGGTATCTCCTGGTCGTCACAAATGAAGACAGTTCCTCGTGGAGAATAGGACGGCAACACTCTACTCGGAGTTCACTCCTATTCCCCACGTGCTGCACCATTTTTCAAACTTGTTCAGTTCCTCTTGGACACACTGGGTCACCAGGGAGGGTTGTCTGTGTATTGGGCCAATGTAAAAGGCGTCAGGTTGTTTCGGAACCTACGGCCAGAATGCAAGGACCGAATTAACTGGATCATCGATAGAGCGACGTTGATAAAAGCAAAATGAAAGATAGGAAAAATGTTTTCCAAAATTTTTTTTATGATTGAAATACTAAAGATGGGCGCGTGACGTGTTTTTCCATCTCATGTTACTACGTGACCGCGATCATTTTTGTGAACGTACGTGAGAGGAAAAATACGTAAGACTACGTGAGTGATGATACCGCACAGCCACTGTTCTGAAAAGTTTTATTCAGTGTTTCACCCACGGTAACGTGGTCTAAAATACTTCGAACAGAATGAAAGCAATATTTTCGATGAGTTTCGTAGATAAATCAGTGTGTAGCTAAAGTTTTTACCACCACAGATCTTGAATTAAAACTTTTAGTATGTCTTTGGCACAAGCCATAGAAGGGCGAACAAATTACAAATTTTTTTTATCCGAGAAGGTCCAAGTTTTAAAGTTGGTCCTATAAAATAGATGGTGACGGGCGAAATAAGATTTGTTTTTGACAGTTCTTCAGTTAGCATTGAATTGTTTAGCTACTCGAAGCCAAGGTTATCCCTTACTGAACGTAAAGTCACAAGGTCTGAACTTTTTGCAATAACATGGCGCTCGGATGCAGCTTGATTTGTGTTCTGGCAATTCGTTGTCCTGTCTTGAAGACTTGCTGGCTGCTTTCTTCCCTTTTTTACTCTCTAAACATTTCAAACGCACGAGATGAATCAGATCAAATTAAAACGTTTGCCCTAACAATAGCGTTCGTACCAATACACTTCAAGTTTTACAGTTTTGTTGATGAAACAACTTTATAATGAAAAGTTCACCCAAATCGATCAAGCAGACTTCGAGGTTTGGGCCGGCCAAAATGTTCCTCCAGATTCTACGCGATTCAAATTGTGAATATTGTGAAGGCACACAAGCGCGAGTCAGAAATGATTAGACAAGCAAAATGAGGTCACACTGTAAGTCGCATCGCTTTTCAAGCACTCTGTTGTTTAAGGGGGCCATATGAAAAAGAAAAAGTCAGTAAACTGACTTGTTTACCGATCGCAACATTCTTCGCGCGTCGCAGCACAACCCTGACCTACCTGGTCGTTCTGTACGTATCATGTGTCGCTGTGAGCGGACAAACACCAGCTTGGTAAGGAGGCTCTAGAGTCACACGGTGCTGTGGTATAGCGCTTCAGAAGTTCAGAGCAGCTCGGTGGTCATGTGGGATGCTTCTTTGTTATCGGACCCCAACGCGTGTTGTGTATTTTGGAAAACGTCACTCCGCTACCACAGATAAAGAGTGGACGGTTGTTGTTTTATCTTCTAGCACAACAACGACCCAAAACTGGACTAGTTTAGCTGCTCATGAATTGACTCAGCTGATATATTGATCTGATCATAGAGTGAGAAGAGCTGAAGCAAAGTGTGACGGACGGATAATCCTGAGATACCGCCGGAAGTTCTTTTTAAGACAATTTCTTCAACGACCTCTTGTGTTTGAAGTATTTCCCAAGAAACAAAAAATCAAAATGAGTTGTTTACCATTTTGGAAACCCTCAAATCATTTGTTGATACATCTGATCCATGTGCATCTTAGTTCAAATCAGATGAATGGGTGAACTGAAAAAAAAAGGAAAAATGTAAATGAAATGCAACTTAGATTTAGTACTTAGTAATACTAGAGGACGTAATGGGGCAATTCACTGCTTTTGAACGGTGAATTCAATTTTGGGCAGTAACTTAGTTGACCACAACATTTTCAACAAAACTCGATGGTTGTCTCACAACTGCCTCTCCCTGCTCCCTTCGCTTGATGCGGCTGACAGCCCCCAATTAACTTTGAAATGATAAAATTGAGCCCGGCCGTCTGCCGTTTTGCCGGGACGAGCCTCCATGCAAATCGATGCAACCGGAAATTCCTGGCGAGGGTGCAATTTGGCCGCTTCACTTTCCGGCAGCCGGGCGGCGGGCCGCGCGGTTACCTGCACCTGTACAAAGCGCTACAGCTAGCCGCCGATGATTGTGCATTTTGGACAATTGCATGCAAGTGCAGCGCTCGTCCTTGTCTGGCGCGCGGGGAGCCGCGGCCCGCGTCTGGCGGGTTGTCGGGCCGGCTGCGAGGGCGCGCAGGGCCGGACCGGCCCGGCACAGGGCCCATTTCCTGCGCCGCACGGCAGTGAAAGTAAACGCGCCGTTTGTCGTGACCGGTTAAAGCCAATTTTGTGCAACCGCACATGTCCGGGAAAAGGTCAGCCGTAAATTATGGATCGGTTACGTTGCGCCGTGCTGCTGTGGGTGCAGAGCGGGGCCCGGCTGCTTTCTTCATTTTTCTACTGCCGCACTCTCTCAACACTTAGTCCGGAGTATTTCTGTCGATTTACCCCGTTTAACCAAATGTACGTCACTTTAGAAATTCTATATAGGCAAAATACTCTGCTACTTTTCAAGTAATACCATGCTCAAGTGAAAATTGCAAAAAAAAGTCAAAAGGTGAAATCAACTATCCAACCATCGCCACTGTTCTGGACCAAACGCGAAGATTCTAGCTAGTTTTTGTCTAGCTATGTTTCCAAATACAAGGGTTAGGGCATAAGCCATGGCAACATTTTTTTCTCATAATGTGCATCCACAACATAGGAAGCCTCTGTGATCTATAATGGCACAGAACAATGTTAAATCAGTTGCCAGTTAACTGACGTGCAGGATGGATGTAACCCAAGTAGGATAGCGTTTGTATAGCTAAGCTGCCGTTCTTCGTAGCAGAAATGCCACAGATAGTTGGTAGAAGCTGTAGGGAATAATACTCTTTCACACTGAACGATTGCGAGACGGGAGGCAGAGTTTTACCAAGGACGCGAAGCAACCAGAGACCAGCAACGGACAAGACGATCTATAAGTGTGCAGACCGATGTGTCACATGCAGTCAAAGATCATGGAGGCCGAGTTAGGGAGAAAAACGATCTCCACCTGCGTGATGCCCACGCACCCATGGAAGTTCAACAGTGGATTGTCGCATATGACGTCAAAGGAATGATTGTGTGCCACTTGACAACAGTGACAGCAGCTTACTACAAAAACATTCTACTGAGACAGGTATGCCGTGTCGGTTTCCATCAAGTAATTCATTACTGCTGTCGTTCTATTGGTCGCTGGTTGCTTCGCGTCCTTGCTGAAACTCTGTCACCCACCTTGCGACTGTTTGGTATGTGTTGTGGACACACACTATGAATGCACGGCTTTCTTAAGACAGACCAGATTTTGTCTTACCTTCGAAAAAATAATAGTTGCCATGATTTACGCTCCAACCCTCATATTTGGAAAGCGAATTGGTTTTCCGTCTGGTTTCTAGAAAATACGAAAGTGAGAACTGCAACAAATCAATTTAATTCCAAATGAACAAGATACACGTAAGCTAAGCAAGCAAAACAGATTGCATATAGGCACTGCTTTATAAGAAAAATCTGAGACATATATATGACCCAAAAGTTATCATAAGATAGATTTAAGTACAATTGTCCAGCGCATCCTTTAGGCGACTCCACAAGTAAAAATCCTTGGGTTCAAATCAAAATATTTCATAGACTACGAATGCAAAAAAGCAGAAAATGTTAAACCAATTATCTTATGAGCGGGCGCCCCATTGAGTCCACTGAGAGGGGTGGAATTCTCCCGGTCCGTGATTCTTAAAAGATTGGACCCGTTTCTTTATATTAATAAAATTGCTATTTTTTAAATATCCAAAATAATACGTGGACTGTTCCGAAAGTATGCAGCCATATAATAAAAAAATATGAAAGTAGTCTGAAACAAATCACTAGCCAATCGCAGCATTTCTGTTCTCAAAACAGTACTCGCGACACGTTTGATGCTAAAATTTCACACGTTTTAGTTTTTGAAACTCTAGTTTATCTTATGGTTCTTGGAGTTCTTGGGGGTCTGCTCATCATTTCAAATCTTATTTAAGCTATGGCAACAGCCAGAAGTCGCAGGATGACAAATCCAATCTGCACCATAACATATCATCTAGTTTTCGGACTATCAATAGCCGATGCTTGTTGATTGTAGTCCGTAGACGTTCAACATTTTTCGATTTTTTGCTCGTTGGTAGTCTTCTAGGACGTGGATTCCCGCCCATCTTTGAATCGTTTGCTCCAAGCGTACATTTTTGCTGCCCTTATGGCGTTGATCCCGAAAACCTTTCAAGTCATCCCAATAATGAAGTTGAAGATCAGATGTGCTTACTTACCGGCGCCACTCAAACTGACCCGGCCAGTGAACGCATGCGCGCTACGCTCCTCTCATTAACATTACTTGTATGTTCAAGAAGATTACAGTTTAAAAATAGATTTTTATAAGAGTTGTGAAACTTGGAAAAATGATTTTTATTTCTTGTATAGTATACGGATTGTTTTAGTATAAATAATTCGTGTAGATATAAAAACAAATATTTTAGGGGCTCAATAAAAAAACTTGTTTCCAAGCCAGGCCACACCATCTATTTCCAATAGATTGCATTTTTGATTCGCATTTTGGCGGTTGACCTCCATAATATGGAAACTGGCCTTATCAGTAAAATGATCTGAGAGCACGATGGACACGAGATAAAATCCTAAAATCTCCCACGCTGGTATGCAGTTTAGGGTATTCGTGGGTCAAAAGCAAGGGCAAACACCAAATCCTTTCCGACTCTCATACAAACACCTTTGGTGGTGGTCATGAAACTATATTCTCCTTATATTTAACAGATTGTGCTAGTTACCTGGTCGGGTGGTAGTACCATACGATTCTGTCATTGGAGAGGTCTGTAATCTATATAATAAGTAGAAAAAGAAGAAGAATTAAAGAGGTTCACAGCTCTGAAGTTAATATCACGTCAACTTCTCAGTGGAATCGCAAAACTTCCGGCTTTTTTGACCTCTTCAAGAATTTTTAACAGTGTTGCGTGTCTTTTGACAGCGGTATTCTTGGAGTGTACCCCAAACAAAAAGCAACTTGGAAGACCGTATATTTTCCTGCTACGCCGTTATTTTCTTCCTTCTCTATTGTATTTCGGACTTCCCAATTTCAGTAAATGTCCAGTAGTTTTTTCACTTTCTTTCCACTTCTCATTTCAACGAGTTAAGATATCTGCAATTCTTTTTTAATCTTCAGTGACCTTTACATCTGATATTACAGATGCATGTTGGAGTTGAGCAGGGTAAACAGAATTGCTGATGGAGAAATAAGAGGAAGGACACAGAAGAACGAAACAATTATAAATATCATAGACAAAATAAGAGACAAGCTAATGAAACATAGTAAGAACAGACGGGCTTTTGAAGGCTATTGTAGAAGGAACAGTCGATGGAAAAATACACGAGGAAGATCAAGACTACAATATGTATTTGGTGTGGAGTCAAACAAATCAGGAAGATTGATAACTAAATGATCTGTCAGTCATGCTTTCGTCGATGGATGTCCGTGAATGTGTACTTCTTGCCTGAACCGCAACACTTACAGTTTTTCTGAACTCTTTAATAAGTTTGACAACATTGTCGCGTATCTGTTGACAAAGACGTTTTTGAAGTGTATTTGGAAGGAACTTGAACACCCCATATTTTTCTGCTGCGCTATTATTTTCTATTTCTCTGTTGCGTTTTCAACTTCCAATAGTTCCCACTACCAAGAGAAGCTCTCAATTTTAATTCAAACTATATCGTTTACACTTTCATTCCTTCACTCCTTACTTCAATTGTTTTAGATTTCTGCGATTTTTCTTAATCTTCACTGATTGCTACAAATAATATTTCTGCACACTCTTTGCAAAGACTAGCTGGAGTTACTTGGGTCCGCTTCTCGATTTTCTGCACTTCTATTTTTCCTGATCTCTTCAGTAAGTTTGGGAAGAGTGTTACATATCTTTTCATAGTAACAAAAAGAAATTTGGACTTATTGGTGAAGAGGATCCCAGCCCTGAGGTTAATGGAACATCTGTTTTTTTGAAGAGACGCCGTTTTTCTTTCTTCATAATTTAGTGGATACTCGTACTGTTGACAATGGTAAATGGTATTAGTAGCATGTTAGTTATGACTTCGTCGATAGATGTTTGTGGAGTCCACTTCTCGGTTAATCTGCAACACTTCCCCTTTTCCCGAACTGTAATGGGGCTGTAGTGTTGCGTGTCTTTTGACAGCTTGAAGTGCATCCCGGAAATAGAAAGAAACTTGAAACGCCCTCTATTTTTTATGCGTTGCTACTTTACAATTTTAGTTCTTCACCCTTCCCTTTTCAACTGTTTAAGATTCTTTTTTAATCTTTTCTGATCTTTACACCTGGGGTTATATTGGGGATGAGCTGGGTAGACAGGAATACTAACGCAAAAACAAGAGAAAGAGAATGAGAGAACTATAAATGGCATAAAAAAGAGAAACACTAATGGGGCATATCCAAAGAAAAGAGACGATATTAAAGACTATTAAAGAAGAAAAAATGCGGCAGTTCCACTGAACTGAGAAGGCTGGGTGAAAAGAGAAGAAGATAGAAGCAGACAGGGTGGATTGAAACCAATCAAGAAGATTGATAACTGAAGAAGGAGGAGGAACTTTACAAGTAATCGGCGTACTTTTTTGGATGCTCTTTGTAAACACTGCCGCGTGCCTTTTGACAGCAGAATTGTTGAAGTGTATCTGGAAAACAAAGGGAAAATTGAATTCCTTACCTTATATCTATTACACTTTCATTTCTCTTTCAGTGTCTTTGTGAAGAATCTTTGCAAACGCTACCAGAATCACGTCAGTTGTGACTTCCGTCGATGAATGTCCTTGGAGTCCGTTGATCCGCAACACTTCTATTTTCTTAAACTATTCAGTGAGTTTGGCAACAGTGTTGCATATCTTTTGTTTAAAGTTTAAATCCTACTTACTCGCAGAATACCGGAACGAATATTGCGACTGATTTGAACAATTGCAGCACCCGGCACGTGACGTGGCTGTGACATCGGCGTACGTCATCCACGGATAACGAGGCGAAACACTGAACAGGGCTTTCGGCTTCAACTCAAGTGTCCTTTAATTTTGATAAATCAATGTATTTTTCCTCCAGTTTATTGGGGGAAAGGGAGACTCTGTATATAGATTATTCCACCATCATTCTTATAAATGTAACACGAATTCTTGTAACTACATCAAATAGCGCGAAAGTATTCAGCCATTTATTAAGCGATAAAATCTTTTACTGGAAGTGCCGATTCCATTATACAAAGTGGTCGCAGCAATAGAAAAGCAACTGCATGTCCAGCATATGGCGTTAATAAAATGGAACGGCTGCGTACGTCGAATATTAGCATGGACCGTTATAATTTATTTATCACTTGGTCGTTTGACCTCACTCTATTCATTCGTTCGGCCGGCGCTGCCACTCTGCACGGTGCGGGCGGTCCGGGGGCAATTTTGGGCCATTATGCTGCATTTCGTGTCTGTGATTCATCCCACGGCAGCCTTTGAAGGGTCTCGACCCAGCAGACGCCGTCGCGAAATATTTCACCGCGCCGCACGCAACGGAATAGAAATGGCAGAATCGCTGCGAAAGCTGTCAGGGAGAGCAGCCAGCAACGTACACGAGCAGATATGCATTTCCCTCACGTCGGCCGCTTCTGCTTGACCTATCCTAACGGCGACTTGTCATGCATAGCACACAAAGGGTTAACAAACCGTGGCTCCATTGTCACAACCCGTCACAATAGCAGCAACCACCGGCGGCGGTGGCAGCCGCGCCGCGGCCGGCGTTTCCACGGAAAGGCGGCCTAAAATTAGAGAGGCGCGCGGCGCGGAGATGGATAGATAAGACATTGAACCTAGAATCATTCTAATTTTAGCGGCGTCATATAATAGACCGAGCGCACTGTCAACTCGACGGCTGCATACTATTCAGACTACGCTGCCGACGTTAACGACGTCGTAAAACCCGCAATCTGATTGACTCGGCTTGATTCCATTAACCTGGCCGTCCACCACCGAGCTGTGCGCGAGGAAAAATCCAGCTGGCCGGAGGCGGCCCCATTTGGGCATTTTCGCGGGCCGCTGGAGCGGACCAGTGGGTCAATGGAGCGCGCCGCGCGAATTCGCCTGCCACATCTGCGATCGTGACCCGATTTGTCGTGTGATAGGACCCCGGGGTCCTTGGTGCCCACTAAGATGACGGCCGCGTTTCCCAGAAGCGGGGCCGACTTTTCGTCAATAGCTGCCGGATGCCATGACATAACTGTGTAATTTAAGATCCCCAGCTTCGTCATCTATACTCGCGTATCCTGGTACGCTTCAACGCCCTCTTTATGAGCGGAGTGATGCAAAAGTACGCTCTCATCGACTTCATCGGTATTTAACTGAAGAATAACGACCCTCTTCATTTGAAGTGAATAGGGGGATGAGTCGAAATCTTCTTATTGAAGGTTCGTGAGACGAGCCCCAGACCTTGGTCTTCTTTGGTAGGCCGCCCCCGTGAATTTTTGGACTTCATAATTGTATAGGTCACAATTGGATGGGTTTCCGTAGCCTTGGACGTTGCAATAGAGGTTTTCGGCGTATTGGGGGATGTACTCCCAGATTGTGGACAAGTCTGCGTCTCTATGCAAAGCAGTGTTGCTTCTGTACCACGGAACGCCAAAGACAGTCTTTAACCGGTTCTGGATGACCTTGGGCTTATCGATGTGGGATTTTGCAGTATAGACCCACACTGGTCTTATAAATCGTCAATTTGTTCTGGAAAGACAGCCGGTTCTTGGGACTAAAGATAAAACTTGGAGCTTGCCCAGCTACCTTTGAGTTATTCACGGTCTGTTCTACACGAGCTTTCTAGGTCAATTTCTTTTCCAAGGTCACTCTGAGGTATTTTGCCTCTTGTTTCCGAAGTATTTCCTCTTCGATGATCCTGAGTGGTGTTATTTTATCATGTCAAATCTTCTCTACATTGACTCCTATCCTCCACTGGTGACAGAAATCTTCTATCACGTTTAGGTAAGCCTAGTGTCACCGTATCGCCAAGTAGGGTCGTGCTGAGCTGGACAATACCCCCATATCGTCTACGTATTGGGCCACCTCCATAGAGAAAGTCTTGGGTATGTTCTCTTAACCATCATCACCTAAGCAACATCTTTGTATTGAAGGAATAATCGATGGTGTGAAAATAACTTTCAGCTAAACGAGAAGAACTTTTAGAAAGAGAGTTGCGATTGGAAAAGTTGCAAAATTTACACCATGGGCTTGTTTGCAGATTTCTGTTCAGTGGGATTGGATTTCAATATCCTAATCAACATAAAACTACTTCAATTCTCCTACAGTTTAGTTTGGCTCGATTATATATATAGTTGTATGATGTAGAACATTACTCATGTTATTAAAGAGCCTACTTTAGAAATGCATTGGGTTTGATAAAACTACAGCTTGAAATAGCAAGACTATCGGTGGAACCCAAGATATGTGACTGGAAGAGAATTTGAAACTCGCTCCTAGATCAGGACCTTAACCTTCTTTTTTATCTTATCAGTACTCTGTAAGAAGATATCTCCTTCAACAATTTAGGAGTTATTTCCCAGCATGCTCAAGTTCCTTTAACAGAGCCCAAGGCTATGTCTATAACATCTAACACTATTTACCCTGTTAGAGGACACAGAGGTAGCCACGCGTATCTTGGTACGCTTCATCTGAAGTAAATAGGAAAATGAGTTCTCTCATCTTTACCATAGTCAGGAATATTTTTATATTGAAAAAAGCGTAATTGATTTGGAAGTAACAGAACTGCTAGGAAAAGACACAAGACTCGTGCTTTGGAGGTGTTTTGCAGATCCTTATCGATAAATCTACATAAAACTTATGCAGTTCTTTTAACAGTTTGATTTGTCTCGATTAGTAACCATCAATATACAGTTGTATTGTATGAAACATTACTCTTATAATTAAAGGGTCAATTTTTGTTAAATGGAATGTCAGAAAACATCGAGTTAAATACACTATTGGATGGGGCAAACCTTCAGTTTCAAATGGTAAGACTATTTGGCTTAACCCAAGAACTTTGATTAGGAGACAATTTGAAATCCATCCCTAGATCAGGACCTTAAGTTTGTTTTTCTCTGCTCAGTACCTTTATTCCAACAATTTAGGAGTTTATCTATTAACAATGCCCAAGGCTATGAAAATTTGTGTCTGATGACATCTACAGTAAACCATATCGAGACGATTGGGATTGCGCGCTGAATCCAACTGCCTCACTATTTTACATAGTCATTGCCATTAGCTCTGGACACCCGTTGTTTACATGGAAACGCATGGAAATGTGCGCTGGTAAGCAAGAGAAATTGACGCAACGAAAACTGAAACTTATCTGTCTAGGAAAATGACGAGAAAATACGCTCCCTTGTGGAATTCAAATGGCGTAGTGTAATTAACAAGGAAAATACTAAACTTTGACTGTTTCCTTACTGTTGGAGGAACAGAAGTATTGGGCACCAAGGAATCGAGGATGATACTTGTTAGGCGACAGCGAGGCGATCCATTGAGTGCTCGTTTTATAGAGGAATATAGTGGAATATTGTCGGATTCTTTTCAAATTTTATATAAAGATATCTGGGGGGGGGGGGTAAGCTTTTTGTTTTTTGGCCTTTGACCACTCCCGGGGGTGTGGCGAAGCCAAAAAAGTAAAAGAATAATCTCATTGTTGTATTTTATGAAAACAATCGAACTTTGCCTGATTGTCTGATTGTCTGATGAACGAACTGTAACGGCAAAGTATAAATGTCACTTTGACAATAAATTAGACTTAGATTTTTGTCATATGGGTTTATGGTATGTTGTCACGATGCTGCAACATGTTGAATGTTGAGTGTGCTAGGAATTTCCTAATTTTATTCTAATTTTGACAACATTTGCAAATTTTTATCGCGAGGGTTTGATGAACGAACTTTGCACGGTAGTGTCAGTTGGACAACCAACAAACTCTAGCAAATCGCGATTTTTTGTTCAAGAATATTTTCTACACTTCTTAACATACCTTGTCTGTTGTTTCTGTTCAGCCTCGATTCAAATAAATTTAAAGTAACCAAACCTGATATTGGCCTCGGCGTTGTAAAGGTTGGCTTGTTTGCCTAGCCTATCTGTGGACCGTGACAATTCTGACCATAGATCTCATGCCGATATTGACACCTCCAGCCAGGATAAAACTATAGTAGGGTAGGTCGTTGCACAAATAAACAAGAAAAAAATTACAACTTATGTGTCTGACAAAAATTAGAGTTAATAAAACTGGCACTATTTCAACTGTTAATCACCTTTAAAAATAGCATAAAGCTCACCATTTGGGTTATTATTACGATGTAATTCCGAACTGCTTTGTTATTCAAATTCAAAGGTCACATGTAAACGAAAAAGTCAATAGTATTGGTTACGCAAGGACCAATACAAAGGGAATTAACTAAAGCTGTAGTAGTACGGGGCTTGGCCGATAAAATTCCGACTCAAAATCAGCGGGAGCCAACGCCTTCTAGTTTTCAATCCGGCGAATAAGGAGGACGTGGCAGGCGTTCGGGAGGTGTTAAAGTTGGAAATTGCCGCAGCCGCGCCGAGGATACGGCAATTAGGTACCAGCAACCATTAATTACTCGCATTCATGGCGGGCAAAGTGAATAAAGCGAGTCAGAGTGCAGAAGAGCAGGGGTTTATTAATAAACGCAGGCAGTGGGCCCGCGACTTCCGTATCTCTCGCGCTTGATGAGTTTATTTACTCCCGATCGACGCGCACCTCGCAGCGAACGCGTAATAACGTTGCGGTTTTATGGATCTTGAGCTAGGCTGCGCCGGCCCATAAGCATCGATGGTTAATTCTGCCGTGAAGGCTAACGTGGTGCTCACGTCTTTTAGGATTTCAGGAATGCGCGAGCTGCGGCCGGCGCACGTCGCGCTTATTTGCGGAGCTGGAGATTCCCCGAATTGCTCGAAGCGCTTCGCTGGGGGCTTTCCTGCTAGCGGACTTGAACTTCGACTATTGAAATCCTCTTGAGATGGGTGGATCTCAGCCGACGGTAGCCGAGCAGTTTGGGGGCTTAACTATCGATCGGGATGAAGCCGTCCGGGTTCGAATCCCGCTTCGCGCATGGGTGTTCTGTTGTATAGTTGATTTAATTTAAGGACAAAAAAGGTGGTTCTACAGTATTTATTTTTTTTTATTTGGAAGAGGAATTTTTAGCTACTGAAGCCTCTCGATGAAACGCTTCGGTAGGCTTTATTAATGAATACTCTGGAACTACTGTAGTACTATGTTAGATTATCTTCTCACTCTTTTCCCTGTTTTCCTCCCTCTCCTTTTGCTTGCTAGTTAAAATAGTGTTGTTTCTTTTTTACTTGAGTGTATTCTCTCTCTTTTTACGTTGTTATCACATTGTAGTATATCGTATCAATTTTTTGTTCTTGTATTTTTCTTGAGCTTATTCCATCTCATATCGTTACGTTTCTGTGTTACTCTTTCTCCCTCTGTTGGAATTTATCTACTCATCTGCGAGGGTAGGAGCCCTAGGAACACGTGGACCCAGCGACCTATGAAAAAGTCCTCCAGCTCACCCGAGCTTCGAATCGTTGCAGGCTCTCCCCAAGAAGATGATCATCTGTATACCTACTATTTTCAACGCTGTCCTCCGCTTTCGTCACTTCCCGAGCCCTTGGAAAGGTGGTGGATGTTGTCATACTCACCAAGCCTGAGAAATCCGAGACGTTCCCCTAGGATTATCGGCCATTGACCATGAGGAAGTAATCTATAAGCGAATGAGGACGACTGCTGAAGACCTCCAGCTGGTTCTGGAGAGTCATTTTGGCTTCCACTCCGGCCACTTTTGGGGTAGTAGAACGCTTCTGTGAGCGGTACATCTATAAGTGACTACTTCCTGAACGTGGCCAAAACCACTGACAAGATGTGGAATCATTAGCTAGTGTACAAAGTGGCCTCCAACGCAATCCCGCTGTCGATGATTTAGGTTTTCCGGTCCTACTTCTCTGGAAGGAAGTTCCGCTTTAAGTTTGCTGACGTACCTCAAGGCCCCGTTCTGTTCCCGACGCTGTATACCACACTGGACCAGTATGCACATCTTTTACAACCCGATGATTTCAAGAGGACCTTCTGAAACGATGGTGCGATAGGTGGAGAATAAGCATCAGGATTTTTGGAAGGAAGATAACCTGGAAGGAGGGAACTTAGTCTCATTTTTCAATCCGACAGCAAGCTGCTTTTATATAAAACCATCATACGGCCTAGGTTTTTTTGTAGTGATCGAGTTATAAATGATGTCGGACAAGCTGGACCGTCGGCCGCGAGATTGCAGCTGAGGTCATCTTGTAGACTATACCATTAAGCCCCACACTTTGTCGAAGGTCTTAATTACGTCAAGGAAGACTACACCAGTAGTTGCTTTTTTATGTAACCTATGGTGGAGATTACCTTCTCCACAGGTTTACTTACGGTCGACAAGAGACATCGTCCTGAAAAGCATGATGATGTCTATTAACTTCCAAAGGTTCAGAGAGTGATAGGAATGGAGGACAGTGTTGGTGATAGCACTGATGCAGACCATCGCCTTCTTTGGAAGATCTCGGATGAGTTGGAGAACTTCTCGTATGGCGGTTAAGCGTCTTCTAAAGGGTGTTATATACACAGTGCAACAACGTCAATTATTCTTCCATATGGGTTTCAAAAGAAGCTTTATTCATTTTTAGCACTTTCATAAGCAGCTTGCCTAAATAAATTATTAGGAGTATAGTGACGAAGCTAATGAAATTAACTTGAAAATTGGTTTTGTACCTGAAAATTCAAAATCAATACAAATAATTCGTATCGCCGGCTAGACTTTCCGATTCTTGTCCGATTGGTGCCCTGGATGGTGAGAAGGTATTTACCTTCAGTCATCATGTATAGCACCGGCAATGTCGGTCTACCACCCTCCATCAATTATAAATTAAGGCTGATGCTGCTCCTAAATGTTACGTCCTAAAGCGCCTATATTTAGTTAAAGAGTGGTGAAAGTATTTTGCCTTGAGTGTCATGAAAACCGTGTCTTCATACCGACCAGTTCTTCGAATTCACATAGAATCGAATTACGACTTTCTGGGGCATTTTTCAAAAAAATGGAAATTTTATCAATACAAACAATAATTTATTGGAGCATACTTGAGTTTTTAATAACCACGGGTTCGAAATTTTTACCCCTTCTCCCTCACCCTCTCGATGGGCCTGAATCTGATGCTGCTATGGTGCAAGACTTTATATTTGTTTCCTCCGCTCACGTGGTGTCAATCATAGAATTTTCTCTGGCGAATCGAAATGAATTTTTATTTTCCCCTAGCTCTTTTGGTATTCTGCTTCCTATTTTTTCCCCAGAAGTTGCCCTAGTATTTTTCTTTTACAAGTAACAATATGTCGGGCTTGAGAGTCAGTGTGGCCGCGCTGTTGAGGCACTTGGCTGCGGTGCAGACAGATGGGTTAAATAATTTTAAGCAAAGGGCAATAATGCGTAAAGATCGGACAATGATCGCGGACATATGCGAGCTTCAATCTGTCG
This sequence comes from Sinelater perroti, assembly GCA_036346155.1. Taxonomy (NCBI): domain Eukaryota; kingdom Metazoa; phylum Arthropoda; class Insecta; order Coleoptera; family Elateridae; genus Sinelater; species Sinelater perroti. The sequence continues at coordinate 3,640,900 of JARFIY010000111.1, read as the reverse complement.
CTTCTCAGACATAGAGGAGTTATGTTTCTGTGGGAGGTTACGTTTATTGATTTTATTTTGTTTCTTTCTCTCTGTTGTAACGTATCTCCTTTTTTGTGAGGATGATGATTGTCTCGGTAAAAGATTCCAAAGAGGGTTTTTGCCTTCGTATTTATCACAGTTTTGTCTTCAATATGTACTGGATGCGGGATAATAAGTGCACATTTTGAAAAACTACAATCCGACGCTCGAAAGGGCATAAAGGATTAGATGAGAAGAAGAAGAAGAAGAAAACCTACTACTAAACACGATTGGATATTATGTTAGAGTGATAATTGACATTCAAGGAGGAAGGTTGGGCAACTGAGGCACGTGGCTGCGATACTAGTAGACCGTGGTTCGTTCCTGAGACAGAAATGTCTGACGGGTATTCTACTTAGTCGATAAAAATAGTTCAGTACCTGCTCTTACTTTGAACACCGCCTCGTACCAGAGATGGTGAGAGACGATCAGGCAGTGAGAGCGTACGGATAGGAGTCTTAACCTCTTAGTTCGCAGGCCATGCTCCCATTCGAAGATAAGAATCTTGCCGTTATTGATAATAGCTTAGAGTTAGTATTTCTCTCCATCTAATGGAGTACAACATTGTTCGATATCTAAGCAAGATCCAAATTTTTACAAAAATGATTAAACTTCTCCGTTAATCACTGCGAGTGTCCTTTTTTTGTGTAGGATATTCTGTGTATTCATGTAAGGTATCTTGAAGATTAAGAACAATTCAGGGATAATAATACAATTTCCACAAGCGGATAGTGAGAAGCCTTGACCTTGCAGTTCGCGGACCATACTTTGCTGGTGCTTTGGTTTCATAAATCTTTTTTCGTTGGAAGCCGTGGTGAATAATTGGTCGATCGCTATATCTTTAATAAATCGACTTTCTCGGCGGTGCCTGCGAGTATCCTAGAAGACGAAAATGCCGATGAAATTTTCCGTGGGAAGGCCGCCGAGTGGAGCGGGACGGAATTCCGCCAGCGCGTTGTCCAGGTCGGGATAATTCCACGTTAACCAGCTTTATTTACATGCAAACAGTTTGTTTTTGTGCCTGTAAGGCTAGATAATAAAAAGGCGCGCTGCAATAAAAAGCGCGGCACCGAGGACAGTATGCAAAGGTAAGCCTCGGCGAGTTTCCCGTAATAATGAAGTCAGTGGCCGCACTCCAAGGTGCGAGCGCCAGTGGCGGCGCAGGAAACCGGGCCGCGCGTCCTGGTGCATCTGCGAGAGATCTCTCCGATGCTCGAATTCGGCCGGTTAATCGAGAAGAAACGCGCGTTGTTATTCAAATGCGCCGTCCACTTCCTTTGGCCCCAATGGGGGCATTTTTCGTCTCCAGCGGCCGGCCGCACGTGCGCCGGAGAGCGGCCGAGCAGGACGCGCGAGTTTAATTTCAGCTTAATGTCCAATTATTTCGGCTCATTAGCGCGAAAGGGCATGATCCGCTTCTTGAGAAGAAAGCGCGCCCGCTCACAGAGGCCGAAATTCGGATTATCCGGTATTTTGCATTCTATCGCTAATTCGTTAGTTTGCTGCATAATCCGCCCATTTCATTACCCTTTTAACGATTGCGCCAGTGTTGTGTCCAACATCCGTTGTTTAACGACCAAATTCCTAGCAGATTGTGGCGATTGCGACAGTCGGTCCCCGTTTTGATTGCATCTGCCGCGCAGTTTTGACCTAACGCCGCCGCGTTCCTAACTTTCACTTCCTTTAATGATCACGACAGTTGCTGGGTCGTAACGCTCGATACCTCTGCCATAGATTCCCACCGAAGTACCACGTTTGCACAATCTTCAGTGAAAGAGGCTCCGAATCGCTCCAACCCGATTGCGTTGAAGAAGCGAAGGGGTAAGATTTTTGCAAAATTTGTTTTTGAAGCTGAAATGATGAGATCGTGAATATATAGTGGCATTTTAAACCTAAAAATTAGAATTCTTTCTTGGGGAGTTTGTTCAATATAGCAATCATCAACTCTAGTCTGAAAAATCAGTGATGATTGATCTTTCAATATCATCCAATTAAAGGATGAGGATCAATCTCCTCGACTTCATGTTTACATCTAAAACACTCTTGGGAACACGGGGGTTGAAGAGCTCTCCAAAAGGCTACAAATTTAAGAGAAAGTTAAGGAACCAAACAAAACTCCAACCTTTGATTGATGACCTAGCAAAGTAGTGAAAAGCGCCAAAAACCATTCGGGCTCGTTTCTGCGGTTGAAGTCAGCCGCCTAATACATGCATTCAATGAGGAAGACAGCGAAGACGGACTTTTCGCTATTTGCATAACAACTTTCAAACAAAGACCAGAAACAATCTGAAAAACCCGCTCGTAGGACGAGATCGCCGGAATTCTTACGCTAGAAAATCATTAAGTATTTGCATAAACATTCGGCACTAATTACGAGTCGAAACCGATCTGTACTAATTAATTTCGTCCAGATTAATTCGGGAGGGGCGTCCTAATGATGGATTTCCTAATCCACTTGGTGCTGTTTTTGGTCTCTTGAAAAAGTTTACTAATACTACATCAGAACTAGAATTCCAAGGTCACATCATTTCTGAGCTGGAAGTACGTAGATATCATTTCCTTGAAAAGCTCGAATGTTGCCCTATAGCTTTTATCTATGCCCAACATCCTCGGAACCGTAAAATAAATTTCAAAAAGTGCGATGCCGCACAGGAAGCTGGGCCTTGATTGGGCAAATTTTAGGGCTGCATTCGAATTTTTCTTCTCGCGTCGAGGTCAAAACGGGCTCGGGCGGCCGCAGGAAAACCGAATTCCGCGCCGAAAGTCCGTAAAAGTTGTCGAACTTTCGCCAAGGTCAATGTCGAGTGCCATTAAGCAATTAAGCGTGCCGTAAAAATGTTTGCAGACGGTTGGAGGTCACGGGGCCGCAAAAAGACAATCTGGCGGAAAGGACCCGAGGCCGGAGAAAAGTCTGCGGCAGGGCCTACGGCCGGATTTGGACACCCGACTTTCTTGTTGTCTTCAGGTCTTTTGCGGTGGCTGTTAAAGCCATCAGAAACTCTTCCCGCATACCAGGTCGCATTATTTAAAAACGGAACTGTGTCCTTCCACAGGGAAGGAATTGTTGGTTGGTTACAGTTAAATTTTTTATTTGTGTTCGAGTACACGGTTTAAAATAAAAAAAGATATTTTTAAAGACTCAACTGTAAGAAATGCACAAAAAAAGATTAGGGATCCCTGACCGAGTTCCTTTAAACGCGGCACGATTATCCAAAACGCGTGTTTAGCGCAACCTTACAGATTCTCAACTTAAGAGGTAATTAGCGGGTAATCTGGGCTTAACAAACGTTGCAAATATTTTTATCTGCTAGTGTGATGTGCGTTGAAAATAAACAATGACGAATAGCGTCCCCAAAGCCACGTCATGGTACGGTTATTGGCATGCGAATTGATAGAGTACGATACATTTATGTCAGGAATCTACTTTTGTGGCTAGTTGGGGGTGTAGATTCGATTCTTGGAGTTCATTAATCGTTTGCTTTATTTTTTTTAAATAGCGATGAAGACTGCAAATCATATAGTTTATTAATGGTCAAAGCGATCAAATTGATCATCTAGAACCGATAATCAGTTAGATGATCAAAAACAAATTTCATCCATAGATGTTTTTGATTTTTCTTGAGTCTATGAGGTAATGGTGGTCGATCTTGCAAAACTTGAACGCTATGGACCAGTATGACTGATTGGATGATTGATGAGGGTTTATCATATTTTGTCCGAATTACTCGAAAATATAAGCTTCATACACCATAGACATTTTTGGTCTTTGGCTAAGCCTACGAGGCAACTGTGGTCGTGCTTACGAATCATCTTTTGTCCAAGTTCAAAATTAAGCTTCACACCATAGATATTTTTGGGGTTTTTCCTAAGGCTACCAGGCAACTAGAGTCCAGCTGACGAAATACGATGCGATATGGACGAACCCAACTGATTAGATGTTTGATGGGTGTTTGTTATCTTTTGTCTCAGTTACTCAAAGATATATACGCTTCATGCCTTATATATTTTTTATTCTTTTCTTAAGAATATGCGGCAACTGTAGTCGATCTTATAAAACTTGATGCGATATAGACCAATTCAACTGATTGTATGATTGATGAAGGTTTGTCACTTTTTGCCTGAGTTGTTCAAAGATAAGCTTTACACTGTAAATGTTTTTGATTTTTGTCCTAAGGCTACGAGCCAGCTGTAGTCGATCTTACAAAACTCAATGGATCAGTTCAACTGATTGGATGATTAATGAGGGTTTTTAATCTTGTAAACTTTATGATCTTTTGTTCGAGTTGCTTAAAGATGAGCTTCATATATGGACCAGTCAATCTTACTAAATACGATGCGATATGGGTAAGCTCAACAGATTGGATGGTTGATGAGTGTTTATTATTTTTTGTCGGAGTTGCTCTAGTATATGAGCTTCATACTGTAAATATATTTGATTTTTGCCTAAGGCTACGAGGTAACTGTGGCCAATCTTACGAAACTATACGATATGAACCAGTCTAACTGATTGGATGATTCATGAGTGTTGCACCAAAATATAAGCTTCATACCATAGATATTTTTCTTTTCTGACCAAGCCTATGAGGCAACTGGGGTCGATCTTACGAAAAGCGATGCAATATGGGCGACTCCAACAGATTAGGTGATTTTATCTTTAGTTCGAGTTGTTCAAAGTTAACCTTCATACGATAGATAGTTTTGGGTTTTTTCCTAAAACTACTAGGCAATTGTGGTCGATCTTACAAAGAGGTTTTAGTTCAATGAGGGTTTGTGATCTTTCGTCCGACATGTTCGTAGCTCGTCGTGTTTAAGTGCACATCAAAGGTTGCCCTGCCCGCCAATCGGGGGCAAATGCTGGAGAGTTGTGCAGGCTGCACCCTCGTTGCGTAGGAGTGCAGGATCGATAGTCCAGGGCCGAAATTCGGCGTTTAATTGGGCCCCGCGTGCAGCGCGGCAAACAATGATGCTATGCAGAAGCGAGCAACAAAACGAGCAGAGCGCACCGAGTTCGCAGTATTGATCGCGCGGCGGCGAGGTCGACGACCCGGCGCACTCTAAAATTGGAGCAAAATTCGTACATTTTTGTTTACGTCGCGGCGGCGAGCGCCGCTCCCGGCAACGCGCCACCTCCGCGGCCGCGCAATTGGCGTCACCGCGCGCCGACCCGCCGGGATTCGGGACGCGGTTACGCCAAGTTAAAAGTAGTTTGTTGACTTATTACTCATTATGGCGAGGATGATTTAGATGAATGTAGGTGTTGCTGATGATACGTTTGCGGCGAGGATTTGCCGCGCGGGTCGTTGTCCCCGAGCTATTTGTCGTCCCAGCGCTGGGCTCGAGGGAACAAACTCATTAAGGCACCCCTTTTTCTCTACTCCAATTTCTGCTCACCCGAGTTCATCAACTTGGAGGAATCCGACCGAGCGGGCGCTCTCTCTTGGCCGCCTGCTGCTTCTACGGGGTGTACCAAAAATGGCGCTGGGACAACTTTGATATTGAGCGCACTCAATCTTCTGAATGTATTAGGAGCTTTGCACAACATTCTTATATAACTGCTCTGGTGAAGCTTTACACCTCACGTAGGGACAAGGCCTACGAACTGAGAAGGTGAGGCTCTGATGCTACCAAAGAACCAGGGCAAAATAAAAATTCGTTAGGATTTGTAAGGAAAAATCAATCAAAACCAATTATTTTCGATAACTGAGTAGACCAACAACGAACGCGGGTTCAGCTTAACTGCAACCAAGCCCCTCAACCTCGCGGCCATACTGGTGTGTCCCTTATAACTACCAGAAGTTTATAATGAAATACAATTTGAAGTTATGTTCTCCATTGAGGACAACTTTTTCTTAATCCTCCATGCTTGCTATGTAGATTTTTTTTCTATATCTTCTTTATCGTTTTGGTTTTCTTTTCTTTTTATCATTTTTGTCGTCTGTCCTTGTAATACCATAGAGTAGAGAAATTAAATTTCTTCCAGGCATATCGCACAGTCATCTATGGCAACCGTATAGAAATTATTTAGTTAGTTTGATGTTTCCAATGCACTGTAGTAGTGTTGACCTTGAAATTTAACATAGCGCATTTTGGTTTTGCATTTTTCCACGAAAATAATTATATTGATAGCACTTTTATATTTAATTAACCAAACTATAGATACTGCTTTGGCGAGCCCTGTATTTTGGGGCGTTGCGCGCTGACGAGCGCGTGCCTTATCGGCCACCTGATTCGCGAGCGGCGTTCGCTGGACACCAGCTGATAAGCAGATAAGGCGCAGATAACAGAAAACGGAGGCAGCGACCGGTGGCCGGGCAGCGCGCCAGCGCGCCCGCCGCACAAAGAGAAAATTGAAGCGCAATCATGCAATTAAAGTGACCTTATCGCGGAGCCGGCACATCGCGCCTCAAGGTCACCCGCTGATTCGGCGCGCGTGAGGCTTCCGCGTGAGGAGCTTTCCCAAGGGGGGTTGCGCGCTTTTCCGGCCGCGCGGGTCAACGGCCGCGCTTTTTGCGCAAATTGCGCGCTAAGTCGGCCTTGACACACATATCTAATTGCATTCCATTGTGACACGCTTACTTTTGCGTTTTAACTGCACCGCGATTGCCGGCGCGCGCCATTCCCGATTCACTCCGCTGGTTAATCATCGGTAATTGCAGCCGCCGGAGCGCTCGCCGTGTCTTGGGGCTCCGCCGTCGACGAGATTGCACGTCTCTGTTAATCGCCCGCCTTCGCACGCAGATGTTCGCTGCGTGCCGCCCTTTGTTCCTATCATTGCAATATCCAGCCAAGTCTTTCAATCGCAGTTTTTTATGTCGCATTCTACTAGGGGTGCCAAAACTTTGCCTTGGATTGGGGGCCGCTCATTCAAATTCTTCCTCTGGAACCAAATCACCACTTTAGAACAGAAGTTTTTCTGAAAGTCCTCTACGAGAGGACCTAATCGAAACAAAAAGTGAAATTGAAGGTGAAAACATCAACAAGGTTATAGAACATTCCAGAAAGTTCTAGAAGTAAAGTAGGAAGTATTTGAGAAGATTCAAGAAATGTCTCACCCTAATTCAATTTTCCGTGTTCTGGAGATCTGTACCGAATCTATTTGAAATCTGTTCTACATCAATACAATCAAGACTAGACTTCAAAAATGGGTTCGGGCCCAAATAAAGACACCCAAGCAACAACTTTTTGTCCTTCGGTTTTGTAGTAGTATGCTTCGCACGTACTTCCCTTTCTTAAATGGTTTTAAAACGAATTGAAGTTTGCTTTATGTATTCTTCAATCTTTTGAGTATAGTATCGTAGAAGGCTAGAAGGGACGTTAACTATAAGAATAAACTTTTAGGTCATTTCTGATAGGAAGAGCAACAAAAATGTTCACATGAATATTTTACGCTATGATTAATCAGGGCTTCAATGCAGACACAAACCCATGACGCACCCTTTTAAATCTTCCGGGCTACAGGATGCAATGGTACCTTGATTAAGTGTCTGCTCATTAGTAACTGGCTGATGACGCTTTTCACGTGGCCCCACAGGTAAAAGTCAAGGGTATGTGAGTCCGGTGACCGGGCGAGCCGTGTACCGGGGCTACCTTGTCTGATACACCTGCTGGGGAAGCTGTTATTGAGATACCAGCAAACGTTAACACTGAAGTATTAAATCCTATAGTTTGACTGCTTCTAGCATTTCAGTCACCAGTCGTTTTCCTCAATTTTACGTTTCTCCGCGATCTGTTTCCTTTCATATTTCCATGTTTTTCGTGGCTTACCTTTTCTTCTTCTTTTAGTAGGGAAGTAGTTTGGTTTTCCTTGCCCATCTTACTTTGGGCAAGTGTGACATGTCTGCATCATATGAATTGACCGGTTTGGGCCGGATTGGTTTGTTTGCGTCTTGAGATCCTGAAGAATCGTCTTAAGAAATTCATTTCGGTCGCATTCAGTTTTTCTTGGTTCCTATTTGCTAACAATCTACTCCATCGTGGAAGCATGATATATGTTTACTCTTGTTTTCAATTGATTGCTTGTCAACCATAGGATATCATTAAGTTGTTGGACTGCTATTTTTTGTCAGTAGTATTGTTGTCGAAATATTTGTATTACAACACTTTATAGCTCTACACCTTTCTTCCATTAGTTTTCCTGTCATAAATGATGTGTCCTCTTTATCATTTGCAACCGGGACCTGGTAGTTAGCAAATAAGAGGGTATAAAGAGTCTCTATACTCATTCGGCAACATTTTCTCATACATTCTGCAAGGACTCTCGGAATGTAGATCTTAAGCGCTGTAGGGGATGGGGAGCATTCCTGTTTAAGATCTGTGGGTGTTTTAAAGGGCTTTGCCCATTTTATCATAAGAACATAATTTTTCATTTTTATGGTGTCTTTTAAATCTTTTAAAATAAATCTATCTGTTCCTCAGACTGTCATTATTATAGATGTATCTCTTCATAGGTTCTCTGAGGTTATCTGTGTGTCTTGTAGGTATCTATTAAATTCTTGTACTTTGCATGTTCTATTGTTCCTTCTGGAACTCCTATATCATTTAGTGATTCCCGTGTTCTTTCTTTTCTATATAGAATGAACACTTTTCCCTCACTAGAAAGTGATCCGATTCACATTCTGCTCTTCTATACAGATTTACGTTATTTATATCCCACCGCCTGTTTTGATGAGGTATAATAATCAATGATTTTTTTGAAGGTTTCTTATCGATTAATGGCATGTGAATTTATGAATATCTTTATGTTGAAAAAAGGTCAATCTGTGGTTGACCGCTATCATTTCTGATGTCCTCGCTAAACCCAGCTACGATTTCACCATTTTCCGCTCTTCCTAAAGAAGCATTGAAGTAACCAATTAATAAAATCACTTTTTTGCTTACGTTTTGACAGGACCATCGTTATATTATCGTAAAACTTTGGTGTTACTCTCAAATCAACGTCATCGGTTGGAGCTTTATACATCTCGCGTATGTTCTTTTTCAGCCCTGTGGTAATTAATCTGTCACATTTTTTCCAGGCTTTTATTTGTTATGAGCAGCTATAGTGACTCCTCTCTCTTAGCCCTTTCTCTTTTATTCTCACCATTGTAGAAATTGATGTAATCCTTCACTCTTTCATTTCCTTTCCCCTCTTCTCAGTTTCCATAAGGACTGCTATATTTGTTTTTATTTTCAGTAGTTCTTCAATTACTCCTTGTTGCTTAGAAGCAATATCTTGTTCAATCCAGATAGCAAAAGTCATGGTTCGTTTCCGTAGCAATTTTTGTGGTCTTGATCCGGCCATAGTCTAAGTGCTGCGACTGAAATTTTAACTTCTAAGAATTTTGGTAAAAGATGAGGTGTTGGTCCATGATTTTACCCTCCCCCATCTTGGAGGGCCAGAACTTCCTATAGGGGATTATTTCCTTAGCCGAAATGTTCCGCTTTTAACTCTCTTCTGCCTGCTATAAAATGCACACTCACAGTGCACTGTGCATTGCCCAGGGATGATGCGAACGTGAAGGTAGAATTTTTTGACAGTTGGTCTGAAACCAGTAGGCATTTTTCAGTGTTTTAGTGTTATATAATCTTCGGCATCCTGAGCAGCTCGCAAATCCATACCAACTTTTAACCTCTTAGAGCTCCATCATATCGTGTTTCAATGGTACATCTTCAATCAACAGAGGCAGAGTGTCCCTCAGAACATGAAGCTATTAAGGCGTTGTGGTAGAATCGTCTGATCCAACTAGGTGGTTACCAATAATGCGAGTGAAATGAGGTGAGGAGCAGTGGAAGGGCAATTGGGGAGATGACAGGATTACGTGTCGGGACCCTAGTACTCTTTCTGCAATGGGAGGTAAAAAGAACTAAGGCTCACGTAGGCGGATTCGCGTCCCTGAAGTAGATCTACCTTTTATCTTGTTATGACCAACAATGAATTTAAAAGCTATCATTAAAAGAAAAAGAATTTTTACAGTTAACACTGTCATTAAAGAGAGTCCACAGTAGAATTATACCACTATAGTCGGGGGTTTCCTCTACTGACGTAGAAAAGTGAATCTTGAAGGGGCAAGTCCAGTATTAAACCCATTAAATACACATAAATCTTCTGTGAGATAGTTACATATGTTGACAGTCCCAAATATGACATTCTGGGACATAAACTAGCATCCCAAGTATTGCAACTAGGAACAGTGCCAAATTAAACCTGGTAAAAAATAAACCAACCTTCTCTTCTTAATTAGCACCCTTAAAAAGCAATTTATGCCAATAGGGCGTATTTTTCGATCTTTTTACATTGTGTATGGTGAGATACCAAGAGTGGTCGAATTTCTGATGAGAGAGAGAGCTCTGCGATGGTAGTTAATAAATACTTAATACTTGCAAAATGGTGTTATGTCTAAGAGATGGGAGAAGAAGAAGGTTCAATTGAACTGTATTTACTGGAGGACACCAAGAACATTGAATTTTTTAATTTTGGACGCGACTCGCTCAACCATTGATGACTGAGTGAATATATGGTGTTCTTTGATTATCTTTTAGCCTGGGGTTTCTTAATAAAAAAACAATGTCGAGATCTGGAATTATCTTCCCCATTTTTCAATACGCTTTTTCAAGGCGCCTTCCATGGCGACCTATGTACTACTTATTTTTTCCCAAGAAATTGTTTATCAGTTCTTTTACGTGAGAAGAACGTGCAAATTGTTTATCAATTATTTTGCGTGAGAACGACGTGCGTACTCATATTACTACATCACAACCACTTAAATGATACGCTTTGATGATTCTTTCCCTTTCAAAATTTAATGACGAGTGTTTTGATTCTACTTCAACAGTTCTTGTACTACTGAGTTTGATTCTGTGGTGGTCTTTGTGTGTGATTTCTTTCATTTCTTGGAATCCTCTTGAAAACTTAGAGATGGCGCTTTGGGGCGTAATGGATGCCCCTACACATAAAGCACAGATGTGATTCTTATGACACATTATCGCAGTTCAGTGAAAATTAAAAGGACCACAGAGAAGGTGTTGAAGTCTTTCAAAATAGTCTCGTAGCGGATAACGCCCCGATTATTACGATATTGAGGATCGATCAAAGGCGTCTGCTTCCTGCTTCGTGACGCCGCTTCTCCTTGAGTGCCGAGCGGCCTTTTTTGCAGCCGACATTATCGCGCTGCAGTTAATGGAAGACTCTCCCGATCTGTTGTTGCATTGAGCGCCAATCCGTTTATTCGAGCGACCCACATTTCGCCGCTAATGCAGTTTTGCTATTTTGCGTAAGTGGCCGTCTGTTCGGCCGGCTTCAAGGAGTTATTAATTTGTCTAACTCGACTAGCCGCAAAAACCTTGAATTCGTACGAGGTGCTTTGTTGATAGTTGCTAGTGGCTGCAATGCCTTCTGGAAATCATTAAAAATCATCAAGTCATAATGATTTTATATGGACACTGAAAGTAACGAGACCTCTCATGAATGAACGGGATGCTAATTATAAGCAAAACAACAATGCCAGATTAGATTAGATAAAAGGTTTGGTGCAAATCTTGGCCTTAGAACGTGTTATCAGCTTAAATCTCTCGCGTGAGAGCAGATAAAGGTGAAAAACAATTAGGGATTCTGGTTGGTGGCTTGGTGGGGAAAGACCAAAAAGGAATCGTTGGGGATCTTAATCGCTTAAGTGATTCTCTCAAGGAAAAACGTCCTAGTACTTCATCATTAGGTTTCTTGTTCCGCCATTTCCCCCTCTTCTGCACCAGCTCTATTCATCTTAGTCCTGCCACTTTCTTAAGGTCATCATACTATCGCATTGCTGCCCTTCCTCTTCTGCTTTTCTCTTTCCAAAGTGTCCATCTGATGATCTATTCTATTCTACCGATTGTCTTTTATTCTAGAAACATGTCCCGCATACTCCCATTATGATGTGGTTACCTTTAGTCTTTTTCTGGTGAATTCATTCCAGTGTTTATTTCTTAATGAAACCCCTATCTTTGAAATTTCTATCGCCCTTTGTATCTTCAGTTTGTTTGTTATTTCTTGCGTGAGGGTCCATATCTGTCGTCCGTACGTGACGACCGGTAGCACAAATTGAATATTTTCTTGTTTTCTCAATCTTATTCTTCTTTCTATTTCGATGTCTTTGTTTTGTCTTTCGATTGTTATTTGTTGTCCTAAGTATATATAGTCTTGAACGTTTTCTATTTGTTTGTATTTGTTGTGGGCTTATTATTTTCGTTTTGTCTAGGTTCATTTTTAGTCCTGTCTTTCGTTCTTGCAGCATTTTTCTTGTGTGATATATCGTCCGCATATCTTAGATATAAGACTCTTTCATCATTGATATTGTTTTACTCTATAATGGTTGTTACCTTTTTTTTTGTCATGTTCTGCCTGATAATTGCGTTTGCGTATTGTCCTGTTCGATATAGTTGCCTTCCTTCTTCTATTTTCCTCTTTGTTTCTGGTTTATTTTGTTTGTTTTCTTCTTTGTTGTTCCTTTTGTAGCTCTCTTCATTGCTGTTTTTATTGGTAGTACTTACCAATAGTAAAACAAATTGATCCGGTCGGTGCTCGAAAGATTTGGATAGACCAATTATATTCAAGTTCTCTGTCTAACTATAATATCAAGAAGTAGATAACGGAAGTTGAAATAATAGCATACGTGATTTGGTCACGTTTACCTTTTTTTACTTAAAAAAATCGATCGATGTCTTTCTTACTACGTCCAGGTCATTGCTTATGAAGTGCTTACTGAAGTGCACAGGATATTCACTTCTGTGTTTGTATTGGTTAAGGCTCGGTTTGTGGTAACGATGTCAATACAGAAAATGTTGGGAGGCCAGCTCGATTCGGCATTCAAGGCACACTTCATCTGACGGTTGTGCCCTAACGGTAAATGCATAGTGAACGAAAGGAACATCGTTTTGCCCAAAACCCAGCGGTCTTTTAAATTCCTCGGGCCGTGGAAATGGTTTATTTACAAGTCCGACTTTTTGCTGCGCTAATTGGAATCGTATAGTTGGTCGTGGTCATGTCTAAACTACTCCACTTCCTGCATTGCCGGCGTTGTTTTCTACGCTAGGAAGAGCCACGGGTGCAAGCTGGAGGCCGCGGCACGCTTGGTGCATGGTGCACATTCCAGCAGAACCCGGGCATCTCGGCACCCACCACGCGCCGTGCAGGAGTGTGCCGTAGGTTGCCCAGTTTTTCCGCTAGGCCGTCCCTCCGTAACGGTTTCATACTTTTTCAGAGCCGGTTTTCTATCTGTCTATGATCTATGCCCCGTCCATTGCGCTCTCTGTGCGCCTTTGTGCACGCTTACTACGGCTTTTTACGTCTCGGTAGAATGGAGCTCGTGAAAGCGGGACGCGACTTACTTCTCGGCCCAAAGGCCGCCGCGGGTGGCGCCACCTCGCGGCGCGGCGAAGCTCGGGTCGTGGATGAATGGCCAGGAACGAATTTCGGAGAGCGCTATTAATTGCAATCGGGAGCCGATACGGCGCCGCGGACCTTGGGCGCGAATCCGGAATCGGGTCAAAAACCGGAAGGCTCACGTGGAATTGTTTGTGGCAGACGCGGGCCGCGTTTCGGCTTTGTGAATCACCCGATTTCCTAGGCTAAGTCGCTGTCTATGCGAAATTGCGAGGCCTTTCTCCGAGAGTCGTTTTTGCTCCACTGATCCACTTGCGCCGGGGAAAAACAAAATACAGCGAACTGCATCCTTCTGGTTTTGATGAGGATCGCGGAATGAGAGAGTGATGAAGGCAGTGTGGTCTATTTACCCTGGAATGTTTTCAGGCCACATACTCTGTGGTCCAGTCTGCCGTACCACAGCGTTGCATCCAACAGAGATACCCTAATATCATCCTTTTATAATGTATGGTTTGTGAGTGTTGATTCGTATGGAGTTTGTGACTGATATTGCCCTCTGAAGAATTCTGCCCAAAGACTTTTAAAATAGTTAGAATTGGTTTTGTTGGACACTCTTCAAAGTTGACCTTTTTGTTATAATATGCTCCATGAATCCTCCCGATCCACTCCTGATTGTTATATGCCGATCTTTTCCCATCGTACAACCTTAGTATATCTTCTAATTCTGTCCCGCGTTTTTCTTGGTTTACCTCTTGGTCTTCTCTGTTGTGCTCTTACTTGCCATATTTCTTTATTGTTCTTTCCTCTCCATTCACTAAATCTCCGAACCACCTTAGTTGTCGTTGTCGGATATATCCTCTCTTAATGGTTCCGCTTCCAATTCTTCTCTTTATCTTCGCTTCGTTATTCCTCTTAAGTACCTCATCTCCATTGCTTGCATTCTGCTTTCAGTTCTATCAGCTATTTTAAAGAAAGTATGCGTCCTCTATTTGTCCGTCTACTAGTTTTTCTAGTCTTCTAGCTAAGATTCAATCATATAATTTTGTTAATGTGGACAATAAAGTAATACATATGCAGTTACAGCATTCCCTTTTGTTCTCTTTCTTGTGTATTTGTAGCAGAATTTCTGTCCCCCAGTCTTGTAGTATTTGCTCGTGTTTCCAAACTTTTTTTAATAGCTTGAGTGATTTTTCTAGAGTCTTCGGCCCTAATTTCGTAACCATCTCTGTAGATATCTTGGCTTTTCTCCTTATTATCTGTGTTACAGCCATGCTCTTCTTTAATTACTATGTCAGTCGCCCTTTCTACCAATATTAAAACATTGTTACGATTGTCGTACTTAAAAATATTTAGAGACGGTGCCTTCTGTAACCAGGTGGTCTTGTGTGGTCTTAACGAACTTTTGAAATGTTCCAGTGACTCCTGGTTTGGGACATTTTTCTTCTTTTGCACTGATTATTTCTTTGTTAGAGGAACTAATCACTCTATGCTTTTATATGACATTTTAGAATAAATAAAGAACCATAGCTACAGCCCTTACGACGCATGGTTGCTTCTGCCAAAATTGATTATATTTTAAGTTAGATAATATAATTAATATAGCGGTAGCATTTAAAGATTCTGTTTTTTTGCGAAAATAACATTCAAAATGGAAGGGCACATCAATGAAAATATTGGCCATTGTTAGCTGTGACTTTTGCCATGTTTTTGGCAATTTGCGGATTCTGCTTTGAAAGAACGATTTGTCTTTTGAGATGATTGAGAGCCCCAATTTTAGACATTGTCTTATGAGCTGAAGTGCTACTCTGCAAGCCCTTGTGGCATCGATCTAAGCAAGTTGTAGTCAAAAGGAACACTGTCTGAAGAATATGGCGGATGAAGTAAGACATCCCAGCTAAGCGCATCTAAGTGTTTTTGATCTGTTTTCCAACATATTAAAAGACCACTATTCTGAACATTTGTCTTCAATACGCGATTCAAATTGATTAATTGCTGTAGGTAGAAGTCGCTAGTAAACTTTTGACTTGATTTTCACAGATTGAAATACGGAAATCCTTTCTATTACAACCAAATATAGAGTACTGCCTTCCTTCCATAAATATTCCGTTGTGGCGTCGTTGTTGATGAGTTGGCCTGGATGGAAAATTGTTTTTCCCATTTAGAATTATCGAATTGTATCCACATTTTATTCCAAGTAACAATATAACACAAAAACCTCCTTTGTTGCCTATTAAGTACATGGTGGCTTTTTCCTTCAATTTGCAAGGCACTCATTTTCCCTCCTTGTAAACCTTCTCCATGTCTTTCAAACGTTTGGAAATTTCATTAAGCTTGAAGCGTTTGGTTGCGGTGTGGCCGAACCCTGATGCATGTAACTGCGTACACTTGTGGTTGTCTTAAGGTGCTTGCTACATCGCCCTATATCAAGCATGGTGCGCTACAACCGGGTAGTGAGAGAGAATATATCAAAGCCTCAACCTCTCAGTTCGCAATCCGAAGGATTAGAGGCTCTCAATTACCATTATTATTATGAATCTCAGATTTTTTCGGGGGTCTTGAACGTTCTTTGCCTTCCATATCAAAATTATCATAATTGAAGTATCAAAATCACTCTTTAAATGTTGTTTCTGATGAAACATCTTCACCACAAGCTTTTACAAGCATTTAATGAAATTCGGCAAACTGTAAAAATTGAAGATCGTAAGAATGAAGAAACAATATTTAGAAATAGTGAAACAATAGGAGGTAGCAAAAGATAATAAATTTGAAAAAATAATAAAAAAAATAATGCCCATAATGCAGATATGATTATGCCTGCCGTGTTACTTCTGAGTAAGATAATTAAAAGCATTTACTGTTGGTTTTAGAATGTTGTCTTTGTTAATTGGCGGATATTCTGTTATATAAAGAAGATTACTAGTGTTTATTCAGTTTAATTCCATTTATTTACAAAGTTTAGCATTTACTAGGTTTGTGCAATTTAGCAGCTTTCACTTTGATTCATACTGAGATTACTTCAAAAATTGGGTTAACAAATTAACTTGGAGAAATTATCTTACTTGCAGAGCCGGCGGAGAGTGTTCTAGTAAGGCAAACACTGGTTTTATCATGCAGCTCCAATCTTTACCCCTTACCCTTCACTAATTTTATATTAAGGTTTACTCTTTCGGCAATATTACGCTTTGAGACATTGCTCAACAAAATTCTCAAGTTTGTCTATAGCAGCCATTCAGACTTTTCCAGCCTGTAACTGGTCTATTGTACTCTTGCTGGTCACCAAGATGGAAAGACTGCTACTTAAGTTATCATACCTAATGTTTCTTTTGAACCGTCTTTGAACCCAGAGGTAGAAGTTCCTTTTTTCTTTCACGCAGACGGGATTGATGGTGTCAAAATGGATAGCTTCTCTACTAGGTTTTTACAAAAAATGGATGGTCCACATGGATTTCCCCAACTAGACCATGAAGAATGCTTATTCTTAGTTTTCCGGGTGGGAATCACCTGCATACTTCATACATTCTGTGAATCAGCATGATAATGAAATTGAGTGCCTAACTGTCTGATAGTTTTCTTATGGAATTGGCAGAACACTTCTTTATCAGATCAGTCTTTCTCCAAGCATATAAGAGTTATTCCACGTACTTTTTGCACAAAAAATTGCTGATGTTTGTGGATTTAAGTTTTTCCTAACCAGTCCATCAGAAAAAGTCACCATTATTCCTCATATCACTGTTTGCAGAAGCCTTTCGGAGGGCAATGGGTAGGTGTGATAGGAAATACAATCGATTTTCATCCCCCTAGCTAGATTTCTTGAAAATCAGTAGCAAACCTATGAAATGTTTGGGTTTGAAATCGGATGTATCACTCTTAGAGATGCATAGACCATACGGCTAATATTGCCCTAAAGCGTTGCAATCTGAAGCGACAGTCTTGTCACTTAAGCGCTAACTGTCTGGTAATTCCTTTGTTGTAAATGAAACTTTAGAAACATAGACTAGATTTGTCTATTTTTTCTAGATAGTCTTAATATAGGAAGATATTGAAAATCGGAAGAACATATAGTGGATGCAGTTTTACCTATAAATCACCTTTAAGTTGTTCAAAACATTTTAAATGAAGAATGAATATCTCTACGATTGAAACAAAGTAGCCAGTTATAATTAGATTCTGCTATGCGATTTGTTGCTTTCGATTAGTGAAACATTTTATCGATGTTGTTTCTCACTGAGGCAGCTAAGAAGAGTAGGATTTCAATACCGCTGGCAGGGGAACGTGTGACAATTTCGGATACCGCCCACATTTTTGGTATTGTGGGCACGTAATATTAATACATAAATTCCAACGTCCTAACTGACTGACTCAACATCGCCCAGCCTAAAGCACTGAATACAGAAACATCAAAATTTATGGGCATGCTGTTTATACAACGTAGACAACTGCTAAAGTGGGATTTCTTGAAATTTAACTCTGAAGGGGGTTAAAAAGGATAAAACGTTTTAGAAAATTTATGGAACATGTGTTTCACCGTTTTTTTTTTATTTTTGACTCATACAGGGGTTAAACTTGTGAAGAATGTGGATGTGGAATTTCCTTAAATATTAGAGAATTAAATTTTCCGATTTTCAAACTTCATCCCCTAATATGATGAAGTGGAGGTGAAGTATTGCCAGTGAGAAACTTAAGGAACATGGCACTTTATTGTAGAAGTACTGAAACGATCTTCTATCTTTGAGAGGGAGAAGTATCGCCCTTTGCAAAGAAGAATGAAGAACGTGTAATATAGCAGAGGGTGAGAAAAGCTAAAGGAAAGAGTGGGAAAAGAAGGGAGAAGAAGGAAACAAGAATTAGGAGGTGGAAAGGGGGAAACGATAAAGGAGATAGTGGGAAGGAAGGAAGAATAGAGAAGAAATCCATTTAGGTGGACAGAAAGGGAGTTTGTCAAGATTTCTACGTGTACTCTCATTATTCCAGAGTGGAATATAAAAAAGAAGAATGAAATTCTTTTTATATATTTCTTGTTTATAATATATATAATGCATATTTATCAATGATTGGCTACAGGGTAGCTTTATGAAGTTGTCGCATTAGATATTAGCACTCTTTTGTATGAATTGAGAGATTGTGAGGTCCAGTAGCTAAAGATGAGGGGTTCTTGCAAAATATATGTAACTAACGTACGACTTGAATAGTTCTTCAGCCCGAGCAGGATTTTGTGATGCTGTTGGTACTTGCCTATTTTGTTGAGATTAACATGTGGTCTATTTGCTTTCTATCTCGTTTGCCTGGTAACATCCCAATTGTTTTTTTTTTATTTTGTATAAACCTCGTACTCACAGTATATATTTTTGTTATTGAAGCCAGGTTACATAGTCTCGTTCCGTTTCCTTCCCTGCTGTGTCTGCATTATCTTGTTCCTTTCCGATCTTTGCGTTGAAATCCCTTATTATCGCCAGTATGTATATTTTCTAGATGACTCTACTTTGTTATAGAATTCCGGGTTTTTCTCTTCGCTTGCTTCTTCATTGGGTGCGTATTATTTTCTACTCTTAAGTAAGATAGCTTTGAAGTGTCTATCTCTAGTTTTTTTCATCCGTCTCGTTTCTGCCTCTTTTCTTTTCTTCAGCGTAGTATAGTGTGAAGCGTTTCTTCTTGTCGTACTGTTTTTTCTTTTTTATTATCCATTTCCATTGCTTTGTTTGTTGTCTTTAGTTCTGCTTGGTGGTTGTTTGTTAGTTTTCTGAAAGTGTACTGTTTTTCTTCTTTTTGAAGGTAATTTTTACTCTTTTGCGTTTTTTGTTTTCTAACAACACATATCTAGGACAAATTGTACCAATGGGTAAAGGAAACAAAGAATTAGGAGTAGAGAGAAGAAGGTTAGCCTGAGCAGCTTGCGAAAATTAAAGCAGATATTGAGAAGCAAGAATATCCGTCAGCATCTTAGAAGAAGGAAGAATATTTGATGAGTGTTGGCCTTGGCATGACTCATGGCACGCAAACATGAGCGATTACAAAACAAATAATAAGATTTCATGTTACACAGCGAGCCATGGAACGATTGATATTACAATGTAGAAAAAGACGACAGATGGAATGCCAAGGATAATACAATGGAGGGCATAGTTGTAGAGAAGATCAGTATCAAGATGGGTTGATGACATCAAGAGAGTTGCTGCTCTACACTGGATTGAACTGGCACAAAATAGAGATGAAATGAATGAGGCGCAAGAATCACCAAATTTTTTATCGTCTATACGGAGGTGATGGGGTGTTATAAGATTCTTACGTAATTTTACTCATTGATAATGAGCTTCCCAAAATAAATTTATCTCAAAGTCCTGGTGATATATCTCTACATAATTGAAGAATTAGAAAATTTTGATTGTTCGCTTTCCTTAAACTTTGGTTTCGAGATGGGGACGGTGTGGATGATAAAATATGATGTATTATTGGGGGGATACAAAGGGGGCCGTTAATAATCTCGTCTACCAATAAAGAAGAATGTCAAATAAGATAGCGAAGAGTTTTTCGTGTCCACAGTTTTTATTATGATTGTCAGGACGTTGTACCGCGCATCTTCGCTAAATGGGTCACGTTATCGCCATGCGTTTATCAGCAACTCAAAAACAAAGTTTGTTGTGAAACGCAACTAAACCACATCGGCGGTGCGTTCAGGCAGACGGTGCCCCGCCGTCCGAGCCGTTCCTTCCGTTCCGTTTCCCATGACGGGATCGTTTCCGACGTTCCGAGCAAGCAGGCGGGCCCCACGCGGGCAACGTAATCCAGCGGCTGCAAGAAGCAGCAGGTCCTGCGAGCGGGCAGGCGACAGCAGGAGAGAGAAAGTCCGCTCGCCGTGTGCGCCTGCCTGCCTGCTGCCCGTCCTGCGGGCCGGCCGTTGCCCTCGCCAGGGCCGCACTCGGTTCCGCGCCGGAACCTCCACGCCGCCCCCGAAGTCGCTATGGCGCGCATCTGGCGCGCCAGCTGCCCGCAACGCGGCCGCGTAAACGGCGCTGCAACTGCAGGCCGCTGCAGCGAGCGTGAGCGCCGGTATTTCGGGGCGCCGCGAGGGCAGGGCTATTTGGGGCCGGAGCGCGGCGCGGGTCGTCGACCTCCCGGGACTCTCCTGGACGACGCCCATCGGCGGCGGGCGCCCTTATCCGCGCGCCGTTATGGGCCGGCCGCAGGATGCACGGCCACGGGATGTGTGGCAAGATGGCGCCGCCTTAGTGACTGAGTGAGGAGAAGTGGGCCGCGGGTCAATGGCCCCGCGCGAAAGTTGGCTTAGCCAGTGATCCCAGATACCCGTGACATTTATAATGCATACACCCAGCGCCATAGCGCGTTTTCGCTGGAAACGCGCGAAACCCCGGCCCGCAGAAATTGTGTCACGTCGCGGCCCGCGGGCCCCAGGGCCCCTCGGCCGCCTCGCCGCCGGGCTTCGTCTTCGTTACCGCCTGACTCGGTAACACCGTTGGGATCGGGAGCGTCGTGCCGGTCTGGCCGGTCGCGCGGCGGCGACGGCGATGGTCTCGATGCGTTGCGCAACGGGTTATTGCACTGCCGCGAGGATGACGGTGTTTGTCGATGCCTTTTATTAGCCAAGAATTATGGTTATTAAGTTTTTGACTGGCAGCCATTATGCAACGCCAGCTTTTATTTATCATCCTGGCGAGGCTCTGCCGGGCCACCCCGAGCACCTCCTGGGCTTTGGCCGAAACCCCGACAGTTAGAAATCGATCGATCGATTCGGAGCGCCGCGCCGCGCCGCGCATTTCGGCGCTGAACTTTTTGCGTTTCGCAACGCGTTTATTTGTACATACATAATAAGCGCGCGCGGTGGACAAAAACTTTCGAAAAGCAAAATTATAGGTTGTAACGGTTAAGCGTTCTGCGTGACTGCCATTTTGTGCGGCAGCGGCCCGTGACAAGATGGCGGCGAGGAAGCAACGACCCCGGGACCTCGAGATCGAAATCGCGCGCAGCATTTCGAAACTTTCACCTTCGGCCGCCCGTGCGGTCCTGGTGCACTTTTGCCGCAGGAATGCCGCCGGGTGTCAACGAACCGGTCGCGATTCCCGAAATCGCCGATCAATTGAATTGGCACAGATCTGGTTCCTGGTTCGACGCTTCTCCCCGCGACCGGCGGCTAATTGTAGGTTACGACGCAGCCTTACGCTCATTGATTTCATAACTCCAATAATTCATATGGCCCTGGAGGATCGTTTCGGAGCCGGGCGCAATTAAGCCGCGCGAAGGACAATCACTGCCAATTTCGTCAATGTTGAAACAATCATTCGGCCGCCGATTTTCGCGGCTCTAATTATTCGCGAAGGCTCTTCCTCCTTTTATCGGAAACCTAGGCGCAAGCCGGCCTAGCTCTGCTCGTCGATATCGTCGATGATAAGTCATTGCGGGAATGGAAAGGCTTACGCCAGAACGCGCGGGAGAGAGAAGGAAGCCGCGCCCGTTTATGGCTCCTTCTCGGGCTGTCATATACGCCACAACACAACTACTTTCTCGACTCCACCATATCATTATTCATTTGGGCAGTTCCAATGCTTGTTAGTTGTTCAAACACAGAAGCAATTTTCTAACTGCCTCTGGCGACTGGTGACAGAACAGCTTGATTTGTTCTCAATAGTTACATAGTAATGCTATCAGCATGGAAACAACTGTCGCTTATAGACCTATTGGAGGTTATATGGGGTATCCATTCCTAGAATGTTCCAATTTTATCTCGTTACCAATACCAAAGCAGTACAGCAGCCAGTTCCTACTAGAGTAGTTAAGACACTTGATTTAGGTGCCACTTGCGTTCAATTTGAATAAGGGATAATACTGCGATTGTTTAAAGCGCTAAAGATGCGTTGATCATCCAATCCGCAGGACATACTCTCTGTCAGCTCCTAATCAAGCAGTTAAAACGCTCGACTTCGCTCGACATCGTCAAGTACCACCTGGGTTCAATTGGATAGGGGTTAATAATGCGACTGCTTAAAGTATGGTGGTTGCCACATCATCTTGCACTAGAGATTCCTTTACCTTCCAGTGCCCATGCTGTACTCTTTGTTAGCTCCTAATCAACACACACGTATGATAATTGTGATATGGTTAATAATACGGTTCTCCAAAGCCTGCTGATTGTCACGACATCCTGTACTAGAGATGTGAGAGAAAAATTATAGAAGCCACCCCTTTCCAGTTCCTAATCGAATAGTTAAGGCGTTTAACTTCACTGCAAATATCATCAAGTACCATCTTCGTTGATTGAAATAGGGGTTAATAATGCTACTCTCTGAACTACAGATGCCTTGACCTTCTATTCCGCAGGCCATACTCTCTGTCAGCTCCTAATTAAGTAGTTAAAACGCTTGATTTTGCTGCAGACATCACGTACTACCTGGGTTCAATTAGATAGGAGTTAATAATGCAGTTGCCTAAAGTGTGACGATTGCCACCGCATCCCACACTGTGGTTTTTAGATCATAAACATGACAGATCTACAAAACAATAATAAAACAGTGTGACTTCGCTTATTTTTTCATACATGGAACAAAAAAAACTTCTGTCGCGAGTTTCTGGCCACCCAGTCTATGTGTTCAATTTGAATAAGAGGTACTAGTGGTTGTCTAAAGCGTGGTGGTGGTTGCCACATCATCCCGTGCTAGAGATGTGAGGGCAAACTTATGGATGCCTTAACTATTTACGTTCAGTTTGAGTAGGGGATAATACGGTTATCTAATGTGTAGTAGTTGCCATATTATTCTGTACTAAAGATGTAAGGGAAAACTTATGGAAGCCTCGAACTTGCAGTTTGCAAGCCGTACTCCCTGTCAGCTCCTAATCCAGTAGTTAAGACTTCGCTGCAGACATGGTCAAGTACCGCCTGCGTTCAATTTGAATAGGGGGTAATTAATGCAGTTGTCTAATGCGTGGTGGTTGCCACATTATCCCGCACTAAGAAAGTCTTGGCCTTCCAGTTCGCAGGACATACTTCATAATCGAGTAGTTAAGACGCTAATTTTCGGTATGGACGGCATTGAGTACCACCGACACTCAATTTGAAAAAAAGATAACGATGCGGTTGTCTAAAGTATGGTGGATGTTTATAACCCTGTACTAGATATATAAGATCGTTCTTATAAAAGCCTTAACCTTCTAGTTCGTAAACGTTACTCCCTGCCAGTTCTTAATCGAGTTAAAATATTTGACTAGTGGCATCGAGTACCACCTACATACGATTTTTAAAACGTATTGGTTGCCACATCATCTCACACAAGAGATGTGAGAGCCTTAACCTTCTCAGATCACACTCTTTTCCAGTTTCTAATCAAATACTTGATACGGTTTATTTCAGTGCAGATATTATCGAGTACCACCTGTGTTCAATTTGAATAGGAAATAATAAAACCGTGGTAGCTGTCATATAATTCCATACTAGAGATGTGAGGGCAAACTTATTTAACTCTCTGTCAGCTCCTTATCGAGTGCTTGACGTCACGGTACCACCTGCGTTCAATTTGAGTAGGGGATAATATTGTGGTTGCTCAAAGAGATGTGAGGGCAAATTTGTGAAAGCCTTGAGCTTTCAGTTATCAAACCATACTCACTTGTTAAGTGTAAGTTTTATTATAAGCCCAGTGTGACCGAGCAGTTGAGGCGCTTGGTTGCGGTGTGACACGACCTGGAATCAAACTTGGGCTCAGGTACCTGGGGGATAACCTATCAAGTCAGTAAAAATAATTGAGAAGTAACACTGGGGACGTGTAAGGTTTTAGTTTGTAAGTCATGCTCCCATGCGGGGCGTTGAAGTCTTACTGTTATAATTATGCATGCATACGTACATAATTTAGTCCTCTTCTATCTCTCGGTGTCGAGAAATGTCTGTTTTGAGGTTGTTCTTCACAAAATTGTTTCCACTGTTTTCTCGTGGCCAGGTCATTCCTGTTCTTTCCTAATCCAAGTACTTTTTGCCCTTTCCCTACTTCTTTTATAATCTCTGCACATCTCCCAAATTTTCTTTATGATTGTGCCTTTCTTTATTATCACCAGGTGACTAAACCAGCGCATTTGAGTTTTCTATATATAGGTAATTAGCTCTTGCACCTATTCTTTTACAATCTTCTTTGAGATTTTTATTGCTTCCGTTTTTTAAATATTAATTCTCATTCTGGTGTTTTGTATATCCTTTCTCCATTCTTCTATGTTCGTTTGTAATAATTTTTTATTTTCAGCAAGGATTGTCAAATCATCAACGGTCATAAATTCCGTAACTGTAACCGATTCTAACGTACGTATTCCTGCTCTTATACCCTTTATTATTTCTTCACATTTTCTTGACATCCTATCCATAACTAAAATGAATAGTAATAAACTGATTACACCCTCTTGCCTAATTTCTTTTGTTGTGCATTGGTTCTCTGTTCGTACTATGTTCTTTGTTGTCTTGTACATACTTGTTACTTCCATATTATATTTCTTTCTACAGTGTCGGAAGCTTTTTCCATACCGAGGAAAACGGCATAAAGATGTCCATTGTGATTTTCTCATTTATTTTACTTAGTATACTTAGGAAAGAGTGTTAATTGTGGTATGATCTGCTATCTCTTTTTTTATATGGGTACTATTATTGCTACATTCCAGTCTTGAGGTGTTTTTACTTTTATATTTTTCTTCATGATTGATGTATAATTTCATGTCCCCTTTCGACCATGCACTTCTGCATTTCTGCCTTTATACTAATTTTTCAATCTTTAAATTTCTTATTGCACCCCTTACTTCCTTCAGTTTGCCCATCTTTTTCTGTATTATTTGTGTCTATTGGTGTCTCAACATTTCTCCTTTTTATTTTTGCTTTTAGCAGATCTACATATATTATTATATTAAGTTTTATTATTTAGGCGGTCGGTACACAGCGCTAGCTACGTTACTACCCTTGTGTACCATAGGCTCTAGATTGTAGCAGATCTACCCTGTTATGACCCCAAAGGGCCTTCAAGGCCTGTTACGGGGAACTATTATTATGAGTTTTATTATTTATTAAATTAAAAAATCAATTAACTACTTTTAACTTTCTTTAAAATTCATTGCTACAGTTTCGAAGACTCTGCACTTGACATAAACTCTGGTCTTTTGTCACCTTAAGTCACCTCCCTCCTCTCTATCTCAACGTTCTGGGTTGTTAATCTAGAAGTGTTTGTACATCTAGCGAACGGTGAGGCGGAGCACCGTCTTGTTGAAATTATAAATTTGATTACATGTGTTCAAAACGGGCAGTCAGTTAGGTACGTTCTTTTCTCGCAAGGAAAAATGGTCTAATGATGATCTATGCAAAGTTCAGTTTGTTCCGGTACATACTTCAATGTCAAATGTTCAGATGCTGTTTATGCCATACCTTCTTGGCAAGCGGTGATGTTCTCTGAACTGATTGATATCTTCTTATGAACATGACTTACATATTGACAATAACATTAGGGGTAGGGGGTAAAAAAAACCATTAATGGTACTTATATTTCACTAAACCCTATAACGTTAAGGAAATTGGTATAAATAGCGTGACCTCACATGCATTTCTTTTCTTTTACCACTTCACAGAATGTACAAGGATAATTATATTAATTGAAAGCGTGTAATAAAAAAAATTGATATGGGAAATGGTTTTCACCTTCTTCTTAATAAGTTGTACCGTTTCTGCTATCACTTTCCCTCTAGCTACTAAAGAGTGTATTCATCTACCAGGGTGGTGGGTCACGCGAAAAGCCTATTCATCAAGGCCAGTGCGCTCGGCTTTTCCATTCTGAGAACGAGCCGATTAAGCCAATGCTGCTAAATCTGGCCAATAAGGTGGATGAACTTTTTATGCGAAATTTATGATGCTGTTTTGTTCGCGTAACTCTTATTTCAGCAGGCAATCTATAATTATATTTATTGGCCGTTTATGCGGCCGTAGATGCGCGAAAAACATGCAGTTCTTCATCACCGCGGAGATGACCCTCGAGATGGTGTTTACTTTCCGAGTTTTTGCGGAAAGAGAAATGGGCTAATTGCCTTATATGTTCTGCTGCCTGCCTTCGATTTGTGTGGATAACTTAATTACGGCGACCAAGGCTCTATGTATTCCTGGAAGACGTTCATCCATTTTTAATAGCTGTTTCCGTCTTCCTTGCTCGACCGCCTCGAAATTATTTATATCGCCTTTTTATGTTAATCGGTCGCCGTGGATACTTTAACAAATTTACTAATTGTCGAGCGTTTACCATTTATACTCCTGGCATTCTATAATTAGAGATGCTTTGCTGGAATTTCTGCGGTTCCAATTAACGTCGACGCCGATTTGAGGTTAATTTGCTGGGAAGCATTCGACGTTTGGGAAATGCTGTTGCAAACAAGCCGATGGTGCTTCAAAGGGGCGAAAACCTTGCTCGCCGGCTTGGGAGTTTCAAAAATTAGTTGCCGAGCCCCGTACGCTCGAGCTTTGCTATTCGTCATGCGACGCGTATATAAATTATATATTCCGTATATGGCAACAGCTCACGCTATGTGTGTCATTCACCGATTAGAATAACAACAATTTAGTTTTTCTGTTTATTTTGAAATATGCGCGTGCTAAACGCGGGGCATTCGGTGTTATTTATACGCCGCGCCTGCGAGAGGAAAATCCGTTGGCGTGGGGAGCTGCTTCCGGGGCGGAAGGCCTCTGTTAATTGCTGGATGGTGGGCGAAAACGCTCTAAGTTTGGCTGCAGTGTACGTGGGGAAACAGAAAAGCCGAAACGCGGCGATGGTGTAACTTTACGTGCTCCAAATTGGGCGATGAATCTTCCACCTATTTTTGGCGATTGCGTCAAGATCATGGAGTTGTTTTCCTTTTTGGTTTCTTGAAACGTCCACGAAGCAGGACCGGGCACGGGGGCAGCCCCTAGACCTGTCAGTTTCAAGAACACAATACTATTTAGTAAGTTTTATGTTTGTTTATTCCATGACGATTCGTCAGTACCCAGCCCAAACTCCTGGGCCTAGAGGCATGAAATTTCTAGAAAGATGTAGAACTGGCTTTTATGTATTTTCCTGTAGCTCTTAGACCCCATAAGATATTAAATTGGTAAAAACATTTGAAGGTCAAAGAAGAAGCAAACGAAATGTCCCCAGTAGATTGATTAAGACATCAATCATTGTCATTTGGAAACATCGATACGACCTCTGTTATGGTGATGCCGATTTTTGCCTTCTTTGCCACTATTGTACAATATTTTAGATGTCTATGACGATAAGAACCTAAAGATATAAGTAATCTTTCAGTTAATCCAAATATAAGTATTGAATATTGTTAGCACTCTTAATCAGCAAAATAAACATTAGGGGTATCCTTGTGTTTTCCTACTTTTTAGACTATTGGAAAGTAGCTAATTGGATCATGCTTCCTAAGTTTAGATATCCCAAAATGTTTCTTTTACACAATGTTGCTGATGATACAACTTATTTAATTCTTGCTAAGCGATTGGAGGTCCAGAACGTGTTATCATTCTTCATCTAGTTTTCTCTGACAGTGCCGCCAATAGTGAATACACTAAAACACTTCACATAACTTAGAACCTTTTGCAACACGCTCAATAAGAGGCAACTTAGACAAATGTAAATTTTGAGAAATGAAGCCAACTTGATAAACTATTCAGAATTCTAAAGGCCCAAAAACTTTTAAATTCGGAAGTAGAACAGAACTCGGCGTATTCAGACAGAAAATCGATTGGAAACTGCCGGAGAATTTTATAGCTTGCAATTTTCGCCGTCCTGGGGAGCAAGCAAAGAGCAGACGCGCCACGCCGTGTTTTCGCGCTGCCCACGCTGTTCATCCGCAACCCATTGAAAATATGATTGACCCACTTGCTCGACCTTTTGAACCCGAAGAGTTCATTTTCATTGTTCCTTTGTGTGAGTGTTTGAATTGTATAATATATTATGGTGCAATACATGGCAGGCTTCTTGCGACCGGCTCTTTCGACACGGCCAGGGCGCAAAAATTCTAATTCGAACGAAGCGATTGGTTTGCCTTCGCCGTCCAGCGTTTGCAGGCGAAAATTTCAATAATTATGTGCATCGGTTGAATGTCAAGCAGCAGCTCTCGTTCGCGTAAAAATTCGGCCGGTTGTGCGTGGTTTGCTGTTATGCTTGCTCCAACATCTGCCTTCAGGCGTAAGTCTTCTAAATTTTTCCTTTGGAGAAACTCCAAAAATTGAATTTATTTTGGTTCCTGCTTTTTTGAGCAAATTTGTATTGTAAAGGGGCAAAAAGTACAAAACTTGCAGTAAGCAACTAGTTTTAGATTAAAAAAATCTACCTATAGGGAAAAGAAGATGATTCTAAAAAGCAAGAAGAGAATACTACGCAGATATTAAGCACAAGGTCAAAGACTATATTAAAAGGGTAAGATTTAAATGATATTGGCTAATGAAGAACATTGAAACATATCATGGAGAAGATTGAGGGAAAGTTTGTTAAACATAAAAAAGAAGAAAGTAACGATCCCAATTTTGTTTGTCTATATTTCTCTTGCATTCTACTTTCTTCACCAGCTTATTGATGAAGAAAGTAAGCTTTATTTTATTATATATGAAGAAGATAGCTTTATTAGCTGCAAGAACTGTTTTGGAGTTGTCTTAAGTATTCAGAATGGAATTTATCCTTTGTTCTTGAACAGACGTACATTAACAATATCAAAAATAATTCAGGAATCCCAAGTTATCACACAAATAATCAGCTAATTTTCAATTAAGGCTAGTACCAAGCATTGTACCCTGAAGTTCAAACGACAGCTTTGTGCTACCTCAGAAAATCTTTACGTGTTGTAATTAATAAGCTTCTAGAAGTGAGGGTCCCAACCGAGATACCATTTTGCTGCAATATACCAACATACCAATATACCATACCACTGTATTCAAATCAACTGTTTGGTCTTATTATTTTTCTGACAAATATCTTCCATGTTTTTCCACTTATTCTAGTCGTTATTCTTCTTCCCGCTCTTCTTCTATTTATTTACGGCAAATAAACTAATCATATATATATATATATATCGGGGCAATTTCTATGATGTTATGGAGTAACATACAAATTCTTAGTTTTTCATTTTAACACAAATTGAAGAAAGTAGATTAAAGCTGTTCTAAATAAGGAAAGAATAAAGTAGTAAGGCGTTACTAACTGGACCAAGACACAGAATCATAAAATACCTGAATAGAAAAGGAAAAACTTAAAATAAGAACAAAAACACATTTAACGAAAACAGATAATGTCGCTTTATCATACGTTAGTTAAATACTCATCTTACTTTCAAGTTGCGAGCATGCGCAGTAGCAAGAAGAACATGTTACCAACTCGGCTAACCTAGTATGGTCCCGTTGTCTTCGAAACAAGAACAACGGAGCTGGATAAATATTGAGTGTATGAGAGCTACACAATACAATAGTGTCATCAAGATCTACAAGAGAGTCCGCATTGCCTTACAGAGCAGTCGAAAGATGAGGACAAGTTGTTCTGACACTAGTCAGTGAAGACGCTATGTTCACGTTGTTGAAAATGAAGAGACACTATATTTGAGGATTGCTCCAAGAGACAAAATTAGCGCATACGCTTGTGCTTTAGGCAGTAGAATGCGCCAGTCGCAGTATCAACACAATAGATGTTATGTTATATGTTCCACATAACTCTGGTAACCGAAGCCAGTTCTTAACAATTTTTTAATTTAAATATTTGCCGTCTTCCTCCTCCTCCTTGTATCTAAGGCTGATGTCGCCTCAAAATATCATACCACGAGCTGACTTCTTGTCGCCTAGATTCTAACTCAGGTACTAATTGGCGAAGAGTTTGTGTCTGTTGATGGCGATATGAACGACGTCGTTCTTTTTACCACGCGGATGATGAATACGAGTCATACAAACTTCTTCTAGTAGATGAGGAAGATTAATTTTAAACATATTTTTTCGAATGGTGATCATTCATGCAATAGAAGCTTTAACGGGGGTGGCGTTGTCTGATGGTTTTCTTCTTTTGAGGTTGTTACATCTCAAAAACATGTAGCAGGTGAAATATTTCGTGGGGAGGCCGGTTGGCCATCAGAAATACGTGAGTGCCTCCATACATTCTATGTACGGAAATAGCTAATTCAAAATTTGTTGTTCAGATTGTTCCTATTTCCCAAAATAGGTCTCCATCCGTCGCGTGGTGCAAATTAACAATGTAGATACTCTTTTAGTTCAATAGGTGGTTTACTTTCGTGGAGTTCAGATATCGAAGCCTGAACTTCTCGCTCCTGGCTGGTGATTAATTCGCACAGCACAGTCCTCAGATTTCACGAGCGGAAGAACATTGGGACCGACACTACTCTCGATTTCGTCCTTCAATAGTGGGAAAGTGGTAAACTTTGCTGTTCCCATATCAACATCGTTGTTGCTTTTGGAATTTGATCTTCCTAGAGAAAGAAGTAAGGGCAATTAAGCGTTGTTTGAGTAGAGAAATGAAAGACGAAACAATGAAGATAATAGTAAAAGCAAAAATGAAGAAAGTGAAGAAAAAGGAAAAGTCATTAATAGATTTTGGTATTGAGTTTTGTAGAATTTGAATTTACCGTGGTTGATGACATGGCGATAAAAGATAAGTTTAAAAAGTACGATGTATTGTCGAAGACCTAACAATCTGCATGTCATCACAATAAGTCAGGTTAAGTATAGTGTTAATCTTCGTTAAGTTTTGTTTTATAACACAATCTGTTGTTTACTTATTGACAACGGAAGAATGGATGACCTTGACTCAATATGTCCTAAAATTTTTCATCTACCAAATGGGTAATAGTTGAAAATCCAAAAATGCTCTACGAGTCTCCTCCCCACATTTCTGATTTTTGGTCTTCCATTCGGAGTGAAGGACCACAACACCGAGCTGCCTTTCCGGACACCTTGGTCTGCCCTCGCATCCTCCGGAGGCGCGGAAAATGGAGGCGGCGGGCCGAAGACGCATTTGCATGCGCGGCGCCTCGCACATCAGCCGTAGAAATAGTAGCGAGTGAAAACTTCCCGGGTCAAAAAACTGCGGCCGCCTCTTTTTATTATCGGGCGCTGCGCTAGTTTCGCTGGGATGCCTTGCCAAAATTGCGGCCGGAATTAACACTTGTTAATTTGTTAACGCGCGCGCGCGTGGGCTGCCACAAAGCGGCCTCCCTCGGCGCCTTCTGGCTTAATTCGGCGGCCAGCGCCGACCCAGATCGCCGCCGCCGTCCCCCGGGTGCAGGCCAGGGGGCTGGATTTAGATTAATGAAGCGCCATCATCTGCTGGTATTTATAAACCCATTAGGCAACTGGGCTGCAAACACGATACGTGTTTCTGTTTCGCTTCAAAGTGGCTTTGCATTTAATTACGGAGTTTCCGCGAACTCCGATTTTCTATTAATTATAACCAGTCCAAGCGATATGTCTTCTGCGCATTCCGGCCGTCAGCCTGTATATAAGGCGCGCGTAGAATGGCGAAACGAGTTAGTCACTTATTTTAGAAGAAGAATTGCACCATGTTAACCTTCTCAAGTTGCATGTTTACCACTGAGCGACACAGCAGCATAAAACATATTTTACTGTTCTCATCCATTACTTTTATAGTTAAGGGGAGGAACTGGATTTGACATTGAAACGGCACGTTTATCAATGGACGAGTTGGATGGTACAGGTGAAGGTAAAGTACGGGAAGATGAGATTAAGGCTGAAGGATTGAAAATGGAGAGAAGCAAGACTCGCGTGGATAGAGTCATATCCCTGAAGTAACGAGTGTCTATCCCGTCCTTTTATTTCCATAGATATCGTTAATATTTTCTAAATAACGTCCTCCACAATGTGCAAAGTTCGAATTAAACAGTTAGAACATCTTTGTTTCTTTTATCCCTCCCTAATTCTCTTTTTCTCTCTTATCTTGCTATTGCCTTAGGGTCTTGGATCTTTCTTCTTTTCATCTCAGCACTTCCTAATCTATTTCTTGAAGTTTTATGATCTCTTGGTGACATTTTAAATTTTTAAATAAATGCAAAAGGTTCAACGATTGGTGTTTGATACATCGTGTTGTTGGTTCTCGGTTTGTTAGTCCGTGGTCAGAGTTTGGAACTCCTGGCGTTTCGTTCACATCTGCGGCGAACGCCTTCAAAATAAAATCTTCTAATTAGAAGAAAATCCGACCGCGGACAACAACACGATACATTTTTATTTTTCCCAGTTTTCCTTTTTCATTCTCATTTTCCTGTACTATTGAAGTAAAAGATGATAATATGGATATTGTTCCTGGGGTGACAAACAAACCCTAAAAACCATAAAAGCGTGAAGTCAATCTACACTTATTCTTATTTCTACTGTGGTAACCTTGTTTATAAAGCTCAGTTAGAGCATCTGAAAGTTCCAATCATTAGTGAGTCGAAGTGATACGACCTACTAATTATAATAGTGTGGTTATGTCCTTTTCTTCCTTCTCAGAGAGTTGTCGTCATTCGTAGATGTCATAATGGCTTGTGCTCAAAATATGTTTTCTTGCCGTTAAGATATCAATTTGGAATTTCAAATGGAAGTAGTGGATAGGTTTGCGACACCCAGTATGTTATCCCAGGCGCTCTCGTGTCTGTGGTTTGTGATATATAAATAATTTTACTTCTTCTTATTGGCTTCTCCTTATCACCTTGCAAATTTTACCAATTATCTGAAGTGGTCACCAACTGCATCGGTGATCTAGAGGATTCGAAAAGACAATGAACGATGTAAACGTATGATAATACAGAGGATCTATTCGGCACAGGTGTAAGAATAATGACACGACCATGAATCCATGTCATCAATCTTGATCAAGTTATAGCCTCTTTGGTCGAGGACTACTTTATTGATTCCACTGATAGTATGTCAAATGCCATACAATTTTAGTTAAACCTATTGAAGGAGAAATAAGTTCAAAACGGTGCGTTATTGGAGTCGCCCAATGATGGCCGTCACACCTGTAGCTACTAAACGATTAAGTATGAACTGAAAGACCCTGAGATAGTTTTGATAAACTTCTCGTAAAGGAGGGAAACTCGTACTATAGACACCGAAATGGCACCAATCGACGCGTTTGACCTTGTTACTGAAGGTTCTTATTAGGAAATTTTTTATCCAAATAGTGATGGTCAGAAAAAGACAATTACTACATTAGGGTTGTCATCAAAATTACGCACAACTCTCATTTTTACTTATTTTTGGACAATGATGACAAGAAAAGAGTTACATGAGGAAGAAACGATAACATAGTGAGAGGTGCTTATTATAATCATAAAATTCCTTGATCTAAAACTAGGAGAAGAATACCTCGATAGCCTCGATACCCTTTAGTTAAATAAACATTGATTCTTGCTGCTTACCTCTTACTTTTCGTACCATCCTTCAATAACTTCATCTAAGGTTGATGCTGCCCCAAAATAATCCACCATGAGGCTGGTACTGCTTAGTCAAGGGTACGTGTTTGTTTACCATGTGAATGATAGAGATGAGTCGCATAAATTTTCTCAAGTAGACGACAAAGGTTAAAGTTCTGGTTGGTGATCATCCAGACATTTAACACTTGTGAGTCAACATGGTAACAGAAGCTTTAATGGGGAGTGAAATTTTCTGACGGTGTTCTTCACATGTAAAAGGTGGAATATTTTTCGGAAAATATGGTTTATCCCCAGAAACCTGAGATTTGTTACACACATTCTGTGTACGGAAATAGCTAATTTAGGATTTATGGTTCAGAAGCATTTTCTTGACGAAATCATCAGTGCAAGTCTCTAATCTCATCTGTCACATGATCTATTGATCAGCATGGTCAGATACTCTTAAAGTTCAATAGATGGTTTGCTTCTTTGTAGATTAGATATCGATCCCTGAACTCTTGCTTTTGGTTGGTGCTGTATCTGCGCAGCCCTCTGTTAGTAGATTCCAGGGGAAGTTGATTCGATAACTGAGGTATTTCTATTTCCTTTTTTGTGTCTCTTAGTTGTGGTGACCTTTTGATCAAAAAAATACTTTTTAGAAAATAGAACTCATCTGTAGAGTTCGAGAAGGTAATGAGTGATCTAAAGAATGATGTATCAATGTCGTCAAGTTTGATAAAGTTATAAATCTTTTGGTTGAAGACCACTTCATTGACTCCACATACAGTATGTCTAATGCAGTACAATTATAATCTCCCTCAAGGAAAAAGTTTTAGAGGGTGAGATATTGGAGTTGCCCAATGAAGTCTATGACACTTGTAGCGGCCAAACCAGTAAATTTGAACTCGGAGATCCTCAGATATCGAACGAAGGTGGTTTTGATCAACTTTTGGTGAAGTTTTGTTAAAACTTTTTCTAACTCGTGCTGTAGACGTTGAAGTGGCACCAACCGACGCGTTTGATCTTGTTGAAGGCAACTTTCTATCCAACTAATTCTTCATGACTCCACCGACAGTACGTCAAATGGAGTACAATTTTAGTTAAACCTATCGAAAGAAAAATAAGTTTAAAAGCTATTAAGATTACTCAGTAATGGCCGTCACACCTGTTGCGGGCAAAACATGTTTTGATTTAGCTTTTCACGACCATGGGGGGAGGGGGGTTGGTCAGAACTCGTACTAGAGATACTAAAGTGGCACCATCGATGCGTTTGGTCTTGAGGAAGATTTTTATAAAAAAATTGTTGTCCAACCAGAAAATAGTACGGTGGTCATGAAAATTGCTTGTATCTTTTATTGTTACTCGTTTTTGGGTAGTGATGGTAAGAAAATAGTTACACGACGAAGAAACGATCGCATATTGAGAGAACGATAGTTTGGTGCTTAGCATAATTTTAACGTATCTTTTTTGAAGATTACCAGAAGAATATATCGATAGGTACATATGATTGAGACTTCTACTTTAGATGTATTTTTAAGTTGCGGCTCAGTGAGAGCCGCTTCCAAAATCAGTCGAATTAGTTAGGGCCTGGTCATATATTATGCGGATAATAAGTCACAAATAAAGCACACCTTCCAAAGAATTTGTTGTGACTTTTATTACCGCGGACTTTGTGGACAAGCCCTTAGAATCGGCTATAATCTTCTTTTCGAAACAACTGAAGCTAAGAGCGTGTAGTTCTTTATTATTAGTGGATTTTTTTTTAAACCGACTCATCTCCAATTGATGAATAGCTGATGTAATGTACCGGGGTTGTTCAGGAAGTTTTTAGTATTTGATCTATATCTAAATGATGTGATACAATTTTCGTTTATAAGAACTTAATTTTAATTTAATGAATCTAAACTTATTTATTTATTTGATCATAATATCCCCCTTTTCCCCTTCCCTTACTGTAAAGCTTTTTGTTATGGGTTTATTGTATTAATGAGTTTTGTAATTTAATCAATAAGTGCTGGTGACTGCGGTTCGTACATTTTGTTAATCTTCAAGGTTAACCATAAACAATAAATTACCGTTCCTACCACGTACCCTTCTCTAGCACAAATATATATTTAATCGCTTTTTATGCTTCTTTTTTTGCTCCTTGCAGTAAATGAAGAAGTTTAGGACAGTAGTTGTGCTCTGATCTTTTACTTTACAGTCTTTCCGTTCATTTAAAGAAAAAATCTCGCAGGTACTAACCTGCTGAACACTTAATTTTCCGTTACGAAGAATAATTGCGCACCGTACCAAGTGATTTTCGATTTATTAACTCCTGAAACGATCGCTTTTATCGCAAGTAATTGCGTGTTACTGCATATTAGCTGCAATTACTGTTATTTATACGTTTCGGTCTACTTCTCCATCCCACATGAATCGCTCCACTTGCTGCAGCGTGCATTGCTGAAGTACGTGCGTTTTTGCGCGCTTTTTCTCTTCTGCTCGTTACATGTGCTGACCCAACTCGGGGCGCGACAGCTGCATTCGTTTTGCGAAATTTCTGCCCAAAATTAAACTTGGATTTTCAGCTACGCGCCTTTGCGTACGATAATTAGGCGATTGCCGGTTCGGACAATTAACGCAATCTCGCCATCTTAACTGCGCGCGATGCTAGGAGGAAGATTAAGCAACTGGCAAATTTATTCTGAAATTACGAGATTATGATAAACAGCCTTACTGTTTTATTTACACTTTTTGCGCGAAATAATGAGTCGCCGGAATTTGCATATTCAAATATTCCATTCAGTTTTATTTCTTAATGTTGCCGCACCGGATCTGAGGGTGCGTTACGCCGGTGTTGTACGGGTTGTTTTGTAATAGGGACTCGTGTTTGTTGTGCCATATAAATGATGATGAATTTTATCAGGCGTTGATCCTTGATGCCGAGTGCTCTCGAGAGATAACAATCGAGTAGCTAACTAAAGGCTAGCTATCGATGTTTTTCCCGATTAGGGAGCAGCGCCTTGTTGGAACTAAAACCTACCACCTGCAACGGTACGGTGCTCGAGCCCGCAGCGGGATGAATGAATGAGCGAAGCGTTGCCACAGCGCTCATCTTAGTGCGGGATTAATTAGATATTATCTCACGGTATTTATAAGTCCATTAAGCGACTGTTGCAGCACACTAACATACACAGCCAGTGACACGTTTACGGCGAAGGCACGAGACACACCCTGCCATAAGCAAATATGTGGATCGTTCAGCTAATCGATCTTGCCTTTCCTATCGGCGGCGCGGGCATTTTTGAGGGAACCTGGCTTTGCAGCTTGGAAAGGGCTGCATGGTGGCTAATTAGTTTCGCCGCCTTACGCAACCGCGACTGCGAGTTTGTAAACAAACGGCTAAATGGCGACGGTGGGTTTTCGTGAAATGTTGGAAACGGTTGTGTAACGGCGGCCAAACTGGCCTTATATTAGTCACGATCACTTCCTACGAGCCTTTTTTTGACCGAGCAAGACGGCATAGCTGTAAAAACGACACTTGTAACCTAATTTATGAAGTTCGAGGAAATCTTAAGATTCAAAACACTGGACTTGTTCTAGTTCTAAGTAAAAGCAATGCGGGGCCGTATTTATGTGACATTAAATTAAAAAATTGTCGATTATATTTGTTATAAAATTGATTGCTACTATTCTTAATCAATAAAACTTACAAGTACAGCGAGAAATGAACCGGGTAGTTCATGCTGGATGTAGATATTGAAAGAATGCGCTCTTATAGTTCCCAGTCGTAACTTCAACAAAAGTAGACGAAGTATAATAGAAACCGTTTGATAGTCATTGGAAATGTTTAAGTCGACACAGGCACAATAGATCGTGATAGCGTCGATGACACAAAAATGCCTACCACACACTCGAGCGGCATTGCCCGAAACGGCGATCTTCATTATCTATGCAGGTCCGTAGGTTTTGACCAGGCGGGTATTAAATTATTTATGCAGCATTTTCCACTTTTGCGCCAAACTCTACCACAATATTCAACGCACAAAAGAAACGCAGATTTAAATCTGGAGAACTACGGGACCACAACACTGTATTCTTGTAAAGGTGCGAACCAATGGAAGGCGCTAACTAGGAAACCGTCCCGCGTACGATCTCAAATTGCTCCATAGAAGAGTACCGATGTCACTCAACTAGCTGAAAGAAAACGTGTCCGTTATTGAACTTTCGCCATCCTTTTAGTTCGATCAAATTCAGACAAAAATTAAAACAAAAATGACCAATTTTTGACTGTTTCTGCATTAATCAGTCATTTATTGTTGTTTTTTGGTGGTGATAACGTTTAATTAATTGGGGTTGTAAAAAGCTTCATGAGACTCTCCACTTTTGTATAAAACTACGCAACATTGACCTATCCTTTGACACCTGTTACAGGTTTTAATATATGCTGTACATTATGAATCATTCTGTATGACAGAATATGCAGTTCTTAATATTTACTGTCAAGATCGGCCTTCTTATGTTGTTCTCGATCAACACCTTTGATAGATATATTAACTATAACCATTATCCCCATAGGGATGTTGCTTCAGGACAAATTGTAACTGTTTTCCTACCTGAAGATTTAAGTTAGAATGATTGTGGTGTACAAAGTTGGTAGCTTTTGGGGGTATCATCTTAGGTTTCCATCTAAAAGATTCATAGTAGAAACTATACTTTTGTTTTTCGTTGGACTTTCTAGTTTCTACCGATTATGATAGTCAGACGATAGTTACTTTTCACTGGACCTTTTAGTCACATAGAAACTGTAATAAGTTGTATCATAAACAACGAAATGAACAGTTGAAGGTAATTAGTCACGCTTTGAGTTTGTAATTTTCCTCTGGTTAAAGGAATTGGTGGATGGTGCAGAGGTGAAGTCTTAGCAATGGGTTTAGACGCTTTGGAATCGCTCCAGGGGTAGCATTCATCAGCCTTAATTTACAATTGTTGGAAAGTGGTAGACAGAGCTTGCCAGTGCTATACGTGATGAGTGTTGGTCAAACATCTGTACAGCAATTCTGACCGACGATACCAATTACTTGTACAAGTACAAAACCAATTATCAAGTTCATTCATCGGCTTCTGCAGCAGACTCGGAGCTAGTCTTGTGCTCCTAATCGTCCTGATCTGGCACCAGTGCCATTATAAGTGTTGCCCTTCATCTCTGAACCTTTTGGGGTGGTGGACGTCATAATGCTTCTCAGGACGATGTCTTCTGTCGACATTAAGTAAGCCTGTGAAGCAAGGAACCCACGAAAGTCTGCGGACAGCCTCTGAAAGTCTTTAACTGATTCTAGAAAGTTTGGATTCAACTACTGTTGTAGCCTTGGATTTTTTTAGACACTTTTCAATCTTTTTATTTACTACCCATGACATCTGAAAATTAGTCGAAACTGTTTGCAAACACCTATGGAAGAATAATTGATATTGTTGCAATACCACTTAGAAGAAATCTTCCAACTCGGCCGAGATGACATACCAAAGCATGTGCTGCAGTAAAAAACGATCATCTGCGTCATTGCCATCACTAGTGCTGTTCTTCATTTCCATCACTTTCTGAGCCCTTGAAGGGTGGCGGTCCTCAGCATGCTCCTCAAGCTTGGGAAATCCGGAATTTTCGCCCAGGGCGATAAATCTCTTATCGATCGTGAGGAAACTTGTGAAGCAAATGATTCAGAAGAGTCTGAGGACAACCGCAGAAGACCTCTAACTGAAAGTTGTTTGGATTTCGATCTGATCACTCCAGTTTATCGAAACGCACAATCTCCACAGATACGCGAGAAAACTGACAATCCAGTGGGGAGTTATTTCCCAAAGCGTTCAAATTATGTTCCGAAGGTTTCGTTTAACATTTGGATTTTGAACCCTAGATGTAGGTTGAAAAGTTTTGGTTCACAACAATGTTGTTGCTGATGTATCCCATGGAAAAACCTTAAAAACCTCGATGAAACGTGAACGAAGACAGAATTCCCTTTTATCTACCCTCACTACCAAGACCAACACGATTTTTAAGTGAATCTGTGCTTTAAGCCCGCGACGGCAGCCCGGCCGCGCCAAGTATTTCGGCTTTGGCCAGGTTGTGCCAGCAAGGTCAGTTCTGATGCCAGTAGGAGTTTCCGGACTGATTTGAATTCACGTGCGTAGATCTGTCAGCTATTGCAGCCTACAGTGGATGCATACGCAATGAGCCGATGGGGTCATGTTTTCGTGCGTCCAGGCCGCGCTGTACGAAACTTCTCACTGCACACGTGGCCCTGATCACGCA
The DNA here is from genome assembly GCA_036346155.1 of Sinelater perroti. NCBI lineage: Eukaryota > Metazoa > Arthropoda > Insecta > Coleoptera > Elateridae > Sinelater > Sinelater perroti. Next base: position 3,600,815 of record JARFIY010000111.1, on the reverse strand, counting down.
TAATGATTTTTGTATTAACGGAAACGCCCGCGCCATTGTCATTCATGGCGGGCCCCGCCGAATGCCGCTGCCTAGGGCAGGGCAGCACTGATTGGATTTGATCGAGCCGTCGGGCGTCCGAGGGGTGCTCGAAATATGAGGCAGTTGCGAAATTACTGCTGGCGAGCTGGCCTCTAAATATATCCGCATTCCTTCTGGAATGATCGCGAATCGTTCCTGAACGGAAGAGTGTCGAGCTGAACTATAGGGGGAAGTCTTGTTCGTTTGGCGAACGCGCAGCTCTTCATCTGTCTGTTGTAATAACCTTGAAAATTTGTAGTGCATCAACAATCGCTTCAGAACCAGATGATTCTATAGTTGAATACCAATTGGTACTTAAACTGATTTATGCTGCAGTAAAACTAGACGTGAATATATAGCCCGCGCATCTATATACCCTGAACATAAACTAATAAACATTTAGAGCTTCTCGAGGTCCACGTCCTGTATTTCGAGTTGCGCATTTCCATTTTTCCATATTCGCAATTGCCCCTTTTTTGCGCTTTGGTGATGCACCATATGCCGCTGGTCTCCCAGGCGGGGCAGCGCGAGCAAATAAAGAGGCGCCTGAAACGCGAGAGCGCAAAGGGAAAAATAGGCGTAAACAAATAAACAGTGTAAGCAACCAAAATACTGTGGTGATATTGCACCGCTCGGCGAGTCGTTGACCCGTGCTCACTAGTAGGACAGGCCTGCGCCTCGCAGGATTCAGGTCACCAATGCTGCCCAAGAATGCGATATGGTCGCCGCCGCTGCCCGCCGTTGTTTTGCCAACTGATCCGGCGCCCTTATCGCCGCGCGGGCGGTGGCTCCCGAATTTCCGTCGGAGGGCGGGCCGGCCGCCGCCGCGGTCCTTCGAGCCGGGCCGCGCGCCATCGCCATAAACGGAAACGGGGCGATCCGCGCTTTTATGGGAAAACGCGCGCGGTTTCCCAATGCCCGCGAAATGCATTGTTCGCGCCGCCGCGAGTTATGGTAATTCGCGCTCTGCTGCCTAACTAAAATTACCTTAACTAGGTCATCTAGGCTATTCTGCAATTCTTATGGGTTTACGAGTGCGACCGTTGCGACAGCGCGCAATTAATCCGAGGTTTTCCGTCTGGCGAAATCAAAACTTAATTGCGCCGGCCGGGGAAGAGCGGCCGCGGCCGCTTATTGCCGGGCCTGGAATTTTATCGCGAGCAATTCCGGAAAACCGCGGCCGCAGTTTGCCCGCTCTTTATGAGATTTTTGTTTGGCGGGAGAGCAAACATTGGAATCCCGAAAGCGCGTATTTTATATGAAGCCTCGCGTAGCAGGCTTTCCTCATTCTCTTCTCACTTTTTTTTTATTATTGCCTCATCCTCTTCCGAAAAATATTTCAGATACTACCCAGAAACTCTGATCATGTTGGTACTGACGGATCTTCTATTTTCAATTTTAATATCACTATAAGAGCTACAATATATTATTGATATTGGGGAACTGGAGGGGGGGGGGTAATTCTTCTTGTATCTTGAAATTTTGAAATTGCTTATCTACTTCCAAGATAATTGTTTTTTTCTTAAATTTTAATCAGAGGGAAGTTACTAAAGATAAATTTAATTTTTTTTGTACATATGTATATATGTATTTTTTAATTTTATATATAATTTTCTTTTTTTTCGGAATTTAAGAGTGGATGAGAATTGAAAATCAAAGAAGTTGGTGGCACTCTTTTCTTTTCTATATTTTTAATTTTAAATTGTCATATATATTCCAATTTAATTTATTATTAATATTATCGTGTGGGGAGGGGGGTCATTTTTATTTTTTACTGGTGTGGATTTATGTACGTGCTAGAATTTAAAAAAAGAAATTTGTAGTACATTTTCTAATTTTAAATTGTCGTATATAATCAAATAATATTGTTATTAGAGGGGGTCTCAAAATTTTCTTCTCATCCGAGACTAAATGTGGTACAAACTGATAAACTCCATCGAATAACAATATTTTTACTTTTAAATTATCATATACACTAGAATTTGATCATTACTGATGTTATTAGCCATAATGGGGGAGAGGGGCTTTGTTTTAATTTTTTAACATTTTTTTTAAGTCTAGCGGTTAATGTGATAGACTTCGCTAAACAATTTATTTTATAGTTGAATAACAGCTGCCGTTTTCCGAAGAGGATATATATTTTTTGAATTTTGAGTGAAATGGTTTTCTTCTGGAATTAATAAATTAGACATTTGTCGTATGCTTTCATTTTAATATTTTTCTTTTGAAAATTTTAAATTATCATATACAGCCCAGTTTCATTTATTATTGATATTTTTGTTGGGGGCGGGGGAAGATTTATTTTTATTTCTTCTTAATCTACTTGAAGATAATTGCTGTTCGTTTTTTTTAAGTTTGTACGTAGGGGTTTTCTTCTTTTGTGAATTGATTTATAAGTAATGGAACTAAAAATAGAAATTTGTGGCATGCTTCTATTTTGATGTTTTTCTCATGAATATTTTTATTTCTAATTTATTATGCGAACTACATTTGATCTATTATTGATATTGTCGACAAGGGGGAAGGGTTATTTTAATTTTATTTTTATAGTATCTAGCAGTGAATATGGTTTTAACTGATGAGCTTCACCAAATAATCCATTTTACTCCCATTTAAAGAAGAATTGCTCTTTATCGAAGATGATATATATATATTTTCAATTTTCCTTTGAACAGCCTTCTTCTTTTGAATATAAGGGTGAGTGATAGAATCAAATAATCAATCACCAAAGAAAATTTTGAATATTTTCAAATTAAAATTATCATGTACACTACAATTCGATTAAATTATTGATATCATCGGTGAATGGCATGTGGGGGGGGCTTTGTTTTTATTTATTTTTTTAATCTGGCGCTTAATGTGGTTAAATTGATGAACTCCACCATGAAATTCATTTTATACTTGAATAACAACGGCTGTTTACCGAAGACGATTAATTTTTTTTTAATATTATAATTTGTTTCTTTTTTTCTACTTCTAGGCTTCTACGTTAAGGCATTTTTTAATTTTAATTTGTCGTGTTCACCAATTTAATTTATTATTATTATTTTATTTTATTTTCAATATTTTTTAATTCTTATGTATTATATAGTTATAATTTGATTTATTATTTCTATTATCTCCGAAAGGATGGGCCTTTTATTTTATTATATTTTTTTTTAATCTGGCGCTTCGTGTGGTCTAAATTCTAGCGAACAAATCATTTTATTTCAAGAACTGCTGTTCAGCGAAGGCGATATAGTTGTTTTGAATCCTATATATAATTTTTGAATTTTTGTTTGTGATTTGTGGTATGCTTCTATTTTGATATTTTTCTTTAACCGTTTTTTCATTTTAAATTGATTAAAATTTAATTTATTATTATTGAGGGAAGGGGGCTAAACTTTATTTTATGTTTTCTCGTTTCGGATTTAACGTGCATCAAACATGTAAAACTGTATATAGCACAACAACTTATTTTAATTCCACTTGTTCATTGACGATAATTTTAATTGTTTTTGTACTTTGCAGGTATTTTTTGGGTGTAGGTTAAATTAATAAACATATTTGGGATACTATCTAATTTGTCATTTGAACTATAATTCGATTTATTACCGATACCGTTACTGAAGGGGGGTTTCGTTTTTATTTTAGTTTTTGTATTATACATCACCTGACACCCTTAAGGGTACCAGGGATTAGTGAAAGAGAGAGAGAGAGGGAGAGAGCTATTATACATCTAGTCATTAATGTGGTTCAAACTGTTCACCAGAGATTATTAATCTTTTTTTGAATTCTATGGGTTTCTTCTCTTTCGAATTTATGTCATACAATTAAAGATATTGGGCCGTTTTTCTATTCTGGCATTTTTCTTTTGAATATTTTTCATTTCTGAACTATCTTGGCAACTACACGTCTATTATTGATATTATCGTGTGTGTGTGTGTGGAGGGGGGATTTATTTTATATTTTTTTCGTTTGGGGATTACTGCAGTACAAACTGATAAAACTCATCAAATAATTCTACATCTACTGCAAGAACAATTTCTGATCACCGAAGGTGATATAATTTTTTTTGAATTTGATACCTATGTTTTTCCTCTTTTTTGAACTTGTGTGAGTGATAAAATTAAAAATTGAAGAAATTAGGTTTCTATTCTGGTATTTTTGTTTTAATGTTTTTCGTTTTTGAATTATCTTGTCAATTAATAGTTTTATTGGGTGGAGAGGGGAATGGGGGCATTACTTATATATTTTTTCTTGTCTGGTGGTTGATGTGGTACAAATTCGTATACTTCAGGAACTCATCTTTAATTTTTTGTATCCAGTGGATTTTTTTCCTTCCGAGTTGCTCATGTACCAACATGTTGATGGGATCAACAATTGAGAGAATTTGTGATGTCTTCTTGTTTTGGCGTCTCCATTTTCTAATTTTAAGTTACCTTGAGTGCTACAATTTAATTTTCATATTATTATTGTGGCAGGGGGGCGTTTATATTATTTCCTTCTAATTTGATAGACATTCTTGGGTATCTTCTCGAAGAATAGTTATTACGTTTTTAATTTTTTTGTTTAGTTTTTTCTGGACTACCAGATCATTGTTTTTTTGTAATTTTTCACTTTTAGAGACACCTGGAGGTAGTTGAGGTACTTGTTTTCCTTGTTTGTTGTATTATGATTTTATTATCTAAAATGGACGTTATATGGGTTTTTTGCTTGGGTGGGGAGGGGGTCATATTAAAACACTCCTCCCACCTCAAAAATTGCGTTAGTTCTGTTGAATTTCAACTATTTAAATTATATGAATAAATGAGTGGGTCGAATCGGTCCTCAACGCCATAAATATAATTTAACGTAAATCTAAGCGGCCGAACTTTTGGCCTAACTGAATATGTAGTTGCCAGCATTTTATCGAGTTCACGTGTAGTAAGCGTTTGCTTCCTTTTTTATTATTTGCATGAACATGAATAAATTATGATCCGTCCAGATTTCATGCGCCGTAATAATTAGCGGGTAGCAGTACGAGGCTCATAAAAAGTTCCTTCGCATTTCCCTCTTCCAATTTGAAATTTAATTGGGCTGCCCTATCCACGTAAGGGCGTCGGTGCACAACACCTGCTACTAGAGTCCACTTTATGATTCTAAAAGGCCGGCCGAATGGAGGCAGGTCGACAAACCTTGGAAGTGTGAAGGAATGGGGCCACCGAATGGTTTCAAAAATAGTAGCAGGTGATGGGCTTGTAGCACCTTTCTACATTCCGGCCGCCGAGCAGCGGCTGCCGATTGTTAAAAATGACAATTTGATAGCACCAAGAAGGAAACGGTCGGCGGCGCGTGGTTGGGTTGCGTAAGGAGGAACTTTCTGAACAGACTCCGTATAATTCAGAATTTATTGATCAACAATTGTCACTATTACTGCTGCTGGCGTGGAAGCCAATTTAAGGCAAAGTTGGACGCGCATCTAACGGCGACTTTCTCTGGCCTCCATTTTAATCAGTTAATTAGCCGCAAATTTCTAATTTCACTAAAAATGCTTGCGACATGGGTTGCACATGCACATGAATTTAAAGGGCGTTCGTCAGCGCCTCAGCATCGCGCCACAGGTGTGCAGCACGGTAATCAAACACTGCATGAAGACCTCCAAGCTGACACGGTCAAATAGCCCGCGTAAAAACAGGATCGGATAACAAAACAGAGTCTGATTGCAAGCGACTTGCGGTTATCAAGCTACTGAAAACCATGGGGGTAAGGTTGCGGCCCATCTGTTCGACAGGAAGATGGTCTTTGTGCGACTACCAAACAATTAGGTCAGCAACAGGAAGGGGCAGGTCCTTTAATTGTTAGTAAAAAAATTAAACTTCTTGGTGTTCCTCTTTTTCTCTACAGGGTGTCCCACGAGGATGTTCTAAAACTTCTTGTATAGGTGCTTTGATACATTTTAAGAAAAACATGGGTCGAATTCTCAATCATTTTTGAAATGTCAATAAAGAAAAGTCTTTGGGGTGCTTGGTCGTTCTAGATCTTTCTTCTTCCTCGCGACCATGGATGTTGTTTGATTTATTGTCAAAAAATTGCCTGTAGTCGGTATGAGTACTGAGGAGGAATCTCGAACCAGCATAAAACAAATTTTAGCAGCTACAAGTCACAATAAAAATTCACTTTTAAGGATCCTACATGTAAATGGACTCTATCCCTATTATATCTAACCGATTCAAAATTTCCCACTGATCTTGCTCCACGACAGCGCTTGTGTGAGTGGTTTATTGAACACGATGATTTGATTCTTGGGGATGGAATAAACAACATTCACAACGAACACGTATGGGTACTTCAAAATCCGCATGAAATTACGAAAAATCACTTTCACCATCGATTTACGGTTAATGTCCAGGTTGGGTTAGTTGGAAATGCTTTAATTGGATCACACATCTAGAGGAAATCTAAGTAGTCAAATGTATCGCCAGTTTTTAGAAGTCTTGTCAAATATATTGAGGAAGTTCCTGTAGGAATTAGAAGTAGGATGTGGCACTGCGAAAATGGAAGCCCTGTACCTTACTGATTTTAAACAATAAATTTGCTCGACCATGGATTGGAAGAAATGGCCTTCAAGGTCCCCTGATCTCAATCCTTTGGATTTCTTCCTGTGGGGCCATATGAAGTTACTTGTGTATGGTAGAAGCAAGCCTGATTTAAGGGAAATATTTATCGGAAGAATTCGGGAAGCTTACGATACGTTTCTTGAATCGATGGAAAACATCAACTGGCTAGGGGATCTACGAAGTCCCATTGCTTTATGTTCAGAAATTGGAGGCCATCTTGAATAGCTTTGGTTTATCCTAATTTTAATTTATCTCCATTAATAATTTTTAATGTAATCGGCGGAAATTTGATCTACCCAGTTTTTCACTTTTCTGGACGAATTATGGCCTCAGGACACCAAAAAAGTTGGTTTGGGCCATTGGTTCGTGTGTGTGTGTCTGTCGATCTGTCACTAAACAGGATATCTCGAGATCCGTAAGAGCTAGAGACTTGAAATTTGGTATGCAAGTTACTTGTAGATAGGGGACGCAGTGCGAAGCTTTTGGTAAAAATCGGCCGAGCCGTTTGGTCGCAAGGTCGCAAAATCAGTTACAAAGCGGTCGCGAATCTAAACGGTTGAAGATACAAAAAATTCATGAGAACAAAAATGATTTGTTATCACGAGATAAACAAACATGAATTTAAAGTAAAAGTTGGTAAAATAGAAACTCGAAAAAAATTGAAACCCAGGATTTTTGCCAGAATTACCCAAAAATAGAATAAGGAAAGTCGTGTGCTGTTCACACCAGATTTTTAAGTTGGTTTTCTTATCAGCAAAAGATACAATGATAATACTTGGGGGAAGAATAAAACGTTAGAATGACCAAGCCAAATACCTCTAAATTGTTGAGAATTTGACCCATGTCTATTGGAACTTTTGTTGCTTAAAATGTTTCAAAGAACCTATAAACGAAGTCGTGGAACATTCTCGTGGGACACCCTGTATTTGATCGATCTTCCATTAGTTCTATGCCCCCATTCTTTGCCCAATTTCGATTCGCGAAGGCTAACAGATGCAGCTTCTCGGAATTGCTATCCCATAACAGTTCAAAGACTTCTCTGTTGGAAGACCATCTCCGATTGAGTGTCGGAAGAGCCGACAATGCGGCTTCGTTTCGCAACGATCGTTGTTTTTCCACATGGCTGCTCCGACCTCGCCGGGGCGCACGTGAGGTTATTCATCGGCCATGTTTTTGGGTCAGCTTCGCGCCTGGCCGGGAGCAGAGCAGCATTGGGCGAAATCGGGATCGGCCAACTGGGCGCGACACGCAGGCCATAAAGCGCGGCCAGCCGCCCCTTCGCACCAGGTTCAACATCCCGTTAAGTAGGGAGCCGAGCCCGCGGGCGCGCAGGTCCGCCGTTTGACATCTGACCTCGCGGGATGCGCTCAAATTTCAATTAGAGGATGTTGCACTGCGCTGCACCGCGGTCATCGACGCGGCCTTCCCGCTGCATCCCTCGGGAGCGAGCGTTGGCCGCTGGCACGCCGCGCATTCCAAATTTAAATTATGGCGGTGCATTGCTCGACTTCTGAACTGTAACCGGCGGCCCGGCGAAAGTTCCGAACAATTAGCGGACGTTATACAATCCCCAATTGGGCGCAGCGCGGGGCTCATCTCCATTGCCCCAACCGCAGTGCCCCTCTGGTTACGAGAGTTCAACGAATTCGTAGGTTTGCATTGCGATGAGATCGTTGGCATGTGCATACTGCGTTTGGTTTATTACAGTAGCCTAGCAGAACGGCGAGAAGGAAAGAGGGGGGTCACGAGAGTGCATTTTGGTATTTTCGCTTTTTTGGGATGTTGTTTGGATCTTAGTGCTGAACCTCAGATTACCCTCTTTCAGATTATTGTTTCTCTCATCTAATCTAATCTTCACTCTTTAAAGAACCTTCTTTTCAAATTTTGATTCGCCAGTTTCCTGTTGCCTATTTGAGGTCCATAGCTTTTTTTATCACTCTTCCATTTTCTTCTAACCCTAGCCTATGCTTCTCAGTTAGTAATTTTTTGTTCTCATAAGTCTTCTTCCACACGCTCTTTTGGGTCTTTCTTTTCTTATTTTTCCCTGCATCTTTTCGAATGTAACGTTCCTTGGTGCTCTACTGCCCTCCATTGGCAATATTCTTATACAGATTCTTTTACACATCCGCAAATTATCTTTAGTATTTCTCTCCCAGGTTTCAATTTTTTAATATCTTCTGCTTGCAAAACCCATGTTTTCCTTGCATATAACGCTACTGGTCTTATTATAGATTTATATAATCGTATTTTCCTATAATTTTTTTGCTTTCAAAATTTTTAACATCAAATCTGCTGTTTTGTTTGCTTTTTTATGGGTTCATTTCTACTCTCAGATATATGAATTCCTCCATCGTTTCTTCCACTTTAAGTTCTAAATTAGACCAGGTTTGTATATTTTCTGTTCCCAGACCATAAATTTTGTTTTCTTTATATTCACCTTTAGGAGCCGTGGTGGTTTAGTGGATAGGTCACTAGACTACGAAACCAAGAGTTGCGGGTTCGAATCCCGCTCTCGCCAATTCAATTGCTGGCATTTTTACGGCCCAGCTCGACTCAGGCTACAGTAAATGAGTACCTGGAGGTCAAACTCTGGGGTAATAATAGGCGGTCGGTACGTAGCGCTAGCCACGTTGCTACCCTTGTGTACCGTAGGCTCTAGATTGTAGCAGATCTATTCTGTTACGACCCCAAAGGGTCTTCAAGGGCTTTTACGGGGAACTATTATTATTATATTCACCTTTGCTCCTGTTTTCCTTATGTTCTTTATGATATATTTGGTATGGTTCTTTGATTCTTCCTTGCAAAAACTAGGCATTGATGTTAATTTTTTAAAAATTTTGTCTGTGTATTCGCTTTTTGCAGCATTATTCTCATTAAGTTGATTAGTTTTTCTTGGCATTGTAATGCATCAGGTGGCTTAATTATTTAAATTCTCTTTATTCTGTTGTATGCTTGTTGTAAGTACATGAATTTTACATAGGTATGGATCTTCTTTCTTTCTGCTTCCTCGTGTATCATTTTTATGGTATGAATTTGATCTACTGTTGATCTATGATTGGTACTGTCTTTTATCTTTCTCTGCAAACTCTTTCAATTTTATTTATTTTATTTTTGCTGTTTTTTTTGTACACTATATTCAATAATGCAATGGAAAGAAGGATTACAAATGTTGAAATAAGACAAAGAACAGGAACAACAGATATCATGGAACCTACCGCAAAATTGAAGTGGAGCTGAGCAACAAATGGACATCAAACATGACCCACTGGAGACCCAGAGAAACAAAGAGATGGGTCAACTGTGTAAAGAAAATAGGGGAAAGAAAGGGTTTCAACAAGCACGGGATAGAAACAGATGGAAGAATTTGGGAGAGGCCTACATTCAGGAGTGGATGGCGAATAGCTAATGAAGAAGAAGAAGAAGATGTTTAATAAGGAGATCGGCTTATGTTATTTGTTACCCTTTTTATTGGCACTATTAGGTTTTTCCTCAATTTGTTTGGCATTTCACATTTTTCCCAGGCTTCTGTTATTAATTTTAATATTCTGTCGGCTAACTTTTTCCCGCCATCTCCATTAATTCTTTTCGTATGGTACCATTTTTTATTCTACTTCTTCCAGTGTTGGACGTTTAATTTTTTGTTTATTCATTTAATAGGTCCTTGTAATGCTCTGTCCCTCTTTTCAGTACCTTTGTTTGTACTATAAATAGTGTGTTTTGCTGATATCCTTTCCTAATGTGGCCCGTTTCATAGTAAAATGTTTGCATAATTTTTTTACTGTAGCTTTTCTCTATCTCGTTTTTGCCAGGAAATCTCTCTTTTTTCTAAGGACGCTTTTAGCTTCTCTCCTTGCTCCTTTGTAGGCTCTACAATTTGCTTCCAGTTTTCTGGGTTCCTTTCTATTCTTTCTGTTATTACGTTTCTGTGTGAACTTTTGTAAGTTTCGTTTGATCATTCTTTTCATTGTAATCCATTGTTTTTCTGTCTGTTGAAGCTTCTTTCTTCAATAATTCTTTATCCATTCCACCCATCTACGCTTTTCTTTTTCTTCTTCTTCTTCCAACTCTCTAAATTCATTTTTTTATGTCTTCTGCTTTCTCTTCATAGTCTTTGCACTTGTTCCCATCATATAATGGTCGCTGTCTACATCTGCTCTACGGTAAGATCTCATTTTGTTTATTCCCAACCAGGATACGGTCTATCTGGGTTGATGTTCTGTGAGCTGGGCTAACCCACTTTCTTGTTCCTTCCCAATGTTGGCAGAAAAATCCCTTGTTACTAGTTTTATTTAGCTCTTTATCTTTTTTTTTGGTATCCTCTGATGATGCATGGCAGTTCACTACACTTATTTTCTACACTACCCTCTCAATCTTATATAACCTAATTTGTCACTCTTTCGCTTTATTCTTAGCTCCTGTCTATTACTTTAACCAGGTTTCTTTTTCCGTTGTCTTCTTCTCCTGACTTTTTTGTACTTCTTCTTTTAACTATTTAACTTTCTCTTTACCATTTCCTGTTTATTATGGCCCCATTCGAAACTTTTTCCTTCTATCGTTCTTTGGTAATTTCTTTTCGTTTTCTTCTTTTGATATGTTTTATATATTTGCTTTGATTCTTTTTTTCTCGTGTCAACGCGTTTACGATATGTATTCTGATTGCTTTCAGTCGACTTTTTCTTTCCACTACCTTTTTTTCTCTTTCCAATAATTTATTTCCACATGTATTATCTTTCCCCCCTTTTTCCTGTAATATCGTACCTTTTTTTATTGTTTTGATGAATTACAGGTTGCTTATTCTCGTTTTTCTGGATTTTCCTTTTTAATTCTGTTTTGCTTATTTCTGTGCTTTTATTTACCTCTGCTTTTGTCATTATTTCAATAATTTTTTTTGCGTCCGTCTTCACTTTCCTCGATATCTTGTTGATTTTTCAGAGTACATTTATCTCCATACTAGGGTTTTCTTGGTTCTATAACTTCGTTTAAACGCCACTCATTTATTCTCCCACTTTTCCAATTGCTCCGGCGATTCGTTGTCTTTTCCTCGTTATAATTTCTTTAGGGATGTATGTCCAATTGGAGAAGTGAAAAACCCTATGTTAATACTCCATTCTCACTTATTTTTATAATATCAAACAGTCATCAAGCAAAAGAAGTGATGTGTGTTGATAAACTGTCCACCGAGATGGTGAAACCGCAGGTTGCTTATTGGTAAAATGGTGGGACTGGCGTACGCAAAGGAATAGCAGAATTGGGGATTGACCGAGAAAAAATATTGTGGAGCAATGTATTAGAATCTTTAGAGATTTTTAGGATATTCCTGTAGATATTGGAAACAGTGATCAAAATGGTTAGCAGTTGAGAATGTTGAGATGAAAAACAATTGTAGTGGTGTTCAAGACAGGAAAAAACAGGTTGATAAAACCGTGACAGCTAAGAATTAAGACAAAAACAAAAGAGTGGAGACGATGACAGCCTTTACAATTTTTTGCAAAACTTATTAATTTTTGAGACACCCAGAGATGACAAGAAGTTTGATTTTTTAAAAATAATTATAGTGGAGTTTAGAAGAGTTGATAGAATAACATATATTTGGAAGATTCTAACTTGGAGAAGACTCTTAAACACTTAAAGAGTTGACGACCATGACAAAGGCAATAAACAAATAGAAATTGGGGCAACAAATAGAAGGTTGGAGACAAAGCCTTTTTGTCCCACTGCAGCTTTTTTTTTTACTAATCATGGCTTTATAGTCTTTTGGGACACTTTAAATATCTGAAGAAGTGATTAAATTTGTTGTAGTGGAGGTTTGGATAGTAGGAAATAGGACAATATTTTGGATGCTTGAACTCGTGGAAGATTTTTAAAACAGTTGGAAAGGGAAAAATCTATGTCCAAAGTAGAAGAAAAGCAGAAATGGTTAGAAGAATGGATATAAAGACAATCTTCTAGGCTTTTCGCAGGTTTATTTAACAAACCATGACTTTAGAGAGTTTTGGAACATCTTAACTAATGGACTGATTTTAATGGTTAGAAATTGGAAATGTTTGGATAAAAAATAATTATAGTGGAGTTTAATACAGTAAAAAATATCAGTAAAATTCCGGATAGGGATGTTGATAGAAAAATATTTTGAACGGTCAGACTTGCAGAAGCCTATTGGTAAGGGGAGGTCTCATCCCAATAGCAACAGATGAATAGAAATTGACATAAAAATTAGAAGATTAGTTAGAAGGTTGAGGGTAAAGACAAATTTCTTGACTGCTCTCAATTTTTAATAATAAACTATGGATACAGAGTTTATTTTTTGGATAACTTGTAGATATTTGAAGAAGTAGTCGACGCGGTTAGAATTTTGTCCATGCAAAATAATTGTAGTGGAGTTTCACACCTGCACAAGACAACATTGATTAGGAAATAGGAAATAAGGGCAACCTTCTTGACTTTTGCAGATCTTTTTGACCAAGCACTTCTTTAGAGATTTTTGGGGCATTATTATGGTTATTTGGGAATGTTTGGATAAAAAGTAAATATAGTGTATTTCTGGACAGTAAAGAACAGGCTGATATATTGAATGCTGAAACTTGCGGACGACTCTTGAAATGTCAAAAGTAACAGACAAATAGAAAGTGGGACAAAAAATAGAAGATTGGATAGAAGGTTGGAGACGAAGGCAGTTTCCTGGATTTTTACATATCTTTTTGTCAAATCACGGTTATGGAGATTTTCAGGACAACCTTGTAGATATCTGAAGATGAAAGAAGAATACAGAAAGGCCAGTCTTAATGTAGTCTTCATTTACTTGTCATTGCTGTTGGTTAAATCTTCAGTTCTTCTCAATATAAAACGGCAAAGTCGGGCGACAATATGTTTGTGGTGCACCCGTCTAATCCTACGCTTCTATTATTTTCAGCAAGAACAATCGGCTCTTAGCGCGCGCCTGTTAGCAATTCGAGCTGGTCGTAAACTCCCGAATTATTTGCGCCAAAGTGGAAAACGCCGAGTTGAATTGGACGGAAACAATAAAGCGCGATCGCGTTCGGCCAGATAATTGCCCAATAGCGCCGCGCTTTCTAATTTCAGTTGGGCCTGAAACTCCTAACCTTGGATGAAATTAGAATAACTGCCGTACAGGCTTCCAGCAAAATGGGTTAGTTGAACTGCGGTGGCAAACAACAATGCGCTCGCCGTAAAACGGGTGTATGTGTAGCTGCGAAAATGTTCTTGGGCGCGTAAATTTTTATTTTCGATTGTGTAGATGATCGGGCGAATCGCTGTTTCAGACTGGAATGAATGTTGTTGAAACCGTAAATTCGGCGAAAACTTAATTTGGATCATGGTTAGAGGTGAGTTAGGAAGATTTTCTTCGGATTATCTTGGACAAAGAACATTGTTGGTGACTGATAGATACTATCTACCGTCTGTCGATCGTATATCGTATTGACAAGTTGAGAGATGAAAATAGAAAAGGAAGCGTTATTTTTTAAGCGAAGGCACATTTCGTAACAAATGAGAGAAGCTTTCAGACCATCCAAGCTCTTCTCTTTGTTGTTTGTTTTGAGTTTGCTGAGTGGACAGCGGCAGTAAACAAACTGAATTTAAAGTACCAGTTCGCTGGTGCTTCCTTTTAAGTATTGCTGAGACAACTTCTACTGCTAAATTGCAGCTGGATTTTTAAATAGTAAACATCTCTAAGGGGCTAGGTCAGGGCTATGGGGTGGGTGGCTGACCTCGGAAATATGCGCTCACAAATGGCTGCAGCTGCAATTCCGTTGCGAGGAGGCGTTGTTATGGAGTGGTATGGCTATAACAGTTGTTCCCCTAATAAAATTGTCATGGCAAAGACGTTGGTCTTTAGTGTGCCCGCAGATGGCCGCGAGTATTGATGGCGGTTTGAGTTCTAACCTTCCACGTATCGTTTGCCGTGAACTCCGCGGAAAATTGTTTTTTCCCGTGAATGATATCCCATTTTCCCTAAAGTATGCTTACAGTAAACACAGCCCCCTAAAATAATTTTGATTTTTCCCGCAAGGCTCGTTTTTTTTTTTGTTTCACTGTATTCAGAGCAATGGTCTTTCTTGTCAAACTTTAGGTCTGTAATGGAGGGAATATGGATTCTTCCTCTTGAAGACTGCGTTCCATTAGTTTGCAATAAGGTTGTAGTTTTTTGTCCTGAATTTCAATAGAGGACTTCATTGGTCATCACTTGGATTGCTCTTTATCTTAGCAGGAGTTGGTCACCACTACTTTTTTGCGCCATGGACGGCTATATTTCTATTAAAAGTTGCGAAAAGTTTCGGCTCGCGAATTTGTATTTTCCCGTTTTGTTCCTTCGATTATCGAGAGCAAGATAATCTAGATATACCTTTACCACCTTATTGTCTTTCCACATATTTTTCCCGTTGCTCTGAGCTAGTTCTTGAATTTGCGCTTCATGTTTCTAGGGACACTTTTTTGTGCGATTATCTGTCTCACCTCTATCAACAGCAATGAGGTCCTCCGTTTCGACCTAAATATTTCTGCTCGATCCGAGACCTCTATTGAAAATCGGCTTTTCATAAAATCAGCAAGATTTCAAGGTGTAGTAATTTCGCAAAAACTATAAAACAACTTTTAATGTGGAATTGCTAGAAAAAAAAAGCAAACGTCCGTTTTATTGGACATTACACTATAATGGAGAGAGCTGATACCTCTCTTCATAAACTTTCACACCAAGGAAACCAACACGAAGCAAATAGAACAACAAAAGGTATTTGGAATGAAAAAATGTCTGCGTATACGATGTAAATAATTAAAGAGGTGTATATATTGGAGATTACAATTTTAGGATTACATGAAACTAGATGACCAGGACAAGGGGAAAGAAAAATAATAATGAGAAGTAATAAAAAAGTAAGAATAAATTGGAGTCCTATTTCGGACAGATTGATTGATTTCCTCTATTAAGAACATTAGTATCATCCAGTGCTATGCTGTCATAGAGCTCGCAGAGGACGGAAAAAGGATATTTTTTATCAAGGTGATGTAGTAATTGTATGGGAGACTTCAATGCAAAGATTGGTGGTAACAATGAAGGTATTGAAAAAGCGATGGTACTATAGGCATGGTATAGCAACTAGAAACGATAATTGGTGGAACAATTGAATTTAAAAGGTATCATAAGATACTAGATGCTAGAAGCCCCAAGAATGTAAGGAGCGATTATCACCTCTTAGTAGGAGAAGCTGGGATGAGAATATGACGATGAATGGAATAAAACAATACAGGAAACGAAAACAATATAATTTACATGAAAGAGAACCCCGAAGAATTGAAGAACAAGAAGAGGATGTAGAGCATAGAGGGAAAATGGACAGTGATAAAAGAAATAATATATGGTACAACCTGGGAAAATGCATGTAACCTGAGAAAGGAAAGGAAAAAAGTTGAGGATAAATTGGATAAATAGGGAAACCCAAAAACAGAAAATGCTAAGATGGAGATAACAAACAAGTAGAGAAAGAGCGACACAGGATAAAAGAATCTGGGTTGAAAAGGGTCAGAGAAATTAACACGTATAGCTGACAAAGTCGAAAATTGAAAAAGGTATAAAACATATGAGGAATAACAAATAGTTTTTCCAGAGTATTTCCCTTCCGAAGATCTTGAGATTTGCTAAGTCGTCTTATTAGTAAAGTGTTTTCTTAGTGTAGAACTGGAGCGCCGAGCTCTTCTCTATATTGATGGTCATTCTTCAATATTCGCACCAAACTTGTCGAGGTCAATTCCTTCTGGAGCCATTTGATAAACAGAATTGGTCTTAGAGAGCCGGACAGCACCGCCGTGTCGTTTGAATACGATATGCCCCGGACGTAGAGGATGTAAAGCATCGCTGTCAAGACAGATACTTAGAGGACGTCTCTTTGATGACTTCACTTTCGAAAAGGAAACCTAACAAGATGAACCAACAATAACTGGATTGCGGTGGAAGCCATCTTATATACTAGCTCGTTGTGCCACGTCGAAGAAGACTACACATGCGGTATGCTTCTTAATGGACTACTTTGTTATAAGCTTCTCCACGGTCGAAAGGAGACTTATTACTGAAAGAAGATTCCTGACTTTCTAGGCTTGAAGAGCATGATGATGTATGTCGCCTTCCAAGATCTTGGGAAGTGCTAGATAGCGTTGATGATGTGGGTGTCGTACGATCATCAACGTGTGGTTCGGGATTACGCAGCTTGAGGGATCGGATGACTTGGAGGATTTGCTTGTAGGTCGCTGGATTCAGGTGGTTGTGAGGCTCTTACCTTCGAAGACGCAGTCGAGGTTGTCAAGGACAGCGGTCTTGACGTTTGCAGCGATTCTGCGCTAATTTCTCTAATTCGCTGGTCTCCAGCGTGGACAGGGTTGGTGGCGAAGAGAATGTATTTCTAAATGGAGACGGTTGAGTGATGTACCTCTTCTTCCAGGTCTTCGGTGGGGTGGACAGTGAAGAGACGTCGTTGGTTCCATCAGGGATTCTTAGGTTAGAAGGTTAAAACAGAGTTATGATCGCTATCCATCTCGCATTGCCTCGTCTGCTGCATGTGGACGTCCTTGAGATTGCGATGTTACGGAGGTCCGGGCGACCAGTGAGGCAGTGGTGGGCAGGTTCTGCGGCGTTCTGCCTTTCTGTAGAATATCTGGTAACAGTCGTTAGAATTGGACAATTCGTGGTCAGATTTTTTCTGGCCGGTTGAGTTACTACTGATTTTTGTGACTATAACAGGGAACATACGGAAACTTTTTGTGCGTATGTTGTGAAGGGAAACGAAAAATATGATTATATCGCGTTATCAAATTTGATTTTTCAAGTTTCTTCATTTCCTGGTGGATAAAAAATTGAAGACGGTGGATAAAGTGTTGTGTGTGGTTCGCGAGAACGTTTTTTTTTGTTGGTATTATTTGGGATTATTTTTTTCTCCAATTGTAACTACTCCTAGTAATGGATGGAATGTGGATGTCAGCAGCGTGCGTATTAGTTTTCAACCATTCTTCTAACTACAAATCTTGATAGTCTTGGTAGTCCAATGACCAATGTGGTCTAGCTTGACAATGACGTTATTTCAATTATAGAAATTTTTAGAACATTTTTCACATATTTATTGCTCTGAATATTTACAATCTGTTGAATAATATCTTTCAGTAAATAATTTGAATTGTTATACCACCTTTAGGAATTGCTTACATTATAATAAATTGTGATTGGATTAGCTTAAACCTCAACCTAGAAAGTACACTAAAAGCTATTAATCTTAGTTAAATCTGTTATCTAAATCTAGCGAGTCAAATCTATTGTCTTTCTAGAAGAGGAGCGGCTAAATTATTGGGGTGGGTACTGAGTTGCGCTTGGTAATTTGTGCTGGCACGTTGGATTTCTTCTTTGATTGTGGGGACAGGTACGTGTTGTTGGAGTAACCAATTGGGAACGTATATATAGAAGTATTTTGCTTTTTCAATGGTAACTCAGATTTTTCTCCGTCATCTAGTAGATTTTGCGAAGTTGTGTGAGTCTTCCAGGTCAGGTGCCTACATGGCTGAATTCCTAAGTACTTGTCTTGTTGAAATATCGGAGTGATATTCGTTGTAGTTGAAGAGTAAAAATTACCTGAACCGATTTCGTTTCGTTCACGTCTATTCTCCATAGTTTAAGCCATTCTTCGATTTTTTTGAGATTTCGCTGAAGTATCAGTGAAGCTCATTGTGTGATCTGCATACCTAGCTACTAACGTTTGTGGTGTTGTTGGCAAGTCCGGTGTGTACAGAAGGTATAGGGCAGGACCTATAATGCTACCCTGGGATACACCTGCTTGGATTGTCCGAATTGATGGTTGTGCGTCTTTAAATTTAACATGAAAACTTCTTTCCGACAGCTGTTTTTAGCAGTTTAGTACTATCGTACCTCGTCCTTCCCCAAAAACTAAACTGGTGTTTTGATATAATATTTCCGTGTTCTGAGATTGGTTTTAACTTTTGCAGTAATATTTTTTTAAAAATTTCAGATAAAATTGGTAGCATGTTTGGTATGAAGCGACTTTCTCTGGGTTTTCCAGGTTTCGTTACCATCCCAGTGCTATTATCACTGTTTTGGGAACGTTCGTAATTGACATATTGCATTCATTGTGTAGGTAATGAGTCGTATGCCTTTTCTGGCATCTCTTTTATAGATTTATTCAGAGGATCTATTATGGAGCTCAAATACTTAGGATAAATGATCTGCGAAAGTATTTGTATGTTGTATTTTTTCTAATAGGAAGAACTGGAAGTTTTGGTGCTTCTTGTTTCCTGGTAGCTTTCCATAAAGAGTAATTAGTGTCCTCAGTAGGTGTTAGGTTTGCCAAGTATTTTTGTACTCTTTGGTTAGAAGATTTTTTAATTCACGAGTAGCTTGGTTGAGTTTAGCTTTATTTCTGGGTCTTCTACTGATTTGCCAGATTCTTCTTAGTCTTCTTAGTTTTTTGCTTAATAACCGTAGGGCAGTATTCTATAACGGGTTGGTATTATGGTGTAGCTTTCCAAACTGATTTCTGTATGGTCTGATTGAGATGCTCAATGGCACTGAATAGTTCTTTTTCCGTTTTTAGCGATATACTTAGTTGTGTTGTTTTGGTAAGTAATTTTCTAAAATACCTAGTCCCATTTAGTGCTTCTTGAGGATAGCGTCGTTGGTTTTTGAACTCGTAATACTTCTGTGCTGTGTGATATAAGTACAGGATTCATATCTTAAATAATTTGTGATGCAAAAGTTTAATAAGTTTGTTTGGAATCTTAAGGTCCAATGACCAATATATAGGTTGAAATGTGTTCCTCTATTGCTTTGAACACTTCTCTTCTTTTAGGTAATGTAATTCTTGATTTCCATATTTGGTTTTGGGGTTATAATCTCCACCAGCTATCAAAAAGGGTCTAAGTGTGCCAAAGAATATTTCAAATTGCCGATTTTTAGGCTTTTATGCATATAAAAGTAAAAGTCTATAAAAAGCGTACGGTCTATCCGTTCGTCCTTGTGTTAAGCGCTTTTTTGCAGCTTCGTGTATTTTCGCGCAGCTCCGAAAATGCTCGAAGGACCACCGCGCCGGGCGATAGCCGCAGCGCAACGGCCGGCTGACGGGATAATTGCACCTCGATATTATCTATAATATGAGTTTAACTTAGTAAATACTAAGCGATATACTATGTGGTCGTAATTAAATTAAAAATGACGTATGTGCTCTCAAGTTAACTTTCAAGACGTCATTATATGTATAAAAACCCGGGGTATCTGTAGAACATTGTTCCGCATTCCCACCTTCTTAATATTATGCTATGGAGGGCAGTACACAGAAGAGAATATGATGTTTCTGTACTTTTCTGCTACTGCAACGCTAGTAGCTTGAAGACACTTGGCATCCTCATTTTAGAACATCACGGAAGCTTCATCAACTCAATTGATGTATTACAGGCCACTTTTTGCCAATTTATTGTACTGCAGCGAAATCTTTTGAACACATCGACAGTTAGTCTTTGATCCGTTTTTCTGGCGAGCATAAGAAGTGCCGAAGAATCGGGGACATCGCGCGTGATGCTCGCCCTCTCTGTTTGCCTTCCTACAAGTCCTAACTGTTCTTTCGGCGGCGGCGTCAAAAGCTGCACTCTGGCCCGCCGCTTTCCACCGGCCCAGGTTGCCGCGGGCTCGCGCGTTTTGGGCGGGCGGCCGGCGCGGCGCAGTTCGCGGCCAGCTTCAGGCCAGATGGTCCGCCGCAGCTCGCGGTCGCACCCGCGGATTTCGAATGTCAAATGCGGCTCCGGAGGCGTCGTCCGTCAGGTGTAGCGGCCGAAACGCGCGGGGTCGTCGACCCCGGCCGCGCCGGGTCACTGGGTTAGTCGAATTCGGGCCAGCAAAAAAATGTTCCGTTGCCGCATGTTCGGAGTGCCCACGGCGGCACCGGCCCCCAGGTGCGCGGCGGCGGCGCCGCGGAAGCGGCAGCGCGGAAGCGCGCCGTTTCGTAACATCTGCCGCCGCTAAATATAGCGCCGAAGAAAACAACTTTGGCAGAAAATATCGGGTGACACACATTCTGCCGGCTCGGCGCAGATAACAATATCGGAGTTTAAAAACAAACTGCATCACCGGGGTCAACGACTCCGGCCGAGATATGGGATATCGCGATGTTTTCGCGCGCCCATCCCGCACGCTTCGTCTCGATTACGTTCGGGGGTCCTCCGTGGTCGCGGTTGATAGAGCACACAGCAGCCGCTTTGATATTGACTTTAACGAATTTTGCAGTTCGAAACAGTTCAGTGTTGCCGCATCTTTTACTTTTGGACCATTGGACCACGGGACCATATCGTGCATGACCAAACCATGATACCCACTTGCGTTTGTTTAGCTTTGATAATACTTTTGTATTGTGGTAAGGTACTGATAAGGAAATAACATCCAGTATCCTGTTGGAAAACCACTTTGCTAACCGCAGATGAATGAAATACCGAGTCCTTGCACACTCATTGTCGTGTAGATGAACAACCTACTAGAAGGAAGCGGTCGTTAAGTACACTCACGTATCTTTCAGGTTTATTTTATTATTTTGTTTTTGTTAGGCATTGGCATTTTAGTTTTTCTTCGATATAATCTTTTTGGCGATTTCTCCTATCTTAACCGTTTCATTTTCTAAGGTCATCGTCTCATTGAGTGGGGTCTACCTTTACCCCATCATCCGCAAATCACGTATGCCATTGCCATATTAACGTACCGGGTGTTATATTTGTTTATGTACGGGTTAATTCAAATGTAAATTTTCAAAATAATTTTTGGTGGTAGACCATATAAGGTATATCTCCTATTTTGATGCCTTAATCGGAGATACTGAGTCCGATTTTGAGTTTTTCCAGGACTCTTTTTCTTCTTCTACTCTTATATGTAGGCTATTATGGTCTGTTTCTGACTACACATTTCGTGTAGTACTATGTGCCATGTTGGGCGTACCCCGGACAGGTGGCTAGTCTAATCCATTAGAAGAAGGAGAATGCACTTTACGACCTCCAAAGGTGTTTGTATGACGGCCGGAGAGATGTTTGCCGTTGCTTTTGACTTGGGAGTCGAACCTAGGGCTTGTCACGCGTTAGTGTGACGGGTCGGGGCCTTTACCACGCGGCTCTCCTTCCGTTTTGTGAGGGCTTTATATTAAATTTATAAACAATTTTTTTTCTAAGACACCTCATTATACAGGGGTAGTGTAGTATTCACCCAACTATAGACTACCCCTCACCCCCCGTTAACATGGTAAGCCACCAAAATTGCCTTCCGGAATAGCTTCAGCGGCCGTTCATACTATCTTTTGGATTCTCTTCCTATTCAGATTCCTGTTGATGTCTTTCCCTTTCTTCTCTTCTTCCTCTCATAATTTTTACCACGTTGCTTCCGATTATTTCCTATTTTTTTCTGATTTTAGTATTTCTGTAATTATGTTGTTTGCCGTGAGTGGTTGAGTTTGATCTTCATTTACCTGGTTTCTAATTTCGGCCCATTCTGTGCATTCAAAGATGGTGTGCTATGGGGTGTCTTTTTCTTCACAGTATATGCATGTGCTGTGCTCGGCGGTTTTCATTCGTTTCAGATAATTTTCGAAGCAGTCGTACTCAATGCGGAATTGCAATAGGTGGCAGTTCAGTTCCCTGGGCTGTCTATTTCACTATGTTTTCTATTAGTTCCGGTCCAGGTGGCGGCAGATCCTTCATTCTGCTTTCATTCTTCTTTATATATTTCTAAGGTTCTCTCTGGCTGCGCCCAAACCTAACCTTAACTTAATTTAACTTAACCTAACCTAACCTTTTTTTGGGAATGCTGCTTACGCACTTTACAGTCGACTGGTTTATTTGCATCAACTGTCACCAATAGTGTTGTTCTGAAACTGCCTATATCTCTTATTTTAGGACTTCCATTTTTCTCTGTTTTTCTTCTTTCTTTAACGTTCTAGCATTTTTTTCGAAAGCCTAACGCAATCTCTTTAATTTCTCTCTTGGTGTTTGGATTCTCGTCAACTCTCTCGCTAGTTCCGAGGAGCACGTCACAATTACATCTCAGATTTCCAAGAGGGCTAAGGCTATGTAGCTCTCCTTTTTTTAAGGCCTTCCAAATTCCGAAGGAGGTATTAACCACCTTCGTTTTTCTTTGTTGGGCTGATTCCACGGAAATGTTTCTATATAAATGCGTATAGGCCGTATTTAAGTTCATTTTAGATTTCTGTTCATTATTTTCCATATTATTCCCACGAGAAACCTAACCTAACCTAACTTAACCTGATCTAATTTAATCTAACCTAACTTAACCATATATAACCTAGCCCAATCTAACCTAATACGAAATCATTGACCGCATGTTATCTGGTCTTCTACTAAATTTAAAATTTTTGATTTTCAGTGTTCGGGACGGCCTGAAATTGATAAATTCGGAGTCGGCGCTCCTTATGAAAGATTAGTCAATAAATAGGGGGCGTTATCATCTGGTCTTCCATATAATTTCTTCTCTTATTCAACAGAATGCGAATTTACAATTTTGCACAACGATACGAACTCTACGAATTTGCCTTTTAAAAAAATTATTTATGCCTTCCTTTCCCCAAATATATATGGAAATTTTCCACAGGATTAAAACAAATTTTAAATTAAGGACAAAGTGTTACAAAAGACTAATATTGAAGTTAATTCTCTTTGTTTATTTCACCCAGAGGATTTTCTAAAATGTTATAGGGGGATACGTCATAAAAAAGTCTGTGTGTGTGGCGAGGGGAGGGAGACAGTAGAGGTCTTGTGGGTCAAAGTTTAGAGTTTTGACATTTTTGTTTGGTTTGCAGTGCAAAATAGATTTTTTTGGGGAAAAGCGATTGCAAAATGCAAAATGCAAAATTGTACAATTAAAGAGCAGACATTTTTGAAAAGTCTAGATGCACCGAGACTGAATGGGTGTATGCTACGTTACACTTAAAAAACCTTCGCTAGTCAGCAAGCGGATTAGACTTCTTTTGGGGTTTAGAATAAAGGTACTGAAAACCCTGTACTTTAAGTATTTCAGTTACCGATTAAGAGGCTAGAATTGATTTTTTCTCTGAGAATGCAAAATTTTCTATCAATTCCTAATTCTGTTTTTTATTTTTAATTTTTGTATATTTTAGATTTGTTGCATTTAACTTTTCTTCATTGTTTTTGAACTTAACTTAATACTATTTTTTTATTTTTTAAATTACAATTTTTGATTTGATGATCATGGGAATGATGATGGAAGATTCAATAAACCTTTGAAAACCGCTAAGATCTTTCTTCTTACCCCCAGCAATAAGATCAAATGTTTTAGTTAATTATTTTCCTATAAATTTTCTTGGTTCTGGTTCTTCTGATTCTTTATCTTCTATTTATAAAAAGACTTCGTGGGTTAATATGTATGTTGATGTCCAATTAAGTGTTTTGTCTCTATCTACCACGACTTTTTTGGTGCCGGGAAGGTTTTGCTCTGTTATTGCAGAATGAAGTTTTTTCATGTTCTTTCAAATATGGATTGTATGATCCAGACCCTTGAATACCATTCTTTTTTAGACAACATTTAGATGCAACTTCCATAGAAGATATATTTTATGATTTTTAATGCCCTGGAGAGAATTTGGATCACTTTTCAGGAAAATCCAATGTTAATCATTGGTTCGGTTAATGATCTTTTCCTGATTCCTCACAAACTAGAGCGACATTTTTATTTTTATTTTCTTTAATTCCTCCTTCCATTTTTTCCCTTAAGATTTTATAGTTTACTGATCCTGTGAATTAGGGTTGTGCTTTTTTCTGTTACTGTTACTCTCGTTCCTTGACATTTTTAGAATTAACAGAACTTTTGACTGGACCTATGTGCTTTTAGCGGAACAATAACAAAATCGAAACAATAAAATACTGCGCTGGTCCGCTCTTTCAAAGACTTCCATTCTGCCATTTCATGCCAGACCAATTACGACGGCCGCAAGATGCTCTAACCCCGCACTTGCAAGGTGGCTGCGTGATTCAACCAATTCGCGCTTTAACCTTGCGGAGTCCTCGTCTCGGGTCGGGCTGCCCTGTCCTACTTAGGCAAGGGTAGGTTTGGCAAGGTCGGTCCGCGGCGTCGCCTATCCTTGTCCACACCAAAACCAACGACATTCTGTGCCACAAATTTTAATTTGCTTGACTACCTACTTTAAACAATGCTAAAGGTCATGAAACATCGTTATAGTGAAAGTTTTGTTTTGGTTGATATGGCTGCATAAGCACTTCCGCTATATGGACGGCAACTCCATCTTGTTGCAATCTAAAATATGGTGAAGGAATAATGTAGATTGGATGGTGTTTTGTCGTATTTTTTATTTTTTGTTCTATAGATCAAAGTCTAAGGAACATTATCTAGTTGGGGTGGCGATGTAGTCTCTTCTGTTGGACCTCTGCAAGTTTTTTGATTTCGCTGGTGACTGTTTTCACTTGCACATCGCGGTGAAGATCAATTACGGAGCATTATAACATTTGCTGACCTTTAGTCTCTTTAGTTGGATACCAGTGTTCATATAGGTTTTAAAATTTGCTTATACCTCAATATTTTGTTGTAAGTGGAGAAAATAGTTTTTCTTCCATTAAGTCAGTATAATTTTCTTCTATCTGAGCGTGAGTTTCTCATCCAATGTCATTTCCAGATAGATGGCTAGATTGTTAATTGAGACTGGATCTTTTTTTTTTGTAAAGTTGACATGATTTGACTTCGTTTCATTAAGAACTGTAAGTAGTAAAGCACCCGTCCTAATATATTACCTTGTGGCACTCCCGTTGTGATCGGTTCAAGTTTCCAATCTTATTTCACGTGAAATAATCTCTCAGGCGGGTACAATCTGAGTGATTTTTCCATATTCGGACGGTAGAAACGCGACCGCGCTTACTTTTTTCCTTTAAAATATTATTTGATTACATTCTGTTGACTTGGTAATTTGTAGGATGTTTATCCCGGATCAAGCTGTCTATTAATAATTTGTTTTAAGTCTGTCAAGGATATGGGTCTATACTTCTGCGCTTTGTTAGGACTTCTTCTCAGTTTCGAACCGTTCTTCGAAGTTTTTTTGACATCTCGCCATTAGCTAGGTCAAAACCGGGAGCTTCATTAGAACTGATGTTGGTCTTTGACCTCTTTCATTACTTCCTTTGGGGCCATTGTCTGGATATGTTCTCAAAGTTCTATAGTTGGTTGGATAGTATGGTTAGAGTGTTTTCTAAATGTCTGGATCCTTCTTGACCAAGTTCTTCTTTACGAATCGGTGACATTTGGGCGATCGCCGCTTTTATTCTCTTGGTGGTCTTTCAAAGGGAATAATCCGTTGTCAAGTCATCAGCAAGTTCTAGTTCAGCTCTTTGACTTCCTGTTTGGTTATAGCTGACAATCTGTTTAAGATGGTCTTATTGTTCAGACTTCTAGTAGTTTGTCTTTTTCTCCTGAATTTTTTTTGCCCATGAAATTTGTTGACTAAATTTCCGACTCCTTTATCCAATTTTATGAAGGTTTTTAGCGAGTCATTCAACTGGATTTTTCCTAATCTGTGTATCTGTTGATCAAAGTAGGATTTCCTTCATTTCCAATGATATCGGAGAGTGGTCTGACTAGGTATTCACTAGGTTTGACCCCTTGTTGGTATCATTGGGACAGAACCTTGGTTTTTTCTTGTACAATGCATTAAAAACCCAGGGTCCCGTATGGTTTGATGTAGCAAACTCGCTTTAGTGGCTGTACTGGCACCCCTTTCAGAGTTTTTAACATTGAAATCTCCAAGGATAAATTTTTGATGAAGAGATTTCACTAATTTTCCTTTTAGCTTGCATCTTCGGGTCGTATATATCGCAGGCACGAAGATTCATCTTTCCTGATATTAATTTTGAATGAGGTCACTTTGATACTCAACTGCTCGTATTTAAATTTCTCATACCATTGAATGTGCTACTTGATGACGACTTCCACCTTTCGTTGCATTGAGCAGATGCGTAGCAAGATACCAGCAGAGGCCCCTCAATATCGCACTTAATTACATGGTCTTTGGTGCACTTGCGCTTATAGAAGGTGACTCGAATGTAACAGCTCACCTTAGGGGTGTTCTCAAGTTCCCCGACCGTGGAATTTCCCGCGAGCGTATGCAACGTGGGTGCCCGAAGAACTTAGCATTCAGCAGCAAATGAAGCGAACGGGCTTGTCCTTGTAACATCTGCTTCAGTATGCAGATGAAGGAGAAGATATGCTTAACCGGATTTGTTATTGTAGAGGAAACTTGCGAGCATCACTGCCGATCGGCTCAAATCGCGCGTCCATGCACGTCTCGATCTGGTCTTTGAAATTTTATTAGGGAAAAATTTGAGTTTAGCTTGGGAGACTTGTATTTGGTAGTACTTGCCTCAAATATTTACCAAACGCGTGGGGGAGGGGGGTTATTCATTGTTTTGAAATTTTAGATTTGATGGTACTTTAGGGTACTAGGTGAACACTTATGTAGGACAAATGTTAGAGATGTGGATGATGAAAAGATCAATAATTATCTTATCTCTTATTATCTTTTTTGGGTTTTCCGATGAGGATCCTTGTTGGGAAGACGAAAATTCATGTGGTGGTAGATTGGAAGGTGTTTGTTGTTTGAACCTCTTCCAACTCTAATTGTGGACATTTTCTAAAAGTTAAAAATGTAACTTGTCAAAACTTATCTCGAGTAAAATATGCATGTGAAGGTGAAGAGTATTTCCAAACAATGTGGCAAAGTGCCACTGATGAAGACGGATGTGGTGCTGACACATATATCTACGGTTTAATGCATCTGGAATGTTCGAAATGAATTTCGTACGCAGTGGATCGGGGCCGGAGCGTCCAAACGATGTCGATAGGAGAACAATGGCTAATGACATTTCGTCTGCATCATTTATTTATCCACGTCGGCGATAGTGCCGTCTGGCTCGAAATTACGCTGTCGTCGCGGAGGCGACAGGTAATGTGTAATATCTAAATGGTGTTACAATGAGTTGATAATGAATATTTAGTGTCGCGTCATCGCTGGCCGTTGTTCTTTAATTTCCATTGTCCATTCTTAACACGCCGCTGCCTACGGTGGAGGCACACAGGCACAGCACAGCGTGTGGTGCGTGCGTGCCGGCCGGCGAAAACGCTAATTTCTCCGGCGATTGGGAAAACGCGCGGTGCACTGCTGCACTCGATACCCCCTGAACGGGCGGCACGCGACCGGGAGCGCTGGGGTGCAGGTGTAGGCAGTGCGTTGCACTTGGGGTCACGGAGGTCGCGCGGGTCACGTGGCGGCTAACCGCGTATCGATTCTGGATTCGAACTCCTGTTCGCGACGGAGAGACTGAAGGCTCCCTGTTGCAGGTCGGAGACGTCCGCTGTGCACTTCCCGTGCCTGATCACGGACCACCGGCCGCTGCCGGTGCACCTGGCCTTCCGGGGGTTGACGGTGAGCGCCGGCTCTAGGCAGATCCTGCGGGACGTGGACGGCCTGGTGCGGCCCGGGCAGCTGCTGGCGGTGCTGGGTCCCTCCGGCTGTGGCAAGACCACGCTGCTGAACTGCCTCAGCGGCCGGCTCAAGCTGGACTCGGGCCAGATCCTGCTCAACCGGGACACGCTCTGTAAGCGCTGGAAGCGGCGGATGTGCTACGTGCTGCAGCAGGACATCTTCTTCGCCGACCTGACCCTGCGGCAGACGCTGGAGTTCACCGCGCGCTTGCGGCTGCCCGACACCATGAGCCACTCGCAGAAGATGCAGTACGTGGACCACATCATCGACGTGCTGGAGCTGACCAGCTGCCAGGACACCATCATCGGCGACTACATCAAGCGCGGCCTCAGCGGCGGCGAGAAGAAGCGGGCGAACATCGCCTGCGAGCTGCTCACCAACCCGTCCCTGATGCTGCTGGACGTAAGTATGCCAGCCGGCGCGGATGGATCCGTCTCGCCTCCTAGCGCTCTCTGACTTAGCAATTCTAATGGCCATTGAAGTGTGGCGTGTCCAATAAACATCGGCAATCCCGTTATTGTTTCATTTCGCGGCCGCACGCAAGGGAACTTTCGAATCGATCGAGATACTTTCGAAATCTCTCCCCTTTCTTCGATTACTCATTTGCTGTTGGGCAACGCTAATAATCTCATTCTCTGATGAGAGTCCCACTCAACAGGTTTTTCACCACAGATCTCGATTAACAACAGGTACGGTCAGAATGCTCGCTCTTCACGTGCTTTTTTCAGGAAAAAGAGAAGAAGAGTCGCCAGCTTCCGTCATCAACTGGAACTTGAAAATTGGTCAGGGATACGGAGAGCAAATTGGCCAGATTTGATGAGGCTGACGTCATCTGCACAAATCAATAACTGTGTAGATGCTATTGGTGCTACTTCATTTGCAGTTGTCCTCTCACTAAAATCATGTGCAAGTAACGGCACATTTCCAAAAATTGGGCGAAAGTTTAGGAATCAACAAAAACTTGTCTAATTCTTCAATAGAGGGTAGACCGATAGAAGTATATTGAAGCTCAAGATGTCCACTCTAAGTAGTAAAGGGCGTCCCAATCGAAATGCGAGATTAAATTTTTACTTTCAGTCCTGTAGACACTTGAGAATATAAAGGTGTTAGATTTGGGATGAAGATAGTCTTTTTAAGGCTTTAATTGGGTTGTATTTGGAAGATATGTATTGCGAGAGGAATTTTCTGCTTAAAAATTATCACAATTTATCACTGAGATCACATGATCTAACACCACATGACCACTTCCATACACCCACAAACTACAACAATTTATTGGCCGTAAAAATCTAATCGGAAATTTTCTCAAAAATCAATTATTAGAGTCTTATTGAGACATCCTTCCAACATTTATCAAACAGCACATTGAAGAATAAGCAAAAACCAACAAGTTAAATTAAACTTCTCGAAACTCTTCTCGTTAAAAAAAGTTTCTAGAACATCTCTTGGTGGATTTAATTTTTTAGCCGTTAAACTTTGCTCACAGGCCCCCTTCGTAGAAAATTGACTTGAATTGTTCTTTCCTCGTCCACAGAAGTTTACTAAATATTCTTAACTTAAAGACTTGCTCTACAACTCATATTAACTGATCTAAATAAAAAGGTTGTATTTCTGAATGATGGTCCAACATGGTTAATGTGCCAACAACTGAGCTTTGCGTAATTGTAGATAAAGCACGAGAGCGTCGTTAATAAAATTGGAAAAAAGTGTTAATATGGTCATTCCGTAGGAGCCAACATCCGGTTTGGACTCGCACTCCGCGTACAGCCTCATGTCGACGCTGAAGCGCTACGCCGTGTCCGAGGGCAAGACCGTGGTGGTAACGCTGCACCAGCCCTCGTCTCAGATCTTCCACTTGTGTGATAAGCTCCTCCTGCTGTGCGGCGGCGAGTCCGCCTACTACGGCGACACCTCCAAGGTCGTGGACTTCTTCGGCAATGTGGGGTTTACGATAAAGCCGCACTACAACCCCGCAGACTTCATACGTGAGTACTAGTCGCCTCCTGCCGTTCCTTTTTAACCATCTGTCGTAGTGGAGCAAGTGAAGGGGCCGACCGAGGTGCGGCAGAAGATCGTTGCGGCCGCCAAGGAAGCGCGGAAGAGCAAGGACTACCCTGCCGAGCTCCTGAGCCAGGACTGCCCCTACATCTTGGACAAGTACGGGGACCCGCCCAGCCGCCCGGTGGCCTCGCCGTACCCCAACTTGGACCGTAAGTGCCCTACATTGCTTGGCCCGCACCACAACAAAGCACTATACTTTCAGAAGAAACTTTAAATTCAGTCGATCCAGAGGTTAGAAGACTGTGGCTAGACACGCACTCGCATGCGTCGTCTTCCGTCAGCTCGGAGACGAGCGACTCCGACTGCTACTTCACGTGGCCCACAAGTTTTTGGACGCAGTTCAAAGTATTGTCGCAAAGGAACTTTCAGGAGGCCAGGCCGAGGATGCTGTCCAAGCTGAACTGGGTGCAAACCATTGGATTGGGTTTGTTAGCTGGCCTGCTGTGGTTTCAGCTCGAACGTCGGGAGGAAGCCTTGCATGACATTCAAGGATGGATGTTCTTCTCCACCACATATTGGATGCTGTTCGCGCATTTTGGTGCTCTCAGTTCTTGTACGTAATTTTTTTTAAGGAGTCGAACCTTTTGCTGAAGTTTTCGTTTTTAGTTCCACCAGAACGCGAAGTAATAAACAAGGAAAGGCAGTCAGGAGCCTACCGCCTGTCCGCATATTACCTAGCCAAAATGGTCGGAGAACTACCTCTCACGATAACTCTACCTGCAGTTTACCATCTCATTTCATATCCTATGTTAGGTAACATCATTAGAGTGACTGCCGCATTCAAACTTTGTAATGTAGCAGTTTGCAGGTTTTCACTCACCCATTGTGTTCGTAACCCTCCTGGGCTTCCTGCTGCTAAACACAGTGGTGGCGCAGAGCGTCGGCTTCTTCATCGGAGCAGCTTGCATGGACATGCAGGTCAGCATCACCATCAGTGCCCTTTACACTCTGGCCACACAGCTGTTCGGGGGCTATCTGGCCACGAACATTCCCCCCTGGCTCACGTGGATGCGGTACACGTCGATGGTCCACTATGCCTACCAAAACATGCAGATTGTGGAGTTCAGCGAAGGCCTACCCATACAGTAAGCTGCGCAAGCTTTGTTTGACTTTCTAGGCGGAAAATTGTTCATTCAGGTGTTCAAGGTTACACACGAGCCTGCTGATTTAATATCACTAGCAGGCTAATTATAAATAAATTCTCTATGAGGTGCTAAACCCCGCAAATCTTTCAAACTAGGCAAATATTTGGCCAAACCATTAGGTGCTGCTATTTATACAGCAAAAGGTTGTTGGTTGGCGTTTGTTAACACCTTGTGTTTTACCTGGAAAACTTGTAACGTAGAAGAGTAATAAAAACATAGAGTTCAAGGTGCGATAAATGAATGCAAAAATGCAAATTGATTTAAAACTTGGAATTAATAACCTTATAAGAGAGCAGTTGAGGTGCTTGGTTGCGGTGCAGACAGATGCCTGGCGGGTTGGCTGCTTGGTCGCCATAAATAATTGAGCATTCACTTCGAACAAGGGCCAATAATGCGATTGTCTAAGGTGTGATGCTCAGAGATGTAGAGCAGTGAAGAAGAAAAAGGATGGAAGCCTTGACTTTCCAGTTCACAGGAATGCAGGGCTTTGCTATTATCGAGAAAGCATTAATCAGATTATTAAATTATCTACCCCCTCTCTCTTTATTTTTCTTTAATTTATAAACTCGAAAAATGAATTGACTTATGGTTTATGTATAGCAAGATAAACAAACAAACATGTAATTTCAGCAAGAGTGCTTTTTGAGAGGTATTAACATCACAGCTGATAACGATGAGTGAGATTAATTGATAATGAAGAGGCTTGTTAAGAATTATGCTCATTTATATCACTACTGCTGGAAGTGCACGGTAGCTGATTTACTGATTTGGATGGATGTGTTTTGAATTGCTCATTTTGCGCAATTGAGGCTGTCCTCTTTATAATAGCACTGATTGAGTAAATATTTTGCATACGATCTGTATTTTAGCTCATGCGATTAGCGCCACCTGTTAGCTGCAGGATATTTAAACGTGAATATTACTATTTGGTGCTGGATGGTTTTGCATCTGTGATTCTGATTGCATGCTTAATTTTTAATGAAAAATTATATCTATTTAATGCAACCCCAGGTGTTTCCTTCTTGTCATTACAAGTATTGCTTAACACTAAACACTGAATAGATGTTTTTACTGGGTCATCTGTTGTCATGGCAATACCTGTGTGTTAATATATAGGGTGTTGCGCATTTTTGCACACAGGTTGTGTTGAAAGTAAGTATTTAACACGCTCATTTTGTAACAATTTTTTATTGTTTATTGCTTTTTAAGGAAAGCGTTGTAGAATTTCATGATTCCACATAAACCACGTTTTATAAACATTTTAAACTAAAGTATAATCATTTTAGTTGATGTTATGATCAAGGAATCGGGCAAGTCATAAAGTATTACATGGTTTGCTGCATTGAGGTTATTTTTGCCCATCCTGTGTGTTATTTGTAATATTAAAAAAGGACACTTTTATATTACAAAGTTTATTTAATGAGGGGTGAATGCAAAAATGAAAGGCAAAAAAGTTCCTATTTGTTACGAGTCTAAAGTTTATCAATTGTTTATTTCTATATAATATTGGGGTACTTTAGATAAGGAGAGGGGAAGGAAAACATGAAAAAAGATCTATTTGACATTTCCAACTGTTACTTGTAGATGACAGTTCATTACTGCGACAGTATTGTGGCAGTAATGTCCAGGTGTTACAAATTAGTGCATACAGGTTGCTTCAAAACTTTTAATTTGGACTAAATAGAATTAAAGAAACAATAGACTGTTGACGACTA
Source organism: Sinelater perroti (assembly GCA_036346155.1). Taxonomy (NCBI): domain Eukaryota; kingdom Metazoa; phylum Arthropoda; class Insecta; order Coleoptera; family Elateridae; genus Sinelater; species Sinelater perroti. Next base: position 3,567,702 of record JARFIY010000111.1, on the reverse strand, counting down.
TTCATTCCTGTCCAAATAGTTTAGGGGTTTTCAAGACTATTAAAATTTAATCTGAAATAAAAAATGAAAGATTTGCGAACGAGGGATTAAATTACAAATTGTATTTACACATTTTTTTAATTCACCCAATTCAATATTGCAAAGGCTGAAAATCAGGTTTTGCAAATTTTTGAGTTTGTTGAATCTAATTTCAGACTTTATCCAATTTATTTATCAAGACTAGAACTTGATGCCATTCAGTAGCTAACTAAGCTGCTTGTAACTGCTAGATTATAGACTTCAATTTTGCAATACGCATATTAACTGATGGTTGTTGAGAAGAAATGATGTAATCACAAGTTACACCGCATTAAAATTACTCATGCGGAAAAAAAATTTAAAAAACATTTTCTTTCACTCTTGCCCATCAAAAGAAAAAAATTGAATATCGTTCAATTACCCACAAACAATGAAAGCAGAAAATCTATGGGTTTTCCTGTTCTACACTTGAGTGTTACATGATTTTCTGTCGGCCAATCAGAAAAGGGCCAGCCAACTTCAGATTTTTTGGTGGGAGATTGATAAAACCTTCTCATGATTATTGGAGTGCAATTTATTTTTCCACCGATTCAACTTGAAGGAACAAGTGAAAATAATAGGCGTAATATAGTTCTATAAAATCATTAGAGTCTTTGTTGGATTGCAGTCAACTTGAATAGTCAACTTTGAATTTGTAGTAATGGTTTCTCTCATTTTCATTATGCATAAGCCCAAAGATAAAAAATGAAAACAAAGGATAGCCGTTTTTTTTTGAGGGGAGGGGGGATAATAAGAACATAGTGAAGAGATTTTATTGGATGTCATTGAATCATATAGAAACTTAGTTTTAATGTTGGTTGTATGAATTTAAAGATATTAAATTTGGAGAGAAAAAATAGTTGCCGTCCATGAAGATGGCGAAAAAAATAATTTTTTGTGAAAATTTTGTACCTTAAACTTATATTTCAATAAAAAACTTTGAATTTCCCCATTATTCTGTGTTTTATTGTATAAAAAATCTGGTGACATTTAGTGCATGAAATTGAGAATATTAATGTTATCGTACTTCTGTTGAAGGAAGAATATCTTATGGCGCAATTTCTTGCAGTTGCTCCCATCAGTCAAAGTTTGAGGTGTGCAGCCGTTCCAGCCACATATCCGCATCGGCGATCCTCGAAGCGCAGGGCGCGTACCTGCCGCTGTGGGCCAACACCCTGGTGCTCCTGGCGTTCCTGGTCGTTTTCCGGTCGCTGGGCTACGTGGTGTTGCGCTACTTTCGAACCCCAAAGTGAGACGGCCGCAGCCGGCTAGCAAACGATTGTGATAAGCTGAGCAAACTGGACGTCGCGTCATGCATGTGCACCCACACAGATATCTTACTTACTCTTCTACAAGTTGCAGACAATTCACACTTGCAAGTGCGGTAGGTTAATTTGAAACTGGCTGTGTTCTAACATTATAGACATCAGGATTACTATAGCATTATGTAATAATATAATTTTTGTATTTGTAAGACCTTTATGTTCTGTTACTTGTACTCTATGTATCGTATCATATGTAATGATTCATTCCAACTTGTTTTTAATGTGAAGAATTTGCTGATCGTTACCAGTATGACTGTGAGGCGCACCCACGGACGGGTACACGGTACGTCGGCGAGCCGGCACCTAATTAAATTCTTCATGCTAACAACAGGTTCCTCCATGCGCCTGCTCTTTAGGATTTGTACTCTTATGGTGCGATTTAATGCACAGTGCCTATGTTAACAGATGTGCCAAGAACAGACAACCAGCTACGGCGACTGCCAGAATCCAAGCCGGTACAGAGCGGCCGCACCTGACGGCCCGAGAACTGTATCATAGTATTGTTAAGGTGGATTTCGTTTGATGAGCGATTTTACGAGGTATTAAAGGTCGCGTTTTCCCTAGAGTGTATTATCGTTGTATGATTACCATGCAGTGTTCACACTATAACTTAGTCAAAGTTGGAGAGTCCACACAGACTTTGTTGAGTTGTATATAAAACGTGTACCTACCCATTATTTTTTTTTATGTATTGTTGCTGCTGTGTCGGACACTGTACCATAACCATATACATAGATGTTGCCTTCGAGTTCGAATACTTACCGCCCGTTCGCATCCACACTCATGCCCTACGCCTCCCACTTGAATGTTCCTCTTCTTGTGCGTGCAGCAAATCCGCAGGGCGGTTGGTTATATGTGTGTTACATGGGCGCGTCTGCGTCTCAGCATTTCAAGTATTTTACTATGTTACTGTTTTATAGAAATGCCGCGTTTATGTAGTGTTAAGATTACCAGACCAAAACTTTAACTGCCATTTGTCAGGACTCTGCGGGCGCTGGGCGCCGCCCGGCCCTCCGCCACAAAGCGCAATTATCGGACGTCTATCATATCATGCGCCGCTGAATTTAACTCTTGTAAGCCACTTCCATGTATGTAAAATGTACAAAGACCATTACATAATATTTACTATGTTTATAGCTAGTCCTAGCCTTTCTCGTACTAGGATTTATTTATATTATTATTATTAATATTATTATTATTATAAATAAATCAATAAAGACTTTATTAATGTGACTGTCTTATTTCTATCCGATCTGCACAGATAATGAAGACATTTGTAGTTGGGGAAGATTACCATTTGTTTCCCATTTTATGAGATTGTATTATTTATCATTTTTCTTCTAAATCAGTTTTGTGGTTATCTAGTTCCTTCTCCGTACTTTTGATTTTCTTATTTTATTAAAGGAATATAATTGCTGATTGAGTTTCCATTATTTAATCTAATGTTGATTCAGATTGAGAATACTGTGGCATCTATACACTGATCTGATATGTTGGGTTGCACAGTGATGCAAAAAGAACAAAAATGGTTTTTATTAATTTTAAATATCATGTACTGTCATACCCAGGGCCTATAACAGATATAAAATGTTACAATTAATTATGCAGGGCAAAAGAAATCTTGGAAGAAGAAGAAGAACATTTTGGTTTGGAATGGACATAGATCCGTTTAACTATTTAAAAAAAATTAAGAAGAAGGAGTAGTAATATCATAAGAGTGATAGGCTTAAGTGTAAAAAATAGCATCTTTTAGAAGACTACTGTCTCCTTAAAGTTGGTCTCCACAACTCTTTCATTTATTTTGCTGTTGATTCTTTAAATTTCATCCTTAAAACAGTCGTAGAACTTGTATCTCTATTCCAAACAGTCATATATATGGACAGTAAAAAGAGAAAGCTGGGGCATATTGTTGCAAGGTGCAAAACGAAGCATTAAATGAATTCTATTTTGTTGTTACATATTCTATGGTTAACCCTCATCTATATAGTTGTGGCTGGAGGAAGTTGTTGATTATGCCGATGTACTGAGGTGAGACTTTTATAAAAACAAGGGTTGAAGATATCAAACTTAGTGACAACACCTATTTGTTACTTAGGGGCTGTGCAGTATCTGTTGTATAACTGTCATTAATTTTTATGGTCCCACATCAGTTTTCTTCTTTTTCTGCTTTCCTCGCAAATGAAATTTCCAATTTTGTAGAAAATCCAGTTTAGTATAGTGATGCTCATCTTAATTTGACAGGGTGCTATTTGGTCTGGGCTTTTTGCTATCACTTTTCTCAGCTACTTGGTATTTTTTTTTTTATTATTTAGTGGTTTTCTCTTCATAGCAAAACCCATAATTTAAATTATTTCTTATGGTGATCAGACTTAAAATAAAGACAAAAGAGTGGTGTTGTTTAACAAACAGATTTGTTACTTTAAAACCACCACAAAGCTGCGAAGATTCTTGACAATATATAATAATGACTGAGTATGAAATGTGAGAGATTCGGATGCTGGGGTAAGTAAATAATTTAAGGGAAGATGTGTATCTATAGTATGGCAAGAAAGTCTTACTGTATGGCACAACCCGGAAATAAATGAATTCAGTATCCGTTAGTGCAAGTTCGACCAGCTCATAGTCTTCAAAGCTTGTTCATACAACCTCTATTACATAAGCAGATAACAAAAGAACAGATCGTAATTTATTAAATCGTTAACAGTATCACTTGTAACATGCACTTGTAGACGCATACAATGCTCAAAAAGTACCAAAATTCGTTGAGATTAGTCACAGTGCTTTTACATTATGGTTAAATATACCCAGTAGAAGAGGGTAATGTAAGATAATTTTATGTAACAAAATCTTCACTTCAGTCTTAAGTTTTTGGAATTTCAATTATATGAGGAATAAAAACAATTTGTTTATGTATCATTATTAATGTTGATTGTATTTAAAAGATAATCTTAATTATATTTTATTAATAAATATTATATATTTAGTAAATAAAATAAAAATACCTGTAACAACTGTAAATATGTCATATTTAGGAATCTAAAAAACTGCAGAAAGTTAATTAAACTGTTCATAGATGGCAGTGACAAATTATATTATTTTGTTTTAAGATATATAAATTTACAACGATAAAATTATTTAATATTAATTTATTGATAATTTATATCCACACAGTGTTTTAGACTTGAAAGTATTTATTTTATTAAGACTAGAATAGACGACAACATAAAGCTTTGTTTATAAAACCAATAGCATTAATTGTACTTTTGCAATGAATATATTTTTTACCTTTTCGTTAACTTAAGCTTATCAAAATTTTAATATAAATATATTTATGTTTAGCATAAGAATATTGTTATAGCGCCATTTGTACTTAAAATAGCAGCAACGTAAATTTTTTAGTTTATTTTTTTTATATCTTAAAATACTACATAGCCAAAACTTATCAATATGTTGTTAATGTCAATTGTGAAATAAAGTACGTTATTTTTCAATTTTGTGTTTTATTACAACAATCTCCGAATAAGTTGCATTGAATTTATTTAAAACACTATATAGAGTTAAACAAATATTTTTAATCACAATTTATATGGTTTATATAATTATATTGTTAATGTCACAAAAATGATTAATGTATTGTAGTAATAAATCTGAATCATTAAAAATAAAAATAAAAACAATAAGCTAATTGTATTTGTATAATAAGTAAGTTTTTTTGTTACCATTATCTTAAACGTATTAAAATTTGAATACAATATATTTAAATCAGGTAGCAGATAGGTACTCCTATGCGATCCCGGCATAGAACAGACCTATTACAGGGACGCGACCCTGCCTTATGCGAGCAATGATTTTGCCCCTACTTCCACTTCTGGGGGAAAATCATTTCCTACTCTTTACACTTACCCATCTCCCCTATCTACCCCATCCCTTACCAAACTCGCCAACACGCAATGGCAAGCGTGGCGTTTTATTGCCAAATACCCCTCATTCTCTTTAAGAATTTGAAGGAGAGCTATGCCCAATGCTGGGCGCAATGAGGGTTAAAGAAGAAGAAGATATTTAAAAATTTTTTTTATTTTCGAAATAGTTAATAGTATCAAAACATTGTTGAGTGTGGCAGTTTGGTGTAGCGGATGTAACGATTGGTTTCAGTTGAATTTCTATGGTTCAACTCCTTGTTTAGCTAATGCTTTTTTTTAATATAAAACAGTTTGAGTAATTGTATATAATAACATTTCAATATTAGATAAAAAGAATGTTCATTAATTTAGGCTTTCTCGTGTACATCTTCACGTAGTACAACAAAAAAATTATTAAAATTTAATGTTTTACCATTAATAACAATCGTAGTTTATGTATCAGGAGAAGGCTTAGAAGACCTTCCTCTCTCATATAACGAGACTATTAAAATTAGGACAAGCTGCAGCAAAATACGGTAAACGACTCAAATATTTAAAATTTTCGCCAAATTCTAAATGGAAAACCTCATCCCACGCTTGTGAATCTGATACAAATCGTGCCCTAACGCAGTTTTGAAGCAAACTTACGCCGATTTGGGCCAAAATTGCAGTTTCGTATCAGGATCACAGAAGTGGGAAGAGCATTTTTTATTAGGTACTGCAGAAAATCCGAGCTCTCATCTATAAATTTTGAATTTTGCGCCGCGTCGCATAAAAACCTCTGCGTGCTTCTGCGATCCTGATAGTCTAATTCGCTAGCAAATTTTGGGCGTACATAAGGGAGATTTTTGCTATAATGCAATCTCTTCGCGCTCCTGCGATCATGATAGAAATCCCGGTCTAATTTTCTAGCAAATTTTATGCGTATATAAGGGCGATTTTGGCTATGATTCCATCTTCTCTCGCTCCTGTGATCCTGATAGAAATCCAGGTCTAATCCTTTTGCAAATTTTGGGCGTACATAGGGGCGATTTTGGTTGTAATGCCATCTCTTCTCGCTCCTGCGATCCTGATAGAAATCTAGGCCAAATTCTCTGGCAAATTTTGAGTGCTAGTAAGGGCGATGTTATGCCTGTTACACTGAGCTAAAGTGCTACCTCTAAATTTAATATAAGATTATGGAAATATTTATATAAAATAATATGGGTTATCTAGATGGCAGTAATTAAAATTATTTTAACATTTTTCCATAATCTGTTTTTTAATTTAATCTGCTAAAGTGATTTATTCATCTGGTCTGTATTGCCTTTCTTTGGGGTAACAATTGAATTTTTTATTTTATTCTAAAAAAAACAAGGGCAGTACAAATAGCATTTTATTTGGTAACTCTTTTATTTACATTATAATTATTTATACACAGAAACTAAACACAAAACATAAATCCTTATTAACTACATCACTATGGTAGTCAACTTTCCTTACATGTAATAGTCTACATACATAAATACGTAAATTGAGGATCATTAAATTTTTTTATTGAAGAACTTCCTAAAAGGACTATAAGCTAGGTCTATATAGAAGTTCACTCGCACTCCGACTCGCTCCTCGTGTACAACATCGGCAGCAGTTCCGTCCCCGAGGCTGCCTCCCCATTGCTCCTCTTGTGCTTCCTGTCGGTGTCGACGTTAAAGCTGAAAATGTGCGAAGATTTATACACATGTAGCCCGGGGGTGTTCGTGGGGTTTGGACTTGCCTTGACGTGGATTTTGTCGTTCACATATTCGTGCGGTGTGGAAAGGTGCTCGAAGTCGAGCCGGCTCACCATCGCCAAGTAGTCGCTGTGGCCCCCCTCCAAACTGGGTGTTCATTACCAGGTAAGGGTCGTTTAAGTCAACATGGTGCTGTAAAAATGATGTGTTTTAGTAACGATGATTATTCTATGCAATATTCAATTAAGTGTGCAGTGAAAGGGTAGACGACAACCATACTGCTGCATGCTAACCTAAACCTATACCTCTTATATTTGTTGTTATCTTTGTTATAGGTCTTTAAAATCTACAGACTTTTGTGACATGATCTGTAACATGGGGTCCAAATGCTGATATACTACGTGCTGCTAGTAAATCCCAATTATACTTGGCCTGGAAGAATTTACCCAACTTTGTCTTATTCCAGTCAATTTTCACATTCTCATTTTTAATATTTTTTGACAATTTCTTCTCCACGGATTCGCATCATCGTCAACTTATTCTGTTTATTTGAAGTCTTGGACCTCATGTAATGTGCTACGCAATACACGTACCAGCACTTGGAAAAACGTGATCATATCCTCATAATGCTTGCTAGTGTTAGATCCCGTATATATGTGGTCAACCTTGATTTTTGCGTTGTCAATGGAAGAATTCATATGCTCTACATACGTATTAACAAAACCAGAAAAATTTCCAAATAATTTGCTGCAGGTAAACTTCAACAATAGCCGAACATTAAGCTTTAATTCTAATTTATTCAACTTAATACCAAGGTCATCTAAAACATCAGGCAAAGTAGTGTCAACATCAATAACCTGGGCAAATATTTTGTATAACAAAGCTTCTTTAAACCGAGTTATGAGGTGCTTCTTCGAAAAATTTGCGTGTGTTGCTGTTGAACTAGGTCTCAGCTCAAAGCCGTTTAGCAAAGTTTTCAACCTTAACATCTTTTTCATTTGAATATAAGGTCGATAATCCATTAATTTCTTCAATAATATGTCTCTGGTTGTAGTATGCATCTTGTCTGAGCAAAGTCTGATTTGAATTCATTTTTGAATAACTTGTTTCGGCAGCCTTTCAGTGTTTATCTTCTAGGTTAAGTTAATTGTAATATCAACTCAAACTGAACTGCTAAAGAAACTTTTAATAAGGGATAGCTGCCCAATAGTATTATAATAGAAAATGGAAGTCATATTGCATATTCTATCTAATACAGCATGTCTTATAGATTATTTTGTAAAAATGACAAACTAAAATGCTCCAAAATATCAATAAATTAAATGTATCTTCTAAAATCATTTGTGTTCTACAAAAGGTTGTAGACGCAGTCTTGGAACATTTACCATTTGATAGCACTTGTCCAATTCTATTTAATTGAGTATAAATTATTCCGATTATAATATTTATGTGGCATTTACAATATTGTCAAGCATCAAACTACGATAGATAAAAAGATATGGTATTCACCACGTTACGACTTGTAACAATTACAACATGTATAATACGTTAGTTTGTTTAAATATCTATAAAAGATGTGCATAAAATTTTCGTATGTAGAACAATGCTCTATAAAAGTTCATACTGCTGTAACTCATAATACCCCAAAAAAATTAAAAAGGAGATCAAAATATTTGTAAAATGTTTTGTTTAATTTACTGCTTATGTCGATCGCTTGTGTAATATAAATAATTAAAATATAAAAGCATTACGGATCCTTTACAGTAGCACTACAGGTTAAATTCAGGTTGCAGTGGAACCTTAACGTAATGTAAAATCTACAAAAACAAATAGGCAATTAAAATGCAATATCTCAAGTAATACTTAAATGTTGAAACATCGGTAACCATATATTAATAAAAGAGTTACAAAAATCATCGAAAATACAAGAAAATATTTATATCGGGGTGAAATAAAGGTGCAAAAATGTTTCTAAATTAGCTGATTTCCACACAACCCTGGAGGTACAGCTATTTTGTGCGTTTTTTTTTAAAGTGCTATCCCCAGTAGGCCTAATGCACTTTGGAAAGGAACAAGGCATCAATAAGACCAATCGATTGTTTCTTTATAGCCACTAGGCAACCATTTCAGCACTGCTTATACCTAACCCCTTGAGAACATCGACCCCCTTTGCAGAGAGGTATTACAAACGTTCAGGGTTGATACACTCCCACGCTAGTGGTACCGATCGTGAAGCAACGGTCGATCAACCAATCAAAGTCTTAATTGAGAAAGTGGTGGATGCAGGAATCAGGGTGTAGGTAGCAGAACGGGTATTAAGTAATTATGATTGAATGAATGTAAATGAATGTAAATGTATAATTTGAGTCTAATTCGACCTTAACTGCGGAGGAAGGGTTGGTGAGGCCAATCCAACCACTAGGAGACTATTTCTGTACTGCATATATTTACACACGTATAGGGCTAATAAACTACCACGCGAGCCATACTTGTCGAGGTAAAATGATAGGGGAATGTAAGAATACCTTTAAAATCCAAAAAGCATTTCTATAATGCAATGAATCATTCGCGTATTATAACTGGGTTGTAGACTGCTCACTTCGGGCCGATTCATTAAAATTTAAAATTAAAGAATCCTAAATTACATAAAAAAAAACCTTAACGGCGCCGATTGGTTGGGTTTTTGAAGAAAATTGAGCTAAAAGCTGCTTCTACCTACAAAAAAATTCTTTTACTGCTATAGGACACTATTTTTGCGCTACTTATACCTAATCCTTAACGAACATTGATATCTTTTGTAGAAAGGAATAATAAACTTTCAGGGTTGATACACTCGCGCGCGAGTAGTATTTATCTTAACGGAATGACAAACTGACTAATAGGGGATCAGATGAGAGAAGCGTATCAATAACGCAATAAATTTTGATTTAGCAAAATTAAGTTGCAAATAACGAAACTAGCCGAGCTATTGACGTACTGTTTATAACCACGCCTATATGTTGTACAAGCTAAATTATTTTTCCAATTAAAACACAATAAATAACCTTTATATTAAATTTGATAACTGCCATTTCTTAGTAAGTAACTCGTGCATACCACCAATTATGAGAAATATTTGTGTAGCGCTACACAAATGCATGTCTTTATTGCAAATCATTCCCATTGCATGAAATTTTCAAAAAGATCTCTTTAATTCTGACGTTCTTTCTAATAGCCTCAATTACGAAAAAAACATTTTATTCCGAAAGCGGGGGAATAATTTGCAAGTGACATGTTCAGCCTTATCCATTATTTATATCATGCATCCCCATTATTAGTAGAAAATAAAAAAAGACTTACCAAATGATGAATATGCATTGTCAAGTTGAGGGACACTGCATTCATCTAATCCATAGCAAACATTAATTTTTCTGAGACCTTGGATAAAGGGGTCTTTACTCACCATCTCCATAGCCAGGGTGCGCATGAAATCACTCGATCCGTTGGTGGTTAGAAGATTTTCCTCAGCCGACAACGACGTAAAATAACGTGCGAAACACCAAATATTTTCTAGTGAAAAACAACTCGCGTCCGCTCGCGCGCGCTATCGAGAACTGGCAGAAAATCAGCTGTGTAGCTAACTTTGAAATAAAAAGTTAGTTCGCTTTCTTGCAGACATCAAGGATATCGTGAAGTGAAAACTACACCCGTGTTATCGCGCAGGTAATAATTGTTTTTGCTTTGATAACATTAGGTGTGATTGGTATTATATACGGAGTACTTCATTTTTAAGATTTAACTATTTATTTGACTATAGAAATTGAAGAACGGCATTCTGCATTAACTACAAACTACAGAAGGTTTCAATAGCTCCCATTCGGTTTGGAAGTTATGATAAGAAACCGAAAATTTGCTCAGTATTCACACTTCAACCCTCACTCTTTGGATAAATTAATGACAGCAGATTACAAGTTATTCGTGGCTTACTTTTGAACCGTCTCTGTTAGATTTACATTTTTCGGGATTTCATATTTGTATATGCAAAAATCGGTTTTGCATTGGTCCAGATTGGGCCTAGTGCAGACATAGGTTTTTAATAAGACTTTATCTCATGTTATTTACAAAATTTCAAAAATGAAAAAAGACTCCCGCACATCGACAAGGGTAGCCGGTCCAAAATATTCCTAGGAATTTGCTAATCGATTTTTGGCACGCCACGCAGTGAAAAGCACATCTTTCTAGCTCTTATAGCACTAAAGAAGTGGAATAATTAATTAATGTTTAGAGCTTTTGTGAGCATAAACTAGTGGGAATAGGGGTTGGTCTATTTGACTCTGATTTCGGCAGAACATTAATGGCATGAGAAAAAAGTTGGTTTAAAAAAATCGGGCTTATTTCTATAGTTTATTACTAGAGAAGGGAGCATACAGTACTTATTGGAAATATTATTTTTTAGATAGTTGCACTTTGATTTTACTATAAATTTTTTAATTTACTTTAAATGCAGTCTGTATATAACTAATTTGCAAGATCTTGTATTGCAGTTTGACCGATTGTTTAATTAGATTACGATAAATGTGACGATCACCTTGCCAGTACAATCATTGTTTTACACCAGTCATAGAGTCTGCGTTAAAATATTATTAGTTACTTAGTGGCAGTAATCGGCTATTTCTGTTCGATTTTTTAAAAAATTTAGACTAAATGAATGATTGCAGAACAGCGTATGTTATTTAAAATACACCCTGCATCATAGTGGAAACATAAAATTGGAAACACTCTGTACAATCGGCGTTTTTGTTTCCTCAAAATTTTGCTTTTTCCATTTTATGTAACGATGAAAGGCAGAAAACACGAAATTATCAGGCGTTTATGTAACACTTTACGCCGTATTAAAAGGTGTAATTCGACCTTGCACTTAATTTCTATGTAGGTACCAAGGCATCTTGCAGCGAAGGCGGACAGCATTATGGAGAATTTGTTAATATTTTTATTTATTAGATAAATCGTTGGGTAATTGTTTAGTACCTTTTGTAGCAGCCATTATATATAAATGGTTTTAGTACGAAAATGTTTAAATCTCCAATTGAAACAAAAGTGCGGTCTTCTATGTTTTGTGGCAAAATATTGGCCTGCGTGACAATTTATTGATTTTCTACAGTGGATACTAGTGCCGATACCTTTTCTAGAAAGTTCTGTAGACAACTTGTGCACTTCATACTTTCTGAATAAATTATGTAGGCTATCAGACTTCCTATACTAATAACACATATCCACCCTCTAGTACGCCGTTATATTGTGTAGTATTTGATTGATCATTTTTATATGTTATCATTTTATCATTCATTTTATTATAATAATATACAGGGTGTCCCACAAGGATGTTTCAAGACTTCGTGTATATGTTCTTTGAAGCATTTGAAACAAGCGGTCGATATAAAGTATAGAAATATGGCTTTGAATTTATTTACTCCCCTTTCTATAAAAATTTATTTTAAACCCCACTTTTACCATTTCCCTTTTTATTTCCTAATCACACATGAATATGCATTCAAAATTGCTAAGTAATTAAATTGTTATCTAATTTAACTACCTTTTCTGTTTCCATTTAAAGCAACCTGCATGTGTCAAATTTGTTTTACCTTTTATTTTATTTTAATGTATTCTGTAACAAAAAGACGACATATGTGACGCGGCAATGTTATTTTCACCTTGTACAGGTTAACTTGACAGTAGAGATCTTATTTTAATTTTTAGTTACCAACCACAGATGATTATGCATTAAAGAACTACCAATTAAAATTTTTATTTACTATAATTATTTAGTCTGTTTACTTTTCAAACAACCCGTATAAGACAAATTGACTTATCCTGTAATTCACTTCTTGAAATTCTCTCGTTTTGACAGTGAAAGAGTGGGGGTAATGACACGACCCATAAAGATGTTTTTTCTTATACCTGGCCTACCATGTCTTATTAAGTTGTAATTAAATTTAATTATCATGACCAAAATCTACAACCCTACAAACATTTAAAATTTTAAACAAAACTCGAGTTACCCAGCTTCGATACAATCAAAGGATTCAGTTTTTAAAGTTCTAGCTTTAATACACAAAAACAGGACAACCAAATGAACAATATAAAAAGGACCAAGGGAGAAATAGACAAAAATATAAAACTAAATTTTTTTCTAGCAACTACCAGACATGTTATGGCATTAACACTTGTCCAACACAAAGTCAAAGCACTTCCCATAATTTTCAGATGCGCGGCCATTATAACAAAAAATATTAAGCAAGAATGATGTTCCTTGTAATCTTAATTTTAAAATTAAAATTTCAATATATTAACATCTGATTCTCAACGATCTGAATTGAAAATTGCTGGTGATAGACCCTTAATTTTTTCATTGTTAATGGGGGAATTCATATGCTTCACACACGTATCTAAAAAATTTGCTGCAGACAAGCTTCAACAGTAGCCGAACATTAAGCTTTCATTGTAATTTATTCAACTTAATACCAAGCTCATCTAAAACATCAGGCAAAGTAGTGTCAACATCAACAACCTGGTCAAATATTTTGCATAGAGGTTCAAGTATGAATTCAACAAAAGCCTCTTTAAAGCTAGTTATGAGGTGTCTTCTTGGTAAACTTGCGTGTCTTGCTGTCGAAGTAACTCTCGACCCAGAGCCGTTCAGCAAAGTTTTTAATCTTAACATCTTTTTCATTTGAATATAAGGTCGATAACCCATTAATTTCTTCAACAATATGTCTTGACTTGTAGTATACATCTTGTGGGAGCAAAGTGTGATTTGAATTCATTTTTGAATAGCTTGTTTCAGCAGCCTTTCAGTGTCAATATAACATCTTCGAATGGATTTAATAGAGGTGCCACACACTTGCTCTGTGAATAATGTATATGTGTATTTAAATTATTTTTGTTTTATAATCCTGATAACTGAACGAGCTTTCCGGATGAGGCAATTTACGGAAGTTGTTTTGTCATGATATGTGTCATCCTGTTTCTTCAGCTAGAACTTCTTCTTCTTAACAGGCTAATGAGGAGGACCTCCAATGGTTGTGAGTCTTCCTCTTTATCTTTATTGCAAATCATTCCCAAAAAATCCATGCTACACAAAATTTTTAAAAGAATCTTCAATTTTGGCGTTCCTTCCAGTAGCATCAATTACGAAAAAATCTTCCTTCCAAAAGCGGGGGAATAATTTGCTAGCGACATGTTCAGCCGTATCCATGATTTATACCATGCATTCCCATTATGAGTATAAAATAAAAAAAAGAACTTCCCAATTGATAAAAATGCATCGTTAAGTTGAGGGACACTGCATTCATGTAATCCAAATAAAACATTAATTTTTCTAAGACTTCGGGTGCCTTTGTTGTAATTTATAAACTTGCAAAGATATATAATTATTAATATAATTATAAAACATATTTTATCTTTAAAATTATTATTTTTACGAAAATGTTAATGATATGAAAGTAAAACTGAATATGGCGGTTTGGTGCAGTGGTTATAGCGATTGCTTTACCTTTGAAATTGTAATATTTCAATATTAGATAAAAAATAATGTTCATTTAATTTGACTTTTTCATGTACATCAGATTTCAAATTAATTTTCACGAAGTAAGACAAAAAATATCATTAAAATTTGATTTATTATCATTGATGAGAATCGTAGCTCAGCTATCAGGGACACAGAAGGCTTAGAAAATCCCCCTATTCTATCTAACTGTTAAAATTAAGCTGCAGCAAAATAGGAAAAGCGACTCAAATATTTGAAATTCCCACCAAGTTCGAAACTGAAAACCTCCTCGCGCTTCTGTGATCCTGGTAGAAATCTCGGTCTAATTCGCTAGCAAATTTTGGGTGTACATAAGGGCTATTTTCGGGCAAAAGTGAAGATTTGTATCAGGATCGCAGAAGCGTGAGGAGATGGCATTATAGCGTCATTACAGGGATTTGTATTTTACGATAAAAATTAAAATTTGAATGATTGAAATACTAATAATTTATTGTTTTTAATTATGTAATATATAAATACATGTATAAATAAACTGATATGCTGTTAATAATTTTTATGCCTTTGTTGTAATTTATATAATTTAAGTTGCGGCGCCGTCTCTCACATATCTTGTAAACCATTATTAAAATTATTTTATATTTTGTATTGTATAATTTTGTTATTATAATGTTATTTTAATATTTAATCTGCAATTTTAAGAATTTTAAAAAAGGCACGTTGAAGAAGTGCAGAATAGAACACTGGTTTTGTACGATAGCTAGACACATTGCAAAATTATGAAATATTTGTATAAAATAATATGCGCCATTAAAATAGCAGAAACTAAAACTATTTCAATGTAATTTATTCATATCTGTTCCGTATTAACTTTCTTTGGGCTAACAATAGAATTTTTTATTTGATATTAGAAAAAAACAAGAATCAGCATTTTATTTGGTAATTCTTTTATTTGTACTATAATTATCTATACACAAAAATTAAACACAAAACGTAAGGGACAAATCTCTATTAAGTACATCGCTAGAGATCGTAATCAATTCTCCTTACAATATATACAATAATACAAGTCATTGAGCATTATTGAAGGTTTTCATTGAAAAACTCCCTAAAAGTGTACCTGATTTGTCGAAGCAAGCATCCAGGTCACTTAATGACATTATGGCACAAATGAATGGGGAGAGAAAGAGGAAATTGAATAAATAATGGAATCACATACAGAAGCTTACTTTAGAACTGATTTTTTTGAATCTGAACAAGGTGTAGAGCTTCGAAAAAAAATCGAAAATATCAATACCTTATTTTACATTAAATTATGGCTTAAGTTTATTTTAATGTCTTATTTTCTACATGTTTGTGAAGACTCTCTTATTACACTACAAACAGGGCATTTGTTCATAACTATATAGAAGTTCACTCTTCTTATATTTGTGTACTGTTTAATTCTATATTTGTGTATATCACCGCAATGAGATAATGACACATATTACCTCGTACACCTTTATTTGTTCCCAATCCCTACTATTGCTGTTGATGTAGTTGTTGGATTTTGTATTGGGTCTCGCATTGATGTTCACACTTTTGTTTTGCGGCCTATTGATGTAGTTGTCTGCCGACTTCACTATGCCAACGCTGGTCTTCTCCTTGATGCTGGGTGGAATGTGGTAGGCTGGGTACAATAACGGTAGCAGTTTTGTCCCCGAGGCTGCCTCTCCGTTGCTGTTCTTGTGGTTCCTGTCGGAGTCGACGTAAAAACTGAAAACGGTGTCTTCGGCCAAGCGCGGATGGGTGAAGACTTTATACACAAGTAGCCAGGGGTGTTTGTGGGGTGTGGATTTCTCCTGACGTCGATTTTGTATTTCACATACTTGTTCGGTGAGGAGGTGCTCGAAGTCGAGCGGGTTTAGCATCGCCAAGTAGTCGCTGTGTGTTCATTAGCAGGTAAGGATCGTTTAGGTCAATATGGTGCTGTAAAAATAATGGGCTAATGATTATTCTATGCAACATTTGATTGAGTGTGCACTAAAAGAGTAGACAACCACACTGCTGTATGCTAACCTAAACCTATAGCTCTCATATTTGTTATAGTTCTTTAAAATCTACAGAGTTTTGTAACCTTATTATACAGTAAGCAAATCCGTTACTACTGATTTCAAAGGTGTGTCTATTTTGTTGAGCAGCTTTCTTCTCTAATCGCCATATGTGCATGTTGTGTTTTGAGAAACCCTCTTGCATATTTGCAAAATAATTGTGGTCTGTTGGTGTACGTTTAAAATCACTTTCACTATAGCATTTCAGACAATCATAAAGCTTATCAGTGGTTACAGAAAATCATTTAAGGTCTGTTGAGGTTTTTCTCCTACAAAATCATAATAGGGGTTGTTCAAGTCTTTAGTTTGCATCAGCAAGACCAAGTTGGCTTTCTTTAAAGCTCTACAAAGTCAATATTTTCCATGCTCATAATTAGGTGGTCAAATGTTTGTGAAATTTAAAACATTCTACCCTCAATTACCTTTTTTAGAGCAGTAAACTGTTTGACGTAAGCTATTTCTCCTTATAATTCATCAAGCTGTCGACAAGTATAGGAATGTAATTTTGATAAATATGTCATTTTCACTTCGTATAGGTTAACTCGACAGTACAGACGTCATTTTGATTTTGGGTTACCAACCTCAAATAATTATGAATTAAAAATTGTTAACAAATTAAAATTTTTATTTGTTTCCATTGTTTAGTTTAATTTAATCACATATTTGGAACACATTGTAATTTGTTTTGATATATTTTCTGACTTAAAAGATAAATGTGACAAAGTAAACGCCATTTTAGCGTTTGCAGCCACCCTGTATACCCATATTCGCTAGCGGTTCTGGGGTGGGGTAAACTTAACTCGCGAGTATTGACTGAACGAATAATCGTAGAAATGTGATTTTTGCTATAGGAGTGCTTTTGGACCGGCTTTCCACTATGAAGCAAACGAAAATTTTTTGTTGCTTACGGTTCCAGAAATCCCTAATTTTGGCTCCCCCCGTATAAGATGCACGAAAAATTTATATACAAAAAAGTGCCCCCTTTTAAGCCCCACAACATAATGATGCAGCCGTTTTCCTATCTCTTGCCTTTTCGAAGATATATGAAGAAAAATTAAAATTCACTACATTTTTTACCATTCAGGGCCGCTTCCGGCCAGTAAGGGTGGAATAAATGCATAGGTTATTAAGCATTTTTTACTCCCAATACATGAATCTACATTTTGGTCTCAAGCGGAAATCGATACGTGCAAAAATGTGTTTCGCATTTAACTTTGCAAGGAATCCCCCCTCGAGATACCTACAGAATATCAAAAATCCGTGAGAGTACCCGGCCGAGAAGGGGGGTAACCGACCAAATGAAATTTAAAGTTTTGTTCAAAGTCGTTTCTGGCGCGCCCCGTATTTTTAATGTTTTTTCTTACTTTTGTCCGAACTGTCTCCGTGATGACGCGGTTCAAAAGAAAGTTTGTAAAAAGGGGGTGCTACTCATTTCTATACTTACTCTTCGCAATTTAAAAAAATCAATTTATAACTTGTTGGGCAACCACGTTGCTCTTCGGAAAATTTGTTACAATTCGTTTTCGCGCAATCTGGAGCCTATCCTACTTTTGCAGGCCTTATTTTCGTGCAAGCGCTGGTTAAAATTGCACGTGGGCGATGAGAGAACAGCCCGGTGCCAGGCGATAACGCTTTTCCGCACGTGTGGCCGTTCCGACTGGAATTTTGTTAGGCGATGTCGTGCAGCGACATGAAGTGTATTCGCGTGTATTCGGGGGCTGGTGCGGTAATTCGAGCTCTTAACCATGGCGAGATCCTCTTCAAGGGGCGGTTTCATCCCAAGGACGCATGGATACGCCGTAGTGACTTAATGGTGAGTTTAAATTTCTCGTTTCGGTGGTGGCTAAACAACTTCTTAGCATAGAATTTTATTTTTATCTTTAATGAAGTAGATGGACCGAGTTCAAGGTATCGCTGATTGTATAATAATAAGGGGATCGGAAAGTAGTGTTTTTTACATCAAAAGTTTTTATTTTTAATCAGTGATGTAATCACCCTCGTTATCAGCAACCTTTTGCCATCAAGCGTGTAAATTTTCAATGCGGGATCGATAAAAAGTAAAAGGTTTTTGAGCAAAATTTTTTCCCACTTAGAAAATGTAGCGATCGGAATAAATGGAAATCCGATGGCGCAATATCGAGTGAGTATGGTAGGTGAGGCAATACCTCCCACCCCAATTCATGCATTTTTCCAGGGTTCGTGTTGCGCAGTGCTCTGCTTACTTTACCAATGTGCTGCAAATGTTCCTGAATGGTCGACCAAGGTTGGTTAAGGGTGTTTGACAGTTCCTCGATTGTTTGATACGGATTTGCTTCCACTTCCGCCCTTAACATATCGTTGTCTAAAGTTGTTGGTCTTCCTGGTCGATACGAGCCGGAAAGATCAAAATTACCGGATTTGAACTTAGAAAACCACATTTGGTCTTTACGAACGTCTAATGTACTTCGATAAACATCGCAAATGTTTTTGGTAGCACCTGTTGCGTTATTACCCTTGTGAAACTCAAAAAGCACACAATGCCTGATATGTACCTCTTCTGGTATTTGGCTGGCCATTTCACCATAAATTGCAAAAAAATAAGATTTAATTATTTACGAGTAAACAAGTCGCTCTAACCTTAAAATGTATTTGACGCGACTTTGAAGTACATAATGAGCTGATAAATGGCAAACGAATGTCGGAATGCACAGAAGCGACATTACTTTTCGATTGCCCTAATAATTTTCGAAGGTAGAACAGCACCTGTTTTTTTATTTTTGGATTGTAAATACATTAAAGCGCAAAGGAAAAACACACGCTGTGAATTGAAGAAGCAACCGATTTTAATTGTTGAGGGTTTTTTAGCTTTGTCTTGAAGAAACGGGGTGCGAGTTATATTTTTGAATGCGATCTGAAAAAAATAGCAGAAAAAGCGCAAGTTAATAAATTATTTGACTTTCAATAGGACTCAATTTGCGCCATACCGTGTACCTTGTTATACACAACCATTAATCAAATATTAGGAGAATTTATGCTCTCTGTTGGTTCCGCCTCTTTCACCCGATTGGTGAATGTTTGGCATTGCGGTTGAATGCTGTTGGTGTACATTTATAACTTTTTGTTTCATGTGTACCAATCTATGATAGTCTAGACTGTTGCCTTAATTTCTGCTATTTTTTGTGCTTTTAGTTCGTTCCGATTAGGTTTTTATGTTTACAGAGTACTTACAAGAGAAGGGTAGTATTTATTTTAAGTAAAGCAATTACCTGTTTTGTAAAATATTTTTTTTAAAACTAACTACTATCCCACGTAACATGACGTCACGGTAGCGCCCCTTATTGGTTCTGGCGTCACATTGATTCGCTCTTTTTGGCGGCAAATTCGAATTTTTGTATATGAAAGTCGTCTTTTAGCATATTTTTTTTGTAAAACTATAAATAGTATGTTTATATTTCAATATTAGTCTTTTGGAAGGCAAACTTGTGCTTAAGATTTTTCAGGTTTTTTTTGGCTCGTTAAATATTACAAGTAGATGTTCTCTTAGTAGTCACTCTAGTCTTAGTGCGGCGGTGTCATATAATAGTTGATTGCCCTTTTTATCACTTTATATTGGTTTTGAAATTTTGAAAAATTAAACATAAATTTTTGGAATGTATTTGAGGTACACATACATTTTGGGGTTTTTTGGTAAAAATGTTGCAACTTGCAGCATTTATGAATCTGAAAGTCTGTCAATTGTCAAGGTAATACTCTTTTGTGGTGGTTGCTTTTTTCACTGTTCCTTGGTCTTCACAGTTCATTATTTTTGCATCTTTTATTGTTACAAAAAATTAACTCTTCTAAAAAGAAGAAGAAGAAACAATTAACAATTGAGTTTTCTATTGCATTTAGAGGAGCTTTTGGTCTTCTATAAGTTTACTTGATTTTTTTCATACCTTTCTATCTATTATGGATTGGAAATGAAACTTTGATGAAATTAATATTTAACATCTTTCAACTGATAGAAGAGTCTTGCTTTCAACTCCGTAGATAAAATTAATTCTGATTTTAATCTTCTGTCTCATACTTTAGACGGTTCACATTTAGAACGGATTAGAGACGATAGGTTAATGTAAAAACAAGGGAACAATCCAAATTAAATGAAGTGCTCGCCTCTTTGAAGGAACCTGTAAAGGTGGATCCACCAGAACAAACTAAAAATCAATTCTTACCTTATAAAAGAATTTTGGGCGTCGCCTAGTTCATCTAGTAAAGGCTGTTTCTTTCGACAGGGCGACAGTGTTAGCAAAAGAGCAGCAACATACATAGTTTAGAGCTCTTTTACTGGCCTTCGGGCCATTTACTATCACTATCATCGTCACTTTTTTATTTTATTTCTCCACCATTCTTCATTAGTTTTCAGTTTTTCTCTATTTTAACCTTTTTCTGTTAAATAGTTTATTTCTTTCTTGGTCTACCTTCATGTTTCTTTTCTTTTCTAGCCATTTTAAACTTTTTTAGTTAGCAAATTTGATATTCTACATATATGATCAAACCATGTTAGTGCACTTTTCCGTATTTTCTCATCTACGAATCTCTCTGTTGTTCATTTAGTGGCCATAGCTCGGAATTAAATGTTAATGTTGGCACAAACATGGCATTGTGAACCCTCGTTTTTTAGTAGCTGTTGACAGTTCCTTTTTATTAAGAGCAGGCTTATTAGTATTTAATGCAAAATGTAATCTTGTATTTGATTTAATCCTTTCTTCCAGGTCTCTTTCTATTTTCCGTTTTCTTCTATGGTGATCCCCAAATATTTGAGCTGTTTAACTTTTATATGTTCTACCTTTTCAATTCTTATATTTATATCCATATTTTTAAGTTTCCTTGTTACTACCAGCACTTTGGTCTTATTACGGTTTATCTGCAGCTGCCGTTTTTGTAATTCGTTATACCATATATTCAGATTGTGTTGTAGATCTTTTTTATTCGTCATCTCCAAAGGTTAACCATTGATTTTTATTATTTGGAGATTATAGAAACCCCATATTTTTTATTTTCTTATTGCGTTCTCTGTGGTTGTGAATCTTTGTGACGTCCTATTTCTGGTTCTTACATAGTTTCCTGTCGGCTGTATAGGTTCTTCATGCTTGTGATCATTTGATTATTCATTTTCCTTTTGTCCATTATCTTTCATATTTCGCTTCTTTTCACAGAATCAGATGCTTTTGATATATCTATAAAGAATAATTTTGTTTGTTTCTGTTGTTCTCTCAATCATTTGTTTTACTATAAAGATTGTATCGGATGTCCCTCTTCTTGCTCTCTTGTATTTTTTTCTGGAATGCTTAATATGGAAATACCCCGGTAGTTTTCGCATTCCTTTGCACCACTTTTTTAAAGAATGGTAGACTAATTGCTAGTTTACAGTCCTCCGGTATCTTGTCGCCCTTTTATATTTTATTCACTAATTCTAACAGAATTTTTTTCCTGTTCTTCCCGTATGTTTTATCGCTTCTGGAGTTATTTGACCATGACCTTGGGTTTTTCCTATTTTACTTTTCTTTATAGTTTTTTAGCTTTTCTATTGTTATATGTTTCTTCTTGGGACTCTTTTATCATATCCCTGGGTTCTTCTTTATTAATATCTAATATTTATTTCTGCCGTGGTGGTTTGTGGATAGGTCGCTAGACTACGAAACCAAGAGTTGCGGGTTCGAATCCCG
Organism: Sinelater perroti; assembly: GCA_036346155.1. Classification (NCBI taxonomy): domain Eukaryota; kingdom Metazoa; phylum Arthropoda; class Insecta; order Coleoptera; family Elateridae; genus Sinelater; species Sinelater perroti. The sequence goes on along the minus strand of JARFIY010000111.1, from coordinate 3,545,416 downwards.
CTCTCGCCAATTCGATCGCTGGCATTTTTACGGCCCAGCTCGACTCAGGCTGCAATAAATGAGTACCTGGAGGTCAAACTCTGGGGTAATAATAGGCGGTAAGTACGTAGCGCTAGCCACGTTACTATCCTTGTGTACTGTAGGCTCTAGATTGTAGTAGATCTATTCTGTTACGACATAATTTTAGGGTTGGTATATTTTAGGACTTTTAAAACTTCTAGTTAAAAACTCTTCAGGCGAGGAAACGGAAACAAGTCTACAGGTTCCAGATCAGGAGAGTATGGTGGATGATCGAGATAGATCTTGGTTATATATTGTAATGAAATCTTCAGCTGCTTCCATTCGTTTCATTCTATCAAGTCTTTATCCTAAGTTGTTTCCTTTCCGTTACGAAAGCGTTTGAACCAGTCTTCGTCGCTATTTTGCAGTAGATCTGGATGTTTGATTTCCCGCAGCGTGTTTGCGCTAATGGTTGTGCGCATTCTACGCTAGGTGGTGCTTCCTGAAGAGTTCCTGGGTAGCCATGTTACTGATGAGATTTCGGATCATTCATCGAACTTTCCAGACTCGCCTCCTATAAGGATTATAGTTTTATATACATTCGTGAATGTAAAAATTTTAAGAACAGGGTTGGGGAACGGAATACCCTATTTTAAGCATCTTTTGCTCGATGATTTACACTACGAGGGTTGCAGGTAAAGTAAATGCAATGTAATGTCTAGCTAGTGTCTAGCTGACTAGAAGGTCGCCTCAGGGTGGTGTTAGCCTTAATTTAAAATTGATAGAAGTAGGCGACCAGAAGAGGTAAAAATAGTATTTGATTATTAAAAAAATTAAGATTTAGCCTTGCTTACTGAGCCTTAATATTCTCTGTACTTGTAGTGTCTAATGGATGCATAGTCAGAGGTCTGATTTTATTATTCAAGGTACCAGCAGTTTAAGTATCTCCACATCTGTATCATTTTTTTTTGATAATCTATCATCTTCTTCAACAGGTTTATGATTGGCGAGATCATTGGTGTATGACGTAATTTTTGTGCGCTTTTTGCCAGTTTGGGTGTCAGTTATAAAGTACTGGAAAAAGCCAGGAGTCTCTTGAAGTTGATACCAACTGCGTCAGTGAAAAGGAGATACGTATTTGGGTTTATTAAGGATTATATTTTCTATAGAAAATCTTTTGCTGGAGCTTACAGAAGGAATGTTTGCTGCCCTAGCAACTGAAGATTAATTGCCTTGATAATGTACTTCTTAACGTTCTCCGAAAGCTTCTTCAACCTTTAGAAGGTTTCATTTTACCGTAAAGATAACAGTCGACTTAGTTTCAATCGCAACTATATTGATCGAATGTTTGATGTCGTTACTCAAATTAAGACCAAATTTTCAGAAGTGACTTTGATGTAGATTCTTAAGGTTTGCCTTCGGCGAAGAACGGCATACCATCGAGTATGGCGAAGGTCAAAACTGATCACCAGTTAGAAGCGACTTCTAAGAGGGTTTTCTCATTATTCTTTGAGACAGTACTTTTAGTGAAAAAACGAAGGGATAAATGCACTTTACAACTTTTGCAAGTTTGAACTTTTTTGAAGGATCACACGATATATAGAAGAGAGCAATATTTCTTATTGCACTATCCATTACCCATAATTTGCTTTGCTTCTTCCAAACTTTCTGTTTTTGAAGTTGAAGAAGTTTATCTGAAGATGGGGATGTTAAATAAAGTTGGGCGTTAGTTACTATTTGTGTAGCGAATGGATTGTTGATTAAAAAATGTAAACGTTTTGCCCCATAGCCGGACGCCAAGTGATGCTTAAGGAAACCTTTTTATTTGTAGGCACAGCATGATTCATGTTAACACTTTTATTGTCTTATATCACTACCGACATAACCTTCACCTTATTAGCTTTCTATAGAAATTTTTTTGGGTGAAGCGACTTTGGTTTCGATTGGCGATTTGTTGGGTTTGTAGGTTTGTGCTTAGATACGGTAACGCAACCGCGCAACAGGCTTTAAGTAAGCCTTAGGTGCACACCACACTATTTGCCTCAACCACACGTACCATCTCGCACCTCTCGCTGCACTTTACTCACAACCACTATTTTCAAAATCTTTCAAAGCAAAACCCTCTTTTTAATAGCTTACAACAGTTTTGTCCCAATTTTGCTTACGGAATTTGTGTATTTGGCAAAAAAGACAGAAGGACAAAAATGTGTTTATTCTGGTAGTTGTTGCTACAGAGGTTTTAGTATTTAGAGGGGTATATTATTTGAGTGTACCAGTTTACTGCGCCAAACAGCGTTCCTTTAAAAGTAAAATTCACCTGCATCATCCACTTCCCTTCTGGGACGTATGGTGGATAGTAGGAGGCGTCTGGTGATATTTTATTAACGTAGTAGAAACCCTGCATGTAGAAACAGGCATGTTTATTTATTGTATACTCAGAGTTAGTTCGCTTACCTTCTTAATAGGACATCTGGTCACGTTGGAATTAGTCATTATGTTGGATGCAATATCAAAGGCGTCCGATGTTAAAGAGGCACAAAGCGCCATTTTGAATTGGATTGGACCCATGCGGTACTCATTGCTTCTGAATTGGTATCCTGTAACTAGCATCTAACAAAAAAATGTTGTTTCTGTTTGCGTTATTAATTTTTTATTTATTTGCTTAAATACTTGTCGAGAATAATGTACGTTTATAGTGCATTAAACCATATCCTTTTTGTTTTAGTTATGTATGTATGTTGCTATACGAGGTGCGTACAAGTTCTAAAGTCTTAACATTCTTTTAAGTACGTTTTGAATTTTGAAACTTGTCAACGTACTTTTCGTCTAGACATACACATTTTTTACAATGAGAGCACTTTTTTAGGGGTGTTTTCCCATTGAAAAATTGCGGTAAGAGCGGCTTGATTGGAAAATGAGCGGTTGCGGACTGTGTTCTTTATGGCCGCAAATTTATGGCGGCGTCTCGTGTCAACGGGGACCCATCTTGAAGAAATTTTCCGCATCTTTAGGTCATCATGCAAAATGGACTCTACAGATCCTGAGAAAATGCCAAGTTTAGACGCAATATTACGTGCTTTACTCACAAGTTTACAAACAAGGTTTCGGTCCGGCTGGTTTGTGGCGGAGGCTGCTTCGGTTTATTGTCACACAACTCTCGACGCACATTTTTAATATCCATAACGTCGTCACTGAATGTCTCTCTCAATCGGCGATGAATTCCGTTTTAGCACGCAAGAGGAGAAAACGGATGATTACACGTTGTTCTTGAACACTAAACGTCGCCATTTAAAGTATACAAAACAACACTCACTGCAATGGCGGTAATTCGATCCGTGTACATTATATGGTGCTGCCATCTGTATTACAATTCAGAAATATTTCCCGCGTCTTTTAAAATTAACTGCATTTTTCTACTTACTCTCACTGCTGAGAAAAGATTTGCAGATCTTAGAACATGAACGCACCTCTACGATGTACCTTCGTTTTTTTTTTAGTCTAATGTTTTGTAGTAATATTCTTCGTCTCTACATCTAACTCATTTATTGTATTTTTTTAAATCTTTATGCACTTATTTTTCTCATTCCTATGAGACTATTTCTTATTAGCCTGTTTTCTTTATTCATTTAATTCTAATTTGTTTTGGATTTTATTTAGTTTATTTTCGATAGCCTTGGACCTTGAATCTAAAATACTTGACTTATCTAATTTTGTGGTAAATTGTTATGATAATATTTTTTATATAAATGTCTATTTTAGTCATTTTACCTTTAGCTAGCGCTTTAAATTACTGCGCCGCCAGAATTCCTTTAGATCTCCACACAAAGGCAAGTCTGTCCAAACCTCATAGTAAGTTGTCTTACAGTAGAATTAATTTGTTTAATATAGGCTAAGAAAACTGATGGTGGAAGGAGGATGTTCCTAGGGTCGAGTTCTTTGACTTCTCTTGTAGGCTCATCTTATAGATAGGCTGATGAGAATTCTTAGCAATGAAGGTTTTTCACGTTTAGGTTACGCGAATGACTAGATCACCTTTGTAGAAGTAAAGTTTATTAGTACGGTTAGGAAATATATGCAGATACTTAACGTGGTTGTTAGGTAGACTGAAGAAGAAGTCCTTCTGGTTATTTTTTAAAAGACCACTATAACATCATTTACACAAAGGAAGAATATAAGGGATTTGGACTTGTCCGCCTTACCCGAAAATAATCCATTTATTAGGTGAGGTATTTGGGGGTTACTTTAGTCTCAAAAACACCCTATAGATATATAGACTTTAGCAGTAGTTAGACGAGATTGCGGCAAATAATGGAATCTAAGGCCAAGCACTGTTTAATGACTACTAGGGTGGTTATAGCAGCTCTAACAAGTGCGGCTCTGGTATAGTGATCCAAGCTTAAGTAAAAGAGTATTCAATTAAAACTAAGGGAGGTCAAAAACTTGATTGTCTTAGCATAATGAAGGCAATGAAGATAACGTTTACCATTGCAATAAATACTACTGAATCTTTCCTTTCTTTATGTTGTGATTAGAGCAGAAATCAAAATAGAGCTGCTACATAGGCTACAAAATTCTCTTGATACACTAAGAAGAGGGACAGAGCATACAAGATTAAGGGGTATAGCAGAGGGTCTCATTCTAAAAATGAGGACGGATAATACAAGGTCCATCCCAAAAGAAATGAGCCTTATTTTTTTTCGGACGCGAGTGTACATTCCGGCGTGCTCTGACGCTTGGGGCAGGTGGTGGGGGGTCTTAGCTTCCATACGCGGTCGGTGCAAGTCGGCTCTGAGCTCTCGGAGCGGCAGGACGGGTGTTTCCGTGAATGTCTATTTTCAATTTTCGACACGGCGCGATGGATTCAAAAATCGATCAACGCTACGCAATTAAATTCTGCTTCAAACTCGGCAAGAATGCTACCGAAACGTTTGGAATGCTTCAGGAGGCCTTCAAGGATGATTGTTTATCGTACTCGCAAGTTAAAAAGTGGCACAAAGCATTTAAGGAGGGCCGGGAAGAGGTGGCCGACGAACCTCGGTCTGGACGACCGTCAACCTCCGAACCGACGAGAACGTGCAGCGAGTGCGCGATTTTTGAACGCCGATCGTCGGTTCAGTGTTTATCAAGTAGCAGATGCCCTAAACATTCCGAAATCGACAGTACATCGAGCCACACCGCGTTCATCGTGACCAAGTACCTGGCCCGGATTCAACTCGGCGTGGTTCCCCAGCCTCCCTACAGCCCGGACTTGTCTCCCCCGGACTTCTTTTTGTTTCCGCGGTTGAAAAGAGTGCTAAAGGGCAAGCACTGGGACTCGGTTGAGGACATCCAAGAGAATGTCACAGCCGCCCTCAAGGACATCCCTAAGGAGGCCTACCAGGAAGCCTTCCGGACTTGGAAGACCCGTCTCCAAAAGTGCATTGATGCAGGAGGATCCTATTTTGAAGAATTTTGAGGTGTTGTAGCGATCTGCTCAATAAAACTATTTTTTTTTGAAAAAGGCTCATTTCTTTTGGGATGGACCCTGTATGACTCAACATATTAATACTTTCTTTCATGTGATAATACGAGATCGAAAAGTAAAAGAGTTGCCTTTTTTGAGAAAATATGTCTCCGTATTTCAAACTCTATTTTATAGTGAGTCTGAGAGAATATTAGAAGGGCGTACAGAAGTAAATGCATCTATATTTTATTCAACAGCAAAGCGGTTTTCTTTCGAGTTCAAAAGCTATATATAGACTGATTTGAAAATACTACAAACTCGGTGATCTGGTAAAGCAGAACAATGTGAGACTGCTTTGTATCTTGGGTAATCGTGGAATAGAAAGAAAGAAGAAGAAAGCCAGTGAATTGGAGAGACAGAGATAGGCTAACCATTAGAATCAGTCCTGGGGGTGCTATGAAGCATAACTTGTCAACACATTGGGGGACTGGATTTGTGTAATTATTGTGATTTCGGAGGCAGACGAAACCTAAAGGGAAAATAAAAAGAAAAACTGATGAAACTTGCAGACAGACAAGACATATTTTATAAGAAGGCGATTTCTATGTTTGGTGGAGTTTTGGAGCTTTGGCCTAATTTTAGTCTAATTCGAGTAAGTTATTACAGAGCTGAATATAATGATTAATAGATAGATAATACTTTTCTCCATGGTGCCTGGGGGCGGCTAACGAAAAAGGAAATGGTTTAATTCTGCCAAGAAAAATATTATGTAACAAAAGAGGAGGTTCGAGAACTTAATATCACTAAACTTTTGCTCTATCTTGTATATTCTGCAGATCTTCTTTCACCTTTTTAGAGGATATCCAGTTGGGATATTAAAATTTTGATTTTACTTACCACTTGTGGTATTGGTACGAAATTGAAAAAAAATCCTATGGCGTTCATTTTAAAGAACAATATACATCTAATTTTTGTATTCAGCCGAGTTTTAAACATTTTATTTATTGAATATTCAATATTAATATTTCAATTGTCTTCGAATATCACGCACAAGAAGAAGAAAATAAATTGGAAAATGTACATGAAATTACCTGAACATCAGGATCTCTAGCAATGTTTCTATTGAAGTAGAACGAAGTATTGAGCCCTCCTGTCGTGCGATTCATCTTGTAAAATACGAAATTCATATGGGTTAGCACGTCGTCTGACACGTATAATTAATTTGGCGTATTCGTGCTTGAATACATACAACTTCTGTTTCATGAAATTAAACTGTTGATGCTGTAATAAAAACATTATGTTATTTAATAATAATAGTCGACAACTAAGAAGAGTTAGTTCAAATGAAGCTAGATAATTGGCAGTATTTTTTTTCTTTAGTTAAATAATAGTTCGCTATATGTTCTTCTATCCCATATTTTGATTAACCGTAATAAAATGTTGGACATTTGCACTTATAAATTTTTGGGGGTCCTGTAAAACATAAGTGTGTCTTTAAGTGGGGGATGGAGGAAAGCCTCCCATATCAACAGGCTATTGTCAAAGAGAGATTATCGCTAATAGGGTAATGATGCATGTCTTTTTGGGCGCAGTTATAATGGCACTCCTAACTTCAAGATTGCGTAAAGAAGGCAAGGAGAAAGTACTTTGTTTGCTCCAGGGTGATGACCTTGACTAAAGACACAAACAAAATGGCACCAGATCCCCGACAAACCTTAGGTGGTTAGGGAGTGCTAGGAATCTCCAGGACAGCTGTCGAATGTAAAAAGTCTTTTCTAAAATGGAAGAAAAGTGTAAAGGAGACAGAAAATGACGTCTAGTATAAAAATCGTCGATATTTAAATTGAATTTGTTTTAGTGCAAGTTGTGAAATAAGTAAATCTGTTAGATATTTCGCACCTGACTCGCGATAGTTTTACAACTATCGTCATATCCATTTTAGGTTAGTATTAATCAGATGTATCGTCCCATGCAGAGTTGTGAAGACTCAAGGAAAGCAGTTGTCTACATGGTTACCATAACAAACACTGTCTTCCATCTCTGCCATTTCCCAAGTCCTTAGAAGGTGTCGGTTCTCCAAATCTGGGAAGTCCACTTTTCCCCAATCAGTCTTCTTCCAACCATGAGGAAGCTGATGGATTAGATAATTCAAAAGAAGGAAGTCGTTTGTGCAATCTTCCTAGATGTGGCCAAGACCTTCCACAAGGTGTGGCATAATGGGGGTTCATTTCTGTGCCTATGGTAAAATTTATCTGGTCCTTCCTGTCAACATTTACATTTGGAACATGCTGACCACACGCTCAACATTGATGACTCGATATGCAAACGACGCGGCGGTGCGGCGACTCCAGGAATACCTTGGAGCATTAGAAGATTGGTCCTATTGGTACTATTGGTCCTATTCTCCACCATGATAAGACTTCGTTGGTGTGATGACCTGACACCATTCAGAATCTTCAACTGAGAGATACTCCAGAAAGCAGAGATTAAGTTTACCAGAAAGTTCCACGTAGAAAGGGTCGTAAGCAAAGCGAAGGCAGCTCGATAAGCCCTAAGATCCGTGTACAAACCTTGGAGCCGGCGGTGTTTCCGAAACAAGATAATAATTTATATCAGTATCTTGCATTTCATAATGTGTGGGGATACGCCGCAAAAGCTCTAGGTAGTCCAGAACCGGGCACTTTGGATTATCTTTGGCGCTCCTTGGTACGTAAGGAACACGGCCCTGGATCGCTCAGAGCACCGAGCAACTTATCTAAGTGTTCAAGGCCAGGAGAATCCATCCAACCGCGGCTTGTACATTTATGAAGTTAACAGAGGAGCCCGCAGTAAGACCCCAAAAATTTTCCCCGTACAGGTACACTCCTGTTAGGTCACCCAGGAGGAGAGAGGTTAGGGGCTGAACCCAGGAATCTTCAATCACGCTACGAAGTCAAAGTTGTAAAGAGTCATGCATTCGATTAAAACTTTAGAAGTCAACGTAGTAGTGGGAGATTTTAACGTGGGAAATGGTCGGCGAAAAGATATAGTTGGAAACTATGGTTAGGAGATGGACAGTGAAGGAGGAACTGATTGGTCCCATTTTATTAAGAGAAAACTTGCATTTCTAGCAGTATTCGCTTTAAATTGACCTCTAGGCGCCTATACACATCTACTCCAATGCAGATAAAAATGTATTAAACCAAACTTAATTAATAACCGCCTTATTTCAAAATGTCAAAACGTATCCTGGTGTAAATATCAATTTGAATTACAACCTTTTAGATGCTTCATCTGATAAAACCAAACATTAGGATCGAGATACAGCATAAACTCAATGAGCGCCCAACAAAAATTCAAGAAAAATATTCAGTGAAAAAATCTGTTTGAATGGATATCAAAACAACAATCAATAAAGTCGGTATTATTAAATTTCAATAAAAGAAACTGATACCTGCAAATGACTGATAAAGAAAAGAATACGATCTGAGATTAAAAGAGCTAAGGGAAATTAGTTATCAAGAGAATAATAATAGAAAAACCTGAAGCTAAACACAATACATTCAACACGTTCAGGATAGTTAGAAGCTGTAGAAAGTTATCAGGAGATTATGTATCAATAAAAAGGGGAAGATCTTGTCAATAATGCAAAATGTTGAGAAACTCTTTGAAGACTAAAAAATCTGAGCATAACGCGTTCGATGAGGACGTCTTAGATATAACCAAGTTAGAAGTTGAATATGTGATGAAGATTTTGAAAGGTGGAAAAACCCCAGATTGTAATAGTACGCATGCAGAAATGCTCAAAATTATTAAAAATGAAAATTCTTTCAATTTATTGATCAATTTCTCCAAGCGCAGGAACGGTTTATTATCAAGTTAATAACATGGTGGTGATACTGTAACAGATCTAAGGCCTTTATAATATAGGGTAGAAGGCAGGAAGTAGTCTATAAAATAATGGGCACACCATACTAAGTAGCTTTGTTAAAAATTAGCGTGTGTCCGATAAGGAGAACTGTTCAGACCCTTTAGTCTTAAAAACAGTACTGGGGCAGTTGACAGATGCTATGATTTTTACTTATGAGAATAACTGTCCTTCAGTTGCGAGGACGTCTAACGGGAAGATTCTCTGGTAGATCGAAGAACTCACAAGGATGGAGGGCAAACGTAAGAAAGCTATTTAATGTGCAAAAGTTTGAGAAAACTAGGAGGCATACAAAAGTTCTCTAACTGAATATAATAAAGTACTGAGAGTCTTTTAGTAGACTTTAAAAGCAACTCTCCAAAGATTTAAGGTGCTCACTTAGTACTCTAATAACTAAAAAACAGGAATAGAAACAACGACCACTTTTTTGGATTAAACATTATGGAAGATTCAGCTTTCGACTAAGAAAGTTTAGATCTTTATGCATCTAGAAATAGAGGAACAAAGGTAGCCTGATAAATTTTCGGGAAAGCAAATAGGCAGGGAACTTACTTGACTTATTTATTATCATCGAGAGCAGATGAGATTCCTCAAGCTATACTATTGAAGGGCTTGGATAGAAGAATCTGTTTGATGCATCGTATGGTTGGTTCTTGGATTGTTAGGTCGTGATGGGAGATTGGAGACTTTTGACATGGCTTCCACAACCTTTTCTACCAAACTCTTACTGGAATAAAAGCGAGAACGCACCAGATAGACATTTAATTTGATGATGATTTTCTTCTGAAGGTGTCCGTCGCAGTTGTAAACGAAACGTTAAGAGTTTCCAGCCGTGAAAGCCCTCGCGTTTATTTTATACCATTTCTGTTTAAAGCTTTGGAAAAACTGTTTCACAGGCACACTGCTAAACAGTCATCTGTATCGAAATCACTATGTTTATAAAGTAAGCTTAGCGGCTAAGATGGCGTTGCGCTAGCCTACTTTGAGACTGGAGAAAGCGCTATATAACAAAGAGGTTCCATTTGACGTCTTTTCGGACATACAAGGACTCTTTGAATACATTCTTCAACTCCATCACCTCAACTAGTAGAAGGTTGAGGTTAGAGGATATTTACTGCAAATGGATTGACTGCACGCTGAGAGGAAGAGTGGTATACACATCGCTATTCAACGAGATGCTGATCGCGTCTGGGTAGCAAGAGGAACTTCTACGCTAAGTGGATAATTTACTCATTCTTGTGGAAGGAAAATTTATTTATATCGCCAAGGAATGTATGCAGAGGGCTCTAAATGTACTAGCTAAGTGGACTGAAGAAGCTTCAAAAACACCACCATAGTATCGTTGTAAGGGAAAAATATATTTGTTAGGTGGAAGAAAAACTAAAATTATTCTTCTCTTCTCTTAGACTAACTTGTACCATAAGGTCTAAAACCAAGACTGGATGTATATTAGGGTGTACTCATCAGCTTTAACATATGCAGTCTTGATAGAGTGATTTAAAGTTAAGCATAAGAGCGCTAAACTAAAACTGAGAGAGTTTTAAACACTTCCTTATCTTAGCATAATGGGGGGAATAAAAAGAAATCTCACCGCTGCAATGCAGACTCTTCTCGATTCTCCTTTTCTTCATGTTGTGATCAGAGGAGAAGCCGGACTTAGATTATATAAACTACAAAATTGCTTGTACTGAATAACCCAATTACATTATTATTGACCCCAAAATTACACAGATAAGCACGTAGTTTTCCAAAGCCAGAAAGAAAATGTTAATTTCCTTTTTTAACTATCTCTGCAGAGTCTATTAACTTTGAAATTGTCTAAACGAAACATAGAACTCGCATTTTGTTTCTTTGTGACTTCTTGTTGGAAGTTGAAGCTGCAAACATCTTAATTCTGAAGAAGAACAGATTGAAGGCCACTTTTTTGAAAAAAAAACTACTTTGATCTGATTCCTGTTCAACGCAAGTAGCGAATAAAAATTCTTTTCAATTTTGTGACTCGCTCTCGTACCTTGTGTGATTAACAATAAAGCATTCCAGCTCTCGATTCATTTGAACTAACTTTTATAATAGGAAGTTCAATGCGTTAAATGTTTTAAAGTCGTACTTACTGTGAAATAAACTGAAGTAAGGCTAAGAACTAACACTCGAAGTCCAAATCCGTACGCCATGGTTCCGGAAACTGAGTAAGCAAACTGAAGAACGGCTATATATGGGGTCGATTTTGCAAGTACGAGTAGATAATGGTCCATAACATATGCTCTATCTGACTATAATTATTTTTGTTTAAAATTCGCTCATCAGGTCATTAGCGGCACCAAACATTAGTAATCTCGTGTTCATCGCGATACCAAAACCATTACGATGAATGTAATTTCCTAAATTATCCTAAAGTTTGAGTGCAAAAACAGCAATTTTGAATCCATACGCTGACAATATAATTCTAATTAGTGCAGACGTAGAACTTAAAAACACCCTGCCAGATTTGAAAGATCAATCCAAGAAGATGAAACTTAAAATTGTTCTTCAAGGAACCAAAATAATGAATCATGCACACATTAATATTGCTACCGACGTTCCTAGAAAGACTAAACGAATATAAGTATCATGGTCATAACTTTTGGTTTTGAAGAATTCAGTTTTATATTGAAAAACAAAAATGTACCAATAAACATAAAGCGTAGCATATTACCAGTGATTATGAGATTTGGAAGTAAAATAATGAGATTTCAAGGTAATCCCCGTCCAAGTAGTTTTTGTGTACTACAGCTACACATCAATGGAGGTGTTTTTCTATTGTTCGTAGCAATTCTGATACACTTCTGCTGAAATGTCTTTCAATTTGTTGGTTACGTTCTTCTAGATATTATTTAAAGTACCTACCAAAATGGCGCCATTTCAAATAGATTTTCAATTGGAGAAATAAAAAAAAGTAGATGTTTTTTTTAAAGTCTAATGGATGATATACCATTTCAAGATTGAACTCGCTCTTGATTATTCTCAAAATCAATCGACAGTCTGTAAATTAATCTATAATTTTTATAATTGTACACCACGTTGCTTTGCTTTGTTTGTTGTGTATGAAATTTTTCTTTTCTCGTTATTTCTAATTTTGACATTATGCGTATTCGTTTGCGTCACCGCTGCTGACAACTCTTTCTTCTTAACTTTTAGGCGTATGCTTTCTTCTTATTCTAGAACATTTGTAGGCTTTAGTTTCCATACTTTCTATTACCATATACATTTTGCTTTCTTTCTATCATTTCTTTCAATCATCTTTTTGCTCTCTTTCACCTTTTGTTCCTTAAATATTTCCTGAAAGCCAGTACAAAGATACCGTTGCACAGATTGATGATTATTTTAGAGATGATGTTTAGACGTCTGAGGAGAATGGTAAAAACATTTATAAATCGGATGATTTAATGGTGCAAGACAACAACAATCATTACGTCAAAACCAGACTTACCTCCCACGCGGATAACTCGAAAACTATTGACCGTCGATAAAAATGGCCAGCAGATTCGGACTTAGCGTCCAAAATTCTATAAAGTGGCCTATGAACCGATATCAAATTCAGAGTAACACTTCGCGATCTTACCTTGTCAGTAAATAATTAAATACCGAGAAGAAATGACCAAATAAATAAAAAAAAATTAAATATTATTCTTTATTTTCTAAAGTTTCTAATAGTTTTCTGAACTTCTCTTATCCTTTAATGAATTTTTCTTCTTTATCTTCTACTGCTTTTTTCGCCTAGACTCTTTAGCTTCTTCTTGGTCTGTCTCTTTGGTTTTCTCCGGAATTATTGCTTAATATACTTTTCATTGTCTATTCTATGTATGTCCTAACTAACCCAATTGTTTTTCTTGGATTATTGTTTTCATTGATTTAGTTTTGGTAACCTCCCTAACACTTCATATACGTATATTTCTGGTATTCTTTCTATATTTAACCTGTTTATGGCTTTGGCTTTTTTTCATTTTTTTCTCTTCTTACTTTATTTATGATTTCTGTTTGACTCTTCGGTTTGTTCACCATTTTCATCTTTTTATTGTTCTCTTTTATTATCTTTCTCTAAAATTTTTTGGAAATGCTTTTTCCATTATTAGTAGGTTTTCTTTGTTTATTCTTTATAATTTTTACTGTAGTTTCCTTTTCTTTCTTCGGATTTAGTTTTTGTCTTTATGATAACTCGTGTCTGTATGTTGGTAGCAGAGTGCAGGAGAAGATAGAAAAGAAATAGTAAGTTCTTAATCACGCACTCCACAATCTTGACCTGTCATTTCGTGGCTTGTTTGAAGGTCTCAAAAATTCTGAAGCACTAATTTTTCCACAAGGATGATAAATTTAAGCAAATCTTTGATGTCTTCTCAAAGTTATTGAACTTGTTGAAAGATCAGTGGTTTTCTCCTTCCAACTAGTTTTGAAACAACATATTCTGTGATACGTTAGGGGGGTAATGTATTGTACTGAGCGCCACCTTTTTGAGAGATGCTTGAGGGTTCAATTCTCGACTCGATCTAAAAGTAACGTAAGTTGCCTAAAATCCAATTACCTGGTAAAATCGATAAACATTTTGTGTTACAATTTTATACCAATTGATTTCTGTAGCTGAAATTTACCGAAATCTGCCTTACATCGATTATATGATCGATTAATGCCCAATTTTTCCGCCATCAATCGGAGACTCGGTCATCGTTTTTTGCTAGGCTTCTTCTTGTCAACGGCTGACTCGAATGTAGCTCATGCTCAATCTTTTCTTTCTCGCTACGAAAGTTTGTAAACATATGCCAAAACTGCATTGACTAAATGTTTGAAATATTGTGTGAGTAAATATTATTTAGAGAACGTTTAACTCCCTTATTTCTCAATTTAAGAGTGTTACTACTACTCACATAAATATTGTAACGGATTTCTGAACGCCCCCTGTAACACGGCTGTACTTGGTACTTGGTACTTGTATTGGGTCACGTCCGGCGCTCTTCTAGGAATGCATCTGGCGCGCCCGCATTTGCAAACCTTCCACAACGTTCGAGTGCGGCGTTTTCTCGAAGGTTTGTGGCTATTCGAATATATTGGGGAATAGAAAGAAATATCGCGTGGCGAACCGATTTCAGATTTTGATTCCGGTTTTAAGTGGAGCAAGCTGGCGAATACAGGGGGAGCCTGGTTGTATATAGTACGTGTACATAAATAGTGTTTCAAATTTGCATTAAATAAACGTTACAATATCCATAAGGACCAAATTTTCAGAGGTGACCTTGACGGAGATTGTTAGGATTTACCTTTAGCGAGGAATGGAATCTTACCGAGTGTGGATAAGTATTTTTCAGTTCTTATTTAAGGTCAAATACTCCTAAAGGCGGAGGGGTGCGGTTTGTAGATGAACCAGCAATTAAAAGCGACTTTTACGAGGGTTTTCTTCATACTCTTTTGGAGAGTGCTCGTGAAAAAATTAAGGGAGGAATACACTTATCAATTTTTGCACCATTGCACTATCCATTATCTTTGGTTTCTGACGTGTATCTGAGCGTGAAGGATGGTAAATAAAGGTGGATCTCAAAATTTGTTTACATAAAAAAAATGTTAATTTTAGGAACCGTCGAATGTTATCAATAAGGTGGTTTCTGTTGAGTACATTGATAGAACGTTCTACTACGTACTGAAGATTAGGAAACCTAATATAGTCCAGGGGTTCTTCCTCTAGTGGTGGAAAGTTAAATCGTAATTCCAAGGGCTTGTCAGGGTAGAGTGGAAAATGTTCCAAGGCTTTCTAATGTCATCTTTGTCAGATAGTACTTGTGGCACACGACAATAAGCTTTGTCACGCAAAATCCAAAATAAAATGTCTATTAAAAAATGTGGACGTTGCGCCTCATAGCCGGGCACCAAGTGGTGCTCAAGGAAACATTATTTGTAGTCTGTGTTGATATTTTTATTTGCCGGGACAGCGTTGTTAATGTTAACTTCCCCCTTTAATAGGTTGCAACTGTTTTGTCCCAATTGCTAATTTTACTTAGGGATTTTGTGTATCTCAAAAAAAGGCCAGGAGCAGAAAAAAATGTTTATTCTGGTAATTATTGCTACAGAGGTTTTAGTATTTAGGAGGGTATATTATTTGAGTGTACCAGTTTACTACGCCAAACAACGTTCCTTTAAAAGTAAGATTCACCTGTATCATCCACTTTCCTTCTGGAAGGTACGGTGGATAGTTGGAAGCGTCCGGCGATATTTTATTAAGGTAGTAGAAACCCTACGGCCAAGCATGTCTATTTACTGTATAATCAGAGCTAGTTCGCTTACCTTCGTAATAGGACATCTAGTCAAGTTAGCATTTGCCATTATGTTAGGTGCAATATCGAAGGCGTCCGATGTTAAAGACTCACAAAGTCCCATTTTGAACTGGATCGGCCCCATGCGGTACTCATTGCTTCTGAACTGGTATCCCGTAACTTGTATCTAATAAAAAAAAATGTATAGCAGTAATAGAGAAAAGCAAATGAAGAAATAAAGTTATAATTTTAGTAATTAAGGACCAAAGTTGCTATATTGGTTTAAACACAACTTGAGCGCATCTCTAACAAATCGCTTTTTAATACTTTAGTGTTCATCAAACGTTACAATCTTTTTTTCGAAGCTCTTATTTTTAGTATTTCGTTATTCACTTAATTTTCAATGTACCCAATTTTTTTTGGTAATCGGACAACCAATTGAACTTCTTCTTCTGGTGGTTTTCTCATTATTTGTTTTGGCTGATTATAATTTGTTTACTTATTCTTTTGTAACTGTGTTTTTCCTTCTTTTTGTTGATCTCTTTCTTCAAGATTTTACATTTACCTGACGTTTTAAATTACTGCGCCGCTAGTATTCCTTTAGATCTCCACATATTTCAAGGCAAGTCTGCCCAAACTTTAAGATGGATTAAGAGTTGTCTAGAACTAATTTGATTAATGTAGGCTAAGAAAACTGATGGTGAAAGGAGAATGTTCCTAGGGTCGAGTTATTTAATCTCTCTTATAGTTACCATCTCATAGGTGGGCTGATGAGAATTGTTAGAAATGAAGGTTTATTAACCTTTAGGCTGCTTTACATTTGTAAAAGGAAAGTTTGTTAGTACGGTTAGGAAATGTATGCGAAAGACCCTTAACGTGGTTGCTAGATCAACTAACGAAGAATGGTTAGTTTCCAAAAGATCACTATAGAACCATTTACACAAGAAAATAATATAAGAAATCTAGGACCTTTCTACCTGTACGGAAAATAATACATTTGTCAGGTGAGGTGTTTGGGGGTTACCTTAAACTCCAAACCAACATATAGACATACAAACTCTAGTAGTAGTTAAACGAGATTGTGACAAATAATAAAATCTAAAACCAAGTATGGTATATTAAGTGTACCCTAGAGTGGTTAAAGCTGATCTAAGAAATGGGGCTCTAGCTTGGTGACCCAAAGCTCAAAAGCTATGTATAAATTAATATGTTACGAACTCGGTGATTTGGTAAAGTAAAACACTGTGAGTCTACTTTGGATTTTCGGTAATCGTGGAATAGAAAGCAACAAGAAAGCCAATGAATTGGCGTGACAGAGATAGGCTAACCATTATTACGTCGACACATTGTGGACTAAAATTTTGTAATCATTAAAATAAGCCTTCAAGACCCTGGTGCTTCGGGAGGCAGACGGAACCTGAAGGGAAAATCAAAAGGAAAACTGATGGAACTTGCGGACAAACAAGACATATTTTATAAGAAAGCGATCTCTATGGTTGGTGGAGTTTTGGGGTATAATCCGCTTGGAGCTAATTTTAGTTGAATATAATGATCAATAGAAAGATAATACTTTTCTCAATACCACCTGGGGGTGGCTAACGAAGAAGGAAGTGCTTTAATTCTGCCATTATATAACGGAAGAGGAGGTTCGAGAACTTGATATCACTAAACTTTTGCTATATCTTTCATATTGTCCAGATCTTGTTTCAACTTATTAGAAAATGTGCAGTTGGGATACTGAAATTTTAATTTTATTGACTAAAAAAAATTTACAAAAAGGCCCAATTCATGTGATTCAACGGTGCGCACTTTGAGGAACAATATGTAATTTTTGTTGTAATATTTGTACTTGGAGTTTGGATAAAGAGTGCACAAACTGATATCTGATTTGATTATTTTTGAAGTGATACACATCCAACTTTTGTTTGTGGTACATTCAGTCAATTAAAATTATCGAAGGTCATCAATTGAGTCTTAAGAACGTTTTGTAATCTTCTATCACTGTCTCCGAACACCATGCGTAAGGCGAAGAAATTGAATTTGAAAATGTACATGAAATTACCTGGACATCCGGGCCTTTAGGGACGTTTATATTTAAATAGAACGAAATATTCAGCCCTCCTGTGGTGCGATTCATCTTGTAAAATACAAAATTCGCATGGGTTATCACGTCGTCTGACACGTATATTAATTTGGCGTATTCGTGCTTGAATACATATAACTTCTGTTTCATGAAATGAAACTGTTGGTGCTGTAATAAAAACATTATGTTACTAACAACAGTCAACACTGAAAAAAGTTAGTTCAAATGAAGAAGATAGACATTAGATTTCTTTTTTCCTTTTTGGTTAAATAAGTTTCGTAATATATTCTTAAGATTGGGATATTTGCATTTTACCGATTTTTATAAACTATCAGGGAAGCCTAGAGAGGGCGTTCCTAAGTGTAGGATAGGAAAAGCTTGTTTTTGCGAACCAATTAGCAAAGAGAAATGATTACTGATAGGGTAATGATACGTATGCTTTTGAACGCTCCCAACATCGAAAGTGGGTAAGGAAGGTAACGAAAAAGCTCTTTATATTTTCCCAGGGTGATAACCATAATATCATAACTTAAAACAAACAAAATTTCTCTAAATTCCTAGAAGGCCTTAGGCGGACAAGAGATCCTAGGAATCTCCATGTCATCCGTGAGAAGAATAATAAGTAAGTTTTTCAAAAGTGGGAAAATCAATGTACTGCAAGAAATGGAAAATGAGGAAAAAGATATTTAAATCTGATATGAAACGACCAAATCTGTTAGATATTTTACCCCCGTTAGAGTTATCCTCAATTTATTTATGAGAGCAGCCCTATGCAGAGTTGTACAGATCTAAGAAAAGCGGTCGTATGCATCATCACCATAACCAGCGCCGTCTTCTGCCTCCGCCACTTTCCGAGTCTTTGCAAGGTTGCTCTCCAATTGTAGTGTTTTCTTCCGACCACGAGGAAACTTGTGGGGCAGATAATCCACTTGAGGACAGTTGTTAATGATCTGAAACTGACACTGGAGGATCAGTTCGGGTTTCGCCCTGGCTATTCTACCGTTCATCAACTGTTTCGGGTGGTGGAGAAGATCTCGAAAGGCTTCCAGAAGGAGGTTATCGGTGGAACTTTTTTAGATGTGACCAAAGTCTCCAACAAGATGTGGCACAATGGATTTATCTTTAAGATGGTTTAACTGATCCGTTCGTTCCTGTTCGGCCCCAAGTTTCAGATCAAGTTCGGTGGGGTAAAGTCATCTGATAAGCGTCTCCTAGCCGGCATCCTTTAAGGCTCAGTCCTATCCGGGACATGCCAATGATGCTTTTAAAGTTGCTGGCCCAATATGCAAACAACATGGAGGTGCTGACCAGCTCAATAAGACGACAGTGTGCGGTAGTATGGCGACTTCAAGAGCACTTTGGAACATTAGAAGATTGGTTCCATTGGTGGAGGATAGGTATTAATGCCGAGAAGAGTACAGCAGTCCTATTCTCTACCAGGATAAAACTTTGTTGGTGTGATGACCTTACACTACTCTTTAACTGGGACTAAAGAAAGTAAAGGACAAGTTTAGCTAAAAGACCCACGTAAAGAGGACCGCAAGCAAAACAAAAGCAGTTCGATAACTAATGAGTTCTGTGTTCAAACCTTGGAACCTGTAGAACCGGGGACATGAGGAACGCGGCTTTGCAACGCGGTGCAGAGATTCCAAACATCTAGTAGTTTATTTTTCCTAGAGCGTTTTGCATTCTTATTAAAGCCTATATAACTATAAATTTGATAGAGGCGCTCACCATAAGCGCCCGAATACCCGATCCCCCGTAAGGCGATACGGAGGTGGCCTAACAACAGTCAACTCACGCTCCTGTTAGGTCAATCAGGGGAAATCTTTTGTTCGTAACAGGATGGATACCTAAGTTATTGTAGAACCACTAACAGATATAGGGCCCGTTTAGCAGCTAAAAGGACTATTAAAGCCGTAAAGTAAAACTTTAATTTTAAAAAGAAAGAACCGAGAGACATTATCCTTACGTTGGCCTACTTTCTATATGATGACCCTGATCTATTAACGGAGTTGTAGATAATGGATTCTGGCTCACCCAGTGGTTTGTAAAAGCGCAAATACCAATCTCAAGGCAAATAATTTGGATGTACTGAAGGTAATAATCCTGCCTTTGTAATAGCTAGAAGGTAGAAAGTAACAATAAGCTTGAAGGTTGAAATGATAAAATATTTCGCAACTTAGAGAGGATTAAAGTTTAGATGGACAGTAACGTAGACTTAGAACTAGTAATAAAGCATTTAATAGACGCTATTGTTTCTGCCCTTCAGTTGTGAGGACGTCTCTGGTAAAGCGAAGAACTCACAAGGATAAAGACATAAAAAAACATAGAAACGCTATTTAATGAAGCAAAAGTACTGAGAATATTTTACTAGACTTTGAAAGCAACTCGTCAAAAAGTAATTTAATTTTTAGAAGACATTCTTCTTCCACCACGGCCTAACAAACCGAGAAACAACCACACGATGCAACAAAACACCAACCATAAAAGCCTTCGCATTTATTTTGTCATTGCCATTTAAGTTGATGAAGAAATTGGTTCACAGGCACCCTGCTAAACATTCATCTGTATTGAAACCACTATAGTAAGCTCAGCGACTGAAATAGCGCTGCGACATCTTACTTGGAGGGCGGAGAAAGTGTTACACAACAAGGAGGTTCTGTTAGATGTCTTTTTGGACAACAAGGGACCTTCAACTTTATAATTTTAACTAGCAGAAGGTAGAAGATATTTATTGCAGATAGACTGAGTGCATGCTGAGAGAAAAGGAGGTACACACATCACAACTGATCGAGACGCTGGTCGTTCGGGTGGTGAGAGGAGTTCTTTTATGGCTTTGGTGAAACCATCTACATTATGCGGATGACTTAGTCATCCTTGTAGAAAGAAAATACATTTATACGGTTAAGGAATTTATACAGAGGGCTCTGAATGTACTAGGTAAGTGGACTAAAGAAAAGGGCTTTACGGTCAGCACTCAAAAGATCACTATAGTGCTAGTGAAGGAAAAATGTAAAGAATCTGGGACTCTTCTATCTTAGTGAAAGAAATACATTTGTGAGGTGTGGATTATCGTAGATTCCAAACTTCTCTGGAAGAAAATCGAAAATTATTCTAACACTAGTTAAACGAACTTGTGGCAAACCATTTAAGATTAAGTAGGAGAGCACTAAATTAAGACTAAGGGAGACTCTTGATTCTCCTTTAACTTATCGTGTGATCAGAGGAGAAGCCGGACTAGAATTATATAGACTACCAAATTGCTTG
Organism: Sinelater perroti; assembly: GCA_036346155.1. Classification (NCBI taxonomy): domain Eukaryota; kingdom Metazoa; phylum Arthropoda; class Insecta; order Coleoptera; family Elateridae; genus Sinelater; species Sinelater perroti. The sequence continues at coordinate 3,524,441 of JARFIY010000111.1, read as the reverse complement.
TGCAAGCTTAGATTAGGCACATAGTATACAAAATTGATGTGCAATAGAGGGCTTAGTTCTAGAAACGAAGATGCTAAAATATATTGTTAACACTCTTTTAGATGTGATAATATGAGATCGAAAGGGGTGGAAAGAACCCAGACCAAAGTTGACCACTGGCAGTTTAATTTGGCACATAGACGGCTTAGTATTTGAGATCAGGCCTCTATAGCAAAAGACCAAAAGAAAAGCTTGTCCTTCTTAGCACAAGAAGTAGCCACCAAGAAAAGAGTTCATCAGGGCTACGTTTTTTTGCCTGTGCTATTCATATAGAAAACAATTTTGGAACCCCTGTCCGAATATATCCCCGAGCTTCTATTATCCAAAAATTGACAAAGACATAGAATTCGTATCTTGCTTTTTTGCGACTTTTTGCGTTATTGAAGTTGAAGTTTCAAAAATCTTGGTTCTAGAGAAGACGGGTAAAAGAGGAGGGGGTTGAAAATGCTATCAAAAGTGCAGCAGCTTGTTCAACGCAAATAGCAGATAAAAATTCTTTTCATTTTTTACTCACTCTTGTAGGTCAGGGTAGCTTATGCAATTCCAGCACTCGGTTCATTTGAACTAACTTTTATATTAAAAAATTCAACGTATTAAATGTTTTACATCATACTTACTGTGAAGTAAACTGAAGTAAGGCTAAGAAGCAACACCCAAAGTCTAAATCCGCACGTCATGGTTTTGGAAATTGCGCGAGCAAACTGAAAAAGCTGAATAAAATCTGTACTTACATTTTTTCACCAAGCTGCAGATTGACATGTTGCTAAGTACGTGCACGCCTATATATGGGGACGATTTTACAGGTCTGAAAAGATAATGGTCCATAACATATGCTTTGTGATGACTATAAGTATTTTTAAATGTTTAAAATCAGATCATTAGCGGCATCAAACATTAGTAATCTCGTGTTCATCGCAACACCAAAACCATTATGGTGGACGTAGTTTCCTAAATGAACCTAAAGTTTGAGTATAAAAATGGAAACTTTAAACTCGCACGCTGACGATATAACTATAATTAGTACAGACGTAAAAGAACGGAAAAACATCCTGTAAGATTTGAAAGAACAATCTATATATATATAGATAACTAATTTACTTTAGTTCTATTTGTTTTAGCTTTCGTTTGCGCTATTATTAAAGAGCTTTAGCAGGCTTCTGAGAGAAATTTTCTGGCATCTCAGTGATGGATATCTAACTGTAAGACATTAGAAAAGCAGCCCACAAGATTTTTTGCCATTCATATTTTATTGACATTGAAGCTTTTAATTTCAACTTGATTTTCTCAGCAGGTCTTTATTTCACTATTTTATTGTATCCATTATTCTCCAAAGACTTTCAGGCGCATTCCACTTGGACTCCTTAACACAATAAGCTAAAAGGATCGATCTTCTATCTATTTGCCATGTTTTAAGGTAAAGCTAAGGTGATATTAGAAGTGTTAAGTGTCAAGTGGATGATATAAGTTTACATCCATATTCTTGATATAAATAAACAGAACTACATCAATCTAGATGTTACAAAAATTTTGTAATCACATCATAACTAACATTAGCTCTAATCAGCTGCAACACTCTTACATTTCGTTTTTTCCTCAATAGCTCCCAACTGAATAAATTTCAAACTCAATGTGTTTGCCTTTCTGACCACATATTCTGCACAGTTCCATTTCAATGACAACTCTCTGACTTCTGTTCTTTGTCCTCTCCATATGTTTGTACTTCAATGTGATTCCCAATATTTTTTTCTATTTTGCTTTGCTTTTTAAACATTTTTTTAATTTCAAGCGTCTAATATACATTATGTCACTAAAAAGTGTTTTTTTATTACCATGGTCAAACTTTTCAGTGAATTTTATGTTTGACGTTAGTAGGTCAATGTTTGGAGTTTTCTTTACACTCTATGTCAACACTGAATATGGCGTTAGATAAGACCAGGTATTCAACAGAAGTCTGTCTCTACAATAGCAAGGTAGAAAATACCATGATAAAATTTGTTTTATTATTAAATTGTCTATTTTACCATGTTATAATACGGTGATTGAAACGTTTGTTAAGAATGGGCAGGCCAGTCACTGTAACCACTCCCGAGACCGTAAAACAAGCTTTATGAAGAAGTGCCCACAACTTCGGCCTCTAAAGGCGCAGTTCAACTCGGTATGAGTGTGGACTCTATGCACACCACACTCACCAATAAATTGTATCTATTTCCATATCAGATTCAATTGCAAACGTCTCTGATCGAGATCAATATTGAGATTCACTTTTGCAAAAGTAATTTGGTTTGGACTAAAAAGCTGAACATTTCAAGTATAAGGCCTATTTTCAACTAGATGACCATGCCAACAAACAAAATTACCCACGTTAAGATACCGAAAACCCACATTTGGCTGAAGTTCGTCGATTGCAACCAGAAAAAGTTAGTGTATGGTGTGCAATTTCCCGCTATAGAATTGTGAGGCCACTGTTTCTCACAAAGCGGGTATTTAAACTTACCCGCAAAAGTCGTCGAGCCAAGGTGACGCCTTTGATGTCCTTAGTGATCTCGAAGAGGATGCTCAGATGCCTGCCGTCTCCAGTTTTCGCCCGGGCGCAACAGCTCACCCGGTAAGTTTTCCCCCTAGGAAAAGAATTCCATTAGTTATCTTGCGGGTGAAAAAGATCTGGCCTTCCGTGCATAAGACTATTCACAAGCGTAAGGTAGGGCTTTTGAAAGCAAAGAAAGTAGCGAATGAAATCGCTATTTATACCGTTACATCAGAGGACTACTGGTGCTTGACTCGTTTCCTGGAGAAGGCGAAGGTTGAATATCACTATTCTTCTCTACAACAATGTCTTTGTCCTAAGCAAATCTGCAACTGCGCAAACTGCCAATATTCCCATCCAGCCAGTTTCCGGGGATGCCTCGCATTCCCTAAGCAGGCACCCCGCCAGATGAGGACCGCGCCTGGACAAAGCGATGCCGCAGCGTTCATAAGGAAAGCACCAAGGCTGAGCTACCATTCCAGAACGTAATTCCTGGGTGCTTTTAACAATATCGTAGCGGCCGCCCAGAATGCCACGAACTTCCTTGAGGTGGTTGCAGGACTACCTAAATAGCTGGGTCAATTAATTTCCGTCACTTTGAAAACGCCAACTTCCACCGCCAGGACTTGAAGAAATGTTAGGGGCTTAGGACTTGGATCTAGGTACCTTGTCAGCTAAGTATGTCCATATTTCACGTCCACATATCGCTCCTGGGTTTATCAGTTTGCATCTCATATCTGGCCAAACAAAAATTTAGCAACGAAAGACTAATTGACAAATATTTACAGCACTTCTTAACGTCTAAGATCGATTTAAAATGCCCTGTGTACCAGAGACACTGTCGCCGCTTTGTTAAAATTGTTTTGCACTAGAGAAGCAATGCATGTGTACTTCATTGGAAGTGAAGGACCGTTACACAGCAGAAAGCTTTAATGCTTTAGCTTATGTAGAGGTCTAAGTACAATCCAGTTTTTAATTATTGTGTAATACAATCATCAAAAACTATATAGGAAGACTGGCCTTTTGGTAGATCCTTCTAAACAAAAATAATTTTCTTCGTCAAAAGAAGGATTTGGGAAACGCTTAGTATATAACAAGGGCCTGGTATTAACAAAGGATGTTAAATATATACAAATGCTAATAAATACCAAAATAAGTGTGAAGTTATAACTTTATAGTATCTGCATCCTATATTCTATAAGGACTATACACTGCTATAGTCAAACTAAAATTTTGTGATTGAGCGAACCACCACAGTCGTTAAAAGCTTGTCGGATTGGGGATACCAAGAGCAGTAAGAGTGGCACCTATGGCGGCGTTGCAAATTCTTATAGGATTATTTAACCTTGCCATTTTCCTCTAATGCATTGTTAAGTGAACAGCTGACCAGATATTATGCAATGATTCCATATAAGGTACTCAAAGCACGGGGCAAAATAAGACCTTGGCTATTACATCCATGGTTTCTATCTATACAGAACTCAGAGGCAATCATTTTCCTGAAAGAAAGAGAGATTCTTAGGAGTATAACTTTATATTAGTTGAAGTCTGCAAGTAAAGTATATCTAAAGCCAGACGTGCACTCATACAGGAATGTACAAGAACTTAGACCACGAGACAGCAAAAAAAACGGTTAAAATTAAAAATCAAAAACTCCTATGTAGAGCCAAAATCTGTTTTCAGCATCATAGAACAACATTTAAAGTAATAAAGAGAAGTAAGTGCAAGTATTGCAAAAAGAGTCCAGTAAGGCTCATTACTAATCAGTTGCCATCAACAGAATGTAGTCACGGTCATACTCTAAGCAAATAAAAAAGCTTTTATTTCCCTTGTTCATCTAGCTACTCTTGGGAATCTAGGGGCGACGGATCTACTGAACAATATTTATTTGCTTTCGTCACTCTAGAGAACATTTTCCCACTCTTTCTTCGTTCATTTCTTGTATGTCTGAGCCCACTCTATGCGCTCCTTTCTGGTTATTCAAAATCATCGGTTTACTGACCGGACGACTTGCTGGAAACAATGTCCAATAGTACAAACAGATGGTTTCGGGTCCAGGGAGTCACACAATCGGAGAAAAATATCGGCTGCCTTGAGGCGAAGTTGTCGACGTTTCTCTCGAAGAGTCTCGAGATAATCTCTATAACACCAGCTTGGATCTTCCGGTACTTCAAGAAATGGGAAATGGTGCTCTTGTGGAGGTTAAAATGTGCTGCAAGCTCGCACGACTACTGGCAATCGCCTGCAGTGTGGACGGATCCGGATTCGTTCCCGGAGCTCTCTGATATTTGGCGGGTGGCCTACTCATCCACTAAAACTAATTGAGTACCCTAATAATGGCGGTCGTATAAGGCGTGGAGATTGTCACATCGCCCCGCAGAGTTTATGCGCGACGACCGGGCACAGTGCCGAACATATGAGAGCCTTAGCTTCTCTATTCGCAGACCGTGCAACGACAATCGTATTAAACATCACCACACTGCAAGTATATTTATTTGGCATTTTTTGAATTTGCATGTTTGTTTCAGTATCTAACAGGATATATAATTTGAGTGTACCAGTTTAGGACGTAGAACAGACGGTCTTTGTACGTAAAGTTCAGCTGTAGCATCCATCTTCCTTCTGGAAGAAGCGGTGGGTAATGCTCAGCAGTTGGCGATAAGTTGTGCATTTCGTAATATCCCTGCAAATAAAATAATTGTACGGTTGGTTAGCAAGTTCTTGTATTTTTTACCTTTTGTATTGGGCACTTAGTAACGTTAGATTGACTTAAGATGGTCGTTACTATGCCAAAGCTGTCGGCTTTCAAACTGGTGCACAATCCAATATTGAAGTTAATGGGTCCCGGTCTGTACTCATTACTTCGGAATTGGTAGCTCCTGATGATTATCTAATAGAGAGTGGTACTAGAATAACACTTTGTTATCATTAGTTTTTCATTTTTTTGTTATAAAAAAACACATTATGGTGTATTTTATAAGAGAAATGGGAAAGTTTATTATATGTGTGGACTTCTAATGCAATACTATGACCTTTTAACCTCTTCCGAAATGGTAAATAATTATTTTTTAACGTGAACGTATTTGACTAGCCTCAATAGGCCAAACATGCTCATTTTTTGCCGCCATATGGTCATTGTACTGCCAATTTAAATAATCAGATATGTTTTTTTCTTCTAGAGACAGATATTATTTATTATATGTCAATTACCGTTACGTCTGGATCTTTAACGAAGTCCACGTTTAAGTGGAAGGTTACGTTTAGTCCTCCCGTTGTGCGGTTCATTTTGTAAAATCTGAACAGACCTTGATTTATGATGTTGCTGTTCGCGTAAACCATCTTCGCGTATTCGTGTTTGAATACGTACATATGCTGCTTTTCAAAATGGAATTGTTGGTCCTAAAAGAAAATAAAGGCGTCTTAGGTGATCTTTTTTGAACGTTTCTTTGTACTGTAAACTGCCTTTTTATGAGGCGAAAGGGGAAGAAAGTGAAAATTTCTAATGCGTGGGTCAAGTAGCTTGTGAAGGATCTAATGACGCACTTACCGTTAAATATGTTGCTGCAAGGGCAAAAAATAGCATTCGAAACACTATTCTGCAAGTCATGGTGTCTAAAAGAACAGGAACAAGTTAAATATTCGTGCACATAATCCAAATACTAACATAGGACCAGAGACAGTTTTTTTTTGTGTTAGGTTTAGGGTGAAATGGTACGGGGGTGACTTTTGGACTATTATTATTAGATTCTGTTCTAACGGAATATCAAAATTAGTGTAAACAAAGACTTAAATAGCTACAGCTTTTATCGTGTCCAAAATTGTTACATGTATGCTTTGGGGTTTATTGGTATTGGTCTAAGTAATGCGCAGATGATGCTTATCCTATTTGTATGCCTTTAAAGAGGTCCACATCGAAGAATACAATGGTAGAGAGTATGAAAACTTCGTCCATATATTTTCGCTGAATGTGCCATTGTCGCATTGAGATAAAAAGATGTACTGGAAGTACGTCTAAGGCTCCTTAGAACTGGTAATGTTGTACCAAATTTGTAAAACTGCAAGAAATTTTAGGCTACTGTAACATAGGAGGTGGGAAGTTAAATTTGTCTCAAAATGTGTGAATTTGGTCGCGATATTTGATATGATCTTTATAAAGGGTCTTCCATTAAGAGATGTTATTTTAAATGGCAAAAAAGACTGCCTTTTGAGAATCATTGAGATATTTTTATTTAAATCTGGAAGTTATTAAGGATTACATTATTTTTCAATTGGCCGTCTCGGTTCTTCTCATAGATGACCATTATTTTGAGGAAATCCCCATAATCCTCATTTCGTAAATAACAGCTCTGATATTGTCTTTGAGTGTTTGGATTGATTATTGCAGAGGCATTGATGTAGATCTTGTCATTGACGTAGATTTTGTCATTGACGTAGATTTTGTCATTGACGTAGATTTTGTCATTGACGTAGCTTTAAAAGAAAAAGTCTAATGGTGTCAGACTGCGTGATCTGGGCGGCCAATTAAAATTTGCCTTTCGAGAAATTATGCGACCAAGAAATTTTTCGCGCAATAACGCAATTATTTTGCGATGTGTGAAACAATAGTCTTCCTCATCTATGACATCTACAATTCACTGAAATGGTTCGCCCGTCTCGTTCTCAAAAATAAGAACCAAATATTGAAGAATGGAAACTCTAACATTAACAGATAATAAATAGTGAGAAACTTAAAGTAACATCTCTTTATGGGAGACCCTTTACTTCATAGTTTTGTTGTTTTTGGAAGTGATGCCCGGTATGTTAAACTAAAGATCATAAGTTAACATTTATATATTTCCTCAACGAGTTAATTAGTTCAAAAGAAATTGTTTTATTACCGAAATGTAGCATTAATAATATTACGGCAGTTCCTTATGGGAAATTGAGAAAGAAACAGAAACATCGAAATTAGGGGTATGTGGTATGCTAAAATTGGTCGCACTAGAAACAGAAGTAGAGATAAATAAATAAGTTTTGCAGATAGGAACATTAGTGGCAATAATTAATTTGTTTTACATACATGCGGTAGAGAGAAGAATTTTTATTTTTTAATGATTTTCAACAAAAGAATCTATACTTACCTGTATTAGTTACAACTCCGATGCTGAACACAGACTAGTAAAGTTGGTGGAAAAATCTGAGTTTATATCACTTTTGTAAAGGTTAACGAAGCGGAATAAATGGCATTTGAGTAGCAAAACATATAAAACTAGTTCCTATGCAAAATAAAAATTTATTGGTGTAGCTCATAAACTATACATAAACTAAAAAAAGAGTAGCTAGATATACAAGGGAAATAAAAGCTTTTTATTTGCTTAGAGTATGACCGTGACTACATTCTGTTGATGGCAACTGATTAGTAATGAGCCTTACTGGACTCTTTTTGCAATACTTGCACTCACTTCTCTTTATTACTTTAAATGTTGTTCTATGATGCTGAAAACAGATTTTGGCTCTACATAGGAGTCTTTGATTTTTTACTTTAACAGTTTTTTTGCTGTCTCGTGGTCTAAGTTATTGTACATTCCTGTATGAGTACACGTCTGGCTTTAGATATACTTTACTTGCAGATGCTGACTTTAACTATCTTATAGTTGTTTATCTGAAAGACTTCAATTAATATAAAGTTATACTCCTCAGAATCTCTCTTTCTTTCAGGAAAATGATTGCCTCTGAGTTCTGTTTAGATAGAAACCATGGATGTAATAGCCAAGTAAACTTATGAAAAATTACTTTTTTGGTCTTATTTTGCCCTGTGCTTTGAGTACCTTATATGGATTCATTGCACAATATCTGGTCAGCTGTTCACTTAACAATGCATTAGAAGAAAATGTCAAGGTTAAATAATCCTATAAGAATTTTCAACGCCGCCATAGTGCCACTCTTACTGCTATTGGTATTCCTAATCCGGCAAGCTTTTAACGACTGTGGTGATTCGCTCAATCACAAAATTTTAGTTTGACTATAGCAGTGTATAGTCCTTATAGAATGTAGGATGCAGATACTATAAAGTTATAACTTTACACTTATTTTGGTATTTATTAGCATTTGTATATATTTAACATCCTTTGTTAATACCAGGACCTTGTTATATACTAAGCGTTTCCCAAATCCTTCTTTTGACGAGGAAAATTATTTTTGTTTTAGAAGGATCTACGAAAAGGCCAGTCTTCCTATATAGTTTTTGATGATTGTATTACACAACAATTAAAAACTGGATTGTACTTAGACCTCTGCATAAGCTAAAGTATTAAAGCTTTCTGCTGTGTAACGGTCCTTCACTTCCAATGAAGTACACATGCATTGCTTCTCTAGTGCGGAACAATTTTAACAAAGCGGCGACAGTGTCTCTGGTACACAGGGCGTTTTAAATCCATCTTAGACGTTAAGAAGTGCTGTACATATTTGTCAATTAGTCTTTCGTTATTAAATTTTTGTTTGGCCAGATATGAGATGCAAACTGATAAACCCAGAAGCGATATGTGGACGTGAAATATGGACATACTTAGCTGACAAGGTACCTAGATCCAAGTCCTAAGCCCCTAACATTTCTTCAAGTCCTGGCGGTGGAAGTTGGCGTTTTCAAAGTGACGGAAATTAATTGACCCAGCTATTTAGGTAGTCCTGCAACCACCTCAAGGAAGTTCGGGGCATTCTGGGCGGCCGCTACGATATTGTTAAAAGCACCCAGGAATTACATTCTGGAAGAGTCTTGCAATGGTAGCTCAGCCTTGGTGCTTTCCTTATGAACGCTGCGGCATCGCTTTGTCCAGGCGCGGTCCTCATCTGGCGGGGTGCCTGCTTAGGGAATGCGAGGCATCCCCGGAAACTGGCTGGATGGGAATATTGGCAGTTTGCGCAGTTGCAGATTTTCTTAGGACAAAGACATTGTTGTAGAGAAGAATAGTGGTATTCAATCTTCGCCTTCTCCAGGAAGCGAGTCAAGGACCAGTAGTCCTCTGATGTAGCGGTATAAATAGCGATTTCATTCGCTACGTTCTTTGCTTTTAAAAACCCTACCTTACGCTTGTGAATAGTCTTACGCACGGAAGGCCAGATCTTTTTCACCCGCAAGATAACTAATGGGATTCTTTTCCTAGGGGGAAAGCTTACCGGGTAGCTGTTGCGCCCGGGTGAAAACTGGAGACGGCAGGCATCTGAGCATCCTCTTCGAGATCACTAAGGACATCAAAGGCGTCACCTTGGCTCGACGGCTTTTGCGGGTAAGTTTAAATACCCGTTTTGTGAGAAACAGTAGCCTCACAATTCTATAGCGGGAAATTGCACACCATACACTAACTTTTTCTGGCTGCAATCGACGAACTTCAGCCAAATGTGGGTTTTCGGTATCTTAATGTAGTTAATTTTGTTTGTTGACATAGTCATCTAGTTGAAAATAGGCCTTATACTTGAAATGTCCAGCTTTTTGGTCCAAACCAAATTACTTTTGCAAAAGTGAATCTCAATATTGATCTCGATCAGAGACGTTTGCAATTGAATCTGATATGGAAATAGATACAATTTATTGGTGAGTGTGGTGTGCATAGAGTCCACACTCATACCGAGTTGAATTGTGTCTTTAGAGGCCGAAGTTGTGGGCTCTTCTTCATAAAGCTTGTTTTACGGTCTCGGGAGTGGTTACAGTGACTGGCCTGCCCATTCTTAACAAATTGCCATCCAGTACACTTCCAGTCTTTTCAAACGTTTCAATCAGCGTATTATAACATGGTAAAATAGACAATTTAATTATAAAGCAAATTTTATCATGGTATGTATTTTCTACCTTGCTATTGTAGAGACAGACTTCTGTTGAATACCTGGTCTTATCTAACGCCATATTCAGTGTTGACATAGAGTGTAAAGAAAACTCCAAACATTGACCTAGCTATAACTAACGTCAAACATAAAATTCGCTGAAAAGTTTGACCATGGTAATAAAAAAACACTTTTTAGCGACATAATGAAGGCCATGTACATCAGACGCTTGAAATTAAAAAAAATGTTTAAAAAGCAAAGCAAAATAGAAAAAATATTGGGAATCACATTGAAGTACAAACATATGGAGAGGACAAAGAACAGAAGTCAGAGAGTTGTGTCATTGAAATGGAACTGTGCAGAATATGTGGTCAGAAAGGCAAACACATTGAGTTTGAAATTTTTTTCTAATATCACCTTAGCTTTACATTAAAACATGGCAAATAGGTAGAAGATCGATCCTTTTAGTTTATTGTGTTAAGGAGTCCAAGTGGAATGCGCCTAAAAGACTTAAAAAATCATCGCATGCACTTTTTTTATTTCGAAAGTGGTTTGAAATTCCCTTTTTTACTTAAGAACTTGTCCGAAATGATTGTTTGAAGAACAATGGATACAATAAAATAGTGAAATAAAGACCTGTTGAGAAAATCAAGTTGAAATTAAAAGCTTCAATGTCAATAAAATATGAATGGCAAAACATCTTGTGGGCTGCTTTTCTAATATCTTACAGTTAGATATCCATCACCTGAGATGCCAGAAAATTTCTCTCAGAAGCCTGCTAAGGCTCTTTAATAATAGCGCAAACGAAAGCTAAAACAAATAAAGCTAAAGTAGAGTAGTTATCTAGTTGGACTTTTTCAGTTAAATTGACGTAGGTTGGCTTTGCTGATGAAACGTCATCTCGAGCCTTGGAAAAGAGAAAACGTGGAAGAAATTGAAGAAATTTTTAGGTATTGCAAAGGTAGAAAAGAATTTTTAAAGGGCTTCCAGAAGAAAATGCAGGTGGAACATTTTATTTATTTATTATTTAGCAAAGTTATGATATTATTTCAAAGAGTAAGCTTTGCCATTAAATGTGGAATAGAATATTTAACGAATGACTCACGGCTCATTTGACACCCTCCAATTCTTCTGACGAAATTCTCGATCATCTTTTCGCATAACCGTGGCTCGGATTTGTATGATTCTCCAGAGAAAAAAATCGCCCGCTGTGAGGTCACAAGATAATGGTGGCCAAGTTTACTTAGCTGTTTTGGCAGACACATCGCCTATTAAATTTTTGCTCAACAATTGGAACTTTTAGAACCACAAGTTATCTAAATAAATGCGTCCAAGTGAGGCCACAAAAAATAACTCATGGTAACGTTCATCATTGATAGTCACTGCGTCTCTGAACTCCAACAGCATAAAATCCATACCAAACCATTACTCTTTGGGTATGCATAGGCTGTTTTTAAGTGACCTGAGAATTTTCTGCGCCACAAATGTGACAATTTTGTTTATAAGTCAAGTAGTGTTCTATATTGACTAACCGCAATGTGTTTACTACAAAATTTCACCAAACAGAACGCTTACAATTTACATTCTGCCTTTCTTTTGCAATACCCTATTTTTTACGATGAAAATCCTTGTAATGGTGAACACATTAGGCAAGCGTCAAGAAAAGCGAGAAAATGGCCTGTACATATGGCATCATGGAACTTAAAATTTTCCTAGGACAAGAAAAGAGTTTATTCCCAATCCTCCTCCCCAAGAGAAAAAAGTCTATTTTCTTGACAAAGACACAATGGCTACAGTCGGAAAAAACGAAAAATGGATGTGCATAGCGATGTTTGCTACCTGTTTAGCACTGAACTCTTTGCCTTCGCAAAATCAAGAGGAATGTAGCGCCAAAGCTCCCTATGTTAAGAACAGACGTACAAACTATGCACCGACTATAATTTTGATTTGCGACTGCCGTAGGCTAAATTAAAGTTATAGTCTAATTTTTCTTAGAATCACGTTACCTTGAGCAGAGGGTTATTTACCCCCAGATTTAGAGTGAAACGGTTCTTGGGCACATTTTTTTAAATTTCTTACAGATTATCTGAGCGTGAAAACCATACGACACATTCTTAGGTCATTTAACTTTGCTAATTGTAGAAGAAAATATTTGTAAAATATTTTTTATTAAATTGAGATGTTAAATATGATGTGTTATTAAGGTTGCCTATCATATTTCAATTTACATTGGGATGCAATGTGTGAACGATTTTTCAATTTTTAATTTCTGTAGGGCTTACCAAATATAAAGCGAGTGAAAAATAAAATTCAAAGTAATAACACAATTTTATATTACACCTGTATCATTTTTATAGATTTTGAAGGAATTCGTTATTTGGCTTTCGAAGCGTAAACAAGTGCTAGACTGTGCAAGTACAACGTTATCGAGAGTGATAACCACGAGGTTATCCGCCTCAATCTCTGGTAAACTTTGTATTCCTATTTTAACGTATATCATAAATTAAGTACATTCTGATCGCTAATCATACCCATCAGCTTCAAGAACCCCTGCGGAGGGGTTCCCTATCAAGATGACTAAACGAAACAGTTCAGAACTATCTCCACCTGTAACTGAACCAAATAAAAACGTATTTATTTGAGCTCGAAACATTAATAGCCAAAAATAAATTTCTTGTAACTGAAAAACAAATCGAGAATGTCAATAAAATAATTTATCAAGGAAAACTCGCCGCAGCGATAAACTCTATCGAAATATCTGAATCTACTTCTCAACAACCTGAAGATAACAAAGATAAAGAAAAACAAATCAAAATTCCGCCAATTTATCTTCACGATGCGGATAAATTGAACTTCCAAGAAATCATTTTTGATCTCAACGAAAGAATTCTCCACAGTAATTCGAAACAAGCAGTTAAGAGTAAATCTATCTAGCATAGACGATTATCGGCTAATGACTAAGCATTATACCGATAATAATTTAAGCTACCACACGTTCAAAAACCCTGAAGTAAATAATTTATCTGTAATTATTCGAAATCTCCCTGGTTCTCTCACAGAAAATGAAATACAACAGGAATCAACTGCGCTAAAGTACCCTGTACAAAAAGTATCCAGATTCTACAATAAGGATAGATATCCGATCCCACCTTGCGCAGTCGATCTTAGCGACACCCAAGAGGGGAAGGAAATTTTCAATTTAACAAAACTGTTCCACTGTATTGTAGAAGTGGAGCTAAACAAAAATCTAAAAAAATCCCTCAATGTAAACGTTGCCAATTATATGGCCATACTCGTAATTATTGCCATTCCAAAGCACGCTGTGTTAAGTGTACATCTCTTTAGTGATTGCCCCAAACGACCTGGAGTCGACCCTCAATGTGTGAACTGCTTAGAAAAGCACCGGGCTAACTATTGTAGTTATTTTGTACAAGTACGACAAAATCAAACGAGAAATTCAAGCCTTAGAACAAATAATAGAACATACTCTCAAACAGTACAAACTAGACAAGAAACCCAGACAAATGAGCCGCAACCCTCTAGTCGTCCCACCCTCAAGTTAAACGCCAATCCCACAAGGGACCAGCAAGCATCAACTGATCTCATAACAATTATAGTCCAGAAAATTGTAGAGTTCTTAATCCCACACTTAGACAAATTAACGCCACTTATAACAACACTACTTCCCACATTATTAACAAATGGATCTAAATAGTTCCCCACTAATAAATAATATAACCTTGACCAATTGGAACGCCAATGGTCTCAAATCTCAACGATCAATCTTTATCGAATTCTTAATAAGGCACAACGTTCATATTGCGTGTATTACCGAAACTCACTTCGTTGGCACAGAAAGGATTAGGATTCCGGGATACTATGTATATAGGAAAGATACAGAAGCAGTGATCTCATCAGGGGGTGTAGCAATAATAATTAAAAAGAAACTTAGACATCACCTCCTTCTTTTAGAAGACCTACACAACATTGAAGCTGTTGCTATCAAACTCTCCATTCAAAATAATATCCCATTAATTATTATTTCTGCCTACAAACCGCCAAACAAACGACTGCTTGAAGGTGAAATTAGTAAATTACTCGACCATGAAGAGCCCACTCTAGTTTTTGGTGACTTAAACGCAAAAAAACACCATCTGGGGATGTAGAGCAACCAACCTGATGGAATCAAACTATATAACATCATGGCTGACCACGGCATCAATTTATCTGCCCCGGATGAATATACTTACTACCCGTATCGGCCGGATCACCAACCCGACAGGTTAGATGTTATATTGTACAAAAATATTCTGACCCCTGTGCACCAAACAGTACATACCGAACTCGATTCCGACCATCTTCCAGTCGTCATTAACTTTCCAAGCATACCTCAAAATATACCTCCTGCGCCTAGACTAGCTTGTGGCAAAACAGACTGGGACACGTTCGAGACTACTTTCAACCAAAAGATGAAACTGACGGGACCTCTAAATCTACCCTCGGAGATTGACGATGCTGTTTTAAAATTTACTACGGTCTTATAAGAAAGTATACAAGAATCAACTACACCTTGGTGACATAGAAAAGCACCAAATAATATGAGAACACCCATTTATATACTGGAGTTAATAAAAAAGGAGAATAGATATGGAAAGGAATGGCAGAGAACCCGACTCACTTACCTCAAAACCTTGTACAACCAACACTGTCATACAGTTAAGTACGAACCAGATACACTCAGAATCCAGAAATACAATTCCTATCTCGAAGCAATACAACCGGGTGACCCCTCCATGTCGCTCGCCACCAAAAGGATCCTTAGACAACCGAATGTAATTTATCCAATGGTTTCACGTAACAACAAATACTCCACTGAAGAAGAAAAAGCGGACATACTATCAACACATCTCGAACGAGTGTTCACCCCAATTAATGAGGTACATGATGAACTCATTGAAACCCAAGTGAAAAGCCCAATTGATAATCTAAATTTACAAGCTAATGATGAAATAGTCCCAACCCCCCCTGAAGAAATTAAATCTCTCATCGAACTGTTACCTAAGCGTAAATCTCCTGGCTTTGACCTTATCACTAATGACATGCTACAGCACTTTTCAACTAAGGCACTAGTATATTTAACATCAATCTTTAATGCTTGTCTACGTATTGGACACTTCCCGGCTTCATGGAAAACCGCGATAATTCTACCCATCTATAAAGCTGGTAAACCCAAGGAAAATCCGGATAGTTATAGACCCATTAATCTCCTGCCAAGCTCTTGGAAAAGGTAATACTTACCCGATTACAAGATAACCTCCAGCAAAAAGAAATTGTTCCCCCTCATCAATTTGGTTTTAGAGCTGCTCACTCAACCTCACATCAACTGCTTAGTATAACCGAAACAATAGAAAGAGGATTTGAGAACAAACAATATACAGTCGTTGTATTCATCGACCTGGAGAGAGCCTTCGATAAAGTTTGGCATGATGGACTTCTCTACAAATTGCTAATTATAGAAATTCCACTCTACCTAATTAAAACTATTCAATCCTTTCTCAACAACAGATCATTCCAAGTCAGAGTGAACTCAACCTATTCTAGCTTAAAATATATAGAGGCGGGAGTCACGCAGGGTAGTATCTTGGGACCCACGCTTTTTAATCTGTATGTTCACGATATCCCAACAGAAATTCTCTCTACACTAGCCATGTTCGTTGATGATACGGCTATAATTGCACAAAGTTCCCGTCCCGAGACTGCAATTGAACTCGTTCAAAGCTCCACAAATATAATATCTGAATGGTTCACAAAATGGAAAATTAAAATCTACCCTGGCAAGTGCCAAACTAAAATGTTTACACTCAAACGTTATAACACTCTCCCAAAAATCCAACTAAGAAATAAGGAATTAGACTGGAATCCTAAGGATCAAGCAGTCAAGTACTTAGGAGTACGTCTTCACTCTAAGCTGAACTGGGGATTACACATAAACAAAAAACTTAACGAGTGCCATAACAGATTGGGAGCACTATACCCGCTTATCAACCGGAAGTCAAATCTTCGTGCGGAATGCATAGTCCTTCTCCATAAAGGAATCCTTAGACCTCTACTTACCTACGCTGCCCTATATGTTGCAATGCTTCACAAACATCGTTAAAAAAGCTTCAAATAATGCAAAACAAAGTGCTACGAATTGCTATCAAGTGCCAATGGTATGTGCGCAATACCCAAATACACTGGGAGTTAAGTGTTCCTACTATAACTGAGTTTATCCAAAAAACTACAGTGAAGTTCTCCAAAACCTAGCTTTATGTTCTAGTGCCACCAAGTTCAACCTCGGGGAAAAAGCCATCCACACACGCCTTAAGCGTAAACTACCACATGACTTAATTTAACTGCAAACTCATGATAGAGGTATGTGTTTTTCACTAATTCCTCAACTCTTCCCTGTTTTTATATAAATTAAATACTTACTGATAGCTTATTATATTGTTAATCTATTGTATTTTAACTTAGCAGTGTATTGCATATTAAATTGCGGAGCCAGCTATAATAAATTAAAAAAAAAAAAGATTTTGAAGAACAAAAAGAGGGAAATTTCCACTTATTTTTTTAAACATATAATTAATTGAAACAAAAAAGGTTTTTTGATTTTTTTAATTGTGTGCTTAGGTAAATATTAAATCTTGAAAATGTGAACTAAAACAATAATGTTAGCATATATGTAAAGTATTAAAATTATTAAATAAAATTTAGCGACTGCTAGTTGGTTGATAGAAAAGTAATTTACGTTTTGGTTCTTTATTTCCCTTGACTATACAGGTCAAACAACCGTAAAAAAATTGTTTATCAACTTAATACTAGGATATCACGCACACCCATGGGTTGAGCGAGACTGGAACTCGCCCGCACCGGCTTGCGCACAGAGAAATAAGGATCTTGACCACTGAGCTACGGTGGTGCTTGCAAAAGTCGGTAATCTTTTGGTCTAAGCTTATATAATTGGTGTGGTAAATTTTACTAGCAAATCTTAAACAACTTTTTTGAATTCCACGGACAATCTACAGCCTCGAGTTTTCAAGGAGAGAAAAATGTATTTCAAAGTCACGAAGATATGCAGAAACATATATTTGCATTTTCTCTTGGGACATCAGTGTATAAAACAATATATTGAGTGTACTAGTTGGTTATAAATTATGCATTTTCTAATAAAAAAACATGTGGTTAAAAAGATACGGTTGGTTAGAACGCTTCTTATTATATATACCTTTTTTATTGAGAACTTAGTAACATTAGAGTTACTTAAGATGGTTAGTGCTATCCCAAAGCTGTCGGCCGACACACTGGTGAGCAGCCCAATATTAAAGGTCTAGGTCAGCTCTTTTTCCTCCAAGCGTTCTACTATCTCTTTATATTATACTTTTTCTTGGTCTATATTTTCTTTTTTTTTATTTACTCCGGATTTCCTTACTTTTTCGGTTGTTTTTTCTCTGTCATTCTTACTACTTGTCCAAACCATTTTAATTGTTGTTGTTGGATTATTTTTACAATTGATTCTATTTTTAGTTCTTCTATTTTTCTTTCTTTATGAAGTTAGTCTTTCTTTTAATATCTCTGACGCCTCTAAAGTATCTCATTTTCATATTCTGTATTTTGGGTTTAACTTGTTTTAATAGGTCCAAACTTCCACTTCCCTATGTCAGAATTGGTTTATCTGTTGTATTATGAACTGTCGTTTATTTCAGCATGTTTTTTGTTTCTTTGTATTTTTGCTAGAAAGTATCTGATCGCCTCTACTTGTGCTAAATTTCTAAGGTTTAGTTGTTTTGATGTCTTCTGTTTTTCTTTTCCTATTATTATTAATTAATTAATCAGCGGCTGTAGCGCTTGTTTGTTACTTGCGTAAATAATTAGGTTATCCATCTCCACATTCCTGTAGCTCGTTTTAATCTTCTTTAATTTTTGTTTTGTTTCATATTATACAATAATAAATAGTTTTGCTTGTCTTAGTCCTATAGTTATAAATTTCTTAGAGTTCTACTATCTAACCCTCTTTTTTTCTAACTACTCCTAACTGTTCTCTTTGGCGTACTATCAAAAGCTTTTGTATGTCTATAAGTGTCGCTAGTAGAGTATTTTTCTATTATTATCATCAGATTTTCCTAAATCCTCCACAATTTCAGTTGTTATACCATCGTATACCGCTGCTGTCTCTTTTTTCGGCTTTCTCACTGCTCTTTTTATTTTAATATCTCCTTATTCTATGTTATTTTTTAGATTTTCTTCTTCATTTCCTATTTATTCTTTTTGTGTTACCTGTTGTTTCGTATTTAGCATGTTTTAAAAGTACTCTTTCCGACGTGCTATTATTTCTCCCCCACTAATATTTTTGTTTTGTACGTTCCAGTTACATTTCTCTTTTTTTGGGGAGTTTTTTAAACTTTATAAAATAGTTTCTGATTTGCTATGCTATTATGCTCCATTTTTACTTAAATCTTTTTTTGACTGTTGTTTTGATTTTTTGTTACTTTTTTAAACTTTTAATCTTTGTTATTTATATCTGTTGCAGTTCTCTACATTTATATTTCGCAGGTATGTCTTCTATTCCTGCTGTGTTAATTTTATTTCTCTTTCTATTTTATTGTTTGGTCCATTTTTGCTTTTATTTAATCTCCTACTTCCGCATGCTTTTGTTGCTATATTTAATTTGTTTTTAAGATTTTTTAGGGCTGTATTATTTTAAGCTTCTTTTATTTTGTCTTTTATTATGTCTTTGTTGATTCTTTTGTCTTACGATCTGTTTTTACTTTTTCTTTATTGCTATCCTCTACATATTTTTTTATTTTAACTTATATTTTTGACATTACCAGGGACATTTCCCGTGTCACGAACAGTGCCTCTTCAAACTTAACAAGCATTCTGACTAATAACTTTCTCCCATTGAGCCCGATTCACGTCGCTTGGTTTGCGCAGTGGTCATCTTCGTTCCATTAGCGGTCGAATTAAACGATAGAGTGCAGTACAGTTATTACTGTACCAGCACAAAAAGAGCATTACGCGAAAAACCTTGCAAATGACGCATCTGTTATTATGAGCATTGTGTAGGGACAATAAGCAGAATCACTCTACCATAAATCCGACGATCATGGCGCAACGCGGCAATTTATTTAGCCAGCGCTTTATTTTGAAGTAACGCGGGGGCTACGTATTTGCTTTTTCGCTTCAAACATTTTTTCATGTCTTCTTTGAGTACAGCATCAAAAGCAAAATCTTCTTTACTCTTTTATCATATTTTTTTCATAAATCAACAAACTCCTGCTCCACCCTTTCATTAGTTTACAATAACGTTAATTTTTATTTTTATTACATTATTATTTATAGTTTTTGCTTTATGGTTTTTTATTGCTCTTCCTGTTCCAGCATCTTTTATTACCATGGATTTCGTATTTTTAAAAAAGTATCTTACCTTTTAGATTCAATTTTCTTTATATGTATATTGTGACTATGTTTTCCTTTGAAGCAGTTCTGGTATGTACTGGAAAGAAACTACTCCAGTGTTCTATTGAATACCTTGTTGTGCTATATGTTTGGGTTTGTTTTAGAGGATAAGGAATTGAAACACTACACTGCTTCACATTGACTTTAAGCGCAGAGAAAATTAAAAAGATTTGCTACAGTTTGCTCTATAATGAAGCGTGGTCATTCCAAAAGGGGCTCCAAACATTGTTATACATGTTATACTGAGTGCCAAGGTAGCCGCACGGTTGAGGTGCTTGGCTGCGGTGTGGACAGACCCAGGTTTAATCCTAGTCTACTCAATCATTAAAAATAATTAAATATCTGCGTTCACTTTGAACAAAGTGGTCGTCTAAGGCGCGCGGTGCTTGCTACCGGGCGACGAGGGCAAAGATCTGGAAGCCTTAACTACTCAGTTCAAAAGATTTACCTTTCGAGGCGTAGAGACTCACCGGTATTATTTTATTATCTTGATCCCTAAAATAAGTATGAGCAATGTTGTACCCACTTATTACTTAGTATTAGGTGCAACGGATACATCTGCAAATTAGTTTGGCCTGTTCATACATAATATGCATTTAAAAAAAATAATATTTTTAGAAACGATAGTAGCCACTTTGTGTAGAAATGACAGTATATATAATCTTTTCCGAAAGTTTCAAGTTTTATAACACAAAAAATTAAAGTAACAAAAGATGCATATACATTTTAAAAGAACATTGCGTAGGGTCAGTCTCTTTCAAAGTAAGCGCCTTGGGATCTTGCACACTTTAATCAGGAGTCTTCCATAGGGTCGAATCAGCCTCTGCTTTGGGGTAGTAGCCATAAACCTACGTTTCATCTTTGATTATGATATTTTTGAGAAACTTTGCTAAGTTTTCGGGCAAGATCTTTAACCAAAATATCACGCATTTCAGTTTTCGGAGTTTTCAACTTATCTTCTGGTTTTCGAATTGTCAATCCCCGATTTTTATTGGTTGTAGCATGAACATGTCCAACATTTTCGGTGTTTTGCTCGTAGTTCGTCTTCCAGAACTTGGATAATTTTCAATAGATTTCCAGTCATCTCCAAATCGTTTGAAGCGTACCGTTATTTGTATTGCATTCATTATATCGTTTCCGAAAGCTTTTTTAATCATACAAATCGTTTCTATAAACGATCACTCGCATCATCTAACTTCCGATTGACCAGACCAGTAAATTCGTGCTTTTTTTATTATATTCAATACTTTTGAGACATACCTTGTATAATAACTCTTGGTGTGTACAAGAAACAAAATAGAGAGAAGTCTAGAATAGATTTACAAGATTAAATTTAATTCACATAGTCTGTGTATGATAGATTATGAGCAATAATTACTAAAATAGGCAAAGCCCATCTTATCTTTCTTAGCGCTATATGTATAGACAACAAAAATTTAGTCTCAACATAGTGTTAAACAATTGTCTCTCCTAAAAAGAAATCGCCCAAAAAGACTTCATACAGATTTTTTTGCAAAGTTTGGAAATATTCAAAAAATAAAATAAAAAGACTACAGAACTACTCTATCATAAAGTGTTGGTTCTATATCACAGATTGAAGAGAATTGGAGATCTAAGAATTGAGTCTAAACATATAAGATCCAGTCTATGAAATGGTAGCGCATTTAAAAAACTTCATCCAGAGAAGCCAAGGTCGAGATTGTTTATTTCAAAACAAGTGGTAGTTGTCTTTTAGGATTAGAAAAAGGTTCTGCTGATGAATTGGTTACCTCCTCGTGACTACGTGTCATGAGTCATACTGTGAGTCACTGAATCAACTTTGACGATGTATTCAGCAATCTCACTAGGCACCAAAGAAAAGTGGCAATCATTCTTCTTTAACGGCAAACTTTAATCGGTTATCTAGAATTGGTCTCGTGCTACACCCAAAGAATGTGCATTCATTCTTCCTGCTAAGAAATTGTAGTGCCAATCATTTTTGAACGGCGCGAGTACTTTTTCTTTTCTATTTGTTTATTTAGCAATCTTCTTCTTTGTCTCCTATATTTCTGCCAAGAAAACTTTTATTTCTTGTACTATCTATACTCACTTACTTAAGAAAACTTTCTTCTTCTTGTATATGTTATTTTGTAGTATATTTCATGTTTTTTTCTCATGTTTATTTAGACTCTTCTCGGAATTTTGACTAATCGACATTAACTTGTGTGAGGAATTGGTTCAACTTTGAGTTTGATGTTTACATTGACTTCGGTAACAATGTTCAACTTGACGTGGATGTTGATTGGTCTGTTTAGTCGCTCCCGCACCTCCTTAAGGGAGTAGACTGCTTAACATAGGCTCTTTTGTTTAATTCATAGTTATAGAGGCCAGGAAAGACGAAATTTGTGTGACTTTCGACGCTAAAAAACATCTGGACTCTTGGTTGGTGTCTTGATAAAGAATCTTGTTTCTCATAAAATTCACAGCGCCAAATATAGTCTTAAGGTCTCGGTTCTGGACCACCTGGAGCTTGCTCAATTAGATATTTGCACATAAGGATTAGGGTGGTGTAGATTATCATCTTGTTGCTCTCAAGAAGGAGGATGGAGCCAAAGGCCTGCCCTCAAATATTTTTTCTGCTGATTTGTTATCCAGCAAACGAGTGGTGGCACATTCTATTTTATTATTTATGTCATTTAAGAATTTTTAGATTTTGTGTTCCAGATTCTTTAACTAGAAGATAGGTTTAACATTAAATCGAAATTTGACATAGAAAGAGAGTATATCACAGAAATAGCAAGTTTGCAAAACTTTATCTAAAGAAACCAACAACTTTGTCCTGCAATTTTCGATAATAGAACCAAATGAAGGAAATATACGATAATGAGTCAGGCAAATTAACTAATTGCTGCTACATTTTGGCATAGACCATAAAGAGGTGCTGGAATTAAAAGTTGAATAGATTTTTGTGATGCACAAAGCCATGCAGATTAGTTCTATACCAACCCTTGGACAAATGAACAGCTTTGGAAACAGCGTTTGTCAATTTTACTGCATTTTACTGTCACACATGACGCAAAAGCGTGCAATTTTTAAAATCCGTGAGTATATTTAGGTTCGGCCCCCGAAATGATCCGCCTTTTCAGAAACAAGCAGCCCCAGAGGGCTCTGGTCGAAAAGCTCCTGCACAACGTGCACTGGTCGCCGAAATCGCCAGTACCGGGCAGAATTTGTGAGTGTGCGCTCAAGTCGCGTCGAAAATGCAGTGGTTTTTTGCAGCCGTGTCCCCCACAATCCCCATGTCCCACGAGAGCGAGAAAGACCTCAAAGGAGAGAACGTCGTCATCACGGGCGGCACGAACGGGCTGGGCCGCGCTCTTGCTATGAAGTTGAGCAGGCTGAAGGCTACCGTAGTTTTGTGGGATTCTAACAAAGCAGGTAAACGGCCGTTATAGGAACGGGAGGACAATCAATCAATTGTAAAAAATTAAAATTAAAAGGTTGGTAGAGAAGTAAAGGTAAAGCAGTTTATCCATTTTCGCAAGCCCTTTATGAATTATTGATAGAAACCTATTATTTGCCAAGGTAGTATATGTCTTAACACTCTGAAAAAATATTATAAACCAAGACAAAGTACCGGAATGGCAAACTCCTGCTTGACCCAGATTTGGGCTAGTATTAGTCTTCTGGGAGGTTTTCCCTTCCAAAAAAATACTGATTTTGTTGTTCCTGAGTTGAAGCAGTTCTTAGACGCATTCTTTGTTCGTCGCAGATATGTGATTCCTCCCAAGAGAGTACTGGCGGAGTACATATCTTTATCTTACCCATCACTTTCAATTGACGGCTTGGTGTCCAGTTTCTCTCTTTGTTTTTTAATGTATGATGTGGACCATATCTTCAGGTGTACCTTGGTATGGGCTGAGTAGTGATGCATAAAATTTGTTGATTACTGTCGTGGAATTTTGCGAGTTGTGCTATGTACTAAGGGCCATCTCTTCTTAGGATATCTTGTTGGTTTTGCTCAGAATATTGCTTTGGAGTTGTACTTGGACTGTCCTTTTATCAGCTTTTTTTTTTATTGTCCTGTGTAATCTCATATGTCTCTAAAGCTGGACCGAAGGAGTCTGTTAGACTTAGTAATAATGAGGTGACCAGAAAAACAAATTTTCTTTACGATAACGTCAAGTCTGGATGAGCTTTGTCATTCCTGAACGATAAACTTGCCGGACTGAAGCCTATCAAGCTGCATATAGTTCTGTTTATAGAAAAAATATTTGGTAATTTGATTTAGCAATGGATTTGATTATTTTTATTTGGATGTCGGTGCTCAATTAGATTTTATTAAGTATGAAGTCCTGGTATTTATGATTTACGTACTATGGTTGTTGATGATTTTTGTAAGGGATTGACAATGGAGTATAATTTTATGGAGGAGTGCCACGTAATTAATCTATTTACTGTATCTTTAATTATTACTAGCCATTTGTCTCGCATCATTGACTCATTGTTTGGGGGGAGACCTAGTGGCTTAAGATTGGTAGCTTTACGCCTTTAAAATTTTAATCTGGCTGTTCAATAGTATTTTATCTAAACATTGTATATTCTCTCGCGATAGATGCATCGAGATAAGTTTGCAAGATTTTTTCTTCTAGATGTACTGGTATTACTAATGAACTTCTTTAACGTTTATACCCCGATTATAGCAAAACAGGACTCCTCGCGTGACCAGGTAGCTTCTGTTGGGATCTTGTATCTGTTTATTTCTGGTTATCCGAAGTGAGATCGTGGGTAATTCTATTTCGATGTCGTTGATTACATACGTTTCTCATTTTGCAGAAATTATAGGAGCCCGCTGATTACTATATTGTTTTTTATAGAAATGTACCTCTGAATTGTATGTCTACAGCAACAATCATCTAGCTAGTGATCTCAACCACATTTGGGAGATTGGTGGTTATTGATTATGAGAACTAATATTTCTTCTATGTAATCACAAAATTTTGCGATTACCCAAACGATGGCCAGGATTTTCTTTAATTTTTCTCAGTATAAATCACAAGTCGGCTTAAGTACTCAATAGAATATTCGTTAGGAGGTTCACTTTGTAGAAGAACAGCACCAAGAGCGCAATTACTAAGAGTAAATGGGTTGGTGTAGTTTAGCAGTTTTCAGATAGGAGCTGAGATAAGGGAATTCTTTGATATTTGGAATTCTTGGCAAGGTTGCTCAGATATATTGAAAAACTTTGGGATAAATCGTTTGTACCAAAGGCAGATCTGCGAAAAGTTTTGCTTTCTTGGGGGTCGACATCCTGGTTATTACACTGACTTTTTCAGGAGTTGTGAAGTTTACATGAAGCGTCAGAATGTGACTCAAATATCTTATCTAGTTATTAGTGGTAAACATTGCAATTGCTTCTGATCATTTGAAGATTAAAGTGCCTTATTCCCTAAATCACATAGATAGTAATTTTATGTGTGAAGGTAGCCATGAAGATGCAAGATGATCTTAAAGTAATTGATGACTCTATGAAAGCGAAGAACAAAGCAGCATTTTCTTAAAACGCTAGGTTTCAAAAGATTTTTTCTTCCATGTTTTCTTAGGCGACCTCGATTCGTCAGTAGCCAATGCACAAATTCACAGTGCAAATAAAGGGCATTCTTTTAGTGAAATAGGGGG